>CM060937.1:156455724-157899057 GCA_030765085.1 Allium cepa
ATCTAAGTTTACATGCACATCTAATTGAGCTTTGTATGTACATTTTTTTGTTTTTATCTATAGATATTTATTCTTAGCTTTGCATACATTTTTTTTTTATCTTCTTGCATAAACCAAATCCGCATGCAAATCTATATATACTTCATTATGGTTTATTTTTAAGTTTATCTTATGTTGCTATATAATCATAAAATCTTATTACTAACATAAACTCTAAATTTATTTCTATTCAAAGTTTAACAATCAACATTTAATTTATAACATATATTCTATTTTTATGATTTAACACAAATTCTTGTTTGTCATATATATTTATATAAAGCTTAAACTACCAAATATTTTATTTCTATCCATATATCTTTGTTTTATTTAATATTAATAATATTTTATTTCTTTTGGAACTTTTCAAAACAATTACAAAAGTTCAAATAAATTACCAAATTTAAATTAAAAATTTTGGGATGTTACAAATATCCCCCCTTAAGAAAATTTCATCCTCGAAATTTGAAAGAGAGAGAAAAGCAAACAAAGAATATACGAATTCAGAAAAAAAATAAGGAAATGGCTTACCAGTTTAAGCCGAGATATCACTCTGCAATTGCGATATGATTTCTGCATATTATCTTTGGTTTCCCAAGTGCAGTCCTTTGGATTGCCACTCCACTGAACTTTAACTAATTTCACAACTTTGTTTCTCAATCGCTTTTCATCACGATCTACAATCTTTATCGGTTCTCTTTTCACTATTATATTGGGAGTGATTTCGAGATCCTGCTGAGCAGCTTCTTCAATAATACTATTTGGATCGTGCACATACTTTCGAAGATTAGAAATATGGAACACATCATGCACGCCAGACAACCAGCTAGGCAACTGCACTCGATAAGCTAAAGAACTGATCGTTTCCAGAATAGGAAAAGGACCAATATACCGTGGTGCCAGCTTACCGGTCTTCCCAAACCTTAATACACCTCGCATAGGAGATACTTTGAGAAAAACAGAGTCTCCAATCCGAAATTCCAAATCCCTTCTTCAGCGATCATAATGGCTCTTTTGACGACTTTGAGCCGTTTTCAATTTCTTTCGTATAAAATCAACTTTCTCTGTTGCTTCTTTAATCATATCTAGTCCAAGGATGAGCCTATCACCCGCCTCGATCCAACATGCCGATGATCGACACGGACGACCATATAAAGCTTCAAAAGGAGCTATATCTATATTGGCGTGATAGCTGTTGTTATATGAGAATTCGACCAGATGTAAATGATCCTCCCAAGAACCACCAAAATCAAGTATACAAGCACGCAATAGGTCTTCTAAGATTCAGTTAATCCTCTCAGTCTGCCCATCAGATTGTAGGTGATAAGCAGTGCTGAAATTCAGTTTTGTTCCCAATGCGTCTTGAAATGCCTCCCAAAATCTACTAGTGAAGATCGGGTCACGATCACTCACTATACTGCTAGGAATACCGTGGAGACGAACAATTTCTTTCACATATAACTCGGCTAAACTTGCTGCCGTGCGGGTAGATTTCACTGGCAAGAAGTGGACTGTCTTAGTCAAACGGTCCACAATAACCCAAATTGCTTCATTGTCTTTTTGAGTACGAGGCAAACCGTCGATGAAATCCATCGATACTTGGTTCCATTTCCACTTAGGTACCTCTAAAGGCTGAAGTAAACCCGCTATTTTATTTTGATCGCTTTTGATTTGTTGGCAAGTAGCACAATGACTCACATATATAGATATGTCTCTTTTTATCGTCTTCCACCAGAAAGTACTTTTGATATCACGATACATTTTATTAACTCCTGGATGGATGCTGAATTTAGATTTATGGCATTCATCTAACACTTCACGCTTCAGATCAAGAATGTCTGTAACACATATTCTGCCTTTCATCCTTGTAACTCCATTACCGTCAATTGCAAAACTATAATCTTCACCTCGACGAATCCTCCCATATATTTCCTGAAGAAATTTGTCCACTTTTTGCTTGTTGGCGATCTTTTCAAGAAGAGTAGGAGCAATGAGGAGATGAGAAAGAATAGCATGCTTCCTACTCAAGGCGTCGGCAACTACATTGGCTTTTCTGGGAGTATATAGAATATCTAGGTCATAAGATTCCCGAAATTCCAACCAACGTTGTTGTCGCAGATTTAGATCTTTCTGGGTGAAGAAATATTTCAAAGATTTGTGGTCGGTGAATAATTCAAAATTTTCACCTAAGGAAAGAGAGTTCATCAGGTATATTTATTAAGTTAAATTAAATTCGTAATTTGTTAAGAAAGCTAAAAAGATTCTTATCCAGAAGATAATGTCGCCATATTTTCAAAGCGAAGATAACAACTAAGAGTTCCAAATCATGGGTTGGGTAGTTTCTTTCATGAGGACGTAATTGTCTACTCACGTAGGCAATTACCTTTCCATTCTGCATTAATACCGCACCCAGACCATCACCGCAAGCGTCAGTATAAATAGATAATACCCGATTCCCGTTGATAATAGGGAGAACAGAAGCTGTGGTTAATCTCTTCAATTCCTGAAAAGCTTCGTCACATTTCGTAGCCCAATTGAATTTTACATCCTTCATTGTTAGCTTAGTCAACGGACTAGCAATCTTAGGAAAGTCTTGAACAAACTTCCGATAATAACCTACTAAACCCAAAAGGCTTCAAACTTCTTTTGGGGTAGTGGTTTTTCTCCAATCAAGAATAGCGGAAATTTTGCTAGGATCAACGGAAATTCCTTCTTCATTAACAATATGGCCAAGAAATTTAACTTCTTTGACCCAAAAGTGGCATTTGGAAAATTTCACGAATAGAATATTCCTCCTCAAAATCTCCAAAATGATTCTAAGGTGCTCGGCATGCTCCTCTTCGGTCTTTGAACATATCAAAATATCGTCAATAAACATGAGCACAAATTTATTCAATACTTCCCTAAACACATGAGTCATAAGATCTACGAAGTATGTTGGAGCATTGGTTAGCCCGAAAGGCATGACTAACCATTCGTAGAACATATTAGGACCCCTGAAAGCGGTCAAATGGACACAATCTTCGACGATTCGTAGTTGGTGGAACCCTTGGGCTAGATCCATCTTCGAAAAGAAATGAGCGTCGTGCAGTTGATCAAACAGATCATCAATTCTAGGTAGTGGAAATTTATTCTTGAGAGTCAGCTTATTGAGATCGCGGTAATCTACACACAACCTCAAAGATCTGTCCGATTTAGCAACAAATACGACGGCTGATCCCCATTCAGAAACACTGGGTCGAATTAACCCTTTTGCTAGTAGATCATTGGTTTGCTGAACTAATTCAACCCTTTCCCTGGGTGCCATCCTGCGGCTTGCGTGAACGACAGGATGAGCATTGGGTACTAGGTCAATTCTGAATTCTATTTCCCGTTGTGGAGGTAAGGATTTCACCTCTTCGAACACGTTCGGAAAATCTCTAACAATGGGTATAGACTCCAGGCTGGGTTCGGGATAACCCAAGTTATACATCAACCCATCTCTTTTAGGACTAGGGTCCTCATAAGAAATCTCGATGAAATCTCCAAATTTGGTTTTGATTGAAATCGATCGATTGTTACAATCCAATTTGGCTTTATATTTTTCTAGCCAATCCATTCATAGTAAGACTTCAAACTCGTTAAACTCAAGAACAAAGAGACCAATAGGGAATTGGTAACAAGAATATGAAATAGGAACGTCTTTACATCGAAGATAAAGGTTCGCAGGACCTCCAACTGGATTCTTTACGCCTATAGGCACATCAACAAAATCAGGTTCAAGATTTAATTCATTTATAGCTTGCAGAGAGATAAAACTATGTGTAGCGCCCATGTCAAATAGAACTCTAACAATGCTATCATAAATAGTAAGATTACCTTCCAGAACTCCTTTCCCTTTTTTTGCTTTAGAAGATGCAGGTTGGTCTTTGACCGCGTACACCTTTGCTGTCTGAGCTTGCTTCATGGTTGGGCAGTCTTTAACCTCGTATCCCACTTTCTGACAATAATAACATTCCTGGGCCTTGCTTGAACGGATTGATCGACTTGTCTCTTAGGCTTCGTACATCTGCTCGAATAATGGTCCTTCTCCAAGAAATTATAGCAAGTGACATTTTCTGCCGTGCTTCCTTGATTACCCTTCTTTTTCTCCTTACCCTGCCATGGTTTCTTGGCTCCAAATTTCCTCTTCTTACAATTTTGATTGCCCGAATTTCCCTTCCTCACCCGGGCTTCTTGCATATCGAGTGTAGCATATCTGTATCCCATATCAACCAAATCTGAAAAGGATTCTTTGACGTGGCCAGTCATCCTTTCGTGGAATTTCTTATTCATCCCACGAATGAACCTTTCATTCTTCTTTAAAGGCGTGTTCACCAATTCTGGACCAAAACGAGACAATTCATTGAATTTGTTCAGATACTCCTCGAATGACAAACTTCCCTACTTTAAGTCCATGAATTCCTGGTACATTCGAGAAATTCCAGATGATGGAAGATAGCGCTTCTCAAATACTTCTTTGAATTTCTCCCAAGTAAACTCGTCTACTGGCTTATCTACAGTGATTGTCTCCCACTAGGCTAAGGCTTCTTCTTGAAGTTGCCAAGAAGCTATGAGTCGCTTCTGATCGTCTTCCAGCTTTAGCCCTCTAAAGATTTTCTCACATGATCTGATACATGCTTGAGCCTCAACAATCGACTCCTTGCTGGTGAACGGCTTACTACCAAGCCTTAAGAAATTCTTATATAAATCAGCCAGATTCGGCTGCTGCTGACTAGGTATTGCTGCTACTGCTGTTGGGGGAACTTGACTAGGTGCTGTGGCATTTCCTCGCCCCCAGCTCTTCCTCTTCGTCCGCTCATTCTCACTCTCTGTAATTAGTAAGAAAACTGGTTTAGATATTTGGACGAGATATCTTAAGGAATATCAGCAGTTAATAGACCAAGAAAATTTGGAGTTTCGGTCTTGGTTATACTCATTCTAGGGTATACTTCACCCTATCTCTAATGAGCCATCTAACGTGTTATACTCCTTAGCTGAAGTTCTTACTCAACCTTCAGCTCTGATACCACATGTCACGACCCGAAATCCAATGTTCTAAAATTGACACTAAATACCACACTTGTATTCGACTGCCAAAGATTCAAACATCGAACTCCAACCGGATGGAGCTTATAACAACATCAGATGAATATAAAACGGCGAAAAACAAAATGAATATCATGCATCACATCACGGATACATCATCAACATAATATCCATTACAACATCAGAGTATTCTTATACAACTCTAAATAGAACATCATAATAGTACAACAAGTAATCATATATCCAAAAAGTCTTCAAAGAAATGAAGCGATACCGAACTTCCAAAAACTAAGCACTAGAGATCCCAAAAGATTCTAAAATATCTCTAAAGAAAAAGCTCCAAAATACTGATAAATCCAGAACACGAAAACCTGCTACTAGGCTGCCCGTGTGGAAATTATGGGTACCCAGAATTTAGAAAGGAAACGATAAATTCCGGGTCAGTTATGGGACTGGTATGAGTAAAAAAAAAAATTTCTTTTAAATAAACTAGATTTATAAAAGAAAATCCGGTATGCTTTTGGAAAATGAAACTACCATAAGTCTTCCCGGCACACACACAATGCAATCGCACATTTGGGGGAGATTTCCCCTTATGATAGTCAAATATGCTTAATACGAGAAAAATCCTTTGATATTATTACTAGTGCATAGTGCGAAAATAATTCAAAAGTATAATATTAATCTTAGCCAACATAGGTACCATTATACTATGCCTACTATAGCTGCCATGTTAAATGACAGGTTTTACAACTAAAACCATACTGGGTCCGTATTGTTTGATTTGGTTTTCCAACAAATGGTCAGGCTAAGGAACTTCCTACTGCCGCATGGGTACGCCTCTGGCGAGACATCCCGAGAACTTAACCAGCTCTCTGCCAACAAAAGGTCGGGTTACCTCTGTAACTAGGTAACTACTACTCGAGTATGCCATTCCCCGGTCCTTTGGGACCTTTATCCGAGGGCCCTCTACCACAAAGCAACAACCACACAGCAAAAGAGATTGAAGCAACCACATAGGTAAATATCTGGGCTCCATACCGTGACATCACCTTTTTCCAGAATGAAATGACATACCCTAAAGGGCGCTACCCTCATAACCTTGCCGCATCTTTCCTGTTTCGACCATTTCCAGGTTGTGAGGTCCGATGAGGTCTCGTCCACAAAGCTACGCTTTACAAGAAAGCCATGCTTTGATAACAAATGATCAACGAATGATCATCAACACACAGCAGTAGTAAGCATGCCACACTACAAAATTGAAAGTATATCGTTGATAACCTTCAACTACATAACCATTGAGCTCGTACGTCTCAGAGAAGGGTGTTAAGCTAAGAGAATAAATTCTTCGCCACCAACATATATGTATTTGAAAGAAATCTGCTTTATATCTCAAAGTGTAGTGTCAGACACACAACCATTCAAGTCTGTTCCAGGTTCGAACAGAACCGAAGGCACTTCGTCCAGTAAAGGAAGAAGCCCTTGCAAATCCGAGTATCCACAATCCCGATCGGACTCTCCATCACATATGGAGATCTTTATACCGGAGCAACTCAGTGCAGATACATTCGATAGGTTATCCTATCGTTTTCGAAGACACCCGTTCTTCAACACCGTCTTCAAATGCTATTAATTTCGTTGAATCATTATTCAGAATGGGTTATATGACACAAAGGTCCTCTCCCGACTAAACCGAATAATGAGCGTTTAATTTTAAAACATGTGGACATATCAACCACAAAGATTCATATTCAGGGTTCGATGTGGGTTTCGGATAACTAACTGAAATTCGACTCCCTGTCGCATCGAAGTTTAAAAGCCATTTTACGGGAAAAAGGGTTTTCACATCAACACAGAATTAAATCACAGTCCAGCACAGAGCAATTCACATCATACAACATCATAATCACAACAGAAATATCAATTTAGTGCACAACAATAGTTAATTATTTTCAATCAATGTGAATGAGATTTAAATGAATTAACAACATAACTATTTTTATTAATTATTTTAAACCAATGATTAATTTTGATAATTTAATTAAATCTTAATCAACTTGATTTATTAATTTTTCCTTAATTAATTATTTTAATTAACTACTAATTATAAATTGATTAACTTAAATTATCAAATTAACAATTCTTAATTTACAAATTAATTAGATACTTAATTATTAATTAGCCAATTTTTAATTACCATATAAACCCTTAATTACTTAGTTAGTTATAATTATTAATTTAATCATTCTTGATTGCTTTCCAAAACAGTTAATTAATAATAATTATTTATCTATATTAACATTTAAAAATCTTCTTTAATTATTTCGAAATCAATTTATTACTATTACAAGAACTTTAATATTAATTAAATTTAATACTTATCTTAAATTAAATTATTTAGTTAAAGTATTAATTAGATTTTAAAACATCGTTAAGTATTTGCTGGGTTAATTAAAACTTGAAACAAATTCTTATTTAAGTTGTCAAACAACAATCACTTTATTAGCACTAAAATTTATTTAACGACATTAACTTAGATTTACTGGCTTAACCCATTTTTAAAACAACCCGAGTAACCCAGGTTTTTACTCGAGTAAATCGCTCGAGTTTCTCACCAGTTTCCCTCGAGACATTCCTCACTTTCTTCACGCATTCTTCTTCTTCCTCTTTTTCTTTTTTTCCAATTAGAGTTAAACTTAAGTTTCAAACTAAGATGACGTGAAGTATACTCGCGTACTCGAGTTCCACACCGAAGCCATGCATCATCTTCCTCGAGTATCAACTCGAGTTGCCAACCGCAGAGCTTCCTGACACCCAAAACAACGTCGTGCACGTGCACGGCATCGCGCCGCTGTTCCGATGAGCTTCGCGACCTTTGACAAGTCGCAATTCATCCTTATACTCGAAATCGAACTTCGATTCGACGCAGAAAGACTCGAAATCGAGATTCACCTTTTCGTTGAAACTGTAACTCAAACATACCCAAACCCAAACGCTTCGTCCTCCTCGCGCCGTTCACCATAAAATCCATGACTCCGGCTATATCACGTCAACACTCCATACTACCATCCCCCATCATCACGTGCAACTCGATGCATCCGAGGTGATGAAATCACCTTATTTACAGATAAGAAAAAAAACTCGAATACAACCCTAAATTGAACTCGTACCTCCAATTTGTGCAATAGAAAAATTATTTGATAATTATCCTGAAATCGTTGATCAATAAACTCGCTTCAAACCAAATTCCATCAACTAACATTAGATCGATCATCAGAAAATGGAAAAAGAACAAATTTTGTTCAACCGTGAACTGCTCTTGGAATACTCAATTAAAAATCATCATATAAATTTTAAAAATCATATCTTTGTATGTTCATTCAAGTTATGTAATCAAATCAATATTTAACAACATTCGAATTTATCCAAAAATTCACCTTTTACTGTAAAAATAAAATTTACAGAATCAATATATTAATATCAAGCCTAAAATAAATTCCATGCCTTAATTTAAGTTCAAACCAACCTACTATGTTTGAATTCCTAAGCTTAATAATGTTTGTATGAAGATGTTTTGACTTTTTTCTCATTTACTTTACTCTGTAACCAGAATTTCAGAAGAACGGGTCATATAAAGGTTCCCAGTGACTCAGAATACATACATAACAAATTTTTTTTCAATATGCAACAAAGCTTAAGGTTTCATGAACTAAATACTTAGATTTCCATTTTAAAATAACAGGTTTACTCACCTAAAATTTTCTTTGATACAGAGAACTGCCCTTTTTTTTTGAAACCCTGTAGATGATTTTCCCTAAACACCTTTCTATTTTTTTTCTCTTTTTAGTTGAGTTGTTAATTTGAGTTTCAGTTGTATAATTTGGTTTCTGAGATGCTAAGTTATGATGATCGAGCAAGACAAATATGGATGTGTTTATATAAAGGAAGGCAGTTTGTATAAGTAGGTGGAACAAGCAAGCTCTGTTTCCTTTTTTATTTTAATTTTTTTTTGATCAGATATTCTTCCTTTTTGATGGCTGAAGTGATTTTTATTTTGGTGGCTGATAATCTATTATGGTGTGCTAAGAATAGATAGCATTAAATGCTATGTTACGATCTAAGTTTACATGCACATCTAATTGAGCTTTGTATGTACATTTTTTTTATCTATAGATATTTATTCTTAGCCTTGCATACATTTTTTTTAAATCTTCTCGCATACACCAAATCCACATGCAAATCTATATGTACTTCATTATGGTTTATTTTTAAGTTTATCTTATGTTGCTATATAGTCATAAAATATTATTACTAACATAAACTCTAAATTTTATTTCTATTCAAAGTTTAACTATCAACATTTAATTTATAACATACATTCTATTTTTATGATTTAACACCAATTCATGTTTGTTATACATATTTATATAAAGCTTAAACTACCAAATATTTTATTTCTATCCATATATCTTTGTTTTATTTAATATTAATAATATTTTATTTCTTTTGAAACTTTTCAAATCAATTACAAAAGTTCAAATAAATTACCAAATTTAAATTAAAAATTTTGGGATGTTACACTATATGTTGTGCTTTCACTTATGTAGGCATTGGATTTCCGTAGAGAGCAAAGTTGAACTTTTATGGTGCTAGCTTTCACTTGTGCATGCGATAAAGAATTATGGATAATCAAGCATTTTGTTAGCACCAGTTTGGTATAACATTTTATTAGTACTATATGTGTAAATTTGTATACGAATGGTTATTGTATGTGAATTTGGTCATTGTATCAAAAACTATTGTATTAGAATGATTATGGATATCTTATTTGATTATATGATTAATGTGTTTTTTTAATTGTTTGAATATGATGATTATGTGAGTGATTTTTGATTGATATAAAAAAATAGACCATGAATAGGAAATAATAGCATGAGAAAATGGTGCAAAATGATCCACAACATTTAGTAGCGTTTCAAAAACACTACTAAAATACATATAGTGGCATTGAGTAAACGCAACCGTAAAGTAGGGGTAAAGTTGGAAACTTTATTGGTAGCACTAAAAAATCTTTTGGTGGCGTTTTTAAAATGTTACAAAAAGATTTTTGGTGGCGTTTAAGAAACGCTACAATAAAAGAATTTATAGTGGCATTGAAATAAATGCAACTAAAAACCATGGATTTTTAGTTGTGGGCTTTATCACGGCGTTTATCAAAACGTTACCATAAGTTTTGGTAGCGTTTTTGTGTGCCACCAAAAATAAATTTTCTCGTGGTCTCCCTTTGATTAAAACATTAACAAGTTCCTTAATTATTTAATTAATTAATTAACTGTCATTTTTATCAAATATCCCTTTCATGAATACTTCATATCAATTCGAATTTACATGAGGAAAATCCAAATAAACTATCAAAAATCAAAATTTTCATCTTCTACCATATATAAAAATTTCAGGATAATATGATTATTTTCGTAATTTAGTTAATCAAAGCCCGAATTAAACCATTTTCTTAATGTATAAAATTCACTAGAAATTCATATTAATTCAAAGTTGAATTAAAAACTCATCTCCAATTTAATATTCTAAAAAATATGTTAAAGTTTCATTTCATTTGCAAATCTTTATCATTGGTATTAAATTCGAGAATCCAACGTTCAACTCCCATCATTTCACATATAGTATTAATAAAGCCATTCAAATATATATCTTAATTAGAACCATGTTTTAGAATCATAATTGAATTTAGTTTTGCAAAAAAGTCAAAATAAAAACACATCAAAGCTTAAGGATGTTAATATTATTCTTTTTTCTTGTTTAATTATGGAGACATTTAGTCACTATAGACCTCTTGTTAAGCTTTTCCTTTCTTTCTTTTGTCTAGAAGATTTACTGGAGTTATGTTCTTCTTTCTTTTCAACTGTTATATTGAGTGAATGAAACAATAGTAATAAGGAGAGAGATAAGAGTTAGGGAACTAATAATGGGATATTAATAAGAAGAGAGGGAGATAAGAGTTAGGGAATCAATAATTGGCCTTAACCTTCTCTTACTTATTTTTCCTAATTTAACTAAAGCTTTTATTTCTTTCTCCTTATAAAAATGTCATCATTCCATCATGAAGAAATTTTCAAATTTGATTATTATGGCTAATTTCCATACTATTCCATCTACCTTGGATTATTATTTAATTATCCATTGATTAAATTTCCATAATAAGTGTAATAATAATATAGATGTTACATACACTCTCGGGGGAATGTGGGGCTTCAGATTGAGTTTGATTCGAATCCACTTTAGCTTTGATTTTCTTTCACTTTTCACCATGAGTTTGGCTTTTGCGACACTTAAATTAAGGTTATTCACCTTATGAAGACCTCTAGAGAACTTCACTTTAGTGAAGGTGATGGAAGAGGGGATTAAGTCGCATGCATAAAGGTTTTTGGTTACAAGAATGACCTCCCTAATCCTAATAAAGGACAATAGTCAGAGTACCAAGGCCATACGAGGATCATAGACCACATAGGTTTTGTCTCTAGTGTGTTTTTTTGTAATAAATGATACTGCTAATACCTTAATTATTGATTTAGATAACAACGACCATATAAATACTACAAACTATCATTTCTTCAAACTATGCATTATTTTCAGATATATTACAGATAAATTTTACAGAGATAAACAAGAACTCATTACAAGAAAATGATATATATATGTATATGTATATATGTAGGTATGTGTATGTATGTATATGTATGTATGTATGTGTATATGAAGATTAACCAGAGCGAATGGGATAGCAACACTGACTTAAGACAAGTGAAACACAAGTATTTTAGTGATAGGTATTTAAAGCTTTCAGTAAATATGTTTGAATCTTAGAATTTTTGTTAAAGGCCCCATAGAAATTATCTTTAATAATTCTCTACTACAAAACTATATTTCCATCTCTATTGTCTTTTTATAATATAAAATATTAGTTCAAATTGTGGAAGATTGAAAATTGTATAAACTATTTTTCAATAAGTATGTTGAATATCATTTTAGCATATATTTATGTAGTGGCTGTTGGCAATTAGTTTAAAATCAATATAAGTATGTCGATGTATCCTTCTAGCATATGTCGACACAGTAAACATTAGAGAGTTATTAAATTTAAATGAATTTTGATGGCATCCTTTCCCCGAAGGATATGTCTCTTCATCATCTATATAAAAGCTCTTGAAAATGAATTTTAACAACTATTTTTCTCATTTTCCCTTACGTATTTATTTCTATACTTTTATATGAAAGATCCATTAATATACTTTCATTGTCTTTGAAAATCCATAATATTTCCCTCTAAGTTGCAAAACACACAAGATCAGAGAGTTTGTACTTAAGTTCTTTTTTTGGGAGTAAAGTGGGTAATCTTCTTAAGGAGGAGAGCACTCATGATTTTATTCTGCACTTAAAGAGGTGTTACCAACAAGCCAGGTAGGAAGCAAAAACACCCCTTACAAAAATAAGAAAAGCAAAAAGCCCTCCCTAACCTAAAGATTAGGATCGAAACGAAGATACTAAGATTGTAAGCAGAGAAAAATAAATATCGATCAAAGAAAATCAAAAGGACATAAGGCATGAAATAGAGTGCATCTAAATCTTATGTAAAAAGCAGAATCCTTGGAGAGCCAATACAAGGTAACCAATAACAGCAGTTTGGCATCCGCATCTCATGCACGGTAACTCCACAACATAGACAGCCCAAACCATAACATTCTACTGACCTGAATAAGAACAACAAAAGAAGTGATTCCAACACTTATATATATGTACATAAAAAGGCTTATATACATATATATGTGAAATAAGTAAAACTAGAAACATAGAAACATAAAATTAGATATCCAGTAGGTGTGAAGTGTTCGAAGTATCCTAGTTAAAAGAATCAACTATGTCAATACTTAAATCCATATTAGGTCTCCTACTATTATAAACAATTTTTAACTTTAAAATGTCAATGCGAACTTTTTATTTTTTTGAAGAAATTCCTTGAAGAATACATTTTTGGCCAATTTGCAGATCGGGTTTGCAATCCAATTGTACTTAAATAACACAATAGCATAATTCATGTCATCAGAAAGAGTATTGACACTATTGAACATCATCTGGTTCCTTTTAAATCACAAATACCAACAAGTAACTATAAAGATAATATCTTGTAAAATTCAATAATATTTATTTTATTTAACTCTAAGGATATTCCACTTGTAACCACATTTAAAATCACAGGCAATCATGTTAAGCTCAAAAATATGGAGAGTGTTTACAATAAGAAAATTAGTTTGGGGGCAATCATACTATAAGTGTGTTATGTTTTCTTAGTTTGAATTACAAAAACACACTTTTTGACTATAAGAAAATGTTTTTCCTTTAATAGTTCAATTTTGTTTAATTCTTATGTAGGATTATCCATATATGTAACTTTGTTTTAAGGGGAGCATTAACTTTCCAAATTAATTTAAACTTCTTTTGCTTAGTTTAAGAGAAATCTATAAATTCATAAACTGAGGTTAATAAGTATATTTTGTTATTTCCCCAACACCAAATTTTAGTATCGTTTCCATTATTTATGTTGTATAATTCTAGCTAGTAAAAATTGTTAAGGATTAAGTCAAAGTAATACCTTCACAGGCATGGTTGAAGTTAAATTTTCATGGAAAATCATTATAAGATCTAAAGACCTAAGAAATTAAGGAATTTTTGAAGTTATAAATATCAAAAAAGTTCTTGAATTCCACACACAAGGGAACATCAGAAATACAGTTATTACGCAAAAAGAATGTGCTATTATCAGAATTAATATATTATTAATAGCTATATTAAAAATATTAGTTTTTTTTTTGAAAATGTATTTCCAAAAATGAGACATATTTCTAGAATTAGAGGAAATGTGATCAAGGTCATAAGTTAAATCATAAAATTGATTTGAAACCATTTCTTTCCAAATAAGGTTTTTATTATTATTGTTAAATTCCTAAAGCCATTTTCTTAGTGAAGGCACATTAAGGTTATGAATATTTATGAGTCCTAAGCCCATTTTTTTAGATTTACAAACAATTTCCAAATTAACAACACAGTTAATGCTACTATAGAAATTGACACTCCGCCAAAGGAAATTTCTTCTAGATCTAACTATTTTATAAATAATCCATTTTTAAAAAAAAAATAAGACATCTAATAAATCAGTACAGGCAATAGGACAGCGCTATTTAAGACGATTCTGCTAACTCTAGATAGAAGTCTACTATTCCAATTCAACGGTTTTCTATTAATTTTATCAATTATCACTTTCCAATCTTTCCTTTTTAGCTTAGTTCTTCTAATCAAGAATCATATGTGGTCTATAGGGAACTTCATGATTTTATAATTAAGGTTATTAGTTTTCTGCCTTATTTACACCATTTGATACTAAAATTGAGCTTTTGTGAAAGTTAATTTTGAGCCCTGAAATATTTCATGGTTATATAAAATAAATTAAAGAGCTATAATGCAATGAGGTAAATTTGAAGTAAAAAAGCATGGTATCATCAACTAACTAAAGACTTAAAATTCCATCTCTAAGTATATCGTTACCTACGCTATTCAAAATCCAACTTGTAATATAGCTTAATGATCCTAGGAAAACATCCACTGCTATGTTGAACAATAAAGGAGACAAGGACCGACTTCTTTAAGACCACACTTTGATTGAATTTTAATTTCTAGGATACCATTAACCATTATACTCAAGTTTTCGGTTTTGAGTAAAGTCGTAATCCAATGTACCCATCTAGTACTAAAAAAAATAGCCAAAAGTAAATCTTTGAGAAAAACCAGTTAATTGAATCAAAAGAATTAGCAAAATCAAGTTTTAAGTGGGCATAAGTGATATTATTTTTACAACAGTAATTAATAAATTCTTAGCCTATAATGATCCATCTGTGATATTTCTACCCTTGATAAAAGCGGATTGCATAATGGCAGTTGGCTTCTTTATTTTATTACTTACCATATTAGCTAAGACTATTAATGTGACGATCGCCTTATACATCCAGCACCCAATACACTAAAGCGTACACCGTTACGGTACTTAGTTGATGTCGAACAATTATCGAGAGTGAAATAGTTAGCGCTAATCATAATCTATCGTATATCTCATAAGGCATCGACTAAAATACAATATCAACATAGATATAAAATAGGTGAGGTAGATAAGTATAACTAAATGAACCAAAATAAATAGCAGATTGCAATATTCATAATAGTCATACAAAGCAAATGGAGTAGAGTTTACACATCAACAAAATAAACTGAAAGGAAATCTATCTCTAAATAAGGTAAATCACTGATAAAGCTCCACAATGCCGCATAGTGGAATACACAACAAACTTTGATAATAACAATAATATGCCAGCATCCTGCTCATCCTCTGAACAGCTCCATGCACTAATCTTAAACATGTTATCTAGTCTACTCATTCATGAGTACCCGAGATAATAAGGAGCGAAGCATAAAACCTTGAGTCAAACAATAATTCTAGTGTGAGCAATAAACAATCTCAAAATACTATGAGAACCATATGGCAAAGAACACAGGGTATGGATAATCATACCAAACCTATCCCTACATCTAGAGAGTTAGCACATAACGCGGTATATGTTCTATCATTATCATCTTCATATGGGTATACTACACCAAGTATATTACGGGTGTTAAGGCTCCTGTCTCAATAATACCAAAATCACGAACCATCCAACAATTTCACCAATCGTAGAAAAAACAAAGTAAACATGCAACGAGTACCATCCTCGTGGTCTCGTATCGCTGTTACTATCGCCAATGTCTCACCTCATCATGTACCATCAATATGATTATCACAAAAGCCTCACTTCACCACAGTCATTCTTGAAGTCTCATTTCACAATAATCGTTACAGAAGCCCCACTTCACCGTGACTTTCCCAAAGTCTCTTGTCGCCACAACTTTCTTAAATTCAATTTCGTTTTGACCTTCTTAGGTCTTCGTTACTGCAACTTTCTGAAAGTCAACTTCACCTTGACCTTCCCAATGTCTTCATCATTGCTTCCCAAAGTTTTCTTCATCTCGACCTTCTTGTCGTCTTTGACAATAGTAACTCTTTCAATGGCCACCTAGGCCCGTGATGCCCTGTGTCACAGTTAGATTCGGTGCTCATTCGGATACCTATCCTATAGGTACTGCCCTCTCAAGGAAAGCTAGACCATTCCATAGTCCAAGGTAAATATGCGAGCGTCCTCACATACCCTTGCCCCACGGAATCACCCATACCCAGAGTAATAATGATCCCTTCTGCATGTCGTGTATTCATCTCGTCATAATTTCGAAGTCATCATGTCCAAGTGTCATGCCTTTACCTCATCATTTATCTTCGATCTTTATTGCGTTGTTACCATTGAAAATGAAATTCGAACGATCCAACTATATACATACAAGAACACCAGAACAACACGTGCATGGCTCTCTCCTCGTTCCCCTACACACCATTCCCTTCACTTTCACTTTTCTTAAAGTTCTACCGACTTCACACCTTCCTTTTAAGCCGCTCTAGTTCAACTTCGATATCTCCCAATCGATCCGATGTTGTTCTCCCTTAATATTACTTATAAGCCTTCTACATACCAAAATCCCGACATCTTCCATTATTCCCTTCCCAATAAGACGTCTATCCAATATATCTTATTTCCAATGGAATGTACCACTAATTTTAGATGACGATACACTTGTAGTATCTCATCCCTAAGTCTTCAATGTCAGGTATGTATGTCTATTCTTTATACAAAGCCAACTAACTCGGTTGAGTCCGTGCTACCTCATCTTTAGAGATACCACTCCATCTCTATTGGAGTGGGTCTATCATCTCTCTTGCCAACATCCTCAGCTTGTCCTCACTTCAGACGAAAATCATAACTAGTAATATATCCAAATTATATCTACACTAGGAACTCCACTCCTTAATAGACATGTTTACTTAATACCTTAAGCATTGTCCTTAAGAGCATCTTGTACTTTTGTTCCATTAGAAGATAACAATATCACATATGGATCCCAATATAAGCTTCTCGAGCTCCCAATGCTCCACACCATCTCAAAGAATCATTCAATTGTGGCGTAAATACTACTTGTACTCCTCTCCTGGATATACCATCATGAATGAACACCCTCCACCATGGTTCGTTCTCTTGCACTTCTTGTCCTCCTATCTCTTTGAGTGCCATCTTCCTCGAAGATATAACACAGGTCACTAGATCGATACAGAATTCCATCTCCCTACGTAGCGATTGTCTGACTAACTCTGGATGCTCCCTCCCTAAGGGAAACGATGAAGACAACTCTTACAGGATCCCAAGTGAATACACTAAGCTAACCATAATTATATCCTCCTAGATGTATAGTCTCACTCTATCATACGCTCTCCCTCTGCCATGAATACTACACCTCACCATTCCGCTATAGCTCTATAATTTTCTGCCGTTACATGCCCAATGATACTGAACCTCACAAGAACCAAACAAAGAAATTACAAGAAAACAAACATCCACAATCCGACACGCTAAGCCTCAATAAACCATCCTTAAGTCGATCGAATCATCACAAATTTTGAAACAATTAAAGGTCCTCCCATTAGGTCAAGTCACCGTTCTAACCTACTTACTAAGTCACTGGATATATGAAGGGTCTAACGTATCGATATCAAATAAAAACATGCATATGCATAGTAAAAAAACATACCTCAAACAAGAATGCCCTTCCCTTTCTCCTTCGTCGATGTAGCAGGCGAAGACGTAGGAGCAACATCCAATTCATAAGCAGTAACATTTTGCTTATTCTTTTGCAACTTTGGACAGCTCCTCTGTATGTGCCTAGTTCTATCATAGACGAAGCACTTCCTCTCCTTACTCCTCTAGGCCTTACAGTCTTTGCTAAGATGACCCATCTTATTGCAATTAAAGAATTTCAGTTCCCAGCTGCCTTTCTTCTGGCTATCCTTTTCTTGAGACTGCTTATTCTCCTTATTGTTCCATTTCCTCTTGCCTCCACCACCCGCTTGCGGTTTTGGTTCTTCCTTTGAAACAACAATTTTAACCTTGATTTTGGGTATAGGCTACCTTGCCTCAAAGCTTTCTCAACCATCTTCTCGAAGGACTCATTGGTATGTCCCACTAGCTTCTCCCCTAGATATTTATCCAAACAAATAAATTTTTTGTTCTTTTTCAGAGGGGCATCAATAAAATATAAACCATATTTTGATAGCATGTCGAACTCAGCAACATACTCCTATACAGTTTTCTTCCCTTGCTTTAACTCTGAAAACTTCTAAACAATACTGACTTTTGGAAGGACTGTATGAACTTATATTTAAAACTGCCTTAAATAGCTACAAAGTGAACCAATCTTCTAAAGTAGCAATCTTAACAACATTCCACATCCCATTGTGTGACCTTGAAGTTTCCTAGAGGCTAACTTACTTTTTATTGCATCTTCTAGTTCTAAATCTTCAATGATATGCTTTCAGGTATCCAAATAATCCTAAACATCCATAGCCAATTCTGTTCCAAGTAACATTTTACCTCTAAGGTTAGGCCTTGTTCAACTTAGCAAAGTCAGCTTTGGGCGCTTGCACTGGAGCATCGCCAGCAATACCAACTATAGTAACACCTTAGGCATTCTGTATCATGTTCCTCATCATCTCTGTGAACATAACATGCAATCGGGGTTAGCTTCTCCCAAACCCACACCTTCTTCTCACACTCCTAAGATAGAATTCCTTGCAATATTCTTCTACGCCGGCTCATTCTCAAACTCTGCAAGAAGAAGGGTTAGTTTCTCATAAAGGAAAATTGCATCTACGGTGCTCTAGTGTGCAAGGTGACTTATATACTATACATAATACAAATAAATAGCTTCAAAAACTAAAAATATATAACAAGTATGCTCTCTCATATATCGCTCGATCCATTCTAAGGCATTTTTCTTACCTTATCTCTATGGATCTAAGCACTAACTTAAACTTTAGCAATCGACCTAAGTAAGAAATTGCTTAACCTGAAGATTGCATTGTAAGGGTGCCAGATCGAAGTTAGAATATTTTCAAGGGTGAAATAGCTAATCTAATCATAACCTATCTTATATCTCATAATGCATCGAATAAAAATTAATATATACGTAGATATAAAGCAGGCGAGAGATATAAGTATAAATAAATGTACCAAAATTAATATCAAAGTGCAAGGTTCATTATAGTTCTACAAAGCTAATGGAGTAGAGTTTACACAATAGCAAAATAAACTCGAAGGTAATCTGTCTTTAGATAAGGTAAAGCATTGATAAAGCTCCACAGTACTGCATAGCGGAATAAGCAATAAATTATGGTAATAAATTAAATAATTCTAATCTCATGCTCACCCTCTAAATAGCTCCATGCGTTAATCTAAAATATATTATCTAATCTACTCATTTAAGAGTGCCCGAGATAATAAGAAATACAACATAAAATCTTGAGTCAAATAATAGTCTGGTGTGAGCGATAAACAATCTCAAAATACTATAAAAAATTATATTACGAAGGACATAGGGTATGGATAATCATATTCGACATGTCTCTACATCCAAAAAGTTAGCACATAACATAATATATATTCTACCATTATCATCGGCATATGGGTATACTACACTAAATATATTATTACAGGTGTTAGGTTTCTAATCTCAAGAATACCAACATAACAAGACATCCAACAATCACACCAACCACAAAAAACACAAAGTAAACACGCAATGACAACCATCCTCAAGGTCTCTATCACCAAGGTCGCACCTCGTCACACACTGTCATTATGACTATCACCAAAGTCTCACTTCATCGTGATCATTCCCAAAGTTTCACTTCATTACCATCATTATGGAACCGCTACTTCACTATGACTTTCCTAAAGTCTCTTGCCACCATGACTTTCCTAAAGTCTATTTCATTTTGACCTTCCTAAGGTATTCGTCACTATGACTTTCCCAAATTCTACTTCGTCTAGACCTTCCTGAGGTCTTTTTCACCATGACTATCCCAAAGTCTGCTTCATCTCGAACTTCCCAAAGTCTTCGGATAATATTCTTTCAACGACCTTCTAGACTAGAGACACCCTATCTCACAATTGGATTTGGTGTTCATTCAGAGTTATCAATAATCCCTTGCCCCTTTGGAATCACCCACATCTAGAGTTATCAATAATCCCTTCTACATGCCACTCGATCTGGAACATCCCATGCCCCATTACATCCCTTTAACTTGTTGACCATGTCTACAAATACTACTCTAGTCCCATCATTCACTTTCCACCTGAAGTACTCGATTAAATGCCTGGCATCGCCAAAGTTCGAAATACCTGTACTTGCCAAACTCATGCCTTAGATTCATATCGTTACAATTCCAAAGTCATCACCTCGAAGCATCACACCTTTGCCTCATCATTTATCATCAATCTTCATCTCGTTGTAACCATTGAAAATGAAAGTCGGATGATCAAACGTGCATACATACATAAACATTAGAACAACATGTACACGTCCCCCAAACATCTTCTCATGTGTCCATGGTTCAAAGTGGTTGGTACCAGCATCAAAAGGAGTTAGAACCGAGTCCTTTGACCTTCATCTAAGCTTCACCAAGTTGACTTCCTTCCACTTCTTGCATCTCCCCACTTTTCACAAAGATGACCCAAAGTCATCTTGACCCAAACCTGAAGCAAACCTTGAAATTTTTGAAAGCACCTCCTAGTCAGTGCTAGGATGAACCACTCGGTACTGAGTTGATTACTTAGCCAATTTCCCTCCTATTTCCAACTTTTTGCAATCTTCCTCCTTTACCCTAAGCACATAGCCCAAAAACCTAAAGCTTTACCTATTTAAAATCCAAGTATTCACCCATGACCTCTTTTTCACTAATATCGACCTATTTTGATGAAGTGAATTTGAATTAAGTAATCGGCTCCAAAGCACTTGAAAATATTAAGTAGGCTCTCAACATCTTCTAGCACAACATATTAAATTTCGTAGTGTTTTGACAAATTTAGTATCCTTTACTCCAAACAATGCACCACTTTTCTAGCCATGCAAAAAAACTAGCAAACATGCCAAAAAAATCCATACAACTACCAAATATCATCATACAACATCCAAGCAATACATATAATTCATCCAGACATTATTTACTAGTCTAAATCGTCCTAGATCATATTTTCTATAAAATAGCAATTGTGGTTGGTAAATGGTATAAAATGCATCAAAATTCAAATATATCTTTTTAAATCTAGTTCTAGAGTATTGATAATACAAGATTTAGGACAAATAGGTAGGCATAGTATATTAAGAGAGATAAAATCACTCACCTTGGACTAAAACGCACAAATCCCTAAGCAAATCTGATATGGAATAGCAGCTGCACTAATTCCAAAGCCCCTAAATAATAGATCTATTATCTTTTTATGTTAATCTCTCTTAGGTCCAGTAATTACTCTTATTAAATTGGAGAATGTGTGTTTTTAGCTGTAGTTTGGATTAGTGATGGTTAGGAGGTTATTAGGGAAGATGATATAATGATAATATCGGCCGAGAAGGAGGGTATTAATTCTAACTTTTGGATTAGCCTAATGGGTTGCACTAATTGCTCCCTGATTACCCATTAATCTGCTCTAAACTGGTTATAACTTCAAAAAAACATAACTCTTAAACGATATTCTGGATATGACCACTTTAGGAAAGAGAAACCATCATCCGAATATAATGAAATTTATTTCAGACCCTAATTCTGCCATGTCCAATGTTAGAGGTTCTACAAGATTTTCAAGGTAAAAAATGTCCAAACAAAATTCTATAGATGGAAAATGTCACTAGTTAACATTTCCTAAAATTATAGTCATATGACCCCTTGTGGATTTAAAAAGAATGTTTTACATCCTCCGATATGTAAAATACGGGTCGTTATAATTGAAAAAATTTAAAAAAGTATATTAACGAAGTACGTCTAAATTCCTTGAGCTCTATCGCTCCTACTTTCTTGTAGAGCAAAATTACATTAGCAAAGTCAAATCTTTTAAGAATGGACTATCTAAATCATCTAAAACTATTCTAATATTTATGGGGTGTAAATCGTTCCAACTTGCTTTAATTCCATGCTCTATGTTTGCTCCAAAGATGTCTTTGTGGTAGCTAATGAAGGCATATTGAATTCTCAATCATTTTCAATGGCCTTATTCTATTCCTCATTGATTTCAAAGATATATTACTACTAGAGGTTTATAATGAGAGTTTAGGTTATGCTCTAAGGATAATTATGTAATTTATTTCATATATCTAACTCTATTACCAGTCTTGTTCATGATAATTATATACTTTGTTATATTATGATATAATTAATATAAAGTATATAAATAATAAAATCCTTAAATAAAATTATGTGCTTATAGTTGCATTTTCAATCATATGCAATTAATCTCTATATAAAATAATATTTTATTTTAAATATTCTTGGTCAAGATGTTCTGAGAAAGGATATTGACACTTCCATGGAGATAAGAGCACATAATGCGCTTTAAATGTTGGACAGTGTATGACCCATAGTAGTTGGGTGAACTAAGGAATTATGTATTGATAGTTATTAGATAACAATTGAATGATTCGAGAGTTCACTATTGGTTAATAATAACTAATATCAAATAATAAATCTAAAAGCGACAATATTACACAATTCTCTCAACCTGAGAATACTATTGAACGCCAATGCGGAAGCTTCATTTGCTAGTAGTTAAATCATGGCATGGTTTCCATTGAGCGACCATAGTTGGATCTGAGTTAAAGCATTAGAAGTGAAACATAATTCAATAGAGAATATATCTCCTTGGTTATTAATATCATGGCCAACTATAGTCAACTCAAAGCCAAATCTCTAGTTAGAGTTGTATGATTAATAATAATTATTATTATCGAATCAAGAACTTTATTTATAGATTAACCAAGTTGAACGTGGATGATATTGGATTTTGACCAAAATCAAATTCCTTAAGTCATATGTGATATAGTGTTGACAAAGAGAATTGATGTAAATAATCATTATGTACAAGTACCACTTAAGAAATTGTATACTTGTAGCCGAATAGGGATTGAGACCACTTCAATTAAAGATAGGAGTGATCATGATAACTTTTTGGACTTACCATTTAGGAGATATGGCTATTTGAAGTTTGGACCATTTTGGCCAAATTAGTGGCTAATTAATTAGGTCTAGATTAGGCTCATTAACTCATTTTGGGATTTGTGCCTAATTGGGAAGAAGGGACAATTCCTAATCACTTTACCCACTTTCCTAAATTGAACCAGACCTCCATTAATCCATTTCTTAGCCAAAAAGCAATAATTTCCTAGTTTAATTAGCTAAATCACGTCATTAAGGGGTACTTAGCGAAAGGATTAGAATTATATAATTTTAGCACCTTGCGATTCATGAAGCTTGCTATCAACATTTCATTTGCATTGATGTCCATGTACTTTAAGTAGGTGAGTGATTTTGCATCTTTCACAAACTTATGTTAGTTAATATAGCAAAAATGATGTTTTTGTGATGATTTTAAATGTTAAAATGTTTTCAAACTTAATTCTAACCTTAAAAGCATCTTTAAAACGGTTTCAAAAGGATAATTGTATATTTTGATTTAGTTTTCACCATTTTGCGTATCAATCGTCATTTTATGTATGGTTGCATCTAGTGTGGAGCATATGCCTCATTCAATGATAATAAATAATTTTTTATATCTGATTTTTCTTTTAGAATGTGTTATAGTTAAAATATCATCAAAGCATGATTTTTTTTCAATTAACTTGTTATCTATTTTTTTAAATTAACACATCACATACCGAATACATCTATCTTTATCTGTAAAGATAATATTTTTTTATTAATATCAAAAAATATATTATGAGATATTGCAATTAATTTCTGTTTCATGTTAATAAACTTATGATGTGTTTAAACAGTTTGTCTAGTATTGTGTATTACAGTTCATAGTTAATGATAATTTTAGTAATGAATATTGATTCCTTATATATATGTATGTATATACATATATTTGTATATGTATATATGTATATATATGTATACACTCACATATAAACTCAAATTTCAACAATGAAAATCAAGAAATATATTTCTAAAATCATTTAATTTAAAGTAAAAGAGATTAAATTGGAATCACTTGTATATCTCCTCGGATTTTAGTATCTTATGTATATAATATAAAACCTCAAGTTTAAAGCATAAGATATCAAAAAGGAAAATATCATGGAATCAAGTAATTCAAACAAAAAGGAAAAATATCTTATATGATATATTTTCAAATCGAAGGAAAATATCAACGCAGAAACTTTCAACTCAAGCAAAGAACGTTTTAGTACAAATCTATATGAAGTTCATTAAAATATAAAAATAAAAAAAATCCATTTTTTGTTATCATATCTACATCCGATCACATTTTTTCATCTTCGCATACTTCATCTTTAACATGGCATCATGTCAACACGTCCAAGAATCTTAGATTCAAACTCCAACAGCTTCATATATATTTTTGTCTACATCTCAAACAATAACATCCATCTCCAAGCTTGGTAGAGCATCACTAATTATATCACTAACATAAAACAAACAACACAATACCATCTCCTTAATCAAAGAAACCCATGATACATCAACTATCTCAGTCAATCACTGCATCCACCTCAAAACCAAATACATCATCTTTCCAAACTGTGCAGTTAATGCGCTCGGTAGATTCAAAGAGGTGGAGGTGCAAAAAGTCATAGCAGGGATACAGCGAGGATATAGCGGGATATAGCGGATGGCTCTAAAATAGCATATAAAACTCGTACTTAGTGTTTTTACAAATATGTAAATGGTAATTAAATGAAAAATTATCATTCGATTGAATTATAAATAATGCATAAATAATTTTAAATAAAAACATGTGCGAATATACTTTAAATAAAAGAAAGACTGTTATATAACATAATTGAATTTGGTAGAATATTAGAGTAATTTCATTTCTGAAAATATATTAAAAATTAAATCAAATAAATTAATTTCATAATTTATAATGTATAAATGCAATTTTTCAATTCATTTTATTAAAAAAGATATAGCGGGAATAGCGGAATATAGCGGAAATAACGGGATATGGTGGAAATATCAGGGATTAAAGTGGAAAGGCTATATTTTGGGGCTATATGGAAAATCGTAGCGGTAGAAATTCGCTATGAGATATAGCAGGGTTGTAGTGGGGTAATAGCGGGGAATTAACTACACAGTTTCCAAAGGAAAATTAAAATAATCACACAAAGATCTCGAGCACATAAACACCAACTCCAACCATCAACATAAGGCAAGAGGTGGAGCATAGAGAAGCATCGGTGGTTCCATTATCCAGACTTTGACATGAATACTAGAATGAAAAACTTTTATTCTTATGAAAACAATATCTAGAATTTTACATGAATACTAAAATGAATTTTTTTTATTTTTACGAAAAACTTTCAAAGTAGATTTAAGTAATTAATATATATAGCTTATTTACATTATGTATGCAAATATATTAAAATTATCAAATAGTTTTCCAATCAAAATTTGGTCTTTTAACAAACTTCCAAATCAGAAAGAAAGGGAAGAAAATTTAAGCACGTGTAAATTCCCGATAAGAACATTCACATATAAATACTAAAGAGAACAACAACAAATTATCAAAGAGATAAAGGATCTAAAGTATATCAATCATGATGAACATATAATGAATGGAGAAAAGGAACAAAAGTAAATCTAAATCAATTCAACATAGTAAACATCATATTAGTTGAAACGAAAAAAAATTGAAGTATATTTTGCAGGATGAAAAACTAAAAGACGAAATGGATCGTATAGAGTCTAAGCTTATGAATAATGTAAACACATAAACAAATTATATAAAAGAACTACGTGAGGATGCTGCCAAAAGTTGCATTTTGAATGATGAATCTATGCTCTTCAATTCAACTGAATCAATCTTTGGATCTTATAGGAATCTAGAGATAAGAACAACCTTTTATATTGATTTTGAAATTTTCTTAGGCTTTGAAAGCCATTATTTTCGACTAGGATAGGAGGAGAGAGGATATTGCAAATGATAGAACGAATAATTTTTTTAGAGAAGATAATTAAAGATAGGGGTGATTCGCCTTCTTTAAATTATGCTTTAGTCTTTTCATTTCAATTTGAAAAACTCTTCCTCTCACCTTTTGGCAGGCCATAACATGAGGAGAAATGGGCCTCAAAATTTTCAAACCTGTTTAGTATTTATGCAGTTAAATCCAATTTAAATATTCTATTGACATCATATATCGATATGCATAAGCATAACTTTTTATGTATATGTTATTTAATAGATAATATTATAACAACCCGCTCTTCGTAATATCCTAAAATCAGCACCGAATGGAAACGTCTGAGTTTCAAATACCACAAATGAAAAATTGTCTAGAAAGAAAATTTAAAACAAACATTATACTAAGGCATATCATAGAATCTCATAGCAGAATGATAATATATAACATGATGAATATACATGAATAGAACATGGTTACAATGGAAGAGATTACACTAGCAGAATTAACTAACAAGTAAATATCAATATAAAGAGTCAGAATAAAACATCTAATACAATGCATGTGATATATAAATAACATCTATCATGTACTACTACAATATCAACTATATATATGAAGTATTGACCTCATTTCCATAGAATGCTCCAGCTGTCCTAAAAGCATACCCCAAAAGCACCCGACTTTCAGACTACTCAATCAAATACCCAAGTGTTGTCATCACATAAAAGGTCAGACTAAAGGCTAGTGTGTGGGGAACCATCTCAAAATACTATATATTAAAACTATATGCAAATAACAAGAACTACTGAAGCACAGTCGGTCCTCTGTATAATCGTGGCTTAGGGGTAATTCAGACGGTCCTTAAACAAGTAAAGTAAATCTATACAAAAGATAAGAAATCATACCATAACCTGCTCTTCTCCTGTAATCAACAAGTCAGCACAACTGATATAATACGACTAAAACGTAACAATCATAATATGATAAACGCGACCTAGCATCTAAAAGTAGGGTGATCATAATATAATTCTATCGCGAAGTACATAACAATAGTAATTGTAACAACAATAACATCGACCAACTAACAATACACATAGTATAGAAATGGAAAACAACCATAGAATACAAATTGTTCCCATCATTACTGACGGGTGAAGTCCAATATGGACATCTATTGAGGGTCCAAGATAAATAGAGTCAATGCCTAATTGTACCATAGACCTCGAACCACATCCTCTATGACTTCTCCCATGTAGATCCCACTATACCCTCTAAAGTAACCTTTGGTGATATATGACCTGCTCTATTTACTTGAAATCAATGTGAGCCACACTGTACCCTCTAAAGCATGCTTTGGCGACACCTAGCCCACAGTGAATGATCGCCATCATGTGAACCATACCATGCCATCTACAGCGAGCTTTGTCAACATCTATTTCACTCATGGATGATCGTCATCATTCCCTAATTCTAGTCATCGTGGATTTCTCAAACAACTTGTGTATGCCTCTATCAAAAAGAAAACGACACACGTGTCTCATATAATACGCTATCGGGATCACAAAGGAACATCGATGCCGTACATGTGTGTGTATGCACATCAAATATAACTTCGCGTATAGCCGCTACTAAGGGACCAATGACAGGTATAACCACTAATATAAGGCCAATTGGTGCACGATCACCAATATAAGGCTAATATAATGTATGATCGCTAATGTAAGACCGACACAATTCACCTACCATACATACCCGAGGTTAACCCTCAAAGTACATATTCACTCCAATCGAACGAACATGCTCGTCGAATGTAATCATGTAGTATATCACCGTACTGACCCTATGCCTAATCATTGTTGATTCCAAAGGAATCACCTAACATTTGTGTTCAATTCTCGGGCTTTGCCTTGTATTTCACCTCCTCGATTAGCCCTGATCTTCTTTAAAGTCATGCCAAGGCCTCATGAAGAATCGCACTTGGAACAATGGAAAAGCTCAATTGAATTATACCTGGCCTAAGCTTATTGCCCATGTTTATGCACCTTCAGTCGACTAGGGAACGTTCCCAGTCTACTAGCCTTAGTGACAGGTGGCATACATCAATAGATTGAGATTGGTAGTCCCCAGGCAGTAAGCCTAAGCCAATGAGCCAAGTTGGCCACCAGTCGCCGATTCGAGCCTCGTCTTTTCCATCGCTTCGCCCGACTAGCCATCTAGCTCCTAAAGTCTGCTTTTGCAGCAACGGAGTTCATTTATTGATGCTTTGGAAGTGGTTTCCTAAGTATTCGAAAATAGATTCTGATACCAAAATCCACTCTTTACATGTAGAGTTCTACGGGTGAATATAATGACCCAGCTTTCTCTAACATGCCAAAACAGACTCAATTAACATTCTCGCCTCACGCAAAGCTCACACGTGTGTCAATACACCCGCTCGCGCATGCATATGCATACACATATTCGCAAACACATGAAACCTCACGAATCACGTTTCGAGCTTTGCCGAAGCGATTACTCGACCCGATATTCTCTTATGCAACTTAGTGCACTCGGTGGTCGCTATGGCTGCAAAAGACTTTAAATCGGGTTTTACTTTTATTTACTAAAATATTTTAAATAAAAGTCCAATCTCTTTTCTATTATCTTATAAAATAATTTCATTATTTTATAAAATACATCATCAGCTTGTAAATCATTTTTAAGCCCTTAGACTTTTTTTTCAAAGTCGTATTCTTATTTTTGATTATTAATAAAAATATATAATAATACTTATATCACTGGTATAATAATAAATTAGAGTCTAATTAATTTATAATCATCTATAAAATAATAGCATTGCTATTTTTCTCAGTTCAATACGAAAAGAACAAAATATAAATATACAAGATTTTAATCAATTATCCTGCATACCTACTCAAATAAATCCAATAAAATAGGGAAATAATTCCATATATATTAATTTTCTACCTCTACTAGGTAATATTTTTTCAATATAACCTGAATATCTACTCATATAAATCCAATCAAATGAGGAGACACAAATTCAGATTTATAATTCCACTTACCTAAATCGTAAATTCTCAGGTGTCTGAATCCAGTCCAACTCCATACCATGTGGTAGATAATCTCACTACAAGTGCAACGGTGAAGACCGTGTCTCGATTGGACCTCGTATGAAAGAGAAACGAATTAAATGTGAATCAAATAATTAATTCATTAACTATTTATAATTAATAAACTAATTACCTTTATCCCTTAGTCTCCTCTTCCTTAAAATAATATTTCATGCACATGAAATGTGTACAAACCCATAAGCCATGCACGCCAACCTCCTTGTCTCGAGCTATGGTTGACAGAATCGAGCACAACCACCTCCAATCACCCTGTCGAGCAATGATGTACGCAACGATGCCAAAATCCCCTTTTCTGCACCCTCTAGAAATTCATGACATACTCCCACTTATCCATAACTTCAAATATCGCGTTCTCCTATGGCTCGTTGAAGCTTCAACCATTGATTTCAAAAGGAGCATGTCACGAAGAGAGACACAATGACGCATACTGCTTATCCTAATTCCTCCTCTAACTTCGACGAACATCAACCCCAGTCACCAATAAATGTATGGCCACCTCCCCAATCAATGCCACACCGCCCAAGTTCCATATGAATTTGAAGCTCTCCTTACCACTATCTCAATAGATCTAGTTTCATTGATTTTCATGGACCGAAGCTCTCGATTTTAATTAATGAAGGAGTTGCCACTTTCGTTTCTTGAGTTATTGAGAGGAGGAGAGATGAAAACATGAAAAAAGGAAAAAATAAAGTGGGGAAAAAAGTTGGATGTGTATGGTTTAATATAAATAAAAATATATATTCTATTTAATTCCTCTAGTAAACCAACACACATTTTGAGATAATACGATCACATGGCACGTATGGTCATCACAAAACTCGTTGGCACATATCACTTCATTTTTTCGGTCCCGATGTCACTAGTTTCGTCACAATCCGAAATAGTGCCCAATGATTATAATTTCATACATATTGAGGTTATTTTGGCCATTGGATCACCTAATTCCAAATAGCGATATTTATACTCATTTTGATTCGCAACATCAATCCGAACTCAACAGAGGTGGTCTCGAGTAATAATTAGATCGTATGCAAAAAGTCATATATTTGGACCTTCTATTCAATAACGATTTAATATTTAAATCATTTATTTAAATATCCCATCCTTAAAAATGCAGGTTGTTACACTAATGGCATTCAAACATTGAATAAAATCTAATAACTAACATTTTATAAATATTAATTATAAATTAATCAAATCGTGTGGTTTATTTGGATTAGTCATCATTTAGGTTGTGCTATCCAATGGTAAAAATTCAATTAGCAATTAATATCTAAACGACTTTAATATTAATGTTCATACATCACCTTAGGTGATGGTGCAACATTTTGGCTGAATTTATCACTTACGCATCAGTTAACCAGCCTTTTGGCAAGGCCGTAGATAGACGGATTTAACTAAATCGACTACTCGTTTTTCAAAATTGGAATACAATGATTTTGAGTCAGACGATCAATCACGGGTGATGGTCATGATTATGAAGCCGGGATTCGGCATATTCGATGGAAAAAAGTCGCGGGATACTCGAAATATAGGTTTTGACAAAAGTCGAGTTGATGCGAGTCAGCTGGCGTTTACTATGAGTTACGCCTAGGTTTTCTTCGATTTTTCATGGAGTTGCATCGGGTCATGTGGAGTTGTGCACCGAGTTGCTTGGGGTCGGTCTGGATGGAATGGCTCGGTAGGAAGGTGGTTGGGCCTTGATGGTATGGGTCGGTCACGTTGAAGTGGTTCGGTAGGAAGAAGATTCGGCATTGATGGTGTGATCCAGTCATGTTGAAGTGGTTCGGAAGGAAGGTTGTTCGGTCTTGATAGTGTGGGTTGGTCATATTGAAGTGGTTCGGTTGGAAGGACGTTCGGCCTTGATGTTGTGGATCAGTTATGTTGAAGTTGTTTAGAAGGAAGGTGGTTCAGTCTTGATGGTATGGGTCGGTCTGGATGGAGTGGTTTGGTAGGAAGGTGGTTTGGTGGTTCAGGATCGGCATGGAGTTACACTTGGGTTGGCAAGTTTGGGATCGGTACGATCTTGCTCTGAGTTAAGGGACGAACCACTTCGGGTCACAAGCATGGAGGCTTCGGGTCGGTAGGATGAAGACTTGGGTCAGCTAAAAGGGGGTCGATGCTTTGAAGAACGAGGGTCAACACCGAGTTGCTCCGAGCCTTAGGGCAATTTACTTCGGGCCGTGTGCAGGTGCGCTTCGGGTCATGTGAGCGATTACTCCGAGCCATGACCAAGGGATATGAGGATGGCGCATTATGAACTCCAGGTAGGTCGTAGTGTTGAATTTTGGATCAGCCATGTTATTGATAGGCCCGAACCACTCAAGAAGCCCAATGACTCGGGTTTTTCCTATAAATACAACATGTGGGGCTTCGAAAAAGAGGATCTTGATTTCCCCCTTCCTCTCTCCGTTAAGGCTGCTGTAACGACCCACCTTTTTGGACAGTTTAAACCAACGATCAAATACACATGCCGATTCCAAACCATTCAAAAGGGAAGATGGTTATTGGGGTAAATAAGAAAAGAAAAGAAAGGGAAATAAAGGAAATCAAACAACACAGAATCTTGCAGCGGAACAATAAAATATAATAGTCAAATAAACAGTTCATGAAGCTGTTTACTATACTTTGATCATTATTTATATAACATTTATCAGAGTTATAAATAAACACCTGAACAAGTAAAATAATGTAGTAGACAGCATGATGCAAAGATAATAATAGTACAAGTATACCAAATCTTCGACTTCGTCCTCCAGAATTGATCTTTAATAAGCTGAAAAACTCAGGTCTGACCCGAGCGAAATGAAAAAACAAAACACTCGAATCAGGACTAAAATATCCTCATATAAGTTAAATCAATCGTAAATAAATATGAATGTAACGGCATCAGAGATGTTTACGGGGTTTGACATCTCCTATCCAGTGTCAACGTGAGTGTAATAACTTAAGAGATGTTACGGGATTTTCCATCTCTCAAGGATTCGTTAAATTATCTACTATGTAGTACAATACGCTATTATAATATGTCTACAGTAAAGTAAAAGTATTAAAATAGCGTTAAGGCGTTACCATAACTCCCCTTAACACATTTTATAATGCCATAGTCTATACAGCACCGTAAACCCCACCGTAAACTAGTGGTTATCAGAGGGTACCCCATAGGTATAACACAAAACCAAACGTAGTGGTCGCGAATAGGATAATCAGTATGACAAGGTACATGAGGCGATACCAACTAGGATACTAGTAGTTGCGTGATCTGGACTGACGTTGAGCATAGCCAGCAGCTACCTCAACACCGTGAAACAACACTCCCAAATCAAGGGATGCACCCAAATCGAATCACAAAAGTAATAGACATGGTACCGAAGAAGTGTGTCCGCTAGAGATGGCGAACCTCAATGGCCCGGCGCGGCTCCTGTTTTAGTCATGTCAGGGGTCATTCAATATCGTTCTCTTTCTTCAGTCAACACGTTCACCAAACCATCCACTTCATTCTGGATCAACACTCCGCGTATACTAGTTATTAAAGTGGTTTTCGGTATCGACAAAGAGTATGTCCATATCTGATCCCGGTCTCTTTAATAACTACGTATTATTACACCGATGGCTCTTTTACATTTCAAATCAATTCATAATTGATATCAAAATATCATATTCGCTTCAAAAATCAAATCCATTTCAAATATCATCATATCTATTCAAAATGTAAGGTTCCGTTTCGAAAATCATTTTTCTTTCGCCTCAATATCTCATTTCGATTTCGAAATCATTTCGAATTTCAATATAGGTTGCAACTTCATTTAACCCAATTTGTATTTAAATTCAAGATTAAAATATAAACATTTCACCCTATTGACCAGCTTGAAATTTTAGAAAATAGTTCTAAGTAGTTTAAAAGTAGTTTAAATAATTAAAATAGTTAAAATACTTAAATTATTTAAATGGATTTCAAATAGATAAATTTATTTAATATAGTTAAATGGATTTAAGATAGATTAAATATAATTAAACAGGTAAATAGCTTTAAATCAGATTAAATATAATTAAAATAAATTAAAATAGGTTAATTTGTTTAAAATAAATTAAATTGGGTTAAGTAGATTTAAAATAGATTAAAATAAGTTAACATGGTATAAGATAGGTTAAAATAATTTAATATAGTTAATAGAGGTTAAAATAGTTTACGTATTTAAAGATGGTTTATATAACAGAGTAATTCGGAAAACAAAATGAAACAGCTTCAAAACCAAACCGTTTCAATTATAACTTTCCAATTTAAATCAATTTCAATTTCCATTCTACCGATTCAATCTCGATTTCAATTCAAATCAATGTCAACTTCCAAATTAATTCAATTTCACATTCACCTTCAATTAATTCAATTTCAATTTATATCGATTTGGAGCTTGATTTCTCAAAATATCAATTTATAACACTTAACAAAATTATCCTTAAATATTCAAATTTAAATCCAAATTTCAAATATGATTCAATTCCAAGCTCAATTTCAAAATATCATTTTTATGTCACTTTTACTTAGTAATATTCAAAGCTCGAAATACTATTCAATCTTTAAAACAAATAAATTTTCGAAATTCAATCATATCCCGATTTTAATTTCAAAGTCTCAACTTAAATTATTTAACAACTTCTTTAACCAAAATTTATTTCAACATTCCAAACTCAATTTTCACGATAAATTCGATTTCTATAAATTGATTTTATTTATAACTTTTAAATCAAAACATTTAAATAAATTTCAGGTCAACGATTTTAAAAATTATTAATTTAACCAAACCGGTGTCCGTATATAATTTTCTACCCTATGGCCAAGTGATTAGTTATTTCAATTAAATGTTAGGGATGAATATCATTTAAATCAAATCACAGTGTCATATGTATGCATAACAGGATATATATAAGCAAAAAACATCCAAACATTTAAATATCAACCAATAATATCCATCGAAATACATCATCCAATAGATAATACAATTCACGGCAATTTCATAGTTATCGATATCAGGTAATTCAATCGCAATTAAATTTTTAATTTTAATTTGACTGTCAATTTTAAATTTTCTAGCATTAAATTCGATGACAAAACCAGATGACGATTTTAGTTTATCAAACAACAACAAGTAAAATTGTATCACTTCATACTGTCAAATTTAACTAGCATAAAGATATTCTAGTACGTTGTGAGCGTTAGAAAACACTCACCTTGAGTTTTCAGTTTTAAATCAAATCGAACAATTTTCGATTTAACCTAAAATTTTAGCTAGCTTCAAATGACTCCCAATCAATTCCAGGACATGTTGTTCATCGCCACGATCCCATCGCCGCTTGTTTCGTCCAATTCCAATCTCGAATGGAAAAGTAATGTATTTTAGAAGATTAATAATTTATATATAATATAATTTATACACCTTTTATTTTATTTAACCTTTGTTAAATCAAAGCCGTTGATCTATGCTTCATCAAATCTAGGCCATAGGTTACCTTTCTTCTCCAACGCATGAACCCGGGCGTGAAAATCACGCACGAACCCAAAGCCGCCTCCGATGAACTTCATATCGCAACCACCATCGACCTCCAGAAGACGATCAACGACCTCCACTTGAAGCGTCCACGTAGCCTCCACCATCGGTCAAAGGCCGACCAAGCTCGGCTGCTCCTCCCTCTCGAATTCCGTGCTCAAAGTCTCGACCTTCTCGAGCCGATTCCGGTGAATCCACACCCCCGTTGACGATCTCGACCATTGAATCCTTGGAGCTTGACAAGCTCTTCGATCTTGCAGTTGGAAGATTTTGTTAAAAGTCGATGGATTGCGAGAAATTTGATGGGGAAGATAATGATTCTCGGCCATTGATAATAGAAGAACCGACGGCTAGAGAAATAGCTAGGGTTTCTGAAGGATAGGCGTATACATACGCATACAAATTAATTTTAATATTATTTATCGACTTTTTCAGACGAACTCCTAATGAAGCGTGCCGTCAGGCATTTATAATGTTTTACCCACATTCCGAACACAATGGAACATGTTTCAGGGCCTAATTCGATTGTATGTGCGAGTTACGGAAATAAACGATCAATTTTAAATTAATTCGATTAAATTAATTTATAAGCGTTTTGAGTTGCCACGGTCAAACGACAACTCCGATTACTTTGGAAATTTTAACCTGACAAAAATAAACTATTACGGATCTAATGGAACTGGTTTCGTCGAATTCCGAGACAGTGCCCCGGAAGGCTATTTTTAACTCGTCGGTTAAATCGACGACTTTTCAAAATTTACAGAATTGCTTAAAATTCCAATTTTAAAATCTTACTAACTCTATTATAATCCAAATATAACTTATATTCACTTTGAAAACCAATTTGAATCATATTAAATCAAATTTCAGTTATTCACCCTGTCTTCATACATTAAAATTTCAAAATCAAATTAATCATATCAAATTCTGAATTTAATTATTCAAACATTTGTAATATTAAATTTAAACAAATTTATTATTCTTAAATCATTATCCTTTGAAATATTTAAAACGAACTTATCAAATTAACTTTTGAAACAAATTCAAATTATAGAACAACCATTTCCATTAAACAGTTATTCGATTCCCGGTATTCAATTTTTCAATAGATTCCAAATATCAAATTTAAACAATTTAATTGTTCAATATTTTGCGGATTTCAATATTGGATTTTAAATAAATTTTCGTTATCAGTCGATTACTTTATTACATCAAATGAATTCCACATTATTATTTAACTTCAGTTAGAAATAACGCACTCAACTAATATATAAAATTTCATTTCAATTGCAACTGGTTCCCAAATTCAATTCGACTAACTAAATGAATAGGTAACTTAAATAATTATCACCATTAACTTCTAAAGCACACTTATAAGTTTATTATTTACAAACAAGTGTCACAATTTCCTATATAATACAACTTCATTCCATTACCATTGACTATATATTATTTCAATTGATTGGGATTTCATTCAATTCATAAATAATTAACTTAGATAAAATTTGTTGCAATTCATTCTAGTTATTGTTATCATAAATAAATTACAAATTTTTAATTCTTCCCACATTAAACCATGAAATCTTATTAAATTAAAAAATTTAATTATCGAAACTTTACGGGTCGTTACACTCTCCCCCACTCAAAACTTTTCGTCCTCGAAAAGGAAAAAGAAGAAGGGAAAGGGAACTAAGTAAAGAATTTAACATTTGATATATTTTATTCAAAATTATCAACTAATAAAACAATGAAATTCCATTTATAAAATCGTTACTACACTTCCACTACGCTACTCTGATTAGCCTATGAAGTTTACGAGTTAGTTATCAAAACAAGTTATAAAATTTTAAACTTGAAAATTTTTCTAACACCCGGATTTACGAAAAATTTCGGCAGAGTCTCCTTTGCGCGGCTCGATCGGTACAGCTACAAAACGCCTCTACGGGCCCCAAACCAACAAAAGAAACCCAAAACCCAAATGGCTCGATCAAAAATTACCAAATCCAATGACAAAACAAACACGTACCTTTTGTCGGGCAATCCACATTTTCATGATTTTAAATACCTGCATCTCATTTACCAATGATATCCAATTATATAATTTAAAAGAATCATTTTATATTTGGCATCTTCGATTTCCAATATTAGCTTTTAATTAAGTCCGTAAGCCGTACATATATTCATCCGTGAGCAATATCAAATCTAATCGCTTATTCGATCATACAAATTCACTTCCAACTAGTATCGTTCACACGATTCTCTAGTGCGGACTCAAATTTGGTTCCTTGATTGGAAACTGTTACTCTCTATGCATAGCTATATACTATGATAGAGAATTCGAGAATCAAATCAAAAATCCATATCCATGGTTCGCCGTCGAGAATCGAGTGAAAAATCCTATCTTGGATCAATATAAATCATCTCGAAATTTTGTGCTAGAATTTGGATCAAATCGTTATGCGAACAAAAAAACATACGTACAACTCACGTATTACCTTCCAATGGATTTCTATCTAATTTATCTATACTAAATTATTTTATTGGCTTTTATTTTTATTTACAGTTAATTATTCATGATCCATTATTCAGTTAGTATATTCATTTCTTTACATAGCATGCTCTTTAACATTATCTTTTCTTAAACATCATATCATAGAATTTGCTTGCTCAAGTTCATTTTAAACATTCTATATAATTTAATTAAATTCAAATTCAATTTTCCAATTGATCTTAGCTATACCAAATTCTTTTGTTTACATTTACTTCAATTTCATAATTTTTAGTTAATAACAAATTTATTTATGGAACATTTTATTAACCAACACTTTAGTTTATTAATCATCCTATAAAAGTCTAACCTCTCATAAATAACTTTTCTTAGTTTACAGTTATTGTTATCCCGCCTTTTTTGCAAGGCCGTGATACCAAAAGATCAGCCGAAAAACCAAGGATAGTTCATCTCAAAGCAACCCTGCTGCTCGAAGAAAGTGCACGACCTAAGACCTAACGACCTAAGACCTACGATCTAAGACCTAAGACCTAACGACCTAAGACCTAAGACCTAACGACCTAAGACCTAACGACCTAACGACCTAACGACCTAACGACCTAACGACCTAAGACTTAACGACCTAAGACCTAAGACCTAACGACCTACGACCTAAGACCTAACGACCTAATACGTAAGACCTAAGACCTAACGACCTAAGACCTAAGACCTAAGACCTAACGACCTAAGACCTAAGACCTAACGACCTAAGACCTAATGACTTAAGACCTAACCACCTAAGACCTAACGACCTAAGACCTAACGACCTAAGACCTAAGGCCTAACGACCTAGCGTTCTCCTATAAATACCCCAGCTATTCCATATTGAAAGGGGGACTTTTTCCCGGGACTTTCCTAGACTTAGAAGCTCGAAGACTCTGCTACTCTCACGACTTCGACAACACTTCAACTACCAACAACACTTCAAAGATCCGAGAGAAGCGATCAAATACATTCAACATGAATGCCAAAAGCAATTCATCATCAAAGTTCTAACTGTTTGCTGTATTGTTGTTGAATATGAAGGATGATTGTAAAACTTGTAAAGAAATCAGGTGATAGAAAAGAATAAGTGGACGTAGGCTTGACTTTGAGCCGAACCACTATAAAAACCATTGTCTCTTTATTATTTCCTGCTATTTTCTTGTTATTTTCAGTTCCCATACTAACGAGTGGTGCTTTCACTTGATTACTACTTACACGGGGGTGTTAGCGTACACTTTTCGACATTAACATTTTTGGTGCTTTCACTGAGAACTGAACTCAGGAGCGTTTTCATCATTGCTTCGCAAAGATTTGTCGAAAGACTCTCTTTAACAACCAGGAGTCTATCCGAGATTATGGCTCCTGAAAGGAAAACAAGTAGAAGACAGAGACCAGAAAGAAGTCAGCATGAAGGGAGTCAAGGGGCTTCCTCAGGAGAGAACCAGGCTTCGGTCTTTATCACCAGGGATGAGATGGAGGCAATGATGAAGAGACAGGAAGAGATGATCCAAAATTTGTTTCGGCAAATTAGACAACTTGGAGCGCAAAATCAAGGAACAGCTGGAGTTCAGAGTGGAGCAGGGCCATCTGACGCAACACCAGGATTAGGGGGCACTCATCTAGAGCATGCAGACCCATTACCGAGAAGAACATCAGGTGTATTTGAGCAACATGGCATTGGCAGAGGAATAAACACTCAACCAGGGGGCAGATTCCTAAAAGCTCTAATGGACTCGAGGTCCAGGTTGAAGGCAATGAACGAGGACAATATCTTGGAGACAATGACAGATTGGCAGAAATGGTCAGACGAGCCATGAGGGGTGGTCTAGTGAGTAGAGATCTTGAAGATGTAAACAGAAGTCCCTTTTCTTCTGCGATTAGGATGGCTAGGAACCCACCAGAGTTCAAGTTACCATCGGTGGAGATGTACGATGGAAGGATGGACCCCGCGGTCCATCTGACAAGGTATATAAGGCATATGGAAGTGCTGGGGGCATCACAGGAAGTCATGGCTCGGTGCTTTCCATTGTATCTGACAGATATTGCAGCAGTATGGTTTAGGCAGCTGGAAAGCAACTCCATAGGAGCGTGGGCTGATTTAGTCGAGAAGTTCATGACGCAATTTAGGATTCACATCGCAAGACCCAAGAATGTGATGAGTTTGGCAACTTTAAAGCAGAGAGCTGGGGAGTCTTTGAGGAGTTTTTTAACAAGATTCAATGCGGCAGCGGCATCGATGGATCGACCAGATCCATCCATGGTTATGATGGCAGCTGTGTCTAGAATAGCTGATGGTACAGAGTTCAAAAATTCATTAACTAAGGATCCACCTATGGATCTAGGAGAATTCTATCATGAGGCCGAAATTTTTTTACGATTGGAAGATGCTAGTGCAGAAAGGGATGAAGGAATCGATGTTCACGCAATCAAGGGCGGAAATCCTCCTGAGAAAGGTGTAGAGTCTAGCAAAGGTAAACGAAAGGCCGAGGATAACAGCGATAGATCAGTACGACCATGAAGAGAACCAAGATTCACCTCATACACGATGTTGAATGAGACTTTGGAGCGGATCTACCAAGACACCAAGGGACACGTTCCTTATCGAAAGCCGATAAGGAGAGATACAACTAACAACAAGAGAAACTCGAACAAGTATTGCTCATTCCATGAGTTGAATGGTCATAATACAAATGACTGTAGACACTTGAAAGACGAAGATGAGGGGCACATCCGGGATGGTTTGTTATCACAGTATGTGAAAGGAAGGATCGCAACGGTGGAACAAGAACGACCACCACCTGCACCAACTGAAGACGGCTCAGGATCCAGGCGTTAGCTTATTATCAGTTGATTGAGATTATGACGAATGAGTGTAAAACTCTACATCGATACAACTAGGTTGTTCACACATGTACGGGACCGCGAACGATCCCAAGGCATGCTCTGATACAACTATAAATTGTATCGATGTAGGCGTTTGCACTCGGACGTAACTACACTGCTTTTGTGTTTTACTTCTGATGTTTGGATTTGACTTTGTCATACATTTTTATCTTGAAACTCTTCTGTTGGATGAATATTGAATTTTGATAAATCTAAAAAGACTAAGTCACTTACACATGTACGGGGTCGTGAACGGTCCTTAGGCATGCTCTGAGTTGGCTAAGCTTCTTACACATGTACGGTGTCACGAACGGTCCTTAGGCATGCTCTGAGTTGGCTAAGCTTCTTACACATGTACGGGGTCACGAACGGTCCTTAGGCATGCTCTGAGATGGCTAAGCTACTTACACATGTACGGGGTCGCGAACGGACCTAAAGCATGCTTTGGAATGACAGTAAATCACCTTGGCACACAAACGATCCAGGAACTCACCCGAACGTGAACCTGGCATCGATTATACTAAGCCCCCCCGGGCACACTTACTCGCCTCGAACAGGCACCCGACCTCGAAAGGTCACAACTCGCCTCGAACGGCACCCGACCTCAAATAGTGACAACTCGCCACAACTCGCCTCGAATGGCACCCGACCTCGAACGGTCACAATTCGCCTCGAACGACACCCTGACCACGAACGGTCACATCTCACCTCAAATGACTCGATCTCGAACGGTCGTCATTTGATGTCAAGAATTTGATCGCGAACGGTCACAATTCACCTCAAATGACTCGATCCCGAATGGTCGTCATTTAAAGTCAGGCCCTTGATCGCGAACGGTCAAACTTTGCCTCAAATGGCTCGACCTCGAACGGTCGTCATTCGAGGTAAGACATTTGATCGCGAACGATCACGTTTCACGTCAAATGGCTCGATCCCGAATGGTCGTCATTTGAGGTCATATAAAACTATTAATTTCTCTGCAGGACATCAACAGGATATGAACATCCAGCGTATGGCATTACAAAACACACCTTCCTATCGCAAGGCATGTTTTGGGGGTAAATGTTATCCCGCCTTTTTTGCAAGGCCGTGATACCAAAAGATCAACCGAAAAACTAAAGATAGTTCATCTCAAAGCAACCCAGCTGCTCGAAAAAAGTGCACGACCTAAGACCTAACGACCTAAAACCTAACGACCTAAGACCTAACGACCTAAGACCTAAGACCTAAGACCTAATGACCTACCACCTAAGACCTAACAGTCTAAGACCTAAGAACTAACGACCTAAGACCTAAGACCTAACGACCTAAGACCTAAAACCTAAGACCTAAGACCTAACGACCTAAGACCTAAGACCTAACGACCTAAGACCTAACGACCTAAGACCTAACGACCTAACGACCTAAGACCTAACGACCTAAGACCTAAGACCTAACGACCTAACGTTCTCCTATAAATACCCCAGCTATTCCATATTGAAAGGGGGACTTTTTTCCTGGGACTTTCCAGGACTTAGAAGCTCGGAGACTCCGCTACTCTCACGACTTCAACAATACTTCAACTACCAACAACACTTCAAAGAGCCGAGAGAAGCGATCAAATACATTCAACATGAATCCCGAAAGCAATTCATCATCAAAGTTCTAACTGTTTGTTGTATTGGTGTTAAATATGAAGGATGATTGTAAAACTTATAATGAAATCAGGTGATAGAAAAGAATAAGTTGACGTAGGCTTGACTTTGAGCCGAATCACTATAAAAACCATTGTCTCTTTATTATTTCTTGCTATTTTCTTCTTATTTTCAGTTCCCGTACTAACGGATGGTGCTTTCACTTGATTACTACTTACACCGGGGTGTTAGAGTACACTTTTCAACGTTAACAGTTATCTTAAAGGTTACAATTTTTTTTCTTTTTTCTTTGCAATTTATATTTATTTTCTATAACCAATTTACAAAGATATAATATGATTCATTTATCTTCTTTCTTAAGTTCACTTACTTGTTCCATTTATCCATTCCTCATTTCATGTTATATTTAAGTATTTGTAATTTTTATCACAACAAAATTTTCCATTTATATACATTTTAATTCCTTTTGAGTTTTCCTTACTTGTATACTTCAATTATTTTCAGGTTCTGTTTATTTGTACAATATCTCATTACATATCCAAACCATCATTTCAACTTCTTAATATTTGGTAAGTCATATTATATGTTATTAGAATGCAAATTTAGTATTATACAAATGTATAGAATTTCATTTCACTTAATTAGAATGTTCACAAATTTGATTTATTTAAATCCTCTTTACCTTTCAACTTTAAAGGTACACAACAACTCTAAAGTTTTCCCAAAACATAAGCTTAGATATCTTAATCCTCTTATTTTATAAATTCTGGTTATTCACATTTCATTCAAATAATTTGAAAATTACTAATTAACATAACTTGGAAATTTAAATGCCCGGTTCTTTTCAAATCGTTTGAAATAAACATACACTTATATCTTTAATATATCAAATCATACCTTTGGAGTTTAAACCAAAACCCGTTTACCCAAAATAATTTCGAAGAAAAACAAAGCTTCTTAGAAGTCTCCCCCACTTTGAGACTCGAAAATGAACGTCGCGTAGTGATCACCGAAATTATTTTCCAGCGACAGAAGAGAGGAGTACTGAACTCATTCCTTCTTAAAATCCTTTCAAAATATTTCTCATAAATATTTTTCCAACTAATATCACAATATTTTTCATCAAAGCTTTGAGAACCATTGTCAAAACCTCCGGGTCTTAAATTCAATATTTTCCAATTTAAATCTATTTTAATTTGTAAGTCACCTTTATAAAATATTCTTATAGGATTTTCTTTCTTAAAACATTCCATAAGTGTTTTATCACTGTTCATTTTGTAATTCACCTTATTTATTAAATTACAATATCCAATTAATGATAATAACCAATATTATCATTCCTAACAACCAGGTAAGCTAGATAAGTCACAATAATTTCTGAAAATTTTTCTTTATATACAAAATATAATTAGAGCAAAATTATTTCATTTACCCAATTTCAAAACAATACTATGTCGAATTGTTCTGTTTAAATGTTTAGAGATCCCTATCAATGACGTTAATTACTCGTATTGACCAGGATCCATAAGCCACTCAACAAATCAACCGACACAATATAAAACATTTTATATCACTAATAAATACACTCTCTCATATGTATACACTCAGCGACTCATCATAGGGTATTACTACCCTATTTATAAAGAGTCAGACCCCACAAAGCTAAGGTTATCGCTAAACCAAAGCTCAGATACCAACTGTAACGACCCACCTTTTTGGACAGTTTAAACCGACGATCAAATACACATGCGGGTTCCAAACCATTCAAAAGGGCAGATGGTTATTGAGGTAAATAAGAAAAGAAAAGAAAGGGAAATAAAGGAAATAAAACAACACAGAATCTTGCAGCGGACGATAAAATATAATAGTCAAATAAACAGTTCATGAAGCTGTTTACTATACTTTGATCATTATTTATATAACATTTATCAGAGTTATACATATATAGCTGAACAAGTAAAATAATGCAGCAGACAACATGATGCAAAAATAATAATAGTACAAGTATACCAAATCCTCGACTTCGTCCTCCAAAATTGATCTTCAATAAGCTGAAAAACTCAGATCTGACCCGAGCGAAATGAAAAAACAAAACACTCGAGTCAGGACTAAAATATCCTCATGTAAGTTAAATCAATCGTAAATAAATATAAGTGTAACGGCGTCAGAGATGTTTATGGGGTTTGACATCTCCTATCCAGTGTCAACGTGAGTGCAATAACTTAAGAGATGTTACGGGATTTTCCATCTCTCAAGGATCCGTTAAACTATCTACTATGTAGTACAATACGCTATTATAATATGTCTACAGTAAAGTAAAAGTATTAAAATAGCGTTAAGGTGTTACCATATTTCCCCTTAACACATTTTATAATGCCATAGTCTATACAGCACCGTAAACCCCATCGTAAACTAGTGGTTACCTGAGGGTACCCTATAGGTATAACACAAAACAAAACGTAGTGGTCGCGAATAGGATAATCAGTATGACAAGGTACATGAGGCGATACCAACTAGGATACTAGTAGTTGCGTGATCCGGACTGATGTTGAGCATAGCCAATAGCTACCTCAACACCGCGAAACAACACTCCCAAATCAAGGGGTGCACCCAAATCGAATAACAAAAGTAATAGATATGGTATCGAAGAAGTGTGTCCGCTAGAGATGGCGAACCTCAATGGCCCTGTGCGGCTCCTGTTTTAGTCATATCAGGGGTCATCCAATATCGTTCTCTTTCTTCAGTCAATGCGTTCACCAAACTATCCACTTCATTCTGGATCAACACTCCGCGTATACTAGTTATTAAAGTGGTTTTCGATATCGACGGAGAGTATGTCCATATCTGATCCCGGTCTCTTTAATAACTACGTATTATTACACCGATGGCTCTTTTACATTTCAAATCAATTCATAATTGATATCAAAATATCATATTCGCTTCAAAAATCAAATCCATTTCAAACCTCATCATATCTATTCAAAATGTAAGGTTCCATTTCGAAAATCATTTTTCTTTCGCCTCAATATCTCATTTCGATTTCGAAATCATTTCAAATTTCAATTTAGGTTGCAACTTCATTTAACCCAATTCGTATTTAAATTCAAGATTTAAATATAAACATTTCACCTTATTGACCAAATTGAAATTTTAAAAAATAGTTCTAAGTAGATTAAAAGTAGTTTAAATAATTAAAATACTTAAAATACTTAAATTATTTAAATGGATTTCAAATAGATAAATTTATTTAATATAGTTAAATGGATTTAAAATAGATTAAATATAATTAAATAGGTGAATATCTTTAAATCAGATTAAATATAATTAAAATAAATTAAAATAGGTTAATTAGTTTAAAATAAATTAAATTGGGTTAAGTAGATTTAAAATAGATTAAAATAAGTTAACATGGTTTAAGATAGGTTAAAATAATTTAATATAGTTAATAGAGGTTAAAATAGTTTAAGTATTTAAAGATGGTTTATATAACAGAGTAATTCAGAAAACAAAATGAAACAGCTTCAAAACCAAATCGTTTCAATCATAACTTCCCAATTCAAATCAATTTCAATTTCCATTCTACCGATTCAATCTCAATTTCAATTCAAATCAATGTAAACTTCCAAATTAATTCAATTCCACATTCACCTTCAATTAATTCAATTTCAATTTATATCGATTTGGAGCTTGATTTCTCAAAATATCAATTTATAACACTTAACAAAATTATCCTTAAGTATTCAAATTTAAATCCAAATTTTAAATATGATTCAATTCCAAGCTCAATTTCAAAATATCATTTTTATGTCACTTTTACTTAGTAATATTCAAAGCTCGAAATACTGTTCAATCTTTGAAACAAATAAATTTTCGAAATTCAATCATATCCCGATTTTAATTTCAAAGTCTCAACTTAAATTATTTAACAACTTCTTTTAACCAAAATTTATTTCAACATTCCAAACTCAATTTTCACGATAAATTCGATTTCTATAAATTGATTTTATTTATAACTTTTAAATCAAAACATTTAAATAAATTTCAAGTCAACGATTTTAAAAATTATTAATTTAACCAAACCGGTGTCGGTATATAATTTTCTACCCAATGGCCAAGTGATTAGTTATTTCAATTAAATATCAGGGATGAATATCATTTAAATCAAATCACAGTGTCATATGTATGCATAACAGGATATATATATAAGCAAGTAAACATCCAAACATTTAAATATCAACCAATAGCATCCATCGAAATACATCATCCAATAGATAATACAATTCACGGCAATTTCATAGTTATAGATATCAGGTAATTTAATCGTAATTAAATTTTTAATTTTAATTTGACTGTCAATTTTAAATTTTCTAGCACTAAATTCGATGACAAAACTAGATGACGATTTTAGTTTATCAAACAACAACAAGTAAAATTGTATCACTTCATACTGTCAAATTTAACTAGCATAAAGATATTCTAGTACGTTGTGAGCGTTAGAAAACCTCACCTTGAGTTTTCAGTTTTAAATCAAATCGAACAACGTTCGATTTAACCTAAAATTTTAGCTAGCTTCAAATGACTCCCAATCAATTCCAGGACATGGTGTTCATCGCCACGATCCCATCGCCGCTTGTTTCGTCCAATTCCGATCTCGAATGACAAAGTTATGCATTTTAGAAGATTAAACAATTTATATATAATATAATTTATACACTTTTTATTTTATTTAACCTTTGTTAAATCAAAGCCCTTGATCTATGCTTCATCAAATCCAGGCCATAGGTTAGCTTTCTTCTCCAACGCATGAACCTGGGCGTGAAAATCCCGCACGAACCCAAAGCCGCCTCCGATGAACTTCATATCGCAACCACCATCGACCTCCAGAAGACGATCAGCGACCTCCACTTGAAGCGTCCACGTAGCCTCCACCATCGATCAAAGGCCGATCAAGCTCGGCTGCTCCTCCCTCTCGAATTTTGTGCTCAAAATCTCGACCTTCTCGAGCCGATTCCGGCGAATCCACACCCCCATTGACGATCTCGACCGTTGAATCCTTGGAGCTTGACAAGCTCTTCGATCTTGCAGTTGGAAGATTTTGTTAAAAGTCGATGGATTGGGAGAAGTTTGATGGGGAACATAATGACTCTCGGCCATTGATAATAGAAGAACCGGCGGCTAGAGAAATAGCTAAGGTTTCTGAAGGATACGCGTATATTTACGCATACAAATTTATTTTAATATTATTTATCGACTTTTTCAGACAAACTCCAAAGAAGCGTGCCACCAAGCATTTATAATATTTTACCCACATTCCGAACACAATGGAACATGTTTTAGGGCCTAATTCGATCGTATGTGCTAGTTACGGAAATAAACGATCAATTTTAAATTAAATCGATTAAATTAATTTCTAAGCGTTTTGAGTTGCCACGGTCAAACGACAACTCCAATTACTATGGAAATTTAAACCCGAGAAAAATAAACTATTACGGATCTAATGGAACTATTTTCGTCGAATTCTGAGACTGTGCCCCGGAAGGCTATTTTTAACTCGTCGGTTAAATCGACGACTTTTCAAAATTTACAGAATTGCTTAAAATTCCAATTTTAAAATCTTAATAACTTTATTATAATCCAAATATAACTTATATTCACTTTGGAAACCAATTTGAATCATATTAAATCAAATTTCAGTTATTCACTCTGTCTTCGTACATTACAATTTCAAAATCAAATTAATCATATCAAAGTCTAAATTTAATTATTCAAACATTTGTAATATTAAATTTAAACAAATTTGATTATTCTTAAATCACTATCCTTTGAAATATTTAAAACGAACTTATCAAATTAACTTTTGAAACAAATTCAAATTATAGAACAACCATTTCCATTAAACAGTTATTCGATTCCCAGTATTCAATTATTCAATAAATTCCAAATATTAAATTTAAACAATTTAATTGTTCAATATTTGACGGATTTCAATATTGGATTTTAAATAAATTTTCGTTATCAGTCGATTACTTTATTACATCAAATGAATTCCACATTATTATTTAACTTCAGTTAGAGATAATGCACTCAACTAATACATAAAATTTCATTTCAATTGCAACTGGTTCCCAAATTCAATTCGACTAACTAAATGAATAGGTAACTTAAATAATTATCACCATTAACTTCTACTTATAAGTTTATTATTTACAAACAAGTGTCACAATTTCCTATATAATACAACTTCATTCCATTACCATTGACTATATATTATTTCAATTGATTGGGATTTCATTCAATTCATAAATAATTAACTTAGATAAAATTTGTTGCAATTCATTCTAGTTATTGTTATCATAAATAAATTACAAATTTTAAATTCTTCCCACATTAAACCATGAAATCTTATTAAATTAAAAATTTTAATTATCGTAACTTTACGGGTTGTTACAGCTGCTCTACATTATAGTTTTGAAAACTCTGGACTGTAATTGTACTTGATTCTGATATCAATAAAAAGGAAGTTTCTGAAGTGGACGTAGACTGGAGTCAGCCGAACCACTATAAATCCTCTATTATTACTGCTTTCTTTCTAATTTTTACTATTCTTCATATTTATACTCTCTACATACATTCTATCTGCGATTTATGACTGTGATTTGGTGCTTTCATCTAGATTTGGGTGTTAGTAACCAATTTTAGCGCTAACAGCATCTTTTGTGGAAAAATCCAATTTTACTATTACAAGCGGTACCCGATAGTAATGATTATTTACACCAGTTTTCTTCGTCAATGCTATATCACACTCGGACTTGGTCAAAATTCCAACATCTACCACATTCAACATTGTTTATCCAAACACAAAGTCCATGGTTCAATAAAAATGATTATTATTAACCTTACAGCTTTGGCTAGAGGCGTCGACTTTGAATTGACCACGGTTGACTGTGAACTAACCTCATATAACCAAGGAGACGAACTCTCTTTAAATAGTGTTTCATTTCCAATGGTTCAATTCATACCCAACTATGATCATTCAGTGGCCACTACGCTTCAATTTTACCATATCAAAGTTGAGGGTCTGCATTAAAGTTTACAATATTATCAAGTCGAGAAACTTTGTCATATCATCACCTCAAGATTCTTTGTTTGACCTTAGTTATATCAACCAACAACAAACTCTCATGTGATTCATTCCATGGTTATCAAATTACTATCAGTACGTGACCCTTGGTTCTCCTAATTGCCATGATTAATACACTACAGAACATTTGGAGAATGTTACGTATTCTTCATAATATTTGTATCGATATCATGTAATAACTTGCACCTTAATGGACCCAAATTTTGACTGAATCGAAAAACCAAGTCCATTAGGACATAGATCATTGGTTTTGATAACCTATAATAAATATAAATATATCAAAGAGTGATCTACATAAACTCATAGTGGAATTGAAAAAAAATAACAGAACATAAATATTGATTGAGGCTACTACCTTGGAGTCAATAGTATTCCTTGGATATCTAGTTGCCCTATCAGCGTCGACTATGAATGAGAATCTTCCCATCCTGCACTAGTAGCCCATCCCTCTAAATTTATCATGTAAATTGTAATGAGAATGGAATTAGAATAATGTTCTTGTGATGTAAATTTACGTACTTTATCCATAACATTAATTTATGCCTATCAATTCCTATTTAAGTGTTTTGACTACTATTTACAGCTAATCCGCTCAATTCTATGTGTACGTATGATATGCCTGACCTCCTCCAAGGTATAACAATATATATGTGTGTGTGTGTATGCCTACTCAAATATATTCCTAAATGTTGTACTGCCCAAAAACCCTAGCTACTTAATAGGGAGGATGCAGACCTAACTGTTAGTCGTTATGAATAGGATCAAAGATGGCCAATGGTAATAAATAATGTAAATGTAGCAGAATAGTATAGCAGTAGATCACACAGTAAATTTTATGCTAGTTCTGACCTCCCATCCTACGTTTAGTCCTAAAGCTTCCCTTTGGTATTTCACTACCAACACCCTCACTTTACCCGAAGCAAAAGGTTCACAGACTCTGCCTGAACAACCAAACAGAACTTCAACAACAATTACAAGTAGTGTAACAATAATGTTATTCTCAAACATAGCATATCTTGATATAAAAATGTTAATTTGATGTACAATTACTCCTATAACCAAACCAAATGATATTGAGTGGGGGTGTATAGGCTAAGTTGTTTATTCGACTAGAGTATGGGATATGGAGATGAAGCAAACTGTTGAAATCTCTAAATCGGGTGAATTTCTTGGAACTAGGAGAATCGCTTTAAGGATTGAGAGTTTAGGAGTGGAAATCAAAGCATAGAGTTTTGTTTTGATTTAAGGATAGTTAGGGGTTTATATATATATGTTGTAGGGATGGTAAATTAGCGGGTGAAACATTCTAATTTCGCTATTGATGAAGAGAAGTGTAGCGGAGAGATCCTACTTCTGGAGTGAAGAGACATGAAGATGAAATTTAAAAAACCAACCATTTTATACTAGGTCAGTCGACTAAAAGAAGGCTTCAATTGACTAACTTGGTATAAAATTTGAGCTCGAGAGCATAGCCAAAAATAGTAGACAAGTTGTTTATATTCAGTCGATTAGGTTCATTCGATTGAACAAGGCTTTCAGTCAACTGAATCATTGTAATTTCCCAAAACTTGAGTGGTTCAGTAGTAGGCATGAGCTCATCTCTCAGCCTACTCGGGTTCGAATCTCAGCTTTGCATATTTTTAGCCATTTTATTTTCCAGCTTTTCCATCATCGTTTTGACCTGAAATAACACAATAAACATATTAGTAGCATTATTGTATGGTTGTTATCATCAAAACACTATATATATGTAGTTCTTTCACCAATGGCCATTTAATACCTCAACCCTAAAGCAGGCCCTCTATAACGTAATTTCTAGTCAATCAGTTCTAGCTATAGAGACCGATGACCCCTAGAGATGACTTTAAAATTGTTATCCAAGATTTTGACTGGGCTATATTCGAATTGATTGGACAAGTTTGATTCAACTAACATCAGGGCCAGTAAGTCCAAGGCGATGATTGTGAGGTCCAAAAGTCAAGTAAAGATAGTAATATGAAGCTATGATGAAATGGAATTGAGAGATATGCAACGCAGAATGTTCGAAGTATGGAATGTGGTTAAACATGTGGGAGGGATCGACTATAATCAACCTTTAACATAGGGATTGGTATGTTTTAGGAAGCAAGTGCGATTCAATAGAAAACAATAGACAACTCAAGATCCATGAGTCTAATGCATATGAAATTTTATGAGCAAGATGTGGGAACCCTAAGAAGCCTACCCTAGGGATCACACCTCAAAAGGATGGAGTAAGAGGGATCAGCTCTCTTCCCTCAATAGAAATCGGCTAAAAAAAGCACAACCCATGTTGAAGCAAAGATCAAGCAATAAATCAAGTTATACTAATCCAATTGGCATGAAACTCGGAGGCTAAGAAAAATTCAACATGGGGAAGCTACCATAGGGATTGCACCCCCAAATTCCTCCAAAGATGTATCGGTATCGATCACTACTCTTTGGGATTTAGGCCATGCGATCCCTCTTATAGGTCTATACTGTTTTGAAGATCCATCGTCCGAATTTTCAGGGAGATATTTCATCATCTTCATCTACAGGCTTAGTTGTTCATTTTCGAAACTTTTACACTGCTGGTTACTTTGTACTCTATTGTAACTAAGGTTTTCATCCTATCCCTATTGTATTCAGGTTATAAAGTGAATAATAAATTTTCTATTCAAGGTGGACGTAGGCAAACAACGCTGAACCACTATAAATCATTGTCTTCGTGTTATTGCTTTGATTTGCAGCTATTTCATTACTTTTTTCCTCAGTTTTCATTTGATATTCTTCATTTATTTTTCTTCAAAACTTCAAACGGGTGTTCGTGCCAATTTTTGGTGCAAACATTTTGGTGCTTCCATTGAGAACTTTTATCCTCGGCCTTTTCGGATCCCTTTGTTGCTACTGGATTGCACGAATCCCCAAAGGATCCACAACTATCTTAAAGAAACTTGCTTCTTCTATTCAGATTTGCAGAAGTCTAAGTAAAGCTATTAATAATGGTTAGGATTACCAGATCTACTTCTTAGAATCCAAAAGGAAACGATAACACTGACATCCAGCAAGAAGGCCCAGGCAATCAATTAGTGGATGTGAATGCTACCAATCCGGTTGATTTCTAGAATCCAGCCGATTTCATTACAAGAGATGAATTTCAGAATCTGATGAGTGAGTAACGGATATTTTTCGATAATTAAATCAGCAAATTTAAGCCAATATCAATCCAATGAACCAACTCAGTCAGTAATAACATGAAAAGATGAAAGCTGGGAGGGACCCCACCTCGTACTCTGCATCGGAGATTTCTAGTTCATCGGACAAGTATCACAGATGCATGCATTGTGGAATTGATGGATAGCGCAAAAGCTTCGAGGCATCAGTAGGCAAATCTGCCTGGTCTGCCAAGATCGATCAGTGTCGATCCTTCCATAGGGATACGTACCAATCCCTCCTCCAAAGGAGGGAACTTACCTATCCGTGTTGGAATCCAAGCTGGAGCTGCTGCGACTTATTTGGATGCTGGAATTTAGGTGGATCTCAACCAATTGCTTCCCTAGAATGATGATGAAATGAATGTGCATGATATATACACTGAGAAGATGTCGAGCCAAGAAGGCATGGACATGCTCGTAGACATCGACCAAACCATTCCCATGAGGTGGAGCACGACTACCACTTGGCCTTAACTATCCAAACGTCGGACTTGTCGACCATGGGTAGACAGCTGGTAAGGGAAAACCAAGGCTTAAATAATGATGGTTGGGGGATTTTGAGAATCCATACCCCATTCACTGATAATATCTTACATGCCGAGTATCCAAGGAGGTTCAGTATACTGTCGATGCTTGCCTATAAGGGAAATACCAACCTTAGGCAGCATATCATGAGATATGAATAGCTGATGGATTCCACACGAGCAGGTGATGCAACCAAGTACAGTTGTTTTCTTATTACTCTATTTAGAGTAGCAACAATGTGGATTACGAGATTTCCCCTATAGTCAATCTTTAGATTTGACGATTTACCAACAATGTTTGTGGAGTAGTTCCGAATGCATTCATCCCAAAGATGTAATGTCTCTATCCAGCGTGATCCAGGCTTCGAGAGAATCGCTAAAAGATTATATGGAGAGATTTCATAAAGCTGTCACAAAAATCAATAATCTAAATGACCATGCAATATTGATAGCGATGACAAGAGGGATTGATCTAGAATTAGATTTTGGCGATCGATTAGCTGGCAAGCCACCCACAATATTGGAACACTTTTATACCAAAACAGCTTAGTATTTGAGGAAAGAAGAAGCCAAATGATCTAGAAAGAAGAATGTTTTGGGACCAAGTGGAGAGGGAATACAGTGTAACATTGCAACGTAGCACGCTGGTGATAGTTCTGGAAATGTTCAAGTGAATGTCCAAACAAACCTTTAGCAAAAGAAATGTGGAGATAGGAGCCGAGAATGAAAGAAGGATTCTAGAAGAGGAAAGCATAGGATTTTGATGGACAATACCTACATGCCACTAAATACATCCCTGGAGAATGCTATTGATCTACCTGCAATACCATGCAGTACAGGAAGCCGCCTCTAAAAGAATCAATGAAGAAGTAGAAACAAACCAAAAAATATTATCGATTTCACGAATGTTATGGTCATAACACAAATAAGTGCTGGCATCTCGAGGATATTATCGAAAAACTGGTTCGAGAGAGAAGTTATAGCAGTTTATAAAAGCCCCATAGGATGGCGGGCAAGGGACATCCAACTCCAACTGAGGACAAGCACCGCATAGGCTAAGGAGCCTGCATGGCGTGGTAGAAGATTAATAATCAATACAATAGTCGAAGGACCACATCCAGCTGATAAAAGTTGGCATGAGTTAGAGCATTACGCTAGCGCGATCAAGCATGTGAATTTTGAATGTTGTTCGAGTGCAGAAGATGGAGCTCTAACGATGTAGAAACGTACAGTGACAGATGACATTATGTTTAGGAACAGAGATGCATATAAGGTGGAAGCACCGACGATCGACCCAATGGTCATTTGGCCATGATCAGCCCCACCTTGGCGAGGAGGATTTTGGTTGATTGTGGAAGCTCCGTGAATATAATTTTCAAACAAGATTGTGATTAGATAAGGGTGGAAGTAAAGGACTTGAAACCGACTAAAACCCCATTCATGGCTTTAACGGTGCTACGACCAAAGTTGTTGGTTATGTTGAATTGCCCACTAAGTTGGGAGAAGGTGATTGAAGAACGGTGCAGATGTTGTCGTTTGTTGTTCTGGATGTCGACTCTCCATACAATGCTTTTCTGGGCCGACCGACCCTAGTTGAGTTTCGGGAAACTCTTGTCCTATGGTGTTTGACTTTGAAATTCCCAATAGATAATGGTGATGGAGTTTTTCATGATGATCAGGCGACAAGACGTGCCTGCTATTTAATCGAATTGAGGGAGTCTCAATGAAAGGAGAAAGTTAAGGGTGTGGACAAGTCTATCCACACCCAAACCACTGAAGATTGACAACCAATGCCTGGGTTTTGGCTCGAGCGCTATGTTTGGTTCTGTAGAGATATAGATCCAAGGGATAACAAGGAGGAGCCCATAGAGACTGAGGCTGCACCAGCTAAGCCGACGATTGACATCAGGTCAGCCATGATGACCTACCATGGGTCCTAAAGATCAGATCATAGCTCATCCCCCCCAATGATGAAGGAACTTGCTAGTTTTCTCTAAGAAAATCTTGACGTGTTCATTTGGACTCACTCTGACATGTATGGGATCTCGCTTGCCATTGCAAGCCATGCATTGAATATTGACCCAAGGCATGTCCTTGTGAAACAGAAAAGGCATGGCATGGACCCGGAGAGATCTACCGCTCTTAAAGAGGAGGTGGATAGGCTCAAAGACAAAGGGTTTATTCATGATGCCCTCTACCCTAATTGGGTATTTAATATTGTACTTATGAAAAAGGCGAATAGGAAATGGTGGACATGCATTGATTACTCGGATTTGAACAAGGCATGCTCAAAAGGCAGTTTTCCCCTTCCAAGGATTGACCAGCTAGTAGACTCAACCGTGGGACACGAATTACTATCTTTCATTAATGCATAACCGGATATAACAAAATCCATACGCACATTTCGGATCAAGAGCACACCGGCTTCATTGCCGATGTTGGATTATATTGTTATGTGGTGACGCCATTTGGATTAAAGAATGCTAGAGCGACTATCAACGTCCAGTCAAAAGAATGTTTAAATATTAGATCGAAAAAATAATGGAGGTGTACATGGATGATATGCTTATAAAGCCACAGCGATCTTGCAACCACGTCAGAGATTTGATAGAAATGTTCAATATCCTCTAATATTAGAAAATGAAGATCAATTCTTTGAAGTGTTCTTTTGGCATTGCGTAAGGAAATTTCCTTGGTTCCATTGTTAATGCCCACGGAATCGAAGCTAATTCCAAGAAGATCCAAGCTATTAGCAACATCCAAGCACCAAAGACCATCAAATAAGTATAGAGCCTGAATGGGAAGGTTGCCGCCCTAAGTTAATTTACATCCAGAGCTACTGATAAATGTATTCCTTTCTTTGACTTGATTAGAAGTGGGAAAAGGGATTTTGAATGGACGTAGGATTGTAAAGGCACATTCTAGGCTTTGGTGAAACCACTTAGAGAGACCTCCCATCTTGTCAAAATCGATAGGTCATGAAGACTTATATATCTACTTGGCCATGTTGGTACATGCTATAAGTGCCTTATCTCTTTGTGAAGAGAATCGAATCTAAAGACCAGTTTATTATGTTAGCAAGTGTTTGCAAGGAGCTAAAAGGAGCTTTGTGAAGATAGAAAAATTGGCATACTGCTTATTAATTGCCCCACGAAAGCTCCGCCCCTATTTTCAGGCTCATCCTATCAATGTTTACATCGGCCAACTATTATAATAGGTCCTACAGCGACCCGAGACATCTAGATGGTTGCTCAAGTGGAATATCGAACTGTGCCAATTAGACATCACTTATCTTCCTCGGAGGACTATTTAGGAACAGGCACTAGTGGACTTTATAGCAGAATTTATCATACATGATGATTTCCTAGAGAGCAGTGGAATCCCTACCATACGGTGGAAGTTGTATACGGACGGAGCATCTAATGACCGTTGTTCTAGATTGGAAGTTATACTAGTAACTCCAAAAGATTAGTCAATCTGCTATACTTTAAAGCTTGATTCAAACAATGAAGCTGAGTATGAAGCTCTGATTGCTGGACTTAGAGAGCTAGAGATAATACCTCTTGAGATCTTTTACAATTCACAATTGGTAGTATATCAAGTCAGGAGAGATTACCAAGCTAATGGACAATGACTTGCTCCATACCTTACCCGAGTCTAAGAGCTATTGACTGGCTTTGAGTACTATGATATTACACACATTCCTTGAGATCAAAATAAAGTGGCCAACTCATTGGCAATGTTTTCTAGCATCAGGGATTCACAACAAATAGGCTTGGTCCCATTCGAAGTATTAAAAACTCTAAGCACAAACATGATGGAAATTAGTCGGGTGCTAGAGATAGAGCCTAAGAAGGAGTCGTGCATGACTACGATTGAAGACTATTTACTACAGGGAGTTTTTCCTGAATGGAGGAATGAAAGACGACAAGTCCTTCTCAAAGCTTTACGATATATTATTCAGGAAGGAGATATTTATAGAAAGGGTTTTTCCATGCCCTTACTTCAGTGTATCGTTCATGATTAAATAAAACGAGTCCTAAAGGAAGTTCATGAAGGGGAATTTGGTGATCACACGGTGGGGCAAACCCTAGCAAAGGAAATACTCCGTTATGGGTATTTTGGCCGACTTCAATCGATATGCTGCTGATTATGTAAGGGGATGCGACAAGTGTCAGATATATGCGAAAGTTCTGAGTGCTCCATCGACGAAAATTACAAAAATGGTCAGCCTATGGCCATTTGCCATATGGGGCATAGATATTGTTAGTTCCTTACCGATCTCTAAAGGTGGTGCAAAGTACGTCATGATCGCAGTTGATTACTTCAATAAATGGGCGGAAGAAGAACCTTTAGCCACGATCATGACAAAGAAAGTAATCAACTTCATCGTTCGGAACATTGTTTGTCGTTTTGGCCTTTCACGAACTACTGTAAATGATATTGGGACTCAATTTGATACCGCTGAATTCAAATACTTCTACCATCAGCATCATATTGAAAAGAGATTTGCGACAGTTGATCACCCTCAAGAAAACAGACAGTTGAAGCTGTGAACAAAACCATAAAATCCAATCTGAAGAAGCATTTCGAAAAGGCTAGAGGCAAGTGGATAGATGAACATCCGACAGCACTATGGGCTTATAGGACCACCCCACAAGTTCGCGACTAGCCGTACTCCATTTGTCCTCACTTACTCTCCATAGCCGTAATTCCTATTGAACTCGAAGTCCCATCTCATCGAGTAACCTACTATGATCCCAGAATGAATAGAGATATCCTCTTGAAATCTCTAGACTTTATAGATGAGAAGCGCGAAGAAGCTAATTTGAGAGTAGCCGCATACTGGTACCGAGTTATCTGATACTACAATACTGAATTCCGACCTAGAACCTTTGAAATCGACGATCTGGTCTTGAAATAGGTTTTTCCTACCAAGTTGCATATGGATCCTACTTGGAAATAACCGTATGTCATTGAACAGAGATTTGGAGGGGGAACTTTCAAGCTAGCGACTGCTGATGGCATGACACTCCCATGGCATGGAATAACGAGCATTATGATGCTATTTCACTTAGTTTATTCTTTTCCATTCAGTTGTATTCATTCCTTATTTGATTTAGCATTTGATTTTCCGTACAAGTAATAAGACAGATTATGTCATTTTTTTCCTTTTTCTAAATAAAGTTTGGAACTTCCTTCATATTTTTTATTGTTGTAACACTACATGTTAGTTATGATACCCGACTAATTAATATTGATATGTTCGAGCAGGTTGCTAGGGTTCGGAGCTTGCCGATTACATAAGTTCATGATTGAACTAAATGAAATGAGAATGGACCGATAATTCATTTGATGGTTCTCGCTCACAATCCGAAGGACAGAATACCTAACGAGGGATGGATAAGACTCAACCATCCAATGACCAAAGTAATCCTATCAAAGGATGGGACAAATATTAACCGAAAGCTATCGTGATATGACCGATCGCTCACCAAGTTAAACCCCGGACATGGAGAAAATCAATCAACTAAGGAAAGAATGGTCCGAATATTTTTTGAAATAACTCTAAGTCCCTAGAGCATAGACTAGAGTATAAACATGAATGGGTGTGATTTGACTGACTACTAACTAACTCTTATCCCTAGAGTGTGGATATAAGTACAAACAAATAGATGAATGTAGTTCGACCACTCACTATTCCATAAACTCCAACCTAAAACCGATAGGAGTATAAATTCGCTTAGGATAGAGTTCGACTATCCACTATCTAACATCGCTAAAATGAGATTGGGGGTAAGAGTATAATCACTCAAACTGCTGAATTCGACGGCGTAACATTAGGGCTCGAGCCCCGTGTTTGGTACGACTTTGGGCCATGACCACATAGAGGCCTTGTGATAGAATGAGCAACGAATTACAAGTACATTGAATAGAAAAGTAATAGCTCGACCACGTAGAAAAAATTCATATAAGAGTTCGACAAATAACAAAGAAGTTTTATTTACATGATAAACTTCAAAATTATGGTACATAATTTATTCAAAAAATGGGGGTAGTACTCGCACAATCATGGCCAACAAAAGAGAAAAAATAGCTATACAAGCTATATACAAACTAAGTTTGAATCGTAGCTATCTCCTTTGCACTTTTCTCTTTTGGATTTTCTGAGAGTAGCATCGCCAAAGCTTCTGCTTGTCCTTTTCCTCGATCTTTTACTGCCCTTGGTGGTAGAGCTTTCAGAGGTAGGAGAATTTTTTTGGCAAATCGACCCGCCAAGTGGAATGATTTATAAAGGAACGAGATTTGGATCATCGATGTCCACATTAGTGGGTTCAGCCTTAGCTTTATTCTTTAGCAACTCCTCTCTCTCGATGCACTCTTTTAAGCTAACCTCATCAGTATGTTCAGCGACACCACTAATTACAACAGCATTTGATTCATCGGGCAGCGGTGGGTCATCAGCTTTTTCATCATCAAGCGCTCCGATAATTTGAGCGCCAGGCCTTGGAATGTCGATGGCCACCGGAATTTTAGTAGATGTCGATTGTTGCTCCAGTGCGGCACTGCTTCCTGAGTTTGGCTGGGACCTAGAAGACCTGTAGATTTGCGGAAACAAGAAAATAAGCCCAAGACTGTTGGGCATGAAGAACGAAATCTCTTGAAAAGTGAAGAATAAAGCGGGATACCTACGTCTGACTGATTCTCAGTTGTCGTTGGAGTGCTTACCCCTAGAATAGAAGTTAGTACCTTAGAAAAATAATTGGGCATGTCCAGATCGTAGCTTAGATCCTATTCTGGGATGAGAGAAACTAACACTCTGGATGCTTGAGAAGAGGAGGGGCCCTTGGGATCAGACTCCGAAGACCTAGCGGTGTTTTTCCCTTGGCTGAAAGGTGCTAGGATGTCAAAGTATCAGAGTCTTGCAGCAGCGAGGTCTAAAGGTTTATCCCCATGAAGAATCTCTCATACCACCTTCTCTTTTCTAAATAAGCTTCACCAAGGGTTTTCTTTTTCATCTTGACAATGTATTCCCAGGCCTCGGCAAGCGACTTGAGGTAGCCCTCTCTAAGAAAACACAAATCGGGATGGACAAGGACTTTAGCATTATATTCAATGATCGCGTGATCAAACATGTCTTTAATTTCTTTCCGACCAGCTTCCATGGCATCTTCTAACCGGGTCTTAATCAATTCTCTAATCTCATTGTGGTCGGCTTATCTTGCCTTTTCCTTAAGGACTACAATTTGAGTGAGTTGCTTATCAAGCTTAATCTTCAGTCCCTGGGCTTCAATAGCCTCTTCACAATATCTTTGCGACTCCTCTTGAGCTTCAACATTCTCTTTCCTCTCTTTTTTAAGGAGTTCTTCCTCAACGCGTGTTGAATATGCGATTACAAAAGGAGGAGATTGTTGAATATGCGATTATATGATTTTTGTTTGATGATAATAAACATATATACATTCATTTAAATGTATTTGTTAATGTACTATTTTATTTTTCACAGGTTAAATAAATATTTGCTGAATAAATTAAATAACACAGAATTTGAATTCAAACAGAAATTTTATTCAAACAAATATTTATTACTATTTTTGAATAGTAAAAATTCAAGCTCTCACTATACATGTACAATATCAATTACAATACAATTTCTAATTACATCACAATTCAACTTACATAAATTCCTCACTACATATCACTCACACTCATAGTTCATCTTCAACTTCATTCCAGTTAGAATCCAGTATCTTAGCAATCTGCAAAAATATTCACTAACGCAGTAAAATTGAAAAAGAAATATTTTTGCAATATAAAATAAAATATCGATTTTGAAAATATTATTTGCCTCGGTTATTTGGGTTGTTCGTCGTCATTTAAATTTGAATTTATCATACACAAACAACTTGTGACATACACAGTGTATCACGGTATATGCCACAAGGCCGTGCACATCGAAATATACACTTGATTAATTTACGGGGACAGGTGAGCACAGGTCAAACCCAAATGAAAAGCCAGGTTCAACTCAAATGCAACACAAATTAAGTCACAACTTTCAGCACAAGGTCAAATCCGAGCTACAAGCTCGATTCAACTCAGGTGAAATTTCTAAAAATAAAATGCAAAGGTCAAGTCACTGCAATCATGACTCAACTCAATGCAACAACCAAAGTCAAGGCAACATGAAGTATGCAAGCTCAACTAACAGGTTCAACCTCTTCATCAAGCAACAACCACGCTACAACTATAACATGAAACCAAAGCAAACTCAGGTGGACAGTACGACCAAGTATGGAAGTGACTCAAAACAGAGAGTACAATATGAATCAGCATGGTACACTGCAAGTGCAACAGATGTATGGGGCAATGCACAAGCAAGGCTAAGGCACAATGCCACCAACATAACAAGCAAACAAATGCCACCAAAAACAAACAAGAGTCAAGCTAATAAATGCAACTCGAGCTTCGGTCAGTACACTATCAAATAAACAGTGGCAAATGCATGTACATCGATGCACACATTCATGAACACACATATATAGTCTGAAACTCAAAGACCCAGCAATCTAGTGACAGAGCAATGCTTGAAGACTATAGCAAAAACAGAGTCAACACAAATGCAGCACCAATGAAGTGAAACCATGGCATGAACAAAATAAAAAGCATATACCAGTTCAATATCTTGCATTCATGGACCATACTGCACAGTTCAAGACTATACCAAACTATATGCAAGAACAATGCTCAATGCACGGCAATACAATGAGACCAATAATATGCAAGCTGCCTGAACAATAAAGAAGTGACAATTATCAAATCGAATCAAAGCCAGTGCTATCAGAAGTCAAGGCTGAAGACAATATTAAGTCTTGGAATTACATAAACAAGTTAATGCTGAAGTGTCAAAATCTGATAATAACAAAATCAATTTGAAGCCGTGAACAACTGATCGTACTTAATATGATGAACAAAGTCAGAGATCATAATCAAGCAACAACATGTATAGGTCAGTGAACAAAGTCAAGCCAAGTCGAGATGAACAATGTAAGTATCGAAGTCGTGGAAGCATACTGAAGGCAACGAGAAATTCATGAAACCAAACTATGACCAAAGTCAAATGCAACCAAGCCGTGGTGGCCACGAAATTCAACAGTGCCGTTATAGCCAAGTAAACAAATCAAGTCAAAATCAACATCGTGATTATTCAAGTAAATAGAAGAAGTCAAAGAAATCATCAGCATCAAAGTGAAATCGAACGGCCGATCAAACAAAATTGAAAATTTCAAATATACTTGTACGAACGAAAATCAAGGGTTACAAACCCTATATAAACAAATCATCATCGGCAATTTCAAAGCATCGAGTTCAAGTAAGCCAAAATCATAGAAGCAAAAGGAAAAATTACATACCGAATCAAAGCCGAACTCGATCAAGGAGGAGAAGCCGCAAACAATTAAATTGAAGCAAGCAAATCGAAGCATCAATCATCAAGCAACGATTTTTCCAAAACCCTAATTTTGAACAAAGGGAACGAAGCCCTAATTTGCAAAGATGAGAAGAGAGCCGCCGCTATCTCAAAAAGAATGGGCCAAACTCAAAATTATAAAATGAGAAAAGGGCCGGCTATTTTATAAGGGCTATTGTTTTTAAAGGGTTTTGTTTTGTTTTTAAATTGTTTTTAATTTGTAATTTCTTTTTAAACCGTTGAAATTTCTAGTCGTGTGACTAGGGGACAAACTACATGGCGTAGTTTAAGAATTTGCAACTCAGTGGCTGAGTTGTTGCAGGGTTTTGAGCGTAGAATTAGGTTTAGTCGATAGCGGGTGTCGCGAGTTTACGTGTGTAAGCGTTTGACTATCTAATTTCTAGTAGAAACCTTGGGGGCAACACGTAGGCAGGGTTTTGCCGAAGCTGGGTAAATTCTGTGTCGTTCTATTTCTGCATTTTATTATTCTGCTATTTTTCTGTGCTGCTATTATTTTATGATCTGTGTTGAAATTATTTTATAAGCTTCCGCAATCAATTTTTATAATTTATACCATCACCCTATTCACCCTCCCTCTAGGGTGAAATCGATCCTACAAGTGGTATCAGAGGTAGGAATAGAAGTCAACTTTTGTTATAAAAAAATTTGTTTTTCAAAAACCAAATTTTGTTTTAAAAATTTGAATTTTTAAAATGGCTTCTTTCAATAATGCTTTTGATGAGGGTTAGTCTATAGTTAGACCACCAATGTTCAATGGTGAATATGCTTAATGGAAAAATAGGATGGAAATCATTCTAAAAACCATTGACGCTTGGAATATTGTTGAGACAGGTTATAGAACACCGACTATAACTGTAGATAATCAAGAAATAGATAAACCAAAGGAACAATGGACAGAACTAGAAAATAAATTACAAAATACTAATGCTAAAGCTATGAATTCTATTATCTGTTCAGTGGATCAATTTGAATTTAATCGTATCGCACATTGTCTAACTGCGCAGGAAATATGGCACACACTAGAAGTGACTCACGAAGGAACATCTCAAGTCAAACAATCTCACCTTGCCATGCTAAGCAGCGAATACGAGAACTTCACAATGGCGAAGGAAGAAAATGTCAAAGAGATGCATGGACGACTTTCCAATATCGTATACAAATCAAAAGCTCTTAGAAAATCATATAAAGAGTTGGAGATAGTCCGAAAAATCCTTATAGTCCTTCCATGAAGTTTTGAAGACAAAGTGACTGCCATTTAAGAATCAAAATATTTGAAACAAATGAAAGTCGAAGAACTCATCGGAAACCTCACCACTTATGAGCTAGAAATGAAATTCAAGGAAGAGCGTGAAGGAGGAGATACTTGAAAGAAATCAATAGCTCTCAAAGGAACAACTGAAAGTGATGAAGATGACGATGATGATGCAGCAGCACAATTGGAGCTATTAATAAAGAAATTCAAAAGGTGGAATTACAAATATGGAAATTCAGCTCGAATTCAAAAAGCAAAAAGCAGAATAGCCAAAGCAATAGACTACTCTGAAGAAAAGAAGATCATCTGTCACAAGTGCAACCAACCCGGACACATCAAGCCCAATTGTCCTCAAAATCAACGCGACATTAAAAATAAATAAAAAAGGAAAAGTTTTGCAGCCATGTGGAATACAAGTGATGAAGATAATCAAAGTTCTAGCAGTGAGAGTGAGAAAGCAGATATGTGCCTTCATGGAAATATAACTGATAGCGACGATGACGAGCCAAGCGAGGTATCAAAACTTACTCACTTTGAATTACTTATTTATTTCCATGAAGTAAATGGCTGTTTTGAATGACTTGGGCAAAATACGCTAAACTTGAATCACAAAAAGACACTTTGATATAATTAAATGAACAACTTGACCAATTAGTTAAAACCTATCAAAGTAGGATCCCTAAGTGTGATAAGTATCCAACATTTGATGAAGAAAGTAAAAAAATCAGAAATTAAAATGAAATCGCTTGAAAATGAAATTCTGATTTTAAAAGAAAATGAAAATACTAGAAGAGAGAATTCTATTAAAAAGTGCACATAATTGTTAAATGAAAATGAGTCTCTCAAAACACAATTCCAACAATTGTCAACGACATTAGATAAATTTTTAAAAAGTGAAAAATCGTTGAATATGCTATTAGGAAAGCAAACTGCTAATACGGTAAGACAAAGGCTTGGATATAATCATTCTAAAAATGTTGAAAGAAATATTAATCAAGTTAATTCTATGTGCACAATTTGTAGAAAATATGGACACAATCACAATAATTGTTGGTATAGACCCAAACATGTGAAAACAATACCGATTTGGGTTCCAAAAGGCACAAATATAAAATCTCTCAAAGTTAAACAAATTTGGGTGCCGAAGGAAACAATTATAAATAGTTTTGGGTCTCCACAAAATTATTTTTCTAAATATTCTGCCACTAACAACCATGGACCTATAAAAATAAATAGGCCACATAAATTTTTTCCCGTGTAGGTGTGGTGGCAGGCTAAGGAACAACAATAGTGTTCTCTGGATTTTGGCTGTTCCAAGGACGCAATGAGCAACAAAGCAAAGTTCCTTAGCCTAGTATAAAGGTGACAGAATCATAGCAGACAACAACGAAAAATTTCGTAAAGGTAAAACAGGTAAAGGTATATTTATTTGAACGATGTATTAAATGTGATAATCTGCACCATATTCTGAATTAAATCAGCCAATAATAAAGATGGTGAAATAATGATGATTTAGATTCTAACTTATTCAAAATAATTGGCCAATTATATTCTTATGCCAAAACACTATAAAATTCTCTAGATTCTTTGAATTACTTCATATATATTAATTTGGATTAATAATAGTGTTTTTGTTGGATGATAATCCATTTGCTTATAATACAGCTAACTCTATATTCACGGTTATTGTTTACACGGCTTCAATTCAAATTCAAAAGAATGTCATTTAAATTATTGTTAAAATTGAGTTTGAAATTTTTGGTACATACTTCATGGTTTGGTCAATCAGATTCAATTAATGATAATTTTTGAGTGAAAGAGAAATTCTGATGCAGATTATATTGGTAATCTAGTTGATAGAAAAATTACTAGAGGAACGAGGTTTTTGAGACATTTAGAAACTGCATCATTCTTTCAAAGAAAATATCTGCATATATTTTTCATTTCAAATAATTTTTCAAAAAGCAGAAAATTTTGTATAACACCCCTTCTAGAAAATCATTTTTGACCTTGTTTTTCAGATTCGTCATTTTTTAGAAAAATTGATTTATAATTATTTCTGAATTTGATTTTAAGCGATTACATTGACTAATCTGACTCCCTAATTATTATCGAAAAGATGAATAGTGATTGGAAAAGTAATGAGTGTTGATATTTATTATATATTATGACTCGAGACGGTATAATTAGTAAATTTCTTTAGAAATTTAAACTAGAGTTATAAAACTTTTTGTTGGTAAAAATTCTATGACCATCTCTATCTCTATCATTTTTCTAACGACCATCACTCATTAAATTCTATATAGTTTGTCGATATGTGGTACTTTAAACATGAGTCGTTCGTTTTTCATTTTTATATTTTTTTAAAAAAATAAAAAAAAATTATATAGTAAAAATAATAATAATAAATAGATACCAAAGTATTCACTCTCATTTAAAAGTCCTCACGGCTATGCATGGGTGAATTACTTGGAATTTGTTATGTGCTTCCATGCTCATTTAAAAGTCCTCATGGTTATGCATGTATGGAACACATTATCAAAAGTTGATTTTTAAAATAAACAAGTTGATTCTAATCCCATTAAAAGTCCTCACGGTTATGCGTGGTTAGAAGATACTTGAGTTCATTTTTTTAAATAAAATTGGAATACTACTAATCTCATTTAAAAGTCCTAAGGTTATGCATGGTTGGTAGATATTCAAATTCCTGATATAAATATACCATAAATAGACACAACTGTATGGTTTTATAGGATGACATAATTTCCATCATTCTAAAAGTGGAATATGCGCCTAACAAAATATTTATGATTTTTGTTTGATTTTTTATTGAAATTTGATATTTACATTCAATTGAGTTTTAATGTTGGATTAATATCGATCACTTTTTCTCTATTTTCTCTAACATTATTACTCTTTTGCTGATAACAAAAGAGGGAGAGAAATGTTAAGATTTTGTCAAATAAAATCAAGCAAAGGTCAAATAATTTTCTATCTGCATCTAGACTCATTTGCATATTTTTATTTGTATGCATATATGTAGGGGGAGCTTTGTGTAGAGAGGAAGTATTTAAATAGGAGGAGCAATTAGAGAATATCATATCATTGATCAAATACATTTAACATAGTCAAAATCTTAAATATATGTTTGTTATCATCAAAAGGGGGAGATTGTTGAATATGCGATTACATAAGGGGGAGATTGTTGAATATGCGATTATATGATTTTTGTTTGATGATAATAAACATATATACATTCATTTAAATGTATTTGTTAATGTATTATTTTATTTTTCACAAGTTAAATAAATATTTGATGAACAAATTAAATAACGCAGAATTTGAATTCAAACACAAATTTTATTCAAACAAATATTTATTAAAATTTTTGAATAGTACAAATTCAAGCTCTCACTAGATATATACAATTTCAATTACAATACAATTTCTGATTACATCACAATTCAACTTACATAAATTCATCACTACATATCACTCACACTCATAGTTCATCTTCAACTTCATTCCAGTTAGAATCCAGCATCTGAGCAATCTGCAAAAATATTCACTAATGCAGTAAAATTGAAAAAGAAATATTTTTGCAATACAAAATAAAATAAGGATTTTGAAAATATTATTTGCCTCAGTTATTTGGGTTGTTCGTCATCATTTAAATTTGAATTTATCATACACGAATAACTTATGACATACACAATGTATCACTGTATATGCCACAAGGCCGTGCATATCGAAATATACACTTTATTGATTTACAGGGACAGGTGAGCACAGGTCAAACCCAAATGAAAAGCCGGGTTCAACTCAAATGCAACACAAATAAAGTCACAACTTTCAGCACAAGGTCAAATCTGAGCTGTAAGCTCGATTCAACTCAGGTGAAATTTCAAAAAATAAAATGCAAAGGTCAAGTTACTGCAATCATGACTCAACTCAATGCAACAACCAAAGTCAAGGCAACATGAAGTATGCAAGCTCGACTAACAGGTTCAACCTCTTCATCAAGCAACAACCACCCTACAACTATAACATGAAACCAAAGCAAACTCAGGTGGACAGTACGACCAAGTATGGAAGTGACTCAAAACAGAGAGTACAATATGAATCAGCATGGTACACTGCAAGTGCAACAGATGTATGGGCCAATGCACAAGCAAGGCTAAGGCACAATGCCACCAACATAACAAGCAAACAAATGCCATCAAAAACCAAACGAGGGTCAAGCTAATAAATGCAACTCGAGCTTCGGTAAGTACACAATCAAATAAACAGTGGCAAATGCATGTACATCGATGCACACATTCATGAACACACATATATGATCTGAAACTCAAAGACCCAGCAATCTAGTGACACAGCAATGCTTGAAGACTACAGCAAAAATAGAGTCAACACAAATGCAACACCAATGCAGTGAAACCATGGCATGAACCAAATAAAAAGCATATACCAGTTCAATATCTTGCATTCATGGACCATACTGCACAGTTCAAGACTATACCAAACTATATGCAAGAACAATGCTCAATGCACAGCAATACAATGAGACCAATAATATGCAAGCTGCCTGAAGAATAAAGAAGTGACAATTATCAAATCGAATCAAAGCCAGTGCTATCAGAAGTCAAGGCCGAAGACAACATTAAGTCTTGGAATCACATAAACAAGTTAATGCCTAAGTGTCAAAATCTAATAATAACAAAATCAATTTGAAGTTGTGAACAACTGATCGTACTTAATATGATGAACAAAGTCAGAGACCATAATCAAGCAACAACATGTACAGGTCAGTGAACAAAGTCAAGCCAAGTCGAGATGAACAAAGTAAGTATCGAAGTCGTGGAAGCATACCGAAGTCAACGAGAAATTCATGAAACCAAACTACGACCGAAGTCAAATGCAACCAAGCCGTGGTGGCCACGAAATTCAACGGTGTCGTGATAGCTAATTAAACAAACCTAGTCAAAATCAACACCGTGATTATTCAAGTAAATAGAAGTAGTCAGAGAAATCATCAACATCAAAGTGAAATCGAACGGCCGATCAAACAAAATTGAAAAATTCAAATATATTTGTACGAACGAAAATCAAGGGTTACAAACCCTATATAAACAAATCATCATCGGCAATTTCAGGGCATCAAGTTCAAGTAAGCCAAAATCGTAGAAGCAAAAGGAAAGTTACATACCAAATCAAAGCCGAACTCGATCAAGGAGGAGAAGCCGCAAACAATTAAATTGAAGCAAGCAAATCGAAGCATCAATCATCAAGCGGCGATTTCTCCAAAACCCTAATTTGGAACAAAGGAAACGAAGCCCTAATTTGCAAAGACGAGAAGAGAGCCACCGCTATCTCAAAAAGAATGGGCCGAACTCAAAATTATAAAAAGAGAAAAGGGCCGGCTATTTTATAAGGGTTATTGTTTTTTAAGGGTTTTGTTTTGTTTTTAAATTGTTTTTAATTCGTAATTTCTTTTTAAACCGTTGAAATTTCTAGTCGTGTGACTAAGGGACAAACTACGTGGCGTAGTTTGAGAATTCGCAACTTAGTGGCTGAGTCGTGGCAGAGTTTTGAGCGTAGAATTAGGTTTAGTCGATAGCCGGCGTCGCGAGTTTACGTGTGTAAGCGTCTGACTATCTAATTTCTAGTAGAAACCTTGGGGGCAGCACGTAGGCAGGGTTTTGCCGAAGCTGGGTAAATTCTGTGTCGTTTTATTTCTGTATTTTATTATTCTGCTATTTTTCTGTGCTGCTATTATTCTGTGATCTGTGTTGAAATTATTTTATAAGCTTCCGCAATTAATTTTTATAATTTATACCATCACCCTTTTCACCCCCCCTCTAGGGTGAAATCGATCCTACAACGCGGTGGGCCATAATATTTTTCTCCTTTTGTAAGGTATCTTTTTCCAAGGCTAGCACAACATTGTGGTTGTGGGAAGCATTCAGCTCCTTTTTGTGGGCAGCTTCTGGACGACATACCACCTCGGATGTTTCTTTGGCACTTTTTTTAGGTTAGCTTTGCTTTTAACTCCTAATGTTATTGTCTTGATGTTTAATTATATCTTTATCATGGATCACCTTTAGCTTGAGGTGATCGATTTCATGCTGTCTCTTGATAGACACCTCGGAGATCTTTTTGGCTGCGTAATTGAATGATTTGTGTTGCAAAACAACACTGACGCATGCGTAGGAACTCACTTTAGCATTCCTTGGAATTATATGAATGGAAGAAAGAGACTTAAGCCCATTGAAGCAAATCTTTGGGAAATTGACCTTAAGTTCGACCAATTTTTCCACCATGGAAGCCTCAGGAGGTGAAATCGGAAAAGATAAATCAAAAGTGAAGATTGGGCGTTTTCTCGAACTTCGATCAAGGGACTGTCTTAAGCTAGATGAATTAGAAGATTGCTTATGTAGTGCAACAACTTGAGAACCATGAAAAGAATTATGATCGCCACTGTGAATTGGAAGATTAGGCCGAACTTCCTGATGAGACAACTGAGACCAGGACTTATGTTTAGAAGATGGAGATTCCCTCGAACGACGACCTCTTTCCCGGTCGTCATCTCTCTCTCTCTCTGTGTGCCACCCGATTCTGAACAACGGCCGGATCCATACTACATCGAGGAGCCTCTCAAACGATCGAAAGAATGGGATTGAGACATCGCAACTACAAGTCGAACAAAAGTATATATGTGACCATTGAACAAACATAGATGAAAATCATGCAGAGAAGTGTGTATGATTGTGAGTGTCCTAGTATCCCCTCGATGGACCAGTTATTGTAGCCTTGCTCATAGGAGTTTTCTCCCTTTTGTCGGTGGGAAGAATGTTGTCACCACTTCTGTTGGGATAATTGAACCCTCTAATACCAATGTTAGGGAACTCATAAGTTATAATGTCATTAGGGATTGGAAGGTATGAGAACCCTTCCATCGATCTTTCTATATATTGAGAGGAAGTCCCTTCATCGACGGAAGTGATAATAAACTCAGGTTATTTAGCAGTTTTTCCTCTGTAGAGTTTATATGCAAGCTTTTTTTCCCTCTCCTTGCTGGCATGTAATGTTGTGCGCTTTATGATGGTTCAACCATGGGTGCATTGCCCAAACCTGCTCAACATCGCCAGGCTTGTTGACTTCAACACCTCTGCTTTTCCCTCTTCGGTGTTTTCCTGAGTCCCCTCGACTAGAGGCACAATATGGTTATTGGCATCTCCTTCTTGTTCTACAACATTTCTTAGTGGTGCAGTGCTTTCTGGAGGCCCAATGCTATGACCTCCTTCTGCCAACCCAAAAAATATAGCCATTCATCGGTAACAAGAGATGTATTATCCCTGTCTTCAAACGGGGTTGGCACGAATTGCAAAAATTGCCCTTGAGAAACTTTCGCCCTTTAGACGTGGATGGATGCCTATAGATTTTCAAAATATTAGATGGTTCTGTATGAATATGTGCTTATATGTTTTTGTTTGATGATAATAAACATATATATTCATTTAAATATATTTGGTAATGTACTATTTTGTTTTTCATAGATTAAATAAATATTTGTTGAATAAAATAAATTACACAGAATTTGAATTCAAACAGAACAAGTTACACAGAATTTGAATTCAAACAGAAATTTATTCAAACAAATATTTATTACAATCTTGTATGGTACAAATTCAAGCTCTCACTATACATATACATTTTTGAATACATCACAATTCAGTTTACATAATTTTCTCACTACATATCACCCACACTCGTATTTTGTCTTCAACTGCATTCCAGTTTGAATCCACCATCTGAGCAATCTGCAAAAATATTCACTAACGCAGTAAAATTGAAAAAGAAATATTTTTGCAATATAAAATAAAATATGATTTTTGAAAATATGATTTGCCTCAGTTATTTGGGTTGTTCGTCATCATTCACATTTGAATTCATCGTACACGAACAATGTGACATGCACAGTGTATCACTGCATATGCCACAAGGTCGTGCACATCGATATACACTTGATAATGCTACAGGAACAGGTGAGCACAGGTCAAACCCAAATGAAAAGCCGGGTTCAACTCACGTGCAATATATCACGACAAGAGCACAAGGTCAAACCCGAGTTTTGAAACTGGATTCAACTCAAGTGAAATTTCAAAAATCAACATGAATGAGAAGAACACAAAGGTAACAGCCAGTGCCAACAAAGAATCAAGTCTCGACCAAAACCAGTTACTCAATGCATGCAACATGGTGTACAAGCTCAATGAAGACTGCAGCAAAATTCAGCACCAACATAACAGCCACCATAATGATGAATATGTCATGCTCAATGCAAAACAGTGGCAACCACAAGATGCAGACATAAACAACATCAATAAACCAAATGCAAGACCAAACTGCAAAAGTGACACAGCAGTTTTGAACAAGAACTCCAGACCAACAGCTACATGAAGCAAACAGCTTGAATGTCACAAGCATGAAACCACAAGTTACACAATCAAGCGATCAACATAGCAACTGCAAGAACATGAAAACAGATACAAAGCAATGAACAGAGAACATGCATGAAGAACCAGAAGTACAAGTGCAAGCAAGTGCACCACTGAGCTATTCAAATGAAACACAGTGGCAACATCAAAATACAAGCCAGAAGCTCAAGTACACCAGTGAACAAGTGTCACAGCAGTTTTTGAAAAGGAACATCAGAGACATGGAAATAATAACAAACAAATGAATGCAAGTTCATATGTACAGCAATCCCAAAGCAACTGAAGGCGGACTACAATATCATAGGTCAGACTAACCAGAATGATACAAGGCAACATGTACAACAACAAGTCCAGCTACAACAGTCAGTGCAGCAATGAAACAATACATACACCATGTGTAGAGGACCAGTGATATAAGTAAAGATGAGTGCAGATTCGAAGTTCAGTAAGGCAATGCACAAATGCAACAAACCCAAATGTCCAGACAACAACATGAATACAATAAAAGATTCAGTGAAGCCCAAGTATACAATATAACAGTGAATACAAGAACAAGTCGAGATGAACAATGCAAACTATAATGCAAACAGCGAATAGCATGGCAATGTCGAATGCATGAACAAGGGAAGCATGTGTGTCAAAGCAAAACAAATATTACAGTGAAAAAGAAAAGTGCAGAGATGAACGCAGATATGGATGCAGACGTGCCAAAGTAGTCAATGTCGTGTAAATCGATGATACAGTGGATGGACGAAGTTCAACATTGCAGAGATGGCCGAAGTCAGAATTCAAAAATCAAATTTGTACCTTTGAAAAAGTCCAAAGTCAAAACAAATAAAAGGGAAAGTTTCTGCTGCATTATCCATGAGATAAATCAAACGTTTGATAATCAAAGCCGTGAGTAACAAGTCGAAGTTATATCAGGAAAGCCATGCGCATCAAGCAATTGAAGCATTAGGAAAGTGATGCAGTCGCGCAAGTGATACGAACGAAATCAAGTGTCTCGAATTCATATAAATATACACCCAACAAAGTCATCATCGGCGTCGAGTCAAGCAAGCAATTAAACAAGCAATGAAATAGAATACATACCAATCTATCAAACTCGATCAAAGGAGCAGCTGCGAAACAAAACGCAAGTAGAATCGATCATCAGAAAACGAGCGAGCAAAAGTAACGCAAACCAGTGAATTGATCATCAGAGAACGTGCGCAAGAGCACCACTAATTCAGATCGAACAAAGCCCCAATTTGGATTGCAAGAGCCGAAGCCCTAATTTCAGAAAGAAGAACGGCCGCAATTGTTTCAGAAAGAAGAACAAAGGATCGGGTTAAAAGGGCCGGCCTTTATTGTCATAAAGGGGATTTGGTTTTATTTAGGGTTTTATTAAAGGGGTCTTTTAATTTTTAATTTGAGAAAAAATTATGGATTCAAAGTTGTATTTTAATTTTTGCTCCTGCTTTTATTTTTGAAGTCTGTTTTTCTTTTCCAGTCAAAGTATTGGTAAATCACCACCTAGGTTGTAGGTAGTGTCAGATTGTCTAGTTAGAATTAGTTCAGTGAGTAGGGTGTGCGAGTTTGCAAAACTCTATAGGCGGGAGCAGAGTTTGCGAGTTTGTGAAACTCTATAGGTGGAGCAGGGTGTGCGAGTCTATGAGAGTGTTTGTGAGCGGGAGCATGGGTTTGTGAGTCTGTTAGTGTTTGTAAGCGGGTTACTGTTTAATTCTAATAGAAATCAGGGAATGCAGCAGTAGGCAGGGGGTGCCAAAGCTGGGTAAATTTTGTATGTGATTTAATTTTCATCATATTTATTTCTGCAGTTTATTTCTGTGTTTAAATCGAGAAAATTTGCTATAACCCTATTCACCCCCCCTCTAGGGTTAATCTAGATCCTACAGGTTCAGGATATGACTTGGACAAAAGAATTTGAGAGTAAAGTGAAGACAATACTTACTTCCTTCCAATCGTCATCTCGCAAAGCCAGGCGGACATCAGACATAGAACCATTCATGTTTAAAGAGGCTGAGTTTGTTCCAAGCACGGGTTAAGACTTCACAGTTGGAAAAAGGCTCAAGGTAAGTGTAACGAAGGCTTCATATCCTTCGTTTGAAGTTATAAATGAATCTAATATCCTCATGAGATAGCGGGAAAAATAGAATGTTCATTCATAGCCAGAAAGTTCCATGAAGAAAAGCATAACTATTCGGGTGTAGTTGAGTGGGAGATATTCTGAGGTATTTTAGCATATCCTGGATAATTGAAGGGCGGCATGCATCCGGCCTAGCACATGAACTTATTGCATGTTGTATACCCCTCTGGAGGCAAATAAGCCTTGTCGTTCACCAAAGGCACCAAAACATATCCAAACGGAACCCATGTCTAGAGCGTAGTCTACGAAGAGTGGCCTCGTCAATCCTAGAGACATGGGAATTCGTCGGATTATCACAAAATATAGCACCTTCTACAGCATCAGGGGATTGGCTTATATCTTCTATCGGGAGAATTGGAACATCAGAGAAAAGGTCGACTAATGGGTCGGAAACCTCTGGTTGTTCAGTTCGATGATCAAGGGAAAGTCTGCCAGCTACAATTGCAGAATCAGATTTGGCTCTAGGATTGTCATGTTGTTAAGTTGGTCTGGAGGACATTGCAGCTAGACGCTCCAAACTTCTGGAGTCCATATCAACTAAAATCGGTAGATAATCGGGATTAGAAAATTTTACCAGTCCCCTCATGCTACGTGTAAGCTAGTATAGAGCAGTGACATGCATTGAAACTATAATCAGTTCGAACAAAAAGCAATTGTAAATGATGAGACTTTGGATTTTGATCAGAGTGATAATCATCGCTGACCATCTCAACTAGTGACTAGATTGATTGGTTGTGTAAGCTTTGGAATAGACCATCGATATATCAAAGTATGAAATCCATTATCGAAGTTATATGTTAAGTTTTAATTCAAGTTCTAAGTCTTAGGAGTTTAGTCATTCAATTTCGAGTTCGATATTGGATATGTCGATCATGTTGTTCATTATCGTTATTGTTCAAGTTTATAGGATGGGATTGGTTCTTTTTTTCAAACTAGTGCATATGGATTGGTTTTAAAGTTCAATTTGAAGCAAAGGATCGGCAAAGCAAGAATAGCCAACCCCGATATATGTTGATCCCTCTCTCCGAATTATTCATGCCAATCCCTTTCCCTGATAACGATCGATCCCTCCATCTATAACACATCAACAAAACCACCGATCCCTTTCCTTCGCCATAATACCGACCCCTTCATGCAAGCCACAAACAACCGATCCTATTCCTTCAGCACTCTTATGTGTTCCCTCGAATATTCTGACCGATCCCTACATCTCTGTCCAACGCTCCTTTCTTTCTCTTTTTTCTACTTTTTCGAACCCTACTCCATCATACATCTTGTCTTCCCTAAACAACTTCGGCCATCACCTCTCCAACGCAGCAAACTCAAACCCATCCACCAACGTAATTTAACCCATTGTCTTGTCAAAAAATTAAAGATTAAAGGCGAGCAAACCTACCTAAGTATATGCAGAATGAGCTGTTCGATGAGAATTATTGGATTAAACTTCAAATTAAATACGGAACGATGATCTAAAATGAAATAGGAAGGTGAGTTTATGGATGAAGATGGTGTTTGATTCGAAAGAAAGGGGTCAGATTTTCAAATTAGTAGGGGAGGGCTCGAGATCAAGCTTTAAGGTAGTAGGAAAGTGAAAGTTAATGGGGAGGATATGAATAAGTGAGGGTTGAAGGGAAAAGGTGCTAGTTTACATATGGGATAAGGTTTCGGCCCACGTCTTCGTTCTCTACAAAGTCAAAACAATGGAGGGATGGGTCAGCTAAGAGAATGTTGATCCCTATACTTGAAAAAAAGGAGGGAGGATGACTAGGAGAATGCTGATCCTTATATGTGTATAAAAAAGGAAGAAAAGAAGGGATCAGCTGTGGGTTTTTGTACATGTAAATCGTATTTAACTCAATAGAAATTAGGGACAACCCATGAGCATACAAACGCGTCCGGAAGCCAATAACCAGAATGTGTACCTGAACGTGCACATGTATACCCTAAATGTTCAAATTTTAAAATTGATAGAAATTGAATTCAAATCTTAAGCATTCAAGTTCAAGAATGGATCAGATAGCCTAAGCTTACTAGTCTCGTAGAACTAGATCAAGCTATCAGCCGACGGAATATAATCCTGGATTTATACTATTGGGAATCAACCACATGTCATTATGATCAAAGAGAGATACAATGCTTTGGCGGAATGACTCGACGGAAGATAGCGACTATTCAGAAAGCTAGATGGTTTTATTTTCATTGACTCTAACTTGCTTTGGTTCAAAGCTCTTCATGTTCAGCACAAGACGTGCTTTAGGGGGTAAGTGTTATCCGACATTTTGATCCGGTTGTATTTGAACTGATTGGACAAGTTAGATTCGACTAACGTCAACGCTAGTAAGTCTAAGGCGATGATTGTGGGGTCCAAAAGTAAAGTATAGATGGTAATATAAAGCCATAATGGAATGGAATTAAGAGATGTGCAATGCAGAATGTTCGCTCTTACGGGTCCATATGGTTTTGGAGATCCTTCTGCCGAATTTTTAGGAAGATATTTTGTCATCTTCATCTATGCTTAGTTGTTCATTTTCGGGACTTTTACGCTACTGGTTACTTTGTAATCTATTGTAACTAAGGTTTTCATCTAATCTCTATTGTATTCAGATTCCAAAGTGATTAATAAAGTTTTCTATTTAAAGTGGAAGTAGGTAAACAACGATGAACCACTATAAGTCGTTGTGTTCATGTTACTGCTTTGATTTGCAGCTATTTCATTACTTTTTTCCTCTATTTTCATTTAATATTCTTTTTTCAAAATTCTATTCGGTGTTTATGCCAATTTTTGGTGCAAAAAATAATATAATTGCTATATTACTAACTCATCTCAAAGACCATTTAAGGGTTAACTAGCTCGCCCCCAACAAACAAACAACTAAATAATTCAACTTTGAGGTCTATATATAAACCATATGGATTCTACACTAGTAGGAAATAAAATCCATCAAGGCATAACCCGAGTCTTTGCTATCGACCAATCAAGACAGCTGGTGGTCATAGCCTATATGCCAGCCTTACTACTAAATACCAGTTTAACAATAATACTGACATTGCTCGCCAACCTTCCGCAGCTGAATCCAATTTAGACTATCCTAACATAAGTCAAGGAAAATGCTTATTCCAGTTACTTAGTACCTGTTATTAGAAACGAAGCAGACCCCATTTTCTTAAGAGCATCAATCCATTTAATACTCCAAATCCGAGACAAACCTTTGGTGTATTTTCCCCTAACAATGCACAACTGCATATCCCTTTCCCACGAGTCCTACGGTTGGAGATGTCCTACTTTAGTAGTAAGTATAAACAAATTGTGGTATTCTCTAGGTAAAGGGAGATTTCTTTTGTGTAACTATACTGACCTCACATCCCTGTCCACTAAAATAAACCAATCATCCTAAGCTTAAAGGTTGGGGTAGGCTCATTACTTCACACAACAGATAATTAAGGCTGGATAAATTCTCGCTATGAAAATTATACTCCCTTCTAGCATTTAATTCATACCTTATAAGCTTATTAATTATATTCCATAAATGTCATTTTTCCATAATAAATGGTAATCTCTGATAACATTTATTTATTCGTTCTAATTCAACCTACTATGCCTACTTATTTCCCCACCAATGCCATATTAAATCCTTTAACCAGCCTTATTAAACATATTTATGTCCCAATTTAATTCTTGTGAATCCCTATTAACTGTGCATTTATTGCCCTGTTAATTTTGGAGTTACTATCTCTTTTCCATCTACACCTCCTAAGCCTACAATTTGCTATGTTATTTATAATTAGACATCCTCATTATACCTAATGTGAATATTAACATATATTATGCCGTATAAATATACTTTTATTTCTAATCAGTAAGCATGGTTGTATGTATGCGTGTGCGTATGTTTATACGTATTCCTATTTCTAACCGTTAATTCCTAAACTAGAACATTCCTTTCCATATTTTAATTTATCAAAGCTATTCTTCCAAAAAGGAAAAATGTTATAACTTTCCATAAATAACTAAAGTGAGACCTTTGCTTTGTTTGAAGTTACAAAGAAGTGTGTCTTTTCTTTTATTGGAATAAACAATGCAAACCACATGGAAGAACATCCATACTTTACACACCTCTTTCATTTTTTGTATATTCCTTATTATTTTAAATGACATACTTTTATTATACTTGTGGAATTTAATAACCTATGGGAATTATATGAAAATAGATACAGCTAAATTGTACCCTATTAATGCATAGAAATTCACATTCCAAGTCAAATTAAGGGAACCTGAATTAATATTAACAAATTACACATATTTATCCTAAATCTAGAATAAATCTTATAATATTATCAACATTCCACTTTAACAAATTTAGGGATTGATTTTCAAACTTCCAGATTAGGGTGTATTTGTCGTTCCTATTCCAATTGCCTATCTTATAGAATAGGTAAGCAATATTCCTGTACATTTATTTTAAGCGCACAACTCATTAGATCTTATATAAGCATAGTAATTAAAATAAAATTCAATGATATTATTCCCAATTTTATAAATAAATAATATAATTTCCTACTCACTTTTCAAGCTTACCAAATCTTCCAAATTCGAATTCATCCCTTTACTTGACTCTTTTTCCATTCTAATCCAAAAGAATATGTATACTAACATACGTACATACTATCAGAATTACATACCTAAGAAGAGATTTAGGGTTGAGGGGAATATAGATTTATAATTATTGAAACTACCTCTTTCTCTCGCAGCGTTGATTCGCTTCTTCTCTTTGTTTTAATTATTTTCCGCCCTTCTCTGATTTTTTGTGTGTATATATATATATATATAATATTTTATAATTTCTAAAAAATGTGGAGAAGGAAAAATGCAAAGCTTCCTGCTTTGATTATAAAACATGAGGAGAAAAATAAAGTGTTAGGCATATGTTTATGGGCGCTCGAATCAATTGTATCTGTTAGATTTAAATAATTAAATATAGACGGTTCGGTCAAGGCTCAACCCTAGCCGCGATCTTCAGACTCGGCCGACTGCTCTTCTATAGGCGATCGACCACTAATGGTCGACCGGCCAAAGTAAAGGGGTTGACCAGCAGGATCCAATGTTTACTATTATTTATTTCTTATTTAATTATTTTCGTTTCAAAAACTTCAAACAATACTAACTTCTTCGTTTGAACTCCGATCGCCAACTTCTTTATTTTTAACTTTACATTTTTTTAATTTTTTTTTTTTTTACCTTTTTGATTTTTGATATCTCTTAGAGTTGGTTAATATGTTGCATAATGAGCTTGGTTTCTTTTTTAGTCCATTTCTTATTTTAGTTGCTTTTCCATCTTATAATTTTAGCTTTAGTTTTATTTCTTTTACTTCATTAATATGTATATGTATTATTCTTATAATTTTCTTTGGTTCCTTTTACAAATACTAGTTTAGGCCAAAAATGGTGCTAGATTACTATTTGCAGGTTTTCAGGTTTGCCGTTGACAAGATTGCAGTGAGACGTTCATTCTGGACCTTCCTCGTTCGCAGTGAGGAGTTCTCTTCAGTTCTTCCGCGTCTATAGTGTGGCAATCTTCATTCTGGATCATCCACATTTGTAATGAGGCATCCTTTCTAGTTCTTTTGCGCTTGCAATGTGGCTTTCTTCATTCTGGAACATCCGCATTTGTAGTGAGGCGATCATTTTGGATTTTTCGATTTTGCAATGAGGCGTTCTTTCTTAGTTGGAGCTGTCTATCAATCTCATCCGAACGGGGTTGCATCATGGTTTTTTGATTACTTCTAACACCTTATTAATGGGCGGTGGCCTTGCCGGAGCTCGATATTAAGGTGCAATGGATGGTAGCCTTATCGGAGCTCATTCTAGATACCTGAGTTCTTCTTTATAATTTTTGTATTATGATTAGTTACCTGCCAAGCATATTGGCATCACCTTTAGTTTTAGTGATACACACACACATGTGTACTCTCCTCTACTTTTGAGGATCACACATTTCTCTCAAAAAATGAAAGATGCTCAGAAAATTGTCACAAACACAATGATGCAAGTTTCATGGTCAAATTCCAATGCTTGGTTAAATTCTTTTTTGAGCCTTAACAATTACGTATTAATTACTGTTAATTTTCATGGTATTATATTCTCCCCCTTAAAAGAATTTCATCACCAAAATTCCTCGAAGGTGGAATTATGTAACATAGTGTGCAACCATTCTAAACTATCCAACCAATTTTGTAGCCAAATGTGTATATGTGCATTAAAGTATCACAATATATATGATATGTATGTTGAATAATTCTAAATCAGCACCTATTATTTGAATGCATTCTTTTAAAAATAGTATGAAAAGATGATGCGAACAACCTATATATACTAGCAAATTTATATTTATGCAAGTTTTCAAAAATCAAAAATCCTTATTTTCACACAACAATTGGTTCAACCAATTTTGCATCAAATCCCTACCATACAATACCTAACACATAATTTCTAACATCCAAAATTTTGAAAATCCAGTTTCTCTAAATCTACACTCCTACGTCGAAAAAGGAGTTTAGATGAAATTTTCACATTTCCACCCTTCTTTTAGATACCTATTCCATTGTACTTTAGAACCTTTTATTTTGCCCTCAATTCTTATCCAATTTTTCCAAGTATAATACGCATAAGGAGATTTATTTTGAATGTTAAAATGAAATTAATCTAAATGCAATTTCTGTTTACTATCAACAAGGTATGAAAATAAAAATTCTAAAGCTAAAATAGCTTTTCCCTGTGTTATTCCCTTTTTTGTATACTATCACCTTGTTAGATAGTAAAATTCATATTCACTAACAAGTAGACCCTCCCTACGCTAAGCATGTGGCACTAGAAATTAGAAAATTTCATTTTTCATTAATAGTTTTTCCCCATTTCAATCAAACCTGCAAATTAGTTTGAAAATCAAACTTCCAAAAGCATTCAAATACCATTTTCAAAAGCATTTGAATAAAAATTTCCAAAAGCATTTGAACTCAACATCTAAAAAACATTTAAACAAAACAATTTCAAAAGCGTTCAAACATAATTTTGCAGAACATTTACCGCTCCAGCTTTAAAAACAAATCAAGACAATTCTTAACATAATTGGGATTCGGCCAATATGTAAATGCATATGATTGACCCTAGAATTGTGTGGTTAATTTTAGATTCGGGAAATCTTTCTTTTTTCTACAAACAACAAATAGCATATAAGCATATTTAGAAATTTTATCTATTAAGGTACAGAGATACTGACCCATAGTTTCACAACAACCCTTCCCTACCCTCCACTTGCTAAAATTTACTTGTTCCATAATTCTAAAGCTTTTGGGATTAAACATTCATTACTTCTAGTTGCTAACCTAATTTCCTAATTTGTTTTAAAAACTTCCAGCGTTACCTACATTTTGTTGCTAGTTAAGTGTCCTTATGAGATTTCCCTATTTATGTCATTTCCCAATATATGTAGCGGTCTAAGCTGATCTAAAAAATCAACATGGCAGTAAAATTGGACCATATCTCATATCATATCTTATGCTTTTTTAATACCTGAAGGGAGATAACTAGCGATTATAACTCAAATAACCTAAAAGGAAAGGACAATTGCTGGAAGAAAAATAATAACACACTACTACTAACCCTAAATACTACCTACGAGCTATGAGATGGTCCTAAGTCCCCCATGGGAGCTTAAGCCATTATCATGACCCATGAATGGGTATAGCATGGAAACTATACACCTGATCCATTAGCTCTAGCACGGCTACACGGCTCATATCCCTCATAGCTCGGCCTCGATCTAGAGCTGAGAGTCCCAAATCGCCACTAGCTCGGGGCTCTATAACCCTGCTTCATGATGTCCTTGCCTCACCTCCTACTGCGGCTGCTCCTCTTCCATCGGTGCTACTATCTCTGTAGGCAGCTTTGCTATCCCCATTCCCATAAGGGAGGTTCTATCAAATGGTGCAGGGGCCTTCTTCTAAACCATCTCTTCATGGAAGTTCACTTTATATTGCCTAAAGACGCGATTGAAAAATGGCAATACATAATGTAACTCCATAGAGTCCCTACTCCTAGCTCGACATAGTTTCTCATGGTAGTCCATGCGTGGTTTATACTATACCACCCATGATGGCATAGGTCACATTCTATGCTAGCAGATATATCAGATCAAAGCTCCCCGTCTTCGAAATGATGTTATGTTGAACAATGGTGGGCTATAGGCCGTAAGTTTTTTGGCCTCCAAACACCAACAAATCCAAGAATGATCGCCTGTAAAATCTTCAGATCGGTAGTCTCAACATCTGCCAAACCTATTCCTTCTGTAGCTATCCCTAGAATATTTCCAAAATCTTCATTCGTTAGAGCAATTGCTACCCCTTTCACCATCGACGTAAGACTACTGATGTCTTCATCAAATTCGTATTACATATTGGTGTCAAATATCTACATGCAATGTGGATAGCACTCCCACTCTAAAGTGTCATGGCTTAGGATCAGTGCTAGTCCTGAAACCATGAACAGATCCCCTAGTACAAAGGTGGTAAATTCCTCGAATTTCACCAGTCGTCAATGAAGAAATGTGAAATTTGCCAAAGATTCATAAGTCGATATTTTCCTATCATTTCTGTCGATCCAAGTGATCTCTTGAGGGGTAAGACCTAGGTGGTGTGAGGATGTACCGACGGCTCATAGAGGCACCATAAGGTGATTGGTGGGGAGGGGGAGTTAAGGTTTAGATCTAAAGTGGGGGAAAACTGGATCTGAAGCACGATAGCTGCAAACGTTTGAGGTGGGTTCTTGTGGCTGGATCAAAGGAGGAGGGGGTGGCAACGCTTGCATTTTTAGAGGAAGAGAGAGGGGATCAGAGGAAGGAGAGAGGAGGAAGACTAAAGAACGAGGGGCTCAAAGCCTGGATATGGCTATATTCCGTGTTTGAGGATCGGGTTGCGTATTTTACACGGCAACCGGTCGACTGCTCTACGGTAATGGGTAGACCGCTACTGGTCGATAGATTATCGAATTTGGGGCCTGTATTGAACCTGGACCCTATTCTACTTGGCTTAAATTTATAAATAATATCATTTCGCTCTGTCTTCGCCTTCTTCAATCTGACACGATCCACATTGCTACAAGAAATCCCTGCCCTCTACATGACGATGCCTTAGCCTACCATCTAGTTCGTCGAGCTCTCTCTTCTTCTTCAATCTCATAGTACAATTAACTATACTGCTTTGGCCACCATTCATCTTCAAAAACCCAAAAATATTTCAACTGTTCTTCTCTGTATTTTTCTTATATGAGAATATTCTTCCTATCTTTGCTATCGGGAATTCCAACCTTTCCTTACATCGTGCCCTACCTAAATCTAGTACCTTTTATGTTTAACCACCCCTTGAAGAAAGAAATTTAACAAAAAATATTTTATAAATAGGAAAAATCATCGAGCCAAACATATGCTCTCTTTTCTTTTCATTTCAAAAGCGAAGAAATCTTTTTACCAAAAACCATTAAATCAAAAACTTTTGAATCAATCAATTTTGAACTAAGAATTTCAAATTTTTCTTACTTCTTCAAAATAACGACTTCTCAATAAATCCTCTAAAAATCCCATTCGAAATGCTTCAAGGAATTTTCAAAAATTATTTTATCAAATTCTTCACATGGGACGGACATAGAAATGGACTTTAATCGTTCTTTCTTTTGGACTTTTTTATTTTCCCTTCACTCTTATTCCAAATGCTTGCAACATATAGTTTCTTACTTCCTATTTGTCTGGATGAAATGTGCATCTTCAATCAGCAATCCACCAAAATCCACATTCGTAAGGTAGCTTAGGCCCAATAAAAGAGTCAAGCACCATTTAGCTTTCAGGGTCCTTCTATATGTCATGCTTGTGTTCTTCTTGGTTAATGCTTTGCGGTAAAACCATGTCATAACCCACCCTTTCGACCCTCGAAAATCGACATAAATACGCCCATCATAAAACATGTCGAACGATCAAGTGCCGGAAAGACAGATTGTTAAGGGAAATAAAGTAGGTAGAAGAAAGAAGAAATAAACAAAACAGAATCTCATAGCGGACTGAATAATATATAATATTAATGGCTCCCTACACAAATCAAAAATGTAATATACATATCTCACATCAGAGTACACAAATCAATAATTACCAGCCTGGACAGTTATAACAACGTGTCCTCACAATTTGCTGGTAATTTCAGCAAAACACTACAGTGGAAATAATTAGTACGAGAATACGTCTTGGTATCCGGCTTATCTCCTGAGCTCCATAGCAGTCTAACCTGAACCTGAAATACTCGATCTGACCCGAGCATTATAATAAAATAACATCCGAGTCGGTCTGGAAAACCAGCGTGAGAAAACACACTCAATTTAAATTATTAAAGTTTTCTGAAATCCCTCGAAAATCAAAGGTGTCTCGTAAGACCGTATCACACATAAACACAATGGGTTTTTTACCTTACGATAAGCAAAACATTTCACATCAAAATCCTCTAATATTACAATAGTGTCTAAGTACAAATACTTATTCAAATAGATGAAATGCGTACATCTCACTTTTCAGCATAGTTGGGGATAATCAAAACCGTATGGTGCTTATTGGAGAATGGATTCCATCCAATGACTAGGTACTAGGGTATACCTGTCACAGTACGCGTCTAGAACTGCATACCGAGGACCACGCTGGGATCCCCAACAACACAAGACCAGTCTACCCTTAATCTGGATAGATCGAGTATGCTATCACCCCGAGTGTTCCAACCCTTTTCCAAGGTCCTTCCATAAATCGTAGCAATAATATCTGAGGTTATCTAAAAAGGTGATAAACATACCCTTATTGGGTGCTACCCACTTAGCCTTGCTGCATCCCCCTGCTTTTTAGTCATTCCCGGTTGATGAGGCTAGAGGCTATGATTACCTTTCAAAGAAATATTCACTTAGAATGCTAATTGTCCTCCAATGACAATGTGCTGACAGCATTCATCCATACAAGTCCATTCCAGGTATGAACGGAACCAAAGGCACTATTCCTGCTACATTCATTTCAGAATCACCCTCATGATAAGTAGCGATTAGCCCTTGCACTTCACTGTTCCATCTTCGACTCCATGCCCTTGACTTCATTTAAAAAACATACTCAATGGATCGAAGTGGTTTTTGAATAACAAAACTGATCCCTGTCTCTTCGAAACAATGTCGCTATTTCTGGTAAACTCAACCCGGTTCTTTATGAAATAAATAAATGAATATAAGATCAAAGATCACCTCCTAACTGTTAGTGGATGGATTTCCTTATCAACGTCCTAGAAGAACGAAACGAGTTTATACGTACAGTATAGCACCTCGAACGGTAACTGTACCATATAATTCCCATACTTCTTCTAGATATTCCCAAAATTATATTTAAGTCCAGATTTGGTAGTCGGTTATTTAACTACCAAATAAAAAATTAATTCAACCAAATACTTTATTTTCACTGAAAAATGTCAAGTCTTGTTTAATTTAAATTTTAGATAAATTAAATATCTTTATCCAAAGTTTGTACTTATCTTATCGAATTCAGTATATTCACGAAGTATCCTTTTTAAAAATATTCGCAAACACTTTTAAAATAATGTGGAAAGTACCACTGCGATATCGAACGATGGATCATATCTCAACGGTTACGTCTCTATCCCAGTGAAATCCAAAACTTAACTGCAGGCACTCACTAACTTCGATTTATGCCACATGAGTATATAATTACTTCCCGAAAACTTTATTTTTAAGTTATCTCAAATAATGCTTATAAGTTCTAAAATAAATTTCCACGTTTAATCTAGGAAAAAAGTACTTAGATAAAGGTTATTATACAAAGCCATATTAATATTAAATAATTATCTTTTAAAACAAAAATGCTGACTAGTGCTTAAATAATAATAGATCTTTAACACTCATTATAAAGTAACTAATCAACAATAAAATATGCTTTAAACAATTTAAAATAATTAAATGACTAATTCTAAAACATTTTTAACACTTTTAAATCACCTAGTTAATAATTAAAAAATCCTCTTTTAAAAACAAGCCAATTTTCTTGATTTTAATTTCACTTCTATCCTATGGTCAAGTGATACGGATAGTTATTATTTCAATCCATAATTTAAAATAAAAATACAGTTATATATCATTTCAAACCGTAATCCCGAATGAAAAAAAGTGCATGACAAATTTGCAGTTTAAAACAATATGAAATACAACATCCATTCATCCAATAACAATCATCAACCATTTATTACAATCATCATCCAATTTAAACAATAACATCAATATAGAGCATATAATAAATAACAGGTAAATACTGATAGTTATATTCAATAATAAATTAAACAATCTATCTAACTGGCAGTTTATATGCAATAATAAATTAAATAATAGTTTAATTTAAATAAATGCAATCCATTGAGATGATGATTTAAAAATATACAAACAGTCATAAATAAATTCAAAATCACAACATAAATTAAATTTAACGAACATAAGAAATTTTAGAAGTTGTGAGTGGGTTAAAACACTCACCTTTTGAATTTAAATTGAATTCAAATCCAATTTAAATCCAAAAATTGGACAGTCTCCAAATTCATCCAAACCAGCGTCAAAGTGTCCGAAATTCCAGTACAAATCTAGTGGAGAAAACCGCGCGTAAATCGGAGATCGTATGAGAAAGTTATGAAATTAGAATGAGTTGACTAAAATTTAAAATTAAATTAAAATAAACAAACTTTACCCCTTCCCACGTCACCTATCTTCATCAACTAGCACGCGCACCGTACCCAGGAACCAAAAACTCAGATCGACCGACCTTTGACCATGAATTTCGCCGTTCCCCACCACCGTTTGCCAAACCGCTGCCACCAACATACTCCACACCTCCGGCCGATCGTGACTCCCCACATCCGGTCGCCCAGAGCCATCACCGGCCGCCACCCCATACGAAACCTAAATGGCCAAATCGCACCACCACAGGTCGAGCTAGGCCACAACACCACCACCAATCGACTCCACAAGCCTCCCTCTCCAAAACCCAAAAAGCAATTCCTCGATTGCTGCCTAAATCGGAAACGCCCAAATCGCACTTAGGTTTCGCGATTTATGAACTTTGACCGAGACTTGCCGTTGATTCGAGCACCAATTCTGAAAACAAACACTAGACGCAGATTCGTATGGTCGAGATATACAATATAAAAAATTTCTGGATTTTTCTGAGGAGTTTGAAATTTCAATTTGGTTTTTGAATTGCAATTGTATTTGGAATTGTATGCCATTGAAATGAGGAGATAAGGAGGAGTTGTACGTACAGACAAATGATAAATAGAGATAGGTTAGGGTTTATAACAAGGTATAAATAGGCAAGCTGAAAATAGAATGGATGGACCTATTTATAAACGCGTTGAACGATAAATGGCCCGAAAAGCCCGTTTCGACTCCGGAACGAAATTGGGTCAACCGATATATCAAAATAGATGTTTTAAAATATTTAAATGCAATGGAAAAGGTTTTAAGTCCAAATTTCATCGTATGAAGAAGTTATGCTAAAATCAGTTTTTTCAAATTGATTTTCAATTTCATTTATATTCAAGGCGTTTCGAGTCCGTACGATCAAACAACAAGTCTGATCGCTACGAAACTTGAAATTCTACAATAATTCACCGTTACGGATCCGATGAAACTGGTTTCGTCAAAATCCGAGTCAATGGCCAAAATGGCTATTTTTTCATTAATTAAATAAATAAATTAATTAACAAATTAAATCAAATTTTCAATTTCAACTCTATAATTAACAAAATTCATCATTTTTAAATTTCTAAATCATTTACACTAATTTACCCAAATTTAAATGTCAAATTAGGGTTGTAAATTTATCAATTTCAGTATTAACCATAATTTCATTAAATTCAAAAATTATAAATTAAATTTCCAAAATGTCTATTAAATTATTTTCATTCTACTATTCGTTTCATTATTATCCAACGGATGAAATTAACACTGGTTCATGGCATATTACATTATTATTCACAAATTTTATCTTAATTTCAATTAATGAAATATCTTGATATTTAATTTCATTTTTTTGAAATAAACCCAATCACTAAAATTTACATTCAAATAAATTAATAAATCTTGATTTACAATCTTTACATCAACCAATAGTCGTATTATAAATGGAATTGACATTATCTCCAATTATTAATTACAATCAGTTAAGATCTTACCATTGATTCCATAAATTTATTTGCACTAAATTAGTTATTGCATTAATTCTCATTTATATAACATTAAGGTTCATTTAACTCTGATTGATTTCCAATTTTTAATTTTCATTCTATAATTGACAATTTTTATCACTTTTATATTTCTAATCATTTACACTAATTTAAACAAATTTAACTGTCGATTTAAAATTGATTAATTCCTCAATTTCGTTAAATTCAACAATTATAAATTTAATTTCCAATAATTCAATTAAATTTGCTTTCCATTTATTATTCTATCAATTTCATATTATGGTATAATTATCATGATTTATATCTTAGTGCGTTAAACATTTCTAATTTCATCTAATTTCAACTAACGTAGTAATTAATCTCATTAATTTGCAAAATTTGATTTCCAATTCTATTTAATAGACTAACTAAATATGTAACACGTAATAATTGATACCATTAACTTTTTATTTCATTTATAAGTTTATTGCTTTCAACAAATGCTACCATTAGTTTCATAACACTAATTCATTCCATTTCCATTCATAATACTTTTTCCATTAGTAAGTCCACATTTTAAATTATTAATTTACCATTTATATCCCATTATAAATTAATGCACACATAAATTAAGATTTTAATCAAATTAATCATTTCATCTTGGTTCCATTCTTTTATTACATGAACTATTACTTTATGAATAAAATTAGAATTTCTTATTCATTTTGTTACATTCACAGTCTCTGTTATTGTCTTAAACTTGCTAATGTAACATTAAAGTTCATTTAATTCTAATTGATTCCCCAATTTAATTTAATAGACCAATTAAACAGGTAACTTTTAGCAATCGTTATCGTAACTTTTAATTACACATATGAATTCATTATTCACAAAAAAATGTTACAATTCTTATATAATATTGATTTTATTCAATTACCATTACTATCTATTATCTCGTTAATTAATTCATATTTACGTCCACTTCCGTATATTAATTTTGTAACCAGGTTATAACATTTATATTAATTCCATAAATTTGAATTAAATTCCCATCTTTACACTATGCCTATTATTACTCTATAAGCTAGATACCATTTCTTACCTTTCATTTACATTTATTTTCCTTATATTAATTTATTACCAAATATTCCTGTTTACAATCAATTATAACCTAAATAGTTGTTTCAATCAATTGGGTTTGCATTGAATTACTCATTTATTTATTAACTTGCATTATCATTCTTACATTTCATTCCCTTTATTAATCCATTATTACCAAATAGATAAAATTAACATTATTGCCTTAAATTGAAATTTTGATTACCAATTTCATTTAACACTCTAAATAAATAAATAGCATATATTAGTTGTCACCAATTTACTTTTCTTACATTTAAAAGTTTATTACTTACCATTAACACTGTATTATTTCATTAATTCAATAATTACACTTGTTTTACTCATATCCCCATTATAACTATGTCATAACATTTAAATTATTTTATTTAATTGGCCTTTCATTCAAATTCATTAATTATTAACTATACTTACCCTGTTATGTTTCCTCTTAGTTATTTTCATTATTATACCACGAGTTTAATTAATAATTCACAAATTTTTTTATTTTCATAAATATTAAATTTCAAAAATCTTATTAAATTAACCATTTTAATTATTGAAAATTTACGGGTCGTCACACTCTCCCCCACTCAAAACTTTTCGTCCCCGAAAAGGAAAAAGAAGGGAAAAGGAGAATTAGAAATCAATATATCTTGCCTAAAATATTAAATTTATAAACAAATAAATTTACAAAATTAATTAATTTAGATAAAATATACCAATTTATAATCATAAAATCTTTTTATACTCAAATTACTAAAGTTTGGAAAAACATTTTCAAATATTTTCTAAGTCCAAAATTTACGGAAAATTTCGGTAGAGTCTCCTTTGTACGGAGAGGATCGGGAGAAAATATAATATCAAATATAACAATATACAACATATATTTTCCAAAATAATATATCCCAACATGGGAAAAATAATATAATAACGCTATAAACCGTAATCCAAAAAACGTACCTATTTGTCGGGCAATTTACACTTATATTATGAAACCAAATGTAGTAGCAATTGCTTCCATAACCTGTATTTCACTTATTTCATCCAAAAGAGTCACCCATAAACAAACAAATCAATACAAACAACAATCACTTGCAACCAGGCATACAACCATCACATAAAATCAACACAAATCAATCATTCATTCATATCAAACAGAACAAATAGTTGTTCGGGTTCAAAATTTCAAATTGTACATAATGAAAAATAATCTACTAAGCGCACCATTTACTCAACAGTCTCTGATGAAGCTATGTAGATTATTCATACATCCAGACAATTTTAAAGTGTCCTTACCTAAACAACCATAAACCAAAACAAACAACAACAATTTCAAACAACAGATTTAGTTTATCCTTACTAATTCCATTCATACATTTGTTGTTTGATTTCTCTTTTTATTCATATAATGGTTTATGTTTTTAATTTACATTTATCTCTTACAATTTTATATAGAATTAACTTCAACTTATTTACTTAATTTTAAAATCATTTATTTATAATCCTATCTTTCTATTATATTTACACATAGTAACATTTTCAATTATACTTAAGTTTATGATAACTACAACATCAAATTTTGTTCATTAAAGAAATTCATTAAATACTTTCTTTACTTCAACTTTTACTTGTATAATATCGTATTGCACTTTCTTATTAACCATCGTAACTTTTATTATTTGGTAAGTTATATCTACATGCTTTTAAGAATGCAATTGAAAATTATACAAATTTATCTCATTTCTATAAATTTAATCTAATATTCAATAATTATAACTTTTGGTTTACAAGTCACAAATTCAACTTTCTCATAGTTTCATTTATAACTCAACATTAAATCTCTATTTCATTTAGGGTTTCAATTATTAGTAAAATTCCATTTCACTACAGTAATAGAAACTATTAATTAACGGAAACTTAAGAACTAAATACCGGGTTAAATTTCAAATTATTTTAAAATATTAGATAAATATATACTTACAACTTATATCAAATTGTATTTAAAATAATTTAAAATTTACATTTGTTTATCAAAACGAATCTGCAGTAAAACTACTACAATGGCCTTCCCACTTCGAAACTCGAAAACGAATGTCGATGATGCGTGCACTCATCACCGAAATTATTTTCCAGCGACAAAGAGGGGAGTACAAAATTCATTTCTTCCAAATTTCTTTAAAATAATTCTTTCAAATTATATTGAAATATTTATATCAGAAAATACTTCTAAAATATTATTATTATATTTCAAAATCATTCAAAAGAAAGTTTCAAAACCCCGGAACTTAAGTTCTAAATTCCCAATTTTTATTTATTTTATTTTCAATCTCATTTCGACTATTATTTAAAAAAATTATAACCTAACAACCAACATATTGCAACCAAATATATATCATATATTTATAAAAATTTATTTTAATATAGAAAATATAATAGGCAAAGTTATTTCATTCACCTACATTAAAAACGAATATTATGTCGGTCTGTCCTATTAAGTTTTTAGAAATCCCTACTGATGTCACAGCGTCCCATGCACCAACCAGAATTTATAAATACAAAATGGAACAAATTAACACAATATCAAAACCTTTTATAACACTAACAAATACGCTCTCTCATATATATACACTCAGCGACTCATCATATGGTATTACTTCCCTATTAATAAAGAGTCAAACCCCACAAAGCTAAGGTTTATCACTAAACCAAAGCTCTGATACCAGATGTAACGTCCCGCTTTTTTATACGCTTTAAATCGACGATAAGCCACACACTTCTGACTTAAACCATACAGAAGGGCGGATTGTTATGGGGTGAATAAGAAAAAGCAGAGGAACAAAAAGAACAAAACAGAATCTTGCAGCGGAACGATAAAATATAATAATCAAATATAAAGTTCATGAAGCTGTTTTACAAAAACATTTGATTTACTTATATAATACATATTAGAGTTACACATATTAGCGAATATTAATAATGCAGCGGAATACAATAGTGTAGCGGAATAATATAATAGATAATAGTAATACAAATCTTCGTCTTCGTCCTCCAGAATAAAATCTTTAAATCCTGAAATGCTTGGATTGACCCGAGCGAATTGAAAAGACAAAACACTCGAGTCAGAACTAAAAGATTTTATGTAAGTTAAATCAATAATAAAATATGAGTGGAATGGCATCAGAGATGTTTACGGGATTTTACATCTCTTATCCAGTGTCTAACGTGAGTGCAGTAACTTAGGAGATGCTCGGGATTCACATCTCCTAAGGATCCATTAAACTATTTACTGTGTAGTAATATTTTTCTATTATAATAATGTCTAATAGTAAAATAAACTTACTTTTAAATAGCATTAAGGAGTGACCCAATATTCCCTTTAACACGTAATAGTGCCAATAATCTATAAAGTACCATAATACCTCCTGATCGGGAGGCTACCAGAGGATGCTCCATAGGTACGACACAAATCAAACTCGTACAAGGCACGCTAGGGTAGGTGACACGGCACAACTAGGCAATGCCAGGGTAGATATACCAGTTACGCTTCCGGGCCGGTGGTAACGCATAGCCGCAGCTACCCCCCACCTCGAGCCACACCCCCAAATCAAAAAAATCAAAAGTGGCCACGAATAAATCCAAAAGTCAAAGTATAATATCGAAGGGATGTATCCGATCAAAGGTGCTACCTCATTAGCTCGTCAATCGCTCCTGTTTTAGCCACCTTATGCCAACTCACGGGAGTTGGGTCCACGTATTTACCTCAAAGGAAGCGCTGCCGCCATCCTACTTCATTCTGAAATCTCCACCCACGGTTGTTAAAGTGGTTTTCGAAGTTAGCAGAGAGTATGACAACTTCTGATCCCGGTCTCTTCAACAACCAAACGTTATTATAACACCACCCCATTTCAAAATAATTTATACTTCAAAACTAGAATATAATATCCATTTCAAAACCATATGAATACGATATCATTTCCGTTTTAAAACCCAAATCAATATGACATCATTATTATTTCAAAATATATCCTTTTTCCCAAAATCATAGCACTTCAAATCTATATACCTTAAAACCCATAGCTTTGAAATATAACTTCGAATATTTAAATGGCTTAAATATTAAATTACTTTATATAATAAAATAGCTTTTTAAATTTCACAAATAAATTCCAAATACCGATTTGAACCTCCAATTAAACCATTTCAATTTCCATATAATTCAAAGCTTTAAATATTCCACCATTTCAAAACTAATTCTTTGATAATTCCATATATATATCAAATTTAATTACTATTATTTAGATTTGAAATGTCTACTTAATAAATCCAATATAATTTAAGTAAAACTTTTAACTTCAACAACTGGATATCCTTTCAATTTATTTAACTTGATATATTCATTTAAATTAACTTGATATTCATTTAAATCACTCTAAACAAAAATCAAGTTATAAAAATCATACCCTTTAAAATTCTAAATTTTATTAAATTCCATATTCATCTTCCAACCTTACTCTCATTAAGTCATTATAAACTCTAGAAATTTAATTTAAATAAATGCTTAATCATATTTTATCTTAATAAAATCAAACTTATTTATTAACTTCTTTTATACTTCAAATCAATTTTATACATAGCTTAAAACCCAGAATTTAATACATATAAGATAACATTTATAAAATATCCAAATCACTATCTCATAAAACCATATATTTCCTTACAAAACCATAAAAAAATCATTTCAAACTATTTTTATATATAGATCACGGTGTCTGTATATAATTTTCTACCCTATGGTCAAGATATACGGTTATTTATCATTTAAATCCGTAATTTAAAATAAAAATATGGCTATATATCATTTCAAACCGCAATCTCGAATGAATAAAAGTGCATGACAAATTTGCAGTTTAAAACAATATGAAATACAACATCCATTCATCCAATAACAATCATCAACCATTTATTACAATCATCATCCAATTTAAACAAAAACATCAATATAGAGCATATAATAAATAATGGGTAATTACTGATAGTTATATTCAATAATAAATTGAACAATCTATCTAACTAGCAGTTTATATGCAATAATAAATTAAATAACAGTTTAATTTAAATAAAAGCAATCTACTGAGATGATGATTTAAAAATATACAAACAGTCGTAAATAAATTCAAAATCACAACATAAATTAAATTTAACGAACATAAGAAATTTTAGAAGTTTTGGGTGGGTTAAAACACTCACCTTTTGAATTTAAATTGAATTCAAACTCAATTTAAATCCAAAAATTGGACAGTCTCCAAATTCGTCCAAACCAGCGTCAAAGTGTCTGAAATTCCAATATGAACCTAGCGGAGAAAACCGCGCATAAAATCGGAGATGGCATGAGAAAGTTATGAAATTAGAATAAGTTGACTAAAAATTAAAATTAAAATAAAATAAACAAATTTTACCCCTGCCCACGTTACCTATCTTCATCAACTAGCACGCGCACCGTACCCAAGAACCGAAAATGCAGATCGACCGACCTTTGACCACGAATTTCGCTATTCCCCCACCACCTTTCGCCAAACCGCTGCCACCAACATACTCCACACCTCCGGCCGATCGTGACGCCCCACATCCGGTCGCCCAGAGCCATCACCGGCCGCCACCCCATACGAACCCTAAATGGACATATTGTGCCGCCATAGGTCAAGCTATGCCACAACACCACCACCAATCGACTCCAAAAGCCTCCCTCTCCAAAACCCAAAAAGCAATTCCTCGATTGCTGCCCAAATCGGAAACGCCCAAATCGCACTTAGGTTTCACAATTTATGAACTTTGACTGAGACTTGCCGTTGATTCGAGCACCAATTTCGAAAACAAACACTAGACGAAGATTCGTATTGTCGAGATATATGATATAAAAAATTTCCGAATTTTTCTGAGGAGTTTGAAATTTCAATTTGATTTTTGAATTGCAATTGTATTTGGAATTGTCTGCCATTGAAATGAGAAGATGAGGAGGAGTTGTACGTACAGACAAATAAGAAACAGAGGTAGGCTAGGGTTTATAACAAGGTATAAATAGGCAAGCTGAAAATAGAATGGATGGACCTGATTTAAAAACGCGCTGAATGATAAATGGCCCGAAAAGCCCGTTTCGACTCCGGAACGAAATCGGGTCAACCCATATATCAAAATAAATGTTTTAAAATATTTTAAATGCAATGGAAAAGGTTTCAAGTTCAAATTCCATCGTATGAAGAAGTTATGCTAAAATCAATATTTTCAAATTGATTTCAATTGATTTTCAATTTCATTTATATTCAAGGCGTTTCGAGTCCGTACGATCAAATGACAAGTCTGATCGCTACGAAACTTGAAATCCTACAATAATCCACCGGTATGGATCCGACGAAGCTAGTTTCGTCGAAATCCGAGTAAGTGGCCAAAATGGCTATTTTTACATTAATCAAATAAATAAATAAATTTACAAATTAAATCAAAATTTCAATTTCAACTCTATAATTAACAAATTTCATCATTTTTAAATTTCTAAATCATTTACACTAATTTACCCAAATTTAAATGTCAAATTAGAGTTGATAAATTTATCAATTTTAGTATTAACCATAATTTCATTAAATTCAGAAATTATGAATTAAATTTTCAAAATTTCTATTAAATTATTTTTCATTCTACTATTCATTTCATTATTATCCAACGGATGAAATTAACACTGTTAAAGGCTTATTACATTATTATTCACAAATTTTATCTTAATTTCAATTAATGAAATATCTAGATATTTAATTTCATTTATTTGAAATAAACCCAATCACTAAATTTACATTCAAATAAATTAATAAATCTTGATTTACAATCTTTACATCAACCAACAGTCATATTATAAATGGAATTGACATTATCTCCAATTATTAATTACACTCGGTTAAGATCTTACCATAGGTTCCATAAATTTATTTGCACTAAATTAGTTATTGCATTAATTCTCATTTATATAACATTAAGGTTCATTTAACTCTGATTGATTTCCAATTTTTAATTTCCATTCTATAATTGATAATTTTTATCGCTTTTATATTTCTTAATCATTTACACTAATTTAAACAAATTTAACTGTCGATTTAAAATTGATTAATTCCTCAATTTCATTAAATTCAACAATTATAAATTTAATTTCCAATAATTCAATTAAATTTGCTTTCCATGTATTATTCTATCAATTTCATATTATGGTATAATTATCATGATTTATATCTTAGTGCGTTAAACATTTCCAATTTCATCTAATTTCAACTAACGTAGTAATTAATCTCATTAATTTGCAAAATTTGATTTCCAATTCTACTTAATAAACTAACTAAATATGTAACACGTAATAATTGAACCATTAACTTTTTATTTCATTTATAAGTTTATTGCTTACAACAAATGCTACCATTAGTTCCATAACACTAATTCATTCCATTTCCATTCATTATACTTTTTTTATTAGTTAGTCCACATTTTAAATTATTAATTTACCATTTATGTTCCATTATAAATTAATGCACACATAAATTAAGATTTTAATCAAATCAATCATTTCATCTTGGTTCCATTCTTTTATTGCATCAACTATTACTTTATGAATAAAATTAGCATTTCTTATTCATTTTGTTACATTCATAGTCTCTGTTATTATCTTAAACTTGCTAACGTAACATTAAAGTTCATTTAATTCTAATTGATTCCCCAATTTAATTTAATAGACCAATTAAACAGGTAACTTTTAACAATCGTTATCGTAACTTTTAATTACACATATGAATTCACTATTCAGAACCAAATGTTACAATTCTTATATAATATTGATTTTATTCAATTACCATTACTATGTATCATCTCATTAATTAATTCATATTTACATCCACTTTCGTATATTAATTTTGTAACTAGGTTATAACATTTACATTAATTCCATTAATTTGAATTAAATTCTCATCTTTACACTATGCCTATTATTGCTCTATAAGCTAGATACCATTGTTTACCTTTCATTTACATTTATTTTCCTTATATTAATTTATTACCAAATATTCTTGTTTACAATCAATTATAACCCAAATAGTTGTTTCAATCAATTGGGTTTGCATTGAATTACTCATTTATTTATGAACTTGCATTATCATTCTTACATCTCATTCCTGTTATTAATCCATTATTACCAAATAAATAAAATTAACAATATTGCCTTAAATTGAAATTTTGACTATCAATTTCATTTACCACTCTAAATAAATAAATAACATCTATTAGTTGTCACCTATTTACTTTTCTTACATTTAAAAGTTTATTACTTACCATTTACACTGTATTATTTCATTAATTCAATAATTACACTTGTTTTACTCATATCCCCATTATAACTAAGTCATAACATTTAAATTATTTTATTTAATTGGCATTTCATTCAAATTCATTAATTATTAACTTTAATTAACCCTGTTATGTTTCCTCTTAATTATTTTCATTATTATATCACAGTTTTTATTAATAATTCACAATTTTTTTTATTTTCATAAATATTAGATTTCAAAAATCTTATTAAATTAACCATTTTAATTATTGAAAATTTACGGGTCGTTACAAACTTCGAACATAAAAGTTGCTTAGAAAATTGCCGTGAACACAATGGCGTAAGTTTTAAGGTCAAATTTCGACATTTTCTCTAATTCCATTTTTGAGCCTTTATAGTTATTTATAATTATTGTTAATTTTACGGATGTTACATATCCTATCTGGAAACATATTAACTACGAACATTTAAAATAATATGTTATTTTAATGCAATAAACTTCCCGTGATTACAACACTTTATAAATTATATTACAAAACAATGATTTTCTATTTAATATACTTATATTATATAATTAACATACCACAATATAACAAGTGTATAATACAAAGACAAACACCTTTAATTTCTAAGAGATTTTATTATGGAGTTAATAATTTACAATAAATTATAAAATTATCTTCAGGGCATCTTCCTAACTCTATTAAGAAGTTTATAATAGGCTTAGATGACTAAGAAGAAAAGCTAGTGAGTCACATTGATGAGTCCTTTGAGAAGCTGGTTGAGAAGTCTCTTCGATAAGTGAGTTTCTTTCCAAGGTCTAAGCCTGCCATTGTTTTTTCCAAGGATGGGCCAAAGCCACAAGCTAGCGGGGAGGCAAAAGAAAATGTAACGGTAATAAGAAGCAGTTTCAGAAGAAGGGCAGGTGGGAACCTACTTGCTACAATTGCGATTAGAAGAACAATTTGAAGAAAAACTGCAAAGCTAAAGGTAAGAAGTGATTTAACTACAATAAATTAAGGCACATTCATAAGGACTATCTTGAACCAGTAAAGTAGAGGCAAGTGGTTAAGGCACATGTAGTGGATGACATTCCGATTTTGTTGAGTGCTCTATCGGTGAAGGAGATTGGAAAGAGCATTACTATCTAAGCATTCCATTTATGATGTTCCAATATATGTTTTATTTGACATTGGAGCTTCACGTTCCTTTATATCTAGTGATTTGGCAGATAGATTAGAACTGAAACCCGACTTTGTCGATGAAATTTGATTGTGACGAACCTTATTATGGGCTCAAACAACCTATATATGGTTTTTTGAGGCCTAATATTATTGAGTCATGGACGTTCTTTTATTTGTGATTTCTTCGTTTTAGGATTATTGGAGTTTGGTATTTTTTTAGGGATGGATTAGGCAGGGAAGTATGGAGTTGTAGTGAATTGTGAGAGGTTGTTGGTGACGGTTAGGACTGACAATGTGTGGAGATTGGAGATAGGCTCCCTACCTAAGGATGATGTGATGGTTAGCTTCTATATTAACTTGAGATCCAATATTATGAGTTGTCATCAGTACCAATAGCTAGGAAGTAGCTGCACATATTTGAGAAGGTGAGACTGGGTTGAACAAGTAAAAGATTCTAGTAAAAGAACGTAGTTATACCTTTGAGGTGTATGGAGCCCAATGAGCAGAGGGAACTAGATATGCAAGTGAATGACCTATCAAGGCGAGGATTCATTTGATGGAGTATACTTGAGTGGGAAGCACATATAATGTTTGTTATGAAGGCGGATGGCTACCTAAGATTATGTGCTAATCACCGTAAGGTGGAAAAAGTAATAAAGAAGAACAAGTACCCACTCCTATTGATGACTTGTTTGATCGGCTTTATGGTGCTGCTAAGGTGTTCTCTCAGTTGAACCATGAGATGGGTTAGATCAACTGAGACTGGCTAGTGAGATTATGCCTATTGCTCAAATTTTTCGTAATTGTGATTAGTAGGCCAATTAGGCATTGTAACGACCCAAAAATTTGATGTTATTAATGTTAGTTTAATTTAAAATGAATTTTTAATTAAATGGTGAATTAGTATCGTATTTATAACCATTACAAAGCTCTTTCCGCGTAGAATAGTTTGATATATAATTTTGATGGGTTTGGAGTTACGGATTGAGAAATAGAGGTGATATAGTGTTTAAATAGCGTACGTAGTTGTTTCGAGCCAAACTGGGTATACAACCCTTAATCCAACATGATGACTATACAAATAAGGCCATGAAACCCTAGCCATCACTTCTATCTCTACTTTTCTACCCTAATCCCAAAATTAGCTTAATTACTATCTAATGGTGATTAGCAAATTAATTAAAAAGTGATTGAACATTCAAAATGTCCAAATCCTATTGAACTTTATATGGATTTGAACCTCTTGATAGGACGAAGAGACAGTAGTGATTTTTTTCCTAAAAAATACATGAATTACCTGGAATCGATAGTCAAAGCTAGCAACGGCGAACCCATGATGGAAAATTTAGGCATTTTTGATTTAAGCGTTGATAAGTTAAATTGGTTACTTAAATTTATAGAGCTCACAACTAGGAGTCAACCGACTATGGTTTCGAGGTCTATCATGCACATTAGTGGTTGGAGTTTAAGATATAGGTTCGAAAACCCATCGTATTTAGCGAAGGAACGTGTCAATTCATGCAATCGAACTTGGTGAGGTGGCCAGCACTAGAAAGGGGATGACGAGACGAAGCCGATGGTGGTGGTGTAGCGTTGATTAGTGATCAGAGATGATGAAATCAGAGGTTAAAGTTTGGCAAATTTTTTTGTAAATGGATTCGATGAGGTAGGGAATAAATTAAATTAAACCTTATATTTTATTAACTTGCAAGTTAATCTCTGAAACTTCTAACTTTCAAATCTTTCACATACAAACTCTGATTCACAGATGGTTTCTTTTATTGGACTCGTAATAGTATTTCGAACGATTTGGCATAGGGTTATTGAGATTAGAGGTTGTTAGTAAAATCATGTTGGTATGAACCATTTATTTTAATTAATTGAATTTTAAATTATAAAATAGATACCTGTTGGTGAAAAATAATAATAATTGATATAGGTTGCATACTGTGGATGACTATTTGGTTGATACGATATTCTGTATGTATTAAGCTTTAGTTGGATAATTATTGTTGATTGTTGTATTTTGGTGTTTAGTTGAATTAAATATTTAAGTTGATCTGGGAAAATTATAAATTGAAGTAGAATGAATAATAATTGAAAAGTTAGATAAATAAATGATATATGTGATTATTTATATTTTTTATGTGATTTTTGTTACTAACTATGGCTTAATGAAATAAAATGAAATTAATGGAATAAATTTAATAAGGTTATCATTTATAAATTATTGGAAAAATTCATAAAAAATAACAGAAAATCATATTTTAAACTAAATTGTAAGGTTTATCATTATGAGATTCTATAATTGATGATATGGTTTTTACGAAAATTACGATGTTTTGAGTAAATAACAATATAATGGATTTTGCAGTATTTGTTGGAAAAATATTATTGTTATTTGAGTAATAAAACAAAACATATTTTTGTTATAATAATAATAATAGTTAAGGTCGCCAACAGGGTTGGCGCAGTTGGTTGATGGTCCGGACTGCGTGATCGAAGGTCACGAGTTCGAACCCCGAAACTGACAACGCTGTAACAAGTACCCGAAGTATGTGTTTGGCAGGCACATACTTCCCTAGAGTTTACAAGCGAAGCTTGGTTCTCTAGGTAATTCAAAAAAAAAAAAAAATAGTTAAGGTATGTCTCCAAAGAGTGTTTTGGGTCAAACTATTACAATTTTGAAGTAAATAGAAATAAGAAGAGGTTTTGGTGATTTATAAATAAACTATGGTACTTTTGGGAATAATAGTAATAAATCAGTATTGGAAAGTATTAAAAAAGTTTTAATATATATCTTTATTTTTTATGTAAAATAAGAATATAGTTTTTGTAAAGGTGGTTTGGTGAAGATTATTATTATTTTACTTTTGATTACAAATACGATGTTTTGGATATTTGAAAACCAGAGTACACTAAAGGATTTCAGAAGTATATAATCATTTTTGAAAAAGGCATTATTATTTTAAGATACAATAAATAAATGAAACCTATGTAATAAATGATTATGAAATAGTTCTATAATTATGGGGATAATAGTCGTAAGTATATTATTTAGATGGTTGTAAAGTGTTTAATCAATTGTCAATTGTAATTATAACAAATATTTTATGTTTGATGACGGTATTGCACTTTGATGAGTATGCGATATTTTACCATTATTTCTACTAGATGATGAGTAGTTAGCTATGGTTATTTGATCATGAGTATTATGTTACTAATATTGATGGGATTAGTACATATTTGATGATATTGATGGTTGTATGATGATTGTGTAGTGATTAGTATACAATAGATGATTTATAATTACATTTATGATGCGGTATCATAGAGTTCAAAATTAATGATGTATGTAAGTATATTTATGTTGTCGTTTCCATATTTGATGATTGGGGTTATTGTTTAATATTGTTGATGTTGACGGCTTTGTGCTTCTACTGTTGTTAACCCATAAGATGATTCGTTGTAATGGACGAGTAGTAATACCATTTTCTGTAATGTTCGTATTGGTTTTCATTAGTTGCATGGATGATATGGTTGTTATTTACTAACAAGTATTTATATGCAGGAGAAGAGCAGGAAACAGAACTACATGGGATTAATCCCCAAAAAGTGGTACGTAGGTATCCTTTTCCTCTGCAATAACTATCAAGCCTATGGCCGTAATGTATAGGGTTAGGCGCAGTCCAAACATACTTGAAACCTTTTCGCCTTTTCATCATACAGATATATGTGTGTTTGTAAGTTTGCAGGTGGAAATAAGTAAGGGGCAAAGGGTATGCAGTGGTTCATATCCATAGGGTTGATTGGTATATCTCTTGCATTGAAATTTTTTAGCTGTTATTTTTACAATTGATGTATTGATATGTATTTTATTAGATGTATTAGATTTGTATAATATCTAGTTATTAATATAGGATTGCATATGTAAGTTTTGTTTAAATTTCGCTTTGAGGTTTCCTTTTCTATGTCCATTGTTTAGATTTCTAATTTTTATTTATCCATGGAATACTGCTTTTAATATTTGGAATTAGTTGTAAGCATATTTTGACATTGTTGATAAGTGAATTTATATGTTAAAAATAGTGGGTCGGCGCACTTAGTAACAAAGCTTAGACTTCCCTGAGCCTTGAATAAGTACGACCATTCATTGTATGATGAATTATACCTTAGGCTAGGTTAGAATATAGAGTGAGAGAGCATTTTCATTGAAACATGTATGCTTTGTGTGCATAAGTTGTTCGTTAATCACTATTACCTCACCCTAAAATGATGTTTATTTATGATGACCTTTGTATGGAAAATAAATAAAGTAAGAGTGGGGTATGATGAACACATTTAAGTGGGGTTAAGTGTTGGGTTAACCCAAGTTACACGCAGCCGATGTTAAATAAATTAAAATATAACCTTAGTAAGATCAAATCAGCTTTTATTTTTTTTATTTTATAGTGAATAATATTTGTTTGGCAAAATTTTCAAAACATACACCTTTGATTTTAAACGTTTTATTAAAAAGGGAAAAATGGTTAATTTTAGGCGTGGAAATGTTTTTTTGAAATTTTGGCAAGAATAAAGTACTAATTTGGAAATAAAATATTATTATGAAGATATTTCCAAAGGGAAAAGTCAACACAGTAAAAATATTTCATTTGAAAGTACATTTAGCAAAAAGGGATTTTAATTAGATTTTAGAATTTGAATTCAGTTTTGAAGAAACATTTTTGTGTGAGAACTTTAACTGTTTTTAAAAAACCTTTGGAATATTTTCTTACAATAGTATTACGATTATACATGCTTAGAAGTAGAAAATATTTATCCATGAAAAGATAAAAAAAATTAAAAATATTTTGTCTAAAAATATTTTTATTAAATGATGTTTAGTGCATTTTATTTTGGTAGAAATATTTTAGTGAGATTAAAAATTGTTTTAATTTGGTAACATCCTTTGAAAAGATGTATGTTAAAAGTTATTTAGTACCCTTATTATGATTGGATGTTTGTTTGCTATAATTAGTTTATTTGTCTGCTATATATGATAACTTTATAATGAAATAGTTATCTAATATTTACTTTTAGTAGGGTTTACATTAGAGAAACTAGCAGGATGTTAAAGGGCATGTTTGATTTAGTCATAGTGGGATAACATAGTTTACTAAGCCAAGGAAGATCAAATATTCAGATTGACTAAGAGACGTGAAGATGTTTATTAAAGATGAGTAATTGTGATTAGAAAATTTTGACGACTAAATACTTTATGAGAACCACTTGAAAGACGATGGGCAAATGGTTCATTAAACAAACAAGGAGTTTAAAAATATGAATTTTAGAATTTGTTTTATACACACAATTATCGGCTTCCGTAGATATTTTTAAAGCAATTTTTTTTAATTTTGAAGAGATTTTTGGTATGAATTTTAATTGATATACACAATTAGCGAGTAGATGTTTTCTCCAAAAGAAATTTTTAATTGATTTAAAATGGTGAAAATATTTTGAGAAACAGTTTTATAAAATGGTGCTGATATTTTTTGGAAAAAAAAGAATTTTATTTTAAAGGGGATGGAAGCTTCGATTTGAAAATAAAAATGTTTTGATATATGTTCTGCTTTGAGAATGTTTTGGAACTCTACTTGCTAGCAAATTTCTCCTGGTTATTTTGGGTGAGTCATCTCTGCTATTAGATGAAGAAATATGATATTGGAATCATATTTTTCGATGTAATATGGAGGTTGGAATAAGATAGGTTCTAATGTGGATGTCTACCAAGGGATTGTTGATACCTAAAGGCTTTGAGGTATGCTCATAAAGAAGGGATATATGAAGGCGCTCATCAGGATTTTACAATGTGATCCCAGATCTTATGATGTAATCAATATACGCTGGACTTTCACGCCGTGAGTCTAGTATACTGGTCGCCTATGTGAAATGGATTCGGACATTCATGTGGTCGCGGTGCTCCTACGGTGTTGAGTTTCGTTGACCTTACGATGGTGGTTATTTGTGTCATCATGTATTCCAAAGTACAATACTCTTACGATGTTGAGTATTCATTGATCTTACGATGACAGTCATTTGGTATAAGACCTTACGAAGTGAGTTTGAGAATCGAGGATTGGTGCAGCTGTAGTACAAGTAGATGGAGAACTTATTTTGAGGATTCAGCCATGAATAGACAAATTATTTTAAGGATATAGCCATGACTACGCACATATTATTTTGAGGATGTGATTATAAGTAGGTGTACAGAATATTCGAGATGGTGTGAAAATGGAATGGTACACCAATTATTATGAAGATGAGACTATGAGGAAGTTCATCAACAATTTTGAGGATACACATGTTATGGTGGATGTGTAGTTAAGAAAGGAATTAATACACATATGTTATTAATTGATAGGTTAGATGGCGATTATACCGTATTATTTTGAGTATGTGTGTTTATTTTAATGGACTAGGCTGGTTATTGATTTATGTCTATCCATTTATTTTTATATGTATGTTTTGATCAGCTTATGTTTTGTTTTAGACTTTTGTTATGTATAGTTGTGGAGATGCATGATATGGGTTAATCTAAGATTTAGATTGTTTCACCTTTAGTTGATGGAGTGTTATTTTTACATATCGTAGTTTGGATTATATGAATGTGGAAGTGCTTGTGTTATTATTGTATGTAGAAAATTGAATTCATTGTCATGAATGAATTGCATTGTGTCACGATTGATGGTGTTCTATGGTCGTTATATATTGTTTTTACAAGTAGTTAATTTGCGATTGATACGTTTCCTCGTATTTTGTCATTGAGTCCATGTGAAACTATATTAATTTTGTTGAAAGTTGTATTTGAGGAATTGCAAGAGTGTAACTTTTTTAAGGGACGAAGATTGTAATAACCCAAAAATTTAACACTTAATATTAAATTAAGTAAAATGATTTTTTACTTAAATTGTGAATTGAGTATCGTACTTATAACTATTATGAAGGTTTTATTAAGCTGATCATTTTGATATGCAGTTTTGATGGGTTTGGAGTTATGGTTTGCAAAATAGAGGTGATATAGTATTTAAATAGCGTACAAAGTTGTTTTGGTCTAAACTGGATATATAACCCTTAACCAGCCTAACGACTATATAGATGAAGCCATGAAAACCTAGGCATCCCCTCTATCTCCACTTTTCTACTCTAATTCTAAAATTGGCTTAAGTACTCTCTAATGGTGATTGGCAAATTAATTAAAAGTGATTAAAAATTCAGAATGTCCAAACCTTACCGAATTATATATGGATTCGAAGCGCTAGATGAGACGAAGACATGGGACTTATTGTTTTCTCTAAAAATGCATGAATTGGGTGAAATCAATAATTAAAGCTAGCTTTGGTGAACCCACAGTGGCAAATTGGGGCACTTTTGATTTAAGTGTCGATAACCGAAATTGATTAATCCAATTTGTAGAGCTAGCAACTAGGAGTCAATGACAGTGGTCTTGGGGTCTATCATGCATAGTAGCGAACAAAATTTGGGATCTAGAGTTCGAAAATCCCTCATTTTCGGAGGTGACACAGGCCAATTCAAGCAGCCGGACTTGATGAGGTGGCCAGTGCTGAAAAGGGGATAATAAGCCGATGGTGGTGGTGCGACGGTGATTGGTGGTCAAACGATGATGAAATCGACAATCAAAGTTTGATAAGTTCAGCTCTAATTGGGTCAGAAATGGGTAGGAATTTTAATTTAAACCTTATATTTTATTAATTTGCAAATTAGATTCTTAAACTTCTAACCTCCATATCTTTCACATACGAACTCTATTTCATGCGCAGTTCCTTCTGTAAGACTCGTGATGAAATTTCAAACAATTTGGAGCAAGGTTTGCTATTAGAGGTTGTTAGCAAATACATGTTGGTATGAATAATTTAATTTAATTAATTGAATTTTAAATTATAAAACAAATATCTATGGGTAAAAAATCATAATAATTGATACATGTTTTGTTCTATGGATGAATGTTTGGTTGATATGATATTTCATATGCATTATGCATTGGTTGGGTAATTGTTGTTGATTATTATATTTCTGGATGTTTAATTTAATTAAACATTTGAATTGAATTGGGCAGATAATTAATTGAAATCAAATGGAAAATAATTGAAAAATTGGATAAACTAATGATAGACGTTATTGCTTACGGTTTTTTTATGGGCACATTCAAGCCAATTTTATAGGAGACATACAACTTTACAAAATTTAATACAGGTGTGAGGCAAAGACATCTTTTCAACTACAGCAACTTCTATACATGACATAATACGTCACATGACTAATACTATGACCTAACCAGACATTATAACAAGAAAAGTACCAAGGCACCAAAGTGCATTTTGACAAACATGGCCTATGCCACATATACCAAAATGAAACACATATCCTCAGTAATTAGAAAGAGCTGACCACAAAATAGTGCAGCCTTGCAAACCGGGCAAAAACTTTCAACGCAAAACCATTGCAAGACATCACCATTTCCACATGTCATATTACTCAAAGGCAAGTCCATACAGCTTGCTAATATTTCCCACCAGGCAACCATATTTCAATAAGGAACAGACTTTTAAAATGACATCCATTGCACTAGACAATCGCCATAAAGACCGATCTATGAAGCGGAGGAGTGGCACGACACTAGCAGTGGTTAAGACCACCAGAGCATCCAAGCCCACACAGAAAGAAAAAAGGAAATGTCTTCAAAAGCAGATGCACAAATACACAAAACCATCACATATAACACACCCACCTCGTCCAACAACAAAGGAAGTGCTCAACAGAAACACAACACCCGACCATAATACTAAAGAATCACCACAGGATCCGGACCTGTCGGATTTTGGACAATGGTGGGAAATGGCTAAAGCATTCAACGGCGATGAAGATGTCGAGGAGGAGAAAAGGGCATAGAAGACTCAACTCTCATAGAATATCACAAAAAATCTAGATCTGGAAGGCAATTCAAGATGAGTCCGGTACCAAATTGGAAGCTAGAGAGCGAGAAGCACGGTGGATGCGAGCGGGCTGTGGAGTAGGCAGATAAAGGAGAAAAGCAGTGGTGAAATCATAGGAAGATCATGGAAGTGCGGAAGATGATTTCGTTGTGAAAAGGCAATAGTGAGCGGATGAGAGTGATTTGGAAAAGGGAAGGGTTGTGGAAGGAAGGGAGGGGACGGCGGCGGAGCCATAAAGAGATTATTTGTAGTTTGTGTGGTGTTTGTATATAACCATGGTTTAATGAAACAAAAGTAAGTTAATGGAATAAATGAATTTTTGGGGAAATTCATCTTAAATAATAATGAAAAAAATATATTTTAAATTAGTTTTGAAGGTTTATCGTTATTTGATAAATTGAGATTTTATAAATAATGATATGTTTTTGGGAAATTACCACGTTTTAAGTAAATGACAATATAATGGATTTTGCAGTGTTTATTAGAAAAATATTATTATTATTATTTGAGTCATAAAACAAAACATATTTTCGTATTACAAATAACAATAGTAAAGGTATGTTTCCAATAGAGCGTTTTGGGTCAAATTATTGCGGTTTTGAAGTAAATAGAAATAAAAAAGAGTATTAGTGATTTACAAATAAACTATGGTATTTTTGAAAGCAAATAGTAATAAATTGGTTCTATAAAGTATTAAAATGGTTTAACTGTATATTATTATTTTGATGTAAAATAGTAATCAGTTTTAGAAAATGTATTTTGGTGAAGATTATTATTATTTTGTATAATAATACAATGCTTTACGGCATTTGAAAAATGGAGTACAACAAAGGACTTCAGAAGTATATTACCATTTTTTAACAGAGTGTTATTGTTTTAAGATGCAATAAATAAATGAACCCTTTATAATAAAAAAATACTGAAATAGTTTTATACTTAAGGGGATAATGGCCACAGTTATATTATTTAGATGATTATAAAGTTCGTGATTAATTATTGATTGTAATTATCATAAATATTTTATGTTTGATGATGGTATCGCACTTTGATGAGTGTGCGATATTTTACCATTATTTCAATTAGATCATGAGTAGTTAATTATTGTTATTTGATGATGAGTGTGTTACTAATATTGATGAGATTAGCACACATTTGATGATATTGATGGTTGTGTTACTATTGTTTAGTTATTAGTATACACTAGACGATTTATACATACTTTAATGATGCATTATCATAGAGTTGAAAATTAACGATGTATGTAAGTATATCTATGTTGTCGTTTCCTTATTTGATGATTGGGGTTTTTATTTAATATTTTCGGTGTTGATGGTCATGTACGCCATTGTTGTTATCCCATAAGATTATTTGTTCTAATGGATGAGTAAGAATATTGAAATCCGCTTGTAAGTTTTATTGGTGCATTGGGTGCAATGGTTGTATGGATGCTTCGGTTGTTATGCACTAACAAGTATTTGGATGCAGGAGAAGACAAGAAACGGAACTATGTGGGCTTGTGCCCCAAAATGGGTACGTAGACAGTCTTTTCCTATGCAATAGCTATCGAGCCTATTGCCTTAATGTACAGGGTTAGACGCAATCCAAACATAGTTGAAACCTTTTTCCCTTTTTATCATACTGATATTTGTGCTTTTGTATGTTTGTAGGAGGAAACAAAGAAGAGGAAAAGGATTTGGATTGGTTTATATCCACAAGGTGGATCGGTGTAACTCTTGCATCGAAATTTTATAGTTATTGCTTTAATAGTTTATATATCAAAAAATATATTTTATTTGATAACTGGATTTGTGTAATATTTAATTATTAATATGGGATTGTATATGTAAGACGATGTTTAAATTTCGCTGTGAGGTTTCCCTTCTTATATCCATTATTTTGAATTTTAATTTTTATACATCCACAGTCCACTGCTTCTAATATCTAAAATTAGATGTAAGCATATTTTAACAGTGTTTATAATTGATTTTAGATGTTAAAAATAGTGGGTTATCATAGGCATAGTTTGATACATCCCAAGCCGGCTTAGCACAACTTAGCCCAATCAATGCATGCTGGCCAAATCCAGTTTGGCCCTAAGCTAGTCTACCTACTCCGAAACCCTCAAAGTCTATGGTCGATCAGCCTAACTCAAAATGACACCAACAGCCAACTCACCAGACAAGACCAACTCAAGCATGACCCGTCTTTGGCCCGACTTCATCGCAGCATGTACCGTCATCTCACAACTGATATAAGCACATCCTTGCGACTTGGTCTTTAGCACCATTTATATTTCCTCAGCAAGCTTCAGCAATAAGAGATCGGTCCACTCATGGCAACCTACGTCCAATCTTGCTCCAGGTCAACCCATCCACTCAACATCACTCCAAGTCTATTGTCCACCGACACATCTCAAGATGGCTTCAACGGCCAACTCATCAAGCAAGATCGGCTAAGCATGACACATCATTGGCCTGGCTTCATCACAGCCCATCCCATCGTCTCACAGTCGGTATGGAACATCCCTTGCAACTTGGTCCTTAACAGTATTCAATTTTCCTCAAGTGTTGTCAACAACCGATTGACCAGCACAACTTGGAAAAAGCTGCTCATCCACCTTGCCACATAGACATGCAAAATTTGATGTTAAGCCATACATCCAATTATACTAGGAATCGTAGTAAAGTGGCCAAAAGCATACCTACTCATATAGCTTTCCATCGGCATTTATTGGGCATTAAATGCAATTTATGCGCCTAATACGGAGGCACAGTTGACTTTCTTCTCAGCCACATATTCCAACCTTCATTTACAATTGTTTTCCATCAGCAAGTGCAACCATATCGGCAATCGGGCATGCTAACGGTGATGGAATCTGGGGCAATCAACAAAAGGAAAGGGATTTTTATGGGACTTCCCTCAAATAAGCAAAGAAGGGTGTTCTCATGCTATAGTAAGAACTTCTAACACTAATCGACGAGTTACTTGCGAGGACCATTGATCCAGTCAGTGCACTGGTTTGTACTGAGAGCGCCTTCAACTCTGAAGCATCAAATAACCACCTCCTCTCGCCTGTAATATCTTACCCAATCATGTCACAAAAACCAAAATACATATCACTTAAAACTAATCTTAAGTCAGACAACGTTCAGGGTTGTACAGGGACTGTCCATGCAATTGAAGATACAACTACCGACGGTGTATCACATGAAGTCTGCCCAAAACTATTAATGCTTAGGGTCAAGTTAGACCACCTTAGGTCTCTATAACGACCCTAATAGTGACTAACATTATTTTGGACATTTAATTAGATAAATTAAATGCAATAATGTAGATGGCTAAAGGATTGAGATTTGTTAATTTATAAGGGTGTCATGTCTTAATGAATGTGTAAGCAAAAGAGAATTACAAAAGGTAAGTAGGAGGAATATGGTAAGGACAAAATAGGAATATTCCCTAAACCCTTCCATCCTTCATTTCCTATTCATATTTAACATTCATGAACAAATCTAAAACCTTAAGCAAGCTCAGTCGGTCACTATTAAAGAGATTTAAGGAGAAGAAAAGCTAGGATTCAAGTAGAAGACTTAAGAAAACAATTCAAGAGCAAATTTCAACCTTATTAACACCAAGCCAAGGTGAATAATAGATTTACATCTCATTTTTTACTATGATTTTGGTTTCAAGTTAGATTCGAATTAATTTTGCAAGTTATATGCCATATTGTGTTTGTTTGAATGTGTGTGTGTGTGTGCGCGCGCGTGTGTGTTTATATGCTTGTTGATGATTTATATTGTTTCATACAAATTTTATGATAAGTTAGATTAGAAAACCTATTAAATGACATCCATATGATTTTCCATTTTGACATATGGTCAAGAACATTATTTTAGAAGTGGGTTTTAAGTTTTATAATTTCTAAATTATTATGGATTTATTATGAATTCTCTATGAGAGAAAATAGTTAACATTGGGTTCAAATTATTTAAAGAAATTATAACGATTTTGGGTCTGAAATTTATATATGCTAGAAAACATATTAAAAGTGAATTATGGAGATTTTTAGGGAATTTTCCTAAGTATTTTATTATGGTTATAATTTGTACCAAAATTGGGCATAACACTCTTCGGAAGTGTTTGAAGAGATAAAAATGAAGAAAATAAATGTAAAAGAGGATTATCTAACAAACACTTCAAATTATAATCAGAAAACAGTAGAGAAACACAAAGTTTTAGAGTGGTTCAGCGGGTTGCCTACGTCCATTATGAAATGGTTGATCTTTATTAATTTTTTCTTACTGGTTACAATGGATTACAACAGTGAATTTCGAGTACAATAATTTTTTCGAGTACAACAATGCTTTCGGCAGAGTCTAGACATAGGAGAGCCAAAAAGTCCCTTTTCTATAGGTCCTAGACTGCTCTTTATAGGCATAGGATGTAAATATCTCGCTCATATCTCGGAGGACCCCATTTCCTTCCAGCTTCGTTCTATTGGATGCCTAATGGAATTGGCATACGACTCCATTTCCTTCCAGCTTCGATCTGCTGGATGAGAACCACCACTAATAGTTTTTATCACTAACCTCCCGCCGGTATGAGCGGGTTCTTCATGTCTTGCCTGATTTAGTTCATGATTTTGATCTGATGGGCCCGCACCTCCAGACTGTGGCACTCGTACAAACTGCTCTGACTTCCTTTCACATATCAACTTTTCAACGAGATCTTGCAAATGACGACACTCATTTGTGTTATGGCCATAGCTTTCGTGGAATCTACAAAACTTTCCCGTCTGAATCTATTTCTCTGATGATGGTTTCGGGGCAGGTTTCTTATATTGAATGGTATTACAAGTCTGTAAGTACACATTCTCCGATGATGCATTCAAAGGAGTGTAATTATCAAACATGAGAGCCATATGTCGTAGGCCACAATTTTGATCCCGTTTCTTATTTCGATCTTCATTACCTCTCTGCTGATTCTATTTATTTTGTATGTTCAATTGCACTTTTTCGGAACTCTCCCCTGTTTGTTTAATAGCTACATTACTCTGGATTCCTTCCACACTAGGCCTGCCTTACGTCATCCTTTTTCATAGACTATTTCGCATCCTCCCTTCTCAAGAATTAGGCTGCCTTGGAATGGAAACAGTCCAACGACATAGAGGGTTTTCCTGCCAACCAGTTGCCAAACTCGAAATTAGGATCAATCCCCTTAGTTAGTGCCATGAGAATAGAGTTATCATTGGGATTGCTAATCTCAACACACGCAACATGAAATCTTTTTAAATAATGTTTGAGTGTCTCTCAGGAGCATGAGTGACACTGGACAAAGTGTTAACATCCTTTAGCCTCATTACATGCATCCAGAACTGCTCAACAGACTTTGTCGCCAATTGATCAAAACATGAGATAGATCGAGGTGATAAACGGGTGAACCATATAGTTACTATGCCCCCAAGAGAGATCGGAAAACTCCAACATTTAACTGCATCATCAGCTCGTGCGGCATTCATCAACCATTCGAACTTTAGAATATGTTAATTAGGATCTGTGCTCCCTTCATAGATGGGTAGAATTGGCATCCTGAATCACCATGATTCAACATAGAGTATGTCATCGGTGAAAGGGGTATGACTCCGGGAGATTCCCCAGTCAGCGTTAGTGAGACCCTGACTTTCACGGATCATTGTCAGTATATCCGACATCTAGACATTTTGAGCACGCTGGGCCAAGATGTGGTCAGGTTCCACAATTCGAGGCTGGGCCGAATGCGGTCAATGGTCCAGGTCTCGTCTCCTTGGTTCTAAGTCTTCAGGGACATAAGGTTCGGGAGTATGTTGGAGACGGTTAGGATCTATCCGATTTCGGCCATCCACTCCCAATTCAGTAGCATCAGTGGCAAAGTGGTTGTCTGTAACATGACGAGGAGCAATACCTCCTCGGGGGGACGGTCCAGTCTGATAGCTGGTTGACGGGACAACTCTCGGTTGCCCAATAGTCACTGTATGCTGATATCCAGTAGCTTGAGTATAACTCCCATCCAACCATGGACGTATGGATCTATGATGGAAATATGAAGAGGCTGAACTCTCAGTAGATGAATAGGAAGCCTGATCCCTCCTGGATCTCCTACGCCTTTGGCGATTTAGCTGATTGGTAAATTCTGCGTTGGCACGCTGTTATCCCATTTTTGGTCAAAACTGGAATATCAACAAATTGGCAAGGAATGTTGAATATCGGGGTTGAAGATCGATTGGGATCAAGGCTGCGATCGATATCGCCAAAATCTGGTTGAGCTCCGATCGAGACGAAATTGATTGGAAATGATGATAAGGACTAGGAAAGGCTATGTTTCAAATTCCAGTTTAATCGGAGTTCGTATGAAGGAGATATAACCGAGCCAAATGAAAGGAAGCACTGCCGAACCATCCATCCTCCACTCCCAAGCACTGCCGGTCCAAACTTCGCCTCCAAGCATGGCCGGACCATATTGCTACCGAACCAACAATCTTTCCATGCACTATCGAACCGGCATACCACCGAGCCAACATACTAGTGAACCAACTGCCGCTCCAACCCTCACCGGACCAACTCACCACCGAGTCAACCTCCACCGGTCCAAGGCCTCACCGGACCAACCCCTTCAACCATCTACCACCAAACCAAGGCGTACCAAACCAACACTTTCAGGCCAGATTGCATCAGCCCAAGCCCACCAGCAGCTATATACATCCAAGACCCCTGCCCCCCAGCCTCACTCTATAAATAGAGGGGCAGGGGTACAACAAAGGGGGACAAGTTTGAGAGCTCAAACACGGAAGGAACTTTCAAACAACTTATATACGCTTGTAATCAAGGCCTTCGACTTGTAATCTAAAAAATAAAGGAGAATAACATATAAAGTGGACGTAGGCACATTCTGGCCGAACCACTGTAAATCTGTGTGTCTTTTACAGTTTAGTCCCTGCTCTTTACATATTTGCATAAATCACCCAAATCACTAAGAACAACATAAAATCAACTGAATCATACGACTTGGAGGTGTTTGCCCATTTTTTGTGCAAACATTTTTTGTGCTTTCACTAAGAGGGACTAGCACCCGCTGCACCAGATAGAAGTTTGGATTTGGAAGACAATGACTAGGCAAAATAGTAGAAGGCAAAGGGCTGAGAGAAGCCAACCGGAAGGAAGTCAACAAGCATCCTCCGGAGCTGAGGAAGGACCGGCTTCGATCTACATAACCCGGGACGAAATGGAAGCCATAACAAATTCACTGCAAGAGAGGTTGTTGAAGAGTCAACAGGAGATGATGCAGACTTTCTTGGAGCAAATGAGAGCTGTAGGGACCCAGAACTTAGGAACAGCTACAGCGGCTGTGGATGCAGGACAAGGAGCTAGGGTTATGAAACCCAATGGAGGATAGGATGCAGAGCCAGAGGGCAATCGACAAGGGCTTGGGGGCAGGCCCGCAGGATCCAACACAGGAGGACCTTTGGAAGGAGTTCAACAGGCTAGAACCAACGTTGCTGCTAGCGAGCCACATGAAGAGTATGTACCGGAATTCCCTCGGGGGAAACCCCCGACAGACAACGCTGGATTGGTAGATATAATCAGAAAGACTGTACGAGGTGGTTTGACCAGCGGAGACTTGGAAGGAGTGAACAGGAGTCCGTTCGCTCGGGAAATAAGGATGGCTCAGAATCCACCTAAGTTCAAGCTACCTAGAGTGGAGGTATATGATGGCAAGGCAGACCCTACGGATCACTTGATGAGATACACCAGACACATGGAGGTGCTGGGGGCATCGGAGGAAGTGATGGCCCGATGCTTCCCTTTGTACTTGACGGACTTAGCTGCGATGTGGTTTAGGCAGCTGGAAGAAGGATCTATCAGGACTTGGAGGGAATTGGTGGAAAGGTTTTTGGGACAATTTCGGGTTCATGTCAAGAGACCTAAGAACGTGATGACATTGACATCGGTAAAGCAAAGGATAGATGAATCGCTTAGAGCTTTTCTAACTCGATTCAGTGCCGCAGTTGCTTCGGTGGACCGGCCCGATCCATCGATGGTTTTAATGGCAGCAGTATCAGGAGTCAGGGAGAACTCAGATTTCAAGGTATCTATGATACGAGATCCCTCACGGGATCTCGACGAGTTCTTTCACGAGGCAGAAAGGTTCCTTCGGCAAGAAGATGCGAGTACAGATTTAAAGTTAAAAAAGGTTGATGCAATTGAGGTTGGAGGACCATCCAACAAAGGTTTGGATAAAGACAAAGGAAAAAGGAAGTTGGACGATGCTTCTGGAAATGCTAGGAAGCAATGGAAGGATCCAAAGTTTTCCACATACACAGGATTGAACGAGACGCTGGAGCGGATATACTTGAATACTCGGAATCGCCTTCCCTACCGGAGGCCAGCTAGGAGAGAACCAACAGAACGGGAAAGGACATTAGGAAGGCACTGTCTCTTCCATGATTTGGATGGACACGACACCAACAGCTGTAGGCACCTAAAGGACATAATTGAGGAGCATGTAAGGAACGGACAGCTGCCACAATATGTTGGACCTTGGAATGCAACGGCGGAGCAGGAGAAACCGCCGCCTACCTCAAGCTACGATGGTGGGAGGCCCAGGAACGATGGTCGATTGATCATCCATTGACCAGGATAATATGGAATAAGTAGCGAACTATTGGCAAGCAACCAAGTCATTTACACATGTACGGGGATGGAGATAGCCCCTAGGCATGCTCTGAATGATGATAAACTGCGATGCTATGGTTTGTGAAATTTATCTTTTGCTTTTGGATTGGACACTGCTTTTCTTTTTGGTTTTTGGTTTTGGAGCTTGGATTAAGCTCCTGGTTTTGCTTGCTTTTGGATTTTCCTTTGGATGATTGTTTTCGGTTTTGGACGCTGGTTTAGATTTCTGGCTTTTTGGTTTTAATTTGGATTATGGATTTGGATTTTAGATTTGGATTTTGGATTTAGATTTTGGATTTGGATTTGGATTTTGGATTGGAGTTTGATTGGATTTTTATCTGATTTTTGATAAACGGTCGTCGGGTATGGATTATGCCTGGCAAGGGGTGAGTCGCTTTGCCCGAACATGGTAAATTGGCTCACTCAGGTCGTCGAGTATGGGCTATGCTCGGCAAGGGTCCAGAGTGACCAGGATTCGGCCTAGGACTTAGGCCCTCTATTATCAATTGTTATTATCAGGTCATTGAGTATGGACAATGCTCAACAAGGGTCCGGAGAGAGCAGGATTCAGCTTAGGACTTAAGCCATGGCATTGTACAGCGTCCAGGGACACTGGACCAAGGTCGTCAAATGTGGATTATGCTTGGCAAGAACCCGGAGAGGTTAGCTCAACGTCCAGGGACACTGGACCAAGGTCGTCAAGTGTGGATTACGCTTGGCAAGAACCCGAAGAGGTTAGCTCAACGTCCAGGGACACTGGACCAGGGGCATCAAGTGTGAATTGCGCTTGGCAAGAACCCGAAGAGGTTAGCTCAACGTCCAGGGACACTGGACCAAGGTCATCAAGTGTGAATTGCGCTTGGCAAGAACCCGGAGAGGTTAGCTCAACGTCCAGGGACACTGGACCAAGGTCGTCAAGTGTGGATTACGCTTGGCAAGAATCCGGAGAGGTTAGCTCAACGTCCAAGGACACTGGACCAGGGGCATCAAGTGTGAATTGTGCTTGGCAAGAGCCCGGAAAGGTTATGGATTTGGATGTCAACCTGGAGAGGTCTTGGATTTGGTTATTGGCTATTGGATAAGAATGAATTAGGACTCGGTTGTCGAGTTCGAATGGATATGGAATTGGCCAAAGCTTTGGTCATGGGATTTGGAATTGGACATCGACTCGGAGCATTCAAGGATGATATACTCTGGCAATATGTCTATGGACTTTGGATATTGGACTCGAAACTATTCAAAACACGCCTTGTTATCACAAGGCCTGTTTTGGGGGGCAAAGTGTTATCCCATTTTTGGTCAAAACTGGAATATCAACAAATTGGCAAGGAATGTTGAATATCGGGGTTGGAGATCGATTGGGATCAAGGCTGCGATCGATATCGCCATAATCTGGTTGAGCTCTGATCGAGACAAAATTGATTGGAAATGATGATAAGGACTAGGAAAGGCTATTTTTCAAATTCCAGGTTAATCGGAGTTCGTATGAAGGAGATATAACCGAGCCAAATGATAGGAAGAACTGCCGAACCACCCATCCACCACTCCCAAGCACTGCCGGTCCAAACTTCACCTCCAAGCATGGCCGGACCATATTGCTACCGAACCAACCATCTTTCCATGCACTACCGAACCGGCATACCACCGAGCCAACATACTATTGAACCAACTGCCGCTCCAACCCTCACCGGACCAACTCACCACCGAGTCAACCTCCACCGGTCCAAGGCCTCACCAGACCAACCCCTCCAACCATCTACCACTGGACCAAGGCGTATCGAACCAACACTTCCAGGCCAGATTGCATCAGCCCAGGCCCACCAGCAGCTATATACATCCAAGACCCCTGCCCCCAGCCTCACTCTATAAATAGAGGAGCAGGGGTACAACAAGGGGGGACAAGTTTGAGAGCTCAAACACGGAAGGAACTTTCAAACAACTTATATACGCTTGTAATCAAGGCCTTGGACTTGTAATTTGAAAAATAAAGAAGAATAACATATAAAGTGGACGTAGGCACATTCTGGCCGAACCACTATAAATCTGTGTGTCTTTTATAGTTTAGTCCCTGTTCTTTACATATTTGCATAAATCACCTAAATCACTAAGAACAACACAAAATCAGCTGAATCATACGACTTGGAGGTGTTTGCTCATTTTTTATGCAAACACACGCAGATTTTGAGTAAGTTGCTGATGGCTTTGTATCAGCTCTTGCATTAGCATCTACAACTCTTCCCTGGCTATAGGTCCTTGCGGATCTGATGGTACGGTAGTATTTTGATCAGTCGGTTGCAATTGCATGGGATTTTGTCTATCTCATCCTTCTAGATCTGTAGTAATAGAAGTAGTCCTTGTGTTAACCATGACGGATAGCGAAGCTCTTTCCTAGATTTGATGCAAATCTAAATAGGATGGAGGAACTTTCAACATTGAAATCTAGATCTTCTTCTTAGATTTGTGCAATCCAATATCGATAGTAGATCCAACGAGCAGGATAAAAATTGTGTTTTCTTAGTGAAAGCACCAAAGTGTTTGTACCAAAATTGGGCACAACACTCTTCAAAAGTGTTTGAAGAGATAAAAATAAAGAAAATAAATGTAAAAGAGGATTATCTAACAAACACTTCAAATTATAATCAGAAAACAGCAAAGAAACATAAAGTTTTAGAGTGGTTTGGCGGGTTGCCTACGTCCATTATGAAATGGTTGATCTTTATTAACTTTTGTTTGCTGGTAACAATGGATTAGAATAGTGAATTTCAAGTACAACAGTAGTTTTCGAGCACAACAATGGTTTCGGCAGAGTCTAGATATAGGAGAGCCAGAAGTCCCTTTTCTATGGGTCCTAGACTGCTATTTATAAGCACAAGCTGCACGTATCTTGCTCAGATCTTGGAAGAACCCTTCTCTCACATGGGCGGGCCTATATGATCGATCCCATGTCATTTGCACTACGTCCGTGATCGATACGAACGAATTTCATGTCGATCAAGATTTGGCCCAATCGAGTCAAAATTGAGCATGAACATTCTTTGGGTTATATGTAAGCTCCTGTGAAACTTTGGTGGCATTTAGACATGTTGATTGTGAGTTATGATCGATGCAAGTTTGGGCTTTTCAGTTGTTTTTTCCTTCGCATCGATCCTCTTCGTATCGATGGTTTGGCATCGATATGAGCATGTGCTTGCTTGTTGATGTGGCACTTGTTTTTTGGGTCGATCCGAAGTCCATGCCAAATCGATCGAGTCTTCCCAATGTTTACGCCTCATTCCTATCGATCTGACTTGGTCTTGTTTGCATCGATCGACTATGCCTCATTTTGTATCGATTTTACGTATTCCAGTTGCATCGATGCTTTGTGTTCTTCTTCCTATCGATGAGAAGCATTAATGTCGTATCGATCATTTAGCGTTCACTTCGCATCGATAGATGGGCGACTTCTTCATATCGACCATAGAGTAGTTGCTTTCATATCAATGAGAGATATTGATTTCGTATTGATCTGTGGTTGATCGATATGAAGCATGTTTGAAACTCAATCGATACGAAATGGATACTTGTGTTACAATCAATGGATATGAAGTAGGTGGATCTGGATGGATACGAAGCGGACTCACTTGCTACTGATCGATACGAAACCGTGCACAGTTGGTGGATTCGAACAGGATCGATGCGAAGTAGGCTGATTCCCTGGATGGATATGAATTAAGGCATGCAAACCGATGGATACGAAATGGATTCGTACGAACTGATGGATATGAATGAATCAATTTTCTTGGCTTGCATCGATCATATCTTAAGCATGCAAACTCCGATTGACTTGAAATTTGGAACATTGGCTTTCATTGCTTTGCTTGTCTAGTCACATTAATTATGGCTTGATCTGGACCTGGTCAAAATTTATCGACATCCACAGTTGACCTGTAAATAACCGATCTTCGGGAAGGACAATCCTCGGTTTCCAGTTAAGTTCTTGGTGTCATTGCCTTGTCAAAAGGCGGGATAACATTTTCCCCCCAAGTACATCTTATGAAAATATGGCGTGCTTTGTAAAGCTGCAATCTTCATTCTGAAAAGTTCCATCTGACTTGGTGAACGGTAGTTTTCTTCTCGTCGAAAGATATAACCTTTGATTGATCTTAAGCAATCTTCTCGTCGAAAGATACACGATTTTGTACTTAGAAAGATTTTTACTTGTTCACCTTTCTACCTGGTTTTCGTATCATTTCGAGTTGAAAGAAATTAAAACTTCCTTTGCTTCGGATCGAATCAAACTCCAACCCTTCAAACCAATTGCTGAAATTAGGTAATTCATTGAACAAAATCAATGAAAATGATGAGATTTTAATTCTCATGTCTTTCCATTTCATTCATGGCTGAGTTTTGGAAGGAGGAGATGGTTGAATGTGAGGTTGAGGAAGGCCTAGGATGTTTCCATGTTTGACTGGAGAAGAAGGCACTTGGAGGGTTACGAAAGATTTGGTAGATGGTGGTTCGACCTTCGTTTCGTATCGTATCGATGGATTGGAGAGGAAGACGTATAATTTCGTATCGGTTACAATATGAGGTTTCATATCGATCTTCACCCTTTGATTTCGTATCGATAGAGGGTTCTAAAACTTCTTATCGATCATTTTGAATTAATACGGCGGCGAATTCAACAAACTTTTATCGTTATGAAACTGATGCCTTCCCGATTCATACGAAACTGAGTTGTTAGATGGGTACGAAACTAATACTTTTTGATCGATAAGATATGTATGTTAAATGATCGATACGAAATTGGCACCTTCTCATCGATATGAAATGACTGGCTTGGATCGATATGAAGTGGTTGGCGTCGATCGATATGCATGATTGTAAAGATTAATACGAAATTAAGGCTTTTTCCATGAATGATCTAGGTTTTTTCTTTGATGGATACGAAATGATGCTCATTTGAACACTTGACTTCGACGAGCTTCTGCCTTGTATAACTGGACTTAACCGTTAAACTGTATAATTGACTTCCTTTCGAAGCTCGTCGATGGAACTGTAACTTAGCAGAATTTTAACGAACTTTAACTCAGATCGGCCTCTAAAGTCTAGATGGCATGGTTCTGACGGTCAGCGATGACGGTCGCTCCAGTTAAATTTTGAAGTCTTGTCATTTGTTCATTTCCTCAAATTCTATAGGACCTTTTAAGTTTTATGTAGCACTGCACTGCACAACACATTCACACACTTCACACTAGGGAACACACGGGCTTATTATCATCATCTAATGATGGTTTTTGACAAGTTAACCAGTTATGGAATCCACAAGTTCACTGCAATAGGAGGCACAAAGTTCATCTCCTTTAGTAATAAAAATGCCAACTACCGCGGCTGAAGTTATATGCCCAGCTCCGGATGAGCTTCTTGGAGTAAATGTAATTCTGAACACGCAAGATTCAATTCCATCGAATGTTTCCGAATTTATGCTAGGAAGAGTTTGCCTATGTCATGGGATGTTGCTAAACGACATTCTGCTTCCGGGACCAAATGACAGGCCACATGCTCTTTCGAAGGGGTATACTGCCTTTAACCGACATTCTTATACAGCCGCGACACTTCCTCCATTTAACTAGTACATTCGAGAAGTGTTGGCTGTTTTAGGGATTGCTCCATCGCAATTGCATCCGAACGGGTATGCTTTGTTGAACAGCACATTCGTTGTCTTCATATAGCATCTCTTGCGGCCCCCAACTCCAAAAGAAATCAGATTTATATTTTGTAACGACCCACTATTTTGGACTATTCGCATTCGCACACGTCGGATTTGAATAATTCAAAATATCGAATTGTTAATTTAAATTTGGCAAAACTTAGATACACAGTAAATAAATAATCATAGAATCACAAACACAGAGTAGTAATATACAGCAGAAGCAAAAGATAGTAGTTCATGAAGCTACTATATATATAATAGAGTTAAATAAGTTACAACAGAAGTCTCGAATACAATAGTCAATTACAAGAATCAGAATACATTATTGGAATTAACAGAATATCTGGAAGCTGGATAGATAGCCGGATCTCCAAGCGAAGCTCCAACTCCAAAGGTGAGTCTCGAATACTGGTACTCTCAGTCTGACCCGAGGGTAAAGCAAAACACAAAACACTCGAGTCAGGATTAACATTATTATATCAATAAATCCAACTCAAGTGAAATAAAAATTGAAATACAAATAACTCAAAGGACGTTGGAATAACCATCCTCTAAGGATCCGTTAAACTATCTACTATGTAGTAGTATACGCTAAATAGATAATGTCTATCAGTAATATAAAATATCAAAATAGTGTTAAGGGGTTACCATTATCCCCCTTAACACATTTATATAAGCGTTATAGTCTATACAGCACTGTAAACTCCACCGTAAACTAGTGGGCTATCAGGGAGTACTCCATAGGTATAACACACAATAAATTCGTAGTGGTCGCGTATATAGGGATACAAGTATGACAAGGCACATGAGGCAATACCCAAGGTAGTGAAACTACCGTTTGCCTGATCCGGACTGGTGAGAATGCATCGCCGCAACGATCGCAACACCGCGAAACAACACTCCCAAAAGTACGAAGCTGCACCAATCAATAACAAGTAATGAGTAGTATTCGAAGAAGTGTGTTCGCTCGAGGTGGCTAACCCCATTTGGCCCTGCACGGCTCCTGATTTTAGTCATTTCCAATTTGACACAAGTGTCAAGGCTATCCATTATCGTTCTCTTTCTTCAGTCATCACGTACATCATTCCAACCACTTTATTCTGGATCATCACTTCGCATATAGTTATTAAAGTGGTTTTCGGTTTAGACAGAGAGTATGTCCATAACCGATTCCGGTCTCTTTAATAACTTTTGTAATTATTACACCGATTTGTCGTTTAACAAATTTCAAAACCAAATCAAATTCAATTTCAATTAGAGTTCATAAATCAACGTTTCATTTTTCTTCTGAAAGTCATTTCCATAATTTACGCATTAAACTTCCAAATTACCATTTCAAAATCTTATAATTCTATTTCAAATTTTATTTAAAACAATTCAAATACGGATTCAAGTTTGTATATAACTTTCCTTCCGGAATCATTTAAATTAGATTAAATTTAACATTCAAATCAATTTAAATCCATTTATCGGTTTCGTTCAATATTCGTTTAAATAAATTTCATTCAAAACAATTTCCATTCAATCTCCAATTCATTAAAACAATTACTTACGTTCAACTTAATTATACCAAAGCTTACAATTTAATTAAGTCAATTTCGTCGAGTCAAATTCTTTGAATTACAAGTCCTACATTTGTTTTAATAAAACGCATTTTATTTCTTGTTAAAGAAATTCAATTTTACTTATTTCTTTACTTAGTTACAAGTTTCACAACTCAATTAATAAAGAAACTAAATTTCACATATTCAAGAAGTCAAATTTCACTTATTAACTTACTTAAGTTTTCTAAAGCTTAATTAATAAAGGAACCCAATTTCATTTATTAACGAAGTTCAAATTCACTTATTCAAAAGCTCAATTTCTCTTATCCAAGAATTCAAATTTTTATTTAATTATCAATTAATTCAATCTCTTTCAATTATTAAATAATTTCAACTTAATTATTAAATAAATTCAACTTAATAATTTCAAACTTAATTATAATTTCAAACTTAATTATAATTTCAAATTTAATTATTAAGTGATTTCAAACTTAATAATTTCAAAACTTAATTATTACTAATTCTAATTTATTTATTAATAATTCCAAATTTAATTATTAAATAATTAAATTTCAAACAACGTTCTTTCATCAATTACTACGTTAATATTTTTTTCAGATTTCAATATTTTCATTTTATTTTCATGAAAATTCAAATTCCAACTTCATTTCAAAACTTATTCTTTATTCAAATAAAATCATTATTTTATTAAATCAAATTATTGACCAATCGGATTTTTATTCAATTCTCTATCCTAAGTCAAGTTCATTTGGGTATTTATCATTTCAACCCGATTCCATTTCCAATTCAAAATCAAGTATAACAAAGAGAACTTGCAGTGTGATAACTGGGATGATGTCAAAGTAAATAAACAAGCAATAGCAACAATCCATAACCATTCAATAATCAATTCATATAATCCCGAAATAATCGTATTAATTTACATTATGGTTTGTGCAAATTAATATAATTATTTCTAGAATCTACACTATCATTTCATGTAGATTAAAGATCATTACGCTAATTATTCTATGCAATTCTACACTAGACATCAATTATTCAGTTTCATACTTCATCAACTAATACAACATAAATTCAAATGGTTCAGGGGTAATTAACCATTTTCCTACGTGTCAATTAATTTAAACATTGAAAGGGGTCATATTATACAATTTAACTAATCAACTTCAACACATATGTCGATTCAAATTTTGACTATCCTACGTCAAATTCAATTGCATAATATTTATCACTTTATACATTACAATTTAACATCCAATATAAACAACAAACAATCAATCAATTATTAATCAAACGGGATTTATCATCGTGTAAATAACATATAATGGTGTCAGATGTCAAAGGTGAACTGATACATAAATAACAGTGCAGTGAATAATAGCAGCATATTTCAATTGTCGTTTCAATTAAAATCAAATTTAATAAATAAAAGAATTTTAATCATGAGTGATTGCTCACCTTTTGAGACTAGAGAGGATATATAATGAAATCGAGTTACTGAATGCAAGCATGACTTTCAAAGCATAGCTTGATTGGCACGAATCGACGGACAAGGCTGATAAATAGGAATAGATGAACTCAAATCAGAACTGGATTGATGAATATAATTGATATAGGTGAACTTATATATAGCTATAAATAACTATATGTATATATATAAAAAGTCATATTCTAAACTCAAACATATATTAAATTAAATTTATGTATATTTCAAAATCAACATTTTAAATCAAAACACATATATTAAAATCTAACATATATACATAACATATTTTGAAATAAATAATTATATAGATATGTAAACATATCACTTTTTTATATATGCAACATAAAACAACAATATACATAAACCTTTAATTTAAATCTATATACCTTCCAACATTAAAATAACCATATATGCAAATAGTTTAAAATCAATATTAAATAAACAAATATGCTATGCAAACTAATAGTGTAACAAAACAAAATATATAAACAGATTAAACAAAAATGTAATCATTCAAATAAAAGCATGCACCGGAAAGAATACATAATGTACAACTTTACATAAAATTCACACAATATATATCAGTTGCTAAGGTAAATTTAAAATATTAATATAAATTTGTGTATATATTCAAAGCATACTATTTTATGGCAAAACAGGCTAACCGATTATATATATATATATATATATATATATATAACTTCCACAATCTCACACCTGTAAATATTTATATAATACTTTTATTCTAAAATATTGTAACTCGGATCTCATATATATATATATATATATATATATTAAATCAAATTGTACATATAACAAACAACTTATTTATTATAAATTATATACAACACCACAGCTCAAATATAAGCTTATATAGACACACATATATATACTTACACATTCATATTTTTAAAACGATACTTACATATATTTATTTACATCAATATACTTAAAATATATACACACACAGATTGATACATGAAGATATGCATAAAATATGTTAGCATATGCGGACCGAACATATACACACTATTTTTCATTACACATACAGTAACCTATATTTTAAAACAAATAAACTAGCCTATGCACTGTATATATCACTTATACTCAAACATAGCATATACATCCAACTTTTTATATATACTAACATAAACCTAAACATACAATGACATAGATAACTTACTGTAGAATTTTACAGAAAATCTGAACAATATATATGTATAAATACTACTAAGCATCCATATATAAAAGTAAACAACTATATATTAACCAATATATAACATACCAAAAAGAAGCCTCAATGAGGTAGTGGTGATGGAAGACGCGGGCTTGGCACACTTTCACGATTCGCTAGGGGAAAGTGACATAAAGGCCGATGATGATCCATTGTTGCGTAAAGAGGAAGAAGGGTAGGATGGGAAACTCGGCTAGCTTGGTGAGGGATTGTACGCGGCAGGCAGTGAACGACAGAGAGGTGTTCACAGGGATGACAAGCTGGAGGCGATAAAGGTGGAGGCTCGACCTTTGGAATCAGGCGTGGCATGGCTGAGGTGTAAAAGTGGATGAAGTCCAAAGCGGAAGGCGGTAGAAGGAGTGGAGAGGAAGAGAGAGGAGGCCAGGCGGGTTTGGTTGCTTCTCATGGCCATGTTTTCGAGGAGTGGTGTTTATGTGGTAGGTCGGGTCGGCGAGCTGCAGGCTATAGGTGACGGGTGGTGGGTAGCCGAGAGAGGAGATGTTGGGGAACGTGGGTTAGTTTGTTGGCTAAGAATTAGATCTGGGAGAGGGAAAGAAGGCTTGGCAAAAATGGATGTTTTGCTTCAGGTTTGTTTAAGTGAGTAAAGAAGGCAGAGGATAAGAGATTGGGAGGTTGAAGAATGAAAGTTAGTAATAACGTGCATGCAAATGAAGAAAGAAAGAGGAGTCAGGCCAATTAATAAATTCTCATTTCTCAACCGATGGCTTCAATTTCAAGCATCAATTCAAGTGACCATTCTCATTCTAGCACGTTAGTCTACCCATTATAAAGAATAAATTAGAATACGAAATAAATACAAACCCAAAACCAAAGTCACAAATTTATGTACCAGTACGACGCACATTTTATCGTTTTTTGCCGCGTGCCGGACCTCAAAATACAGAAATAAATATACCGTATAGATCAGCGCGACGAGACGGTCAAAACGGCATATAGATATCAATGGTACGATTGAATTATAAAAATTCAAATTTTCTACTAACGGAAAATGCATAAAAACACAGAAAAAATAAGATCGAGGAGCTAAAGACGTCCGAAATTGGAAAAACGACAAACTGACGGCTTGCTTAGAAGATGATTTAGAATTTTTCTATGTAAAAATATTTAGGTTTCGAAAACATTTTATTTTCATCGCTTTTTAACTGAATAAATTGAAGTAAAGTTACGCACGAAATAAACTTCCATATTTTTGGACAAAAATTTACCAGTCGCTATATTTAACTAGACGTATTCCAAATACCAAATTTATATTTCAAAATTTTATTTTTATATTTTTATTAAATTTCGCACAAATTCAGTTAATTAAATTAATTTAAAACCGTTAAAATATCCGGGTTGTTACATATTTAATGTCAGAAGTCGGGGAGACAACCCTTCTTTCACATTCTTAGAGGCAGTTAGGAACTGCCAAATTGTGACCGGGTCCTGGACCAGATTGAGTTATTTCAAAACTGAATGGTTCTATGTCTGATGTCCGCCGGGTTTCACCAGGCGATGGATAGTTAGGCGTAAGTGCTTCATCTTTACACCGTTTGCACAGGTGATCTTACTTAATATCCATTCTAACATTTTATTCCTTTCGCAGCCTCAATTCCGCTGCCAGAGGGCGCATACTTTAAAGAGATAATTCATATTCTTCAAGAGGTGCCGAGTGAAATGAGAGAAATCGATTCGATACTTTCGGATGATAACTTGAGGATTGTTGGGCTAATCGGTAAAAATCATAGCATTAGACTGGAAGGATTGATCAGAGCAGCCCCGTCAAAATGGGCCAAACACAGAGTGTCCGTGATTGTAATAGTTGAGGAAGTTGATAGAGAGGTTACGCCTACTGATAATGAGCCCGTAACCGGACCTTCAGGAAGTTTTCAGGATTTGGAGGGAAGGAGAAAAGGCAAGGCAGCTGCCTCTAAGCGTCATAATCCTCTGAAGTGGAAATCCGTAGTTGTGTCTGTGCCAGTCTCTGGTGTTAGAATCATGGAGACTACTCCTCCTTAAGTAGAGAATCCCTTCGAAGGGCTTGCCAATATCTCAATCCTATACTATATGTCACTTCAACATGACACAGAACTGGAGGAGCTTCAAAGTGATCTAGACTTAAGCCAATCTCTTCCCACGAGCGTGTGCGACATTGCCGGTTGGTCAAGGGGCTGCACATACATATACACTTTACGGCACTACATGATTTCCGATCATAAGTTGCCCACTTTAGGAGATTACTAACTCTGTTTTTCTTTCTTCTTTTTAGATACAATAACCATAAGAGAATCTATGTTGGAAAGTCTTCGTTGCATCTTGCTCCTACTATGAGTCTCGTAGGAGGGAGGTTGAAAGAGACCACGATCGCGGTTACTCTAGTCAGGAACATTGTGAGAGGGAGAGGGATAGAGATTATAGACATCGATCCCGATTGTGTTCTCCTCCTCGAGCCGCCACATAATCTTCAAGCCATGGAAAACCACCAGAAGAGCCTCCTTGCCAAAAATCATCTTATCAAACCTATAGGTATGAATCACAACATCATAGACATGAGGCCGAAACTCCTATTGTTGCTGAACAAGCTATCACTGAGCCTACTGGAAAAGGGGCTACTAGAATTGCCCAGTTGAAGAAAGACTTTTGAAATATGTGCTTTGACGGCTACATATTCCCTCCTCATTTAAAGAAATTTCCCTCGGAAGTAGAAAACACAATGCATGATTACATTCATGACATCTATACCTAGTACAAGGAGTGGGTGAAAGCTGCAGAAAAGCATCGAAGGTGGACTTTGAGTGAGCAAAGATAGTTGAGAAACTAGAAAGTTAACTCGCTCAAAAAGACCGGATTATTCAAGTGCTCAACAGAGAAGCCGAGTCTTCTCGAAAATCCGAAATTGAGGCCACCCAAAAGGCTGATGATGCAAACTTGGCAATAGAGAGGATGCGGCAAACACATTTCGCTTTGGTGGAGGAGATTGGCCACCGAAACACTACATTCATAGCTGAAAGGGATGCTTCCATGAAGGAGCACAACGAACTCAAAGCTAAATTTTATGAATTTAACAAAGAAAAAGATGACGCGAACAAGGCAGCACAGGAGGCGTGTGAGCAGGTTGTGGTGCTCCACGGTGAGCAGGATGTGGCATCAGCTAAGATCAGGGAGATGGAGGCTAGGGTTGAAGAAGAGGTAAAAATGGTCGAGTTTAGGCTAGAGGTGGATATTGAAGATCTGCTCATTACTTACAACGCTAACGTCTTGAAACATAGAAACCTAGCCTGGCTCAAGAACTATTCGACACATCTGCACAATGCCTGGGGCCGACTGGTTGAAGATGAAAAGGCCGAGAACTAGGGTGAATCTGTTGTTGAATTTGAGCTTGAGAACTGAGGGCTGAATGAAGATGAACGAAAATTCTCCATGACACAATAATCTCATACGCAAAGAAGAAACTTTTCATCCAGCACTCGAAGGTTGGAAAGGGTTCAGGTGTTGAGTGTCATGACATAAGTTCTGAAATTCCCACGCCAATCCATCCTGAATCTTCATCTGCGGTTGATCCTCAATCTATTCTGACTTATAATCCTGATCAACCGCAATTTTCGCCGGCTCACGATCAAGTTTCTGTAGCTGCTCTAGCGCCTGTAAGCCAAACCGAGGAAGGTACTCCGAACACTTCTCATACTTGTTCAAAATCGTAAGCACTATATGAAGCATTTACTAACAGTTTTTCCTTTGTCTCTTTCCAGTGATTGGAGCCACATCGGTTGCGCCTCCTGCAACTCAAGAGTCGCATCATGCGCAGGAGGCGATTATTACAGAAGCGACCATGACATCGGCCACTGCACCTACAGATGATGTACAAGGGACACATCTTCATTTGATGAACAGGTGATGGAGCAACTTCTCAGTCATCATAATCACCCTTTCTCTGACTTGTCGTTTGTTATGAGTGGAAGCGCACCTGCAACTAGCTCCTTAGGCCCAACCGCAATAGTTTCTGGCGATGCACAAACACTTTGTAAGCAAGAAATTATGGCCAAGATTAATGCTGAAATGGAAGCAGCTGCCCGGGCCAGAAGCTTTGGAGGTGGAATGGCGTGCCCTGGCCCGACCCCATTACGCATGATATTCCCTGGCGGTACTGTTGTGGACACCAGCGTGCCTATTCTGCCTCCTATAGTGGATTCGACCTCTTCGACTCCGCCTGCTGGAAGTATTCCCATATGCTTGAGTTCGGAGGAGGAAGTCGATATAATGCCCCCCACTGGAGATCAACCGTCGAAAGGCAAAGGCTCAAAGAAGAAACCCAGTGGCAGCTCCAGCGGGTCTACGCCGAAGAAGAAACCAAGAAAAAAGAAAGAGTAGATATGCTTCTTCGGCTCATTTTTGGTAGACAAATAGGAATATACGTTTTCTTTTCTTTTATAGGCCGTGTATAGATGTGGGTTTGGCCCCTGCTAGTAGGACTTTTGGCATACTTTTGTACTTAGCCTTTTTCTTCCAAAGAATGATTGGAATAAAATTTCATTTTGCCTTCTGTTCAACTCGCGTTAATTTACTTAAGTGTTTCAGCACTTGAACTTCTGTTCAACACACTTATGAAGTTTTAGTTCCTCAATTCGGACCCGGATTCGGTCACTACGTCTCGGAGCTACCGTCTCGGGTCACAATCGAGTGTTGAGTCTAATTTCGACATTGCACCGTGTCAATCAGTGGTCGATACTCAAGTTCTATTCCCAGATTCAAAGATACATTGGAAGGTTCGGTTAACCATCGATGTTTGCCTTTAACATATCGATCTTGATCTTTGCGAAACGAAGCCGGAACATGACGAATTCGAGTAGTCGAACCACACTTGCCTATCAATTGGCGATTGTATCCAAACTCTGGGGATTGCACTTGTTCGTCGGTGGTCGATTATGTCCGCTTAAGTTTTAGTAATACGTCCATGCTTCTGGGACTTAGGTTATATTCACGGGAAGACGGTCACGCCTACTTAATGTTGATAATCGCATCCACACTCTAGGGACTTCAAATTAATTCGTGGGTGGTTGGTCACACCCGATTTGTATTTATACTCTGACCACACTTCGAGGACTCAGAGTTGTCTTATGGATAGTCGATTCATATCTGATTTGTGTTTTAACTCTAATCCGCTCTCTGGAGATATAGAGTTAGCCTATGTTTATACTCTAGTCCATGCTCTGGGGACTTAGAGTTAGTGTTTATACTCCAACTCGCACTCTGGGAATTCATAGTTGGCCGACAGACGGTCGGTCACATCCGCTTAGGCGTTTGAATTACGTGCACTCTCGGAACGATGGACTTATCGGGATCGTGGATGGTCAATTTACATCCACCCTAAGTTAATAACTGAGGTCATTAGATGGACAGATCCATCCTCCTCAAACTTGGTTCGAATATGAGTGAGGTCATTAGGTGGACGGATCCACCCTCCTCAAAACCGCATTTATAAGTTTATACTCCAGTTCGCTCTCTAGGGACTTGAAGTTATTTAAAGGATTGTCATGTATCAATCCTTTATTTACTTCGCTGTGATGACTTGCCCCCGAGCTCGGGTTTCATTTAGCGAGTAACAGGTTGTATCATAGTTACTTCCTATTTGAATAAACCTCACCGTCAGGTGGAATTCAGCTCTCCGTGCACAGTGATAGTTGTATGATGCATTCAGTAAATAATAGCTCTGGCTCGAATAGATTGAATTTTATTGCTGAAATAAGAAAATATGGAAAAACCAGTTGCCTTATTACAAATTCAAATTAAAAATGCAAAAATAAATTAGAAATGAAAAGTAGAATGAATAAATATAGCCTGTCATGTGTAATAGCGACGGAGACTCTCGCTATTCCGGGAACTTGGCAGAGTAAGACCGTCAACGGTCGATAATTTAAATGTGCCATCTTTGAGCTTTTGTTCGATTACATACGGCCCTTCCTAAGTTCGTTTCAAATGCGAAGGAACCAGATAGATTCTTTTGAGGATGAGGTCGCCGAGTTCAAAGGTTCGGGGTCGGACCTTGGCATTGTACAATCGGGCGACTCAACTTTGGTATGCGGCTGCCCTCAAGTCAGTCTCTTCTCCCTTCTCATCCAATAAATCTAGGGATTCAGAAAGTAATATAGCATTTGTCTTCGGATCATAATATTTCACACGATGAGAAGGTACTTCCATCTTGACTGGAATAACGGCTTCTGAACAATAAGAAAGAGAGAACAGAGTGTGGCCGATCATGGACTTATGGGTTGCTCTGTAAGCCATAAAGCCATAGGAAGTCCATCGACCCATTTGACCCCGCCTTTTCCAGTCGTTTCTTCAGAATAGATGGTATGTGGGAGACCAAATCAACAAATAATGTTGCGAACTACTAAGTTGATCACTTTCTTCGTTGTGATTGTAGCAAGGGGTTCGGCTTCCGCCCACTTAGTAAAGTAATCAACTACGACGATGGCGCACTTCGTGTCACCTTTAGCCAGAGGTAGAGAACCAATAATATCAATGCCCTAGACTGCAAACGACCATGGACTGACCATCTGGGTTATTTTGATAGGAGCGGCTCTAGGAATTCGAGCGTATTTTTGACATCTGTCACATTTTCTGGCGTAATATGACGCATCACGATTCACGGTCGACCAATAGTATCCATATCGGAGTACTTTCTTAGCTAAAGCTTGCCCCAGTGTGATCGCCACATTTTCCTTCGTGTACATCATGTAACACTTGTTTAATTTCATCGAAAGAGATACACCGAAGTAAAGGAATAGAGCATCCTCTTCTATACATGACTCCATTCTGGATAGTGAACCACGAAGCTTTTCGAAGAATTTGTCTTTTTTCACTCCTACGCTCTGGCAGTGTTCCATGCTCATGATAATTTCTGAACGGAGTCATCCATGACCCCTTACCGGGAACGACTTCAAATACCCAATTTGTCTCCATCTGGTCGATGCTCCGGAAAGATAACGTTTTTACGGGAACGAGCCCCATTTGTTGTGCCTCACATGTACTGGCTAACTTTGCTAATGAATCGGCTTTCTGATTGCGCTCTCGAGGGATGCAATAGATGGCAAAATAATCGAATAGATTTAATATTTCTTGAACCCGAGCTTGGTAAGCAGCTAATCTTCAGTCATGGCCTGGTGCTCCCCCCGAACTTGACACACGACTAGTTACGAATGACAATAAATCTCCACAGCAATGACTTCTAAATTTTGGGCAAGCCTCAATCCGACAAGTAGGGCTTCATACTCAGCGTTGTTGGTCGCACAAAAATCAAACTTTAAAGCATAGCATATAGATTAACCTTCAGGAGTTTCAAGTACAAACCCGACACCTGAGCAACAGTCATTTGATGCACCATCAGTATGCAACTTCTAGATATATTTGGGAGATTCACTGGTTTTAGGCAAGTTCTCTAGGATGGTAAATTCATCTATGAAATCTGCTAGGACTTGTCCTTGAATGGCTCGCCTTGGAGTGTAGGTAATATCAAACCGACTTAGCTCGATATTCCACTTGAGTAACCTACCAGACGTCTCAGGTCGCGTAAGGACCTATCGTAACGGTTTTTCGATGTAAACGATGATAGGATGAGCCTGGAAATATGAACGAAGCTTCCTTGAGGCAGTAACAAGACAATGAGCCAACTTCTCTAGCTTTGAATAATTTATCTCAGCTCCGGTTAGTTGTTTACTGATATAGTAGACTAGTTTTTGTATTCGGTCATCTTCCCCAACCAAGGCAGCACAGATTGCGTTTTCTGATACCGTCAAGTAAAGGTACAATGTCTCATGATCGATAAGCTTTGAAAAAATAAGCGGTGTGGAGAGGTGCTGAATTAGTGCTCGGAATGCACCCTAACATTCTGTGGTCAATTCAAAGTTCCGTTTCCCTTTTCGAATCAAATCAAAGAAGGGAATGCATTTGTCAGTGGATTTCGAAATGAACCTGCTCAGTGCTACTGCTTTTCCATTGAGGCTCTGGACTTTCTTTACAGTTCTTGGAGCCTTAAGATTTTTGATCGCCCAGATCTTTTCGAGATTAGCGTCGATTCCTTGGGCGTTGACGATAAACCTAAGGAATTTTCCAGATGCGACCCCAAAATGACATTTCAACGGATTGAGCTTCATTATGTATTCTCGAAGTATACTAAACACTGATTCCAGGTCTTTAATATGATCAGTGAAGAATCATGATTTAACTTGCATGTCGTCTACGTATACCTCCATTATTTTTCCAATCTGGTTGGTAAACATCCGATTACCTAATCGTTGGCAAGTTGAACCGGCGTTCTTGAGTCCAGAAGGCATAAATTTGTAGCAGTAGAGTCTCGGATCGGTCATGAAGCTGGCATGCTTCTGGTCAGGCAAGTGTATGGGTATCTGGTTGTAGCATGAATACGCATCCATGAAGGATAGGAGTTTATGTCCAGTCGTTGAATCTACGAGCTGATCGATTCAATGAAGTGGGAAATTTTCTTTGAGGCAAGCTTTATTCAAGTTTGAATAGTCGACACACGTTCTCCATTTCCCATTTGGCTTTCGGACAAATACAGGGTTAGATAGCCATTCCGGGTATAATGCATCTCGAATAGATCCATTCGATTTAAGTTTATCTACCTCTTCCTTAAGGACGGCAGATCACTCTGGATCCATACCACGCCTTTTTGATTTGACCGGGACATGCCACGGATCAATATTCACTGTGTGGCTCACGATGTATGGGAAGATTCCACACATGTCAGAATGTGCCCAAGCAAACACGTCAAAGTATGTTCGAAGAAATTCAACCAATTCCTCTTGCATTTTTTGGATTAACTGAGATCCAGTATTTATCATTCTAGAATCATCGTTATCGTAAATCGAGACATCAATCGTCTACTCGGCCAAAGAAGCTTGATTGTCTTTACTTTCATCTTCACTTTCATCATCTCTCGGGTCAGGATCTCTTTGGAATTGGTTAGGGTGCCCGGGTCTGGGCCCAACCACCAATTATCAATTTTTAACAAAATGGATGCAGAGAGATTCTTCTACGCGCTTTCCTTTTTCTCTTCGCTGCGCATCTCACATTTCAACAACATAACAGGCTCGTCTAGCAGCCCGATCTCCTTGAACGACTCCAACTCCATGATCGGTGGGGAACTTTAGAGTCAAATACCATGGGGAAATGGCATCCTTGAACTCAGCTACGGCCGGTCAGCCCAAGAAAGCATTGTACAGCGAGTCTATGTCCAATACAATAAATTGCAACATCCGGACTCTCCGGCGTTCTCTAATTCCTAACTCCACTGGCAATTCCACCGCTTAAGTGGGACTCCTGTTGAAGCCATGAACGCGAGACAGACAAGGCTTCAAATCTTTAGCTTCCATTTTCATTTGGTCATAGCCTCACTTAAACAATATATTCACAGAACTTCCACTGTCTACTAAGATCCTCTTCACCCAAGCAGGACCTACTTGAGCTGATATGACAAGGGGATCAATGGTTGGGGCTTCAAACCTGCCGGCATCTCTATCCCGGAACACGATGTCTTCAGTCATCGTCTTCTGTTGTTTGGTCGTAGCCCCATCTTCTAAACTACTACAATACTCGAAGCTCGCATGTCTGGTACGACTCCATTTCCTTCCAGCTTCAGTTTGCTGGATGAGGACCAGCACTAATAGTATTTATCACTAACCTCCCATCGGTACGAGCGGGTTCCTCCTGTCTTGCCTGATTCAGTACATGGTTTTTATTTGATGAGCCCCCACATCCAGACTGCAGCACCCGTACAAACTTCTCTAACTTCCTTTCATGTATCAACTTTTCAATGAGACCTTGTAAATGACGACATTCATTTGTTTTATGGCCATAACTTTCATGGAATTTGTAAAACTTCCCCGTCTGAATCTGTTTCTTTGATGATGGTTTCGGGGCAGGTTTCTTATATTGAATGGTATTACAAGTCTGTAAGTACACATTCTCCAGCGATGTATTCAAAGGAGTGTAATTATCAAACATGGGAGCCCTACGTCGTGGACCATGATTCTGATCCCGTTTCTTATTTAGATCTCCATAACCTCTCTGCTGATTCTGTTTATTTTGTATATTCAATTGCACTTTTCTAGAACTCTCCCTAGTTTGTTTAACAGTACATTACTATGGATTCCTTCTACAATGGGCCCTGCATCATCCTTTTTCCTAGACTGTTTCGCTTCCTCCCTTCTCAAGAATTGGGCTGCCTTGGAATAGAAACAATCCAATGACGTAGGGGGTTTTCCAACCAACCAGTTGCCGAACTCGGAATCAGGATCAATCCCCAAAGTTAGTGCTATTCGAATAGAGTTATCAATGGGATTTCTAATCTCAGCACATGCAGCATGAAATCTTTCTAAATAACGTCTGAGTCTCTCCAGGAGCCTGAGTGACACTGGACAAAGTGTTAACATCCTTCGACCTAATTACATGCATCCGAAACTGCTCAACAAACTTTATCGCCAATTGATCAAAACACAAGATAGACTGAGGTGGTAAACGGGTGAACCACATAGTCACTATACCCCCCAAGAGAGATCAGAAAACTCCAGCATTTAACTACATCATCAGCTCGTGTAGCATTCATCAACCATTCGTACTTTAGAATACGTGATTAGGATCTATGCTCCCATCATAGACGGGTAGAGTTGGCATCCTAAATTGTCGAGGTGGTTCAACATAGAGCATGTCATTAGTGAAAGGGTATGACTCCGAGAGATTCCCCAGTCTTCATTAGTGAGGTGGTTCAGCATAGAGTATATCCGAAAACTAGACATTTTGAGCACACTAGGCCAAGGTGCGGTCGAGTTCCACAATGCGAGGCTGGGCCGGACGTGGTCGGCGGTCCAGGTCTCACCTCCTTGGTTCTAAGTCTTTAGGGACATAAGGTTTGAGAGTATGTTGGCGACTGTTAGGATCTGTCTGATTTCGGGCATCCATTCCTAATTCAGTAGCAGTAATGGCAGTGTGGTTGTCCGTAACATGATGAGGAACAGTACCTCCCTAAGAGGATGGTCCAGTCTGATAGCTGGTTGACAGGCCAACTCTTGGTTGCCCAATAGTCAGTGTATGCTGATATCTAGTAGCTTGAGTAGAACTCCCATCCAAATGTGGATGTGTTGATCTATGATGGAAACCCGAAGAGGCTGAACTCTTAGTAGATGAATAGAAAGCCTGATCCCTCCTAGATCTCCTACGCCTTTGGCGATTTAACTGATTGGTCAATTCTGCATTGGCACGCGGCTATTGAGTAAGTTGCTGACGGATCTGTGTCAGCTCTTGCAATAGCATCTAAAACTCTTCCCTGGTGATCGGGCCTTATGGGTCTGATGGTCCGGTAACATTTTGATCAGTCGGTGGCAATTGCATGGGATTCTTTTAATCCCATCCTTCTAGATTTGCAGCAGTAGAAGTAGTCCTTCTATTAACCGTGATGGATAGCCAAGCTCATTCCTAGACTTGATGCAAATCTGAATAGGATGGAAGAACTTTAAACTTTGCAATTTGGATCTTCTTCTTAGATTTGTGCAATCCGATATCGATAGTAGATCCAACAAGCAAGAGAAAAACTGTGTTTTCTCGGTGAAAGCACCAAAGTGTTTGTATCAAAATTATAAATGAAGAGATAAAAATGAAGAAAATAAATGTAAAAGAGGATTATCTAAAAAACACTTCAAATTATAATCAGACAACAACATAGAAACACAAAGTTTTAGAGTGGTTTGGCGGGTTTCCTACTTCCACTATGAAATGGTTGGTCTTTATCAACTTTTGTTTGCTAGTTACAATGGATTACAACAGTGAACTTCGAGTACAACAGTAATTTTCGAGCTCAACAACGGTTTCGGCAGAGTCTGAACATAGGAGAGCTGAAAAGTCCCTTTTATGTAGGTCCTAGGCTACTATTTATAGGCATTGGCTGCAAGTGTCTCGCTTAGATCTCGGAAGACCCCTTCTCTCACATGGGCGGACCCACACGATCGATTCCATGTCATTTGCACTCGATCCATGATCGATACCAACGAATTTCGTATCGATCAAGATTTGGTCCAATCGAGTCGAAATTGAGCAGGAACATTCTTTAGGTTGCACGTAAGCTCCTGTGAAAATTTGGTGGATATTGGACTCATAGATTGTGAGTTATGATCGATGCAAGTTTGGGCTTTTCAGTTGCTGTTTCCTTCGCATTGTTCCTCTTCTTATCGATTGTTCCGCATCGATATGAGCATGTGCTTGCTTGTTGACGTGGCGCTTGTTTTTTGGATCTATACGAAGTCTGTGCCGAATTGATTAACTCTTTCCAATATTTGCGCCTCATTCATATTGATCAGACTTGGTCTTGTCCGCATCAATCGACTATGCCTCATTTCGTATCGATTTTACGTATTCCATTCGCATCGATGCTTTGTGTTCTGCTTCATATCAATGAGAAGCATTAACGTTGTATCGATCATTTAGCGTTCACTTCGCATCAATAAATGGGCGACTTCTTCATATCGACCACGGAGTAGTTGCTTTTTTATCGATGTGAGATACTGATTTCGTATCGATCCGTGGTTGATCGATACGAAGCTTATTTGAAACTCAATCGATACGAAATGGATAATTGTGCTACAGTCAATGGATACTAAGTAGGTGGATCTGGATGGATACCAAGCAGACTCACTTGCTGCTGACCGATACGAAACTGTGCACAGTTGGATTCGAACAGGATCGATGTGAAGTAGGCTGAATCCCTGGATGGATATGAATTGCGGCATGCAAACCAACGGATACGAATGGGATTCGTACGAACTTTTGGATTTTCTTGGCTTGCATTGATCATATCTTGAGCATACGAACTCCGATTGACTTGAAATTTGAAACGTTGGCTTTCATTGCTTTGCTTCTCTAGTCACATCAATTATGGCTTGATCCGGACTTGGTCAAAATTTATCGACATCCATAGTTGACCTAGAAATAACCCATCTTCGGGACGAACCGTTCTCGGTTTCCAGTTGAGTTCTTGATGTCACGACCTTACCAAAAGGCGGGATAACAGTTATAAAATTATTTAAGTTAAAGGACTTAAATGTTTTATATGTTTTATTAAGAAGAAGGGCTTATTTGTTAAATGCTTTTAATTGATCATTTTGAATTCGGCAGCCTTTTAGAAATGGATTTTGATAAAGAAATGGTAATCAAATATTTTTTGATAAACTGGGAATGTTAGGTAAAAAGAAATTACTTTGAAAGACAATAAAAGTTTTGTTTCGAATTACAACTTTGCCACTTCCATAGCTAGTTTTCATCAATATGCCAGTTTGACCATTCGCACCCGTTCGAAACCAAAGCAAATGATATCAAGAAATTAGTATGGAGTGCATTGGGGAAAGGCAAAAGGGATGATGGTGTCGAAGGCAACACTTTCGAAGTGGTTGCTTTTAACCTTCCTTTGTTTTTAAAAGGAAGCTTCCGAACAAGTTGTCGCTTGCATTTGTTTTAGAAGAGAGCTTTCGAAAGAGTTGCCGTCTTTTTTTTCTTCAAAAGAAGCTTTCGAAAGGATAGCCTCCTTTGAATCTATTCAATATCCATGTCACTGCATTCATACCCTTCGAATTAGTTGAGGCTGCTTTTCTTTATAGCTTAAAACTACGTATTCGAAAGGGTGCTTTCGCCTTGTTACATTAAAGCCGCTTTCTCAATGCTTTCGAAAGGATCGTATAGCCACTTTCAAAATGGTTTCGAAGGCAATGTTTCGAAAGGGTGGATTTCAAAACTATCCTCTTTCTTTTACTTGGGATTAAGCTTTCGAAAGTATTACTTTCACTTCTATTCTTTATACCCTATAGTTAAATTATAGGTTAAGCCTAATGGTTTCGAAAGGAATGATTTTAAATGGTCTATTTTAAATGGTTTTGAAGCTATGTTTCCACAAGCTCTTACTTGAGCCCAAATACTTTTGAAAGGAACATTTTAAGCATTTCAAAGGTGAAGGATTCCAATGCTTTCGAAAGGTATACTCTGAGTGTTTCGAAAGGTATATTTTAAGCATTTTGAAAGGTTTGTTTTAAGTATTTTGAAAGGAAGGTTTCCAATGCTTTCGAAAGACAAGTTTAAATGGTTTTGAAAGGGGATATTCTAAGATTTAAAGAAATGATTTCTAAATGCATATTTTCAATACATTCGAAAGGTACGTTTTGGCCTTTCGGCCTAGTGTTTCCAAGGTTAAAGTAGTTAACTTCTTTTGAAAGGGTACTTCTAATGAATCCAAAAGGGATTTTTTAAGGTTTTAAACAAAGGTTTCAAAGGTATTGTTTTGGCCTTGTAGCCTAAGACTTTCTAAGTTAAAAGGGGTTTTAACTTATTATGAAAGGATAGACAATCCCATTGATTAGATTTCATCAACACTATTTTGTTTAAAGTGTATATATCATAGCATAAGTGTTTTGAACAAAGCAAGGTATATGATTTCCTTATTTTATAAAGATATGATTTCAGGGGTAAATCACTTGCAAAGATTGTTTACAATGAAATTAAATTTGAACAGGGTAGCTAACCCGAAGTATATGACAGGAAATGACATACGAATAGGCTAGTTAACCCTAAGTTTATGACTCAAATATTAGAAGACCAGATGGGACAGATGTAGGATCGTGCCCTATACTTTAGCTAATAGCCCCTAGCTAATATAAGTCTAAAATTCCAATGTGTATTGCTTCGTCACAAATGGGAGTAAAATAATATGTCACACAGAAGGGAATATACAGAGAAAAGATAGGTTTTTAGCGAGCTCGTAAAACCATTAGGATCAGTTGACCCTAGAAGAAGATAGTTGAGGGCAGTTAGCCCGGTAATGTGTCTAACAAAAGTTAAATTGTTGATTATGTCTGGTAGGCCTGAGTCAGCCAATGGTTAATAGTTAGCCAGATAAAACTATATTGTGGACAGATAGTCCATCGATTTCCTGATTATTATGCTTTTATGTGTATGCTATTATGTTATAATTAGCTTGATTGTAGGATTTTGATTTGCAAAAGACATGCTTTTAAAAGGATATTAGTGAGGGAAAATCCATTTCGCTAAGCAGCCTGGTCTCACTTAATATATGTAAATTGAGATGTAATAGCATTATCCATATTAGGCTTCATGTCCGACTCGAAGTTTATGTTTTCCCCTTAAACTCTCAGGTGTTCAAAATTAATTTGAGTAGATTGAGAGTTAAGGTCTTTTTAGGTTTAGTAGGTTGGAAGAATAAGCTTCTGAAGACATACAGGAGGCAAAGCTAGTTATATACGAGCTATTTAGTATTGTTTCTGCTGTGATGTATTTAAGAGTGATATGTCTATTTAGTACTCTGGTCTTCCAAGGGTGTATCTTCATATGTGGTTCTTGGCGTAATTTGTAATAATTATGTTTGATCAAAACTTGGTAATCGATTTTGGGATTATGTAACTGAATATGAAATATGGATTTGAAATGTAATCAAAAAAGTTGTTTTTGAAAGCCGTGTTGATTTTGTTTCATATTCACGTGCTTCTGAAATTATGGATGTCATTAACATACCATATTTTATCACCGAAAGTTAATACTATGAATGACTACAACATCTGTAGCGCTTAGCTTCGGGCCTCATGATAGGGGATGTTATAACTTGGTAACAGAGCATAGGTTTGTGAAATTTAAAAATTAAAACGATTTTGAAAACATAAACCTAAGGAATTAGAGAAAGTATTTGGGTATGGGATAACGTTATAGTAATGTGCTTATAGTTGCTATGTATAAGTATACGCTTTATCTCTATTCCCCATCTTCCTTAGGCCATTCTTCTGTATCTTACAAAGATTCAAATGCAAATTTTAAGGAAATAAGATATAGATGCTAGGATTTAAAAAGTTAACCTTGGTGGAAGAAGCACCACCACTAATGGAAATGCCAAACCAAACACTAGAAGGAATCCAAACTGGGCACAAGCTGCTAATGTAGGTGTTGGAGCATTGCATGTTAATTTGGCAGCTATGTATCAGTTCTTCATCAACCAGATGCAAGCTAGAGCTACATCGGGACTGGTTAGAGGAAATGCAGGAGAAGGAAATCAGGAAGCCTCGGTGGTCAATAACTATGCAGTGCTAAGCAGAGATTATGTCAGGCTTAGAGGAAAGCCATTTATCGGGACTGTGGATGCAATTGAAGTGGAGAATTGGTTACTTCTTTGCGAAAGGATTTTTGCTGAATTAGGGCTTAATGATGAGTAGAAGAAGAGACTTGTTCTAAGAAGTTGCAAGGGGTAGCACTGTACTGGTGGAATAGTGTTACCATGGGAGTTAATGAGGAGACCATAACCTGGGCAGAATTTAGAAGGAAGTTTGAGGAAAGATTCATGTCGGAGATTACTAAGTCAACTCTACTCAGGAAGTCATGGAGTTGGAGCAGGGAGACATGATAGTGCATGAGTATGCTACCAGATTTGAGGAGCTATCGAGATACGGATATGCTATGGTAGATATCGTTATCAAAAGAAATGAGAAGTTCATCCACGGATTAAAACCCGAGCTTGCTAAAGCAACTGTACCTCATATTAGGGATTCTTGTGATGTAATGGTTGAGATGGCTTGGAGGCAGGAGGAGATGCTTGCTTTTCTTGATGGTAACAAAGCAAGGGAGCTCAAAGAGGGTAGAACCAGAAGAGAAAAATTTTCTGCAACAAAGGCGCTCAAAAAGGAGAAGCAGCCAAGAAAAGGAAGGCCGATGTAGTTTGCTCTAAGTGCGACTCATGAGTGCCAGACATGCAAAGGGAAGAAAGATGCAGGCTAGAAAGGAGTAAACTGCTTCAATTGTGATCAGATTGGACATTAAACGAACCAGTGCAAGGAACCAACCAAAGATGGAAAAGGCAAGATGTTTACACTGGAACCAGCTAACTCAAGACCAATGGCCGAGGAGAAAGGAAAACTGCGTTGGGAAGATGCTTCTAATTCATGGTGTATTAGTTAGAGTTCTATTTGGTACTAGTGCATCACATTCTTTTATATCTCATTGTTTGGTAGATAAGCTTAACGTAGAACCCTCATACCTAGTTGCTTCCTTAAGGGTTGCGAACCTGATAGGAGAGTATGCGACTATTGGGATGAGATGTGACCGGTTAGAGTTTGTATTATCAGATCATGTATTTGCTTGCAGTTTGCATGTTTTTGATTGCGTAGAGTTTGGAATTATTTTAGGGACTGGTTAAGTAAATGCAACGCTAGGGTATTTTTCCATGGTAGCGAAATATTACTTAGACACCCTAGCTGTAGCGATCAGATTATACACTCCGTAGAAAACCCTGGTTTTGAGGTTAGTGCTTTGTTGGGTATTATGGAGGCAGAAGACAAGTTAATCGAGTTTTCGTTGTAAGAGAATTCGTAGATGTCTTTAAGCCCGTGATAGGACTACCAGCGAAACGAGCCATTGAGTTCCGGATAGATTTAGTACCAAAGGTAGAACCGGTGAGTAGACCTCCAAGTAGAATGACAACTACCGAGATGAAGGAGTTAAAGGTGCAGTTGGTGGATTTATAAGGTAATAATTCTTTTAGACCAAGTATGGCACTATGGGGAGCAGCTGCGATGTTTGTGAGAAAATTGGACGGATCGTTAAGGTTGTTTATCGATTATCGTAAGTTGAATGAGAAGACGATAAAGAATCAATATCCATTACCTAGAATGATGATTTGTTCGACCAGTTGAGTGGAGCCAAAGTATTTTCTGAATTGGACTTGGCAACAGAGTTCCATCAGTTTAGAATAGCAGAGGATAGTATTCCTCTAACGACGTATAGGACTAGATATGGATCGTACGAATGGTTAGTGATGCCATTCAGACTAATTAATGCACCAGCATTCTTCGTGGACTTGATGAAAATAATCTTCCATAAACATCTGGACATATTCGTGTTAGTGTTCATAGGTGGCATTTTGGTGTACTCTAAAGACGAAAGAGAGCATGAAGTTCATCTTAGAGTGATGCTCGAGATGATGAGGCAGCATTAACTGAAAGTGAAATTTTCGAAGTGTCATTTTAGGAAGAATATAGTGAAGTTTCTTGGTCATGTAGTCTTTGAGAAAGGGTTGTTGTAGATCCGGCTAAGATCGAGGCAGTGAATAGTTTGAAGAGACCCGAAATAGTGACTGAGATAAAAAAATTTGGGTGAGTTGGCTATTGTTTGAGATTTATTAAGGATTTCTCATGGATAGCGGCACCGATGACTTAACTAACTCAAAAGGATGTAAAGTTTGTCTGGACCGATAAGTGTGAGGAGGCATTCCAAAAACTAAAATACTTATTGACTACACCTGTGTTAGTTGTTCTAGAGGGGAATCATGACTTAGTGGTGTATACGACCGCATGTGGAATATGATTAGGAGTTGTGTTAGTGTAGAGAGGTGAAGTGATTGCCTATGCTTCTTAACAACTTAGGCTGCATGAAGTTAGGTATCCAACTCATGATCTGGAATTAGCTGTAGTAATTTTCACATTGCAGATGTGGAGACGTTATCTCTTAGGGGAGAGGTTTGAGTTATATACATATCATAAGTCCTTAAAGTATTTATTCTCTCGGAAGGAGTTGAATATGAGACAATAAAGGTGGATGGAGTTTTTAACCGCTTATGACTTTAGTATTGAGTACACACCAGGAAAAGGCAATATGTTGTAGATGCACTTAGCAGGAAACATCAGAATGTAGTATTGAAAATAATAGCAGAGTGGAAAGATTTAGAAGCATTGACTGTATGCGAAGTACAATAGAGATCTAAGAGTAGTTCTTGTAAAGAAACTGATACGTTGTCGTGCTTAGAAGTTTGACCGGTGATGATCGAAATGACTGCATCTAAACAAAGAGAGGATCCATTATTAGTTAAACAAATTAGAAAGTTAAGGAATGGAGCAGATAGTGTAACGACCCTGAAATTCAGACCCAGTTTAAAATTTTAAAATCGCTTATTTAGTGTAGAAATTCGAATCTTCACAAACAACTTCCATTGCTATCCAAACTTCACATTTGGAATGCGTCTAGATAGACATAGGCGTACGTCAAATTTCACTGAAAAATATTGAAATTAGTTTCGTTCGTCACGTTTACATATTAGTTTAAATTTTATGTGTAAATTTTCTATTGCCCGAATCCAAATATTTTTCACAATGTTGCATAAGAAAAATATTCTGATCATGACGGCGCATTTCGTTTCGTCAAATTTCGCTTTTAATTGATAGTTAAATTGTCCGCACAAGCAAACAACTAAATTAGTAATTAACAATTTCACAAATAGTGTCAAATCGTCAAAATCTTCATACCATTGCGTTCGCCTCGTCGCGCTGATCAAAATGGCATATTTATTTGCGTCAATCGGAGCTCGACATTGAAATTGGTAAATTGTTTAACGGATTTTAAACCGGTCCGTTACGCAGCCCGAACCGGTACCCAACTGTCTCCCGCTCAGAATTCTAAGGGACATTGACCATTCAGCTTCTAGGAGACCCAATAGCCATCACGTTTACCGAGGACATCATTGCTGTGCCTTGGGACTCTAAACATCTCTATATATATCAGCTACCCTCTGCCTTCATTAATTACTCACTTCACACTAAAATTCTCTGGTACGAGCTGCCTTTCTCCTTTTGTTCAGATGCAAATTAAACTATCTGGTAACATGTTCTTTCTCTTCCCTTATTGTTTCATTTTATTTTAAACTTGCATCTCCAGTTCACGCAACTCCCCCACCACCATGTGCTTCCACCATCCGCCATCAGCCTCCGCCCTGCCACGTCGCCACCAGTCCGCGTCCCACTACCACCATCTGCCCAGTCTACGTCCCCACGCTCGCCTTCGCCCACTGCCACGCCGCCTCCGTCCACTGCCCTACCCAATACACAGCCCGCTCCACCCTCCCCACTGTTCCACCTACACACCCACTCGCCCAGTCCACCATCCGCCACCCGAACCCACCCACATCCAGCCCGTGTCCCCGCTGCCACCATCCGCCACCCGAACCCACTCATGGCCAACCCAACACCACTTCCCATGTTCGCCTCCAACCCAGGCCCAGCCGAACCCCAGACCACCCGAACCCGCCAGCGACCCCAGCCGAACCCCAGCCCGCAACCTCCTTCTCCGACCACCACGACGTCCCCGCTCCGCCGTCATTACTGTGCCTCGCCTTGGCCGCAGCTGTATTTTAGCGTTTTATATCTATAAATATATATGAAACTGTATATTATAATAGCGGTATATAACTTTGAAAATTCTAGTTGCTCACATACAGTGTTTTACTGTGTTTGTTTCGGCTGCTGCTTCGGAGACTTAGGCTTCCATTCAGCTTGTCGGATCTATCTAGTTTCTTTGCTTTGTTTGTGTTCGCTTTTGTGTCGTTCTTATTAGTGCCTCTCATCTATTCGTCTTCGTGCTTCGTCGTCAAATCTCTAACCACGCAAGGTGAATATTTCATTCACGATTCAATCTATTATCCTATGATAATCAAGTGATAGTTGTTGTTAATATTAATTTGGATGTTAAAATTTTTGAGGTTAAAAATTGTTCACATAAACTGTTAATTGCTATACAAGTTAAATTTGAGTATTTATAGAATTTAAAACTGCTAAATTGGCGCCGTATATTGTTTAAAGAGATTTAACGTGATAAATTGTGATTTGATGTTGGTTTATGGTAAATAGTTGTGACACTAAATTTGGTATGTGATGTTGAATTTGGTTGTTAATATAAGCGATAATTAATATGAAATTGAATTTGATATAGGATAGTTAACAATTTAAAATGGATTATATATGTTGAACTTGACCGCTTTAAATGTTAAATAAATCGACACGTGGAAGTAGCGTTTACCTCACTTTGAACCATTGAATGTATGATTGATGTAGTAATTTGATAATAGACACCAAGTGAAAACCATAATGTAATAATCTTTAATCTGCATGAAATGATAGTGTGGATTCTAGGAATATTTTTATTAATTTGCATAAATAACAAATGTAAGTTAATACGATTATTTCGGGATTATTTAAATAAATTGTTGAATTGTTATGTATGGTTGCTATTGCTTGTTTGTTTACTTTGACACCATCCCAGTTATCACACTGCAAGTTCCCTTTGCTATGCTTTGTTTTATATTGAATGATATTGGATTGAAATGGTAAATACCCAATTAAACAACTTGGCCTAGGATAGATAATTAAAAATAAGAAACCCGATTGGTCAACAAAAAAATCATTTTGAAATTGAAATCTATTTGAAATTAAGGAATGAACTTAACAATTTGTTTGGAAATTAAGTAACAAACTCAATGCATTTAATTTAAATAAATTAATGGATTAAATTAATAAATTAATGAATTTAATTTAAACGGATTAATAAATCTATTTAATTGAATAAAATGAATTGGCAAATTTAATTGAAATGGGATTTAGAAACAAGTAAGCTTTTAGAATTTAAAATTTTAAAAATTTATTAGATCTGTTAGATTTCGATTTAAACCCGGTTTCAATTAAATAGATTTGGAACTTGTTATAAATTTAATGTGAGATTAAGTAAAATTTGAATTAAGTGGAATACAAACTAACTAAAGTTTTATGGATTTAATTTAGTGATAAATTAAATTTAAAATGATTTTAAATTTAATGAATTATCAGGACATTGTAAACGGAATATGGATTGAGTTGATTTGTAACTCGGAAATAACTTATTTGTGATATGTAGATCATGGAACCAAATAAATGGAAATGGATTTATTTAAATAGAAATTTAATTGAATTTGGTAAATAAATCAAATGAACTTTTGATAAAAGGGAATTTAGTTAATGAAATTGATTTAATCAAATTTATGATTATATTTAATGTAATGATGAATGTAAATACGAATTGAAATGAATAGAATTTGATTTAACGATTTGAACTAAATTGACCATTAAATTGAATTAATTGATTATTAACTAATTTAAGAAGTGAAATTTAGATCTTTTTATATTGAACTTGAATACTTAATTATATTGTTAGCTCAAATGTTTGAACTAAAATTTCATTTGGAAATATCAATTTAAATATATGAAATAAATTGAATCGTGAAAATGCCAAATTTTGAAAGTCAAATTTGCAACTTGACTTTTGGACTTTGATTTGTTTAAACTTTAATTTAACTGACCATCGGGTAATAAATACGTAGTTATTAAAAAGACCGGGATCGGAGATGGACATACTCTCTGTCGATACCGAAAACCAATTTAATAACTATTATATGCGGAGTGTTGATCCAGAATGAAGTGGATGGTTTGGTGAACGCATTGACTGAAGAAAGAGAACTATATTGGATGACCCCTGACATGACTAAAACAGGAGCCGCGCCGGGCCATTGAGGTTCGCCACCTCTAGCGGACACACTTCTTCGATACCATATCTATTACTTTTGTGATTCGATTTGGGTGCACCCCTTGATTTAGGAGTGTTGTTTCGCGGTGTTGAGGTAGCTGCTGGCTATGCTCAACATCAGTTCGGATCACACAACTGCTGGTATACTAGTTGGTATCGCCTCATGTACCTTGTCATACTGATTATCCTATTCGCGACCACTACGTTTTGTTTTGTGTTATATCTATGGGGTACCCTCTAATAACCACTAGTTTACGGTGGGTTTTACGGTGCTGTATAGGTTATGGCATTATAAAATGTGTTAAGGGGAATTATGGTAACGCCTTAACGCTGTTTTAATATAGTACTTTACTGATTAGACATTATCTACATATCGTATTCTATTGTATATATATAGATAGTTTATCGGACCCTTAGAGATGTTATTTTATTCATCTTTGAGTTATGGACTTTGTTCCCTGCACTTGATTATCTTGTATAAGATTTTGAGTCCTGACTATAGTGTTTCTTTTTGTATATGCTCGGGTCAGTCTAAAGCTCCAGTTGCTGATCAAGGTTGGTTGAAGACGCTGAAGGCTTAGCATTTATCTTTATCAGTCTATTTCTATTCCAGTATTGATGTCCTAGTCTGTTGGACATTTATGTATTTCTTTTCAGTCACTTTATGTTGAGACATTGTTGTACTTCATGTAGTAGCTTCATGAACTGCTATTATGTCGATGTATTTTCCGCTGCATTATTCTATGACTGTTCTATGTCTGTGATGTTGTATTGATTGTCATTTACATTTATGTATTTATAATCCCATAATGATTCGTGTTTTGTATTATTTAAGTTGACATGTGTGGATTTTTGTTAATTTAAATGGTCCAAATATACGGGTTGTTACAGGTGGTATCAAAGCTTTGATTTCCCTAAAAGCCTTAGTTTGGGGTTATATAAACTTATTAGAGATAGGGTAGCAATACCCTAGAATGAGGAGAATCGATTCAATATCTAGATCTTTTTAATTCCAACTTCTTTTGATCCTTTAATTGGATTTTTCTTAAAGCTCTATGACTTTTCTATCCATGGTTCTAAATCTCTTTTGATATTTCAGGATGAGTACCTGCAGAAACAATAGGGGAGGAAGAGGAAATGGTCCTGCCCGGGCTGCACCTGCCGTCCCAGCTCCAGTCAAATTCACCACTCTTAGTAAGGAGCATACACAGCTAGGAGGTATTAAGTTTTCCAGATCCGAGAGTATTATCGAGGCTCAGCAATGGCTTAAAGGCTTAGAAAAGATATTTTCTGGTCTGGAGATCACTGATGCTCAGAAGCGTCAGCTTGCCGCTTGGCAACTTCAGGATGTCGCACAAGATTGGTGGGAATCTGTTACTTCGCGTATCGAGGAGAACACCATCACTTGGGCCCAGTTTAGGTAAATTATTTGGATTTCGTAGTCTAAATTCTTCTTTCAATCTTTGGAATGTTATTCATCTAGTCTATCTTTTGATTAGGGATACTTTCTCGGCATAATGGATGCCAGCTGCTGGGAGAACCCAACTTTGTAGAGCTTTATGGATCTTAAGCAAGGCAGTATGACTTTTTCTAAGTATGAGAGGAAATTCAATGAACTCTCCAAGTTCGGACCTCGCTTGATTGATACACCACTTCTAAAGAATGAGAAGTTCATTTTGGGAGCTAGACCAGAGTATTATGACTTGCTTACTGGCCACACTCACTGCACCTTCACAGAGCTTGTTGACTATGCTCTTAGATATGAGGCAAAGCCTAAGGGACCCACTGCCAAGGCCACTCCTACTCAGTCCTCCTCTAGCCAGCTCGGAAAGAGGAAGATGAACTTTGATCAACAAAAGAAAGCTTGGAAAAAGACTATAGGATTAGGATATGCCCAGAAAAGCCCAATCGACCTTTCTAATATCACATGCTTCCAGTGCGATAAGAAGGGTCATTATGCAAATAGCTGTCCATCTACCGGAGCTGTTATTCCACTACCTTCTAAGATGAGGAGTGATTTATGTCATGCCTGCCTCCAGCCTGGTCACTACAAGAAAGACGGCCCATTGCGGAAGAGAGGCACACCATCTGGAGTATTTGCTATCACCACTCCTGCACCACTTCCATCACCTGCTCAGGATGACCAAGGTACCTTACGAAGTACTTTTTCATTACATGATTTACCTGTTAGGGTATTATTCGATACTGGTGCTTCTCATAGCTTCATATCTATTGATCTTTGTAATAAGCTCAAATTAGAACCTACTCTTGCTACTACTTCCTTATGTGTCTCCAACCCTATTAGAGGACTTGCCAACCTCAGTAGAACTTGTAAAGAGGTTGTGCTTTTGTATGGAAGATATCGATTCACTTGGGATTTTTATGTGCTTGGCTTCGTAGCATTTGACATCTTATTTAGTGCTGATTGGTTAAGAAAATTCGATGTTATTATTTCTTGCAAAGCTCGTTCTGTTTCTCTAGTCAATGACAAGGGTCTACTGCTTGTCATTGAATGCAAATCACCTCATAAATATGTCGAAAGCTTCATATTCTCTCTTGATGCTCACCCGGATGATCTTAGTACCACTCTGATTGTTCAGAAATTTCCTAATGTATTTGGAGAGGTCAACTCTCTACCGCCTAAACGGGAGATCGATTTCCGCATTGACCTTATTCCAAGAGCTACTCCCGTAGTTCTCCCTCACAGAAGGATGGCTCCTAAGGAAAAAGTTGAACTAAAAACTCAAATTGATGATCTGCTTGCTAAGGGTTTGATTAGGAGAAGTTGTTCTGAATGGGGCTCCGCAGTTGTATTTGTCACCAAATCAGATGGATCTCTTCACATGTGTGTTGATTTCAGAGAACTAAACAAACGCACTCTCAAAAATCGCTATCCGAAGCCTTGCATAAGTGATTTATTCGATCAGCTCCATGGAGCTAAAGTCTTTTCACAACTTGATCTAGCCACTGGGTTCCACCAACTAAGAGTTGCATAAGATAGTATTCATAAGACAGCTTTCCGTACGAGAATGGATTCTATGAATGGTTGGTTATGCCGTTCGGGTTGACCAACGCCCCTGCTTATTTCATCGACTTGATGAATCGAATCTTCCGTAATGTCCTAAACAAGTTTGTTCTTGTCTTCATTGATGATATTCTCGTCTTCTCCAAAGATGAGAAAGAGCATAAGACACATTTTTCCTATGTTCTAGAAACTCTCCGAAATCATCAGCTTAAAGCCAAGTTCTCGAAATGCCACTTCTGGCGAGACGAAGTATGATTCCTTGGCCATATTGTTTCTGAAAATGGGATTTCGGTCGATCCAGCTAAGATCGCCGTAATCAATGTAAGTTCTATCCTATTTTTTATTTCTATTCGATCCATCTTATTCCTTTCTAATTTGAAAATTTATCTACAGGATTGAGAGACTCCCAAAACTCCTACAGAGATTCGTAGCTTCTTGGGCTTGGCCGGTTATTATCGCAGATTTATTGAGCACTTTTCCTGAATTTCTGCCCCCACTTACTGCTTAACTCGAAAGGATGTCAAGTTTATTTGGAGTGAGAAGTACGAATCAGCTTTTAATGAGTTGAAACGTAAGTTAACTTCAGCCCCAGTTCTTGCGGTAATTGACGGGAGTGAAGGATTAACGGTCTATACCGATGCTTGTCGAGAAGGTTTAGGCGTTGTCTTGATGCAAAACGGTAAGGTTGTTGCTTATGCTGGTCGTCAGTTGAAGACCCATGAAGTAAACTATGCAACTCATGATTTAGAGCTTCTTGCAATTGTATTTGCTTTGAAACTATGGAGGCATCATCTTTTGGGAACAAAATTTGAATTATTCACTGATCATAAGTCCTTGAGGTATATTTTTTCTCAGAAGTGTTTGAACCAGAGACAAGTTTGATGGCTCGAATTCTTAGCTGCATATGATCTTGACATCAATTATACTCTTGGGAAAGCAAATGTTGTAGCTGATGCTTTGCATTGTCATGTTGTAATCTTGTAGAAGGCATGCTATTTCAGCTTGTTATCTCCCCATCTCTTATGGATCGTATCAAAGCTAAGCAATATGAGGACACCTTGCTCTATCGCATGAAGGAGTTAGTTTTTGGTAGAGTTGGAAATGCTGACAGTAAAATGAGAGCACAGATATATAGTAATGGAGTTATGAGGATTGACAACCGTATTTGTGTTCCAAATGTCGATGGATTGAGACAAGAAGTGCTTAGAGAGAACCATCAGTCATCACTTTCATTTCATCCTGGTGTCACCAAGATGTATCGAAATATGAAGCGTTTATATTGGTGGAGTGGGATGAAGAGAGATATTTCTGTATATGTCAGTAGATGCACCACTTGCCAGCAAGTCAAGGCCGATCACCGGAAGACTGCAGGATTACTTCAACCCTTAGAGATTCCATGTTGGAAATGGGACCGGATTTCTATGGACTTCATTGATGGATTACCGAGGACCAGAAAATGTAACGAGAGTATATCAGTGATTGTTGATAGGTTGACCAAATCTGCTCACTTTATTCCTGTTAAGACCACTCGTACTGCTTCGAGTTTGGCCGAGATTTATATAAGATTGATTGTTAGGCTTCATGGAGTTCCATATAGTATTGTATGCGATAGAGATCCTTTATTCACTAGTAAATTCTGGAAGGCATTTCAGGATGTCTTGGGCACTAAACTGAATCTGAGTACAGCTTATCATCCTCAAATAGATGGCCAAACTGAGAGGGTAAATCAGATTTTGGAAGATCTGCTCTGAGCTTGCATTATTGATTTCGGTGGATCTTGGGAAGACCATCTCCATTTGGTTGAATTCACCTATAATAACAGTTATCAGGTAAATCAAAAAAATTTATTTGAATAAGTAAAATTGAATTGAAAGTTAACTATCTTTATAATCAGGCAAGTATCGATATGGCACCGTTCGAAGCTTTATATGGACGGCCATGCAAATTGCTAGCTTGTTGGATTGAGCCTGGTGATCGATTAATTCTTGGCCCAGATATGATTATTAAAGCATCCGAGAAGGTTAATGAGATCAGAAGGAAGATGAAAACCGCACAGGATAGGCAGAAGAGCTATGCAGATAGGCATAGAAGAGATTTAAAATTCCAGGTTGGGGATGAGGTATTTCTTAAGGTATCACCTTTGAAGAATGTTATTCGATTTGCTCGTAGAGGGAAGCTCGCTCCTAGATTTGTTGGACCATTCACTGTCACTGAGAGGATTGGTACATTAGCCTATAGAGTTACACTGCCGGAGAAGTTTAAGGGCGTGCACAACGTATTCCATGTTTCACATCTTCGAAAGGTTGTGCATGATCCATCCATGACCATTCTCCTATTGCTCAGTTAGATCAGGTTGAAATTTAGCCGGATTTGACTATAGAGAGGAGACCACTTCGTATTGTTGATAGAGATACGAAGCAGCTTAGAAGGAATCTGTCAGCCTAGTCAAAGTCCAATGGAGTCCTGACGATCGTGATTGTACTTGGGAAACTGAGGAGAGTATTCGGGATTCTAATCCAGAATTGTTTGTTGAAGGTAAACTCTATTCTATGCTTTGTATTCTGTTCCATAATCTATTCTATATCCGTCGTATCTCTTCTATCTATTCTTCTACTCATTACATCGTTCCTTTTCGGAAACGAAAAGTTTCGAGTGGGGGAGAATGTAACGACCCTGAAATTCAGACCCAGTTTAAAATTTTAAAATCGCTTATTTAGTGTGGAAATTCGAATCTTCACAAACAACTTCCGTTGCTATCCAAACTACACATTTGGAATGCGTCTAGATAGACATAAGCGTACGTCAAATTTCATTGAAAAATATTGAAGTTAATTTCATTCGTCACATTTACATATTAGTTTATATTTTATGTGTAAATTTTCTATTGCCCGAATCCAAATATTTTTCACAATGTTGCATAAGAAAAATATTCTGATCATGACGGCGGATTACGTTTCGTCAAATTTCGCTTTTAATAGATAGTTAAATTGTCTACGCAAGTAAACAGCTAAATTAGCAATTAACAATTTCACAAACAGTGTCAAATCGTCAAAATCTTCATACCGTTGTGTTCGCCTCATCGCGCTAATCAAAACGGTATATTTATTTGCATCAATCGGAGCTCGGCATTGAAATTGGTAAATTGTTTAACGGATTATAAACCGGTCCGTTACACAGCCCGAGCCGGTACCCAACTGTCTCCCGCTCAGAATTCTAAGGGACTTTGACCATTCAGCTTCTAGGAAACCCAATAGCCATCACGTTTACCGAGGACATCATTGCTGTGACCTTGGGACTCTAAACATCTTTGTATATATCAGCTACCCTCTGCCTTCATTAGTTACTCACTTCACACTAAAACTCTCTGGTACGAGCTGCCTTTCTCCTTTTGTTCAGATGCAAATTAAACTATATGGTAACTTGTTCTTTCTCTTCCCCCATTGTTTCATTTTATTTTAAACTTGCATCTCCAGTTCACGCAACTCCCCCACCACCGTGCGCTTCCACCATCCGCCATCAGCCTCCGCCCTGCCACGTCGCCACCAGTCCGCGTCCCACTGCCACCATCCGCCCAGTCTACGTCCCCACGCCCGCCTTCGCCCACTGCCACGCTGCCTCCGTCCACTGCCCTACCCAATCTACAGCCCGCTCCACCCTCCTCACTGTTCCGCCTACACACCCACTCGCCCAGCCCACCATCCGCCACCCGAACCCACCCACGTCCAGCCCGTGTCCCCGTTGCCACCATCCGCCACCCGAACCCACTCACGACCAACCCAGCACCACTGCCCACGTCCGCCTCCAACCCAGGCCCAGCCAAACCCCAGACCACCCGAACCCGCCAGCGACCCCAGCCGAACCCCAGCCCGCAACTGCCTTCTCCGACCACTACGACGTCCCCGCTCCGCCGTCATTACTGTGCCTCGCTTTGGCCGCAGCTGTACTTCAGCGTTTTATATATACAAACATATATGAAACTGTATATTATAATAGCGGTATATAACTTTGAAAATTATGGTTGCTCACATACAGTGTTTTACCGTGTTTGTTTCAGCTACTGATTCGGAGACTTAGGCTTCCATTCAGCTTGTCGGATCTATCTAGTTTCTTTGCTTTGTTTGTGTTCGCTTTTGTGTCGTGCTTGTTAGTGCCTCTCATCTATTCGTCTTCGTGCTTCATTGTCAAACTCTAACCACGTGAGGTGAATATTTCATTCACGACTCAATCTATTATGCTATGATAATCAAGTGATAGTTGTTGTTAATATTAATTTAGATGTTAAAATGGTTGAGGTTAAAAATTGTTCACATAAACTGTTAATTGCTATGCAAGTTAAATTTGAGTATTGATAGAATTTAAAATTGCTAAATTGGCACCATGTATTGTTTAAAGAGATTTAACGTGATAAATCATGATTTGATGTTGGTTTATGGTAAATAGTTGTGACACTAAATTTGCTATGTGATGTTGAATTTGGTTGTTAATATAAGCGTAATTAATATGAAATTGAATTTAATATAGGATAGTTAACAATTTAAAATGGATTATATATGTTGAACTTGACCCCTTTAAATGTTAAATAAATCGACACATGGAAATAGCGTTAACCTCACTTTGAACCATTGAATGTATGATTGATGTAGTAATTTGATAATAGACACCAAGTGAAAACCATAATGTAATAATCTTTAATCTGCATGAAATGATAGTGTGGATTCTAGGAATAATTTTATTAATTTGCATAAATAACAAATGTAAGTTAATACGATTATTTTGGGATTATTTAAATAAATTGTTGAATTGTTATGTATGGTTGCTATTGCTTGTTTATTTACTTTGACACCATCTCAGTTATCACACTGCAAGTTCCCTTTGCTATGCTTTGTTTTATAGTGAATGATATTGGGTTGAAATGGTAAATACCCAATTAAACAACTTGGCCTAGGATAGATAATTAAAAATAAGAAACCCGATTGGTCAACAAAAAAATCATTTTGAAATTGAAATCTATTTGAACTCAAGGAATGAACTTAACAATTTGTTTGAAAATTAAGTAACGAACTCAATGGATTTAATTTAATAAGTTAATGAATTTAATTTAAACAGATTAGTAAATCTATTTAATTGAATAAAATGAATTGGCAAATTTAATTGAAATGAGATTTAGAAACAATTAAGTTTTAGAATTTAAAATTTTAAAATTATATTAGACTTGTTAGATTTAGATTTAAACTCGGTTTCAATTAAATAGATTTGGAACTTGTTATAAATTTAATGTGAGATTAAGTAAAATTTGACTTAAGTGGAATACAAACTAACTAAAATTTTATGGACTTAATTTAGTGATAATTTAAATTTAAAATGATTTTAAATTTATTGAATTAATTAAATCAGGACATTGTAAACGGAATATGGATTGAGTTGATTTGTAACTCGGAAATAACTTATTTGTGATATGTAGATCATGGAACCAAATAAATGGAAATGGATTTCTTTAAATAGAAATTTAATTGAATTTGGTAAATAAATCAAATGAAGTTTTGATAAAAGGGAATTTAGTTAATGAAATTGATTTAATCAAATTTATGATTATATTTAATGTAACGATGAATGTAAATACGAATTGAAATGAATAGATTTTGATTTAACGATTTGAACTAAATTGACCATTAAATTGAATTAATTGATTATTAACTAAATTTAAGAAGTGAAATTTAGATCTTATTAAATTGAACTTGAATACTTAATTATATTGTTGACTCAAATGTTTGAACTAAAATTTTATTTGGAAATATCAATTTAAATATCTGAAATAAATTGAATCGTGAAAATGCCAAATTTTGAAAGTCAAATTTGCAACTTGACTTTTGGACTTTGATTTGTTTAAACTTTAATTTAACTTACCATCGGGTAATAAATACGTAGTTATTAAAGAGACCGTGAACGGAGATGGACATACTCTCTGTCGATACCGAAAACCACTTTAATAGCTATTATACGCGGAGTGTTGATCTAGAATGAAGTGGATGGTTTGGTGAACGCGTTGACTGAAGAAAGAGAACGTTTTGTTTTGTGTTATATCTATGGGGTACCCTCTAATAACCACTAGTTTACGGTGGGGTTTACGGTGCTGTATAGGTTATGGCATTATAAAATTTTTAAGGGGAATTATGGTAACGCCTTAACGCTATTTTAATATCGTACTTTACTGATTAGACATTATCTACATATCGTATTCTATTATATATATATAGATAGTTTATCGGACCCTTAGAGATGTTATTTTATTCGTCTTTGAGTTATGGACTTTATTCCCTGCACTTGATTATCTTGTATAAGATTTTGAGTCCTGACTATAGTGTTTCTTTTTGTATATGCTCGGGTCAGTCTGAAGCTATCCAGTTGCTGATCAAGGTTGGTTGAAGATGCTGAAGGCTTTGCATTTATCTTTATCGGTCTATTTCTATTCCAGTATTGATGTCCTAGTCTGTTGGACATTTATGTATTTCTTTTCAGTCACTTTATGTTGAGACATTGTTGTACTTCATGTAGTAGCTTCATGAACTGCTATTATGACGATGTATTTTCCGCTGCATTATTCTATGACTGTTCTATGTCTGTGATGTTGTATTGATTCTCATTTACATTTATGTATTTATAATCCCATAATGATTCGTGTTTTGTATTATTTAAGTTGGCATGTGTGGATTATTGTCAATTTAAATGGTCCAAATATACGGGTTGCTACAGATAGAGATGACTTGAAAGATTTTATTCTTGACCAGAATGGGTGGTTAAGAAAGAAAGGAAGACTGTGCGTTTTGCATGTAGAAACATTAGGAAGGAAGTCCTTAAAAAATACCATCATTCGAAGTTCACCATTCATCCGAGAGGAACTAAGATGTATCGGTATATGAGGAGGAGTTTCTTCTAGGAATGTAGGAAGAGAGATGTAGGCTTATGGGTGAGAGAGTGTTTGAATTGTTAATAGTAAAAGCTAAACAGAAAACGAGTGGGTTACTTCGGCATTTATTCTAGTCTAGAAATGGGTTCTATTTCAATGGATTTCATAGATGAGTTGCCAAGGTCGAATCGAGGAACAAAAAGTATATGGGTTATAGTGGACAGATTGACCAAGAGTGCCTATTTCATTCCAGTTAGGTCGACCAAGATAGAACTAGGTTAGCTAAGTTATTCATGAGGAATATAGCTAGACTGTATGGAATTTCTAGTGGTATAGTAAGTGATAGAGATTTCTTATTTACTAGCGAGTTATGGAAGAGTCTACCGGAGACTTTAGGTACCAAGCTCAAGATGAGCACCGCTTACCATCCGTAAAAAGATGGACAGATGGAGAGAGTTAACAAAGTCTTAGAATATTTTTTCAAAGCTTATGTGCTGATTTCAGAGGATCATGGGAAGACCATCTACACTTAGTTGAGTTTTCATATAAAAACAATTATCAGACTGGTACAAGGATGGCAGCATTTGAAGCTTTATATGGAAGACCGTGCAAATCTCTCGTTTCTTGATTTGGGATAGTGTATTGATTAGTTCTTGGTCCAGATTTGGTTAGAGATGCTGTAGAGAATATTGAGTTAATTCGAGTTAGGATGAAGGAAGCTCAGTCTAGGAAGAAGATTTATGCTAATAAGAGATGGAAAGACTTAGAGTTCTCAGTTGGAGATCATGTTTTTGTCATGGTCACCGATGAAAGGTGTAATCCGATTTGGAAAATCAGGAAAATTGGCACCGAGATTGGTTGGACCGTTTCTTATTATTGAAAGGGTCGGGAAATTTGCGTATAGAGTGGAGTTACCGAATAATTTGATAGGAGTACACAATGTTTTTCATATTTCTTATATAAGGAAGTGTATTCGAGATCTAGAGACTATTATTGCACTGACGGTGTTAGATGATCTAGTAGTGGAACCGAATATGACTATAATTAGAAAAAACCAGTCGTATACACGAGAGATGAGAAGAGGCTAAAGAACAAGACAGTCAAATTAGTCAAAGTCCGGTGGGGCGACGATGGGAGAGTCTGTACTTGAAAAATCGAGCGAGGATTAGAGATACTTATCCTGACTTGTTTCATGGTATGTTTTACCTTTATGTTTGATTGTTATAAGTACCTTATCATAATTTCGAGGATGAAATTATTTAAGGGGGTAGTCTGTAAGGACCCTAATTTTGACTAAGATTATTTAGGACATTTAATTATACAAATTAAATGAAATAATATAGATGGTTAAGGGATTGAAATTTGTTAATTTATAAGGGGCGTGCCTTAATAAATGTGTAAGAAAAATAGAATTAAAAAAAGAAAAATAAGTGAGAGGAATATGGCAAGGGCAAAATAGGAGTAGCCTATTTTATTATACCCTAAACCAATCTATCCATCATTTCTTATTCATTTTTAACATTTACAAACAAATCTAAAACCTTAAGCAAGCTCGGCCGACTACTATTAGAGAGATTCAAGGAGAAGAAAGGCTAGGATTCAAGTAGAAGACTAAAGCAAATCAATCAAAGAGCAAATCTCAACCTTCTTAACACCAAAACAAGGTGAATAATAGATTTACATCTCATTTTTGACTATAATTTCGGTTTCAAGTTAGATCTGAATTATTTTTGTAAGTTATATGCCATGTTGTATTTGTTTAAATGGATATGTGTGTGTGTGTGTGTGTGTGTGTGTGTGTGTGCGCGTGCTTATTGATGATTTTTTGTTTCATATAGATTTTAGGGTAAGTTAGATTAGGAAACCTATTAAAGAACATCAATATGATTTGCGTTTTAGATATACGGTCAAGAAAATTATTTTAGAAGTGGGTTTCAAGTTTCATAATTTTCTAAATTATTGTGGATTTATTATGAATTTTCTAGGAGAGAAAATAGTTAACATTGGGTTTAAATTATCTAAAGCAATTATATAACGATTTTGGGTCTAAAATTTATATATGATCAAAAACATATTAAAAGAGAATTACAAATATTTTTGAGGAATTCTCCTAAGTATTTTATTATGTTCATAAAATTATTTAAGGTAAGGGACTTGAATGTTTTATATATTTTATTACGGAGAAGGGCTTATTTGTTAAATGCTTTTATTTGATCATTTTGAATTCAGCAGCCTTTTAGAAAAGGATTTTGATAAAGAAATGGCAACCAATCATATTTTGACAAATTATGCAAGTTAGGTAAAAAGAAATTACATTGAAAGACAATAAAACAATTTTATTTCGAATTACAACTTTGCCACTTCCTTAGCTAGTTTTCGCCAATATGCCAGTTAGACTTTTCGCACCTGCTTGAAACCAAAGCACATGATATCAAGAAATCATTATGGAATGCATTGGAGAAAGGTGGAAGGAATGATGATGTAACAACCCGCATCCCAAAAGGCTTAATTTTGGTCTTAACTATATGAAACATCTGCCTAGACTTTGACAAGGTTTGCCTACCAAGTCGCTTCCAGATGAATTAATTTCACTGTTACAGTTTACATACTATTTATTTCCATTTATCTGCTTTATGCTATTTTTACATCCAATTTGGTTATTTCACAATTTCCCTTTTTCTTACATAAATGGTGTTTCAATTTCACATCCGTTCAGTCCGTATAGTTTGTCTATAATTTTTATACCATTTTGTTACAGATTTACACTAGCCTTTAGGGTCCATTTAATTTACATTTTTTCCCTAATTTACGTTCTCCTTTTAGAGATTTAATCGGTACAATTTTTTTAACCAATAGCCACTTCAATTACACAAAATTCCACTTTTACATTTTTAGACCATATATGAAACAAAAAATTATGCTAATTAGACTTCCCAACTTGGTTCCAAAACCATATTCAAATTATGTAATTATATCAATCAAAACCACAATTTCATTCAAGTAACAGATTCTGAATTTATTCAACTAACCTGTTCTACCATTAGAAATAGAGTAACAATTCTAATTCAATTTAATTAAACCAATCTTATTTATGCCATGAAACGTAAATAACAATTTGTCTGTTTCAAATTTCAACCCAAACATGAATTAGAATTGAGAAGTGGTAGAAGGAGAAGATACAATGATTTACATAAATCTCAACCTCATTTGTGCTATAAAACATGAATAGACTATTTATATGTCCCAACTTTTAAACCAAACATGAATTAGATTTGAGAAGTGAAAGAAGAAGAAGAAATTGCAATAATTTACATCTATTCTCAATTATCAACAGCAATTAATTCATATTAACGTGCCAAAAAAGAACTATAATTGAACTACTTTATTTTTCTATTTCATATTAAATCCCACTCACTAGCTTGTATAAATCTCTCTTTGATTTTTCTAAACTCCCCACATTGCATGAACATATATATATATATATATATATATATATATAATTTAATTTGGTTTAGATTTCTTTCTTTAGTAGATAAAAGGAAGAAGAATAATACAAACTAATTTTACTATAGAATTATAGCGATGGCTGAATAAAACATTAGGCTTAGGTTAGATGTTTATTTATAGTTTTTTTGAGTGAATATAGCCTATTAGATTATTTTAGAGTAAATCTGATTCTTTCATACATTTAATGGTTACCCGTTCTAGCTCATATACATCACTCGACAAATAAAATTTAGCCATCTCATCCAGTTACATCACTGGAGCGAATGGGAAGCCGTCACATGTCAGAAACAACACTGAAATACGTTGGAAAATCGCTGAAAACGAACCAGCTAAAAAAAACATCGCTCTAGATTTTGGGAGCCAATGGGACTTGATCCCTGGTTACTAAGGAAGTTAACATGTGCCTTTACCACTGTACCAATTGCTCTTTTAATTTATTTTTAGTTATAAGTATATGGTTAAATTTTCTTTCAATTACAAAAACCCATTTCATTTGGACATCGTCGTCTTCATTTTTTCAAATTTATAAATGTAGATGCCTTCTTTTTAAATATACCGTCATATCTTTTTCCTAGCATATTAACTTAATAATAACAATATTTTGTGAATGTAAATACTTTTCTTTTCTTTTTCTTATAAGTACACATTCATCATTGTACCTTTTTAGAGTAATTCGTACATATTGAACTTGTTACTTAACAATTTTTTTCTTTATTCCTATATTAAATCTTAAATTTAATTTCAAAATAGGTGCAAAGCACGAAATTTATGTTACGATAAACGTTATGTATGTTATTTTTTTGTAACAATAAAACTCCATGTTTATAAAATCATACATATATTCAAAAATGAGAAGCTTACTTTATTCATTTCAAAACATGCGTTTATTTTTATCAAAATGTTCATTCCATTTTGACACAAATGAAAGTTCTTATATTATACTCAATCATGACAATTTAATTCCTCTTTCCCTTTTTAATTGAAACATTTCAATAAATCTAATGCCAATTAATTTCAATACTAATTTCAAACGAATTCTAATTATAAACACTACTTCTTTTCACTTATTATTGTTTATTAATTTTTCCTTAAATATCGGCGTGTTACATCCCCCCTAAAGGATTTCGTCCTCGAAATCTCCAAAGGCGGAAGAATGTAATTAACAACCAACATCCACGAACTACATCAATCTACTCAACCATCATCCATCTCTTCCATTGTCCTTATTTTTAACTAATACAATTTATGATTTATGCAAAGTGAAATGCATATGAACTTACCTAATGCGAAAAAAGTAGTCGGTCTAATGATTTAGTTGACCTCTTGTAATGCAAGTATGCTTATGTCATGCAACCAAATGTATGCAATTACCATAGTATAATCGATAATTCTATATGTATGTTTCAATTATTCACCCTAATGCACCATCCATATGCAAAATCCATTTATACATACGCACACAGATATATACACATACACACATATACACACACACACATGCATACATATACAACCATGTGCAAATGCAATAGATAACAGGCACACATATGCAGGTGTGTGTACCTAATTGGCAGATTATCCTAATAAATATCTTTCTAGTGCATGTAATGCATCCATTGGCATCCACTTGAAATCATTTTAACCCATCAAACATAACATGCCCTAGTGACATGTTTACAAACAAGCTACCATCCATACGTTTCACCTAAAGATTATCAAAAAGACCATAACTAAGGAAAGATCAAAGATCAAAGATCAAAGATAGGATGTTCAAAAGAAAACTTACAACAAAAAGATGTGGGTAGGAAATCCTAATCCTCTCCTTCGGGGCCATTTGATGAACCGGTAGAGTAACCGGTCGAGCATTGTTAACAAGATATATCCTGAAATCAACCTCTCTTCGTAGAGGAAGGTCATTGATGTACTCAAAAACATCATGGTACAAAGAAACAACTAGAACAGAATTAAGATCATTAGGCGATACGTCTAAAGAATAAAGGTAGCAAAGCATAACAGACCCCGTGGATCACATGAAACCTCCAAGGTACACCGACTACATGTATTTAACAAGACTACCATCCTGTCACAATCTAAGATCGCCTCATATATCGACAACCAGTCCATACCTAAATAAGACCAAAACCGGTGAAACCAAGAATGAATACCATATAATCAAACTCTACTCCAAGAATCAAAATTTTCAGACCTCGGCAAAGCATCAATAAGTAAGCTGATCCTCCAACTGGTTTTGAGAATACTACAGGATCAGAAATGATGGAAACATCTAAATGAAGTCCCTCAACAAGAGAACTAGAGATAAAGGAATGAGATTCTCCTGAATCAAACAAGGTGTGTACTGAAATATCAGAAATGGAACACATACCTTCTACCATAACTTTCTCATACCCTTCCATTTGTTTTTCAAAATCTACAGTCAACCTTATCCTAGTGGGCTATTTAATCCTATTTTCTAACTCCAAATTTATTTCTTCCCATTTTATGTGAATACCAAAACATTTTTACTTTTTCTTTTCAACAAAGATCATAAATTTCTCAAAGTCAATTATTCTTTAAAATTATAAAGTCTGCTTTTTTCATTTCTTTTACAGTTATTTCTGATTTTTACCATTTCCATACAACTTGTAAGTTGCCTAAGATTTTAAAATCTTCCATTTTCAAATTTCACAAAGCTTGAAAGTATTAAAACTGTTAAGTACTCTTTTAAAATTTTAACTTACTAGCATTTACCTGTATATTTCCAAATATTATTTATTTCAAAGAAAAATTCAGAAGTAGTGCTTTATAAACTTTTCAAATTCTCTTTCTTTTATACAAAATTTCCATTTTTAAAAGTAAAATACACATTGGAGATAAGCGCAACAATGTGTAAAATAAAATGCCAAACAATTATAGAAAAATAGCTTTCCTCCCTTTTTGTCAAATTCTTTTAATTTTCTTTTCAACAAAATTTAAGTGGTTTGTCTATTTATTTTATTGAAATAAAATATAAGACACCCACTGCTTCCACTAAAAGCAAAATACACATCGAGGGTGAATATAACAATGTGCTTAAAAAGTACTACAATGATGAAAAATAGCCTATAACAGTTTCTTTTTACACAATTCCCATAAAGTTTATTTGACAAATTTCATATCATTTTCCTTTCTTTTTTTAAATACCATATTTCCACTATTTTTTATTTTGGGAAAACACTTTTACTTATTTACCATTTAAATCAGAGTAGATAACAGGAAACCTAATAGCTTAAGCCCACTTTTATATATCAATATAAAAACGCACAAATTTTCTTATGGTCGCAACGCCTTTTCCTCGTATTTATTTCCAACATATCAATGTCCTAAAGGTCACACTGGGCTAATCTCCTTGATTTACTTTCATGCCCATAATTCCTCTGCTACTACTAGCTTATATAAGAAACAACCATTAACATTTCTACAAGAATAAATAGGGAAGGTCCATCCTATCTCCTAAAGCTTGTTCCCATTCACTTTCCCATAGATAGGGTAGGCATGAATAAATGTAATTCTGACATATATAGATAAAACCTTAAAAAAACTCTTAATATAACTTTTGTCTATATACATATATATAATTTCAAAACTCAATTTTGAAAACTTTTTGAAAGACTCCTTGAAAAACTATTTTTTCAAGTACGTTCTCTCAATACGTGTCTTAATCCTAAGGAATCCTTAACCGTAGGCTCCATTACCTATCTACCGCATATTTTAAAACTTGGTTTGGCATTTACATCTTCCTTCCAAAAATTAAAGCATCAAAAAATTTTGAAATCCTAAAATTCTTGCCTTTAAAAGTGTTGCCTAAAACTTCTTGTTAAATCGATAAATACTTGATGGCTTTACCTTCACTCTTATGGTGTTTGAATTTAAAGTATCCCCTAAACCTAGATGGGAATACTAACAATTCTAAGTTTAGAATTTAACATATTTTTCCTTTTCAAGACCTTTATAAATTTCTAAAAATTGGAATCTTTGATTCAACTTTTTCATTAAGTTTTTCTTTTTCAAAAACTTATTTATTTTCACCAAACAATTTATTCCAAAGACATACCTTATTTGTTTTCAAAATGTTCTTTCACAATTTTCAAATTACAAAAACAGAAGTAGATAAAAACAATGAATCTCTTAAGAGTTTCTTGACTTTTTCCTACCACGCTTACTAACATTTCTTCCAATTACTGCACTTTTTATTATACTTATAGATTTTATACTTTAATGTATTGGAACTATTATAGAAACCGCTAAAAATCTTCTATTAATCCTTTAAAGAAGGATTTAAGTATGTGTGAAATTACAAGGAATTATTTTTATTTTATTCTTGAAATAGGCTATATAAAATATAGTCCATTATATATTTTGTACATCTTTTTCACATATTCCTTATAATTTCAACAAAACATCTTCATTTATGGCTTGCTCGATTCATAAAAATATATATCATTACTCCTTTCATTCCATTAAATTAAATTATGTCAAATCCTTATAATCTACAATACGAACGCAGTTACTTAACTAAATTTCAAGTTCTAAGTCTCCCTTTTAAAATATGTACCCTATTCCCAATTTCTACCATTCATTTTGTTCACCCATAAGAATAATTTTAATGTAAAAATATTTCCAAGCTATATTGCTCTTTTTCACTTTCACAAGAATAGAGTTTTACAAAGTTTATTTTACTAAAATTTTTGTCTTCCAATTAACTTAAATTTAAATTCGTTTTGCTTTATAAACAAACTAGCAAGCAATTTATGTTGTATAATCTTACAGAAACAATTTTTCTTCAAATAAAAATTTTTATCATACAAAAACCATACCTCTTTTCCAAAACTCAATATTTACTTTATCAAATATATTTTAACTTTTTAATCTAAAAAAATTTCCTCTTTAATGGGTTAAACTTAAAGTGGACCTTTACTTACTTCCTTAGGAATGTTCTATTCCTAATTTTGGAAATCCTTTTTACCCCATCTAAATATCTTTTTCTCTAAGGAATTCTTCTACATGCCTAACATATGGATTCTAATTATTTTCCAATAAATGGACCTATTGTACATTTTCCATCGACAATAAAAATAGGGACTTAATATCCTTGGGCTACAACGACCCAACAAGAACTGATGTACTAATTTTCTTTCTTTCCATAGACTTTCCATATGTTACTAATCTACCATTGGGATTAATTGGATTTTAATATATTTATTTTTAAAGTATAAATGAAAATACATACACTCATACTTCCTAATTTTTAGGATCATCTAACCTACTTTTATAGGATCTACTAACCTATGCTCTGATACCAAATGTAATAACCCGCACCCATTAGGCTTATATTTTCGATGGACCGTAAATCCAATCTTACTAAAGCATGAATTTCTGGTTTAGTATCTTGCAAATAACAAAGGTACGTCAGAGTAATGTTTATAAAATCTCACAGCGGAATAATGATAAAGTATTCAACATATGGTTACTAACCAGGATTAGGCTACTGTTCCTAACAGTGTTGAACCTAGGAGTGAAACTTGCCTTTTTACTAAATCCCCGTAACAATCCGCATATTTCTACGATAATATATTTAAATGATTTATTTAAATATAGCATCATTAGTCAAATTAAAGTCCAAAATGCTACTTTTTGTAAACAGTCGAATTAGGACTCGTCCATTGAGTCCAAAATGGCGTTTGCGACCTTTTTGAGTATAAACATCGATATGTTTGGAGTTGATTAGAATTATGATATTTTCGTTTGGGGCTTTGGGTTTAGGTTTCAGCCCATTAACCCAACAAGAGAACCCAACTCCTCTACCAAATATCCTAACTCTCTACTCTTCATTCATTCTACTCCTCGTTTCCTAACACTCAAGTTAAAAAGAACAACGGGGAAAAGAAAGGAAATTAGAAATTCCTAAGTCCTAGTTCTCTTAGGAAATTCAAGTTCTTTCTCTAAAATCAAAGAGAGCTTAGGTAAGCATCCTCTTCATCTTCTCCATCTCAATCTCTCTTCAATTTGCAGAAATTCTTAAACCCTAACTTAGAAATATTTGCTTATGAGCTTAGATTTGAGCTTCTTGGGTTGAAGTGAAGAGTGGTTGAGCTTTCCTTTGTCTTAGAGCTCCTCATTCCTTGTTTTTAATTTTAAAGGTGAGTTCTTGAACTCACATCTATGTCTATAGATTTCAATGTTGTTAGGTATGAAATCCCTAACATCTATTTCATGTTCAATTGCTTTGATTTGAACTGATTTGGTGAATTTTTCAATTTTGGTGTTTTGAAGTCAAAATCTTTAAAGATCGTATCTTGGATGTTTGGACATGTTTTTGGTGGTGTATTGAAGAGCTTATAGGGCAGGGTTGTCGATTGGCATAAATCCCAAGCATCCGTCGCTCATTCAATCGCTTCCAGTTTGGATTTTTTGCCCTCTTTGGGTTAGGCTGATTTTTGCTTAGCAGGAAAATCCAGACATCTAAAAAAAATCCAAACGTCTGGAACAAAATTCAGACGTTTGGTTGAAAAATTCAGACGTTTGGAAAGGGTCCCTGGAAAAGCAAAAAAAGGGCAGAGCTAAAATCCAGACTCTGGAACAAAAATCCAAACGTCTGGAACAAAATTCAGAAGTCTGGTTGAAAATTTTTGACGTTTGAAAGTGTTCTGGAATTAAAAAAGAAAGGAGAAAAACGCATATATTTCTAAAACCTAGGGCCAGACATCTGGAAATACCTACCAGAAGTCTGGATCTGTTAATTTTGCCTATTTTGGCTGTTTTTAAGTGGATTTCGAATTTTTATTGATTTTTTATTGATCTGATTGGTTATTGTCATTTATTATCGACTTTGACGAATTCTATTCTAGATTTTTGGGAATATCCAATTGATTGGATTTGATATCGATTTTTATGGTTTTGATTCACGTCGTCGTATGTGATTTTTTGGTGATCGGTTGTTTTTACAATCGTTTTCTTTGATTTGTCACTTTTAAAATGCAAAGGTTTCTATACTAGTAGTAAATATTCAAACTCTTTCACAAAAATGATTTTAATGTTATTTTTAATACAAAGCTCATTTTTAAAATCATTTTTCAATCTATTAGTATATACAAACCTTTACCTCATTCGTATGAGAAATCTAATTAAACGACTTAGCAAAACAAGTGGTATGAAGCGCTTATGTTTACTTCGTCGGCTAATTTTTGGACTGGTTCGATCGAAATCTTATGACGATTTTCGAGTGGAAATCTACAATTTGTTCGTAAATATTTAAGTTAAGCTAGTGGTTATGGGACATGAAGCTAAACTCATTTATTTACTACCTTAGTGTAATTTACACTTATCGATCAATGGTGATCATTTTATGATTTAGACTAGCGATACGCGATGTATCTTTGTCCTCGTGAGGGACTATACCTCGATTTAATGGAGTTTCGTCTCATTTTTATGGGCTAGCGACTCATGGTCTTTGGACCATTTGTGCGACAATCAGCTCGAGAATTCGAGGCATGTGGCGTATCTTTTTAGGTGCATCGATGTTCGACTTTGCATGAGGCGTATCTTTTTAGGTGCATCGATGTTCGACTTTATATGGGGCGTATCTTTTTGGGTTCGTAAATGTTTGACTAGGCATGGGGCGTATCTTTTTAGGTGCGTCGATGTTCGACTTTGCATAGGGCATATCTTTTTAGGTGCGTCGAAGTTCGACTAGGCATGGGACATATCTTTTTAGGTGCGTCGATGTTCGACTTTGCATAGGGCATATCTTTTTAGGTGCGTCGAAGTTCGACTAGGCATGGGACGTATCTTTTTAGGTGCGTCAATATTCGACTTTGCATGGGGCGTATCTTTTTAGGTGCGACGAAGTTCGACTATGCATGGGGCGTATCTTTTTAGGTGTACCGATGTTCGACTATGCATGGGGCGTATCTTTTAAGGTGCATCTTAAATAGTACTCGAGTCAGACCAAGATATTTCAGGTGCTTCTACTTGACTTCTTATCAGGGTCCGTCATCTGATTTTTGGCTAACTACTTTAGCTTAGTAATTTTTGTTATTATACATTCAAGATAGAGACTCCTTGATGTATACATCTTCTTTTATCTTGCACTTATACATATTCTTTTGTGATGTAGTGGATCCTATATGACCACTATTTTAATGTACATCTCGATGTGTTTTATTCATATTTGTTTCCGCCTTTGTGATATGAATATTTGTGACTGATTTATGTTATGCTTATTTTACATTTGTTTCCGAAGATCACGTAGCCATTGTGTAGTAGTTTTGAGTTTGTAATTGATATGTCAGATTTCCTCTTGAAACAAAATGCATATAATACTATCTGACATATCGGTACTCGCAAAAATCAATTACACAGATGGTTGCTCCTCAACAGCCTTATTCTTCGTGCTAGTCGACGGCATTACTCCGTAGTGTCCTTAGCTAGTGTGAGTATAGAGGTGGGGCAACACAATCCCAATACTTGCTAAAATGTTACACACACCACTACCCAATCTACCTTTATAGCTTGTTGGAAAACCTGAACAGGTAACCCAACAAATAGGTAGAAACAAATATATAAATATATATATATATATATATATATCAAAATTACAAATACGCTCTCTCAAGAAGAAATCACTCAAGAGCCTAGGTATTCACTCAACCTAGTGCTCTGATACCAACTGTAACGACCCGCCCTCCTACGCCCAGGAAGACGTTCCATCATGAAGAAAGAAAGGGATGAGAAAATAGAAAAGATAGAGAAGAAAGAACAACAACATCAGAATCTCACAGCGGAACGAATAAAATATAATAATCACATAAGTATTTACATAGTATATAACATCAATCAGAGTTATACAGATAATACATCACATACTAGACAGTTATAAACACCTGTCTAGTTAATACAACCAATCACAATCAACTCAATACACACTACTAAGAGATACCAACACAACGAAACTATATATATATATATCTACAACGCTGAAGCCACCTGCTCTATTGCTCCTCCAGAATTCATCAAAGCTAACCTGAATCCCTTGGCTACCCGTAAAAATTTGGGTACCCAAGAGTTTATGAAAAACAAAAATAAACTCCGGGTCAGACATGGGTCTGGTATGAGTAACAGTTAAAGTTGCTTAACTTTTGAAAATCTTTTGAAAACAAAAGGTATCACGTAAGACTTCCCACACATAAACATGGAAAAGTTTTACCTTACGCTAACCAAAACATTTGATAGGAAATTCTGTGATATTATAATAGGTCTAGGATTTTCAAGTAAATAGAAAATAGCCGAAATTGTTACATGATTAAATTCCAGCTACTAGCCACAAAAGTGGGTAATACAATCAAAACCGTTGGCACTTATTGGATTGTGGATTCCATACAATGGCAGGGCTACTGGGGTACCGCCCGTCACAGTACGTGGCCTAGATCAACGTACCGAGGATCACTCCCGACCCCCTGCAACACAAGGCCGGAACAATTCCTTACTGAACAGTCCCGAACAAGATAAACCCCGGCAGTTGTTGCAATCAACCGCCCACACAGCCGAAAATAAAGGGACATCTAGACAGAGGAATATCCTTGTCCTGCTTGGGCATGACCCACCTAACCTTACTGCACCTCCCCTGTTTTAGCCATTCCCGGTTGATGAGGCTTGAGGTTGCGATTACCTTTAGAGAACATATTTCTTAGAATGCTCATCTCCCGCCTGACGATGTGTTGAAAGCATTCAATCCATACAAGTTCGTTCCGGGTTCGAACGAAACCGAAGGCATTATCTCGTTACACTCATTTTGGAATCACCCTCAGAGTTAACGACGATAACCCTTGCATTCTGAATCTCCGTCTTCACTTCAGATTCACGACCTATCGTTAATTTGGAATCGATGTGGTTTTTGGATATTCCTAATGTGGAAAACCGATCCCGGTCTCATCGAAATCCAAAAGGTGTCTTTTAAGGCCAAGTTGTCTATTTAGTCTTAACAGTTTAATTCAATATAATTCAATATACACACAGATGGATAATTCATAATATCACAATAGATAATCACAGATGATCTCATAAACAGATAATCAATATTATCATCTAAACAGATAACCAAATATTATCATATTTAAACCAAGCATCCATGACACATAGATATAATTCATGCCAGATCACAATCATCAAATGAAATATCAATATCATTCATCCATAAGCAATGATTTATAATCATACCATTTGTAATTAGTTTAAAATGAATTAAACTAACTACTTCAATCTCTAATTAATTTAAAATAAAATAAATTAATTACTTCATCTATAAACCCTACTTATACAACCATTAATTAATTATAAATCAAATTAATTAATCTCTAGATATTCATCTTGATTAATCACCCTTGGTTAATCATTCACTAATTACAATAGGAAATTAGTCTTTAATTAATTTTACAAATTAATTATTCTAAATTATTTATAGTAATTAACATTTAATTACTTTATTTTTAATTGACTACATCTATTCTTAATTAATCACATCAATTAATCACCACATTATTAATTATTTCTTAATTAAACAATTCTTAATTTACATCATTAATTATATGAATTAATGATCTCTAATTCAGATTAAATTACTTTATTAATCACATTAAGTGATTAATTTTTAATTAAACACAATTATTAATCACCCTTGATTAATATCATTCCAGTAATTACTATCCTTAATTACCATATTAATAAATTAATTATTCCCATAATTAATTATCTCCATTAATTAATCCTATGATTAATTATAAAAGTAATTATCCGAATTACTTTATTAACACATCATCTTTCATTAATTACATTCAGTACTTAACATTAATTACTTCCTTAAGTAATTGTGCTCCATTTAATACACTAAGTAATTATACTTATCAAATGATTTCCTTAAATTAATTAAACTAAATTAATGAACTTAATTTAATCATTTTATCAAAATTAATTACAATAAGTAATTAATCTCTTAATTACTTTTTATCAAGTAATTACATTTAACCACTTACAAAAGATTATCTAATTAATCTTATTAATTATCAAAATTTACCACATATATTAATTAATTAATAATCTTTAGTTAATCATCTTCATTAACTAATAACATTACTTAATTTACTTCTTAGTTAATTTCTAGTTATAAATTAATCTAAATTATTAATTTATAAATTAAATACATAAGTCATTCCTTAATTATCTTATTCATTTAAATCATTTTAATACCTTAATAATTTCTAAGATAATCTATTTCTTTATTGATGACTTCATTAATATTAAAGTGTATTACATTTTAAAATTTAAATCCAAATTCCATTTTGAATTTGAGATTCAAAATGATTATTTATTTAAATGTTTATAATCCTTTTATAAGAACTTTATCAAAATCAAGTTTCAATATTTGTTTGAAAACAAATCTACTTTTTAAAAAGCTATTTTAATTTAAACTTGTTTTAAGAACATTCAGAATTTAAAAACTTTTTCACATACCTCGATCTGAATTCAAGAAACTTGAATCCTCTATTTATTTAAAACATTTGATTCTAAACTTTGATTTAAACTTGTTTTAAACCTTGATTTAAAATTCTTTATTAAAAATCCAAATTTCGTTTTAAAACTTTAAGATTCAAAAGTTTCGTTCCAATCTAAACTTTATCTTTGAATTTAAACCCTAATAAAAATCCTATATCAAATTCTAAATTAAATTTAAAATCTGAAGATGGTCAGGTTTTTGAACCTGAAACCCACCTTTAAATACTTTAAACTTTTATTTCAGTTCAAATTTAAATTTAAAAATAAACTTGAATTCAATTTTGCAAACTGAATTTAAACTTGAATCTATACTTAACTTTTAATTTAACTTAGTTCAACTTTGTTATAATTTAAAGTTAAGCTTAGGAGATTGAACAGGTTCTGGAACCTGTAACAAGCATTTACTCGAGCCTCCCACCTTGCTTCGAGTCTTAACCCAAAAACTTCGAGTAAAAATGTGATTCAACCCGAGTAAAACTCGAGTTCAAAAATCCCACAACGTCCCAACCTTCACCAGTCACGAATCCCTGTACCGTGCATATGCACGGTAGCTCCGACCACAACTGTTCGTTAACTATAAACGCAACACGTCAGGGAACAACCCAACAACCCTCCTTGACCATCAACTCATGACCGATCCCCCTAAATCGCCATCGAGCACCTAAATCCAAACCTGGAACAAACATGACCCCCCCTCTCGAAAACCTGTCAACGCTCGCCTCTCGTCGCTCCGACCATCTGAAGGTCGGCAGCTCCGGCTACACCTTCGTCTACCTCCCCTCTACGAATCCCCCACAACCCATAATGCTCGATCGTCTCTGGTCTTCGAACGAGACCAAAATGCAACCGCGACAAAAACTAGGTCTAGAAACTTCATTCACCTACCGCTGTCGCCACCGTGGCCGTGACCACTTCCGACCATTTTTCCCATCACCTCGGCAAGCTTCTCCACCCCCTCGCACAACCTCAACCCCTTTGATCAACGAGACCGACTCCGGCGACTCCAAAAGCAAAAATTGAACAAACCCAAACTGCTCCTTTAATACTTAACTGAAAATTTTAGTTTTAGTTTTAAAAATCATAAGTTTGGATGATGTTTCAGATTGCACGCCTGAATCATAGAATCATGATGTTTGGATTTTCACTTATTTATAGTTGGGTCTGTAAATTTGATTACCAGAAACAAACCATATCTCTTTTACTAAAATAATAATTTTAAAACTAAAACTGGTGATTAAATACACAAGTTTTACTTAAAACTTAAGTTTACACAGAGACTACATCAAGAGATATAGAATTTAAAAGCAAATAAGAACCTGAAAACATGAACAAAGAATACCCAGAACTAAAACAGAACATTCACAACATATATTCCTATATAAGTACAGAGAAAAGCACCAACATATACTTGCATTCAAACATAATGTTTCTAGAGAATCTATACAACCAAATTACTACTTATGTTATTTAAATCTTGAACCATAGGTTTTTGAAAACAAAGCTTGAACTTTAATCTTAAATACCGAGGTGTATCTCAGGCTATCAACATACATACACAGTAACACATATACCAGGAATGCATTAAGTTATATACCCATCAGTAGTTAAGCATCATATAAACTTAAGTAGTTTAAAATTTAGGTTACTCACCTTGCTTTTGGAAAGAAACAGAGCTTTCCCCCCCTTTTTTTCTCTTTCTGAAACAATTTAACTTCAAAAACTGGGAATGTTTTTACTTGACTTTCCTTTGATTCTTCTTGCTTTCTTGTTTGATGCTTCAGTTGTAATATTACCTTAGTTTGTATAGATGGAAGTGTTTGTTATTTTTTTTTCCAGGTTTAATATGTTATGAACGAACTAACAATAATATGTATATAAAGAAGTTCAGGGGAAGGTATTTACTGAGGAAAATTTGCAGGTACAATATTTCATTTTGTTTGTATTAGGCAAGATATTTATTTTGGAGGCTGGAATGATTTTGCATCCAATTCGTATGGACATGTTTTACTGCTAGAAATGAAAGCATTTATTGTTTTAAGTACTTTATGTTTACTGCTAACCTTGTTTTTATGTTTAGATATTTTTGTTTTATTTCTTAACTTGTTTTAGCTTGTTCTACAAACTACCATATACAAGATATTTGTTTTACTTAGCTGTGCATACTTATTTACAGCTACACATATGTTTTTTTTTTGTTAAATTACCAACATAATTATAGTACAGATATGATTACATGTTTCCTTTTCTCAGCTTTGCATTTCATTTTACATGTTTATATTCTTGCCTGCATATATTTTCTTTACAGGCTGCATTCTTACTTTGTTTATTTGATTGCATAAAGTTTTGTACTTTTATGTCTCTTACAAATCTTGTGTATAGATATTTTCTTACTTATTTTGTTCTTAGCTTATTCCAGTTATTATTTATAAACTTTACTTATGTTAAATACCATACATTTAATTCATTCTTAAGTTTAATAATTATAAAGTTTACTTTATTTTAAATCTACAAATCATAGCTTTCCAAAATACATGTATATGAATAAATTTAAAATAACAAATTCTTTTTATATTAAAATTTATTTGTAAAGATATTGCATTACTAATGTTGTTTAAATATAACTCATTATTAATTTAAAATGATTCATAGATTAAATCACTACATAAATGAATTACTTATTTTATAAAGTTGAAGTAAAAAGAACAAAACAATCTTTTTATTTAAATTTAAACTTAGGCAAGAATTTATTTTTAAACAAATTAAATTTATATTTAGTATTTTTAAGATCATATTATTATTTATTCAATATTAAATTTTCAAATTATCAAAAATAGCAGAATTAGAAAACATAACTTTATTTATTAATTTAAAACAGAGCTTATCTATTTATAATATATACAATTATATACATATATACATTATAAATAGAAACAATTTAAATTAGCCTTTAAAAGATAAATTATCGGTTAAATATTTATTGAAAAGGAGATTTTTTAAATCAATTCAAATATTATTAACAAATATTATTAAATCAATTTAATTTTTAATGTAGATTATTAAATTGATATTGCCCCAAATTTCCGGGATGTCACATTCTTCCCCCTTTAAAAGAATTTCGTCCCCGAAATTTAAAAAAAGGTAATTTAATAATCCAATTAAATATTTATTTTAAAACACAAGCATATATTAATCATATGCTAACAACTATAGCAACCAATTCATCCAAACAAACAAATCTATATATCCAGACAAAACTTCGGATAGAATTTTCTCGAGTTTCCCCAAGTATAAATACCGGGTTACTCGCTCTATAGAATTCAAACAAACAATAATACTAAGCTACAGAACTTCTACTCGTCTAGATCTACAAAACAAGACAGGATATCAGACTACAGACAAGTTTGAATCAACAACCAAAACTCCATGAACTGCTGATTCTATAACAAGAGATAGATCTTACACGTACTCCCTCAGAGTTACATGAACACAACGAATTCCAGTTATCCAAACTGACAATCCAATCCTGAAGACCAAACACTTATCCAAAATCAAATCTCCGACTTCGAAATCCAAATTCCTTCGTATCTTATCCACAAAACTCCTCGGATGATCCTGGGCTTCCTTCATCTTTGCCGATCAGCTCAACTCTTGCTGATGCTCCTAGAAATAAACTGGACCAATAACAATCCAACAAAATGATCTTTCCAAGATCAACCAAACTCAGAACACAAACTCTATTCCAAATTAGAAAACAGAACTCACTTCTCTCATCTGGAAGAGATAAAATAGGTGCACTCCAATCTGGCCTCAGATTCTGAAAAATTTCCTGTAGAACTCTCTAATCCAAACATTGCAACATCCAATTGTTTCCAAACTAAAACAGCTGCCACCATGCTTCCACTACGCAACTCTGATCGAACAGATGAAAATGCTGAAGTCGAACACAGACTGGACAACACATTCCAACATTAGGGCTCCACAGATCAAAAGAAAACTCTGAAGTTCCTCCAAAATCCGAGTTACTTCACCAAACTCAAAAATCATCCTATTACTAAGCTGAACCATCAGTACCACTCCTGGAAATCCAGTCGATACCAAACTCAATCTCCAGATGCTGACCAAACTCTGACTTCTTGAAGATATCTAGAAAAAACCTCTGAAACACAAGAGAATCCTCAAATTATCGCAAATCACCTTTTCGATCAATCCAGCCAAATTCCAAAGAAAAACTGTTCTCTCTACTAATCAGAACAGCTTACACTTACGTGGCCAATCCATCGAAGAAATGGATCTACTATACTGCTTCTAAGGTTACCCAAGATAAACTACTAAGCCAAAAGACTTCCTAAACCAAAATTCTTTAAGAAACTCGGACCTCAAAGCAAACAGAAACTCCCAGCTGAACACAGTCACAACACCGAAGCAGACACTCTTCCTTACTTGTTCCAAAGAACACCTTCGGAGACATCCATAGCCACCGTGTCTCATCACACAGCTACTGCACCTTGACGTATCAAGATATTATGACTTGCTTCTGCCTAGCCGATAGATCCAAACTCTAGCTCAACCAAACTACACTTCAAAAAGAACACCGAACCTTAACAGATTTCCTTCAGAGATCAATGAAATCCTTACACCATCCAATGTTTACTCGAGACGGTACTAGGTCTACAGTCTCGACAATTACACTTCCAACCTCAATCATTCAAATTCCAACCATTGGTAGCTGTGTTACACACACCACTACCCAATCTACCTTTATAGCTTGTTGGAAAACCTGAACAGGTAACCCAACAAATAGGTAGAAACAAATATATATATATATATATATATATATATATATATATCAAAATTACAAATACGCTCTCTCAAGAAGAAATCACTCAAGAGCCTAGGTATTCACTCAACCTAGTGCTCTGATACCAACTATAACGACCCGCCCTCCTACGCCCAGGAAGACGTTCCGTCATGAAGAAAGAAAGGGATGAGAAAATAGAAAAGATAGAGAAGAAAGAACAACAACATCAGAATCTCACAGCGGAACGAATGAAATATAATAATCACATAAGTATTTACATAGTATATAACATCAATCAGAGTTATACAGATAATACATCACATACTAGACAGTTATAAACACCTGTCTAGTTAATACAACCAATCACAATCAACTTAATACACACTACTCAGAGATACCAACACAGCGGAACTATATATATATCTACAACGCTGAAGCCACCTGCTCCATTGCTCCTCCAGAATTCGTCAAAGCTAACCTGAATCCCTTGGCTACCCGTAAAAATTTGGGTACCCAAGAGTTTATGAAAAACAAAAATAAACTCCGGGTCAGACATGGGTCTGGTATGAGTAACAGTTAAAGTTGCTTAACTTTTGAAAATCTTTTGAAAACAAAAGGTATCACGTAAGACTTCCCACACATAAACATGGAAAAGTTTTTACCTTACGCTAACCAAAACATTTGATAGGAAATTCTGTGATATTATAATAGGTCTAGGGTTTTCAAGTAAATAGAAAATAGCCGAAATTGTTACATGATTAAATTCCATCTACTAGCCACAAAAGTGGGTAATACAATCAAAACCGTTGGCACTTATTGGATTGTGGATTCCATACAATGGCAAGGCTACTGGGGTACCGCCCGTCACAGTACGTGGCCTAGATCAACGTACCGAGGATCACTCTCGACCCCTTGCAACACAAGGCCGGAACCATTCCTTATTGAACAGTCCCGAACAAGATAAACCCCGGCAGTTGTTGCAATCAACCGCCTACACAGCCGAAAATAAAGGGACATCTAGATAGGGGAATATCCTTGTCTTGCTTGGGCATGACCCACCTAACCTTGCTGCACCTCCCCTGTTTTAGCCATTCCCGGTTGATGAGGCTTGAGGTTACGATTACCTTTAGAGAACATATTTCTTAGAATGCTCATCGCCCGCCTGATGATGTGTTGAAAGCATTCAATCCATACAAGTTCGTTCCGGGTTCGAACGAAACCGAAGGCATTATCTCGTTACACTCATTTTGGAATCACCCTCAGAGTTAACGACGATAACCCTTGCATTCTGAATCTCCGTCTTCACTTCAGATTCACGACCTATCGTTAATTTGGAATCGATGTGGTTTTCGGATATTCCTAATGTGGAAAACCGATCCCGGTCTCATCGAAATCCAAAAGGTGTCTTTTAAGGCCAAGTTGTCTATTTAGTCTTAACAGTTTAATTCAATATAATTCAATACACACACAGATGGATAATTCATAATATCACAATAGATAATCACAGATAATCTCATAAACAGATAATCAATATTATCATCTAAACAGATAACCAAATATTATCATATTTAAACCAAGCATCCATGACATATAGATATAATTCATGCCAGATCACAATCATCAAATGAAATATCAATATCATTCATCCATAAGGAATGATTTATAATCATACCATTTGTAATTAGTTTAAAATGAATTAAATTAACTACTTCAATCTCTAATTAATTTAAAATAAATTAAATTAATTACTTCATTTATAAATCCTGCTTATACAACCATTAATTAATTATAAATCAAATTAATTAATCTCTAGATATTCATCTTGATTAATCACCCTTGGTTAATCATTCACTAATTACAATAGGAAATTAGTCTTTAATTAATTTTACAAATTAATTATTCTAAATTATTTATAGTAATTAACAATTAATTACTTTATTTTTAATTGACTACATTTATTCTTAATTAATCACATCAATTAATCACCACATTATTAATTATTTCTTAATTAAACAATTCTTAATTTACATCATTAATTATATGAATTAGTGATCTCTAATTCAGATTAAATTACTTTATTAATCACATTAAGTGATTAATTTTTAGTTAAACACAATTATTAATCACCCTTGATTAATATCATTCCAGTAATTACTATCCTTAGTTACCATATTAATAAATTAATTATTCCCATAATTAATTATCTCCATTAATTAATCCCATGATTAATTATAGAAGTAATCATCCGAATTACTTTATTAACACATCATCTTTCATTAATTACATTCAGTAATTAACATTAATTACTTCCTTAAGTAATTGTGCTCCATTGAATACACTAAGTAATTATACTTATCAAATGATTTCCTTAAATTAATTAAACTAAATTAATGAACTTAATTTAATCATTTTATCAAAATTAATTACAATAAGTAATTAATCTCTTAATTACTTTTTATCAAGTAATTACATTTAACCACTTACAAAAGATTATCTAATTAATCTTATTAATTATCAAAATTTACCACATATATTAATTAATTAATAATCTTTAGTTAATTATCTTCATTAACTAATAACATTACTTAATTTACTTCTTAGTTAATTTCTAGTTATAAATTAATCTAAATTATTAATTTATAAATTAAATACATAAGTCATTCCTTAATTATCTTATTCATTTAAATCATTTTAATACCTTAATAATTTCTAAGATAATCTATTTCTTTATTGATGACTTCATTAATATTAAAATGTATTAGGACGTTACATTTTAAAATTTAAATCCAAATTCCATTTTGAATTTGAGATTCAAAATGATTATTTATTTAAATGTTTATAATCCTTTTATAAGAACTTTATCAAAATCAAGTTTAAATATTTGTTTGAAAACAAATCTACTTTTTAAAAAGCTATTTTAATTTAAACTTGTTTTAAGAACATTCAGAATTTAAAAACTTTTTCACATACCTCGATCTGAATTCAAGAAACTTGAATCCTCTATTTATTTAAATCATTTGATTCTAAACTTTGATTTAAACTTATTTTAAACCTTGATTTAAAATTCTTTATAAAAATCCAAATTTCGTTTTAAAACTTTAAGATTCAAAAGTTTCGTTCCAATCTAAACTTTATCTTTGAATTTAAACCCTAATAAAAATCGTATTTCAAATTCTAAATTAAATTTAAAATCTGAAGATGGTCAGGTTTTTGAACCTGAAACCCACCTCTAAATACTTTAAACTTTTATTTCAGTTCAAATTTGAATTTAAAAATAAACTTGAATTCAAATTTGCAAACTGAATTTAAACTTGAATCTATACTTAACTTTTAATTTAACTTAGTTCAACTTTGTTATAATTTAAAGTTAAGCTCAGGAGATTGAACAGGTTCTGGAACCTGTAACAAGCATTTACACGAGCCTCCCACCTTGCTTCGAGTCTCAACCCAAAAACTTCGAGTAAAAATGTGATTCAACCCGAGTAAAACTCGAGTTCAAAAATCCCACAACGTCCCAACCTTCACTAGTCACGAATCCCTGTACCGTGCATATGCACGGTAGCTCCAGCCACAACTGTTCGTTAACGATGAACGCAACACGTCAGGGAACAACCCAACAACCCTCCTCGACCATCAACTTATGACTGATCCCCCTAAATCGCCATCGAGCAGATAAATCCAAACCTGGAACAAACAGGACCCCCCCTTTCGAAAGCCTGTCAACGCTCGCCTCTCGTCGCTCCGACCATCTGAAGGTCGGCAGCTCCGGCTACACCTTCGTCTACCTCCCCTCTACGAATCCCCCACAGCCCATAACGCTCGATCGCCTCTGGTCTTCGAACGAGACCAAAATGCAACCGCGACAAAAACTAGGTCTAGAAACTTCATTCACCTACCGCTGTCGCCACCGTGGCCGTGACCATTTCCGACCATTTTTCCCATCACCTTGGCAAGCTTCTCCACCACCTCGTACAACCTCAACCTCTCTGATCAACGAGGCCGACTCCGGCGACTCGAAAAGCAAAAATTGAACAAACCCAAACTGCTCCTTTAATACTTAACTGAAAATTTTAGTTTTAGTTTTAAAAATCATAAGTTTGGATGATGTTTCAGATTGCACGCTTGAATCATAGAATCATTATGTTAGGATTTTCACTTATTTATAGTTGGGTCTGTAAATTTGATTACCAGAAACAAACCATATCTCTTTTACTAAAATAATAATTTTAAAACTAAAACTGGTGATTAAATACACAAGTTTTACTTAAAACTTAAGTTTACACAGAGACTACATCAAGAGATATAGAATTTAAAAGCAAATAAGAACCTGAAAACATGAACAAAGAATACCCAGAACTATAACAGAACATTCACAACATATATTCCTATATAAGCACAGAGAAAAGCACCAATATATACTTGCATTCAAACATAATGTTTCTAGAGAATCTATACAACCAAATTACTACTTATGTTATTTAGATCTTGAACCATAGGTTTGTGAAAACAAAGCTTGAACTTAAATCTTAAATACCGAGGTGTATCTCAGGCTATCAACATACATACACAGTAACACATATACCAGGAATGCATTAAGTTATATACCCATCAGTAGTTAAGCATCATATAAACTTAAGTAGTTTAAAATTTAGGTTACTCACCTTGCTTTTGGAAAGAAACAGAGCTTTCCCCCCCTTTTTTCTCTTTCTGAAACAATTTAACTTCAAAAACTGGGAATGTTTTTACTTGACTTTCCTTTGATTCTTCTTGCTTTCTTGTTTGATGCTTCAGTTGTAATATTACCTTAGTTTGTATAGATGGAAGTGTTTGTTATTTTTTTTTCCAGGTTTAATATGTTATGAACGAACTAACAATAATATGTATATAAAGAAGTTCAGGGGAAGGTATTTACTGAGGCGAATTTGTAGGTACAATATTTCATTTTGTTTGTATTAGGCAAGATATTTATTTTGGAGGCTGGAATGATTTTGCATCCAATTCGTATGGACATGTTTTACTGCTAGAAATGAAAGCATTTATTGTTTTAAGTACTTTATGTTTACTGCTATCCTTGTTTTTATGTTTAGATATTTTTGTTTTATTTCTTAACTTGCTTTAGCTTGTTCTACAAACTACCATATACAAGATATTTGTTTTACTTAGCTGTGCATACTTATTTACAGCTACACATATGTTTTTTTTTTTGTTAAATTTCCAACATAATTATAGTACAGATATGATTACATGTTTCCTTTTCTCAGCTTTGCATTTCATTTTACATGTTTATATTCTTGCCTGCATATATTTTCTTTACAGGCTGCATTCTTACTTTGTTTATTTGATTGCATAAAGTTTTGTACTTTTATGTCTCTTACAAATCTTGTGTATAGATATTTTCTTACTTATTTTGTTCTTAGCTTATTCCAGTTATTATTTATAAACTTTACTTATGTTAAATACCATACATTTAATTCATTCTTAAGTTTAATAATTATAAAGTTTACTTTATTTTAAATCTACAAATCATAGCTTTCCAAAATACATGTATATAAATAAATTTAAAATAACAAATTCTTTTTATATTAAAATTTATTTGTAAAGATATTGCATTACTAATGTTGTTTAAATATAACTCATTATTAATTTAAAATGATTCATAGATGAAATCACTACATAAATGAATTACTTATTTTATAAAGTTGAAGTAAAAAGAACAAAACAATCTCTTTATTTAAATTTAAACTTAGGCAAGAATTTATTTTTAAACAAATTAAATTTATATTGAGTATTTTTAAGATCATATTATTATTTATTCAATATTAAATTTTCAAATTATCAAAAATAGTAGAATTAGAAAACATAACTTTATTTATTAATTTAAAACAGAGCTTATCTATTTATAATATATACAATTATATACATATATACATTATAAATAGAAACAATTTAAATTAGCCTTTAAAAGATAAATTATCAGTTAAATATTTATTGAAAAGGAGATTTTTAAATCAATTCAAATATTATTAACAAATATTATTAAATCAATTTAATTTTTAATGTAGATTATTAAATTGATATTGCCCCAAATTTCCGGGATGTCACAGTGACTGTCTATCTATGTGCTATAGCATGAAATTCATGCTCTTCACTCGTGCACTGTGATTAAATGCCTCTTACGTCTGACCGACGCACTCTAACAACCTCATAGGACCCCAAAGTTGCGCTCAAGCTCTACCAAATAGGACTCCTATCCTCCTGTCTCCTCAGTCACCAACGTGGACTTTCCCCTATGCAAAAGTGTCGGTCCTCCGAAAGAGCGCCCGTAGTTGGGTCGGCTACGAAAAATTCTCTAACGATCTGCCTAAAGAAGCCAACGTCAGAGCACACTTGTCATGTTCCATCCATGTTGGTCTGCCTGAAGAAGCTACAATTGCGGATGCTATCTATCCTACGTACTAACTACCTATGAAAGGTAACAAACATCCTTACGAATCTATCTTGCTCGCTCCTAGTACGTGCAACCAAACTATATTTGGTCTTAATTGCATGAAACATCTATCCAGACCTTTACAAGGTCTGCATACCAAGTCCCTTCTAGATTAATTGACTTTACTGTTACAGTTTACATACTGTTTATTTCCATTAATATGCTTTAGGCCATTTTTACATCTGATTTTGTTGTTTCATAATTTCCCTTTTTCTTACATAAATGGCTTTTCAATTTTACGTCCGTTCACTCTATATGGTTTGTCTATAATTTTTATACCATTTTGTTACAGATTTACACTAGCCATTAGGGTCCATTTAATTTACTTTTTTTCCATCCTAATTTACGTTCTCCTATTAGAGATTTAATCTGTATAAATTTTTTATCCATTAGCCATAAACCATTTAATCACACAAAATTCCATTTTTACATTTTCAGGCCACATATGAAACAAACAATTATGCCAATTAGACTTCCCAACTTTGTTCCAATACCATATTCAAAATTATGTAATTATATCAATCAAAACCATAATTTTATTCAAGTAACATTGAATTTATTCAACTAATCTATTTTACCATTAGAAATTGAATAACAATTCTAATTCGATTTGACTAAACCAATCTTATTACGCCATGAAATGTGACTAACAATTTGTTTGTTCAAAATTTCAACCAAAACATGAATTGGAATTGAGAGGTGGTAGAATGAGAAGATACCATAATTAACATAAATTTCAATCTTATTTGTACCATAAAACGTGAACAGAAAATTTATATGTCCCATCTTTTAAACCAAACATGAATTAGATTTCAGAATTTCAAGAAGAAGAAGAAGTTGCAATAATTACATCTATTCTCAATTAATATCAGAAATTACTTCATATTAACGTGCCAGAAAAGAACTGAATTTGAACTACTTTATTTTTCTATTTCATATTAATTTCCACTCACCTGGCACTTGAGCTTGTATAAATTAGAGAAAGCTTTGCTTTAATCTTTCTCCCCTCTGATTCTTCTAAACTCCCCCAAATTGCTTGAATATATATAGATAATTTAATTTGGTAGAGATTTCTTTATTTAATAGAGAAAAGGAGGAAGAATAGTACAAAATAACTTTACTATAGAATTATGGCGACAACTGAATAAGAGATTGGTTTAGGTTAGATGGTTTAATTATAGATTGTTTGAGTGAATATAACCCATTAGATTATTTTAGATTAAATCTGGTTCATTCATACACTTGATGGTTATCAAATCTTGCACATACTCATCACTCAACCAATAAAGTTTAGCCATCTCATCCTATTACATCACTGGAGCGAATGGGAAGCCGCCACATGTCGGAGACAATGCTGAAATACGTAGGAAAATCGACAGAAGCAAACCAGTTAAAAAAACATTGCTCTAGATTTTGGACGACAATGGGACTTAATCCCTAGTCGCTAAGGAAGTTAAGTTGCGCCTTTACCACTGTACCAAATGCGCATTTTATTTCTTTTTAGTTATAAAATATGGTTACATTTTCTTTCTTTTACAATAACTCATTTCATTTGGACATCGTCATCTTCATTTTTTCAAATTTATAAAAGTAAATGCCTTCATTTTAAATATACTATTATATCTTTTTTCCAAGCGTGTTAACTTAATAACAACAATAATTTGTGCATCTATACTTTTCTTTTTTCTTATAAGTGCACATACACCATTGTACCTTTTTAGAGTAATTCGTACATATTTAACTTGTTACTTAACAATTTTTTTATTTATTTCTGTATTAAATCTTAAATTCAATTTCAAAATAGGCACAAAGCATGAAATTTGTGTTACGCTAAACATTATGTATCTTATTTTTTGTAACAAAAGAAACTCCCTGTTTATAAAATCACATATATATTCAAAAATGAAAAGTTTATTTTATTTATCTCAAAACATGCATTTATTTTTATTAAAATGTTCGTTCCATTTTGACACAAATGCAAGTTCTTATATTAAACTCAATCATTACAATTTAATTCCTCTTTCCCTTGTTAATTAAAACATTTCAATAAATTAATGCTAATTAATTTCAATACTAATTTCAAACGAATTCTAATTATAAACATTATTTCTTTTCACTTATAATTATTTATTAATTTGCCCTTAAATACCGGGGTTTTAAAGATGGTGTCGAAGGCAACGCTTTCGAAGGGGTTGCTTTTAACCTGCCTTTCTTTTTAAAAGGAAGCTTTCGAACTAGTTGCCGCTTGCCTTTGTTTTATGAGATCTTTCGAAAGAGTTGGCGCCTTTCTCCTTGTTACTTTGAAGCTTTCTTAATGCTTTCGAAAGGGTCGTATAGTCGCTTTCAAAATGGTTTCGGAGGCAACAGTTTCGAAAGGGTAGGTTTTGAAACTATCCCTTTTCTTTTACTTGGGATTAATGCTTTTGAAAGTATTGCTTCCACCCCTATTCTTTATGACCTCATAGTAAAATTGTACTACACACGAAGGGAATGATTTTAAATGGTTCGAAGCTATGTTTCCACAAACTCTTATCTGAGCCCAATACTTTCGAAAGGAACTTTTTAAGTGTTTCGAAAAGGAAGGATTTCAATGATTTTGAAAGGTATACTTTTCGAAAGGTAAATTTTAAGTGTTCCGAAAGGTTTGTTTAAGTATTTTGAAAGGAAGGTTTCCAATGCTCTCGAAAAACAAGTTCAAATGGTTTCGAAAGGGGATGCCTAAGGTTTTAATAAATGATATCGAAAAGCATATTTTCAATACATTTTAAAGGTTCGTTTTGGCCTATCGGCCTAGTGCTTCCAAGGTTAAAGTAGTTAACTTATTTTTAAAGGGGTACTTTCAATGAATTCAAAAGGGATAGTTTAAGATTTTAAACAAAGGTTTTGAAGGTATTTTTTTGCCTTGTAGCCCAAGACTTTCTAAGTTAAAAAGAGGTTTTAACTTATTATGAAGGGTTAGATTATCCCATTGATTAGATGTCATCAACATTGTTTTATGTAAAGCATATATCATGGAATAAGTGTTTTAAGTAAAGCAAAGTGTATGATTTTCTTGTTTTATAAAGATATAATTTCAAGGGTAAATCATTTGCAGAGATTGTTTAAAAGGAAATGAAATTTGAACAGGGTATTTAACCCTATGTATATGATAGGAAATGAAATACGAATAGGGTAGTTAATCCTAAGTTTATGACTTGGATACTAGAAGACTATATGAGATTGGTGTAGTGTTTCACTTTATACTTTAGCTGATAGCCCCTAGCTAATATAAGTCCAAAGTTTCAGTGTGTAGGGCTTTGTCACAGATAGAACTAAAATAATGTTACATACAGAAGGGAATATATAGAGAAAAGATAGGTTATTGGTGAGTCCGTAAAACCATTAGGGTCGGTTGACCTGGAAGAAGATAATTGAGAGCAGATAGCCCAATATTGTGTAAGTCGAGTCAGATATAAAGTTTGGTGTGAACAATCCAATTACATCTCGATGTACTGATATTAAGTGAGACCAGGCCGTTTAGCGGAACGAGTTTTCCCTCACTGATATCCATTTATTAGCATGTCTTTTGCAAATCAAAATCCTAGAATCAAGCTGATTATGACAATAATGGCAGATACATAAATGCATAATAATCAGGAAATCAATGGACTATTTGTCCATACTATAATTTTGTCGGGCTAACTATTAACCAGTTTCTAACTCGGGTAGACCAGACAAAATCAATAAACGTTTTCCCTTTAAGTTCTCGGGTGCTCAAATTTAATTTGAGTAGATTGAGTGTTAAGGTTTTTTCAGGTTTAGTAGGTTGGACGAATAAGCTTTCAAAGACGTGCGGGTGGCAAAGCTAGTTATATAGAAGCTATTTAGTATTGTTTGTGTTGTGATGTGTTTAAGATCGATATGTTTATTTAGTAATCTAGTCATCTAAGAAGGCATCTCTATATGTCGCTCTTGGAGTAATTTGTAATAATTATATTTGGTCAAAACCTTGGAATCAATTCTAGGATTATGTAACTAAATATGAAATATGGATTTAAAATGTAATTAGAAAAGTTGTTTATGAGAGCTATGTTGATTTTATTTCATATTGACGTGCTTCTGATATTATGGATACCATTAACATTACCACATTTTATCACCAAAGGTTAACACTATGGATGATTGTAGCATCTATAGTGCTTAGCTTCGGGCCTCAAGATAGAGGATGTTATAGCATCAAAGATGCATCAACTGGCTACATGTCACACGAGAGTGCTTCCAAGCTCAACAACGCTCAGGGTCAAGTCAGGACTAATAACCACAATGAAGATGGTAGAATCATATATCCTTGGCTACTCCCCAAAAAAAATTAAGGAACTCATCTCAGCACGGAATGAGAAAGTCTCACCCCACTGCCAAGCAGGGACTTCCAATACAGCAACTTCTACCCTCTCAACGTCGGCAGATTCACCTATACGAGCCAAGGGAAACACTAATACCCTGACTCGAGCATGGACGTCTATTCCAATCGAGGATGTCATAGAGCGCATGATTTACGCAATGGAATAACGTGACTTGGAAACAAGCCCTTGATGACGACCCACTCGACCCTCGTAAAGGGGATAAACATTAAGGCTGGTCAACCATTCCACTAAAATCAATATCTCAGACTGTGATAACCCTAGAAAAGTTGTTCAAATTAGCATAGAACTTAGGTAGGAGATAGGGAGGATTTGATCGGGTTCCTGCAGCAAAGCAAAAATGTCTTTGAGTGGGGACAACTAAATGATTGACATTAATCCTAGGATCAATTTCCATGTACTCCCAAAGCCACCCCATTCATCAAAAGTGTCAACCACTCAACCCAGAAGGGTATCGATCTCTCAATAAAGAGGTAGAGAAGCTATTGGCCAACGGCTTCATTCGAGAGGCATAATATCTAGTTTGGGTGGCTAACCCAGTATTAGTTAGAAAACCAAATGGGTCATGAAGAACTTGCATTGAATTCTCTGACTTTAACAAAGTCTGCAATAAAGAAAGTTTTCCCTTACCTCGCTTCGATCGGCTTATAGATGCGACTAGTGGACATGAGATCCTCTCCTTCATGGATGCCTAATTTGCATATAATCAGATTTCCATGCACGGCCCAAACTAAAAGCACACTTCCCTCTTCATAAATGTTGGTCTGTACAACTATCATGCCATGCCCTTAGGTCTGCAAAATAGGAGCACCATATATCATCGTCTCGTTAACCATATGTTCTCTAAGTAGATCGGCTAGTTAATGAAAGTTTATGTGGACGACATGCTGGAGAAGTTTGAAAGGGTCGGTGGCCATGTATAAAACTTGATTGAGACTTTTGACATACCATGCCACCAATTCAACATGAAGTTAAAGGCAAAGAAGTGCTCCTCTATTGGTCGACCCAGTAAATTCCTTGGTTATGTTGTGAGTGCCAAGGTATTGAAGCTAATCTCGAAGAGATATAAGTCATTCAAGAAAAGCAAGTCCCTGAAACAATGAAGCAAGTACAAAGCTTAAATAGGATGGTTGTAGCATGAAGACTGTTATGCCAAAGGCTACCAACCGGTATCTCCCTTTGTTCGACCTCATCGAAAAGGGATAGTCGTTTACTTGGAATAATGAATGCACTAAGGCATTCGAGGTGTTGAAGTAGTATATGGATATTCCTCTGTTACTATGCAAACCCGTAGATGGGGAGGACTTGTATCTATATGGCATTGACCGACCATGCAATCAACATTGCTCTGATCAAATAACATGAGAAGTTCCAATGACCGGTCTATTATCTCAAAAAGAGGTTGTCAGGCGCTGAAACAAGATATATAAGACTAGAGAAGGTTGCCTTCTTCCTACTCATGGTAGTCCGAAAACTCCGACCGTACTTTCAGGCTCATCCTATCAAAGTCCCGACCAACCAATCTTTAAAATAAGTCCTTAGCTGGCTAGATACTACCAGTAAGCTATTTGAGTGGTATGTCTAGCTTGTGCAGCAACCTATATCATTCCAACCTTGCGCTTCTATTATAGGCCAGACCATCATAAATTATATCGCCGAGGGCTCAAGCCCGGGCAGCAGCAAAGAAGTGACCGTCACTAGCCGAAAGTGCAGCATATGCATGTGGATAGAGCATCAAATGAGAAGGGGCAAGGACCGGCATGGTCATTATCACATCCAAAGGAAAAGAATCGTGTTTTGTAGTCTGTCTTACTTTTATGGAAACCAATAATGAAGCCAAATATGAAACTGTCCTAGTAGGCCTCATGATGTAAAATGAATTGCATGTGGAGCTTATCCATATTTTCATCGGCTCATAATTAGTTGTCAATCAGATCAGCAGTTGCTTTCAAGTAAAGGGTAAAACATTGTCTTATAGTTGTTGAGGCCAGGAAGAAAATTAATACATTTTTCGAGTTCAAGTTGGAGTAGATACCCAAGGAACAAACCAACGAGGCCGATCAACTAGCCAAGGAGGAAAGCAACCCATAAGAAGTCACTAATTAGGTCACCTTAGAGATTTAAGGCACAACCTGCTATAAGCCGAGGGCAACAACAATGGAAATAGATGTGCCATCCATGGAAAACTGGATGGTACCCCTTATTAAACACTTAGCAAGTGTGGAACTTCCCATTGACCTAAAGGAAGCCAGGACGGTTTACTATTGAGCTCCTTGTTGCATAACCGTGGATGAGAAGCTCCATACATAGAGTTACTCTGCACAACTTCAATGGTGCGTGTCAAAAGACAGAGCCTGCCATATTATAGAAGAGCTGCATGAAAGGTTTTGTGGGGATCACGTAGGGCGGATAAGCCTAGCAAAAAGAAAACTATTGTGCAAGGCTACTATTGGCCTTCTATGATTAAAGATTTCATGAAATGTGTAAAACGATGGAACAGTTTTAGTGGTTCGCCAAGATCCCTAGGGCTTCTACTACCCTACTTACTCCTATGACTTCCCCATAGCCATTCGAGACATGGGGAATTGACGTAATCGAAAAGCAACCAAATGCCATGAGAGGGTACAACCATGCCATATTTTCCGCCGACTACTTCATCAAATGGGTCAAAGCAGAGCCCCTTACTAGGGACACTGCCCCTAAGATACCGTACTTCATCAACAAGAACATCATCTGCTGTTTCGGTCTTCCAAAGTAGATCATAACCGACAATGACATTTAATTTAAGAGCAACTCTTTTAAGACTTTAACATAAGGAATAGAATTGAGAAGTCATTCTCTTTCATTTCCATCCTCAAGACAATGGACTAGTTGAGGGTGTCAATAAAACCATTAAGTTAACACTCAAGAAGCGCCTCGTAAAAGCTAAAGGGAACTAGGATGAAGAGTTCTTTGATCCTATCACAGCTGCACTTCAATCGACAACACTCTTTCTCGCTTTCCTATGCATACGAAGGCATACTGCCCATAGAAATATACATCCCTCACCTTGGTTCTGACCTTTGATGCTAAGAAAAATAGTGAGCTACTCAATCCTAGATTCAACAATAAAGAAGAATGAAGAATCAAAGGCGAAATCAACACCAAGCCTACAAAAAGGAAGATAACCAAACATTACAACTCAAGAGCAAGTCTCTGGCAATTCAATTTAGGCAACCTAGATTTGTGCTGGGTTTTCGTAAATACAATGAATTAGGCCAAGGAATGCCCGACTCAAACTCGAAGGGGATGTATGTCATAAGCACTGTCTTAGAAAATGGTGTTTACCGCCTCTTTCACCTAGACGAAACCACAATTCCTACACTTGGAACTTCGTTCACCTCTAGGCCTATCATATGTGAGAATTGGCTATAATTAAAAGGCTAGGTAACACCTTTTAGGGAGAATACATCGAAGACTTTAGAGCCAATTTTGTTCAAACCTTCACCAAGGCTATACAATGAGGATGTTTTTCATATGTTTATTACCTTATTTGGGGACTGTCGACCTTTGCTGCCAAGAATTATGTGAGCCATGCTCCCTTCCTTATCGGCTGGCTATCCAATGGAAGTGAATTACCATGCATGCACTACCTTTCAGGAGAAGCTTCAAGCCACTTAGTGGTAGGTGCGAGCTAAAATTACCTTCCATTCTTTCTCACAACATGTCATCGAGGGGAACCTTCAAGCCATCTAAAGCTTAGGTTCGAGTCGGGACTACCTTCTATTCGTTCTTACCATATGTCCGTAAGAGAACCTGAAGCCACTCAATGCTTAGTATCAAACCAGGAATGCCTAACAGCAAAGCAACATAGTTCATCCCGACTACCATGTGCCGGCCTCAGCTTATGACAAATAACCAAGTTGCATGGTCAGTGCTTCCATTTGAGTTCATTTGCAAGTTATTCAAATATAATGTTTGAAAAGACGGTCAGCATCCGTTGCCTATCAATTACCCTACTTTGTTGATCTATCATACAAAAATAAAGTGATATTGAAAGCAGCTATTCTAAGTAAGATAACAGGGGGCAAGCCTTATGTATTTAGGATCGATACAAAATGAGGATGGAGGGTCAGCATATCTCCTACCATGAGACAGCCTAAAGTAAAAATGAAACAACCCAAAGGAGGTTGGTCAGGACAATCGATGGCTTTAGGGTATCGGACCATCCCGATGTTACACCCATTCCAAAAGCTTAGCCAAGCCAATATTTCCACTTAATAACTCAAAATCTTTAAGACTAGCTGCACCAACGTAAGTTGATTTGCCAATAGAAATGGTCCTAAAGTGTCCATCTGAAACATAAGCGGTCTAAGTTAGTCAAATCCTCAACATTTTTCTTGACACACCCTAAGATGGGAACAAGATGACCGTATCCATGGACTACCTATACCAGGCACTCCATGAATACTAGCTCTCAACTCAAACTCCTAAGCTAAGTAACAGCCCTTACTGCCCCTTATGAATTGCTTGATTTTATTTCTTAAAGCCCATAATTATGAAATTAAGCCTATTCCATCACCTTTCACCTAAATTATCACTGGTATCGTTATATAAAAATTTATAGGCCCATTAAAGTTCACCAATATCGATCGACCACCACTGAAATCATAGTGATGATCAATCAACATCCTAAGATGGCTAAAAAGGCAAATTTCTACTAAAGAAAACAAAACATGCAACATCGTCAAGTATTATCAAGAACATGCAACAAAAATGGAAAGAATGAAAAGAAAATGACAAAAGCATTAGAAAACAAAGAATCCAAAGCTTGGCCATAGCAATGGGTGATGAAGAAGGCAAAGTGGAGGAGCTTACTTTTTTGTCGAAAAGAGCCTAAAAAGTTTAAGGTTTTGAGGGTTTTTCATATGTTTAATGGTTTCTTGCTGTTTCATTTTTGGTAAAGAATGGAAGTAAGGGAGTGAAGGGTATTTATACACCTACCCCATGATCTCAGTCATTAGATTCAAACGCCTTCAGATCTCAACTGTTTAGGTCTAATGGATGTATCGATTATTTCACCCACAATGGAAGCGTAATCTCTTTGCCATTTTTGACAAAAACGAACCATCGTAGCCAATGACAATGCGCCATTTCGAGCATGAATTAAATAAATAGCAGGAAAGTCAGTTGACAGTATCCATTTGACTTGACAAGCGCGCCCTCTTTATAGAGATGGGCTTATGGGGCAAAATGTTGGTAAATTCCTTGCTAGTACAATTATCGTCCCGATCAGGCACAGTCCAACTCACCATAATGTCAAGGCCCATTTTTCCATACCCTTTGAATCGACAATAAACCACACATGTCGAACTGTGATACCCCGGAATTTTTGGCAATATCAATTTAATAATCTTTATATAAACTTAAATTGATTTGATAATATCGATTAATAAAATATGAATTGCTTTAATAATCTGATTAAATAAATATTTAATTAGTGATTTTATCTTTTAAAAGCTAAATAAATGTTTCTACTTATAATGTATATATATATTTGTATATATATTATGGATAATATTTGTTTTGGAATTTAATAAATAAATAAAGTTTTGTTTTCAAATTCTAATAACATATTTAGTAATTGGGAAATTATGTTTTAAATTAATATTAAGTTTTCAAAGTTATTTAATTAATAACTATATGATTTGTAAATACTTAAGATAAATATTATTATTTAAAATTATATCTTAGCTTAATTTTTAAATTTAAATAAATGTTTGTTTTATTTCTTTTTAAATATTACTTGATATAAATGTGATTTGAAAATTTTGTATATAAGTTTAAATTACAATATAGTATATGATCTTAATTTATTTAATAATAAAAGTGATTTATAATCTCTTTTATAAATCATTTAAAATTGTTAAATTTGTTATTTTCAAGCCATATTAATAATGTATTATTTTTCCACATAATTATAAAAAGAATTAAAATAAGAAAATAGAATTACCATTATTAAATTGAATAAGTTGACTTTAATTTGGATTTCAAAAGTTTAATTTGAATTTGGATTTGATTTTGAAATTCAAAATAATAGATTCTTAAATACTTGAATAAGTTTTAATTTATAATTTGTTTTATTTACACTTTCTTTACATAAGAAATTCACACATATATTTATATAAGTATAAATAGATTAAGTTAAACTTTTATTAACATTTAAAATATAACTAATTTAAATAAGAGACATGTGTTAACATATTTAACAATCAAACTACATGTGTTAATTAAAGAATAAAGGTTCATGACAAGTGTCAATTTATTTTTATCTTTTTCTTTTATTTTAATTAATCTAATTTCAGCCCATATAAGCATATTTTTTTCTCCTTCATTCATTTTCCTTTCTATCTTTTTACTTAACTAAGAGAAACTCAAACTTCCTCTCGAAAACAAAAATCAATGCCTGGATTTGAAACCTATAAACATTTTAAAAACCTGTAATCTCATTTCCATTTTCAAATATCTGCAAATCCACCTCAAAAACATATCTGAAATCATCTCCTCAAACATGCAATTCAATTCCAAAAACATTTCAAAAACCTGTAATCCTCTTTCTAAATCATCAGCATGCATACCACTTCATCATACTGGAAATCATCAGCTTGAAGTCAATTTCAAATCTGAAATCCCTCCTCTGGAAGCAAGCAAACCTGTATTTTGTACTACCTGTAGATTAAGGCCTGCATGCATGTAGTTTGGATAGGGAGCAGTAGCAATTCTGTTTCAACCAGCATGCAACTCAATTTTTAAGATTCAAGCTTTTCAAAATATAAAGTGCTCTGTTTTCCAGTTAAAGGTGTGTAACACATTTAAAAAATATATTAAAGGTAGATCTGGTTGTTTGAACTATGTTTAAAATAAGAAGTATTTGTATATATATGTTGAAAAACACCTGTGCATTTGTGATGTACGATACATGTTGGATTTTGAAAATGCATGAAGAACATCTCTGTTGCAGCTCTAACGGTGATCGGAGGTTGGGCCGTTGACAGGTTTGAGTTTTGAGGAGTTCTGTATTCTAGATTTTGGGTTTTGACTCGAATTCGAGTTCGAGTTGATGCAGGAGCAATCTGATGTCCGAGTTGGATTCAGGAGATGTTAGTGGATGGGGGATGATCATCGTTGATGATCGAAATTGTCCACAGCCTCCGTGCATGTGCACGGTGGACATTTGAAGGTTTGATTATTTCTGGAAGTTTTTGGTGAAGTTGTTCTCGTGTATTGCTCGTGTGATTTGAGTGTTTACTCGAAGATAGGTGATGGAAGACTCGAAGTAAATAGATTCTGGTTCGAGTAGTTTTTTTGTTTCAGGTTTTTTTTGAAACCTGACAGTGTGCAGGTTTTAAATTTAAACTAAATTTAAATAAAGAAGCAAAGTAAGTTTTAAAACAAAAGTTTGAAATAAATTTAAATCTGAATTCAAATGAGTTTGAATTCTACTTTTTAAAAATAGATAAGTTTTTTATAAAAATGAAATGTTTAACCACTTTAAAATGTTAAAGTATTTTATAAAGTGTTTTAGAAATCTTAAATGAGATTTAATAGGATTTTAAATTTAAGTTTAAATTTAAATTTGAATTCATGAATGAATTTGAATCTTGGGTTGAAATAAAATAAGCTTTTGAATTTAAATGTTTTAAAACAACTTTGAATGTTTCAAAGTATGGTTTAAGTTTAAAATTGAATTTGGTTTTAAAATGCTTTTAAATTTCTTTATAAAACAAATAGATTCTTTAACATATAATTAAAAAGGTTTTGAATTTTTTTTAAAGTTTTGTTAAAGTTAAGAATTGTTTTCATTTTAAATCTTGAATTTAAAATGCAATTTAAAGGTAAATTTAAAAACAAGTTGTTTTTAAAATACCTTGATAATGATAATTTAATCATTAATAAGATTTATGTTTATCTTAAAGTTAATTAGAACTTAATAATTTATAATTCATTAAATGATTAAGGTAATTAAGATTTGTAATTAATTAATTTAATTAATTAATAATTTGCGTTAATTAATTAAATAATTAAAGGTTTTATTTAATTAATTAAAGGATTAAGTAAGTTAATTAAGATTAATTAAATTGTAATAAAGAAATCTTTATTTAGACAAGATTTGATATTTAATTAATGATTTGAATTCATTAATCAAGTAATTAAAAAATTAATTAAGTTATAGATAAACACTTGATTAATTAAATAGTTAGAGATTAATTAATGGGTTTATAGATAATTTAATTTGTAATTAATATTGATTAATCTCAGTTAATTACTTTAGAGAAGTAATTAAAGATTTTTTAATGTTTAATGAAGGCCATTAACTTAGGATTATTTAATAATTAATTAATGTGATTAATTTTTAATGATTAATTAGATTAATTAATTTAAAGATAATCATTTAAATTGTTTAAGTGAAATTATTTAATGAAAGTAATTAAGAAATTAATTACTAATTGTAATAAATTATGTTTATTTGATTAGTTTAAGTTAATTAATTAAGTTTAATTAATTTAAAATAATCATTGAATAATTTAAGAGGTAATTACTCAATAGTGAATAATTACTTAGTGAAGTAATTAAGAAGATAAATTACTTGATGTAATTAAATTGAAGGATAATTGGGTAATAAAAGAGTTTTCGAAATTAATTACTTTGTGTAATTAATACGTAATTAGTTTGCAGAATAATTACTTAAAGGAAGTAATTAATAATTAATTACTTAGTGTAATTAATTTAGGATTTGTTAATTGAGTTATTTGAAGATAATAAAGCGATGTAATTAATTAAATGTAATTAATTACTTAATGTGATTAATCAAGAGTGATTAATCAATATGGATAATTGGTAATTAATTACTAAATTTAAGTAGGGTAATTATTAATAGATATAATTAGGGATCATTAATTTATATAATTAATGATGTAATTAAGGATGGATTAATTAAGAACAATTAATCAATGAAGGAATTAATTAATGTAATTAATTAAGGATTAATGTAATTAATTATAATTAATGAAGTAATTAGAGGTTAATTACGAATTTGGTTTGGAATAATTAATTTGTGAAATTAATTAGAGGTTAATTACTTGAATGTAATTAAAGGAAAATTAATCAAGAGTGATTAATTTAGGGTAATTTGTTGAGGGTAATTAATTGATTGATTCGCAATTAATTAATGGATATGTAAGCAAGATTTATATGGATGAAGTAATTAATTTAATTTATTTTAAATTAATTAGGGAAGAAGTAATTAATTTAATTCATTTTAAATTAATTATAGAATGGTGATTAATAAGTCTTTGCTTGTGAATGTTGATTGATATTGAGTACCCTGAATAATTGAGATCTCAGATATAAGATAAGTGAAATTGTGTGATTTGGATGCTATGGTTGCTTTTGAGTTGATAATATGAATTATCTGTTTGGGATGATATTATGGATTATCTGTTATGATTATCTATTGTGATATTGTGAATTATCTATCTGTGTGTATATAGATAATATTTAATTGAATTGTTTCAGCTCTAACGGTGGTCGGAGGACGGAGGTTGGGCCGTTGACAGGTTTGAGTTTTGAGGAGTTATGTATTCTAGATTTTGGGTTTTGACTCGAATTCGAGTTCGAGTTGATGCAGGAGCAATCTGATGTCCGAGTTGGATTCAGGAGATGTTAGTGGATGGGGGATGATCATCGTTGATGATCGGAATTGTCCACAGCCTCCGTGCATGTGCACGGTGGACATTTGAAGGTTTGATTATTTCTGGAAGTTTTTGGTGAAGTTTTTCTCGTGTATTGCTCATTTGATTTGAGTGTTTACTCGAAGATAGGTGATGGAAGACTCGAAGTAAATAGATTCTGGTTCGAGTAGTTTTTTTGTTTCAGGTTTTTTTTGAAACCTGACAGTGTGCAGGTTTTAAATTTAAACTAAATTTAAATAAAGAAGCAAAGCAAGTTTTAAAACAAAAGTTTGAAATAAATTTAAATCTGAATTCAAATGAGTTTGAATTCTACTTTTTAAAAATAGATAAGTTTTTTATAAAAATGAAATGTTTTAACCACTTTAAATTGTTAAAGTATTTTATAAAGTGTTTTAGAAATCTGAAATGAGATTTAATAGGATTTTAAATTTAAGTTTAAATTTAAATTTGAATTCATGAATGAATTTGAATCTTGGGTTGAAATAAAATAAGCTTTTGAATTTAAATGTTTTAAAACAACTTTGAATGTTTCAAAGTATGGTTTAAGTTTAAAATTGAATTTGGTTTTAAAATGCTTTTAAATTTCTTTATAAAACAAATAGATTCTTTAACATATAATTAAAAAGGTTTTGAATTTTTTTTAAAGTTTTGTTAAAGTTAAGAATTGTTTTCATTTTAAATCTTGAATTTAAAATGCAATTTAAAGGTAAATTTAAAAACAAGTTGTTTTTAAAATACCTTGATAATGATAATTTAATCATTAATAAGATTTATGTTTATCTTAAAGTTAATTAGAACTTAATAATTTATAATTAATTAAATGATTAAGGTAATTAAGATTTGTAATTAATTAATTTAATTAATTAATAATTTGCGTTAATTAATTAAATAATTAAGGGTTTTATTTAATTAATTAAAGGATTAAGTAAGTTAATTAAGATTAATTAAATTGTAATAAAGAAATCTTTATTTAGACAAGATTTGATATTTAATTAATGATTTGAATTCATTAATCAAGTAACTAAAAAATTAATTAAGTTATAGATAAACACTTGATTAATTAAATAGTAAGAGATTAATTAACGGGTTTATAGATAATTTAATTTGTAATTAATATTGATTAATCTCAGTTAATTACTTTAGAGAAGTAATTAAAGATTTTTTAATGGTTAATGAAGGCCATTAAATTAGGATTATTTAATCATTAATTAATGTGATTAATTTTTAATGATTAATTAGATTAATTAATTTAAAGATAATCATTTAAATTGTTTAAGTGTAATTATTTAATGAAAGTAATTAAGAAATTAATTACTAATTGTAATAAATTATGTTTATTTTGATTAGTTTAAGTTAATTAATTAATTTTAATTAATTTAAAATAATCATTGAATAATTTAAGAGGTAATTACTCAATAGTGAATAATTACTTAGTGAAGTAATTAAGAAGATAAATTACTTGATGTAATTAAATTAAAGGATAATTGGGTAATAAAAGAGTTTTCGAAATTAATTACTTTGTGTAATTAATATGTAATTAGTTTGCAGAATAATTACTTAAAGGAAGTAATTAATAATTAATTACTTAGTGTAATTAATTTAGGATTTGTTAATTGAGTTATTTGAAGATAATAAAGAGATGTAATTAATTAAATGTAATTAATTACTTAATGTGATTAATCAAGAGTGATTAATCAATATGGATAATTGGTAATTAATTACTAAATTTAAGTAGGGTAATTATTAATAGATATAATTAGGGATCATTAATTTATATAATTAATGATGTAATTAAGGATGGATTAATTAAGAACAATTAATCAATGAAGGAATTAATTAATGTAATTAATTAAGGATTAATGTAATTAATTATAATTAATGAAGTAATTACAGGTTAATTACGAATTTGGTTTGGAATAATTAATTTGTGAAATTAATTAGAGGTTAATTACTTGAATGTAATTAAAGGAAAATTAATCAAGAGTGATTAATTTAGGGTAATTTGTTGAGGGTAATTAATTGATTGATTCACAATTAATTAATGGATATGTAAGCAAGATTTATATGGGTGAAGTAATTAATTTAATTTATTTTAAATTAATTAGGGAAGAAGTAATTAATTTAATTCATTTTAAATTAATTATAGAATGGTGATTAATAAGTCTTTGCTTGTGAATGTTGATTGATATTGATTACCCTGAATAATTGAGATCTCAGATATGAGATAAGTGATGTTGTGTGATTTGGATGCTATTGTTGCTTTTGAGTTGATAATATGAATTATTTGTTTGGGATGATATTATGGATTATCTGTTATGATTATCTATTGTGATATTGTGAATTATCTATCTGTGTGTATATAGATAATATTGAATTGAATTGTTTTAAACATTAAAACAACTTGGACCTAAAAGATGGCGATTTAAATTTCGATGAGACCGAGATCGGGTTTCCATATTTGGATATCCGAAAACCACATCGATCCAAATTAACGATAGGTCCTGAATCTCAAGCGAAGATGAAGATTCAGAGTGCAAGGTATCGTCGTTAACTCTGAGGGTGATTCCAAAATGTGTGTAACGAGATAATGCCTTCGGTTTCATTCGAACCCGGAACGAACTTGGCATTCTAAGAGATGTGTTCCAAGGTAATCATAGCCTCAAGCCTCATCAACCGGGAATGGCTAAAACAGGGGAGGTGCAGTAAGGTTAAGTGGGTCATGCCCAAGTAGGGCAAGATTTCCCCCTGTCCAGAAGTCCCTTTATATTCGGCTGTGTGGGGCAGTTGATTGCAACAACTGCCGGTGTTGTCTTGTTCGGGACTGTTCAGTAAGGAATGGTTCCGGCCTTGTGTTGCAGGGGATTGGGAGTGATCCTCGGTACAGTGATCTAGGCCACGTACTGTGACGGGTGGTACCCCAGTAGCCCTGCCATTGTATGGAATCCAAAATCCAATAAGTGCCAACGGTTTTGATTGTATTACCCACTTTTGTGGCTAGTAGCTGGAATTTAATGAATGTAACAATTTCGGCTATTTCTTATTTATTTGAAAACCCTAGACACTATTATAATATCACCGGAATTCCTATCAAATGTTTTGGTTAGCGTAAGGTAAATTTTTTTTCCATGTTTATGTGTGGGAAGTCTTACGTGATACCTTTCTTTTCAAAGGATTTTTAAAAGTTAAGCAACGTTAACCTGTTACTCACACCAGACCCATGTCTGACCCGTAGTTTATCTTTTATGTCTTAAACCCTTGGGTACTCAAATTTTTAGGAGTAGGCAAGGGATTTAGGTTAGCTTTGACGAATTGTGGAGGAGTAATGGAGCAGGAGGCTTTTGCGTTGTAGATATATAAATTCCGCTGTGTGTTTTCTGTATCGGTATCTCTTTGTTGAGTTGTAATAACTAGACAGGTGTTTATAACTGTCTAGTATGTGATGTATATGCTGTGTATCTCTGATTAGTGTTGTATATTATGCAATACTTATGTTATTAATATAATTTATTCGTTCCGCTGTTGAGATTCTAGTATTGTTTTCTTCTTTCTCGTCTTTCTTTTCTCTTTTTTATCCCTTTCTTTCTTAAAGATGATACGATTTTTTATGGAGAAAAAGTCATGTCGTCACAGTTGGTATCAGAGCATTAGGTTGAGTGAATACCTAGGCTCTAGAGGGGTGTCTATCTTGAGAGAGCGTATTTGTAGTTTTTAATATATTTACATATATTTATTTATTTCTATCTATCTATTGGGTTACCTTTTTGGGTTTTCCAATATAAGTTATAAAGGTAGATGGGGTAGTGATGTGTGTAACACGACTACCATTGGTTGGAGTTTGAATGTTTGAGGTTGGAGGTGTATTTGTCGAGACTGTAGACCCAATACCGTCTCGAGTGAGTTCTGCAGTGATGAAGAGTTTCATCGATCTCTGAAGGAAACCTGTTAAGATTCGGAGTTCATCTTTGAAGTTGGATGAGTAGTGTTTGGATCTGTTGGTTGAGCAGAAGCGAGTGATGGTATCTCGATACCTCAGGAAGTAGGTATGCTTCGGTGTTGTGGATGAGTTTAGCAGGGTGTTTCTGTTTGGTTTGAAGTCCGAGTTTCTCTAAGAGCTTTGGATTAGGAATTCTTTGGCATTGGTGTCAGCAGTGCAGCTCGAAGTGTTTTGTGTGTCGGCAGAGTTTTCTGGCTTAGTAGTTTTCTGAGAGATGGAGTTCAGAAGCAGTAGAGTAGAATCCATTTCTTCAATGGATTGGCTAGACCAGAGTAAACTGTTCTGATTGGTAAAGAGAGAACAGTATTTCTTTGGAATTTGGTATGGATTGATCGCAAAAGTGACTTGCGATAATTGAGTATTCTCTTGGATTGTTGGAGATTTTTCTGGATGTCTTCAGGGAAGTCAGAGGTTGTCCTCATCTAGAGATTCAGTTTTCTTATCGACCAGGATTCCAAGTGTGGTACCGGTGGTTCAACTAGTTGAAGGTTGGTTCCTTGAGATGGAGTTTGTTGAAGCAGCTCAAGATTAGAGGAACTTCTGAATTTTCTCTTGGTTATCAGAGATCTTCTAGGTTATGTTGTCCAATTGTGCTTGTGTGCTTCATCAGCATTCTTTTCTACTCCAGATCAGAGTTGTGCAGCGGGAGCAGTTTGGGAGTGCATCTGCTTTTCTTTTTCGGATAGGAGAAGTTTGTTTTCTTCTGATGGTTGTGAGTGGAGTTTGTTCTTGATCTTGGTTGATCGTGGAGGATCATTCTGGTGGATTGGATTTGGTCCAGTTTGTTCTTGTGACATCAGCAAGGTTTGAGCTGATCAGGAAGGATGTAGGCAGCCCGAGATCGTCTGAAGGGTTTTGTGGATCAGGGTCGAAAATCTAACTTTGGATAAGTTTTCTCTCTGGTTTTAGGAGCTATAAGACTAGGTAAGTCGGGTAAGCTTGCTCCGAGATGTTTTGGATTTCTTCTGTGTTCTGTTATGGATAAGTGTTTGGTTTTTTGGATTGAATTGCCAGTTTGGACAACTGGAATTCGTTTTGTTTCACGTATCTCAGAGGGAGTGCGTGTATGATCTATCTCTGGTTGTGGAATCAGCTGTTCTGGAAGATTTGGTTGTTGAGTCAGACTTGTCTGTAGTCTGATATTTTGTTTAGTTTGGTAGATCTAGATGAGTAGAAGTTCTATAGCTTAGCAGTGTTGATTGTTTGGATTTTATAGAGTGAGTATCCCGGTGTTTACTTGGGAAACTCGAGAAAACTCTATCCAGAATTTTGTCTGGATAGTTAATTTTGTTTGATTGGGTGAATTGATTGCTATGGTTGTTAGCATATGTTTGATATATGCTTGTATCTTAAAATTAAAATATTTTGAAATAGGTTGTTAAATTACCTTTGTTTTAAATTTCGGGGATGAAATTCTTTTAAGGGGGAAGGAATGTATTACCCCGGAATTTTTGGCAACATCAATTTAATAATCTTTATATAAAATTAAATTGATTTGATAATATTGATTAATAAAATATGAATTGGTTTAATAATCTGATTAAATAAATATTTAATTAGTGATTTTATCTTTTAAAAGCTAAATAAATGTTTCTATTTATAATGTATATATATATTTATATATATATTTGTATATATATTATGGATAATCTTTGATTTGGAATTTAATAAATAAATAAAGTTTTGTTTTCAAATTATAATAATATATTTAGTAATTGGGAAATTATGTTTTAAATTAATATTAAGCTTTTCAAAGTTATTTAATTAATAACTATATGATTTGTAAATACTTAAGATAAATGTTATTGTTTAAAATTATATCTTAGCTTAATTTTTAAATTTAAATAAAAGTTTGTTTTATTTCTTTTTAAATATTACTTGATATAAATGTGATTTGAAAATTTTATATATAAGTTTAAATTGCAATGTAGCATATGATCTTAATTTATTTAATAATAAAAGTGATTTATAATCTCTTTTATAAATCATTTAAAATTGTTAAATTTGTTATTTTCAAGCCATAATAATAATTTATTATTTTTACATATAAATATAAAAAGAATTAAAATAAGAAAATAGAATTATCATTTTTAAATTGAATATGTTATCCCGCTTTTTGGTCAAAGCTGGAATATCAACAGGCTGGCGAGGAATGATGGATATTGGGATTGGAGATCGATTGGAATCAAGGTTGCAATCGATGTCGTCGAAACTTGGTTGAGCTACGATTGGGACGGAATCAATCGGAGATGAAGATAAGGATTAGGAGAGGCCACGTTTCAAGTTTCAGGTCAATCGGAGTTCGGATGGAGGAGATATGATCGATACAAGGTAGGAAGGGCACACTGTTCGAATCCATCAAGGGGACAAGGTGATGCTCATTTCGAATCCATAAGATTCGAACCCATAAGATTCGAACCCATCAGGTTTTGTTCAGTTCGACTCCATCAGGTTCGCTTCGATCGGGAAGGTGTTCGCATCGATGCATTTCGCATCGATCAGGAAGATGGTGGTTCGAATCGATACGGCTCGTATCGATCAAAGGCAAAGCAGGATGGACTTCGAATCGATACCTTCGTGTCAATAGCAGATGGACTTTGGCATTTTCGTATCCATGGGAGGCTGCCCAGGCTCGTATCCATCAGGTAAGGCTTCGTTCGTATCCATCACCATACGTGGTTTCGTACCCATCTGTTTGCCTTCCATTCGTATCGATAGTATTCAACATTTTCGTATCGACCGGATCGATACGAAATACCTCTTGCGATCGATACGAGAGCGAACCGTTGAGTACGAGAAGGAGTGATGGACACGTGCAAGCGTGAAGAGTGGATACGTGCGCGTCTCTAGGAAGGAAGCGTTCAACTCGGCGCACCAAGTGGAGTCAACACGCCGCATAATTCGAATCGACCCGAAAGGAGAGCGCCATGTCATTGCGTGCACGTGCTTAGATGGAGTCGAAGGTGATGGATTCGAACAGATGGATTCGAAGACAACAGCCAGTGGAGAACCAATTTCGTATCGATCATAACTCAAGATCCACTGATCCAAATGCAACGAAATTTTCACAGTAGCTTCCATACGAGGTAAAAAATTTTCCTGCCAAGTTTCAACTCGATTGGATCATTTTTTGATGGATTCGAAATCACTTCGTATCGATCTCAGATCGAGTGGAAACTTGGTGGGGTCGGTCGCGTGGGCCCTCTCACGTGCCAGAAAAAGTCTCCCGAGGTTTGAGCGAGATCTGGGCCTCCTACGCCTATAAATAGCACCCTGAAGCCTGTAGAGAAAGGATCTTTTGGGCTATCGGACGTCCATACTCTGCCGGATTCATTTCTATACTTTGATACAACTACTATACTCGAAATTCTTCATTATTACTGCTGTAATCATCTGTAATCATCAAGGATAATCAATAAAAGGATTGGAGTGGACGTAGGCCGGAGATAGCCGAACCACTATAAAACTTGTGTCTTTGTTTATTATTTCTGAATTACTGTTTGATATTTGTTGAGACCTGAGATTTGTGCTTGAATATCATTGGTTTGTGTTCATTCACTGGTGCTTTCGCGGTATTTGGGGTATGTAACCAATTTTGGTGCAAACACTTTGGTGCTTTCATTGAGAGGGACTAGCACCCGCTACATCGGATTTGAAGTTCAGATTCGTAGATTTTAAGGAGTTTTGGGTTTGAAGACAATGACTAGGCAAAATAGTAGAAGGCAAAGGGCTGAGAGAAGCCAACAGGAAGGAAGTCAACAAGCATCCTCCGGAGCTGGGGAAGGACAGGCTTCGATCTACATAACCCAGGATGAGATGGAAGCTATGGAAAATTCTTTGCAAGAGAGATTATTGAAGAGCCAATAGGAAATGATGCAGACTTTCTTTGAGCAAATGAGGGCTGCAGGGATGCAGAACTTAGGAACAGCTACAGCCACGATGGATGCAGGACAAGGAACTAGGGTTGTGGAACCCAATGGAGGATGGGATGCGGAGCCAGAAGGCAATCAACAAGAGCTTGGGGGCAGGCCTACAGGATCCAACACAGGAGGACCTTTGGAAGGAATTCAACAGGCTAGAGCTAACATTGATGCTAATGAGCCACACGAAGAGTATGTGCCGGAGTTCCCTCGGAGGCATGGGGGGAAACCCCTAACATACAATATTGGATTAGTGGAGATCATTAGAAAAACTGTGTGAGGTGGTTTGACCAACAGAGACTTGGAAGGGGTGAACAGGAGTCCGTTCGCTCGGGAAATAAGGATGGCTCAGAATCCACCTAAGTTCATGCTACCTAGCGTAGATGTGTATGATGGTAAGGCAGACCCCACTGATCAGCTGATGAGGTACACCAGGCACATGGAGGTGCTGGGGGCATCGCAGGAAGTAATAGCACGATGCTTTCCTTTGTACTTGACGGACTTAGCCGCAATGTGGTTTAGGCGGTTGGGAGAAGGATCTATCAGGATTTAGGGGGAATTGGTGGAAAAGTTTTTGGGACAGTTTCGGGTTCATGTCAAGAGACCGAAGAACGTGATGACACTGACATCGGTAAAACAAAGGATGGATGAATCGCTTAGAGCTTTTCTAACTCGATTCAGTGCGGCAGTAGCTTCGGTGGATCGGCCTGATCCATCAATGGTTTTAATGGCGGCAGTATCAGGAGTTAGGGAGGATTCGGATTTCAAGGTATCTCTGATACGAGATCCCCCACAGGATCTTGAGGAATTCTTTCACGAGGCAGAGAGGTTCCTTCGGCAAGAAGATGCGAGTATGGATTTAAAGGTGAAAAAGGTTAATGCAACTGGGGATGGAGGACCATCCAGCAAAGGTTTGGATAAAGACAAAGGGAAAAGGAAGTTGGACGATGATTCTGGAAACGCTAGGAAGCGATGGAAGGATCCAAAGTTTTCCACATACACAGGATTGAACGACATGCTGGAGCGGATATACCTGGATACTCGGAATCGCCTTCCCTACCGGAGGCCGACTAGGAGAGAAACATCAGAACGGGAGAGGACATCAGGAAGGCACTGCCTCTTCCATGATTTAGATGGACATGACACCAACAGCTGCAGGCACTTAAAGTATATAATCGAGGAGCATGTAAGGAATGGACAATTACGGTAATATGTCGGAACTCGGAATGCAACGGTGGAGCAGGAGCAACCACCGACTACCTCACACCGTAATGATGTGAGGCCCAGGGATGACGGTCGATTGATTATCCATTGACCTGGATAATATGAAATAAGTAACAAACCATTGGAGAGCAACCAAATTGTTTACACATATACGGGGACGGAGATAGCTCCTAGGCATGCTCTGAATAATGATAAACTGCGGAGCTATGGCTTGTGAAAACTGTTTTTCTATTTTGGATTAGACACTTGATTTTCTGGTTTGGTTTTGGAGTTTGGTTTGAACTCCTGGTTTTTATCTGCTTTCTGGTTTGGACTTTCTTTTAGATGACTGGTTTTCGGTTTTGGATGCTGGTTTGGATTTCTGGTTTTCTGGTTTTTGATTTGAATTTTGGATTTGGATTTTGGATTGGATTTTGATTGGATTTTTATCTGGTTTTTGATAAATGGTCGTCGGGTATGGATTATGCCTGGCAAGGGGTGAGTCACTTTGCTCGAACGTGGTAAACTGACTCATTCAGGTCGTTGAGTATGGACTATGCTCAACAAGGGTCCGTAGAGACCAGGATTCGTCTTAGGACTTAAGCCATGGCATTGTACAACGTCCAGGGACACTGGACCAAGGTCGTCAGGTGTGGATTGCGCTTGGCAAGAACCCGGAGAGGTTAGCTAAACGTCCAGGGACACTGGACCAGGGTCGTCAGGTGTGGATTGTGCTTGGCAAGAACCCGGAGAGGTTAGCTCAACGTCCAGGGACACTGGACCAAGGTCATCAAGTGTGGATTACGCTTGGCAAGAGCCCGGAGAGGCTATGGATTCGGATATCAACCCGGAGAGGTCCTGGATTCGGTTATTGGCTATTGGATAAGGATGGATTAGGGCTCGACTGTCGAGTTCGGATGGATAAAGGATTGGCTAAGGCTTTGGTTATTATATTTGGACTTGGACATCGACTCGGAGAAGTCAAGATGACACACTCTGGCGATATGGCTATGGACTTTGGATATTGGAATCGGAACTATTCAAAACACTCCTTCTTAAAACAAGGCCTGTTTTGGGGGGCAAATGTTATCCCGCTTTTTGGTCAAAGCTGGAATATCAACAGGTTGGCGAGGAATGATGGATATTGGGGTTGGAGATCGATTGGAATCATGGTTGCAATCGATGTCGTCGAAACTTGGTTGAGCTCCGATTGGGACGGAATCGATTGGAGATGATGATAAGGATTAGGAGAGGCCACTTTTCAAGTTTCAGGTCAATCGGAGTTTGGATGGAGGAGATATGATAGGAAGGGCACACTGTTCGAATCCATCAAGGGGACAAGGTGATGCTCATTTCGAATCCATAAGATTCAAACCCATAAGATTCGAACCCATCAAGTTTTGTTCAGTTCGACTCCATCAGGTTCGCTTCGATAGGGAAGGTGTTCGCATCGATGCATTTCGCATCGATCAGGAAGATGGTGGTTCGAATCGATACGGCTCGTATCGATCAAAGGCAAAGCAGGATGGACTTCGAATCGATACCTTCGTGTCGATAACAGATGGACTTTGGCATTTTCGTATCCATGGGAGGCTACCCAGGCTCGTATCCATCAGGTAAGACTTCATTCGTATCCATCACCGTACGTGGTTTCGTACCCATCTGTTTGCCTTCCATTCGTATCGATAGTATTCAACATTTTCGTATCGACCGGATCGATACGAAATACCCCTTGCGATCGATACGGGAGCGACCGTTGAGTACGAGAAGGAGTGATGGACACGTGCAAGCGTGAAGCATGGATACGTGTGCATCTCTAGGAAGGAAGCGTTCAACTCGGCGCACCAAGTGGAGTCAACACGCCGCATAATTCGAATCGACCCGAAAGGATAGCGCCACGTCATTGCGCGCACATGCTTAGATGGAGTCGAAGGTGATGGATTCGAACAGATGGATTCGAAGACGACAGCCAGTGGAGAACCCAATTTCGTATCGATCATAACTCAAGATCCACTGATCCAAATGCAACGAAATTTTCACAGTAGCTTCCATACGAGGTAAAAATTGTTCCTGCCAAGTTTCAACTCGATTGGATCATTTTTTGATGGATTCGAAATCGCTTCGTATCGATCTCAGATCGAGTCGAAACTTGGTGGGGTCGGTTGCGTGGGCCCACTCACGTGCCAGAAAAAGTTTCCCGAGGTTTGAGCGAGATCTGGGCCTCCTACGCCTATAAATAGCACCCTGAAGCATACAGAGAAAGGATCTTTTGGGCTATCGGATGTCCATACTCTGCTGGATTGATTTCTATACTTTGATACAACTATTATACTCGAAATTCTTCATTATTACTACTGTAATCATCTGTAATCATCAAGGATAATCAATAAAAGGATAAAACTTTGGAGTGGACGTAGGCCGGAGATAGCCGAACCACTATAAAACTTGTGTCTTTGTTCATTATTTCTGAATTACTGTTTGATACTTGTTGGGACCTGAGATTTGTGCTTGAATATCATTGGCTTGTGTTCATCCACTGGTGCTTTCGCGGTATTTGGGGTTTGTGCCCAATTTTGGCGCAAACAGAATACGTTGACTTTAATTTGGATTTCAAAAGTTTAATTTGAATTTGGAATTGATTTTGAAATTCAAAATAATAGATTCTTAAAACATTTGAATAAGTTTTAATTTATAATTTGTTTTATTACACTTTCTTTACATAAGAAATTCACATATATATTTATAAAGTATAAATTGATTAAGTTAAACTTTTATTAACATTTAAAATATAACTAATTTAAATAAGAGACATGTGTTAACATATTTAACAATCAAACTACATGTGTTAATAAAAGAATAAAGGTTCATGACAAGTGTCAATTTTTTTTATCTTTTCTTTTATTTTAATTAATCTAATTTCAGCCCATATAAGCATATTTTTTTCTCCTTCATTCATTTTCCTTTCTATCTGTTTACTTAACTAAGAGAAACTCAAACTTCCTCTCAAAAAAAAAATCAATGCCTGCATTTGAAACCTATAAACATAAATCTCATTTCCATTTTCAAATATCTGCAAATCCACCTCAAAAACATATCTAAAATCATCTCCTCAAACATTCAATTCAATTCCAAAAACATTTCAAAAACCTGTAATCCACTTTCTAAATCATCAGCATGCATACCACTTCATAATACTGGAAATCATCAGCTTGAAGTCAATTTCAAATCTGAAATCCCTCCTCTGGAAGCAAGCAAACCTGTATTTTGTACTACCTGTAGATCAAGGCCTGCATGTATGTAGTTTGGATAGGCAGCAGCAGCATTTCTGTTTCAACTAGCTTGCAACTCAATTTTTAAGATTCAAGCTTTTCAAAATATAAAGTGCTCTGTTCTCCAGTTAAAGGCGAGTAACACTTTTTTAAAAAAATTTAAAGATAGATCTGGTTGTTTGAATTATGTTTAAAATAAGTTATATTTGTATATATATATGTTGAAAAACTCCTGTGCAGTTGTGATGTGTGATACATGTTTGAATTTGAAAATGCCTGAAGAACATCTCTGTTCTAAATTTCAACCCAGTTTTCAATTTAAATTCATTTCTCTTTATCCATTGATTGTTAGGACTTAGGATCCAAACAAATATTGCTTGTTTGATTTTAAAATAAGATTTAAAAATTTATTTAACTTAAATAAAACTGTAATTGCTCTGGAAATCAAGTTTAAAAGGGAAACTCAAGTCTCTGTTAAGATTTCAAACTTGTTAATTGTGCAATTCAGGTATATAAACTAAATCCTTAAACTAAGTCATGATTTTTAAGAGTAAAATCATAAATTTTAAATTGGGTTTGACTGAGCAAGTGAGGGTTGATCAGAATTTGGTTTTGGAGTGGTCTCTGGTGATTTAAGTGAATTGGGAGGTCGTGTTTCTGTATGAAGGAAGAAGGATGATCGGGGAATCATAGATAATTGCCTGTATGGTGATCTGTTTAAGGTGGCAACGACGCTGACCAAAATAAATATATAACCCTAGTTTTTGATCAAGTTATTAATTTGATCATTTCTGTCTCTATGGTTCATCGAGTGTGAAGATGCTTTGAGGGATGGTAGCTGGGTCGATGACGAGGGCATGAAAGGAGTTGCAGCTCTAACGGTGGTCGGAGGACGGAGATTGGGCCATTGACAGGTTTGAGCTTTGAGGAGTTCTGTATTCCAGGTTTTGGGTTTTGACTTGAATTCGAGTTCGAGTTGATGCAGAGCAATCTGATGTTCGAGTTGGATTTCGGGGATGTTAGTGGATGAGGGATGATCATCGGTTATGATCTGAATCGTCCACAGCCTCCGTGCATGTGCACGGTGGACATTTGAAGGTTTGATTGTTTTTGGAAGTTTTTGGTGAAGTTGTTCTCGTGTATTGCTCGTGTGATTTGAGTGTTTACTCGAAGATAGGTGATGGAAGACTCGAAGTAAATAGATTCTGGTTCGAGTAGTTTTTTTGTTTCAGGTTTTTTTTGAAACCTTACAGTGTGCAGGTTTTAAATTCAAACTAAATTTAAATAAAGAAGCAAAGCAAGTTTTAAAACAAAAGTTTGAAATAAATTTAAATCTAAATTCAAATGAGTTTGAATTCTACTTTTTAAAAATAAATAAGTTTTTTGTAAAAATGAATTATTTTAACCACTTTAAAATGTTAAAGTAGTTTATAAAGTGTTTTAGAAATCTGAAATGAGATTTAAATAGGATTTTAAATTTAAGTTTAATTTTAAATTTGAATTCAAGAATGAATTCCAATCCTGGGTTGAAATAAAATAAGCTTTTGAATTTAAATGTTTTAAACCAACTTTAAATGTTTCAAAGTATGGTTTAAGTTTAAAATTGAATTTGGTTTTAAAATGCTTTTAAATTTCTTTATAAAACAAATAGATTCTTTAACATATAATTAAAAAGGTTTTGAATTGTTTTAAAAGTTTTGTTAAAGTTAAGAATTGTTTTCATTTTAAATCTTGAATTTAAAATGCAATTTAAAGGTAAATTTAAAAACAAGTTGTTTTTAAAATAACTTGTTAATGATAATTTAATCATTAATAAGATTTATGTTTATCTTAAAGTTAATTAGAACTTAATAATTTATAATTCATAAGTGATTAAGGTAATTAAGATTTGTAATTAATTAATTTAATTAATTAATAATTGGGTTAATTAATTAAATAATTAAGGGTTTTATTTAATTAATTAAAGGATTAAGTAAGTTAATTAAGATTAATTAAATTGTAATAAAGAAATCATTATTTAGATAAGATTTTATATTTAATTAATGATTTGAATTCATTAATAAAGTAATTAAAAAATTAATTAAGTTATATATTAACACTTGATTAATTAAATAGTTAGAGATTAATTAATGGGTCTATAGATAATTTAATTTGTAATTAATATTGATTAATCTCAGTTAATTACCTTAGAGAAGTAATTAAAGATTCATAAATGGTTAACGAAGGTCATTAACTTAGGATTATTTAATAATTAATTAATGTGATTAATTTTAACGATTAATTAGATTAATTAATTTAAAGATAATCGTTTAAATTGTTTAAGTGTAATTATTTAATGAAAGTAATTAAGAAATTAATTACTAATTCTAATAAATTAAGTTTATTTTGATTAGTTTAAGTTAATTAATAAAGCTTAATTAATTTAAAATAATCATTGAATAATTTAAGAGGTAATTACTCAATAGTGAATAATTACTTAGTGAAGTAATTAAGAATATAAATTACTTGATGTAATTAAATTGAAGGATAATTGGGTAATAAAAGAGTTTTGGAAATTAATTACTTTGTGTAATTAATATGTAATTAGTTTGCAGAATAATTACTTAAAGGAAGTAATTAATAATTAATTACTTAGTGTAATAAATTTAGGATTTGTTAATTGAGTTATTTGAAGATAATAAAGAGATGTAATTAATTAAATGTAATTAATTACTTAATGTGATTAATCAAGAGTGATTAATCAATATGGATAATTGATAATTAATGACTTAATTTAAATAGGGTAATTATTAATAGATATAATTAGGGATCATTAATTTATATAATTAATGATTTAATTTAGGATGAATTAATTAAGAACAATTAATCAATAAAGGAATTAATTAATGTAATTAGTTAATGAAGTACTTACAGCTTAATTACTGAATTTGGTTTGGGATAATTAATTTGTGAAATTAATTAGAGGTTAATTACTTGAATGTAATTAAAGGAAAATTAATCAAGAGTGATTAATTTAGGGTAACTTGTTGAGGGTAATAATTGATTGATTTCTAATTAATTAATCGATATGTAAGCAAGATTTATATGGATGAAGTAATTAATTTAATTTAATTTAAATTAATCAGGGAAGAAGTAATTAATTTAATTCATTTTAAATTAATTATAGAATGGTGATTAATAAGTCTTTGCTTGTGAATGTTGATTGATATTGATTACCCTGAATAGTTGAGATCCAGATATGAGATAAGTGATGTTGTGTGATTTGGATGCTATGGTTGCATTTGAGTTGATAATATGAATTATCTGTTTGGGATGATAATATGGAATTATGGTTATCTATTGTAATATTGTGATATCTATCTGTGTGTATATAGATAATATTGAATTGAATTGTTTTAAACATTAAAACAACTTGGACCTAAAAGATGGCGATTTGCATTTCGATGAGACCGGGATCAGGTTTCCATATTTGGATATCCGAAAACCACATCTATACAAATTAACGATAGGTCGTGAATCTCAAGTGAAGATGAAGATACAGAGTGCAAGGGTTATCGTCGTTAACTCTGAGGGTGATTCCAAAATGAGTGTAACGAGATAATGCCTTCGGTTTCATTCGAACCCGGAATGAACTTGTATGGATTGAATGCTTTCAGAACATCATCAGGTGGACGATGAGCATTCTAAGAGATGTGTTCTCTAAAGGTAATCATAGCCTCAAGCCTCATCAACCGGGAATGGCTAAAACAGGGAGGTGTAGCAAGGTTAAGTGGGTCATGCCCAAGTAGGGCGAGATTTTCCCCTGTCTAGAAGTGCCTTTATATTCGGCTGTGTGGGGCGGTTGATTGCAACAACTGCCGGGGTTGTCTTGTTCGAGACTGTTCAGTAAGGAATGGTCCCGACCTTGTGTTGCAGGGATTGGGAGTGATCCTCGGTACGGTGATCTAGGCCACGTACTATGACGGGCGATACCCCAGTAGCCCTGCCATTGTATGGAATCCAAAATCCAATAAGTGCCAACGGTTTTGATTGTATTACCCACTTTTGTGGCTAGTAGCTGGAATTTAATGAATGTAACAATTTCGGCTATTTCTTTTTATTTGAAAACCCTAGACACTGTTATAATATCACCGGATTTCCTATTAAATGTTTTGGTTAGTGTAAGGTAAAAACTTTTCCATGTTTATGTGTGGGAAGTCTTACGTGATACCTTTCTTTTCAAAGGATTTTTAAAAGTTAACCAACCTTAACCTGTTACTCACACCAGACCCATGTCTGACCCAGAGTTTATCTTTTGTTTCTTAAAATCTTGGGTACTCAAATTTTTACGAGTAGCCGAGGGATTCGGGTTAGCTTTGATGAATTGTGGAGGAGAAATGGAGCAGGAGGCTTCTGCGTTGTAGATATATAGATTCCGCTGTGTGTTCTCTGTATCGGTATCTCTTTGTTGAGTTGTAATAACTAGACAGGTGTTTATAACTGTCTAGTATGTGATGTATATGCTGTGTATCTCTGATTGGTGTTGTATATTATGTAATACTTATGTTATTAATATAATTTATTCGTTCCGTTGTTGAGATTCTAGTATTGTTTTCTTCTTTCTCTTCTTTCTTTTCTCTTTTCTATCCCTTTCTTTCTTAAAGATGATACGACTTTTTGTGGAGAAAAGTTGGGTCGTCACACGAACTCAAGTTGTAAGAAAGTACGGAACATGAAGGGTAATAGAGAAAAATAGACAGAACAGAATCTCACATGAATGGAATAATATATAATTTTGAACAAATATTTTTACAGCGGAAAACTTTTAAAACACACATATCAAATTCTAACCTAAATTTAGCGTGGACAGTTATAAACATCTATCCTTACAACTGTTGACATGCATCAAATTAAAACAAACTAAGTATAGCGGATAATAGAATATGTCCATGCGTAGATGAATATCTCCAGCTTTCCTCTGGAATTCCAACCGTCTTTGACTAAACTGAAGCTACTCAAATCTGACCCGAGTATTTAAAAATACTCAGATTAGTCTTGATAAACCAACGTGAGAAAAACTCAATAATAAATGACAGTGTCATATATCACTCTTTGAATAAAATCCTTTGAAAACAAAGAGTGTCTCATAAGACCATGCCCACACATAAACACGGACGGGTTTTTACCTTATGGTAACTAAAATACTTTTATACCAAAACATTTGATATTATTTTTGATGACATTCTTTGAGAACATTTGCAAATAAACTTATTAATCTTAGCCGAAATTGTTACCATTATTGAATTCCAGCATACTAGGCTCTACAAACAAAACTGTAGTTCTTATTGGAGAATGGATTTCTATACAAATGACCAGGTAAAGGATCTACCTTCCAAAATGGGTACACCTCTAGAAGGATGTCCCGAGGAGCCATCAAAAAGCTCCTCTACCAACACAAGACCGACCTACCTCTATAACTAGATAGTATCGAATATGTCATCACCCGGTCGTTACCGACCTTTAACCAAGCGCTGGTTTCCATACACCACATTAATTTACATCCCGAATGTCATAGCGGGAAGAAATATATCTAGAAGGTGATGATCATACCCTAATTGGGAATGACTGACTTAGCCTTGCTGCATCTAATCATGTTTCGGTCATTTCCGATTTGATGAGGCTTGAGGTTACCTTTTCATATAGCACATATCACATCTTGAATGCCATATTACCATTTCTGTTAACTACTAATTGCCTTCCACAAAAATACAACGCTTAAGTTTGTACGTCTTAATAAGGGTGTTAAGCTAAGAGAAGTTGCATTCTCCTCCACCACTGATGTACGTTTGTAAAAACCAATGTACGTAATCTTTAGAAATGCAATGTCAGACAAACCTCCATATAAGGGTCCAGGAAAAGGACAAACCAAAGGCACTCTCCAACTACCACTACTAGCGAGTAGTCCTTGCAATTCGAAAAATCTTCACAATGAGGAGACCACTGCTATATATAACTCTATAATGGGTGCGACCCCAAGCAATCAACAAGTAGTCCTCACGCTATGAAGATCCACGGTCTTCAAAAATCATCATCTTCAATATGTCTTCACGTTCGAACGTATACATTGGTTCGAAGTGGTTTTCGGACAGGAATTACCCAAATATGACCCGGTTCCTTCGAAATCCAACTATCGATAAAAAGTGAATATGAGTATACAGGATTTATTAAGTTTCTTTCCACTTTAATTCTTTTCGGATGATTTTGAAATCTCTTTCTTTTAATGTAGAATAATTCTAAGTAATTCATTCTTTTGCTTTGGAAAATATCTCAAATTTCCTTACTTAACTCTCGATCCAAATTCCTTAACTTTTAGGCCGGTCAAAAATAATGTTATTTAATACATCGTTTACAATAAAACCTAAAATAAATCTTAGCAAATATTTTTGAGTATATAGAAATCGTTCATTCTGGAGATTGCTTAAATTTTAGATAATACTAATCTTCTTTTATTTTGGAAAACTTAATAGAATCTTTTTATTTTAGAGCATCAAGGCTTTTCTTTCGATCTATTCCACCCCTCGCCTAAGAAAAGAAAACATAGGCCAGGTAAGTTTAGGGCACTGGTTGCTCCATCCCTAACTTTGTTAAATACCCTTTTTTATCTTTCCAGGTCTCACAGGCGGGACAAATGTACTAGTCGTTTCCACATACTCAGATTTTCAACTTTATTTTGGAACTACTTATAAATATTCCAAATTATGTTCCAAAATGCTTAATTATCCTTTTTAAAATATTCACAATTGATTCTGAGAAAAGTTGTTACATTCAAACTTATATTCAAAAAGTTATAGAATTCACAGCATAAAAGTGCCGCGGAAAGTTCTATATAAGCTTATTTGATTTAAACAACTTTTAAACATTCGATAGTTCATATTTTTCAATCCAAACCTCCTTTAAATCATTTTAAATAGATTTATCAAATTTATTCTGTATTTTTTCATATTTAAAAACGTTCATTTAAATATATTACCTGTTACGGTCACTTAACTACACTAGCGCGATTTTTTTAGAAAATTGATTTGGACTTAATTCAAAACGAAAGTTTGATTTTCTTTATTCGTTTAGAAGATATGGATATAATAGTCCGGAATTTTCTTATCTTGAAGAATTCTGAGCTATATTCCACTCTACACATTCGTTTGAACTTTTCGGATTGAAATCGCGAACTACCGTTACGCAACGCATCTAGATTTAACTTATTTTTCAATATTTGAAATAATTTATTCAAATTGAATTCTATTGCTTATAAAACCATTACAAATTATTTTTAATCAATATTTTTGCTTTTCAAGGTATTTAAAATGAATTTCCACTATTACCATATTATAATATTATTATATTCCTATTATTTTAATATTAAATTTAAATTCTAATTTAAATTTAATTTCAATTCTAACTTCAAGTTAAACACATTTAAAACTTAGATTTTAAATCTAATTTCAATTTAAACTTCAATTCAACCTTAATCTCAACTTTAATTTTCAAAATCGATTTCAATTTCAATTTCACTATTCATCTCAGTTTCAATTTCAATTTAACTATCCTTTTCAAACCCATTTCACTTCATATTTCAAATTTTGTTTTATTTTAACTTTAATTTCACTTCTAACTGAAAAGAGACTTATTTTTTCAAAATATCTCATACTACCAAAATATGGTCTTATTAACAAAGGGATTATCAAATCAAAATGAACATAACCAATGTCTATATTCATTACTATCATAAAATCCATTCAACCAATCACATAACATATGATTTTAAGTCCAGTATTCACTATTAATACCATAACAGAATATATTATCACAATTCAATCAAAAATCAAACATTCATATTAACAATCAAATTGGTATAAACATTCATATGTCATAAGGGTAAAAATGTGATTGTTTTAACATAACTAGAATATAAATTCAAAAGCGATGAGAATTTCTCACCTTTATAACCACTCCGTCAAACTTTTACGTAAGATATGTGTCTCTCGATCTAACGTGATATTTCCAAACGTCTCAACTTTTGTCGTTTCCTTTCCTTCTGTCTTTTCTTCTTTCCTTTTCTTTTTCTTTTTTTATAAGAGAGTAGGGTATATGGATCGTCTAGGGGGTACATGACATAGGGAGGAGGGTATGGCTTAGGTGGAGGTGGATTGGTGGTTTGGAGGTGGGTAAAGGGGGTAAGGAGGCTCAGCCTTGGTGGTGATGGCCTTGGCCGTGGGTTTGGGAGGTGGGTATGGGTTGTTGGAGGCGTGTAGGGTGGTTTTGGCCGAGGATGGAGAGGGTTTTGGTATTTTGGAGAAGGAGTATATGCGGTAGAAGGTGAATGGCTTAGAGGTGGAAGAGAATGAAGAGGTGGAAAGCCATGGAAATGGAGGTGAAGCAGAAAGAGAAAGTGAAGAAGAAGGAATGAATGAAATGTGATAAAGTGGAAGGTATGGATGCTTATTTACATTTGTAGTTTCTTGCAAAATGACTACAATGCCCTTTCCTACTTTTTTGACTTTTAAACCATACTTAAACATTTATTCTAAGATGAGAAAGGATGTGCATTAATGAGAAGAGAAGGTTGGATGTGATATTAAGTCCTTAAGTAATGATTTTGTCATTTTTCTTTATTTTTAAAATTACATAATTATCCTTTTGCTCCTTTTCCATGCATACACATAACATCCCATTAATGAGACATGACATATGTATAACGATGTTGTTTATAAAGATTTAAAATAAAATTTAATTAGTCAAATCATGTCTTTTCACATTTTATACTCTTTTATGTAAACTTTTCAAAAGTAAACTTTTTTTGTGTTTTAGTGCTAAATGTAAAGTGTTTAAAAAGTTTGTAAAGTTGTATTTATATATTAGGAAATATATCAAGTTGCAACAACTTGTTTTGGTTGAAAACATTGTTTTTGTCGATAAATTTTACAGTTAAAATTTGACGTTTTTGTTAAGCTATATATTGAAGTAAACCAAATTTTTAAATGAACCTTTTACTTCTTTAAATTAAACTAAAACATGTCTCTTTATATTTAAAAATCATATTAATTAATATCAAAATCTCTAATTTTTACAGTGTGTGTAAAACTGACAAAATATGATAAATTTTGGTTATTTTTGTAAAACGATTATTAACATACTTTTAAATATATTAATATATACTTTTATTATCTTTATTATATGTAGATGTTTTAAATAAGATTTATCTTTTTAAATAAATATTTAAATCCATTTATTTATGCCTTTATTTATTTTTAACGAAACTTAACTTTTGTCGATTTGTTCTAAAATCCAAATTTATACTTTTTAATTTATTAACTGTAAGAATAGATAATTTATTCATTATTTATAATATTTTTTTTAAGTTTTAAATTAATTTTAAATTTTAAAATAAACAAAATCTCTCATTTTGGAAGTAGCGAAATTATGGGTCGTTACACTTAACCTGTCCCATTATAGCTTAACCAAGCTAGTACATGCCATCCCAAATCCAGTACAACTTAAGCCAGTCCACATACTCGACAATCCTTAAAGTCCATGGCTGGTCAGCTTAACTCAAAATGGCTCCATTAGCTAACTCACCAAAAAAACTGGCTTAAGCATAACCCATATTTCGCCCGGCTTCATCATATCCTATCCAATTATCTTGCAGCCGATCTAGCACATTCCTTGTAACTTAGTCTTTAGCACCATTCAGATTTCCTCGGCAAGCTTTGGAGGTAAGTGAGTGATCCACTCATAGCAACCCCCGTCCAATCTATCTCCAAGCCAACCGTCCACTCAGCATCACTCCAAGTCTATTTTTTGTTGGCACACCTCAAGATAGCTTCGATAGCCAACTCATCGGGTAAGACTATCTCAAGCATGACCAATCTTTGACCCAACTTCATCACTACCTGTACCGTTATCTCACAACTGGTCCAGTACATCCCTTTCAACTTAGTCCTTAGCTATATTTAGCCTTCCTCAAGTGTCAGCAACAGCCAACTGACTAGCACAACTGGGAGAAAGCCTCATCCACCTTGCCACCTAGACATGAAAAAGTAAATGACAAACCATACAACTAGTTATACCAGGAGCTATAGCAAAGTAGCAAAAACCATACCTACTCATATAGCTCGCTGTCTGCATTTAATGTGTATTAAACTCAATACATGCGCCTAGTACGATGGGACAATTGACATACTTCTCAGCAACATATTCTAGCCTTCCTTTATAATTGTTTTGCATTAGCCAGATGGTTGATCATGCTTCCCTCTAATTTTACCAGTGCAAATTTCAACCATCCATCCCACTATAATTACCCCATGCCATGCTATTTCGTAGGGATTGAAAAATTAATCTCTGCTAAAACATTTCTCTCATAGTAAGCAAATAAATAAGCTCTTGAGATTAGTAATTACTTAGTCTTAAGTGATTTATTTGTTGTTATTTTCTTGTAATTCCTTATAGCCGTAAGGGAAGACCGTAGTAAGAGATCTTCATAGTGGACGTAGGCAAGCTTGTCGAACAATTCTACGTCTTTGTGTCATTTACTTTAATTTGTTTACTTTTGTTCGTCGTTTTACATTTTAAGCCTAATGATTAGCAAATAATCTTTTCTTTCACGAATGCATTAGTCTAATTCTAATGTTGGCTAATTATATAGTCAGTGGTACCAGTTATGGCGTTTCCTATGCCGCTTGGGTTTTATGAGTGGTTGGTTAAGCGGTTTGGGCAAACCAATGCACCGACTTACTTTGTTGGTCTCTCAAACTGTATAGGAATCACTTGTATAAGTTCGTGTCTGAGTTTGTTGATAATATTCTAGTTTACTCATGGACGGAAGAGGACCACAAAACACATTTGAGGATATGATGGTGGTGTTAAGGAAACACTGAGGCGAAGCTTTTGAAATATCACTTCTGCAGGAGGAAACTTAAATTTTTAGGTCATGTTGTTTCTGAGCTGTGCATTGCTATAGATCCCACGAAGACTACAGTGGCCCAAGATTGGGATAGACAAAGAGTGTTATAGATGCATGAAGTTTTCTTGGATTGGCGGGACTCTATAGACGTTTTATGTGACAACATGCACCTCAATGGGCCCGAATTTTCACTAAATCGAACCCAAGTCCACCAAAGTGTGGTCATCATCCTTGTATATTTGTACCAATATAGTGGCAGTGAATAGGTCCTCCAAACCATAGGCCACGAAGTCCTCAAAAACCAGTGGTTGTCCTTGTAGAAATTCGAAACAGGCCGATTCCTCATAGCTCTTAGCAATAGTCTCGCGATTCTAGAGCCACCTTCTATGGGGCCAGTCCCGGGTGTTGAGAGGCGATGGTGCCATGAGGAGGAGCCATAACTTTGGATTTGGGGTATACTTGGGTCTTTAGGAATCCTTGATTTTTTTGGCTGATGGAGGAGTCACGTCGCTGCCTGGAGATGCTAAGGGTGGTCATCTTCGGTGCTAGGGACTTGGAGTGACAGTCCGAGGTGGTCGACGGCCTAGAGGAGGGGGAAGAGTCGCAAATCGCTTTGAAAGGAGGGGAAGTTTTTGGTCAAATGAATCAATTTGGCCTAGATGAGATATAAATCACTTTAGAAAGCAATCGATCAACTGTTAGGTTTCAGCGGTCGACCGCTACCGGTTGACCGTAGGCTTCCTATGGTCGACTGCTTGTCGTTTTTAGGCCAGGTTGAACCTGGACCCTTTTTGGCCAAATCGAATACTTATTTACTAACCATTAACTACCGTTACTTTGTTTTGTCTCTATCTTCTCCACATTTGCTCGGGTTAGTCTTAGAGGCTCAGGTCTTCCTGTCACTATGCATCCGCCTAGTACTTTGTTCTTATTTTGTTTTTTTGTCGTAGGGTTTTAAATTTCTTATCCCATCAATGTTTACCCCATTAAAGCTAGTACCACTCCTTATTGATAGGCTCGAAAATAATTTCTTTACTTTAAAAGTTTCTTTCTTCTCTGAGAAACTAATGAGCATGCTCTATATATTTCTTTTTCGACAAGTAGCTTTTTGTAAAACCCATTTAGGAAAGAATTTCAACTTAACTAAATATTTTTATTTTTATTCAAGAAAAACTTTTTATTATTCAAATAAAGTACATTTTTCTATTTATTTCTAAAATCTAATATTTACTTGCTTTTCCAAAACTGGGATTCTTCATGTTAACTCCCTTGAAAATCTTTTCAAATATATTATTTATACAATTTCTCAACTTTTGAAATTATTTTCTATTGGGCTAGACTTAGAGAGGATATCTATTTGTCCCTTCTTTAGAGCTTTTCCTCTTCAACTTACTGACTTATCTTCTTCTAAATGTTAAAAATCCGGCTATTATCTCGGAGTGACTACTTCACAACTTCCTTCAGGAACTCAATTGCTTCTGGTTATCTACAACATATGGACTATTACTTTCCGTTTATCTGGACATACTATACATCATCAATCGGCAATCATGTGGTGATCTACAACCATTAGGTTATCAGGGGCCTAACTAGGGAGTCATGTATTATCCAGCTGTAGGGTCCTTCCATATGCTGCATTCATGCTTTTCTTAAGTCAACGCCTTTCCATACAACCTATTTCCCATGGGGTAATTGGATAGGTGTACATCTTCAAATTCATCCCTTATTCCAACTCATAGTCGACCTATCCATTCTCAAAATGTATGGTTGCAATTACTTTATAGTCAGAATTCTTAGGATTTGATGTATAACAGATTTATATTTACAGGAAAAATACAAATACATTCACTCATCATTTCCTAATTTTTCAAGGTCGACTAACCTAAGCTTTGATATCAAATGTGACAACTCGCACTTTAATAGGCCCAGATTTTTGCTAAATCGTAACCCAAGTCCATAAAAGTATGGATCATTTGTTTGGTATCCTACAAATAAATAAATTCATATCAAAACATTATCGATACGAACTCACAACAGAATAACAAATTATAATAAAACATATAGTTACTGACCAAGAATGACACTTTCAATATCTGATGTCCTTATCAGTGCTAAACATACATAAGAAAACCTATCCTTTCACTATTCCTACCTTGTACCACTACCTGTCCCTCTAAAATATTCTTGTGTAATGAGAAGGGGTTAAACAACGTTTTGATGACTGGTAAATTATACACTACTATATAATGCTAATTTATGCTGATTGTGTTCCATCACATGCTATGTCCTTTATCTTACTCGGTTGTCTTGACTCCACGTACATGTATGATACGCCCCATCTACCCAAAGTAGACCATAACTACTTATGTGTGTGTGTATATATATAAACACACACACACACAATATATATATATATATATAAGTACCATTGTCCCCCATTGGACCAATGTACTATCCCCACTAGTGTCCATAAACTATTACCTCATCGGGATTTTTCATCGGCGTAGTATCGCGTCCTCATCATCATGCATACCAAGGAACCCCTGTACTTCCCACTAACGGCATCACAATAGTTTAGTTATATTCTATCTTGCCTTAGAAATTAGCTTACTTGTATGCTTCTTATTATGTACTCAACTCCACAGACTATGAAGGACTCATCTCCTCGGACTACCCCACTCATTTTGAAAGACTTTGCTTAAGGGTTATCTAGCTTTGCCCCTAAAAAATAAACCAGCAAACAACTATGGCGATGCATGACCTAACCGTGATCTACACTGGTTGGAGGTGTAGCCATTTAGACCGATGCATTCTTGACCTATGCACAGCTCATATTCCCTAGTATGGTACCAAACACAATGACATAACATCGAGCCTTGATCAGCGTCCCATTTAGATTTTCTAATGCAATCAAGGCAATTCCTGTACTAAAAAGTTGAAGCACACCTTATTGGGGTATTCCTTCACTTGTACGTGAGCGTATATAAATTCATGGGTCATACAGTTGGATATGTCCCACATCAGTATAATGTATACATAACCGTTGATAGCCCCTTGCTGTGGGTAGATTTATGTTATGTAACACCACTGACCGAAAATTCCAACCTATTTTAATGACTATATCATTTTTATTTGATATAAGTTATTAACTTATTAATTCACACCCGTCATATATGCATATTTGAGGCTACGTGTATGTGTGTGTGTTTGTATGTATGTATGCACACATACACACAAATATGTGTGTGTGTGTGTGTATTTTCACACTTATTTAGTTATTACACCTCTAATATTCAATTTCTAATAATATTCCTTTATTTTTTCATGCGTTTACTCCATATTCCATTATTGTAAATTTAGTGTCATTTACCGATACCTTTTAACTTAAAAGATTTAAATACCCTTTACCGTTTACTTCCCCTTTTTATTATTAAATCTATTTTCTGCTACTTTTTATCTTTTACCATCCTCTTTAGGTTGCTAACCTCATTACTTACTCATGTTATTACTTATTTACTATTTATCGCTCACTCGACTTTTAACTCATCTTTGTTCATCCTACGTCTTACTAACTTTGTCGTTTATTATTCGATTTCCAACTTTTCTTTATTGCATATATCAATTTTATAGGTGGAGATTTATTTGTTATCACTATTACAAATCTTTAATTCATACTTAAGGAATTATGCATTTTAAAGTATTGGAATTGCATCTACCTCAAAAGTAAAGGTTAATGCTATAATTTCTATATCTTATCCAAAAAGGAAATTTGTATTATGTTTGGAATTACAAGGAAGTATCTTTTTGTGGTTATTGAAATAGATAGTACAAAATATGGTAAATATCCCAATTTTATACATCTCTTTCCTTTAAGTGTATTCCTAGTTATTTCAAACGATACACTTTTATTTATAAATCTGAACTTGATAATTTATGGAAACTTGCATTGCAACTCCCTAAATTCCAGTAATTTAAAATACTACTTAAATCCTAATAACTTATTTTGATAACTTCTCGTTACTAGCATAAATAATTTAATTTACAACCCCTAAACTTCCATATAATTTATCAAATTCAGGGACTACTACCCAATACTTTCTAGATTCATATACATGTAATATTAAATCTAAATTATCAATCACAGAATATGTAGGAAATATTTTAGATTTCACTACGTGCATATAATTAAGCTTACAACTCCAAACAACTAAATTCAGGTATATAAGGGACATATTTACAATGAAATAAATCAAATATTATATAAAAGTACATAATTTTTCTCTTTCACCTTTTTAGCTTTTCAAATCTTCAGATATAATCCCTGTTGTTCCAGTTTGACTCACTTTTCTCCCTATTTGGATATATACACCGCAAGTGTACGTACGTTTATTAGAAATCCAGATCAGAAAAGAGATTTCGATTTAATTTACATTTTAGATTTGAATTTATAATTTACCTTGGCTTCGATGATTTGATTTGACCTTATTCTTCTTCTTGATCAACCATTAGGATTCTCCACTTATATATACATATAAACTACAATTATTTTTAAGAATTTAGAATTTTGTGGAGAAGAGAAAATCATAGAGCTCGGTATCGCTCCGAAAATATGAGAAGAAAAGTGAGGGTTTATTTCTGTATTCATAGGAGTTTAAATCAATGCTAGATGGTCGATCAAATTATATTAAATCCAGGTCGTTCGACCACATTTTATTCTCCAATTTACAGTTCGAACTGTCGATCGATGTTCGCTTATGGTCGACCGCAAGCAGTTGACCACCAAGATCTAGGGGTCGACCGATCGTATATATCATGGGCAATTTATTTTCCATGTTATCTTCTATTAATTTGCATCCATTTGTGTTATCTTTCGTTAATTTCTTCCATCTTCTTTAAATTGAGATAATTCATTTCCACTTTAACTTTTCTTTAACCCTAAGTAACTATTAATTTTAATTGATTTCTATAGTTATTTTTTCTTAATTACAAATAAATTTATTTTTGACTCGAATTATTCAAAGGTTAATAACTTTTTTGTTTGAATTCCGATCAGAAAACTTTATATATGATAATTGATTAGAAATTTCCACGAACCGAGCAGTGCAAATTTCGTAACCAAACTTAATATTTGTGAAAATCGTATTTTTCAATGTTATTATTTATTAACTAATTTGTTTTTAAATCAATTTTCATAAAAAATAGAGGTGTTACATTTTGTTAAGGACTTCTCAAAGATGGCAGCACCAATAACCAATTTGCCGAAGAAGAATCAGACTTTTGTTTAGGATGCAAGGTGTGATAATGCATTTATTAATCTGAAATAGAGATTGACAAGTGCACTGATGTTAGCCATTCTAAATGGGAATGAGAAGTTGATAGTATACACATATGCCTGTGGTACTAGATTAGGTGTGGTATTGATGTAGAGAGGTAAGGTTGTTGTATACGCTAGTCGCCAACTAAAAATCACAAGAAGAAATACCCGACTCGTGATTCGGAGTTGGTGATGATAGTATTCGCTTTGAAGTTATAGATACACTATTTTCTTTGAGAGAGGATTGAGTTATTAACGAACCACAACTTGTTGAAGTATCTCTTCTCCTAGAAGAAACTTAACCTTCGTTGGCAACGCTGGTCAGAGTTCTTGGGCTTCTACGATTTTGACATTTTCTAAACGCGTAGTAAAGGAAATACAATTATCGACGCTCTAAGTATAAGACATGCCAACCTTGGAGCACTGTTCCTAGAGTGGAAGCAACATGAGTTTATTGCTGGTCATGATCTCGGACCTCAATGTACACTAGAGCTAGAGATGTTGGCTTGTTTCACTTTCAGACCTACTTTGATAAAATGGATCGGCGCTAATCAAAAGTGTGATGCTAGAGTAGCAAAGATTATGACTAAGTTAGAGGAAGGAGCAAAGCATGAAGATATGAGATAGTATGGACTCGATCGAGTTGGTTGGCTCTTTAAGTATGGGATATTTTGGTACCTAATGTTGATGGGTTAAGGGATGAGGTGCTATGAGAGTGTTATCATCTAAGAATTACTATACATTTCGAACGCAACAAACTGTATCATGATATGAGGTTATTGGGAAGGGATGAAGAAGGACATCAAAGCATTCATCTTGAAATATAAGAACAGTTAGCTAGTGAAGACTGAATAGAAGAAGTCAAGTGGTTTGATGCAACCGCTTGAGATTTCTGAGTGGAAGTAGGAACAATTATCAATGGACTTCACTAATGGATTGTTGAGGACCAAAGGAGGTATATAGCATCTAGATGATAGTCGATAGATTCAGGAAGGGTGTTAGATTTATACCCATTAAGTCAAATATAACAACATCCAAATTGGCGGAGTTGTATGTGAAGTGGATAGTGTGATTTCATGGTGTGCCAAAGAGCATTATGGGTGACTGAGATCCGTTATTCACTGGCGAGGTTCGAAAGAGCTTACAAGAGACATTGGGGACATAACTACATCTAAGGATAGCATATCACCAATAAAATGATGGGCAGGCAGAGAGGGTTAATAGTATTTAGTGGATTTCTTACAAAACTACATTCTTGACATTAGTGGCTCGTGGAATAATCACTTACATTTAGTGGAGTTTGCATAAAACAACAGTTATTGTTCTGACATTGGTACATCATCGTTTGAGGTGTTATTTGATAAATCGTGCAATGCTCCTGTATGTTGGTGGAAAGTGGGTGAGAAACTAGTATTGGGGCTAGCTATGGTAAGAGACTTCGGAGAAGATCGAGATTATTTGGCAATAAATGAAAGCTACTTAGGATAGGTAAAAGAGTTACACTAATAAGAGAAGGCACATTATTAATTTCTCCATCGGTGATATGGTGTTTGTTAAGATCTCTCTGCTGAAGAATGTGATTCGATTTGGTACAAAGAGTACGTTGGTATCAAGATTCGTAGGCCTTTTTTGATACTCGAAAGAATTGGGAATCTGTCCTATAGGGTTGACTTACCTCAGAAGATGGCAGGCGTGCACAATGTATTTCCACAATTTCACTTGTGGAAGTTTATGAACAACCCAGGCATGATAGTGAAATCTAATCAGCTTGATTATATCGAAGTTAAACCCGAAGCTTCGAGACATCATAGGCTTATTCATATTGTTGGATATGATATGAAATGGCTTAGGAGGAAGATGGTGGAGTTAGTAAAGGTACAATGGGGTGAAAGTGAGAGCAACTGCACATGCGAGACCGAGGGAGCGTTTGGACACTTATCTAGAGCTTTTCACTTGGTAAGACTTTCTTTTTATGGCACTTTCACTTCTGATATCATGTAGGATGGTTTAGTAACTTGCATGTTAGGATAAGTGTAGATTACATTTGATTTCTTTATTGTGCACGTTTGATGTTTGGTATGACTACTTATGGTTGTTAGGCATGCAGGGTAAACTATGTTTGACTTAACCTTATGATTGGGGATTTGAGAGTGTAATGACCTGTAATTTACACATTAAAGGATCGCAAAATATTATTTTCAAATATGTATTGGGTCGGATTTGGCTATGAATTTCGGTTATGTTGAGTAATGACATTTTTGACCTTTATTAATTTTATTGGAAAATTTTGACTTGAAAATTTGTAAGGCCTATAACCTTTTATTGGAGCCAAATTAGAGGTGAGATCACTTCAGTTGAAGATATGTTTGTTTCTCTTTCCGTAGAGATCATAATAGCTTTTTGGACTTACCATTTAGAATATATGGCCATTTGAGTTTGGAGAGTTTCTGGTCAAATTAGTGGGTAATTAATTATGTCTAGATTAGGCCCATCAACCCATTTTGGGATTTATGCCTAACTGGGAAGAAGGGACAATCCCTAATCATTTTTCCACTTTCCAAAACTGAAATAAACCTCCACCAATCCATTTCTTAGCCAAAGAGCGACCAATTTCCATACATTAATTAGATAAATCATGTAATTAAGCTGTATTTAGTAAAGGGATTAGAGATACACTGTTTTGGCACCTTTGGATTTGTGAAACTTTCTATCCACATCTCATTTGTATTGATTTTCATGCACATTGGTTGGTAAGTGATTTTGCATCTCTCACTATCCTATGTTAGTTAATATAGAAAATTGGTATTTTCATGATGATTTTAAATGTTAAATTGTTTTCAAACTTAATTCTAACCTTAACAACATCTTTAAATCTGTTTTAAAAAGATAAATGTATATTTTGATTCATTTATCACTATTTTGCAAACCAAGTCGTCATTTTTTGTATAGTTAGCTCTAGAGTATATATCTTATTTGACAATAACAAATATATTTTTTATTTGATTTTTGTTTCAGAATGTGTTATAGTTAAAAATCATCAAAAACCATTTTGTTTTCAGTTAACTTTGATCTATTATTTTACATCAATGCATCATATACCAAACACATCTATCTTTATCTGTAAAACTAATATATGTTTATTATTGTCAAAAAAGAAATAGGATGAGATATTACAATTTTGTTTGATATTGATAAACATATGTTGTGTTTAATTTGTTTGTTCAGTGTTGTGCATCACATGATATAGTTAATGATAATTTTTGTAATGAATATTTATTCCTTATATATATGTGTGTGTGTGTTTTATGTATGTGTGTCTATATATATGCACACACATTAACTCAAATTTCAATAAAAGAAAAGGAGGAAATAAATTTCTACAATCATTCAATTTAGAGTAAAAGAGATTTAATTGCGTTCACTTGTATATCTAATCATATCACTTTTATATCTCATCAGATTTGAATATCCCTATATTATGTATATATATATCTTTAATAATATTTGTAATACCTTTAGTATCTCACTTTTTGGTGTAAACGTTAATTTCCAAAAATACCCTTTAAACAATCTAAAAAATCTCCTTTAATCCAAAAAAATAGCATTCGCACAGTACATCAAATCAAAAAATCTTAACGAATCCAAAAAAATAGCATTGTACCATCCACATAATAGGTCAATTCAAAAAAATCTTACCGAATTCAAAAAAATAACACCGGTCATACTAAATCTTATTCACCAAGATTTGTGACTCTAATGTAATTCATCACCATTATATATTTTATATTTAGTACTAACATAAATATCTTAATTATATGTCTGCTTACCATGTCAATAAATTAAGCAAGTCTTATACCTATTTCTGTGCTAAGATAATGTGGGGAGTTGAACTTTCCTCTCTATAAATATGGTGCCATACATCCTCCTCAACCCTCATCTACAACCTAGACCACAAACAACAGCCACTATTTCTTCCTTCCACAACTCAAACAGCATGCAAATCCAATTCAGTCAGTATATAACATTGCATTTACTATTTTTTGTACCTACAATTCTAAACTATAAGGTAATTTTTGTTAGTGAATAATTTTAATCAATTGTAGGAAGGCACTTTTTTCCGATAATACTTCAGCTGGTAGTTTTCAAAGAACATGATATCATTCTCTTGAACTTATGTTAGTGTTAGTGTGTGTATGCCAATGCATACAAGCATGCAGGCCTATTTCTATGCATACAGTTTAACTTTCTGATGAAAGTTGTGTTTTTCCAAGGCTAAATATGTGTAGCTATTCAAACATGCACGTGTATATTTGCAAGCATGCATGCCTATTCCTATGCGTACAGTTTAACTTCGTGATGAAAGTAGTGTTTTTCCAAGGCTAAATATGTGTAGTTGTTCAAACATTTATTTCTTTCATTTATCAACTAAAAAGAGTAGAAGATGGGTTTGATCCATGTTTTATATATTTGTCAGATTGAGTTTGGTAGATTTTGGCAGATTGCAGGTATTTGGATAAAAATCCAAATTAATAATAGATTTGTATGCTTTACCCAGCCCCTCGCAAGCTCTAAGATTATTCATCAGCCAACAATGCTTTACCCATTCACTGGATTACCCAATCAATGCGCATGAGATGGATGCGTAAGTAAAATCATTAGCCAATAATATTTACACAACGGCAAGCTCTAAGATTAAATATCACTATGATTTACTAAGTATATAAATTGAGCAAGTCCTACGCCTATTTCTGTGGTAAGAAAATGACGTATGTTGTTCTTCCCCTCCATAAATATGATACCATATTAATTCACTTTCCACGCAAAACTCAGTTACTTCTTCTACACTTTCATTGTCCAAAAATAATAATCTGCATATATAGGACCCATAGTCAGTGCGTGCATTCCGATGAGAAATTGCTTTTATTAAGAAAACATCTAATCTATTATCTGAAAGGTTGCATACAATCTTCCTTCTTGCTTATTGTTCTAACCCTAACCAAGAGCAAAGCACTCTTTCTCAGAATCTATAATTGCAACTGAAATTATATGTCCACTTCACTGTTTGAAGTCCCATTTAAAAAATTTCTTTGTGAGTATATAACTAACGATTTGAGTATTATTAATTTTGGCAAAGCCGATTAAGTTTTTAAATTCCTGTGTTTATAGGGATAAATTGGCGAGAGACAGAGAGAGAAATGACAGCCACATCATGTTTAACGATGGAGCAGTCGATAAAGTCTACATGTCGATTTCGTATAACATCAATACTTTGTCCATGGTTAGCTTTTTTATTAATTTTTTTCTTTTAATCATTTCAATTGAAAAGATGTTATTGCATGGCACTCAATTCAAAAAATTAGGATGCCTCATTCTTTTTCCATTTATGTCCTTCATGATGTTCACTGTTAATTATGGATGATAGATATCAAAATGAAGGACATTAAAATTACTTGGAATTAATGGATACATGATTTAGGAACAGGACAATGGAACATGAATAGGACTACGTCCAACCGCATTTGACTTTGCTGGATTTGTTTAGTTGGGTCCATTGGTATTTGTGGACTAGCAAAATGCATGCATCCATGACTTTACTGGGTTTGATTATTTCTTTAATACTAATTATGTAATTTAAGATTAGAGAAGGTAAGTACGAATGATGCAGTTATTATGGAAGTGGGATGCATGGTCTTATGGTTACCTATGTACAATTAGTGTAAATTATTCAAGGCGGTAATTACAAGGTTAATTGTATACGTTAACACATCACATGTTTATAAATATATAAAGTTTTAAAAATGGCCAAATAGTGACATTATGTAACTGTTTGACATGTAAGTTCACTATCAAATAACATCGGTCATAAAAATGGCGTCTTTCCTCTGAATTCCCAATTCCCATCTCTGCGTCCGATTTTCTCTTGGGTCTTTCTCGACTTTTTCCTCTCGTGTTGCGCTCTCTATCGTCACTGCTTGCTTTCTAGGCGCTGTCGGTTTTGTGTGAGGTGGGCTCGTCTCCGATATCGATCTCGTATGATGGAGAATTCGTTCTTTATGGCTCGTTCTTATGAGCTTGCCCCCCTTTCTCCTATATAGCCTCTGCCCTCTTGGCAGTAGTGGCTGGACCCATCTCGGTTACCTTCTCTGGCGATTGTACGGTGGAGATTAGGGTTTTCTCTGTTGCTCACTTTGGGGATCTCTGTCGTTCGAGATTCGTGTTGGTTTTGGACTGTTTTATGGAAATTATGCCTGTATTCGACGATGGTTTGAAGTCTCGGTTTCCTCTTCCTTGGCGGCGTTATCTGCCTATGTCGGCGCCAGCTAATTGGAGCTGTCTCGAGGAGGTTTCGAAGCGGGGTTTCATCGCCTAATTTGAACCTGCCTTGAGTTTTTCGCCATCGTGTGCGTTGCTGCCTTGTGGGGAGGAGCCGGTTATGGTGGGTTCGGTGGTTTGTGATGGTGGTTCTTTGGAGCTGATTTCGGCTGAAGGGGATTTCATCGCCCCTTGTGGCCCTGAGCTTGTTCCCTGCTCATCTTCGTCTCAGCAGTCTCTTGGTTGTGTTGGGGAGGATGCATCGTCAGAGGGTTTTGTTGCAGGTGGTTCCAATCTTGGAATTTTCCCTATGCTCTCTCGGCGTTGTTCTTGTGCGGTCTATTTGGGGCAGCAGTTACTTGATTGTTTTGGAGATTCCTTCATTGGGGATTAGCTGTTGGTTGGCTCGGTTGCCTTAGGCCAACCTCGGGCTCAGCAGGTGAGTGTTGTTCGGAGCAGGCAGGTGAGTGTCTCGTCTTCTTTATCCTTTTTGCTCCTTGTTGATGGTATTGCAGTGGCAGTTTGGTTAGTAGATAATGGTGCTTCTTGTGTGATTATGAGCCATGACACATCTAGGTGTGTGCTCCCTGACACTGTTGACTAGTCCTTGACTGGTGACGCGTCAGGTCCTATTGGTATTGAGCGCTCCGTTTGGAGCGGATAGTGCGGGTCCTTCTATTGGTTTCTGGTATTGAGCCAGAGCGAGGCCTTCTCAGTGTCGCTTTTGGCTGTCTTGAGTCTGTAGTTTTTGGCCGATCTTCTATGGTCCTTACGGAGATTTCATCTAGCCTGGATCGATTGGCTCGGGCGACATTCTTGGTCTGGTCACATAGTGGTCTCAGTCTCGGATCGCTATGCGGACAACCGAGAATTTTGCCAGCTTTCTTCGATCCTCTATGATGATATCTCTGTCAGGACCATCGTGCGAACCTTTCCTGTATCGCGGGGTTGTCTGATTAGTGACAGTCCGACATGGGTTAGGTTCCTACAGCACCGTGGGTTGCGCATTATCAGCTCCCCTACATTTTTTCGTTTCCTTCCGTCTGTCGCGGTCTCTTCTGCTTCTTCGTCTGGTTGCTGCTCTTCTCTCTGCTCCCTTCCTTCTTCCTCTTGTTCTTTTTCTATTTCCATTCCGCTGCTTAGCGAAGCGGAGATTGCGACCACTAATGATCGCTTAGCTCGCCTGACTAAGGACTCAGCTCCATCCAGTTCTTCATCTAGGTTGACGGGCTCGATTGTTTCTTCTGGAGCTTCTGTCGAGCCTATCCATCGGATCTCGGAATCGATTCCTCGTAGACGCTCTCGTGGCAGGTCGAGAGACCAGCACATCATTCCTCGCACTATCCGTACTCGCTCTATAGCGGCGACTGAGCAGACTGATCGGTCTGCTTTTCACTCCTTGTATCTTATCTGAGTAGTGCTTGCGCTGCGCCTCTTTGATTTTTCTTCTCCTCTGTTATATCGGCTTTAATGTCGAACTTCCTCTTCTGGAATATTCGTGGTATTGGCAATGACGCTTCATGCGCCCGTTTGAAGCGTATTGTCCGTAAACACTCTGTCTGCTTGGTAGCTCTTTTAGAACCTTTTGTGGGTCCTGGAGAGGTTACCAAGATTGTCCTGTCACTTGGGTTTGGCGGTGCCATGTCCAATGTTACGGGTAAGATTTGGATTCTTTGGTCCAAATATTGTGAGGTTCGCCCTGTTTTTGACTCGGATCAGCCTATCTCAGCGGTATGTTCGACCTCCTTCTTTCCTCAACCTTTCCTCTTCTCGGCGGTTTACGCCAAGTGCGATAGGATGGAGAGATTATCCCTTTGGGATGATATCCTCTATCTAGCTGAGATGGGTTTTTCTTGTTCTGTTGTGGGTGGAGATTTCAATGTTGTCGCTAGTCAGGCCGAAAAATTAGGGGGGATCGCCATCAACCGATCCTCTGTTTCTGACTTCAACTCGTTCATTGTCAGTTCAGGGTTTTCTGAAATCCCTTTCGTAGGCTCAGCTTATACTTGGTCTAACAACCAAGAGGGTCCGAACCGGATTTTATCCCGATTGGACAGAATTTTTGGATCTCCTGATTGGCTGAATCTCCCTTTTTCCTTCTCGACCTCTCATCTTCATCGTTCCTGTTCTGACCATACTCTGCTGGTGTTACACTGTTCTCCGCGTTCTCTAACGGGTCCTTCATCCTTTCGGTTCCTTAGCATGTGGCGGTCCTACCACTCGATTCTTCAGGTAGTGGAGGACTCGTGGTCCGCTCCTATTTCAGCCTCTCCTTTGGGGTCTTTCTCCCAAAAGCTGAAACGTCTTAAGACTCACCTTAAGCTTTGGAATTCCAATGTTTTCAAGAACATTTTCGATCGTGTTCGAGAAGCGGAGGAGTCCCTCATCCTCGCTGAATCGTTATTCGACGAGAACCCTTCTGCCGTTAATAAGGAGAAGTGGTCCTCTGCCCAACTGGTTTTCTCTTCGGAACTCCGTATCGAAAACGACTATCTCCGCCAGAAGGCGAGGATCAAGTGGGTGGTAGAAGGCGACTCGAACTCTAAATTTTTCCATTCGTCTATCCGTAAGAAAGTCAACCTTCTATCCATTCGTGAAATTTTGAGGCCGGATCTATCGGTGGCTTCGTCTCCCTCTGAGGTCAAGGAGACCATCTTGTCTCATTTTCAATCCTTTTTGGGTACCCCTTCTGTGTCCGATCCGGACCAGGCGATCCTCTCTTTCATTCCTCGTTTGGTCCCTTCTGAGGGGATCGACTCCTTAGCTGCTCCGCCTTCTCCGGAAGAAATCCGTGCCTGCGTCTTCACCCTTAGTAAGGACAGTGCCAGTGGCCCTGATGACTTCAACGGCTCTTTCTATCGGAGTATTTGGCCTATCATTCAGGCGGACTTCTGCTTGGCTATCCAGCAATTATTTTCCGACAACATTCTTCCCATTAGTTGGTCTTCCACCAACTTGGTCCTTATTCCGAAATGTGATAACCCTCGATCATGCACGGAATTTCTGACGGACAAGGTTAGGGGTAAGATTATTCATTGGAATGCGTCGCTGCTTTCTCAGGCAGGAAGACTTGTGCTTATCAAGTCCGTTTTAGGCTCGTTGGGTTCTCATGTCTTCGCTGCGATGTCCCCCACCGATTCTTTCTTCCGTTCCTTCCGATCCTTGACCTTGTCTTTTTTTTGGGGGTCAAAGGTTGGCAACCATCGTCATCACTGGGTTTCTTGGGACGTGGTCTGTCGTCCCAAGATCGAGGGCGGACTTGGTGTGCGTAACCCCAAGGACATTTGTTCGGCTTTTGCATGCAAGTTGTGGTGCAGATTTGGGGCAAACGATTCCTTATGGGCGCAGTTCCTGCATGCCAAGTACCAAAGGCTGGCCGCCGCTGGCTTTTCTGGATCTCCAAGTTTTGCTAGTGAGACTTGGAAGCACATGCAATCAATCAAATCTTTCTCTGACTCTCACGGAGGCCTTTCCGGTTGGGATGGTGGTACGTTTTCCATCTTCAAAGCGTGGAGTTCCACTCGTACACCGGCTCCGGTTCTCCCTCTTTTCTCTTTCATATGGGACGCTAGAATCCCTGCTAAAGTGTCCTTGTTCATGTGGCGAACCCTTCATAAGGGGTTACCGGTTGATGAGAACCATCAGCGGATTGGCATTCCATTCGTATCCCGGTGCAGGTGCTGCGGCAACGGGGTATCCGAATCTTCTGATCATTTACTCTTCTCGGGCAACACTGCTAGAGCCTGTTGGAATTATTTCGGTAATCTTATAGGCATCCGAGGAAGATGCGGATCGCCGAGTGACTTACAAGGCACCTGGTGGAACGGAATCTCGGGTAAATCCTTGCGCTCCGTCATCTTTCGCTTGATTCCTTGTCTGATCTGCTGGCACCTTTGGTGTGCGCGAAACAAGGCCATATTTGAGGAATCTCCCATGGATCCCGCTTCCATTATTCGTCGGGTTAGGAATGATGTTTTTTTGGCTTTTCGTGGCAGACCTTTCAAGGGATCGGTTAGTCCCCGATCTGGCCCTCTTGTGCCCCTTCTATCTATTTCCTGTTCTAGGCCTTCCGCTAGAGCGGGAATTGGATGAGGTTCGGTTGCAAGCCAGGTGGTTCTGGCGTTTCTTTCCCCTTCCCCTCCTTTTTTCCTCTTATTTCGCTGTAATTTGTTTCAGGTTTAGGTTTTTCATGTTTGGCTGGAGCTGATTTTTCTCTCTTTCGGGTTCGGAGCGATGGATAGCTCGGATCGCTTTCTTTCGGATCTCTTTTCCTCTGTCGATTTTTGGGTTTCGTCCGGTTTTATCTTTTCCTCTGTTTGGGATCGTCTGTTTGTTCCCCAGGGTTTTTGACTTTTCGGTTTTTCTTCTTATGGTGTTAGTCCGGGTTTTTGGTATTAATGTCTTTGTTACCTGTCAGGCATGTTGATGGCTTTTGAGGTTTATTTATAAATTTTCTCTTAAAAAAAAAGACACGTAAGTTCACTATGATGATAAAAATGGGATAAAATATTATTATTCCAAAAATAGTAGGATTTTTTCCTATTTTTTCGAATTTACCTTTTAAAGTAAGAAGCGTAAGAAAGATGAAGCACGTGAAAAGATGGAGAGAGAGAGTATGTGTGTGTGGTGGTGGAGTAGGGGAGAAACGCGAAGGGTATGCACAGTCCTGTTATGTCTTACAACTATAGCATGTACCCATATATTATATAATATATTATGTTATATATGTTTCTGTTTTTCTTTATTTTTGAAACCTGAATACCAAATCATTTAGTCGCCAATATTAACCTGTACCCATCTTTATCTTTTCTTTAATAATACGTGTATATAAATAGAGCCCAGCACATACACAACAAAAATACACACATATGCATGCAAAGGATAGAAACTCAATAAATCACATCGAGCCTAGTACAAGAATAAGTTCGTCGTAGCAAGATAGTCAAACAACTAGGCCGGTACAAGAATAAGTTATATTACTGTTGAAGCATCACCCTATCATTGAAATTTCACCCACATTGATGTATATATTAGTGTGGTTAACTAAAGCAACTATACAGATTTATGGCATTGATATTAAAAAAGGGTATTCAGCTCTTAGGATGTTGATATGAACTTTCCTTTTCTCCTGTAGTGGTTGTGAACCATGAAACCTTTATATTGCTTACTGTGTATTTTGGCCGGTGACGATATTATAATATATAGCTGTGTGTTTTAACTATATACGGTTGGATAAATTATTAGGATTCTTTGTATTTAGCAGCAGCACAATCAACTAATAATTGGTGAACAAGAAAAAAATCAGTTAGTGCGCTCTCAAAGGCGAGATACCAATGAATAAAACAACCAAAAGTTCACCATCAACACAACAAAACATGTATTACATGTCATTTTATAGCTGTAGTTACTATATCTCTATATATGAGTTCTAAGACAATTATATGCATTTATTTTTTGCTCTTAAATTTGATGCTAGAATATTTTAAAACTAGTGCTCATTCATTTATATCTCATAAATGAATCCATTATCATCTCTTTATAATCTAGCATTTTTAGTGCATTGCAAATAGTAAAACAAATCATAAACCAAACAATGGACGCCAAATAATTCGATAAACAAAAATCAGCACACGATAAGGTATCACCTACCAAAGCTACAAAAAGGGAAAATAAAAAAAGTACAAGAACAACCACACAACGATCAACACACCCTCTTGATAGACGACTATGGCTGGGATTCAAATTTTACTTCTGAGTTAGTGAGTTATATACTAATATATACACACACACGCACGCACGCACGCATATACATACACCTATATAGTAACAAATATTCATTATCTAATCTTATTTTTATTCGTTTATTTTTGCAGATAAATTATTTAGAGAAAAATGGATGATGAAAAAGAATAACTAAGATGAAATCATTTATCATCGGATCATTAATAATAGTTAATAAAGACAAATGTATATTGTTTAGTATTATCGTATTAAATGCTTCATTGTTATTAACATTTATGTTCGTTAGTTATATGATCTTGCCATTTTTTAATGCTATAAAAATTATTACGCATGATAAACAAATTTAAAGCCTTATTAATCATATATAAATATTTATATTTCTAATACAATTGCATACCAAAAATGAAAAATCAAAGAAGGCGAAATAGAAGAATAAATGCTTCAACCGATGAACAAAGAGAAATCAACCGAGTAAGAGTAAGAGAACGAAGACAAGCCAAGACTTCGGATGAAAGAGAAGCATATCTTCCTCGACGTCGTCATGCTTATAGACTATGCTGAGAAAGGCTTCAAAATACTCTTTAAGTAGAAATTTAGATGGGGTAACCAAATGAAGAACTATATACAATACCGCAAGCAAACAACCACCTAACAAATTCAAATCAATCTGAAGAAACTGATATGATGGTTGAGAGACAAATAACTGAAATGCGACAATGAGCATATAAATGAAGAGTACCATCATTACTGCCAAGAAAGAAATTGTCAAAGATGAAGAGAACGGAGACAAACTATGTCTGCAGAAGAAAGAGAACACCAACTAGCTCACCGTCGAAATTCTACCTTCAAAGACGACAAATTATGGAAAATGATAATGACTTGCAAAGACGTCAAGGAGTACGCATACATATACAAACTCATAACGTTGCAAAAAAATTCGAAGACCACATTGAATTTCGAAGACATTCATTACAACGACCAAAATTCTGTCCACACTACTCTGAAAATTATTTAAACATGAAACATATTCTTTAAGTTTTAAGAAGGAACGAACTATACTACCCCTATTACAATCACCAACTACGCCCTTCAACCTTTATGTTAACACAGGCAATGATGGTGTACACTTTAGAAGAAATATTCAGTCATATAATCATGTGGTTTCTTTCACTTCAATAGGAGTTCATATTAACAAAAATTCAGCAAATGGAAAAGCTAAATTTACACCTTTCATGCTCAAGGATGTATATATCACAATATTGGTAGCTTACTATCCCAAGAAGGATATAGACTAAGGAGTTTGCAAAAGTATATATATGACACTGACTATGAAATTGAAAATCACATGGCAGAAAATAAGCAGTTGGATAGAAGAATATTAGAAAAGATACAACATATATTAGATGAAAATAATAATTTTGCACAAAATTTTCGTCGATTTTCACAGCACCTAACATTAATGATTGTAGATTAATAATTAAGGGACAACCATTACAATGACAGTATGCACTTTTGACAGCTTCACAAGTTGCAGGAATAGTGGTAGGGTGATGAAAAAAGTATCATAATTTGTAGGGATACCGTTGTACAAACTGTATCAGGACAGCTTATGAGAGTACCGGAGATGCATGGTTGTTATGATCCTTTATAGTATCATCTTCTACTACTACCTTATGGAAATAATGGTTGGGACTTACATGTCATGAGTATTATGCATATCTCTTACAGGTAAGAAAACAGATCATTAATTACTTTATATATCTTTATAATCTTAGTATTGGCCAAACATATTACTCAACTTTATTTATCTTAATAAAATACTTATATAATTAACGGATCTTATAATTATAGATTCGACAAGAAAATACATCTCTTTTATTGCTTGGTGAACGTTTGTTGCAACAATATGTTGTGGATAATTACATAAAAAATGAAGGTAGTTGAATGAGATGGTTTCAAGGAAAGCAACATCACAGAAGATCAGAATTGTATGTAGGTCTACAAGATGCGTTGAGTGCTGGATGGAACAATATAGGTATATGAATTTATTTACATTGCTCAATAAAATTAACAAGTACAATATGTTACATACATACATACATACATACATATATATAACACATCTACATGCTAAAAATGATTTGAAAATTAAATATAGGAAACATCGGAAGAAGAATAGTAATACCCGCTTCATTGAATGGATGCCCACGCAACATGTACCAACGTTACTAAGATGCTATGGCTTTGGTGCAAAACTTGGGAAAGTCTGACCTTTTCCTTACAATGGCATGTAATGCTTCATGGGATGAAATTACTTCTAAACTACTAAATGGAAAATCAGCTCAAGATCGTTCAAGTCTTACGACAAGAATATTTCATGCAAAATATGAACAACTATAGGATGATATTTATAGTAAACAATATCTTAGTTTAGTTGGAGCACATGTGCACATAATAGAATTTCAGAAAAAAGGACTTCCTCATGCTCGTACTCTTATCATATTAGATGAGGAAGACAAACTTCATTGCCCTGATGATTATGATGCTGTTGTAAGAGCAGAAATCCTGGACCGTGACGAAGAACCAGAATTATATAGTACTGTTATTAAATGGATACTTCATGGACCATGCGGAAGACATCGACCAAATTCACCATGTATAAAAGATGGAAAATGCAAAAAGGATTATCCAAAACAATTTTCTCTAACTGCTCTTCAGATCAATGATTCATATCTCATCTATCAGAAGGGAGATAATGGTAGAAGCATTGCATTAGAAATGACAATGATTTTGTTGTCGACAATCGTTGGGTTGTCATATATAATCCATGGTTGTTAAAAAATATGATTGTCATATTTATTTCAAAGTTTGTAGTAGTATCAAATCTATCAAATACCTATACAAGTTTGTCTACAAAGGTCTAGATCGTGTGGTAGTTGAAGTTCGTCCAGGAAGTGAGTATGATGAAATTCAAAAGTTTGTTGACGCAAGATGGATATGTCCTCAAGAGGCCTTTTGGAGAATTTTTGAATTTTCACTACATACAATTTATCCTTCTATTCAACGACTTACCAAGTAGGCAATAGGTCACGTATCATTCTAATCGAACAATGTCTGATATTATGTTGGATGAAAGCCCCTCTACATCGATGCTAATTGAATTCTTCAACACAAACTCGCAAGATCCCCAAGCAAGACAATTTTTATATCGTGAATTTCCATAAAAATATAGGTGGGTAACGGATATAGAAATGGAGATGCAGGACATCATCAAAAAAAGTCATAGGATGGATTTATAGCGTTTCACCATCATAGGGAGAACGTTACTACTTGAGAATTATTTTAAATCATGTAAAAGGACCAACCTCATTTGGATATCTTCTCACAGTCGATGGTATTAAATATCCAACATTCCAGAAAACAGCGGAGAAGATAGGACTGATAGAGGAAGATCAAAGCACTGGAGCATGTTTGCAGGAAGCATCAAGCACACGAATACCATCATCTTTGAGAAGACTATTTGCTACAATCTTGATTTATTGTACACCAACCGGTATTAGAAAATCATGGGATAAATTTTTCTACTATATGATAGAAGATTATCGAGTTCAAGTATAACAAGCCGAGTTATACTTGAAAATCATCTTCTAAAATATCTTAATATTTTATTAATGAACCATGATAAAAAGTTTCTGATTACGACCTTCCAAGAATTAGAGATGACATAGATGATCATTCATTAACTTCAAGATTAATAACTGAGCAATGTTTTATTTTAACACTAGAGGAGGATTTAATTTTTGCCAGCAAGTTGAATGAATCCCGATTTCTTGCATGTACTATAATTATGAATGTCGTTAATAATAAAGAGAACATGATTTATTTTATTGATGGTCCCGATGGAATGGGAAAGACTTTTCTCTATCGAGCAATACTTTCAACACTTTGACAAAAAGATTTGATTGCACTTGCAACAACCACATCCGGAATTGCTGCACTATACTACCTGGCGGTCGAACGACGCATTCGAGATTCAAAATCCCAATTGATCCAACATCTGAATCAATGTGTATGATATCCTAAAAATCATAATCAGTTGATCTTTTGCATCAATCATCCATTCTTATTTGGGGTGAAGCAATTATGACTCATAGATATGCTTTCGAAGCGTTGGATAGATCACTTAAGGATATTATAGGGAATAACTTGCCATTCAGAGGGAAAATTCTTATTATTAGAGGGGATTTTCGACAAGTCTTACCTGTTATGCAACATGGTACAACAGCAGAAACAATTGATGCATGCATTGTTAAATCACCACTACGGAATCATGTAGAAGTCATTCAACTTACTCAAGATATGAGAGCAAAAGAAGATTCTTTTTATTCGAATTTTTTGTTAAGTTTTGGTAATGGGAATGAATCGCACATAAGTGACGACTTAATTCGAATTCCGGATGAAATGGTAGTACCATGGGAAGATGAATGTTCAATAACTACTCTTATAAATACAATTTTTCCCACATTACATGAAAATGCGTTCCAAAAGGAATATATTGAGGCAAGGACTTTAATTACCCCTCGCAATGAATGCGTCGATAAGTTGAATAACCAAGTTATTGATCTATTTCTTGGAGAATTACATACGTACTGCCCATTTGGTTATGTTAAAGGCAACACAAGAAATCTATACCAACTGAATACCTTAATTCAATAGCGCTAGCTGGTTTGCCTTAACATAAGTTGGTCTTAAAGAAAGGAGCACCGATCATGCTACTCTGGAATCTTGACCCAATGAATGCATTATGCAATGGTACCAGACTAAAATGTCATGAATTTTATAGAAACCTTATAGATGCAAAGACTGTCGCTAGATAATTTGCTGAAGGTCAAGTTTTCTTACCAAGAATACCTATGAAGACTTTCGAAGATATTTGTTAACTTGCCTTTTGGCAAGGCCGTAGACAAACGAATTTAACTAATATCGACTGCTCATTTGTCGAGACTAGAATATGATGGGTTTGAGCCAGTTGGATGGATAAACGATCAATCATGGATGGTTCAGTGTGGGTCGCTCGATCAAGGTGGCTCGGTCGTACATGGCTCGGTCAAGGAAAGGAGATCATGCATGGTTCGGTCACGGTGCATTAGCCAAGATATCCCGATAAGAGTGGCTCGGTGAGTATGGCTTAGCAAGCATGGCCCGATACGAGTGGGTCGGTGTTGTGAAGGTTTTGAGTCAGTAGGAAGGTGGTTCGGTCATGATGAAGTGGGCCGGTAGTGGTATGGATCAGTAGTCGTGTGGATCGGTGATTGGAGTGGATCGGAAGGAAGCTGGGTCGATCATGTTGGAGTGGACTGGCAGAAGGTAGGTTGGCTTCGAGGAATGCTTCAGGTCAACACGTTCGTAGCTCCAGGTCAGCACTCCATTTTACTCGAGTTGGCATTTGGAAATTGGGTCAGCATTCTAGGGGATCAGCATTTTTGATTTGCTTCGGGTTGGTATTCGCGTGTCCCTGGGTCGGCATGTATCGTTTCGTCATGGTAGAAAAGTTAAGGTGGGTCGGCCAGATATGGTTCGGCATTGGTGGTTTGGCACATGTGGTTCAGCCTTAATAGGTCAGCAACAAAATTATGGATCAACATGTTTAAGGATAGGATCGGCTTCATTTCGCTCCGAGTTCTAGCCTAGTTTACTCCGAGTCTTAGATAAGCCTGCTTTGGGTCATGACCAAGGGATATCGGGTCGGCATATTATAAACTCGGGGTCGGTCGTGGTGTTTGGGGTTTGGATCAGCTATGATCTTAATGGGCTCGGACCACTTAGGAAGCCCAGTAACTCGTGTTTTGGCTATAAATACAGCAGATGGGGCTTCAGAAAAGGGAGGGTCTTTATTATGTTTTTCCTCCTTCTTCCCTATTAAGGCTACTCAACTATTATTGCTTTAAAAACTCTAGGTTGTAACTGTAATTGATTCTCATATCAACAAAAATGAAATTTCTAGAGTGGAAGTAGGCTGAAGCCAGCCGAACCATTATAAATCCTGTGTTATTACTCCTTTCTTTTTAATTTATACCATTCTTTATATTTATACTTTCTACATACATTCTATCTGTGATCTGTGACTGTGATGTGGTGCTTTCATCTAAATTTGGGTGTTAGTGACCAATTTTGGCGCTAACATTTTGGTTCTTTCACTGAGAACACTAGCACTCAGAGATTCTGAAGCTTGGATTTTGGATTTAAAGGCTTATGAACCCGGATTCTAGAAAGCAATGGTTAGGCCATCGACAAGAAGATAAGTGACAAAAAGGAGCAATCAAGAGGGAAGTCAGGAGGCCTTCTTTGGAGCTGGGTCAGATCAGGCATCCATCTACATCACTAGGGACGAGATGTGAATTATGATAGATTCCATGCAGGAGCAATTGGTGAAACGGAAAGAGGAAATGATGCAGGCACTTTTCAAATAATTTGGACAAGCAGGAATCCCTAGGAGCTCAGATCCATGGAGCTGGATCAGAAGTACTCAACCGACAAGCAGATGGAGTGGTTCAGCATAAGAAGCCCTCAATCAGCAAACAACTATCAATCTGGATGGACCTAGACTCGGAGGCACACCACCAATTAATACTGGACCGATCCATGGAGAGATACTAGATGACGCTGCACAGCCCGGTGCCAACAGGTATACAAGAGTGCATGACATGGAGTATGTACCAGAATTCCCCCAAGGGCTTGGAGGGCAGTTAGGAAATATGGATGGGGAAACCCTTGGTAGATAACACTGGACTAGCTGACATTATTATGCGAACTATTAGAAGAGGTCTGACATACAGAGATTTAGAGGGAGTAAACAAAAGTCTATTTACCCATAACGTCAGGATGGCTAGGAATCCATTCGATTTCAAGTTGCCTACTCTGGAAGTATACAACGGTAAGACGGATCCCATCGACCACTTGTTGAGGTACAAAGACATATGGAGGTGCTGGGAGCATCAGAGGAGGTTACAACATGGTATTTCCCCTTGTACTTGACCGGTATAGCTGCTACGTGGTCCAAACAGTTGGAAGATGAATCTATTGGAACATGGACAGAACTGATGGATAATTTCTTAAAGAAGTTTTGAGTTCACATAAAAAGGCCGAAGAATGTGATGACACTGACGTTAGTTAAGCAGAGGGCGGATGAATCGCTTAGGACTTTTTTAACTTGGCTTAATACAACAGCTGTTTCGGTGGATCGGTCAGATCCATCAATGGTTCTGATAGTGGCAGTATCAGGAGTCAGGGATAATTCAGATTTTAAAGTATTGTTGATACGGGATCAACCAAAGGATCTTTGGAATTTTTCATGAAGCTGAGAGGTTTCTTCGACAAGAGGATGCATGTTTGGCTATAAAGTCAAAGGAAGTAAACATGGTTAAGGATGGAGAACCGTCCGGTGAAGGCTCAGGTAAAAACAAGAACAAAGGGAAGAGGAAGCGCTGGGGAGAACCAAAATTCTCCACTTACAGAAGACTGAATGAGACATTGGAACGGATATACTTGGATACTCGGGATCTCCTTCCTTATTGAAGGCCAGCAAGGAGGGAACCCTTAGAATGCGAGAGGGCATCGAAAAGGCATCGTCTCTTTCGTGACCTGGATGGGCATGATACTAATAGCTGCAGGCATCTAAAGAATATAATTGAGGAGCATATAAGCAATGATTAGTTGCGATAATATGTCAAAACTCGGAATGCGGCGGTGGAACAGGAGTTGCCACCGCCTACCTTGAATGAAGATGGTGCGAGGCCCGGGAATGGTGGTCGGTTGGTCATCGACTAATCGTGATGATTTGGAATGAGTAACAAACTCTAGGAAAATGGCTAAATCACTTACTCCTGTATGGGGATGGAGATAACCCTTAGGCATGCTCTAAGATGATGACAGACCATGACGCTCTGGTTTGTGAAATCTGTTTTTTTTCTTTTTTTCTTGGACGCTTGTTTTTTCTGCTTTGGTTTTGGAGTTCAGTTTGAACGCCCTGTTTGTTGGTTTTTTGGTTTGGATTTTTGCATGGATGCTTGATTTTTGATCTGGATTTTGATTTGGACTTTTGATTTGGATTTCTGGTTTGAATCTGGATTTTGGATTGGATTTTGATTGCCTTTTATCTGGTTTTTGGCTAAAAGGTCGTCGGATATGGATTATGCTCGGCAATGGTCCGGAGAGACCAGGATTCAGCCTAAGACTTAGGCCCCGTATTATCTATCGATTACTAAAACAGGTCATCGGGTATGGACTATGCTCGGCAAGGGTTCGGAGCGACCATGATTCGGCTTAGGACTTAGGCCATGGCATCACTCAACGTTTGGAGACACTGAACCAAGAACACCAAAGGATTAATTAACACATGTCACCAGGCACAAAGCATGGATTATGCTTGGCAAGAACCCCAAAAGGTTGCGGATTGAATAATGGCTATGAATAGCAAACAATTTGGGCGTGGACCCAGAGCGGTCCCGTATTTGGATATCGACCCACAGAGGTCATGGCTTCGGTTATTAGTTATTGGATATGGATGGATTAGAACTTCGTTATTGGATTGGATTTCGACTTTGGATATAGACCCGGTGAGGTCTCGGATACGGATTTTAGGACCCAACGAGGTCCTGGCTTTGGATTTGGACCCGGCTAGCTCCTTGATTTGGATTACGGACCCAGAGAGGTCCGGACTTGTATAAAATAATCCGAAGAGATCGTGGATTTGGTTAATGGATTTGGGATGGATTCAGAATTGAATAAAGACTCGGAATAGTCACAGAGTAGACTATCGGATATGGACGAAATTGCTTGATAATGAATGGAACAATGACTTCGAATATCGGATTCGAGACTATTCAAAACACACCTTCTAATAGAAAGGCATGTTTTGAAGGGAAAATGTAAACCTGCTTTTTGGCAAGGCCATACACAGCCAGATTTAACTAAAATCGATTGCTCGTTTGTCGAAATTGGAATATGATGGGTTTGAGCCAGCTGGACGGATAAACGATCAGTCATGGATGGTTCTGTGTGGGTCCCCCGATCAAGGTGGCTCGGTCGTACATGGCTCGGTCAAAGAGAAGAGATCATGCATGGTTCGGTCACGGTGCATAAGCCAAGATGGCCCGATATGACTGGCTAGGTGAGTATGGCATGGCAAGCATGGCTCGATACGAGTGGGTCGGTCTTGTGAAGATTTTAGGTTGGTAGGAAGGTAGTTTGGTCATGATGAAGTCGGTTGGTAGTGGTATGGATCGGTAGTGGTGTGGATCGGTAGGAAGCTGGTTCGCTCATGTTGGAGTAGATCGGTAAAAGGTGGGTCAACTTCGAGGAGTGCTTCAGGTCGACACATTCGTAGCTCCGGGTCAGCACTCCATTTCACTCAAGTTGGCATTTTGAAATTGGGTTGGCATTCTAGGGGATCGACATCTTTGATTTTCTACGGGTCGGTATTCGCGTATCCCTGGGTCTTCATGTATCGTTCGGTCGTGGTAGAAAAGTTAAGGTGGGTTGGCCAGATATGGTTCGGCATTGGTGGTTTGGCACGTGTGGTTCGGCCTTAATAGGTCAGCAACAAAATTGTGGATGGACATGTTTAAGGATATGATCTTCTTCATTTCCCTACAAGTTCTAGCCTAGTTTACTCCAAATCTTGGATAGGCCTGCTTCGGTCATGCCCAGGGGATATCGGGTTGGCATATTATATACTCGGGGTCGGTTGTGGTGTTTGGGGTTTAGATCGGCTATGGTCTTGGTGGGTCCGGTCCACTCAGGAAGCCCAGTAACTTCGGTTTTGCCTATAAGTACAGTAGGAAGGGTTTCAGAAAAGGAAGGTCTTCATTCTCTTTTTCCTTCTTCTTCCCTATTAAGGCTACTCTACCATTATTGCCTTAAGAACTCTAGGTTTGTAACTGCAATTAATTCTCATATCAATAAAAGGGAAATTTCTGGAGTGGACGTAGGCCGGAGTCAGCCGAACCACTATAAATCCTGTGTTACTACTGCTTTCTTTTTAATTTATATCGTTCTTCATATTTATACTCTCTACACACATTCTATTTGTAATCTATGACTGTGATTTGGTGCTTTCATCTGGATTTGGGTGTTAGTGACCAATTTTGGCGCTAATAATATTCGTTTGCTATTCACAATATTGCACAAACAATTTGCTGTAAGGTTGAGTTTTGCCCTCACTATGAACAAAGCACAAGGACAAACAATTCCACATTTAGGAATTTACTTGCCTCGACATGTGTTCGGTCATGGTCAGTTTATGTTGCGTTTCCAAGTGGAGTTTTAATGAGTAACATGAAAGTTTTAAGAAAAGATGGCAATGTCCATGGAAAATCGGGAACTTATACTAAAAGTGTCGTTTATAGAGATATACTTATATCGATAAAAGAGAAAATAGTAGAATAATATTTTATAAGCATTACTTTTGAATTTGTTTATATAGTTTAGTCTTTCTACTTCTTTTTCTTAGAGTGATAATTTTGTAAATTAAGCAACATTTGTGCAAATCATCTTTCCTTGCATATGTAAAATACACAATATTTGTAGAACAACAATTCGCGCGCAAAATGCGTGCAATTATACTCATATATATATACATATATACATATATATATACATACACATATATACACATATATATACACATATACACACACATATATATATAACAACTTATTTGAAGTATGAGATATCAAAAGGAACAATTCAAATCAAAAAGGAAAATATCACGGAATCATGTCATTCAAACAAAAAGGAAAATATCTTATATTATATATTTTCAACTCGAAGGCAAATATCAAGGTAGAAACTTTCTAAGAAAATATTAGGCAATTACAAGCCTGTATGAATAAAAGTGTACATTATAATTCCTTTTATTGGGTATAAAAATAAAACCATCTTTTTAATCATATCTACATCCGACCATAGTTTTTAATCTTTATATACTTCATCTTCAATATGGTATCATGTCATCATATACAAGCATCTTAGATTCAAAATCTAATAGCTTCATATCTATTTTTGGCAATGTCTTATACAGTAACATCCACCTACAAGCTTGGCAGAGCATTACCAACTATATCGCTGACACAAACAAACAATACGACACCATCACGTAATCAAAGAAACCCATGATTGCTTAACTATTTCAGTTAATCATCGCATCCACCTCAGAACCAAATTCATCATCTTTTGAAAGTAAAATTATAGCAATCACACATAGATCTTGGGCATATAAACTCCAACTCCGACCATCAACATGAGTTAGGAAGTGAAACATAGAGAAGCATCGGTGGTTCCATTATCCAGACTTTAACGTTAGCAACAAACTCAAAGCCATCATCCAGATTATCAGATCTAGGTAGCTGACCTAGGCTAGCCTCACTACGACAAACATCACAGCATCTCCACCAGTCACAACATCCTGATCCAAAATGCAAACACAGACCTAACCAGCACCACATCTTCAAAAAGTTCACATCGATGGTTTATATTTCTTACAATCATTACAAAGTTATTAAAATAAGGAAGATTCACACGGTATCTCATTTAAGATCTAAGAAATCGAACTAGTGAACTCGATTAATTTTTCAGCGATGTGGCAAGTAAACTTCAGACTCTTGCAGCAAAAAGCAAAGCATTTCAAGCTTGAGTTTCCATGGCAATAATCAAATCCGGCAACGCATCACAAATGTTTAGATATCTCAAGGAAAAGTTTGTAATAACTCCACTTTAGTAAACATGGTGTTGAACAGGGAAAAGTAGGAAAATCCAAGTTGTGGCCTAGTTGAACAGAGTACGGCCATGAGTTCACCAGAGGGCATCTTTGGCCATAACAGAGGCATGTTTGAGTTGAAGGCAGATGACAGTTAGGCTTGAGGAAGAAGATATTATGTGGTGTCACTTGTGCATGTATGCACATGCACACCCAATATTGCTGTGAAAACTTGCATAGGTAATAGTCTGTGTATTTAGGGTTTGAGTGAGTTGTATTTATGCTTAGCTGGAGATGAATTGACAAATATACCCGTTATGTGTAACATTATAAATGAGAATGCATGTAAACCAAATAGAAACATGAATAAAGAAAAAAAACATTTTCTATTACAATCTTATTTACAAGTTATTTGCTTTTTTTTTCTGTTACATTCTCATCTTCACTCTATACATTCTTTTTCTTGTTCCTAATCTATTCTCTGATCATTAGCCTTCTATCTTCTATCATCTGTTACATTTCCTCTTAATTGTCGATCATCTTCATCCTTCTTCCTTCCTGCCATTCCTTCCTCCCATGTTCCTCACTTCTTTCTTTACTCCTCTTATCTTCTTTTCTTTATATAGTTGTCTCAATACTTCACCTCTCTTTCTTCTTCTGACCATTTCTATCATGTCAAAATCTACACTGCAACCAGGGCATAACACAGTGGTATTAGAGCCATTTGCTATGTCAACCTCTAACAACCACTCGTCCTCCAACATCAACCGTAACTAGAAAATTGACACATTAATTCAAAAACAAGAAGAAGCATGGAGGAGACAAGAAGAAACCAACAACCGAACTACTCTGTCTTTAAGAAAATTGGAGGCAACAACACAAAATTTGGAGACTGGAAATTGAAGGTTAGAACAAACTACACAAAATCTGGATCACACAACAAAGTAAATGCGTACCAGATTTGAAGGAATGCGCATTGTCCTATCTTCTTCGGCATAAGGTATTCAGCCACTAAAGCTTCAATCTACAGCCAATCATAATTTAACCACAACTACCAACTTATAGTGAATTCTTGCATCCAGTCCCCATCAACTGCCATCCTCTACTACCATCCTTCGATATCTCAGCAAAATTCAAGAAATACACTAACTCCACCACTGATGAACCCCACCATTAATCCAATAGTAAATTACCTATAACGACCCGTATTTTTATTATTATTTTAAATGTTAAGTTTGATATAATTATTCAATATAATTGGTTAGTGATAAAAATTTAATGACTTATTATTGTAGTTTATCAGATAATTAAATTGTTTAAAATTAATAAGGGATGATTAAATTGTTAAATTTAATTTTGAAAATTATTTGAATGATCGAATTCTTGAATTAGTGTGAATGAGAATGATATAGAAAATCAATTTAAATTTATTTAAACAAGGATGAAGATCGTTTACTTTTAAGTTTGAATTTAGAAGTGAATAACTAAAAATTGAAAATTTTATATTACAATTAATGAGTAAAAATAGGAATTTCGATCACTCTCTTGGATTTTGACAAAACTAGTTTCATCGGATCTGTAATTGTCAATTATTGTAGGATATCAAGTTTTATAGCGATTAGACTTGTCGTTTAGCCATGCAAGCTTGAAACGCGTAGAATTTATTTTTAGAATCTAATTAAAATAATTGATTTCGAAAAGCAATCTTCGACATACGATCAAATTAGGTCTCAAAACAAGTTTCATTGTGTTCGAAATAGGGGTAAAACATTATGAACGTAAACTCCAGGCGGCATGCTTCGTTTGGAATTCAAGATTTCGGATGTACGAAGCTAGAAATTTTCTAAATTTTAACAATATATATTTTCCCCTAACAAACTTTTCATACGTGTCCTATACCCCTTCCTTCCCCTTTTCTTTAGCCAAACTAACGAAGAATTAAAAAACGAGATCTCGTTCTAGATAAAAAACACTACTAATCGAAAATTAAAATAGAAAGAAAAAAAATTAATCACGATGTCCTATAGGCGAACGTGTGTACGAGCGGAGGCGAGATGTTGGTTGCGGCCTAGAGGCGTAGCTTAGGGTTTAGTCACGACGAGGTTAGTGTTTGACAGAGGGTGGCGGCGGCGATTGTAAAGTCTGGAGATCTTTCGCTGCATGCATGACCGTTGAAGAAAGGGTGGCGGCACGTGATGGTCGACAGCGAGGCTTAGGTGGCGTGCGACAATGGTCAAAGCGGAGGAAACCGTGTGCTTGGAAATGTTGTGCAGAACGAAGATTAGTGCACTTTATACCGTGGTTAAGGTAAGGTTAAGTAGCTGCTAATTGAGTCATTGTTTAAGTGTTAATTAATTTTATATAAATCGATATATTGATATAATGTATATCTAACTCATACGAGGTCGATTTCTGATGAAACGGTTTGCATTGGAATCATATCGACTCGATCTACAATATGGAGTGTCTATTTGAATCTAGAAATTTTTTTGATTCAAAGAGTGTTTATAAGCTCACAATTGACAGAAATAAATTTTATTTTAGTTAAATTAATATTGAGAAATGATTGAAATTTATTAATTGTTTTTTGATAAGTTTAACCGACATTGGAATTGACATCTTAATTTATTGTTAGAATTTGAGATGATAGTTAAATTAAATCAGAATTAAATTGCCCGTAAATTACCCGATATTGATAATTATGAAATTGCTGTGAATTTTATTGACTGTTTGGATGATTATTTGTGATGGATGCTATCGGTTGGCATTTGGATGTATATTAATTTTGATATATCATGTTATCATCCTGTATATTATTTACAGTATATAAAACTGTAATTTGAATAATTTCAAATAAATTAAGAAATAGGTTGAAATGATATATACCTACGACATTTACTTGGATTGAAATGATATATATCCATCTCTGGAAATAAAGTGGAATAACTGATTCACTTGGCTATATGATAGAGAATTATATATGAACACCAGATTGGTTAAATTAAATGATTTCAAAATTTTAATTTGAAATTATTTAAATAATTTGGTTTTAAGGAATAAGAATCGGATTTATGGAAATCAAATTATTTTCGAACTAGAGCTTGAAATGTTGAGATTTAAATTTAGAAAACGAAATTGTTTTAACAATCAAATTTGAGATTTTTAAGTGAAAAGTTGAAGTAGGATGTGAATTTTAGAAATTGATTTGTTTTAAAAGATTGGACTTTTATTCGAATTTAAAATTTTTGCTAAGTAAAAGATGACATAAAAAAGTATTTTGGAATTGTGCTTGGAATTCAATTATATTTAAATATTTGGATTTTAAATTGAATATTTATGGAAAAATTGATTTAAGTGTTTTGAATCGACATTCTGGAAATCAAAGTCGTGATTGATATAAATTAAGCGGTTTAAAATTGAATCGGAGTTGAAATTAATTTGAGATTGGGATTTAAATTAATTTGGAATTGGAAACTTAAACTTATTTAGAATTGGAGTTGAAATTAATTTGGAATCCAAATAAAATTAGACTTAAGGTTGGAGTTGAATCGATTAAATCGGAATAAAAATTAGAACGAATTTGAAATGGAAATTGGAATTGAACCGGTTTGACTTTGAAACTATTTTAAATGAATTTTTTAAGTGTAAACGGTTTAAAATCTATATTCTTAAATATTTAAATTATTTTGATTTTCCAAACTAATTTACTATATAAACTATTTTTATTATTCAAACTATTTTAACGATTTTAAAACTATTTAAATTATTTTCTAAAAACTGGTCAAAAGGGTGAAATTTTTATATTTAAATCTTCTATTTAAATGCAAATTGGGTTAAAGTGAAGTTATAAACCTAAGTTGAAATTCGAATCAAAATTTTGAAGTGAAATCGATATAACGAATTGAAATGACATTTCGAAGTAAAATATGATTTTTAAAGTGAATATAATTCGAAATGGATACGATTTTGAATCGAATATGTTATTTTGATATCAAATACGAATTGTTTTCAAAATATAAAAGTACCAACTGGTGTGTAAAACGACGTTTGGTTGTCAAAGAGACCGGAGCCTCTTATTGGCATACTCTCTGTCAATATTGGAATCACTTTGACAACTGTGTACACAGTGGATGATATTGAGAATGTAGTGGTTGAATTGGAGATGTTTACTGGAATGAAGTAAGAAAAAGATGATGGATAGCCTTGACATTCGTGTCATAATTAAAATGACTAAAACTGAAGCCTATGTCTGGCTATTGAGGCTAGCTACCTCTAGCGACGTTGATCCCTCGTATTACTATTGTGGTTTTGTATCCGATGGGTGCACCTTTTGTCGTTTGGATTGATTGTCGCGATCAGCCACGGATGGGTTACGACCAGCCAGAAGGGGAAATTGGTAATCTTACCTTGGGCATTGCCTCACGTGCCTTATCATATTTATCCCTATATGAACCCATTACGACTTTGGTTTAAAACTGTAAAATGTGTTAAGGTAGATCAATGTAAAGCCTTAACGCTATTTTGATATTTATTTTACTGATAGACAATATATAGTATAACATATACTATTATATATATAAATAGTTTAACGGATCCTTAAGAGATGGAAAATCCCGTAACATGTCTTAAGTTATTGCACTCATAATTGTGATATTGATTTGACTTGCATAAGAGTAGTTTAGTCCTTGCTCGAGTGTTTTGTCTTTTCATTACGCTAGGGTTAGTCCTGAAATTTCAGCGTATTGAAGATTATTCTCTGGAGGATGAACATGAGGGTTTTGGTATATTACTATTATTATTATTCCCTTATTCATGCTATCCTGTATGTTAATCACTTACCCCCGATGTGTGTGTATATAACTCTGATAAATGTGTATAGATTATAATCAAATGTATTGTAAACATCTTCATGAACTGTTATTTGATTATTATATTTTATTGCTTCCGTTGTGAGATTCCATGTTTGTTTTCTTCTTCTTTTTTTATTTTTTTTATTTAAAACTCATTTCTTATCTATGCTTCGGATTGTTTAAGTCGGACATATGTGGATTATTGTCGGTTTAAACCTTTTGTAATGTGGGTCGTCACAGTTGGTATCAGAGCCGGGTTTAGCGATAACCTTGGCTTTGTAGGATTTGGATCATTAGAGATATGGTCATACCCTAGAGTGAGTCTATTTGAAGGTATACATATGAGAGATAAGGTTTTAAATATCGGATTTCGGTCACGTTTCGTTTCGAAATTTTTACACAAGTTATCTCGTATCGGGAGAGATTTCAGACGAGATGAGTACGTATCGGGTGTACATCTCGGATTAACATCTTGGGTCTTATAATGCATCTTGGAAATATCTCGGATGTACTTATGTGTTTAAAATTGATGTGTCAAAAATTTATTTAACGATTATAACTTTCTTAGTAAAAATAAAAATGGTAACATACTTGATTTACATGGAAAAAGAAATATTTTTAGAAGAGTAGTAGTTTGATTAGCTTAATTGATTTGGTAGCGATTGAATAATATCCTTTTATTTGAACGTAATAAAGAAGTGAAACCTTTCGCTATGACTCATTAAGATAAAAAGTAAAGAATATGTTCAAGAAGTTAGTAAATTATAATTGGATTGAGTAGTTTCTTTTGAATCAATATGAAAATAAAAATTATTATGGAAAATAAGAAAAATGTATAACTTCGGGTGAGATCTCGGATCGAGATATTGATCTATATATCGGGTGAGATTTGAATATCTCGGACGAGATGAGTGTCAAGCGAGATATGGAGGTGATTTGATGTCTCGTCTCGTTTAAGTGTGATAATGAGATCTCGGACGAGATATAGGAGATTTAAAACCATGTGTGAGAGTGTACTTGTTACTGTTATAAAATGTTTTATATTGTATTTACTTATCCGTTAAGTTGTTTATGAATTCTAGCCGATGTGCAGGACACCGTGTTAATGATAGGAGTTTCTAAAGACTTAAACGAGGCAAGTGGGCATAATATTGTTTTAAATCGGGTAAATAAAATAATTTACCTAAATTATATTATATATATATATATAATGATAATGTGAAATCATCATCGATTATAAGTTGAATTAAAATAAAACGAATACTTAATATTTTTTTTTTGAAATATTAGGTAATTAAATTGAATTGCAATATAGTTATAATAAGAATTGGTTAAAATAACAAAGTTGTAAATTAATGAAATATTTTGGTATAATGAAATTATATTAGTAAATTTATAATATAGATTATAAGTAGAACGATTTAAAAAAATTGAGAATTTTAGAATATAAATCACTTTGTTTACAAAATTGTTTTCATAGTCTTCAAAATTAATATTAATATTATTTGAAAGAGTTTTGATGAGAAAAATATTTTGAAAAGGTTTTTTGGAAGAAAATAAAAGTATTTAACTTGCTTTGGTCACTGAGAAATAATTCTGGGGATGACTACAACATCTTCAGTATTTATTTTCGAGTTTCTGAGTGAGAATTTCTACCAAAAGAAATTTATTTTCGAATAAAAAAGGTTTTGATTGTGAAAGAAAAATAATCTAAGTATTATTTAATTAATATATGAAATAATTTTGAATTTGTAATTGAAAATAGTATAGATTAAAGTAAGTTTATAACTTATAAATTTGAACATGAAAGTAAATCTAAATTTTCAAATGTTGAACATTTTAGTTTAGCGAACAAAATGGAAAATTTTGATTTAAGATATGAGATAAGAGAATTAATTTAAGAATGTAAATAAATTGGGTTAGTGAAATGAAGTTTAACTTAATATTAGATGAAATAATAAAATGAATAAATTGTATAACTTGTAGATTTGAGTTCATTAAGCTAAAAAAATTAAAATTGCTGAATATGAATGATAAATTAATTCGTATCTTTGTAAATTGATTGAAAAACAAAACGTAAACTTATAAATAGGTGTTTGAAATATAATTTAAATTTATTAACTGAAATAAAATAAACTTAAGGAAGTACGTTTTGAAAGATGATCTTGCACAACACTATTTAGGTTTGTGTCGGACAAACGCCAATCATGTGCATAATATATAATCACAAAATTTTAATTAAGGTATAGATAACAAGGTTTATATGTGTATTGAATGCCTTATGCTTTTATTTAGGGTAAGGGGCGGTTGAGGAGTGTACATTAATCTGCCAAGTAAATTTTGCATTTTTAAGTGCTGTAGATAGTACATGTTATTCCTTTCTTGGATGAGTGTCTTTGAAACTGTGTTCCCACTTCTGAAATAATTATCCAGGAAAGAGAATGCTGTAATTTATAAATTACTATGGAATATAATTGAATTCATTGTTGAAACATTTTCATGCATAAAGAAATAGATCTGCAAGAAAAAGAGTATTAGCTAATTTCCAAGTTGATTGTAATATAGAATAGGTATAGTTATATACAAAGAAAGAATATTCGCTGTCTATATTTTGGTGCATAGGATATAACTGTTTAGGAGATTGTACTATGCAATAAATGCAGGCAATATTGGTTATACTATATAGGCTGTAGTTATGGTCATACACCATTCTAAAGTACTTATCTTTATTTCATATTCTACTAACAGGTCTTTATTTCATATTCTACTATTAGTTTATAATCAATAATGCAGGCAATATTGGTTATAAACCTTAGTAGTTTCAGTGTATACACAGAAACTGTATAGCCATAAATCAAAATACAATTGCAATAAAGTATAAAAGGATTAAAAAAATATGTGCTCACTCAAATATAATTATTGCATTCAAATGCAAAGATAGTAACATCAACATGCTACTTACAAAATGTGGCTCATGATATATTACATATAATGAACTGCATAAGAGAAAATGTATGATTGAAATCTACATTCAGTTAATTGTTCCACATATTTAATGTGGGCAAGGGACAGAAAAGGGAAAAGAAGGGGGAAAATATAAGGAAATAAATAAAAGAAAGAGAAAGAAGAAGGAAATAAGTATGAACTGATTTAAACTGCAGATATTGTCCTTGTACATAAATAAATAATAGGATAACATGCTATTAATAATACAATACACAACTTTATTGTGAAAAGAAAAATGTGTTATGCATTCCCAGTTTCACATCAGTAATACATATATTTATGTTGCCATGCATATAGGACACTACTATATCTTAGAAATAGAAGTAAAACTGTGGAGCCTATACCTATATATGCTATACCATAATATCATGTTACCTGGATATTTCTTTTGTTGCATGGCTATGTTTGATTATATAGTGGTTGTATAGTTACGTTATATTTTGATTTCTCCTTCTATATTAATATTCTCATCTATTATTGAGTGTTTACTAGGTTTGGATGGCGTATGCTAGCTTTTTGAGCTCGCTTGCATGAATATTGCTTTCGCTCGCTTTAATATAAGCTAATTTTCTTATAATGCTGATAATAAGGTATTATCTCGGATTACATATCGCAATTTTATACTTTTGCCCTTCGGGATGCCTCATCATTGAGATGAGTTGTATATTTGATATCTGTTAGGTATATTGTAATATATATTATATTGTGAAAATTTTCCGGTAGAGCCACGCAATGGAGACTCTACCGAAATTTTTCGTAAATCCAAGAGTTAGAAAAATTTTGAAGTTTTTTTTAGTTTTTTTATTTATTTTACAACTTGTTTATATATAAGTTGTAACTTATGTAAAATCGATATTGAAGTGTAGCGAGAGCATGGTAATGGTTTTGCAAATAAGATTTTAAAAGTTTATAGGTTGATAGTTTTGAATAAAATATATCAAGTATTAAATTCGACACTTAGCCCTTTTCGAGGATGAAAAGTTTTGAGTGGGGGAGTATGTAATGACCCATATTTTTTTTACTATTTTAAATGTTAGAATATGACATAATTATTGAATATAATTGGTTAGTGATAAAAATTTAATGACTTATTTTTGTAATTTATCAGATAAATAAATTGTTTAAATTTACTAAGGGATGAATAAATTATTAAATTTAAAATTATTTGAATAATTGAATTTTTGAATTAATGTGAATGAGAATGATATCTAAAATTGATTTAAATTTTAGTTAAATAAGGATAAAGATCGTTTACTTTTAAGATTGAATTTAGAAGTGAATAACTAAAAATTGAAAATTTTATATTACAATTAATGAGTAAAAGCAGACATTTTGGCCACTATCTTGGATTTCGACAAACTAGTTTCATCAGATCCGTAATAGTGAATTATTGTAAGATTCCAAGTTTTGTAAAGATCGGACTTGTCGTTTGGCCGTGCGAGCTTGAAACGTATAGAATTTATGTTTAGAATTTAATTAAAATAATTGATTTTGAAAAGCTATCTTCGACATACGATTGAATTAGGTCTCGAAACAAGTTCCATTATGTTCGAAATGGGGTAAAACATTATGAACACCAGGTGCTTCGTTTGGAATTCAAGGATTCGGATGTACAAAGCTAGATATTTTCTAAATTTTAATAATATATTTTCCCTCAACAAACTTTTTATACATGTCCTGTACCCTTTCCTTCCCCTTTTCTTCAGCCGAACTAACAAAGAATAAAAAAAATGAGACCTCGTTCTAAATAAAAAAACACTACCGATCGAAAATCAAAATGGAAAGGAAAAAAACTTAATCGCGATGTCCTATAGGCGAACATGTGTACGAGCGGAGGCGAGATGGTGGTCGTGGCCTGGAGGCGCGGCCGTCACGACGAGGTTAGAGTTCGAACGAAGGGTGGTGGCGGCTATTCTAAAGTCTGGAGATCTTTCGCTGCGTGCGTGATTGTTGGAGAAAGGGAGGTGGCGCGTGATGGTCGACAGCGAGGCTTGGGTGGCGTGCGGCAATGGTCGAAGCGGAGGAAACCGTGTGCCCGAAAATGCCGTGTAGAGTGAAGATTAGCACACTGTATACCATGGTTAAGGTGAGGTTAATTAGCTGCTAATTGAGTCATTGTTTAAGTGTTAATTAGTTTTGTATAAATTGATATATTGATATAATGCATATCTAACTCATATGGGGTCGATTTTGGATGAAATGGTTTGCATTGGAATCATATCGACGCGATTTACAATATGGAGCAACATTCGTGTCTATTTGAATCTTGAAAATTTTTCGATTCAAATAAAAGGTGAGTGTTTATAGGCTCATAATTTACTGAAATAAATTTTATGTTAGTTAAAATAATATTAAGAAGTGATTGAAATTTATTGATTGTTGCTTGATAAGTTTAACTGACACTGAAATTTCCATCTTAATCTATTGTTAGGATTTGAACCGACAGCTAAATTAAATCAAAATTTAATTGTCCGTAAATTACCCGATATTGATAATTATGAAATTGTTGTGAATTTTATTGACTGTTTGGATGATTGTTTGTGATGGATGATATTAGTTGGTTTTTGGTTGTATATTCTTTATATATCATGTTATCATCCTGTATATTATTTACAGTATATAAAACTATGAATTGAATTATTTCGAATAAATTAAGAAACAGGTTAAAATGATATATACCTATGACATTTATTTTGAAATGAAATGATATATATCCATCTTTGGAAATAAATTGGAATAACTGATTGACTTGGCTATAGGATAGAGAATTATATATGGACACCGATTGGTTAAATTAAATGATTTTAAAATTTTGATTTCAAATTTTTGAATAATTTGGTTTTAAGGAATAAAAATTGGATTTATGGAAATCAGATTATTTTCGAACTGGAGCTTGAAATGTTGACTTTTAAATTTGAAAATGAAATTTTTTTAATTATTGAAGTTGAGATTTTCAAGTGAAAAATCGAAGTAGGATGTGAATTTCAGCAAATTGATTTGTTTTAAAAGATTGGACCTTTATTCGAATTTTGAAATTTTGCTAAGTAAAAGGTGATATAAAAAGATATTTCAGAATTGAGCTTGGAATTCAATTATATTTGAATAGTTGGATTTTAAATTTAATATTTAGCGAAAATTTGATTTAAGTGTTTATTCCGAAAATCAAACTCGTGATTAATATAAATCAAATGGTTTAAAATTGGAATCAAAGTTGAAATTAATTTGAGATTGGGATTTAAATTAAATTAGAATTGGAAACTTAAATTTATTTAGAATTAGAGTTGAAATTAATTTGGAATTGGCATTGAAACTAATATGAAATCGAAATAAACTTAGACTTGAAAATGGAATTGAATCGATTAAATCAGAATGAAAATTAGAACTGGTTTGAATTGGGAAATTCAAAATTGAACCAGTTTGGTTTTGAAATTATTTTTAAATGAATTTTTTAAGTATAAACGGTTTAAAATCTATATTCTTAAATATTTAAATTATTTTGATTTTCCAAAGTAGTTTACTATATAAACTATTTTTATTATTCAAACTATTATCTATTAAACTATTTTGACTATTTTAAAACTATTTAAATTATTTTCCAAAATTCAAACTGGTCAAAAGGGTGGAATGTTTATATTTAAATCTTGGATTTAAATGCGAATTGGGTTAAGGTGAAGTTATAAACATAAATTGAAATTCGAATCAAAATTTTAAAGTGAAATCGATATATCGAATTGAAATGACATTTCAAAGTAAAATTTGATTTTTGAAGCGAACATAAATCGAAATTGATTTGATTTTGAAGCGAATATGTTATTTTGATATCAAATACGAATTGTTTTCAAAATAAAAAAGTACCAACCGGTGTGTAAAATGAATTTTGGTTGTTAAAGAGACCAGGACATCTTATTGGCACACTCTCTGTCAATATTGGAATCACTTTGACAACTGTGTACGTAGTGGATGATATCCATAATGCAGTCGTTAAATTAGCGATGTTTACTGAAATGCAGTAAGAGAATGATGATGGATAGCCTTGACATTCGTGTCATAATTAAAATGAATACAACATAAGCCTATTTTTGGCCATTAAGGTTAGCTACCTCTAGCGACGTTGATCCCTCATATTACTATTGTGATTTTGTATCAGATGGGTGCACCTTTTTGTCGTTTGGATTGATTGTCATGGTCGACCACGGATGGGTTACGACCAGCCAGAAAGGTTAAACTAGTAGAACCCTACCTAGGCATTGCCTCATGTGCCTTGTCATATTTATCCCTATACGAGCCCATTAAGACTTTAGTTTAAAACTGTAAAATGTGTTAAGGTGGATCAATATAAAGTCTTAACGCTATTTTGATATTTATTTTACTTATAGACATTATATATTATAGCGTATACTATTGTATATATAAATAGTTTAACGGATCCATGGGAGATAGAAAATCCCATAACATCTCTTAAGTTATTGCACTCATATTTGTGATATTGATTTGAATTACATAAGAGTATTTTAGTCCTGACTCGAGTGTTTTGTCTTTTCATTACGCTCGGGTCAGTCTTGAGATTTTTCAACGTATTGAAGATTATTCTCTGGAGGACGAAGACGAGGATTTTGGTATATTACTATTATTATCTTTCCCTTATTCATGCTATCCTGTATATCGATCACTTACCTCTGATGTGAATATATGTAACTATGATAAATGTGTATAGATTATAATCAAATGTATAGTAAACAGCTACATGAACTGTAATTTGATTACTATATTTTATCATTTCCGTTGTGAGATTCTGTCTTTGTTTTCTTCTTCATTTCTTATTTAAACCCCATTGATTATCTACGTTTCATATTGTTTAAGTCGTACATGTGTGGATTATTGTCGGTTTAAACCTTCCAAAATGTGGGTCGTCATATGACCTTCCTCCAACTCATCCTCACACACAAGGCAACCAAGAAGTCAATTCTTGGAATAAAAATTCACCCTTCCCAAGCCTTAAGGTGGACTTCCCCATGTACACAGGAGATGAGATGGTGTATGGATGGCTTAACCAGGTAGAGCATTCTTCAAATTTCATCAAACAGAAGATCATTTTAGGGTATAAGTATCATCTTTTTATCTTAAAAATGATGCACTCAATTGGTGCAACTGGTACACTAGCAATATTCCAAACAATGAGAATTGGGCAATCTTCAAGGAAGAAATATTGGTTAGACTCAACCCTGATGACATGGAAAGGCCTTACGATACTCTGACTAATTTTTTTTTGAAGGAAATGTGTGATCCTCTAAGAATAGAGGAGAGCACACATATGGCTATATATATAACACAGAAATAAGGAGCTGCTAACATGTCTGGCAGGTGACAGATTCAAGGTACAAAAACAAAAACAAAATAAGGTACCCCTAAAATGAGGTCGGACAAAGTTTCTACCCATCACACCCTAGAATCGAGCACAGGCATGACAACCGCCCGATGTTAAAGTGTTTGAAGTACCTGAAAAGCTGAATAAAAACCAAAAATACAAGGCGACATCACAAGCTAAAAAAGAAGCTCCCTGCTACAATGGGATAAGTGCCACGCCGAATAGCAGATCCTCTATATGCAAGAACTCCATAATGGAGATGAAGATGCCCTAAGATGAAAACTCTATGCCTAAGTCCTCTCCGCAATTAAAAGCCCTGCAATCTGAAGTCGTGTGAACCTGCAAAGAGAAACTAAACACCCTATCGCTCGAACCGGCGTCTACAGAAAGACTAAAAAAGGAGTTAGAATGATACATATATGTATATTAGAAAGTTAATGTACATATATATGTATAAAAGGGGAGGGGGAAGAATAGATGTCTAAGAAAAACTATCTATCTAAATAGAGACACACATAGAAAATAGTACAAAAACATAAAAACTTAAGCGCCTTCGATCCTAAGCAAATTATGGTTGACAGTGAGATCGTTGGATAAGTTTGGATAAATATAAATACTACTATGATTAGTGTTAAAAAATTTATTTTGAGTTTAAATGAATTAATATTAAACCTAACTTTATTAGGGAACCCTTTGAAGAATGTGTTTTTAGCTAATTTATATTTGGGGTTAGAAATCCAATTAAAACAAAAAGAAGAAATAGTGTAAATCAGTTTATCATCCCGACTAATATTATTTGTTAAAAATTCTTTGATTTCTTTCAAACCAAATATACCAACAAACAATAGTGAATAAAGTATCTTGCAAGAATCTAGTATTCTTTTTGAACCTAAATCTAAATCTACTCCAGTAGAATTCACAATCATTGATTTTAGTTGTAATATTAGAATTAAAAATTCTAAGAGTATTGTTTAGGATGTAATAAGACTCCAAGCAGTCATAATAAATGTGTTTAATATCTTCAGCATGCAGATTACAAAAATAACATTTGTTGTCATTATGAATGTTTTTTCTCTTTAGTAATTCTATCGTATTAAGTTTTTCATAGAGTGTTAACCACATATGAATTTTAGATTTAGGAGGAGCATTTGCTTTCCAACTAAAGTTAAAAGAGATGTTTGACGCGCCTGAAAAGTTAATGAATTTATAAAAAGAATTAGCAGTATATTTCTTACTCTTATCTCATTCCCACCTAATAGTGTCATTATCATTATCAATGTTATAAAGACTTAATTTAGCATAAAGCAAGGATAGCTTCCTAAGGGTTGAACCTATTAGAATTATGTTAAAAGTAAAGTTCCAAGGGGGATCGTTATCAGGAGAAAAAACATCACTAATTAATGCATACTTAAAGTTGCAGATTTCGTAAAGCTCTTTCAAATCTAGCTTAAGAGGTTCCTGCTAAATAGATTCATTGGAGGTCTCAAGGAAGAGATCAAGTATGATGTATTAACTTCTAGACCATTGGATTTCAAAGAAGCAATTTCCTTAGAAAAAATGTTTGAAAGTGTGTTAAATCAAGCTAAGAAAGGGAGCAAAGCCACCAGACCATATCCTTCCCCAAAGAACCCAAATTCTAATCCAAAACCTAAAGACCAGGGCACCACCAATTTAGAGTGTCTAGCAAAAAGTAAACGACTAACTCCAAACCAGTTAATTGAAATGAGAAGATAGAATAGGTTATATGACTATAAAGGGAAATAACATAGGGACAATAAGTGTAAAAGTCCCCAAGTACATATACTATAAAGGTTAATGTCCTTTGATGGCCTAGAGGTAAAGGCAGAATGCTTTATTAAAAGTGATAATGAGGATAGCTGTGAGGAAAAAGGTAAAGAAACCTATGATATAACTCTACAAGCCATGGGTGGTATTCTTGCACTCTCAACTATTAAAGTATAAGGTACCGTAAAAGGTAAACCTATGCAAATTCTCATTGATTCTGGTTCCACGCATAGCTTCATTGATGAAAATCTAGCTCACAAACTAAAGCTCAAGTTTGATGAGTCAACAAATTATGAAGTTATGGTAGCCAATGAAGAAAAGCTTCAAGGATCTGGAGTATGTTACATTGTCATGTTAAGCTGTCAAGGTTGTAAAATGCTAGTGGATCAGTTAATACTGCCTTTAGAAGGATGTCAAATTGTGTTAGGGGCGCAATGGATGAAGAAATTAGGGGAGATTACTTTGAATCTTGATAAATTGCTGGTCAAATTTGCTTATGGCAACAAAATTTATACTTGGCAAGGAATTCAACAGCAAGATATTAAAGTAGTGGACAAGAAAACTTTGGGAAAAGATCATGCACAGGGTCAAATTACTATGATGTTATACTCAATATATAATAAACAACCAAAGCTGGATCAAAAATCTTTGCAAGAATTGCCATTAGAAATTCAAATTTTGCTGCGAAAAAACCCTAAAGTAACTTGTTCCACCACCCCTCTCCCTCCTCGAAGAAATCGTGATCATAAAATACCTTTAAAACCAGAAATCAACCTAGTCTGTTTGAAGCCATATAGGCATGCTCACCAAATAAAGAATGAGCCGGAAAAAATCATTAAGGAATTACTGGAAAATGGCATCATAAGGCATAGCAACAGTTCATTTTCTTCTCTTGTAGTGATGGTAAGAAAAAAAGATGGTACTTGGAGGCCATGCATTGACTATAGAAGTCTGAACTCACTCACCATCAAAGTTATGTTTTCCATTCCTTTAATTGATGATTTATATGATGAATTGCATGGTTCAAAATACTTTACTAAATTAGATCTTAAATCAAGTTATCATCAAATTAGAATGAGTGAAGACGACATACATAAAATAGCTTTTAAAACTCAAGATGGACACTATGAGTTTGTAGTAATGCCTTTTGGTTTAGTTAATGCACATTCAACTTTTCAGTCAGTCAGGAGTGACAATTTTAGACCTTACTTAAGAAAATTCATACTAGTTTTCTTTGATGATATACTAATATATAGCCAGACCATTTCTGAGCATATACAACATATTAGTTTAACATTTCAAGTGTTGAAGCAAAATCAGTTGGTGATGACATTATTCAAATATAGCTTTGCCAAAGAATCACTTGAGTATTTAGGCCACACTATATCAATACTAGGGGTAGCTGTTGATCCTAATAAATTTAAAGCAGTGATGGAATGGCCACTACTATAGAATATAAAGGCTTTAAGTGGATTTTTGAGCTTGACTAGGTATTATAGGAAGTTTATAAAGGGGTATGGCCTCATTGCAAAGCCTCTGATAGAGATGTTAAAGAAGAACTCCTTTGTTTGGTGTGATGAAGCTAAGGAAACTTTTGAGCAGCTTGAGTTATGTTTAACCAATCCACCAATCCTTGCAATGCTAGACTTTTCACAACTATTCACTCTTGAACGTGATGCAAGTAGATTAGGTGTGGGGACAGTGCTATATCAAAATAAAATACCAATAGCTTATTTACGTAAGGCATTGCATCGTCAAAATTTAGTTTTATCCACCAGTGAAAAAGAACTAATAACCATCGTTATTACCACAGAAAAGGGGATCAATATCTCATGGGAAGGAGATTCATTATAAAACTGATCATCAAAGGCTTAAGTATCTTTTATCACAAAAGCTTTACAATGGTGTACAAAATAAATGGCTAACAAAAATTCACAGGTTTGATTATAAGGTTGAATATAAAAGTGGAAAGGAGAATATAGTGGCTGATTCTTTATCCAGAAAGGAGGACATGCAAATACAGGCAATATCTGTAGTACAAACACCATGGTTGCAAGAATTAAAAGATGCATTAATAAACTCAGTATGGTATCAACAGCAAGTGACAAAAGTACATAATATACAATTGCAAGAAGGCAAGTACAAGCTAGTAAATAACCTGATCTGCTACAATGGAAAGTACTAATTGACCATTATTTAGTAATACTGCCGCATACCCTTATAGCTGAACACCACTACACTCCTTTGGGGGGCCATTTAGGGATTAAGAGTGCTTTGAAGAAGTTGAAACAAGTATTTTATTGGAAAAATATGAAGAGAACTGTGGAATACTTTGTGAAATCTTGTGATGTCTGCCAAAGAAGTAAAGGAGAAAATGTACTTTTTCTTGTATTGTTGCACCCATTACTTATTCTTGAAAAAAATATGGGAAGGAATTTCTATGGATTTTATAACATGTCTTCCCATAGTCACAAGTACACTGTGATTATTGTAATGGTAGATAGATTGAGCAAATATGCTCATTTCTTTCCCCTCTGTCACCCATACTCAGCAAAAGTGGTAGCTAAAGTATTTTTCAATGAAGTGTTCAAATTACATGGATTACCAAAAACAATAGTAAGTGATAGGGATGTTATGTTCACTAGCAACTTCTGGTAGGAGATTTTTAAGCTACAGGGCTGCAAGTTAAAAATGAGTTTCTCTTACCACCCCCAAAGTGATGGGCAAACTGAGATCATAAATAAAATTCTTGAGGGGTATTTAAGATGTTTTGTGTGTCATAGGCCACATGAGTGGAGTGATTGGCTGTCTCTGGCCGAGTAACAATACAACACAACTTGGAAATCATCAACCAATATAACCCATTTAAGGAAATATATGGAATAAACCCCCTAAATTTACTTACTTATGTCCCTAACACAGCCAAAGTAGAGCAAGTTGAAGAGTGGTTATTCAGTAGAGGCATCACTTTAGAATTTTTGAAAGACGGTTTAAAGTTGGCACAAGATAGAATGAAGAGGTATGCGGATTTAAAGAGATCTAAAAGGGAGTTTCAAATAAATAACTGGGCATTTTTAAAGCTGCAGCCTTATAGGCAAATAATAGCTAGAAATCAAAGAAGTCGCAAACTATCCCCAAAGTACTATGGGACTTATCAAGTAGAGGAGAAGATTGGGACAATGGCTTAGACATTGAAGTTGCCTGCTCATGTCAAGATTCATCCCATGTTTCTTGTTTCTCAACTTAAAAAGAAGATCGAGGATGGGATAATTATTCAGGAGGATGCTCCTAGTTTCGAAAAAGAGATGGTAATACAGCCTGAGAAAATATTGGATAGTAGAACTGTGCCTATAAATAATGAAGCAATGGTACAAATCTTGCTGAAGTGGAAGGGAAAGCCTGATGAAAAAGTAACTTGGGAAGATTATCGGCCAACTATAGAAGGCTCCATACTTTAGACCTTGACACAAGCTCTATTTTTGAAGAGGAAGGGAGATGTAATGACTCCACTTTAGTAAGCATGGTGTTGAACAAGTAAAAGAAGGAAAATCCAAGCTACGGCCTAGTTGATCAGAGTACGACCATAAGTTCACTAGAGGGCATCTCTGGCCATAGCAGAGGTATGTATGAGTTGAAGGCAGATGACAGTTAGGCTTCAGGAAGAAGATATTATATGGTGTCACTTTGTGCATGTGTGCATGTGAACACCTAATATTGCTGTGAAAACTTGCATAGGAAATAGTCTGTGTATTTGGGGTTTGAGTGAGTTGTACTTGTGCTTAGCTGGAGATGAATTGGCAAATATAGCCATTATGTGTAACATTATAAATGAGAATTCATGTAAACCAGAAAGAAACATGAATAAAGAAAAAATACATTTTCTATTACAATCTTGTTTACAACTTATTTTCTTTTTTCTGTTACATTCTCATCTTCATTCTATACATTCTTTTTCTTATTCCTAATCTATTCTCTGAGCATCAATCTTCTATCATCTGTTGCACTTCCTCTTAATTTCCGATCATCTTCATCCTTCTTCCTTCCTGCCATTTCTTCCTTCCCTGTTCCTCACTTCTTTCCTTACTCCTCTTATCCTCTTTTCTTTATAAAACTGTCTCAACACTTCACCTCTCTTTCCACTTTTCACTATTTCTATCATGCAAAGATCTACACCATAACCTAGGCATAACAAGGCCTAGGGCGGCTCTTTTGTTGACACAAGCGAATTAGGTGAAAACGAGATCCATACATAAGCAACATAAGCTGTTCTACATCTGGCACTCTAGCCTTCGGTGGCTTTTCAAAATGATAGTAGGAGATGAAATTTTCTTTTAATGAGGAAGGAATTTTTGTGGCCTAAATTTTTGAAGAAGAAAAGTAGTTTAGTATATTTGAGTGGATCGAATTTTGAAGAGGGAAAAAGGGACATAGGTGGATAAGTTAACTGGCTCTGTAGTCACACGAGATAGGGGAAGTTTTTCTAACATTTTTATTATTTTTCTGTTTTTTTAATTTTTTAATTTTGAACTATACATTTTCAAGGTGAGCTACGTGGTGTAGTTTTAGGAATCCTGATATCAGGATAATGAGTTTAGATACGGTTACTAGGTATAAGATTAGTATATTCAAGTTACAGGTGTTGTAAGAGTTCGAATATATAATCCTTGTAGTAACTTAAAAGCGAAAAGTGGGCACAAATAGGATGGTGGCCGAAGCTGGGTAAACCTATGGGTTATTTACTTTTAAATTTACGTTTCCACATTATTTTATTTATTTATCTGCAAAAACAATTAAGATACCCTATTCACCCTTCTCCCTCTCTAAAGTATACTATATTGCATGATTCTAACAGTGATATCAATGCAAGTTGTCAAGAAAAATCTGATATTATGTCTTATCCTAGTTGTATTTAGTGAGAGTTGGTCCGTTATCAGCTAACCAATTTTGGGTAGAATAATTTTTTAAAATTGGAAATTGTTAGTGGCTGCGATATGGTAGATAAGAATAATATTTCATTTTAATGTCTAAATTGTGAATACTCATATTTCTTTAATTGGTAGAGTTAAATTTAACCATATTATTTAACTGCATAGGAAATTTGGAGCACTCTAATTGCAAAATATATTGAAAATATCAACAATAATGAAGAACTTCCTAAAGCTGATACAACAATAGTGTTGTATTTAACGAGACTCTCATAATATGATTCACGTGATGGTATGAAAGGCAACAGGGACGATGATTTAACATATGATGAGATAAATGTTTTTTCATTTAAAGACTTAGTCCTCTAATGCCATAAATTAACTTAATTGTCGATGATCTTGAACTGAAAAATAACAAGTTGAAAAGTAAAAAATCTAAGTAGCATCATTAAAAGAAAATTGGAAAAGCTTGAAAATAGTTAGAGAACTAAAAAATTTGATTGAAAAATAATTTTGAACTATGAAAATGAATTTGTTCACTTCATTGAAAATTTTCGAGAGCTTGAAAAGAAAATTTTGATTTTGAAGGAAAACAAAGGCATGCAAATTTGATAAAAGAGTTGAAATTATTTAACTTTTTTTAAATTTCCAAATGTGAATCTTTTGAAAAGGATAATTTAGTGAAAACTCAGATAATCCTAGATGGGCTAAAAGTGAAATCGATAAGCTTAAAAATTTCAAAAACCATGAATACGGTAAACGTCCTAATTTTGAAAAGGAATTAGATGACATCAAAGGAAATTTCAAATCCATTGAAAATGAAACGTGATTTTGAAAAATAGAAAAATTGAAATTATTCTAACAAATCATAAATTGGAAAACAAGATTGAAAAAGATCAAGGATTTTGAAAAGCATTAATTTGAAAAGCGCCAATTTTTTAAATTGAGATGAGTGAAGCTAAGACCAAAATAAAAGAATTAGAAAATGGAAATGTGGTCTTAAAGGGAAATGATTCTGAAAAGAGAGAGAATGTTATTAGTCATTGTTCTAAGGTAATAAACGAGAATGATCTTTTGAAATCCAAAGTAAATGAACTTGAGTTGATTCTTTAAAAAATTTCCACCTGAGAAAAATTATTTAACATGTTTTTAGGAAATTAAGGTTTTGCAAATAATAGAAAAGAACTTGGATTTGAAAAAGTGTCAGTTTATAAACAAATGCTAGTAGCACTGCTAGGGAAAGAAGTTTGTTTTCCAAATGCATGAACTACGGCAATATTGGATATAATAATGCTAATTGTCAAAATATGAACATAAATAAACGAGTTCTACAAATTTGGGTTTCAAAGAGTACAATTGTTAATATTATTGTTTTGTTATACAAAAAAAATTTGAATACCAAATATTTGAAGTGTAAACAAACGTGGTCATACATCTTCTTATAGGCCACTCACTTCTTCTAACATGTAGGTACAAACATGGGCTAAGGAGTAATTACGACGGAAACAAATATTGAGTTGTTTTACACACTTGATGAAGGAAAATTACAACATTCCTAAGCTTAGGAAAATGAAGTGAAGGTCCAAGCACTTTGGATAACAATGGAAAACACGGATATAACTTCAAAGGTAAAAAAGGTATGATCACTAAACACTAATTCCCAATTTTCTGTCCTTGTCTTGAATTCTGATTTTCCAATCCTAATGTAGTAAAATTATCATAATTTAAGCTTTGAAACTCTAATTTATTAAATTCAATACATTCAAGAAAGTAGATAGTAAATCCTACAAATTTTATGCTTTGATATTTTTTAGATTAAGAATATAAGTCGTTGAAAAACTACAAACAATATGATGACCGTCCTATACCGTTGGCACCAATAGTATATAACTAATGCACTGCAGTCATGCCCGGACGATATAGGGCAGTCATGAAGGTTGAAATAAACCAATATAGTATACAACCTCTCATATCTCACATGGATAAAATATAACACAACAGATATAATAGAAGAGATAGTAATAACTATGTGAACAAATTAACATAGTATAATATCTATAGAGTAATAGATCAATAGTAGAGTTTATACAATGGAAACAAACTCAACAACTGTCTCAAATACAAATAATAAGCAGTCACTCTAAGGCTCCTCGGTGCTGCACAGTGGAATAAGCGTAGACTCCATCTATGTATATAATACAAGATAGCTCCATCCAGCTCGTCCTCCAAACATCTACTGCGTCACCTAAACATATTATCTAGTCTATTCATTTAAGAGTACCCAAGATAAAAAGAAGCAAAATATAAAACCTTGGGTCAGACAATAGTCTGGTGTGAGCGGTTAATAAGTCTCAAAATACTATATAGGTAAATATGGCAAGGAACAAGAGCACACGAACCATACTTGTCTGTCCCTGCAACCATGGAGTTATCATATAACACTAAAATATACTATTCTATAATATCATAAAGATATACCACAAACAAAATGAAGGATATCGGTCTTCCGGGTATTCCTATCTCCAATACCTACTTCCCTTGATACCTATGAGTGATAGCTCACCAAAGAATACAACCATAGCATCCATCAACAATACTAACCAAACTCCTTGAGCTCTGAATATATGATAACTCGTATGGCCCCAAAACCAGGGACAAATGGAAATCCTAGTTCTCTGTTATACTCTCGTATCTTGCAGCCCAAAGCTGGATTCGTGTCTCGTAGCCCAAAGCTGCACACTAGACCAAATGCCACAGGTCCCTCATTTGACCAATGGATGCCCCACTTACAATACCCCAGCTTTGAATACAACTAAAAACTTTTTGAGCATCAATGATTCCTTAGCACATATATCTAAGACCGTTGTTGCTCCATTTTGATATCGATCCCTTCTTGCTCAATCTAGTTTTTCATTATACACGAGGAACCCTTCCACATTCCCAAATCATACGGCTCCCTCCCTTGCGAGCCACCATCTTTGGAACCTACTCTTAACACGCCAACATTTAAATACCATTGCTTTTCATTAGGCCGTTATGACATCATCCAACCTAATATGAACGAGTCAACACCTCCAATGCCATCTATAGAACATCCACATTAGTCCCAAGAAGTTCCACCTTCCACTCTTGCACCCTGATAACTCAATACCGAGTTGCAGTTACAACTTGGGGCTCATTTATATACTTAGCCAACTAGATGCTAAATTTTCTCCATGCCTCTAACTCTTCTTCAAGTGCTTCAAACCCTGACTTATCCCTCTTTGATAACTCGACCCTAAATCTAAAGCCTCATCTTCTAGTTTTAGAGATAACTCAGTATAACATCCAACCCTTAGCCAAATACCTTCCCCCATGATACAGAACATCTCCTTTAGCAAAGCTCTACCCACCCATGCCAACCACCAACTCATAGGAGCCACTACTATAACTTGGTACCAACTCTAGCCCTTAAAGAATTTAGAGGTGTGAATCACCATGTAGGCTTCTACTATGCACCTTAGTCCCCTTCAAGTTTCGTCAAATTCCGACCAGCCATTATAACTCTTTGCCGACTTAACTTGATAACTCGTCACCAACATAACTTTATAACTTGTCATAAACTCAAACACTTAGTCAATTTTATAGAACCTTGTCATAAACAACCTCTATTAGCCATAGTCTACCAAGCCATCAAGTCGACCATCACTCGCGAGCTACCACCATAAGTCGGGACCGATCTATCTCCTTAACTCGGTGCCGACTTATCACTTAACATCCAATCGAGGTGCAAGTTATCCTATAGCCTCATGCTATGCCCCAGAGCTTATCCGCCAAGTTTCGTCCAATTCCGACCAACTTTGCCTTCGATATGCTCAATTCTCTGACCTAACTTTCTATGCAATTAGAACACTAGCAAACAACATCAAATCATATCATCCAAACATAGAATAACAAGCAATTTTATCAAACCAAACTTGCAATCCATCAAAATAAGATAAATAAAGCAACTTCTAACGTTGATCTACATATAGAATTTAATATACAGACATAAATCAAGGTGATTTCTAATCAATCTGTATCATATGTATGGATTAACATGTCATTAAAGTTAGAAAAGGTTTTTAAGGCCAAAGTCAATTTTAAACATGTTAAATCATGTTATTCTACCATATAAACATGTATAGAAAAATTAGAAGGCATAAACCACTCACCAAATACCAAATTCAACCAATTTGTATGTAAATCTAATCTCGACAGCAAAGAAAAGCACTCCAAATCAAGCAATTTGATGATCCCTAACATATAATTGAGGATCCAATCTCTAATTCGCAATTTAGTTTAATTTGGAGAGTAATACGTGTGATTATAGATGAAATTATGATGGATCTAGGGCTAATCAGGGTTTAAACTTGATTTAGAATGATTTTTAATCTGACTCTTCAGCCTTTTATTTATAGTATTCTCTAATTAGACTAATGGGCTCACTAATGGACTTAATTAATTACACATTAATCCTAGTCAATAGTTTCAAAATCTTAAAAGAGGCATAACATTCTAATTGTAAGTTCATTTTTCTATTAAGACCACTCTACATAACGGAAAACCATCATCCTAAGGCAATGGAATTGGTTTGAGATCCTAATTCGACTCCTATCAAAATTTATATTCCAATCGATATATTTAAGGTCAAAATGGTCATATAGAACTTTGAGAAATATCATAAGTGTGTAATATGTCCCTAAGAATCATATTCCAAAATTATAAAATCATACGACCTCATACGAATAAAATAAAAATATTTTATGATCCTATGATACATAAAATACAGGTCATCACATTCTTCCCCTTTCATAATTTTGCCCAATAAATCCCCAAACAAGCCAAGGTATAAGGCAACATGGTTATCTCACATGCCTACCAATCATAAGCAACAATCATATATATCAAACAAGCAGTTATGCAACCAATATTATAGTGAACTTATCCAAGCATGTGGAAACTAACTTATTGAATATAATATACAATAGTGAAAGTAGATATGACAAACGTTGGTTCTTGCCATTCAAGGAGCTTCGAACACCTAGTCCTCCTGCTCTCCTCCTGCTCTCCTCCATCTCCTAAGTAAAATCATCATCACTTCCACTCCATGGTACATTTACTAGCTTTATCTTCTTTTTCCTAAGCTATTTCGTATCGTACCCAACAATATGAAGCGGACTATGAGGTATGAAACTTTTGGTTCAACCTCAACATCTTTTAGCTGATCCGGTGTGATCATCATGCTTGAGTCGTGCACAAACTTCTGTAGATAAGTGTAACACTCTCCACTTGGAGGTCCAAAACTAACTGCTATGGATGCTGCAGTCATCCATAGTTATTAGTTCTCGGTGAACAAACGCGTTATGTTAGATACATTGATATACTAGAAACACATGAATATGAAAAAAAATTAAACTCAATTTAAAAAAAATTCTCAATTCATTTCAGATTCATTACGTAATCGCATATGTAAGTCACGTTCAGAGAAATTACAATTTATTATAAAATACACCAAGAGAGACATATGAAGATGTCCATTTGGTTGATCAGAGTCTAAATATAGGCACTAAATAACTTTGCCATTGCATCCAATAACAATTCGGAATCAAACAGAAAGAACTCCTAATAGCTAGCTTGCCTCCTGCACATCTTCGAAAGCATATTAGTCTAAAGGAGAACCTGAAAGCCTTAACTCTCTAACTATTCAGAATCAATTGAGCATCCGAGAGTTTAAGGGGAAATTTAAACTTTGAGTTAGACAAAAAGTCTGGTGTGAATATTAACCTACCATCTCAAACCATATTGATAACTAGTGGGATCACGCCGCTTAGCTAAACGGATTTGACCCTCATTTGTATCTTAACCCAATTTATAATAACCATATATTATGCACCTGCATCCATGATGGTTAAGACATAACATAATAAAATGTATCATGATGATATGGAAACATGCAATATGTTGGATTTCCCATCTCCATTTACCTGACTATCTATCTCAAGTTATCGTTTCTAGGGTCACTATCAACCTATTAGTTTTCATAGGCTGACTAATAACCTGTTTAATTCTTTATGGATTTCCTATCCCCTTTCATAGTTTTCATAAGATCACTATGAACCTATTGGTTTCTACCAGTACTATCATCCAATCACAGTTTTTATGCGATCACTATGAACCAATTGGTTTCTACCAATATTGTCATCCCTTCATAGTTTTGATGGGATCACTATGTACCTATTGGTTTCCACCAATAACATATCTCATATCATAGTTTTCATGGGCTATGTATGAACTTATTGATCTCTCTCAATAACTTATTTCGAACATAGTTTTCATGAGATCACTAAGAACATATTAGCCCCTGCCAACAACAATTTCGATAACTTAGTTTTTATGGGCTTACTAAGAACCGATCTGCCAATAATCCTTTGATCAGTCGTAGGAATCCAATATTCTGGTTTGCTTGATCTCCTAGATACAATTCTATTCACACAGGAGTTAAATTCAATATATACATATTCACTACTGGGCCAACTAAGTTTGTTATTCTACCCTTACCCACAGATGCAGTTATGGGTTATAATTGAATTAAATATAGTTACACAAGCATCAATGACAACTGGTCAAATAACATAACAATATAAAAAACCATGGTTAAATTCCTTGTAATCATTTTTCTAATGAAACATGGTTAATACCTGCCTATTTTATCAAGGAGAGCTTCCTCTAAAATTCCATAGTTAAATGTCATTCCACAACTCTTTCATATTTCCATGTGTTTACTTTAAAAATGAGATTGGGTTCTAAAATTTGAAAACTAACGCTTCGATAATATCCTTTGTATCATTACTTAAAACCTTAAATGTTCTCTTTCAAATCATCCAACATATCTTTAGAATACTTGGAACTACTCCATTCGAAACACTTAAAAATATACCTTTCGAAGCCTTAAAAATTATAACTTTCAAAATACTTAAAGCATACCTTCGAAAGCATTGGGTTCAAGTAAAAATTTGTGAAAACATGGCTTCGAAATCATTTAAAAGTATTCATTTCAAAACCATTGGATTTAACATGTAGTATAACTATAGGGTCAAAGAGAACAGAAGTGAAAGTAACCCTTTCGAAAGCATTATTCTCAAATAAAAGAATTGGGGAAGATAATAGCTTCAAAACCAACCTTCAAAACCATTGCTCCGAAACCCTTATTAAAAGTGGCTAAAAAAACCCTTTCGAAAGCACTGAGGAAGCGACTTTAAAATTTAAAAGCGACTTCTAACTGATTCAAAAGGTATGAATGTGGCAGCTAGGTATCGAATAGGTTCAAAAGCGGAAACTATTTAAATAGCTTTTTTAAAAAACAAAGGCAAGTTGATTGATTTGAAGGCTAATAAAAGTGGCTTTAACCCTTTGAAAGCATGCCTTCAATACAATCCGTTCTACCTTTCTCCAATTCACTACATACCAATTTCTTGATACCATATGCATTGCTTTCGAATGGGTGTGAAAGGTCTGCTGGGAATGTTGACGGAAGCAAGCAGATGGAAGTGGCGAAGTTGTAATTCGAAACAAAACTGATTTTATGCCATCCAAAGTAGTTCCTTCTTACCTAACTTGCCTAATTTGTCAAAATATGATTGGTCGGCAATTCTTTATCAAAATTCTTTTCTAAAAAGGCTGTTGAATTCAACAATTAAAAATGTTTCAGCAAATAAGTCCTTCTTAACAAAACAATTAAATTATTTAAGTCCTCTAACTTAAATAATTTAAAAACCATAGTAAACCACTTAGGAAAAATCCTCAAAAATCACAGTTATTCACTTTTACTACGTTTTCTAGCATATATATAAATTTCTGACCCGAAAACATTAGTTAATCGCCTTAGATAATTTAAATCTAAAATTAACTATTTCTTTTCATTAAAAATTCATAATAAATTATCCATAGCTTGAAATATTATGAAAATTTAAACACATCTCCAAAACAATGTTTTACATAATATATTCAAACATCATGGCATTTGGAAATCATTTGTACGATTGAACCTTAAAATCGAATTATATTATCCCATAAAAATCCTTGTTAAAACTATAACATGGCATATAAATCAGAGCACATCACCATTCATCCAATCATATGGTTTTAAACTTTAAACCCGAAATAAAACATTCAAGATGACTTATATGAGATGGTTTAGATCATTATTCACCTTATTTGGATAAGGAACTTGAGATTTGTTCTTGCTTTAATCTTCGTAGCTAGAATCTTAGCTTCTAATTGCATTTTTCTCTTCTTCTTCTTAGGCTTATGGCTAACCTCAAATCTATTTGCTTATGTTTTTGGCTTATAAAAATGTGAAAGAAAATGAGGTGAAGGGTTTAGGGGTTAAGGTATACAACTATTCCCATTTTTCCCTTGCCTTATTCTCTTAAATTTCTAATTTATAAATCACACTTATACATTTATTTAGTTAAGGCACAACCTTAATTAGTTTTCAAATCTTAATCCCCTTATCACTCTTGTCTCGACACTATTTTATTTAATTTATCTAATTAAATCTCATGAATAATGCTAATAAAAATTAGGGGTGCTACGGGCTCCCCTCCTTAAAAGATTTTGTCCTCAAAATTCAACAAGGACTAAATACTAATCATAGCAATCATTTGTAACATCTCCTAACTGCCATACTTGCCTACCTGACTAGGAAATAGTCTATATAAAGCAAAATTTAACATCCCCTTAATGCAGATAAGGATAAGTATCTCTAATCCCACCGTCTGTCTCCCAAGTAGAGTCCTTCTCGTTGTTGCTCCATAGAACTTTCACCAACTTGACTGTTTTTTTCCTTAACCTCTTCGCATCTCTCGCTACTACCCGAATTGGTTGCCTAACAAAGGTCAGATCCAATTCTACTATTAAGACTTCCAATGTAGTCCAGGAATAGTAGTTTCAGGATCATGCATATACTTACGAAGATGAGATACATGAAATACATTATGGACACCTACCAAACTTCTTGGCAACTCCACTCTGCATGCGAGCTCTTCGATTCTCTCTATAACTTAAAACAGTCCAACATTTCATGATGCCAGTTTCTTTGGTTTTTCGAATCACATCACATTTTCATCGATGATACCTTAATGAAAACCCTATCTCCAATTGAGAACTCTAGATCCTTATGCCTTTTATCTACGTAACTCTTTTGTCTTGTCTGAGCTTCCTTCATCATACCTCGGATCAACTCAATCTTCTCTGTTGCCTCTCTTACTAGATTTGGAACTAAGACTAATCTATCTTCAGTTTCTAACCAAGATGCTGGTGACTTGCATGGCCTTTCATATAAAGCTTTGAAAAGCGTCATTCCTATACTAGTCTGATAACTATTATTATAGGAAAACTCAACTAAGTGTAGGTGATCTTCCCATGGTCCACCAAAATGTAGCATATAAGCTCTTAACAAATTCTCGAGTACATTGTTGACTCTCTCTGTCTGCCTACCTGTCTGAGGGTGATTAGCAGTACTAATCTTGAGCTTGGTACCTATCATATCCTGTAGACTCTTCCAAAACTCGCTATTAAAAAATATCTCTATCACTTACTATACTACTAGGAATCCCATGTAGTCTAACTATGTTCTTCATAAACAACTTAGCTAAAACTGGTGTCGTCCTGGTTGACTTAACTGGAATGAAATGGAAACTCTTAGTCAACATATCCACTATGACTCATATATTTTAATTTCCTCGATTCGACCTTGGTAACCCGTCTATAAAATCCATGGATATAGAATCCCATTCCAAATTGGTATCCTCAAAAGTTGATGCAACCCAATCTGCTTCTGATGTTTGGCCTTGACTTATTGACAGTTCACACACTACTTTACCCACAAACCAACATCCTTCTTCATACCTTCCCAGTAGAAATTCCTTTACATGTCTTGATACATCTAGGTTCCCCCAGGACGAATCATAAATTTTGATCGATGACATTTCCTAAAACCTCCTCTCCTTAAGTCCCCAACATTCGGAACACACAACCATCCCTTCTTTCTCAACCATCCCCTCTGGTGAAGACTAAAATATTTTAGATCATTAATCTCCAATCCAACCTCATGCCTTTTAATCTTCTCGGCTAACAGTGGATCCTCTTTCTTCTTAGAACCAATCCTTTCGATCATAACTAGTCGACCTTTCAAGCAGGATAACATTGTAGTGCTCCAACTAGAACTAGCAGTCGATCTTAACTGCAGATTACAAGTAGTCAAAGCCTTTAGGTCCTTCCATTCTACTAACATAGCTAACACCGTATTCTGAAGTTTTCTGCTAAGAGCACCACTAATTTATTTCCTTTTCCAAGTGCATACTCTACAAAAAAATCATAAGCTGCTAAAAACTCCAGCCACCTCTACTGCCTTATATTCAACTCCTTCTAAGAGAATAAATACCTTAAGGACTTATGATCTGTGTATAACTCAAATCTCCCCCTAAGAGATAATGTATCCATTCTTTCAGTGCGAAGATCATCGCTGCCAACTCCAGATCATGAGTAGGATATCTCACTTCATGAGGTCTAAGCCATCATATAGCGTAAGCGATAACTTTACCTTTCTGCATCAACGCAGCCCCTAATCTAGTTACATATGCATCGGTGCACACTACTAATCCTCGATTCTCGTCTGGAACTACTAATACAGGTGCATTGATCAACAAGTGCTCTAACTTAACGAATGCTTCCTCACATTTTTCAAACCAAATAAACTTTACGTCCTTCGTGGTTAGCTTAGTCAAAGGCACTGCTATCCATGAGAAATCCTTAATAAACCTCCGGTAGTAACCAGTAAGCCCAAGAAAACTGCTGATCTCAGTTTCCATCTCTGGTCTCTTCCACTTGTTAACATCCTTCATCTTATCTAGATCAACTAAAAAACCCTTCTTTGAAACCACGTGACCAAGAAACTTAATTTCTTTCTTCTAGAAATGACACATTGAAAACTTCGCTTTCAGTTGATGTTGCCTCAACGTCTCAAGCACTACTCTAAGATGAACTTCATGCTCTCTGTCATCCTTGGAGTATATTTAAATGTCATATATGAATATTAATACGAACCTATCTAAGTTCTCTCAAAAAAATCAGTTCATCAAATCCACAAAGAAAGATTGAGCATTCGTTAAACCGAATGGCATCATTAACCACTTATATGAACCATACCTAGTCTGAAATGCCATCAACGAAATACTGTCCTCTACCACTCTTAGCTAATGGAAAACCTATCACCAAATCCAATTGGAAAAATACTCTGGGCCCGCTCAACTGACCAAATAAATCATCGATTTTCGGTAGAGGATACCTATTCTTGATTATATTCTCGTTCAACTTACGATAAACGATACACATCCTTAACGACCCATCCGGTTTCTTCACGAACACCACGGTCGCTCTCCAAGCGAACTGTTTGGTCTAATAAAATTCTTTCCTTCTAAATCCACTAGCTGCACCTTCCATTCCTTTGTCTCGGTAGGTGTCATCCTGCTAGGTGGTCTACTTACAGATTCTGCTCCTAGCACAAGATATATCAGAGACTCAATGGCTTGCTTCGGTGGTAGTCCTGTGACTGGCTCGAAAACATCTGCAAACTCTCTTGCTACCAAAACCCAATTGAATTGTTCTTCTACTTCTATTGCATTCAGCAAAGCCCAAGCACTTGAGTCTGACTTCTCCACCGAGTATATAATTCATTCACAACTATTAGGGTGTCTTAGCGATATTTCCCTATCTCGGCAAAATATCCTAGTATCATATTTAACTAACCAATCCATACCTAAAATGATCCTGAAGCCTATGAAATAAAAAACATACAAACTGCATGCGAACTTATGACCTAACAATTAAATTTCTATCTGGTCACATCTCATCCCCAGAGTTGCATACTCTCCTATCGGATTCGCAACCCTTAAGAAAGTAACAAGTTATGAGGGTTCTAAACATAAGTTATTACCAAACGCCGAGAAATAATTGAATGCGATACAACGGTACCAAATAGTATCCTAACTGGTATACTATGAATCAAAAGCGTACCTTCCATCATAGGTTTTTCTTCCCACCAACAGTTAGTCTAGAGGATGATTGTTCCAAACAAAAAACCTTTCCCTTGTCCGCTTTGACTAGTTCTGCACACTGATTCTTGTAGCGTCCAATATGGTCATAATTGAAGCACTTCACTCCTTTCTTATCTGCAACCTCTTTCCCTTTTCTATTTCGAAATTCATAAGCATAATGTCCTTTTTTGTTGCCCTTGTAGCAAACTACATTAGCCTTCCCTTTCTTGGCAGCACCTCTTTTCTGAGCTCCTTTCTTCTTAAAGAATTTCCTCTTCTTGCCCTGAGAATCCTGGGTTTCAACCTGCTTCTCTTTCCCAAAAACAGAAAGCATCTCTTCATTCCTGATTGTTTATACATGGATCACAGAGGTATGGCATAGTTGCGATGGCAATCTCAGGTCTTAACCCTTGAATAAACTTCTCATTCCTTTTAATGATTGTGTGAATGGTAGCATATCCATATTTGGATAACTCATCAAACTTTGTAGCATACTCAATCACCAACATCTCACCTTGCATTAAGTCCATGAAATTTCAGCAATATTAACTTGATAACTTCAGACAAGAACCTCTCTTCGAATCTCTTTTGAAACTCTGCCCAAGTCAAATCTTCCTCGGGAACTCCCACAGTAATATCATTTCACCAATAAAGTGCTGCTCCATGCAACTTTCGTCAAGAAAATCTCCTCTTCTGCTCATCATCTAATACCAAGTCAGCAAAAGTGCTTTCACAGTGCAGTTACTAGTTTTCTACTTCAATAGCATCCTCTGTTCCCTAAAATGGCTTCCCATCAAGACGGGTATAATCCCTGCTAAGCTTGGTGTAGTTATTGCTAACTGGGGCCATAGGATTAGCTCTTCCAACATTCACAGCATTACACCCAGCTACTACTGTAGCTACTTCAGCTTGCATTCAATTAACGAAGAACCGATACATCACCCCTATATCTACTGGCGGGGTTCTGTTGAATATGCGATTATATGATTTTTGTTTGATGATAATAAACATATATATATATATATATTCGTGTAAATGTATTTGTTAATGTACTTTTTTATTTTTTTCATAGATTAAATAAATATTTGCTGAATAAAAATAAAAATAAATAACACAAAATTTGAATTCAAACAGAATTTTTATTCAAATAAATATTTATTACAATTTTGAATAGTACAAATTCAAGCTCTCACTATACATACACAGTTTTGATTACAATATAAATTCAATTACATCACAATCTTTCATTTACAAATGTCCTCACTACATATCGCTCATTCACTCATAATTTATCTTCAACTTCATTCCAGATTGAATCCGGCATCTGAGCAATCTGTAAAAATAAATATTAACACAGTAAAATTGAAAAGGAAATATTTTTTGCTGTATAAAACAATATGTAAATTTTGAAAATAATATTTGCCTCGGTTATTTGGGTTGTTCGGCATCATTTAATTTTCAATTCATCATACACGAACAGCTTGTGACATACACAGTGTATCACTATATATGCCACAAGGCCGTGCACACCGATATATACACTTGATAAATTTACAGGGACAGGTGAGCACAGGTCAAACCCAAATTATCGGATTCAACTCAAGTGCGATAAAATAATGTCACAAACTTCAGCACAAGGTCAAATCCGAGCTATAAGCTGGATTCAACACAGGTGCAAGTTCGAGACAACTAAAACAAGCCTCGACCAAAAATCCAAATGTACAAAACCATATGCAAACTGAAACAGGCAATAGCAACAACTATAAAGTATGGAGGCAATGCACATGCCAACAAGACAAGTTGATAAATACATATGCAAATGCCACTATGGTCTCGACAAACCAAGAAGCTTACATATCAAAGTGCACAAAGGCAGATACACCAAAACAAATGCAACAGTACAAAGAAACAAACTCGACAATGCTCAAATACCAAGGCACAGTACACAAGTGACACAAGCATCAGACTAAAGTACATCATGAAGCAAAACCAAGTTCAGGTTAATTCAAGAAAGACTGTATATGAAATGAAATACAACAGACTCAAGATTGCAACTCAAATTGAAGCCAACACACTAATACATATGATACACCAAGTACAAGGCACAATAAAACAGAAGCATTGCAGAACTTAGTATACACTCGAGGCACAGTGCCATCAGGTTGAAGACACATTATAGTGACAATATGAAGACAGCAAATATAACATGCAGTTTGCTGTGATACGAGGCAAGACCACCAGTAAACCAAGCTTCACAATGAACATCTCAATGAATACATGAACCAGACTCAAGTCAATGAAGCAACATATGAAACCAATACAGTGACACAGCAACAATAACTCAATGCAACATGACAATGCAGACTCGTGTACACAAGCATCAGGCTCAAAATATGCTACAAGTGAAACAAACATCACAGCTTCAATTGGCCGAAGTCATGAAACAGCAAGACTACATAAATAAAGACTCGGCATGTAAATACAACTGATGCAAGTGTCGACCAGGCAACAAGCAACTACAAAGAACTACAACAACCAAAATTGGTGCAGTGAAGACTGTAGCTCGTGGCTACAGCAACAGAACATCAATGGCACTACACAGCAATGTGCGGTTAACAATCAAGCACATGAAGTTTAAGTCAAGGCCGAAGCCATCAGAGGACATGAAACTCGGTACCATAATGACCAAGGAGATCAGACAGTTCAAAAAATCATCAAGACGTGGATAACAATAATATGATGAACAAGTTAAAATCGTAGTGGCCAAGAAAATTGACCAAGTTAAAAATCAATACCGTGAGAAGCAAGCATCAATTATACGAATTTGATTAAGTCAGAGAAATCATCAACGTTCAACAATAATCAAATGGCGGAAGCACAATTTTTGAAACAATCAGACGAACGCAATTCAAGGAGATCGAACACTTATATAAACCCAATCATCACTGGCATAATGAACATCGAGTTCAAGTACGAAAACACTAAAGCACAAAAGCATAAATTACATACCGAAGCAAAGATAGAACTCGATCAACGAAGCAGCCAAAGTGAGCAACGAAGAAACGATCGATCAAAGCTACTCGTGATTATCCAGTCGATCGATCAATTTAAAGTCGGCGCTTCAAAAAGCCCTGAGTTTTAATCAGTTTGGAACAAAGAACAAAGGAAAACGAGTCGCCATTATACAAGAGGAAAAAAAATAGGAACGGCCAATAAAACAAATAAAAAGGCCGATGTTATTGGCCCGTTCTACTTTCCTTTATTAATTAAGTTATAAATTAGGGTTTAAGTCTCATTTTTTGTTTTCAATTTGTTTTTAAATTTATATTTCTTTTTAAACCGTTGTAATTTCAAGTCGTGTGACTAGGGGACAAACTATGTGGCATAGTTTGAAAATTCGCAACTCAGTGGCTGAGTTGTGGCAGGGTTTTGAGCGTAGAGTTAGGTTAGTCAGTAGCGGGTGTCGCGAGTTTACGTGTGTAAGCGTGTGACTACTTAATTTCTAGTAGAAACCTTGGGGGCAGCACGTAGGCAGGGTTTTGCCGAAGCTGGGTAAATTCTGTGTCGTTCTATTTCTGCATTTATTATTCTGCTATTATCTGTGCTGCTATTATTCTGTGATCTGTGTTGAAACAATTTTATAAGCTTCCGCAATTAATTTTTATAATTGATAGTATCACCCTATTCACCCCCCTCTAGGGTGAATTCGATCCTACAGGTTCTAGTTCCTACATTGGCATTTGTGTTTGGATTAGCATTTGCCTGTCGACCCGGATTCCTTCTAGTATTAGGTCGAGCATTTCCATTAGTTGTGGTGCTTCCTCAACCAAGATTTCCTCTTCCGTTTCCTGCCTCCATATCTTCATTTCTTGTAAATTTGCATACGAGCCTTAGTAAGATATAGAAGAATGGACTAATAGAGAGGGGAATACGTATGTATATATATATATAACAAATGCAAGTACGTTATTATAGCATTAACACAAACCCTGATCTCATTTTCTGATTCATTAGGTTAAGTTTTGTAAATCTTTTAGATTCAAATTTTCTTTTAAATTTACACAAAGCTATGCTCTAATACCAACTTGTAACATCCCATATTTGGAGGCCCAATACTAACTACTATGAATGTTGCAATGATCCATAGTTATTAATTCTTGGTGACCAAATGGGGTAATGTTAGATTCATTGATATACTAGAAACGGATGAATATGAAGAAAAAAAAGTTAACCTCAATTTTAAATAAATTTCTCATTTCATTTCAAATTCAATACATAATCCCATACGTAAGCCACGTTCAAAGAAATTACAATTTATTACAAAATACGCCAAGAGAAACATATAAAGATGCCTTATTGGTTGATCAGAGTCTAAATGTAGGCACTAAACAACTTTGCCATTGCATCTAACAACACATCAGAATCAAATAGAAAGAACTCCTATTAGCTAGCTTGCCTCCTGCATGTCTCCAGAAGCTTATTCGTTTAAAGGAGAACCTTAAAACCTTAGCTCTCAAACTACTCAAAATCGAATGAGCACCCGAGATTTTAAATGGAAAATATAAACTTCGAGTTAGACAAAAAGTCTGGTGTGAATAATAACCTACTATCTCGAACCATACAGATATCTAGTGAGACCATGCCACTTAGCGGAACGGGTTTTCCCCTCACTTGTATCTTAACCCAATTTATAATAATCATATACTGTGCACTTATATTCACAATGGTTAAGACATAACATAATAAAATTTATCATGATGATATGCAAAACATGCAATATGCTCTGGATTTCCCATCCCCATTTACCTGACTATATGTCTCAAGTTATAGTTTCTAGGATCACTATTAACCTATTAGTTTTCATGGGCTAACTAATAACCTGTTTAATTCTTTATGGATGTCATATCCCCTTCATAATTTTCATGGGATCACTATGAACCTATTTTCATAGTTTTCATGAGATCACTATAAACCAATTGGTTTCTACCAATACTATCATCCAATCATAGTTTTCATAGGATCACTATGAACCTATTGGTTTCCACTGATAACATCTCTCATGCCATAGTTTTCATGGGCTGTCTATGAACCTATTGATTTCTCTTAATAACTTATTTTGGACATAGTTTTCATGAGATCACTAAGAATCTATTAGCCCCTGCCAATAAGAATTTCAATAACATAGTTTTTATGGGCTTATTAAGAACCTGTCTACCAATAATCCTTTGATCAGTCGTGGGCATCCTAAATTCTTGTCTGGCTGACCTCCTCGATGCAATTCTACTCATATAGGAGTTATATTAAATATATATATATATTCGCTACTGGGCCAACCTTGCCTATTATTTAGTCTTTACCCTAAGATGCAGCTATGGGTTATAAATGAATTAAATATGGTTACATAATCATTAATGACAATTGATCAGATAACATGACAATATTAACATCCACGTTTAAGTTCCTTGTAATCATTTTTCTAATGAAATATAAGTCAATACCCTCAACATGGTATCTTTATCAAGGAAAGCTTTCTCTAAAATTCCATAGTTAAATGCCATTTCAAAACTCTTTCGTATTGCCATATATTTACTTTAAAAATGAGATTGGGTTCTCAAATTTGAAAATTAAGGCTTTCGACTATATCCTTTGTGTCATTATTTAAAACCTTATATGTTCTCTTTTGAAACCATCTAACATATCGTTCGAATACGTGGATCCATTCTTTTTGAGACTCTGAAAAATATACCTTTCGAAATACTAACCCTTCGAAAGCATTGGGTTCAAGTAAGAGTTTGTGGAAACATAACTTAAAATCAATTTAAAAGTATTCCTATCAAAACTATTGGGTTTAACATTTAGCATAACTATAGGGTCAAAGAGAACAGAAGCGAAAGTAACCCTTTCGAAAGCATTGATCTCAAATAAAAGAATTGGGGAAGAGGATAGCTTCGAAATTATTGCCTTCGAAACTCTTATTAAAAGTAGCTAAACAACCCTTTCTAAAGCAATGAGGAAGTGGATTTAAAATTTAAAAGCGGCCTCTAACTGATTCGGAAGGTATAATGCGGAAGCTAGGTATTGAATAGGTTCAAAAGCGGCAACTATTTCGAAAGCTTCTTTTAAGAACAAAGAGAAGTTGATTGATTCAAAGGATAATAAAAGTGGCTTCAACCTCTTCGAAATCATGCCTTCGACACAGTCCTTTCCGCCTTTCTCCAATCCACTATGTACCAATTGCTTGATTCCATATGCATTGGTTTCGAATGACTGTGAAAGGTCTGCTGGGCATAGTGACGGAAGCAAGCAAATGGAAGTGGCAAAGTTGTAATTCGAAACGAAAATGATTTTATGCCTTTCAAAGTAGTTTCTTTTTTACCTAATTTCTCAAAATATAATTGGTTATCAATACTTTATCAAAAGTCTTTTCTAAAAAGGTTGTCAATTTTTTAGAAAATAAGCTTTCTCCTTAACAAAACAATTAAAATATTTAAGTCCTCTAACTTAAATAATTTAAAAACCATAGTAACACCCTATGCTATGCAAGCAGCCGCTTTAGATGCTATTCGTACTGTAGTAGATCATATGCAATGAGCATAAGTTATGATAAAAGGTCCTAGTCTTGAAAGAGACATAACATTATGGGCTATTCGTAGAAGTGGTATACTATTAAAGTTCGTACGTGATGTAACACCTATGCCACATAATGGATGTTGACCTCCCAAAAAAAGACGTGTGTAAAAGAAGAATTAAATGGATTTTAAGAGAAATAAACAATTCAATGATCTAATCAAATAATAATATTAGTATGGTTCGAGAGAAAATAGTAGGATCCTTTGGAAAAATCGCTGAAAATCATAATTGTTCACTTTTAATCTGTTTTCTAACATATATAAATTTCTGACCTGAAAACATTACTTAATTGCTTTAAATAATTTAAACCCAAAATCAACTATTTCTTTTCATTAAAAATTCTTAATAAATTATCCATAGCTTGTAATATTATGAAAATTTAAACCCTTCTTTAAAATAATGTTTTACATAATATATTCAAACATCATGGCATTTGGAAATTAAGGCACGACCTTATTTAGTTTTCAAATCTCAATCCCCTTATCACTTTATTCTTGACATTATTCTATTTAATTTATCTAATTAAATCTTCTGAATAATGCTAATAAAAATTAAGGATGTTACAAAAAGAGACATGAAAAACGTCGTGCATGCCCGCCACCTTTCGAGCAAAGTAAACCCTGTATGGTAGCTTCCAAATTCTCTTGACTATCAAAAAAAGACCTATGAATCTTGGTGCCAACTTCCCTTTTCTACCAAATCGAACTACATTCTTTAGTGGAGAAACCTTCACAAATACTATATCTCAAATAGAAAACTCTAAATATCTTCATCTCTTATCCATGTAGCTTTTATGTCTATCTTAAGAAACTTTCATTTGTTATCGAATGACCTAAATCTTCTATGAATTCTCTCTAATCATATTTGGTGACTCAGTCCAAGCATTAGTTTCCCACTTGCTTCCCACCAGCATGAACGAGCGTTACAAGGTCGGCCATATAATGCTTCATACGGAGTCAAACTACTCGACTAATAACTATATTACAAACTCCACTAAATGCAAATGATCATCCCATGACCTGCCAAAGTCCATATGCATGCTCGCAAGAGAAATTTCAATAAAAGATTTACTCTTTCGGTCTGCCAATCCGTTTGCTGGGGATAAGATTTACTAAGATGAAGCTCCATCCCTAACGCCTCTTGTAAGCTCTTGATCTTGGTCGCTCACAATGCACTTTGTCACACCGTGGAATCGTATTATCGATTTTATACACAACTCTGCTAGCTTAGATGTTGTTCTACTAAACTTGATGGGTGTAAACCTCACGCTCTTGGTTAACCGATCCACTATGACCCAAATACCATCATACCCTACTCAACTCCTCAACAGTCCATCTACAAAATTCCTTGATACTTGCTTCTATTTCCACATAGGAATCTCTAATGATTGCAATAAACCATTAGGTTTCTTCAACTCTGCCTTCACCATCTAATAGTTTATACTCTTCGAGATGAATGCCCCTACATCCCTCTTCATACCTTCACAATAATGGTGTTCTTTATATCTCGATACATATTTTAACTGCCATGATTAATGGTCAACATGGAATGGTGATACTCTCTTAACACTTCATCTCATAATCCATCAACATCGAGAAAAAACAACCTCTCGTCCTTACAAAGCCAGCCTTCTCAGTCGAGTTTGTACTACTTCATATCTTCAGATTCCACTCCTTGATCTATCTTTGCTACAATCTCCACTAGCCTAACAGTTACTTCTAACTAGTAATGACCCTTTCAATCAGAGTAGGTCTAATCGATAAGATTGCCAAGATTTCAGGTCCTAGCTCGCAGTGAGGACTGAATCAAATCCAGCAATATATTTCATCTGCTTCCATTCCAAGAACATTACTCCTAACCCGGTATGTCTTCTACTTAATGCATCGGTGACTGCATTTCCTTTTCGTGGAGTATAAGAAATACTGAAATCAAAAGAGGCTAAGAATTCCAACCACCGTTGCTGTCGAAGGTTGAGATCCTTCTGAGAGAAAAGGTACTTTAACGATTTATGGCCCGTAAATAGCTCAAACCTTTCTTCCAAAAAATAGTGCCTCCGCATCTTCAAAGAAAAAAAATTTCCACCAACTCCAAATCATGAGTCAGATAATTCCTTTCATGCATTTTTAGTTGTCGACTAGCATAGGCACCAATTTTCCTTATCTGCATTAACACCGCACCCCATCTAATACCCTAAGCATTGGTGTATACTGTTAACTCTTCATTTCCACTTGTAATGGTCAACACTGTGGTGCACTCGTCAACCTCAATTTCATACTCATAAATGCATGCTCACACTTCGCATCCCATACAAAAGTCTGATTTTTTTCATCAAATTGGTCAACGTTGTCGCTACCTTCGAGAAATCCTTTATGAAGTGTCTATAACATCCTGCCAATCCTACGAAACTCCTCGCATCCATAGTATTCTTGGGCTGATTCCAATCTTGGACCGTCGCCACCTTTACAGGATCCACATCTATACCCTGTCTTGAAACGACGTGACCTAAGCATCTTAACTTCTTTTCTCTAGATGTGACACTTAGAAAGATTCGCTCTTAACTCATGCTTCCTCAATATCTCTAGCACAATCCTCGAGTGTGTTTCGTGCTTCTCTTCAATTCTGGAGTAGACCAAAATATCACACATGAACACAAGTACGAACTTATTCAGCCGGACTCTAAAAACTCGAATCATGAGATCCATAAGGTTTGTTGGAGCATTGGTTAATCCGAATGGCATCACCAACCACTCATAAAAACTCGACGACATATGAAATGCAGTAATAGGAACACTCTCCTTCGCTCCTCTCAACTGGTGAAATCCCATCACCAAATTAATCTGGAAGAACACCTTCGCACCATGGAGTTGGTCAAACAAGCCATTGATACGCGAGAGTGGATACTTGTTTTTCTTCATTGGCTTATTCAGCTCACGATAATCCACACACAACCTCAAAGAGCCATCCGCCTTAGTTGTGAATACTATATATGCGCCCCACTCAGATATTCTCCTTCAAATAAATGTTTTCCTCAATAGGTCATTCACTTGCACCTCCAATTTCTTCTAATCTGTGGATGCCATACTCCTCAAAGGAATAACTATTGGTCTGGCTTCCTTCACCAAGTCTATTTGAAACTCAATCTTTCTATGCTGTGGAAATCCAGTCACTTCCCAGAAGACATTCAGATACTCTTTAGCGATAAACACAGAATACAATCCCTTCTATGGACCCTCAAGAGAATATAGAAAGCTAACCATTGCCCCATCCTTTGGTAGGCAGCCAATCACCACCGTGCACCCATCCATATCCCTGATTGTCACTAATAACTTCTCGCAATCCACAATCGTCGCATACTTCCTAAGCGAGTCTACTCCCAAGATAATCTCGAACCCAATGAAACTCAAAAAGAAGCAATCACAAACAAAAGAGAATCCATGACTCGATAACTCTAGGACACAAAAAACCATGCAAAGACTAGTGGAGTCTCCAACAAGATTTGTCACGATTAGGGGTCGGTCTACTATCTCATGTCTCAATCCCAATCTATCTACCAAGTCACCTGAATAACGTCTCATTTTCCCTTCTCCTTCGCTGAGGGAGCACGCAACAAAGTCGGGACTGTGTCCAAAACATACACTATTACAACTTACATACTCATTATTGGCTCTAGGTAATCTTTCTTCAAACCTTGCTTTAAACCATTCCCAACTGAACTGATCTTAGTCATAGAAACAGTCATGGCATTCCTCCAATTCATAGCCCGCCTTTGAAGTTGTCTAGAAGCCAACTTTCTCCCCATAGCATCATCCACTTCCATATCATCAAATATGCGTTCACAAATATCAATCCAATCTTGCACTTTTATGGCTGGTTTCATTCCACAAAATGGCTATCCTTCCAAAGTAGAGTAATCTTTGATCAACTTGGAAAAATCAACCCTAGGCACTTACATAGGAGCACCTACATCAATAGCCATAACAATAGCATTCCTCGCAACGTCGCCATCACAACATTGAACATAGCTTGAAAATCTGGCATAGCAGCTCTTGATCATGCTTTTTCTTCAACTCCTAAAAAAAAATCTCATAGTATTCCTCGTATGCCGGCTTATTCTTATCTATAACAAGAATGATCAGTCTCTCATAAAGAAAACTATGTCTATAGTGCTTTTGTGCATGCAACTTATATTAAATGTCATACTTATAACAAGTACGCACTCTCTTATATGCATACACACACACACACACTTTCAATCAAGTCTAAAGCGATTACACCATCCATATCTCTACTGGATCATGGTTTTAACCCCAGTTAATCGTGAACCTAAACCTCTGATACTAAATATGATGACCGCCCTATACCACCAGCACCAGAAGTATATAAATAGTGTACTGCAATCGTGTCCGGTTGATATAGGATGATCATAAAGATTGAAATAAACCAATATAGTATATATCTGTCATATCTAACAATGCATGGATAAAATATAATATCATAGATATAATAGAAGAGACAGTAATAACTATGTGAACAAATTATTAGAGTATAATATCCATAAAGTTATACATTAATGGTAGAGTTTATACAATGGAAACAAACTCAACAACTATCTCAAATATAAATAGTAACCAGTCACTGCTAAGGCTTCCCAATGCTGCACAGCGGAATAAGAGTAGACTCCATGAATGTATACAATACAAGATAGCTCCATCCAGCTCGTCCTCCGAACAACTACTGTGTCACCAGACCTATTATCTAGTCTACTCATTTAAGAGTACCTAAGATAATAAGAAGAAAAACATTAAACTTGGGTCAGACAATAGTCTGGTGTGAGTGGTAAATGAGTCTCAAAATACTATACAGATGAATATGGTAGGGAACAAGAGTACACGAACCATACCTGACTTGTCCCTGTAACCAAAGAGTTAGCATATAACACTATAATATGAGACTCTACAATATCATAAAGATATACCACAAACCAAATAAAGGATATCAGTCTTCCAGGTATTCCTATCTCCAATACCTACTTCCCTTGATACCTATGAGTGATAGCCAACCAAAGAAAAAACCAAAGCATCCATTGCATCCATCAACAATCCTAATTACCACTCTTTGTGCTTTGAATATATGATAATCCATATGCCCCAAACCAAGGACTAATGGAAATCTCGGTTCTCTGTTGTACTCTCGTATCTCATCCCCCAAAACTGGATACATGTCTCATACCCCAAAGCTGGACGCTAGACCCAAAGCCATAGGTCCAGGGTATATGGGTCCCTCAATTGACCCATGGACTCCCCACTTACAAATACCCTAATTCGAGTACAATTGAAAACTCTCCAAGCATCAATGATTCCTTAGCAAATATATCCGAGCCCACATTTGCTCCATTTGGATACCAACCAATTTCCAATATTCACGAGGAATCCTTCCACATTCCTCAATCATATGGCTCCCACCCTTACGAGCTGCCATCTTCGGAACATACTCCCAACAAGAGCCAACATCCAAAGACCGTGGCTTTTCACTATGCTATCATATCATCGACCAATCTGATACAAATGAGCCAAGATCTCTAGCATAATCTATAGAACCTCTACATCAATCCGCAGAAGTTCTACCTTCCACTCTTGCAGCCTGTTAACTTGGTACCAATTTATAAGCATAACTCAATGCCGAGTTATACACTTTGCCAACCAGATGCTAATTTTTCTTCAATGCCTCTAGTACTCTTCTTCAAGTGCTTTAGACCCCGACTCATCCCTCCTTGATAACTCGGCCCTAATTAAAGTCGTATCTTCTAGTTTTTGAGATAACTTGGTATAACATCCAACCCTTAACCAAATACCACGCCCCATGATATGGAACATCTCCTCTAGCTAAGCTCACCTATCGATGCTAACCATTGACTTATAGGAGTCACCACCATAACTCGGTACCAACTCATCACCCATAACTCAATACCAACTCTAGCCCTTAAAGAATTTAGAGGTGTGAATCATCATGTAGGCTCCTATTATGCTCCCTAGTCTCCACTCCAAGTTTCTTCCAATTCCGACCATCCATTATAACTCGTTGTCAACTTAACTTGATACTCATTGCCAATCTAACTTGATACCTTGTCATAAACTCAAGCATTTAGTCAATTTTCATAAACATAAACAACCTTTATAAGGCATAGTCTTCTAAGCCATCAAGTCGACCATCACTCATGAGCTACCACCATAAATTGGGACCGAGCCATCTTTTTAACTTAGTGCTGACTTATCACTTTACATTCAAACAACGTTCGAGTTATCCTATAGCCTCATGCCATGCCCCAGAGCCTATACATCAAGTTTCGTCTAATTTTAACCAACTCTTCCTTTGATTTTCTCAATTTTTCGACCTAACTTTCTATGCAATCACAACACTAGCAAACAACATCAAATCATATCTTCTAAACATAAAATAACAAGCAATTTCATCAAACCAAACTTACAATTCATCAAAATAAGATAAATAAAGCAATTTCTAATATATATCTACATGTAGCATGAATATATGAACAAAATCAAGGTGATTTCTAACCAATCTATAACATATGCATAGATTAACATATTATTAAAGTTTAAGGTCAAAATCAATTTGAAACATCTTAAATTCTTTAATTCTACCATATAAACATGTATAGTATGGTGAGAATGAGTAAATCACTCACCAATTACCAAATTTAACAAATTTGTATGTAGATCTTGTAACATCCCTCCCTTTTGACCGCCCCTAGTCGGTAATTAAACCAACTTGAAATGTTCAAAATGACGAATTGTTATTTAGTTTATTGAGTTTAAACAGAATCAACCAGTATCACAGAATAATAATATTATTATTTCGCAAGAAAGAATTTTTTTTCTCTACAAATATCAGAGTTTATACAATGCATTAAATTTATACAACGGAATATTTCTTTAAGTACAAAATCCCTGAATTAAAGTGAGTGTTTTCTCCCTCTCTCTAACTTCGCTGCTTGGAAATCTTCAAGCTGTAAAATACTCAGTCTGACCCGAGCAATACATTCAAAAGAAAATAATACACGAATCAGTCTAATTCAAACTCAGTTATTAATGCACAGAAGCAATAATAATTAAATACCAATTAGACGACAGTCAAAATAAATTCACCTATCCGATCCTTTTTATAAAGAAATCGGATAACGGTAAATATAACACTTAACAGTGTTAAACAACAAATCAGTAGATTCAAATTATCAATGAAGATATATGAAAGGATTATCAATGAAGATAATTTAGAAAACAACATAATTGCCTAAACGGCAATTAACAACTAAATCATCAAATTAAACCAAATCAAAATACGATTCAAAATATATTGAATTGGCAACATAAAACAATTCTAGCAATAGAAAAAATCAATTAAAACATCAGATCTAGTAGGGCTGCAGTACACGCACGCGTGCACTGCCACGCCAATACAGTGAGGAAATACACAAAAGATCAACGGAAGTTCCAAACGAGCACAAGATCAAACCCGAGCGTTTAAGTCGGATTCAACTCAGGTGTAATTACAAAAAAAAATCCAATTGCATCAATGCAACGCAAACCGACAAGGGCAACTGCAACCAAAAACGAAACTGCAGTCACAAGTGAATACAAGGGCAAACTGCAACAAAACTGCAGCCACCATAAGATCACGAGGTCGAGACTGCAACAAAAACTCAGATGCAACCATCAAAACATTGCAGCAGTGGATAAGGTTGCACAGTGAACCTATATGCAACCCAAGTGCACTAATACAAAAGTGCAGTATACGAAACCAAGTGCCCAAACTAATCACAAACATATAGCAAGGTAAAACTGAAACATAAGGTTTGACAAAAGACATATACAAGTGTATATATACAAGTGCAGTCCAGTTCATGCACAGGAGCTCAAGAGCAGCCCAAAATCAAAACATATACATGCAAAACTGGAAAAACAGCATGCATAAGCACACTAGTGAATCATGACCAAGGGCCATAGTATCACTCAATTCAAATATAAAGAAGAATACCCTAATCTTAGTAAAAATAACAAGAGTAGTGGCAACATAGAGTATACCAAAATGAAAGGAATATCACTGCAACATGCACAGGGCAATGTTGCAAACAACATGAACACGACAGTATGAAGGTGAGGGCACTATAGATATGGCACCACAGCACACAACAATTAAAGGTCAATGCCGATTCCATTGAACAGCAGGTCAAAGTCAACAACCAAATTCAAATAACAATACTGAACCAAATGAATGACAACCCCAAGTATGTATGTACAACGGAAAGGAAATCAATATCAGAACAAATTCAAATGCCACAGCGAACATGGTTCAAAACAACATACACCTATATACATACATGAATGTATATATACAAATGATCAATACAACATGAACCAGACCGAACCAAGAATTCAATACTACAACATGAAGGAAACAAACTACAAAGACACCAGTAATGCCAACGAAGCAGTGCCAAAAGACCACCAGTAAACCAAGCTTCACAATGGACATCTCAATGAATTTAAGATGTCAAAGTCAAAGTAAATTCTCCTCCAAAAATTATTTCACAACTAAGTTTGCGGATTTCAAAAATGATCAACAGCAGTCCAGAGAACCAAAATGGTAGTGACAAGTTCGAGCAAAGCTCGACAGCACAAGATCAAGCAACAACAATGTACCGGTCAATGAAGTTCCAAGTCAAGGTCGAGGTCATCAGAAATTCACGAAATCGAAATGCCCAAAAAACAAAACAGTAGCAAGTTCAACCACGACCGAAGTCAGGCATCATCACATATACAATATCACAAAATTTATTCTGTATATTTTTTTTCTCAAACCAAAGACAGTGTCGAAGACAACAAGACAAACAAAATCAACATCACAAAATCCAAGCAAAATAGGAAAGTTGTTGCCGTAACGGTCAAGGAAGGATCGAACGGTCTCAACTAATATCGTGACAGTGAAGTAAGGGAAACTATTCGATATGAACAAGTCAGATAAATCATCAACGTCCAACAATAATCAAAAGGCCAAAACACCATGTTGACCAAATTAGACGAACGAATTAAAGGAAATTGAATCCATAATAAAAATTCATCATCGGCATTCAAACAAAAAAGGAAACTGTCGAAGCAAGAGTGGAATTAGATGTTAGTAAATCAAATTACTCACCTTAGTCGAAGCAAGTAGGAGCAGCCGCGAGCAAGATGAAGGAAGCGTCGATTGATCGAACTACTGAGGTCGGCCGCCTTCGAATTAATCAAGCCCTAATTTGCAAGCAAAGGAAAACGAGAACAAGCCGCCATTATCAAGAGCACAGGAAAAAGGAACGGGCCCTAGCTTTGAAATGAGGAACGAACGAAGATAGACGAGCCGCCATTTTTTTATTCTTTCGTTTGATTTTTTTCTTTCTGACAACGAACGAGACTTCTGCCATGCTTTGAAATGAAGGTTGCGTGATTTTGTGCGTGGGTTAAGGCGTGATTTTAGGCGAAGCTGAAAAGAATAAAGCATATTATTATTATTTTTATTTTAAATTCAATTTGTTTTTCACACAAATTTCAACGTGTTTATGTGTCGTATGCTCTCATAACAACTCCGACAAATACGAAATTTGAAATCCGATAATAATTCAATATTCCGGATCTAATGGATCTGGTTTCGTCGAATTCCGAGACTATGCCTCGGAAGGCTATTTTAAATTCAATTTAAATGATAAAATTTCAAAACTGAAAAAAAATCACTTTCAAATTCAATTCAGAAGCTTCTATTATCTTCAGTATTATCAATGTGAATTTTCTAAGCCTTTGAAATATTTTTAATCAGCTTAAAATTGAAGATTCAAATTTTTATTCAACTTTCAATAGATTAATTTTATAATTTAATCGCCAAATTCATTCTGATAATTTGAAATTCAAGTCAAACCATCATTCAAATATTTAAAATTAATTAAATATTTTCAATTTAAATTGTTCGAAATTCAGGGTCGTTACAATCTTCCCCCTCAAAAGAATTTCGTCTCGAAATTATAAGTTAGGAAAAATGATTGTTAAAATCTCACCGATATTTATACTCTACACAATTTTACCAAGCTCGAAACTTATTAAAAATAAATAAATATAGGATTCGTTCCATTAGTTTTATCTCATTAGCTTTTTTGATTATCTCCTTTTGTTCATTGGTTTCTACAATCAAGACGCAAAAGTCTTTTACCAAAATTTTCGACTTACAAAACTCAGATTTAAACTTGAAATTCTTCATGTTAGAGATTTGCATATTATATCTTTCCCAAAGCCGTGGACTTTCAAGACATTTTAAAGATCTTCTTCCTTAGTTTATTAGGTTGGAATTATGTAATTTTAATTTCAGACTATTGATTTTCTATTTAAAGTTTTGAAAATACTTACTAACTCGAAGTTTAACAAGTCTATCGTCGTTCTTACAGACATTAGGCATACGCTGGCCAGGCGCAGGATTAAAAATCTCCAAGTACAAAATATACTTGCTTCAACTCCTAGTGAAAATACTTAAAAATCTTTTTTAAATGGATATGGAAAGCACGTTCCCCCATGGATCACAGTTACCCGGCGGTTACGCTACTAACCCAGTAGAATCGCTTGTAATCTGTAGATTTCACATCTCTTGAATTTTGCCATGGTTGTTGCCATAGATCGCAGTTCACCTAGCGGTTATGCCACTATCCCAGTGGAATCACTTGTGACCGTAGGCATCTCGCCCCTCAAATTTCACTTTGGCATCTAGATCGCAGTTTACGCGGCGGTTGCGCCACTATCCCAGTGGAATCGCTTGTAACTGTAGGCATCACGCCCCTCAAATTACGCTAGCATACATCATAATCAATCAACATGATCCCATCACGAGGGATTCTAATCCAAATGGACGCTCCAACTTATGGAAATTCTACGTAGCTACGAATTTCAAATGGACACTCATATCAAGTTCCAACACCTTCACAAATTTTCAATGGAAGGTACTTTTCCATATCCTTAGTTTAGAAAACATAATGTCATATACATATAGTACTTCATTTCACATTTCGTACATATCATATCTATGTGAACTTACATAAGATTTCCATAACAATGACTTTCCAAACTGATGGTTTTCGAATTTACTGCATTCTCATATATAAGTTCCGAAAACCTCCGTATCCCATACCCATAACAAATAGAGGATTCCTGAATTTTCCATCTCGTTACCAATTTAAAATTTTCCTCTAAATCGATTTGGAAGTTTAAGGTTATCTCAAACCCAATTCATATTCATAATGCAATCTATTATCGACTTCACACTCGATTTGGATTTCACGTTACCTTTTCAATTCTCAACACATAATTGATGTCTATCGATATATAACCTCTGAGCTCGTACGTCTCAGAGAAGGGTGTATATAGCTAAGAGAATAAATTCACCGCCACCATAGATATATATTTAATAGAGATCAATTGCTGCGTCATCAATTCACAATGTTAGACATACAATCCAAATCGACCATCCCAAATTCAAAACTCAACTTATATTGTTTTTGGTGTCGAGGTTAAACTCAATTTAACTCAAGATTCAATCTTTTTGAAAAAATAATTCAAGTTGAACTAATAGTTCAAATTCCCCATTTAAAATTTTCAACTTCGACTTAATTCATAGTTTGAATTCCTCATACTTTTCACAATATTAGTTTTAAACCGACTTCAAACTTTTCAATATTAAGTTTTTCACTTAACTTAATTCTCTAATGTTCAAATTCAAATTCATCACTGAAACTATTAAACCTATTATGGATCATCATGTTGACAAACTTCAAATTTGAAATCTAAATCCCATTTGGACCTTGCATTTGCTTTCTATTTCCAAAATAATCAACTAGTTCTTTAGTAAGCCATTCATCGACTTGGTTCCATTAGATTCATATCTCCACATTAACTATTTTAGGCATTAGTCTAAACTTGAAATATAAGCTTTACATCAAAACTAGTTTGATTCATACAGTTAAGTCGACAAATAGATTTCCTTTCCAAGACGCTATTTTACTAAAATACGTCTTTCCGTACAAAACTATCCATAGCTTAATACTTTTTAAAATACATACATAGAAGATTTTGGATTACAAAAGATAGTATTACAAAATATATTGATTGCTTCACATATACTGATTGGTTTAAGATTCAGAATTATTGAGGACTATTGACTTCCTGTCTGGTAGTACGCATCTTTGCCAAACTTCCCTCTTTGGTTTTCTCCATTCCAGGTTGTATTACACTTTTTGTTCCCATCCTTATCTACCGTCCTTACACTTTTTGCTCTAGCTGATCGGGCTATAGCTTGCTTTCCATGCTGCCTTTCGGTGCAGTTTCTGCCTATATGTCCAGTCTGGCGACAATGGTAGCATATGGTCAATCTGTCGACTGGTAAATCGAGTGCGCGCTTCTTCCTTTTCACTTCAGGGCAATGACTGAGAAAATGCACTTTCCCCTGACATTTAAAACACATAATCTCAGGACGAGCGAACCGGTCATTCACATTCCTTTTCTTTCTCTTCTCTCGGCAGATAACGGCATAATGTCCCTTTTTATGACATCGATAACAGATAACATCATCATAGGGACCAGGTCATTGCCTTTCATTGATTTTCCTTTCGATTTCCGCACGTGCCACTTCTGCTTCTCTACGGGCAATTACTCTTTGTTCACGGCGTGCTGCTTTTTGTTCTTCGGTTTTCACCATTTTAGTTAACAAGATGTTTTCGAAGTTTCCTATTAAAATTTGCAATCCCTATTAGCAAAGGTTGGATTATTCAATCATTTCCCCAAGACAATTTGCAAATTTACATTATCCTGATATATGGAATTATTATTCAACCAAACTTGAGATTCAACTCCGGATTTTATTTCAAACATTTGAAATATACATATATATACATACTTGCGTATTAAACTTTGCTTGAAACATAAAAACAAAAATTATTTAATTTTATTATTTTCGAAAATATTTTGAAAAATTACTTGAAAATTTTTCTTCCTGTATATACTACTAGTATTGTTTTGAAAACATTTGAAATCAATTTTTAAAAGAATTCAGAATCAAATTCCCAAGTTGTAGTTCAACGATCCCCTTGGCTATAACTAAATTGACATATCATTTTATTTCCCAATTATTACTTTGGAGATATTCAAAATATTTGATTTAAACCAATTCATTAATTCACTTAACTTATATTTTATTTTTCATAAATCTCAGCAATTCGATAATGGGTTTTCGAATGAGCGGGACTCAAATCTAAGGAGACCTTACCGAAGAGAAACTATCGAAACCTAAATTTAGAGAGGGGGATTTCCGAAAAGGATTTGAATTTTCAAAATACCTTTTATTTTTCAAAAAAAAAAAACAATTTTATACTCCTTTAGATTTGAAAAACACTTTCTTTAAAGTGATTCTATTGACTATTCATATTAAACATCATAAACTAAGCTTTGTATAAACCAAAGCTCTGATACCACTTTTGTAACATCCCGCCCTTTTGACCGCCCCTAGTCGGTAATTAAACCAACTTGAAACGTTCAAAATGACGAATTGTTATTTAGTTTATAGAGTTTAAATAGAATCAGGCACAGTATAACAAAATAATATTATTTCGCAAGAAAGAATTTTTTTCTACAGATATCAGAGTTTATACAATGCATTAAATTTATACAACGGAATATTTCTTTAAGTACAAAATCCCCGAACTAAAGTGAGCGTTTTCCCCCTCTCTCTCTAACTTCGCTGCTCGAAAACCTTCAAGCTGTAAAATACTCGGTCTGACCCGAGTATTACATTCAAAAGAAAATAATACATGGATCAGTCTAATTCAAACTCAGTTATTAATGCACAGAAGAAATAATAATTAAATAACAATTAGACGACAGTCAAAATAAATTCACCTATCCGATCCTTTTTATAAAGAAATCGGATAACGGTAGATATAACACTTAATAGTGTTAAACAACAAATCAGTAGATTCAAATTATCAACGAAGATATATGAAAGGATTATCAATGAAGATAATTTAGAAAACAACATAATTGCCTAAACGGAAATTAACAACAAAATCATCAAATTAAACCAAATAAAATACGATTCAAAATATATTGAATTGGCAACATAAAACAATTCTAGCAATAGAAAACATCAATTAAAACATCAGATCTAGTAGGGCTGCAATACACGCACGCGTGCACTGCCTCGCCAATATAGTGAGGAAATACACAAAAGATCAACGGAAGTTCCAAACGAGCACAAGGTCAAACCCGAGCGTTTAAGCTGGATTCAACTCAGGTGTAATTAGAAAAACAAATTCAGTTGCATCAATGCAACGCAAACCGACAAGGGCAACTGCAACCAAAAACGAAACTGCAGTCACAAGTGAATACAAGGGCAAACTGCAACAAAACTATAGCCACCATAAGATCACGAGGTCGAGACTGCAACAAAAACTCAGATGTAACCATCAAAACAATGCTGCAGTGGATAAGGTTGCACAGTGAACCTGTATGCAACCCAAGTGCACTAATACAAAAGTGCAGTACATGAAACCAAGTGCCCAAACTAATCACAAACATGTAGCAAGGTAAAACTGAAACACAAGGTTTGACAAAAGACATATACAAGTGTATATATACAAGTGTAGTCCAGTTCATGCACAGGAGCTCAAGAGCAGCCCAAAATCAAAACATATACAGGCAAAACTGAAACAACAGCATGCATAAGCACACTAGTGAATCATGACCAAGGGCCATAGTGTCACTCAATTCAAATATAAAGAAGAATACCCTAATCTTAGTAAAAATAACAAGAGTAATGGCAACATAGAGTATACCAGAATGAAAGGAATATCACGGCAACATGCACAGGGAAGTGTTGCAAACAACATGAACGTGGCAGTATGAAGGTGAGGGCACCATAGATATGGCACCACAGCACACAACAATTAAAGGTCAATGCCGATGCCATTGAACAACAAGTCAAAGTCAACAACCAAATTCAAATAACAATACTGAACCAAATGAATGACAACCCCAAGTACGTATGTACAACGGCAAGGAAATCAATATCATACCAAATTCAAATGCCACAACGAACATGGTTCAAAACAATATACACCTATATACATACATGAATGTATATATACAAATGATCAATACAACATGAACCAGACCGAACCAAGAATTCAATAACTACAACATGAAGGAAACAAACTACAAAGACACCAGTAATGCCAGCGAAGCAGTGCCAAAAGACCACCGGTAAACCAAGCTTCACAATGAACATCTCAATGAACTTAAGATGTCAAAGTCAAAGTAAATTCTCCTCCAAAAATATTTTCACAACTAAGTTTGCAGATTTCAAAAATGATCAACAGAAACAAAATGGTAGTGACAAGTTCGAGCAAAGCTTGACAGCACAAGATCAAGCAACAACAATGTATCGGTCAATGAAGTTCCAAGTCAAGGCCGAGGTCATCAGAAAATTCACGAAATCAAAATGCCCAAAAAAACAAAACAGTAGCAAGTTCAACCACGACCGAAGTCAAGCATCATCACATATACAATATCACAAAATATAGTATGTATATTTTTTTTCTCAAACCAAAGACAGTGTCGAAGACAACAAGACAAACGAAATCAACATCACAAAATCCAAGCAAAATAGGAAAGTTGTTGCCGTAACGATCAAGGAAGGATCGAACGGTCTCAACTAATATCGTGACAGTGAAGTAAGGGAAACTATTCGATATGAACAAGTCAGATGAATCATCAACGTCCAACAATAATCAAAAGGCCAAAACACCATTTTGAGCAAATTAGACGAACGAATTAAAGGAAATTGAATCCATAAAAAAAAATTCATCATCGGCATTCAAACAAAAAAGGAAATTGTCGAAGCAAGAGTGGAATTAGATGTGAGTAAATCAAATTACTCACCTTAGTCGAAGCAAGTAAGAGCAGCCGCAAGCAAGGCGAAGGAAGCGTCGATTGATCGAACTACTGAGGTCGGCCGCCTTCGAATTAATCAAGCCCTAATTTGCAAGCAAAGGAAAACGAGAACAAGCCGCCATTATCAAGAGCACAGGAAAAAGGAACGGGCCCCAGCTTTGAAATGAGGAACGAACGAAGATAGACGAGCCGCCATTTTTTTATTCTTTCATTTGATTTTTTTTCTATCTGACATCGAACGAGACTTCTGCCATGCTTTGAAATGAAGGTTGCGTGATTTTGGGCGTGGGTTAAGGCGTGATTTTAGGCGAAGCTGAAAAGAATAAAGCATATTATTATTATTTTTATTTTAAATTCAATTTGTTTTTCACACAAATTTCAACGTGTTTATGTGTCGTATGCTCTCATAACAACTCCGATAAATACGAAATTTGAAATCCGATAATAATTCAATATTCCGTATCCAATGGAACTGGTTTCGTCGAATTCCGAGACAGTGCCTCGGAAGGCTATTTTTAAATTCAATTTAAACGATAAAATTTTAAAACTGAAAAAAAAGCACTTTTAAATTCAATTCAGAAGCTTCTATTATCTTCAGTATTATCAATGTGAATTTTCTAAGCCTTTGAAATATTTTTAATCGGCTTAAAATTGAAGATTCAAATTTTTATTCAACTTTCAATAGATTAAATTTTATAATTTAATCGCCAAATTCATTCTGATAATTTGAAATTCAAGTCAAACCATCATTCAAATATTTAAAATTAATTAAATATTTTCAATTTAAATTGTTCAAAATTCAAGGTTGTTACAGATCTAATCTGGACAGTGAAGAAAAGCACTCTAAATCAAGCAATTTGATGATTCCTAGCTTCTAATTGAGGATCCAATCTCTAATCCGCAATTTAGTTTGATTTAGAGAGCAATTTGGGTGATTTTAGATGAAATTAGGATGGACTAGGGCTAACTTGGGTTTAGAGCTGATTTAGAATCATTGGGAAAAGTAATTAATTTAACACTTCAGCCCTCTATTTTTAATATTTCTAATTAGACTAATTAGCTTACTAACGGATTTAATTAATTACATACTAATCTTGGCCAGCAACTTAATTTTTTTAAAAAAGGCATAACTTTCTAATAGTTAGTCCGTTTTTCTATTATGATCACTCTTTGGAATAAAAAACCATTCTTGCAATGGAATTGGTTTGAGGTCCTAATTCAACTCTTATCAAAACTTATATCCCAAACAAGATTTTCAGAGTTAAAATGGTTACATAAAAATTTGGGAAAAATCATAGGCGTGTAAAATGTCTTTAATATTCATGTTCTAAAATTATAGAATCATATGATCTCATATGAAAAAAATTACGATACTCATATACATATAATATGGGTCATTGCAAACAATTTTGTACATTGTTTGAAAATTGTTTTAGAACTTTCTAAAACAGTTGTAGTATTATGACCATAACTTTTGTTCCGATATTTCGATTTATAAAATTGTAGATGTTTTGAAAAGCTTATAGAAAATGCTATAATTTTTATTTTTAGAAATTAGATGATTCATATCAAATATCCTTGAAAAATTTGCATTCAAATCTATGGTTAATTATCATTCCAAAATTACTTTAACAGGGTTGTGCTAAATCGACCATAACTTGTACATTGTAACTTTAAATTTTGAAATTCATGAAGTTATGAAAAGAAGATATATAACTCTAGAATTTTCATGTTTTGAGAATTTTTTGATTTATAGTATAAAACCTTAAAAAACGGTAACTAAGTCAGTACATTGCTTGAAAAGTGCTTCTGAATTGTTAGAGCAAGCTGTAGTATTTTGAACATAACTTTTGATAAGTTTGTCATTTGACTTGAAACCAAATTTATATATTAGATACTTTGAATATCTAAAACTTCCTTATTCTATGCTAAATCGAACTATGAACTTGAAATTTTCAAAAAATGATTTTAATACATATTGATTTTTTTACAAAACAGCAATGGTTAATGTTCGATGATAGTTTTTTATTCACACATATGTTTGTGCTATACTTCTACATGACATGATGCTATGTTTATTTCCTTTGACTTATGACTAATAAAAAATATGCTTGGGATTTATTTGTATGTTGTTATTTTTCATTTGGAACAGATGATTTGAACAAGAAAATTGAAATGTTAGAGCCAATCCAAATAAAATTGTAGAGTATGTAGCACACTTGTTTGATGAAGCTTATTTTTCATGTTTGACATTGATGATGAGAGTTCAAGAGCTTGTACATAAAACCTGTGTCTATGGTATCATTGTACGCACAACCGGCATGTAGAGAATACAAGTGGTATCATTATTTTCCCAGCCACCATAGGCAGCCCACATAACAAGTGGTATCATGAGAGCATAACTTGTTCTTTCTTGTCAGAATATATGGGATAAATTTTAACCTTAGTGATTCCTCCAGTCTGGTATTTTTGGTGGCTCATATGTCTCATGGACTGATGAATATTTCGCACATTTTATTTCATGCACATGTAGATAGCTTTTAATTTTTTCTTTTTTTCTTTTATTTTCAAAAATCCAAAAGCATGTTTTTCCTTCTTAGAACTTTTTCTTTTGAATGATCAGAAAACCCAAAAATAGTTTTCTTGATTTCTTAGAATTATTATTTTTGTTTTGCTCTCTACATTTATTCATGATGTAAACATTTTGAAGTGAGACGCTTTGGCTATATCTTTGACATGAGTTTTCAATGAGAAATTATTTTTGGAGAGACTTGAGTAGAGGATCTTTTGACTTGAAAATGGTGATATGAAACTCCCTAGTATGATTATTTTTAATGCATGAAATGCCTTTTGGAAATTTTGTTGGGAAATGAAATTTGATCTTTGCAATATACTTCTTGAGATGGGTTTTTGATATTCAAAACTTGAGATGAATGTTAAAGATGGAATTTTTAAAAAAAGTTGAGCGTTGTGATTAAATCTTTTGAGATGAACATTTGATTTTTGTTTTGATATATTAATGTGTATAACTTTAAGCCATGTGCTTCCCTCTATACAAATTGCTATAAAATAAATTCATATATTTTATTCAAGATTAGAATATAAAAGTGAAGATATTTCTAAGATATTCAGAGAGGATTTATTTTTGAAACATAACATGATCGATTGCATTTTATAATGCAATTTTTGAAAGTATTTATATTGATTGCATATGTGATTTAAGGAATTGCATGTAGTAGTGAATAATTATGACATTATGATATATTTTTGGATGATCAAGCATATGTTAAAGTTACTAAATTTGACTATGCATGTTCCACATCATGTCCAAATCTACCACTTGATATCATATTCTATCAACTCGTATTTTTCAGTTTTATGCTTTTATTGGCTAAAATGACATAAATCAAAAAGTGGTAAAGACTGGTTGGCTTAAAAGTGAGTTTGGGAGACAAATCATGCGAATGCTCCATATGAAAAGTAAAATACATAATATATTATAAAATTAAATTTAAATGGCTAAAAGATTACACATAAAAAATAGATGTGGTATCGTCGAAGAGTAAGAGTATCTGGCCTGTGCTGTAAATTTGTTGGCACTAGTGTATATACTCCCATCAAGCAATTCTTCTTCCTCATCTAACTGATCTCATGGAAATGCATGAGCACAAGTATCTTGATCTCATTCATAATGAGTTAGGGAAAAATTATCCTCAAATAATACTTCACTTGGATTATTATTTGGATTGTGGCTAACTGTTTGAGTTTTATTGTTATTTGGACCTCACTTCATATATTTATACTTATTTTGTCACCCTATTTCCACTCATGGGATATGCTTTAATCAATATAGAAGATATGCTTTATGGTCGACTTTTCATTTAATATTTGATGTCGTATTTTGATAGAGTTTCACCATTCATTATCACTTTCTCACTGTGTGAATTTGTTATTTGTATTTTTGATGAAAATAAAAGGGGAGAGAGTGGTTAAGATACTGTGGTATTGTGAATTCATTGTTAATGTTGAAAGAAATATTATTGGTTTAATATTTTATTCCCGAATACATATGCACAATAGCATATATAGGAGAGCATATCAATAAGGGGAGCATGTTATATATATACTGAGACACCACGTTATGATTTGATTTTATGATATCAAGTACGCACTCAACATGCGTTACACCTGTCAAATTTTAACATGTTGGTTGTTATCATCAAAAGAGTAAGATTATAAGGTTTATGTCTTATTTGATGATAACAAATATTTTTTTTTACATTTGATTTTTCTTTTAGAGTATGTTATAGTTAAAAAAAATCATCAAAGTACAATTTTGGTTTTAATCAACTATATATTATTTTCGACTAATGCATCACATACCAAACACACCTATTTTTATGTGTAAAAATAATGCATGTTCGTTATTATCGAAAAAAATATCACAATTAATTTATGTTTAATATTAATAAACATATGTTGTATTTAATGTGTTTGTTAAAAGATGAGTATTTACAAGATACAATTGATGACAATATCGGTAATGAATATTGATTCCATATGTTTGTGCGAATAGACACACACATATAATACACACACAGAGATACATACATATACATATACATATACATATACATATATAGAGGAATCATATTTCTACAATCATTCGATTTGGATAAAAAGAGATTTAATTGGATTCGCTTGTATATCTTGTTAGATTTGGGTACCTTACATATAGTATAAACCTCTTGTTTGAAGCATGAGATATCAAAATGAACAATTCAAGTCAAAAAGGAAAACATCATGGAATCAAGTCATTCAACAGAAAGTGAAAATATCATATATAATATATTTCCAAATAAATGTCAAATATCACGGTAGAAACTTTCTAAGGAAAGAATATTTTAGACGAGTACAAGCCTATGTAAAGAGAATATTTCATTACAATTCCTTTAATCGAGTACAAAAATATTTTAAAAAAATCCATTTTTTGTTATCATATCTACATCCCATCATAGTTTCTTTTCTTCACATACTTCATCTTCAAAATGGCATCATGTCATGACATCCAAGCATCTTAGATTCAAATTCTAGCAGCTTCACATCTACTTTTGGCAACGTCGCAAACAATGACATCTGTCTCCAAGCATGACAGAGCGTCATCAACTATAGGAGTGTTATGGTTGCGATAACCGTCGTTATTACCACCGACTATAACTGTAACCGTTGTTGATGATTGTAAATTCTTATAAACATTATTGCAACCGTCTATGATGGTTTACTATCAAATTTCCAATTTTGAAACACGTTGTACATATATTTTCAATTATATGCATTATTGATGAGAAATTCATATAGCTCTAATTTTTTTTGCAAATTTATTTATTTATAAAAACGATCAATATGCATGCATATGTTATTAGTTCATGAAAGCACGTATTATTCATGTACATGTTATTCCTTTAACTTGAATTACTAATTCTATGCTATGTTAAATATTATACAAAACAATTATGTATGTTGGTATGGTAACTGCGGTTACTAATTCTTTAACCGTTACCGTAATCATTACACATAAACGGTGGGTACGATTGAACAGTTGATGGATGACGACCTTAATCAACTATATCATTGACGCAGAATAAACAACACAACACCTTCTCCATAATCAAAGCAACCCGTGATTCATCAAGTACATCAGTCGATCATCACCACCTCAGAACCAAATTCATCATCTTTCGAAACAAAAAATTCAGCAGGCGTACATAGATCTCGAGCACATAACTCCAACTTTGACGATCAATATTAGATAGGAGGTGAAACATAGAGAAGCATCGATGGTTCCAGTATCTCCAGAGTTTGACATGAGCAACAAATGCAAAGCCATCATCTGGGTTACCAAATCTAGGTAACCGACATAGGCGAGCCTTATTGTAGTAAACATCATGACATCTTCGCTAGTCACAATAGCCAGATCCAAAATGCAAATACAGACAAACTCAGCTCCACATCTTCAAAATTTTCACATCGATGGTTTTTTTCTTACGAGATTTGCAAAGTTATCAGAACAAGGAATACTCATGCACTATCTCATCACAGATCTAAGGAATCAAAGCAGTGAAATCAATACCAAATTTTGAGCGACGTGGTGAGCAACCTTCGTACTCTGGTAGCAAATAGCGAAGCATCTCAAGCTCAAGTTTCCACAGTGGCAATGTGATGCTCCTGTTTCTTGGCAGCCTGAGATTTGATGGTGGTCATGATATGAATGTGAAGGCAGAGGTTAAGCAATCAAGAAGAAGGTGGTGATATGTATTGGAATTAAAAGAGGCGGGTGAAGTAATACTACTGCAGTTAATTATAAGTAAAGAAGAAGAGTGGAGGTGGGAATTGGAAGACAAAATATTCAAGTGATGAATAAAAGTAACAGCAAGGAAGAATACCGTGAACAAAAGAAATGACTGGTAATTTTATTCAATTCTCATATATCTCTCTTTACATACATACTTATGACTATATATATACGGAGCCATATTCAACTAGCCGTTAATACCAGCTAATTACATCATCATTGCCAACTCATCATTATTTGACTGATTCTACATAGTATATTCTGCATATTCAATTATGCACACATATGCACGTGTGCACATGCACAGGTGCATAGCTCTATATCTCCTTCCTTGATCCAAACTGAGTGTCTTTAGTTGTCTCCTTCCTTCCCTGCAACACTTCTGAGTCCTTAAAACCTACAGAATTAGCTGCTAGTGAATGAGGTAGAGTATTCGTCTCCATTATTGAAACTGTTCAATGAAATGTCCCTTTATTTGAATGTCTACCAGATGTTTGATGAAATGTCTGGCCGTAACAATTCCCTCCCCCGTTAAAAAGAGACCTTTCAAGGTCTAGAGTGGGAAACCTTTTCACCATAGGCAAGTAGTCCTCCAAGTTGCATCTAGCATAGGTTTGTTTCTTTCTCCATTTGATTAGAGCTTGTACCACTACCTTGTTATTTCTAGGAATAAGTCTTCTATCTAAAAAAAATTTCTAGTTCATCGACTAGTTGTTCCTTTGCTGATGGTATTTCATGTTGAACAGTGATATGTGTGCCTATTTTTTTTCAACCGGCTGACATGAAAAACTGGATGAATTTGTGATGATTCTGGAAGTTATAGTTTATAGGCTACCTTGCCAATTTTCTTGATTATTCTGTAGGGCCCGTAGAATTTGGGTGAAAGCTTTGTAGTTTTTGTTGAATTGACTGAGATCTGTCTATTTGGCTGGAGCTTCAAATATACCCAGTTATCTACTAAATATTACCGCTCTGTTCTATTTTTATTTGTGAATTTTTGCATCCTTTCCTATGCGAGTTGTAGGTTATCCTTAAGGAATTGAATGGTAATGTCTCTAGAGAATAAATGCTGTTCTACCTCTTGAACTTTGGTTGTGTGTGGAACATAAGATAAAAGTATAGGTCGAGGTTTGCCATATAAAACTTCATATGGTGTAAGTTTTGTGGATTCCTTCCAAGATGTATTATACCAGAATTCTGCTAGAGTTAACCTGTTAGCCCAGTCCAAAGGATGATGACACACAAAACACTGTAAATTGTTCTCCAATATTTTATTTTTGATTTTAATTTGACCTTCTGTTTGTGGATGGTAGGCCGAGCTGAATTTTAGTGAACAACCCTGGTGCAACGACCCAGAATTTTAGGCAATATCAATTTAATAATCTGTACTAATAATTTAATTGGTTTGATAATTTTTTTTTATAATTTTAATTTAAATTGCTAAATTTAATCTTTTAAAGGTTAATAAATTTTTAATCTGGTAATTTTGGTCAATATCTTTCTAACAATTTAAAATTTGATAAGAATTATTGTTTAAAGCTAATAAAATTTATTCTATTTATAATATATATATATATATATATATATATATATACACATTACAATTTACCAATTTGGAATATGTTATAATTTGGAATTTGTTTTGAAATTTAATTATAATCTATTGATAATTTATATATGAATGAATTATAATTTAAAGCTTTGTTTTAAAACTTAATATTTTTCAAAAGTTAATTTAAAGATTAATTAAATTTGTTTTCAAAGTATAAGATAATTGTTTGTTTTTAAATATGATAGTTTAAAGAAAGATTCAAACAAAGTTTTATTTTGTTTTCTTTTTAAAATGCTTAAATTTAAATGTATATAAATGTTTTAGATTTTAAAAATGCATGTATAAGAAATTATTTGTATTTTAATTAGTTTTAGAATATTTTCATTTAAGAGTAAATTTATATTTACATATGTAAGTATTAATTAATAAAGTAAATTAAATATGTTAGTTTATGTCAACATTTAAATTAAATAAAATTATATTAAAAATACTTAAGTACAAGTGTAAACATGTTAGAATATTTTATAAATACATGTATGAAAATTAAGAAGTTAGTGAAAAGTGTAAAAACTTTAATAACAAGTGTCTTCAATTAAAATTTAATTTCTTTAATCTTAATAAAACATAACACTTTCATTCTTTTCTTAACTCAAACCAGAAACTTTTCTCAAATCTGAATTTAAACCATAAAGCAAAAGCAGATCTACAAAAATCAAAACTGCAAAATTAAAATCCCGCAACTTCAAATCAACATTTGTTTCAACCTACAAGTTTAAACCTGCAAATTCAAAGGGATCAAGTTCTACTGCAAGCTCAACATCAGTTAAATCTTTAATAACATCAATTGAAGCATGCAAAGGGATTTTCAACAATAGGCAATAAGATTTTCAGCATCAAAGGGCAATTCAAAGTCTTTTTCAAATTAAAGATTCAAGTGCCTGGAATAAATCATAAACCTGCACTGCTCTGCTAATTGGGTGAGTAAATCTTCATTTTTAAAAACAGATTTGAACTTGATATTTAAACTACATATGTGTGATGAATTTTACAATGGTTATGTTACAAATATGATGTGAAGTTGATTTCATGTTTGAATACAAAGAAGCTAGATAGTGACTGTATAAATATGTTCTGTATTTATAGTTTGAATGATTCAATTTAATTCGAATCTTCCCCCTAACATCATTATTTGATTTCGATGTTTAAATAAAAGTTGTTTGTTATTGTTTGTTGGTAATTTTAAAAATAGTATCTGTAAATTTAAGTTTACAAATAACTTTTAAAATAGAAATTATAGTAAGTAACTATTGCATGTCAAAAATTTATATTCTTAATTCTTGTTTTTGGTTGTATAGTTGGATTACATGTTAGAAATCATGAATTTAGACATGCATTTCATAATTTTTAGTTGAATATTCCTTGAGAATTTGGGGTTTGTTCGAATTGGGGTTTTTGATGGATTGCCGTTGATCGGCGTGATAATAGGGGTTGAAATCTTGGTTGAAGCTTGTTTATGGGTTGTTGATTAAGGGGAAAATGCAAGTGAATTTTTCCAATGGCAGATTTGTTAGAGATTAATAAAACTAGGGTTTATTTTGGTTTTTATTTCGGCTGACTATCGCGATTTTTGGCGTCGAGGAGACTGGACCGGGGGCAATCACGATTGTGGCATGTTGAGCTGGAGGTCATGATGAGTTGTTGTGGGTGACGGCGAGTTCATCGGCGATTGGGTTGGTCAGCGGCGTTGGGTTTTTGGTTCGATGCTTCTGCAGTTTTTTTCGTGGGTTTGCTCGAATTTTGATTCGAGGTGATTTGTTGGTTTTAAGTTTGAATTCATGTTCGAGTGAGATTTTGTGACCGTCGCTGGTGGTCGTGATGACCTGGGTTGGTCGACGGCGATGGTGCACGTGCACCGTGCACGGGATTGTTCCAGGTGGAGTTTTGATTTGGGGAAGAAGGGTTTTTACCGAAGTTTAGCTCGCATTTTATTCGGGTTGGTCTCGAAGAAGATGGTGCTGGGGGTTGTCTTCGGGGTAGGCACGAGTAATTTCCGTGTTTAACTCGAGATTTTGGGGCTGTTTGCTTTTGTTAAGTACTGTTAATAAAATAAGGTTGCAAAGTGACTCGAGGTTTTAGTCATTTGTTTTCTGGTTAGTTCTGTAATAATGTTAAGTTGAAATTTAACTTGATGTTGGAATAAATATAAATCAAAGCTTTAAAAGTGATAATTGAATTTATTTCAAATTTAAATTGTTTTAAAAGGATTGCTTTTTGAAAGTAATTATCTAACTAAATTTTGAATTTCAATTTAAAAGAAGTATTTTGAATTTAAGGTATTAAATCAAAGTCTTAAGTAAAGTTTTAAAACAAGGTTTTATTAACTAAAGTTTTCAAATTTTATTTAATTTGAATAAGTTTAAAATTAGATAATTTAAGTATTCTAAATTTTAAAAATGATTTCTAAATGTTTTATTTTCAAATAAAGTTAAAGTTATAATTTTGAAAACCAAATAGAATAATTCGTTTTTAAGTTATTAAAAATTTGATTTATTTCAATTAATTGATTTATGAAGATAATTATGGTTAATTTTATTATTGATATAAATATAAGAATACTTATTTAATATGATTTGTTAATAAGTAAGCTTTAATTAAGATTAATGTTTTTTTTAATTAATTAAGGATTTTGAAATATAAGAAGTTAATTAATTAATTATTCAATTAATTTTAAATAATTATTAATTGTTTATTTAATTTTACATAATCACTTAATTATGAATTAATTAAGTATAATTACTTAATGAAGTAATTAATTGTGAGTTATTGAATGCAATTAAGAAAGATAATTACTTATGGAAGTAATTAAAGGAAATTACTCATGGGAGTAATTAAAGTAGAAGTGATTAATGGATAATCACTTAATGTTATCAATTAAGGAATTGATTAATATGATTGTTTTGAAGTTAATTAATTATGGAGTAATTAATTAATTAAAGTATTAAGGATTATTTAATGATGGAATTAATTACTTTTTAAGCAATTAATTAAGAGAGTAATCAAGATTTATTAATGGAAGTAATTAGAAGATAATTACTTATGTAAGTAATTAAGAGTTAATTACTTAATTAATTTAGATTATTTAATTTATTCGATTAATTAATTAATTAATGTGATTAATTTAAGACTATTTACTAAGTGTAATTAATTAAATTGTAATTAATTAATTAAGTAATTATTTAAGGATTATTTGTTAATTTAATTTATTAATATTACTTAATTAGCAATTTAAGATGAATTAATTATATAATTAATCAAAGGGTTAATATAATTAATTAAAATGTTAATTAATTAAAAAGTTAATTAAGAAAGTAATTACAAGTTGTTAATTACTATTTATGATTAATGAGATAATTAATTACAAGTTAATTATTTAATTAAAGGAATTATTAATCAATAAGGATTATTAGTTAATATAATTAGTGAATTAATCAAGGTTGATTAATGAAGGTAATTAATTTAAGTGTGATTAATTAATTGTAATTAATCGAGGTTCAATGTAATTAATTATAATTAATTAATTATAGAAGCAAATGAAGGATCATTAATTATTGTTATTAATGATAGTAATTAAAGGTTAATTATTGATTATGGTTAAGGATAATTACTTGAATGTAATTAAGCATAATTAATCAAGGAAGATTAAATAAAGAAGATCATTAAGAGATGATTAATTTATTTATTTGAATAAATTAATGAAGAAGGATTAAGGTTAATCCAATTGATTAAGAGTTAATCAATTCTGTGTATGGATGATTGATTGATATTGATTGATTGATACTGGATGATCAATTTATATTGGGTGATTGATATTGGGTGATTGGTTGATACTGGATGATTTGGATATCTCTGATATGTGATATGCTGCTTTGTGAGATGAATGTTTGATATGAATTATCTATTTTGTTAATGTAATTCATCTATCTGTTTATATCATCCTGAATATAAGTTTAATTGTTTAAAACCCTTAAACAACTTGGACATTAAAATGGCGTTTGGATTCGGTGAGACCTGGATCGGATTTCCATGTTTGGATATCCGAAAACCACATCGATTCCAATTAAACGTTAGGTCGTAAACCCAAGTGGAGCAAGTGAAGACTCGAGGTGTAAGATCTATTCGTCAATATAACTCTGGGGGTGATTCCGTGATGAGTTTGACAGAATAGTACTTATAGGTTCGAGATGGTGATTCAGAGTGCAAGGGCTATGGTCGTTGACTCTGAAGGTGATTCCAAAATGAGTGCAACGAGATAGTGCCTTCGGTTTTGTTCGAACCCGGAACGAACTTGTATGGATTGTATGCTTTCAGAACATCGTCAGGTGGACGATGAGCATTCTAAGATAGATGTGTTCTATAAAGGTAATTGCAGCCTCAAGCCTCATCAACCCGGGAATGGCTAAAACAGGGGAGGTGCAGCAAGGCTAGGTGGGTAGCGCCCATTTCAGGACAAGATTTTCCCCTGTCTAGAAGTCCCTTTTTATTTGGCTGTGTGGCCAGTTGGGTCGCGACCAACTGCGGGGTTGTCTTGTTCGGGACTGTCTAGTAAGGGATGGTTCCGGCCTTGTGTTGTAGGAGAGCGGGCGTACTCCTCGGTACGGTGATCTAGGCCACGTACTGTGACGGACGGTACCCCAGTAGCCCTGCCATTGATGGAAACCCATTCTTCCTACGCGACCCTACGGTTTTGTTTGCATTACCCACTTTTGTGGCTAGTAGCTGGAATTTAATGAATGTAACAATTTCGGCTATTTCTTATTTACTTGAAAACCCTAGACACTATTATAATATCACTTGATTTCCTATCAAATGTTTTTGTTAGCGTAAGGTAAAAAAATTTCCATGTTTATGTGTGGGAAGTCTTATGTGATACCTTTTCTTTTCAAAGGTTTTTCTAAAGTTAGGCAATTTTAACCCGTTTACTCACACCAGACCCTGGTCTGACCCGAGTTTTTATTTTCTGTTTTATTAAAATCTTGGATACTCATATTATGTATGAGTAGTCGAGGGATTCACCTTTGCTTGACAAATTCTTGAGGAGTTATGGAGCAGGAGGCTTCCACGTGTGGATATATTATGGTTCCGCTGTGTTGTTTGGTATCTGTATCTGTTGTACTTGAGTTGTATAGTTAGACAGATGATTATAACTGTCTAATATGTGTTGTATAAGTTGTATACTCTGATGTAATATGATACTATGTAATATTTTATATGATATATTATATTTCATTCGTTCCGCTGTGATTTATCTGATGTTGTTGTGTTTCTTCTTTCTCTTTCTTTTCTTCTTCTATCCCTTTCTTTCTTCATTAGTGACGCGTCTTCCTGGAGATAGGAAGTCGGGTCGCTACAGGTGGTATCAAAGCATTAGGTTGAGTGAATACCTAGGCTCTGGAGTGGTGTCTTTCTTGAGAGAGCGTACTTGTATTTTTATATATAACTACATTTATATATATATATATAAACCTAATTTGTTGGGTTATCTGTTTGGATTTTCCAACATAAATTTTAGAGGTAGATAGAGTAGTGGTGTGTGTGTGTAACACGACTACCACTGATGGAAGAGGTTCACATGTTTGAGGTTGGAAGTATATTTATCGAGACTGTAGACCTAATGCTGTCTCGAGTGAGATTTGTAGTTTGGAGTAAGGATTTCTCTGATATCCGAAGGAAATCTTTTAAAGATTCGGAGTTTACCTTTGTAGTATAAGTTTGGATCTGTCGGAAGTGCAGAAGTAAGTGATGGTATCTTGATAACTGCATGATGAGATGCGGTACCCATGGATATTTCAGAAGATGTTTTCTCTTGAAGCAGTTTTAGAAGTAGTTGAGGAGCAGTCTTTACCTACCGCAGAGAAGACTCGTCTGTGTAGAAGTTGTCTGGATCTTTAGCAAGGAGGTTAGCTGTTTGGAATTTGAGACTAAGGACTATGAGTTGCTTCGTTTCGGCATGGACTCATTTGTCATTCCTTAAGGAGAGCGAGATGTTGATGCTTGGTTTGGAGCCCGAATTTCTTGAGAGGATGTCTGCCATCTCGAGGATCTTGGGTGTGGTTTGTTGATGGTTTTGGGTTTGAAGAGCCTTTGGATTAGAAGTCTTTGGCTAGCTGGGGTAGCAGTGCAATTCGAAGTGTTCGGTGTGCTGACGAGAAGGTCTTTTAGCTCTGAAGTATCACTGAGATAGAGTTTGGAAGTAGCAGTGTAGCTCGTTTCTCCGATGGTTCGGGAATTTTTGGTGGTTCTTCTTTCAGCAGTCCGGGCAGATGGTGAAGTTTTTTTGAAGGGTTAACCTTGTTTGGAGAAGCTTAAAGCCGATCTAATTGGTAAAGAGAGGACATTTTCTTTGGAATCCGAACTAGGTAGGATCGCAAAAGTGACTTGCGATTAATTTGGGAATTTTTCTTGTGCAGTCCTTTGTTTGAGACTGAGGGTTCTCGGGTGGAAGTAGGAGCTACTGAAGTAATCAGAAGTTTGTCTGCATCTGGAGTTGAGTTCTATATTGTTTTGGGTTCCAGAAGCGATTTTGGTGGTTAGCCTAGTAGGAGAGTTGGTGTAGCAGCTCAGAATTTTTTTTTTGGAATTTGGATTGATCAGATTTAGTTTTTGAGTTGGATTCTATTGTAAGGTTGTGTGACAGAGTCAGATGAGTCACTATGATTATATGGATTTGATGAACAAAGCTTTTCGGATATATTGGATAAGTTTGTATTCGTGATCATCAACAGTATTCTCATCTATTCCAGAATTAGAGTTGTGCAGCGGAAGCGAGGTAGCAGCTGTGCGAGGAAGGAAGGAAGTTTGGTATTGCTTGAGAAGTAGAGCTTGTGTTCTGGATTTCGACGGATCCTGGAAGACTTTTCTATTGGATAGGATCCCGAAACTGTTTGCTTTGGTCTAGTTGTTTCTAGAAGCATCAGCATAGGTTGAGCTGATCAGGAAAAGATTGGCAGCCCAGGATTGTCTGTTAAGTTATGCTGATATGAGATAAGGAGTTTGAAAGTCGAAGTTGGAGTCTTCATTGTTGTTAAGATTTCTCTGGTTGAGAGAACAGTACTTGGGTAAGATTGGATGGCTAGTTTTGAGGCATTTGAGATTTCTCATATGTGTTTTAATAGGATAAGATTGAATTGCCAGCTTGGATAGCTGGAATTCATTGTATTTCATGTATCTCTGAGGGAGTACGTGTATGATTCATTGTTGGTGGTTGGATCTGTAGTTCAGTTGGATTTTGGAAGTTGAGCTAGACTTAAGTATAGTCTGATGTTCTGTTCAGATTGATGGATCTAGAGGTGAGAGGAGCTCTGGATTTTGGTGGTGTAGTTTGTTAGTTTCTGTAGAGCGAGTCTCCCGGTGATTTTATACTTAGGAAACTCTAGATATTAGAAGATTTATTCTGATTTGTGTCAGGATAATTAGTTAGGTTTGTTTGTTTGTTTAATTGCTATGGTTGTTAGGTATGCTTTACTGTTTGAAATTAAATTATTTGTTGGGTTATTAAATTACCTTTGCTTTTAAATTTCGGGGACGAAATTCTTTTAAGGGGGAGGGTTGTAATGACCCGGAATTTTAGGCAATATCAATTTAATAATCTGTATTAATAATTTAATTGGTTTGATAATTTTTCTTTATAATTCTAATTTAAATTGGTAAATTTAATCTTTTAAAGGTTAATAAATTTTTAATCTGGTAATTTTGGTCAATATCTTTCTAACAATTTAAAATTTGATAAGATTATTTTTCAAAGCTAATAAAATTTATTCTATTTATAATATATATATATATATATATATATATATATATATATATTGTGAATAGAAAATCTTTTGTTTGAAATAAAAGATTGAATTTTCAAATTGTAATATATATGTATGTATATGTTATAATTTGGAATTTTTTTTGAAATTTAATTATAATCTATTGATAATTTATATATGAATGAATTGTAATTTAAAGATTTGTTTTAAAACTTAATATTTTTCAAAAGTTAATTTAAAGATTAATTCAATTTGTTTTCAAAGTATAAGATAATTGTTTGTTTTTAAATATGATAGTTTAAAGAAAGATTCAAACAAAGTTTTATTTTGTTTTCTTTTTAAAATGCTTAAATTTAAATGTATATAAATAAATGTTTTAGATTTTAAAAATGCATGTATAAGAAATTATTAGTATTTTAATTAGTTTTAGAATATTTTCTTTTAAGAGTAAATTTATATTTACATATGTAAGTATTAATCAATAAAGTAAATTAAATACGTTAGTTTATGTTAACATTTAAATTAAATAAAATTATATTAAAAATACTTAAGTACATGTGTAAACATGTTAGAATATTTTATAAACACATGTAAGAAAATTAAGAGGTTAGTGACAAGTGTAAAAACTTTAATAACAAGTGTCTTCAATTAAAATTTAATTTCTTTAATCTTAATAAAACATAACACTTTCATTCTTTTCTTAACTCAAACCAGAAACTTTTCTCAAATCTGAATTTAAACCATAAAGCAAAAGCAGATCTACAAAAATCAAAACTGCAAAATTAAAATCCTGCAACTTCAAATCAACATTTGTTTCAACCTGCAAGTTTAAACCTGCAAATTCAAAGGGATCAAGTTCTACTACAAGCTCAACATCAGTTAAATCTTTAATAACATCAATTGAAGCATGCAAAGTGATTTTCAACAATAGCCAATAAGATTTTCAGCATCAAAGGGCAATTCAAAGTCTTTTTCAAATTAAAGATTCAAGTGCCTGGAATAAATCATAAACCTGCACTGCTCTGCTTAATTAGGTGAGCAAATCTTCATTTTTAAAAACAGATTTGAACTTGATATTTAAACTACATATGTGTGATGAATTTTACAGTGGTTTAGTTACAAATATGATGTGAAGTTGATTGCATGTTTGAATACAAAGAAGCTAGATAGTGGCTGTATAAATATGTTTTGTATTTACAGTTTGAATGATTCAATTTAATTCGAATCTTCCCCCTAACATCATTATTTGATTTCGATGTTTAAATAAAAGTTGTTTGTTATTGTTTGTTGGTAATTTTAAAATTAGTATCCGTAAGTTTAAGTTTACAAATAACTTTTAAAATATAAATTACAATAAGTAACTATTTCATGTCAAAATTTTATATTCTTAATTCTTATTTTTGGTTGTATAGTTGGATTACATGTTAGAAATCATGAATTTAGACATCCATTTCATAATTTTTAGTTGAGTATTCCTTGAGAATTTGAGGTTTGTTCAAATTGGGGGTTTTGATGGATTGCCGTTAATCAGCGTGATAATATGGGTTGAAATCTTGGTTGAAGCTTGTTTATGGGCTGTTGATTAAGGGAAAAATGCAAGTGAATTTTTCCAATGGCTGATTTGTTGGAGATTGATCAAACTAGGGTTTATTTTGGTTTTTGTTTCGGATGACTGTTGCGATTTTTGGCATCAACAAGAGGGGACCAGGGGCAATCGCGATAGTGGCATATTGAGCTGGAGGTCATGACGAGTTGTTGTGGGTGACGGCGAGTTCATCGGCGATTGGGTTGGTCGGCGGCGTTGGGTTTTTGGTTCGATGCTTCTGCAATTTTTTCCGTGGGTTTGCTCGAATTTTGATTCGAGGTGATTTGTTGGTTTTGAGTTTGAATTCATGTTCGAGTGAGATTTTGTGACCGTCGCTGGTGGTCGTGATGACCTGGGTTGGTCGACGGCGATGGTGCATGTGCACCGTGCACGGGATTGTTCCAGGTGGAGTTTTATTTGGGGAAGAAGGGTTTTTACCGAAGTTTAGCTCGCGTTTTATTCGGGTTGGTCTCGAAGAAGATGGTGCTGGGGGTTGTCTTCGGGGTAGGCATGAGTAATTTCCGTGTTTAACTCGAGATTTTGGGGCTGTTTGCTTTTGTTAAGTACTGTTAATAAAATAAGGTTGCAAAGTGACTCGAGGTTTTAGTCATTTGTTTTCTGGTTAGTTCTGTAATAATGTTAAGTTGAAATTTAACTTGATGTTGAAATAAATATAAATCAAAGCTTTAAAAGTGATAATTGAATTTATTTCAAATTTAAATTGTTTTAAAAGGATTGCTTTTAGAAAGTAATTATCTAATTAAAATTTGAATTTCAATTTAAAAGAAGTATTTTGAATTTAACGTATTATATCAAAGTCTTAAGTAAAGTTTTAAAAAAGGTTTTAATAACTATAGTTTTCAAATTTTATTTAATTTGAATAAGTTTAAAATTAGATAATTTAAGTATTCTAAATTTTAAAAATGATTTCTAAATGTTTTATTTTCAAATAAAGTTAAAGTTATAATTTTGAAAATCAAATAGAATAATTTGTTTTTAAGTTATTAAAAATTTGATTTATTTCAATTAATTGATTTATGAAGATAATTAAGGTTAATATTATTATTCATATGAACTTAAGAATACTTATTTAATATGATTTGTTAATAAGTAAGGTTTAATTAAGATTAATGTTTTCTTAATTAATTAAGGATTTTGAAATATAAGAAGTTAATTAATTATTTATTCAATTAATTTTAAATTATTAGTTAATTGTTTATTTAATTTTAAATAATCACTTAATTATGAATAAATTAAGTGTAATTACTTAATGAAGTAATTAATTGTGAGTTATTGAATGCAATTAAGAAAGGTAATTACTTATGGAAGTAATTAAAGGAAATTAATCATGGGAGTAATTAAAGTAGAAGTGATTAATGGATAATCACTTAATGTTATCAATTAAGGAATTGATTAATATGATTGTTTTGAAGTTAATTAATTATGGAGTAATTAATTAGTTAAAGTGTTAAGGATTATTTAATGATGGAATTAATTACTTTTTAAGTAATTAATTATGAGAGTAATCAAGATTTATTAATGGAAGTAATTAGAAGATGATTACTTATGTAAGTAATTAAGAGTTAATTACTTAATTAATTTAGATTATTTAATTTATGTGATTAATTAATTAATGAATGTGATTAATTTAAGATTAATTACTTAGTGTAATTAATTAAATTGTAATTAATTAATAAAGTAATTAAATAAGGATTATTTATTAATTTAATTTATTAATAATTACTTAATTAGTAATTTAAGATTAATTAATTAGATAATTAATCAAAGGGTTAATATAATTAATTAAGATGTTAATTAATTAAGAAGTTAATTAAGAAAGTAATTACAAGTTGTTAATTACTGTTTAAGATTAATGAGATGATTAATTACAAGTTAATTATTTAATTAAAGGAATTATTAATTAATAAGGATTATTAGTTAATATAATTAGTGAATTAATCAAGGTTGATTAATGAAGGTAATTAATTTAAGTATGATTAATTATTAATTAATTAAGGTTTAATGTAATTAATTATAATTAATTAATTATGGAAGCAAATGAAGGATCATTAATTATTGTAATTAATGATAGTAATTAAAGGTTAATTACTGATTATGGTTAAGGATAATTACTTGAATGTAATTAAGTATAATTAATCAAGGAAGATTAATTAAAGAAGATCATTAAGAGATGATTAATTTATTTATTTGGAATAAATTAATGAAGAAGGATTAAGGTTAATCAATTTGATTAAGAGTTAATCAATTCTGTGTATGGATGATTGATTGATATTGATTGATTGATATTGGATGATCAATTTATATTGGATGATTGATATTGGGTAATTGGTTGATACTGGATGATTTGGATATCTCTGATATGTGACCTGCTGCTTTGTGAGATGAATGTTTGATATGAATTATCTATTGTGATAATGTAATTCATTTATCTGTTTATATCATCCTGAATATAAGTTTAATTGTTTAAAACCCTTAAACAACTTGGACATTAAAATGGCGTTTGGATTTGGTGAGACCGGGATCGGGTTTCCATATTTGGATATCCGAAAACCACATCGATTCTAATTAAACGTTAGGTCGTGAATCCAAGTGGTGCAAGTGAAGACTCAAGGTGTAAGAACTATTCGTCAATATAACTCTGGGGGTGATTCCGTTATGAGTTTGACGGAATAGTACTTATAGGTTCGAGATGGTGATTCAGAGTGCAAGGGCTATGGTCGTTGACTCTGAAGGTGATTCCAAAATGAGTGCAACGAGATAGTGCCTTCGGTTTCGTTCGAACCCGGAACGAACTTGTATGGATTGAATGCTTTCAGAACATCGTCAGGTAGACGATGAGCATTCTAATATAGATGTGTTCTATAAAGGTAATCGCAGCCTCAAGCCTCATTTACCCGGGAATGGCTAAAACAGGGGAGGTGCAGCAAGGCTAGGTGGGCAGCGCACATTTCAGGACAAGATTTTCCCCTGTCTAGAAGTCCCTTTTTATTCGGCTGTGTGGGCAGTTGTGTGACGCCCCACTCCGAGAGCCTCGTTAACAAAGAGTATTACATAGATAATACTGTCGGCTAACGCGGACAATAGAGTATAATGGAAGCGACCATGTGCAATCTTACCTTAACTATTCACTAAATAAGTCGAAAAGTAGAAACACATTAGAATTCGACCTATTCAATAAATATTTAAAGCAAAACTACAATGGCTATAGGATCTATCAGAAGAAAATATAACAACTCAAATGTAATATACATCACAGAACAGTCAATCATAATATACACATACACCGATACACAACAGAGTATACAAAATAATACATGTCAGGTGGTACAGGAGACCACAATATACAGACGAGACGAAAGAGTATAAATCACAGTTACAGCAGATAAGGACTACAAAAGACGCTATAACAAAATGAAGCTAGCGAACAGTCCATGCGGAAGCAAAATAGGCTAGGTCTCCAAAAGCACCTAACCTGAAACATCTCGGTCTGACCCGAGTATAAAATACCCGGATCAGTCTAGATAACAAATCAGTTAGATTAACTGAACAATAATAAACCTGCAAGGTCATACAGTATAACAAATATCTCTAGAGGAGATAACATAATCATCAACAAGAAATGAATCATATAGAGCAAGCCTCATATCATCGGCAACATATAGAAACAAAGGATACAAATATCCCAAAACAAGCCAGAAGGCAAATAACAAATACCCATAAGGTATACAAGTTCCACAAGGTAATCGCTATACTCCATGCGGCTCACAAAGACCAACACCGAAGGGCGATACCAAGGGAATATACATATAAATGAAACATCATAAAATTTGCTCGAGCTCAGTACTGTACAAACAAGGATCCATGAGCCCGAAGACTCCAAACCCAAGTATCACCCATGCGGCACATAAGGCCAACATCAGAGCGAAACTATATAGGGCAACAAACCCGAAGGCACTCACCCGAAGGCAACATACCCGAAGGCAACAAACCTAGGGAGACAGTCCGAAAACACTATCCCAGAGGCAACAAACCGTAGTGGTGAAGGTCGAAGACCCAGTACTGGACACCACTAACTGGCGGAATGTGTCACAACTCTCGAAAAGGAATCCGAAAAGTGTTAACGTATGTCCCATAACCACTCGTTCGCACTAAACGGTTTACTATCCGTCAGTCCCTTTCACACTCAAAGCAGTACAAAGTTTACCTCATATCATCGATAAACCAAACTCGAAGGTCAAAACAATCAATCGAATAGGTCAAGGATTAATCGGAAGGATAAACGCACAGATTCATGGTCCGTGTTTTACCCAACCATTTAATCACCCTCCCACTTCGTTCGAAGTGCGAAAGTGTGTGTGTTTTAAATAGAATTTATAAATTAGAGAAACGAACTTTTAAATGCGATTCGAGAGATTATTTCATTAAAACCCGTGGATTAAAATTAAAAGGAACCATCAAAGTCAAAACAATTGATAATCATACATAGGATCATCATGAATCAATTCAAATTGAAAATTCAATCCCAAAAGGCAAAGTGGGCTGAAACAGCAGGTTCAGTCGACTGAACAGAGTTTTTCAGTCGACTGACCCTGTACCTGGAAATTTTCTAGGTTCAGGAAACTTTCTGTTTCCAGGTTCAGTCGACTGTGCAGAGTTTTTCAGTCGACTGAATCATGCCTGGAAACTCTCGGGTTTCAGGTTCAGTCGACTGTGCAGAGTTTTCAGTCGACTGAATCTTGCCTGGGCTGTTTTCCAGCCTTATTCAAATGTAGAGCAAACTCTCCCAAAATGCAATCGGACGAACATTGGCTCTAAGGGCTTATGCCAATCGACAACCCGGCCCTATATGTTCCTCGATGCATCACCAAAACATGATTAAAACATCAAAGTTAGGATTTCAAAGATTTTAACCCAAAACACTAAAAATTGGATTATTCCTCAATTCAACCCAAACCAAATGCAAGTGCATATGAACAAGGTGTTAGGAATTCATACCTAACATCAATGAAATCAAGAGAAGTAGATGTGAGTTCAAAACTCACCTTTTCACACAAAACAAAGAAGATGAAGAAGCACAATTGCAAGGAATCAACCAACTACACTCCACTTCAACACTACAAGCTTCAATCTAGAATCAAAGAAAGTATTTCCTAGGTTAGGGTTAGGAAAATTACAGAAATTGAAGAGGAGAAGAGATGGAGAAGATGGAGATGAACTTACCAATGGATTCTCTTTGATTTTTGGAGCAAGAATCAAGCTACAGAAGAGAAACTAGGGCTTGCTAATTTCTAATTCTCTTCCCTTTCCCCCATTTCAGTTTTTAGCTTAAGAAAGAAATGAAATGAAGATGAAATGAAGAGAAGGGTTGAGCTAGGGGGTTAAGTGGGCTAGTGGGCTGAACCCAATCCCAAACCCAATAGGAAAAGTAGCCAAAATTTCACAAACTCCAAACATATCAAAGATTATACTCAAAAAGATCGCAAACGCCATTTTGGAACCAATGGAGGTAGTTTCGAGTTCCAATTCGGCCATTTGCAGAAAGTAACATTTCGGACCCCAAAATCCGAATAACGATGCTATATTTAAATCAAACATTTAAATATAAAATCGTTAAATATGCGGGTTGTTACAGATCTCCCCTCCTTACAAAATTGCGTCCCCGCAATTCCTAGAGACGATATTTGTAACAACTACATAAAAAAGAAAGAATAAACTTTAGACATAGAAATAGACTTACCATTACGAAGCAAGGATAGAAAACCTGGATAAGATCGCTCAATATACTCTCTGGTTTCCCAAGTACAGTCATTGGGATTAGCGGACCATTGAACTTTAACGAGCGGCACGTCCTTGTTCCGAAGGTGTCGCACCTCCGTGTCAAGCACGCGAATAGGTTGCTGTACAAAAGATAAGTCCGGTGAGATCTCAAGCTCTTGCAAATCAGGAGAATCAATTACAGAATCCGATTCTCGAAGACACTTCCGAAGTTGCGAGACGTGAAACACGTCATGAATGCTAGATAAATGAGCTGGAAGTAAAACTCTATAAGCCACAGGGCCAATACGTTCAGTAATAGAAAACGGTCCTATATAACGAGGAGCCAATTTTTCAGTCGCACTGAAACGCATAACCCCTTTCAAAGGAGAAACACGAATAAAAACAAGATCGCCGATCGAGAACTCGAGAGGCTTCCTACGGTTGTCCGCATAGGATTTCTGGCGACTCTGTGCCTCTTTCATCCTCAATCGAATAAGATCAATCTTCTCAGAAGAATGACGAACAAAGTCCGGGCCAAGAATAAGCTTCTCCCCAGATTCCAACCAACATGAAGGTGATCGACATGGCCTTCCGTATAAGGCTTCGAAAGGAGCCATACCGATACTAGACTGGAAACTATTGTTGTAGGAGAACTCTACAAGAGGTAGGTGATCCTCCCAACTAACATCGAAATCAAAGATACAAATACGGAGAAGATCTTCCAAAATACGATTCACCCGTTCAGTCTGTCCGTCAGACTGCGGATGATAAGCTGTAGAAAAATTAAGCTTTGTTCCCAAAGCTTGTCGAAGACTCTTCCAAAAATGACTCGTGAATAAAGGATCACGATCACTCACAATAGAACTAGGAACACCGTGAAGTCTCACGATTTCCTTGACATACAACTTAGCCAAATGCGACGCTGTCCTATTAGACTTAATAGGGACAAAATGAGCAGACTTGGTGAGGCGATCAACAATAACCCAAATACTAGAATGACCTGATCTCGAACGAGGTAGGCCGTCAATAAAATCCATAACTTGATCCCATTTCCACAATGGAATCTCAAGAGGTTGAAGAAGTCCAGAAGGACGCTGATGTTCGGCCTTCGCGCGTTGACATGTCATGCAGTTGCTTACATAACTCGCCACATCGCGCTTCATGCCTTCCCAATAATAAAGACGACGCATATCGGCATACATCTTACTACTACCGGGATGAATGGTATACTTAGAACGATGGCAATCATCAAGAATGTCATGCCTAAGTGCAAAATCAGAAGGCACAAAAAGACGGTTCTTCTTACGAAGACACCCATGAGAATCAATGCTAAAATCTTGCAACGCCTCATCACAAGATTCAGACTCACAAAGCTGAATAAAATGCAACAAATCAGGGTCATGCCGCTGAGCATCGGCAATACGATCCAATAAAATAGGTCGAGCTCCCAAACTAAATAATAGAATAGGAGAACCAGAAGATGAACCTCGATCACGAATTTCACAAAAAGATAGAGTCTCAAGAATATTCCATTCGGCAAGCATCATAGAAATAACAGCCGAATGTTTGCGACTAAGCGCATCTGCAACACGATTACCCTTACCAGGGGTAAACTGGATATCAAAGTCATAGGAAGCAAGAAACTCGAGCCAACGCTGTTGTCTCATATTGAGTTCCTTCTGAGTAAACAAATACTTCAAAGATTTATGATCGGTATAGAGAATGAAGCGCTCGCCCAATAAATAATGTCGCCAAATCTTCAAGGCAAAGACAATGGCGGCTAACTCAAGATCATGAGTGGCATAGCGAACTTCATTCGGACGCAGTTGCCTAGAAGCATAAGCAACTACCCGATCTCTCTGCATAAGCACAACACCGAGACCACTACCACACGCATCGGTGTAGACAACAAGATCATGATTCCCTTCGGGAACCACAAGAATAGGAGCATTAGTGAGAAGTTCTTTCAATGTCTGAAAGGATGCTTCACACTTGTCGGACCAAATAAAACGAATGCCTTTCCGAGTAAGGCAAGTGAGAGGAAGAACAACACGGGAAAAGTTCTTAATGAACCGCCGGTAATAACCCGCCAATCCAAAGAAACTACGAATTTCATGCACATTCTCAGGCCTCTTCCAATTCTGGATGGCTTCGATCTTTGAGGGATCGACAGAAATGCCATCGGAAGATACAACATGGCCTAAGAACTTAACCTTATTCTCCCAAAAGCAACACTTGGAGAATTTGGCTTTAAGCAGATGACGACGAAGAGTACTCAAGACAATTCTCAAGTGATTAGCATGCTCAGCTTCAGACTTAGAATAAATAAGGATATCATCAATGAAGACGAGAACAAACTTATCGAGATATTCCCGGAATACCCGATTCATGAGGTCAACAAAGAAAGCAGGAGCGTTCGTCAAACCGAACGGCATAACGAGCCACTTAAAGGAACCATAACGAGTGCGGAAAGCGGTAAGAGGTATGCTATCCTCCGCGACTCGTAACCGATGAAAACCTGTGGCAAGGTCAAGCTGAGAAAAGACCTTGGCACCACTCAATAGATCGAACATATCATCGATCCTAGGCAATGGATACCTATTTCTAATGGTCAACTCGTTAAGCTTGCGATAGTCAATGCAAAGCCTAAGAGTTCCATCAGACTTCTTCACAAAAACGACCGCGGATCCCCACGGAGAAAAACTGGACTGAATCAACTGCTTGGACTCGAGCTCTAAAAGCTGCTTCTTGAGTTCCTCATTTTCCTTTGTAGACATCCTCGTGGGAGGACGACTAACTGGCTGCGCGCCTGAAATGAGATCAATGCGGAACTCAATTGCCCGTTTGGGTGGCAAACCCGAAACAGGTTCAAAAACATCAGAAAAGTCACAAGCAATAGGAATACGAGATACATCATCACCATCTCGCGAATCAAGAGAATACAAAGCCATCTCGGAATTATCCACATCCCGAAGAACAAGAGATAACTGAGAAGGTGAATCAGGATGACAAAGATATAAAATTCTCTCGGAACAAATAATCCTGGCATCGTACCTCACTAGCCAGTCCATACCAAAAATCATATCAAAACCCAAATGAGAAACAACGTGCAGATTCGCACGGAAAGAAAAGCCACATAAAATAATCTCAATGTCATCACAAAGCAAACTAAGGGTCGCGGATCCCCCAATAGGATTCGCAATCCTTAAAGAAGTAACCATACAACAAACATCCAAAGATAAATCATCTACAAGCTTCTTCGATACGAAAGAATGTGAAGCACCCGTATCGAAAAGAACTCGTATACTATGATCATGAAATAGAATTGAACCCTCCAAAATAGATGGAGTCATACCTTTGGATTGAGAAGGACCTCCAGAAGCATTAGCCACATTGAGCTTGCCAGATTTTGCATTAGCAGGAGCAGTAGGACAAGCAGAAACATGATGACCTTCCTTCTTGCAATTACGGCATAAGAGAGGTTTTGGACAAGCTCGAATAATATGATCCGGAGAACCACAATTAAAACACTTTCGAACGAAAGGTGTTCCGAAAGATTGAGGCTGAGAGCTAGGACCACCGGTCTTCTTCTTCTTATAAGGAAAAGGCTTCTTCTGAATTGGAAACTGCTTCTTGTTAGGGTTTCTGGAAACCTCAACATCAACATCACTATCACACTCCTTCTCGACGGTCTCGAGATGAAGTGCCGAATCAACCAATTCCTCAAAAGAAAGTTTAAGCTGGAGCAACAAGGACTTCTTAAGATATTTCTTAAGGCCAGAAACAAACTTCAAATTCTTCTTATAAGAAGTGCTGATGAATTCAAGACCATACTGAGATAAACCTCGAACGATGCGACATACTCAGAAACAGAAGATTTCCCTTGCTTCAACTCAAGGAAGCGACGGGTCAATAAAACTTTTTCAGATTCAGGAACGAACTTGAGTTCAAATCGTCCCCGAAACTGAGTCCAAGAAAGAGTAGCCTCATCAATTTCAGCTACAAGAAGCTCATACCAGTCAAGAGCACGCTCTTGTAATAAGCTAGAAGTTACAAGAACTCTATCATGGTCAGAAAGATCCATGCGAGAGAAAATACGCTCGCACGTGCGAAGCCAAGCTTGGACTTCAAGAACAGACTCGGAGCCCTTAAACGGCTTTCCTCCAAGATGAGCAAAATCACTGCACTGACGTGCAAAAGCAGACTTGCGAGGTGGAGACACTCGAGGAGGAACGAGAGGCTGAGTGCTCCTAAACAATTCCAAAAATTGATCGGCAGACATATATACGCCATCCGGATGCGAGCCACTAGATTGCCCAGCATCCGAACGTCGACCCCTGCCTCTTCCAGACATAAGCCGAAAGTAAAATAAGAACAAGATTATTCACAAGGTAGATATCACAATATGGGATACTACGGAATAAAATGCATTCCTAGACGTATTTCCAATATCTATCTAACCTTGATGGAATAAAGAGACACGATGATTCAAGGATCGGTATCACTTGTACACTTTGATGTACCATAATATGTGCATCTATTCTGTGTTTATCATATTTTGTTCTGAACTCAGCTCTGATACCACGCTGTGATGCCCCACTCCGAGAGCCTCGTTAACAAAGAGTATTACATAGATAATACTGTCGGCTAACGCGGACAATAGAGTATAATGGAAGCGACCATGTGCAATCTTACCTTAACTATTCACTAAATAAGTCGAAAAGTAGAAACACATTAGAATTCGACCCATTCAATAAATATTTAAAGCAAAACTACAATGGCTATAGGATCTATCAGAAGAAAATATAATAACTCAAATGTAATATACATCACAGAACAGTCAATCATAATATACACATACACCGATACACAACAGAGTATACAAAATAATACATGTCAGGTGGTACAGGAGACCACAATATACAGACGAGGCGAAAGAGTATAAATCAAAGTTACAGCAGATAAGGACTACAAAATACGCTATAACAAAATGAAGCTAGCGAATAGTCCATGCGGAAGCAAAATAGGCTAAGTCTCCAAAAGCACCTAACCTAAAACATCTCGGTCTGACCCGAGTATAAAATACCCGGATCAGTCTAGATAACAAATCAGTTAGATTAACTGAACAATAATAAACCTGCAAGGTCATACAGTATAACAAATATCTCTAGAGGAGATAACATAATCATCAACAAGAAATGAATCATATAGAGCAAGCCTCATATCATCGGCAACATATAGAAACAAAGGATACAAATATCCCAAAACAAGCCAGAAGGCAAATAACAAATACCCATAAGGTATACAAGTTCCACAAGGTAATCGCTATACTCCATGCGGCTCACAAAGACCAACACCGAAGGGCGATACCAAAGGAATATACATATCAATGAAAAATCATAAAATTTGCTCGAGCTCAGTACTGTACAAACAAGGATCCATGAGCCCGAAGACTCCATAACCCAAGTATCACCCATGCGGCACATAAGGCCAACATCAGAGCGAAACTATATAGGGCAACAAACCCGAAGGCACACACCCGAAGGCACACACCCGAAGGCAACATACCCGAAGGCAACAAACCTAGGGAGACAGTCCGAAAACACTATCCTAGAGGCAACAAACCGTAGTGGTGAAGGTCGAAGACCCAGTACTGGACACCACTAACTGGCGGAATGTGTCACAACTCTCGAAAAGGAATCCGAAAAGTGTTAACGTATGTCCCATAACCACTCGTTCGCACTAAACGGTTTACTATCCGTCAGTCCCTTTCACACTCAAAGCAGTACAAAGTTTACCTCATATCATCGATAAACCAAACCCGAAGGTCAAAACAATCAATCGAATAGGTCAAGGATTAATCGGAAGGATAAACGCACAGATTCATGGTCCGTGTTTTGCCCAACCATTTAATCACCCTCCCACTTCGTTCGAAGTGCGAAAGTGTGTGTGTTTTAAATAGAATTTATAAATTAGAGAAACGAACTTTTAAATGCGATTCGAGAGATTATTTCATAAAAACCCGTGGATTAAAATTAAAAGGAACCATCAAAGTCAAAACAATTGATAATCATACATAGGATCATCATGAATCAATTCAAATTGAAAATTCAATCCCAAAAGGCAAAGTGGGCTGAAACAGCAAGTTCAGTCGACTGAACAGAGTTTTTCAGTCGACTGACCCTGTACCTGGAAATTTTCTAGGTTCAGGAAACTTTCTGTTTCCAGGTTCAGTCGACTGTGCAGAGTTTTTCAATCGACTGAATCATGCCTGGAAACTCTTGGGTTTCAGGTTCAGTCGACTGTGCAGAGTTTTCAGTCGACTGAATCTTGCCTGGGCTGTTTTCCAGCCTTATTCAAATGTAGAGCAAACTCTCCCAAAATGCAATCGGACGAACATTGGCTCTAAGGGCTTATGCCAATCGACAACCCGGCCCTATATGTTCCTCGATGCATCACCAAAACATGATTAAAACATCAAAGTTAGGATTTCAAAGATTTTAACCCAAAACACTAAAAATTGGATTATTCCTCAATTCAACCCAAACCAAATGCAAGTGCATATGAACAAGGTGTTAGGAATTCATACCTAACATCAATGAAATCAAGAGAAGTAGATGTGAGTTCAAAACTCACCTTTTCACACAAAACAAAGAAGATGAAGAAGCACAATTGCAAGGAATCAACCAACTACACTCCACTTCAACACTACAAGCTTCAATCTAGAATCAAAGAAAGTATTTCCTAGGTTAGGGTTAGGAAAATTACAGAAATTGAAGAGGAGAAGAGATGGAGAAGATGGAGATGAACTTACCAATGGATTCTCTTTGATTTTTGGAGCAAGAATCAAGCTACAGAAGAGAAACTAGGGCTTGCTAATTTCTAATTCTCTTCCCTTTCCCCCATTTCAGTTTTTAGCTTAAGAAAGAAATGAAATGAAGATGAAATGAAGAGAAGGGTTGAGCTAGGGGGTTAAGTGGGCTAGTGGGCTGAACCCAATCCCAAACCCAATAGGAAAAGTAGCCAAAATTTCACAAACTCCAAACATATCAAAGATTATACTCAAAAAGATCGCAAACGCCATTTTGGAACCAATGGAGGTAGTTTCGAGTTCCAATTCGGCCATTTGCAGAAAGTAACATTTCGGACCCCAAAATCCGAATAACGATGCTATATTTAAATCAAACATTTAAATATAAAATCGTTAAATATGCGGGTTGTTACAAGTTGGGTCGCGGCCAACTGCGGGGTTGTCTTGTTCGGGACTGTCCAGTAAGGGATGGTTCCGGCCTTGTGCTGCAGAGGAGCGGGCGTACTCCTCGGTACGGTGATCTAGGCCACGTACTGTGACGGACGGTACCCCGGTAGCCCTGCCATTGATGGAAACCCATTCTTCCTACGAGACCCTTCTGTTTTGTTTGTATTACCCACTTTTGTGGCTAGTAGCTGGAATTTAATGAATGTAACATTTTCGGCTATTTCTTATTTACTTGAAAACCCTAGACACTATTATAATATCACTGGATTTCCTATCAAATGTTTTGGTTAGTGTAAGGTAAAAACTTTTTCATGTTTATGTGTGGGAAGTCTTACGTGATACCTTTTCTTTTCAAAGGTTTTTCTAAAGTTAAGCAATTTTAACCCATTTACTCACACCAGACCCCTGTCTGACCTGAGTGCTTATTTTCTATTTTATTAAACTCTTGGGTACTCATATTATGTATGAGTAGTCGAGGGATTCAAGTTTACTTGAAAAACTCTGGAGGAGTTATGGAGCAGGAGGCTTCCACGTGTAGATATATTATGGTTCTGTTGTGTTGTTTGGTACCTGTATCTGTTGTACTTGAGTTGTATAGTTAGACAGATGATTATAACTATCTAATATGTGTTGTATAAATTGTATACTCTGATGTAATATGATACTTTAATATTTTATGTGATATATTATATTTCATTCGTTCCGCTGTGAGTTATCTGATGTTGTTGTGTTTCTTCTTTCTCTTTCTTTTCTTCTTCTATCCTTCTTCATTAGTGATGCGTCTTCCTGGAGATAGGAAGTCGGGTCGCTACACCTAGAGAGCAAACAATTCTTGCCAAAAATTACTTAAGAAAATAGAATCTCTGTCACTTACTATTGTTTGTGGCACGCCTAGAGTTTAAAGATTCCATAAAAAAATATTTTTGCAACCTGTTTTGTAGTGTAAGGGTGTTGAAGTGGGAAGAAATGAGAGTAATTGGACAATCTATCCACTACAACATAAATAACAGTTGCATTGTTGCTTTTTGGTAGATGAGTGATGAAATCCATTGTAATGTCATTCCACACATTATCAGGAATAAGGAGAGGCTGTAGAAGACCAAGGGAAGCAATGCTTTCAGACTTAGCCCTTTGGCAATTGTCACATTGTTGTACATAGGTTTCAATTTATTTTTTCATGTGTTTCCAAAAGAAAACTCTTTTTATTTTTTTCATTGTTTTTTTCACACCAGCATGCCCTCCTAATGGTGAAGAGTGGAACTCAAATAAAATTTCTTGGATGATAGATTGTAGATTTGGGTCTAATAATATTCTGCCTTTATAAAAAATGAGATCATCAATAATTTTGTATTTTTCTGATGGCAGAGAACCTTGAAGAATTTGATCTTTTTTGCCTGCATAGAATTGGCTTTGTTGTAGTTGTTTTTTAAGATCTGATGTCCAGTCTGCCTGTACTACCGAAATTGCATGCATACTTGGTTTCTCATGTGCTCTCGAGAGGCTATCAGCAATAATATTTTTTCTGCCTTTTTTATATTGTACTTCATAGTCATGCAACTTTGCAAGCCATTTTCCTTGAATGGCTGTGGAAAGCTTTTGAGGTAGAAGATGTTGCAAACTCTGATGATCTGTCCTAATGATAAATCTTATGCCCAATAAATACCGTGACCATTTTTTTGTTAAACGTATTAAGGCTAGTAACTCCTTTTCATATGTTGATAAGTGCAGATTTCTGCCTTGTAAAGCTTGGCTTATATAGGCTATCGATTTATTTTCTTGGAGTAGGACTGCCCCAATTCTTGAGCTGCAGGCATCACATTCCACTATGAAGTCTTTGCTAAAGTTTGGCATGGCTAATATAGGAGGGCTGATCAAGCAAGATATAAGTTTATAAAATGCTTCTGTTGCTTCTGCAGTCCAAGCGAAGGAGTCTTTTTTTTAGCATTGAGGTGAGAGGTTTTCCTATAATTCCATATCCTTTTATAAATTTTCTATAATAACCTGACAAGCCCACAAATCCGCTTAGTGTTTTGATGTTGTGTGGTTGTGGCCATTCGAGCACAGCTTTAGTTTTATCTTTATCAACAGAAATGCCATGCTCTAAGATGACATGACCAAGGTATTTCAGTTTATCTTTGAGAAATGAACATTTAGAAAGCTTAATGACCAACTTGTAGTCTTGTAAAATTTGTAGAGTCGGCTTTAGGTGATTCAGGTTATTATCCCATGACCTGCTATAAATTAAAATATCATCAAAAAAATGACATAATAAAATGTCTTAAGAAATGTTTCAATATGGAATTCATTATAGCTTGAAAAGTTGATGGTGCATTAGACAATCCAAAGGGCATAACTAAAAACTCATAATGCACATCATGTGTTTAAAATGCAGTTTTATGGATATTAACTTCATGCATTCGAACTTGGTGATAAACTGATTTTAAATCAAGCTTTGTGAAGTATTTGGAACCATATAACTCATCTAATAAATCATCAATAAGAAGTATAGGTAATTTATCTTTTATTGTTATTTTATTTAGGCCTCTGTAATCAATACATAATCTCCAAGAGCTATCTCGTTTTTTGACCATGACAACATGTGCTGAGAATGCATTATTACTATTTCGAATAATAACAACCTCTAGCATTTCATTGATTAATTTTTCGAGCTCATTTTTTATATGATAAGGATGTCTATAGGGTTTTAAACAAACTGGTTTTGAGCCATGCAATAAAGGAATTTTATGCTCACATTCTCTTTTAGGTGGTAGAGAATTTTGTGTTTGTGTAACTAGAGGAAAATCAGAGATTATTTCAACAAAATCAATGTGAATATAATCAACAGGAGTTACTACTGTGGCAGTAGAAAGTAACACAAATTTTAAAGAGGAAGAGTTTAATTCCTTTGAAATATTTTTATCGTTTATGTGTTGAATCTCAGAATTTGTTAATCCCTGCCACATAAATTCTTTACCGTTATATTTAAACCTGGCCTGTAGTTTTTGGAAATTGAAACAAATCTCATGAAATTCTCTCATCCATTGAATTCCTAAGACAACATCACATCCTTCCATAGGCAATAATAGCAAATCTATAGGCATTTTGCATCCTTGGAAAGTAAGTAAAGTTTGAGAACACATTTCATTACCTTGTAGCTTTTGTCCATTGGCAACCTGCACTTCATAAGACTTTGTTTGGTGTATTGGCAGTTTTAATTTTTTTTGCTAAATTGTTGTCAATAAAACTGTGAGTAGAACCTGAATCAATAAGTAAGATAACTGATTTATTGTTGATCCTACCTTTAGTTTGATAGCATGTAGAGTAGGGATTCCGAGTAAAGCATTTATTGAAATAGAAAATAATGCTTTATCTTGTTCTTGATTTATTTCTAAGTCGTGAATTTCCAAAGTATCTTAAAATTAATCATTTCCATTATCAGAAGCAGCATCCAGATCAATAATTCCCTCCATTATATGAATTTGTTTGACCTTGCATTTATGACCATAATGGTATTTTTCATTACACCCATAACAAATGTTATTTTTTTCTTTTCTAAAAATTCTTGTGGTGAAAGTTTTTTAATTTTGAATAAATTTTTCGAGGTTTTTGTAACTAATTTTTGTGAAGAAAGCTGGGTGCTGTATTGAAAATTTTTTGAAGGATAAGAAGCAAATTTCTTTTTGGTTTCTTGTTTTAGCAACCAACTTATTTCAAATGTTTTAGCTAAAGAAATAGCAGAATCAAAATTAGTAGGATTAGCAGCTATGACTTTATATTTAATCCTCCTAATATTTTTATAAAAGATTGGAAGGTGTAATGTGTTCTACTAGACCTTCTAATTGCTTAAATTGATTAACATAATTCATAACAGTAGTTGTTTGTTTAAAAGCTGAAAATGTGTCATATGGTCTATGCAAATCATCGGTATTAAAATGAAACTGAATAGCCTTGTGAAAAAATGACCAGTGGTTATAGTCTGGAACATTGCGTGAGTATCTATAGAACCATTGAGTGCTTCTTTCTTGAGGTGATATGAACAGATATGCACCTAGTCTTGTATATTGGTGTGGTTGTAAGAGAAGAACTGCTCTACTTGTCTTAACCAATCAATGACTCTGTCTTCTCCAGTAAACTGAGGGAATTCCATCTTAATCTTGATCTTCAATATGTCTTTTGAACGTACAGGTTGGAGATCAGTTTGTTTATATGGAGAATGGTTTGAATTGATAGTATCAGGCCTAGGTAATAAGGAAGGTCGTTAGTTGGGTGGGACTTAAATCTTGGATTTGTAATACCGGGAAGATACTTGTGGTAAAGAGGCAGATCTAGCGATATCAACCCGAGAATTTTCTTTAGTTTGTTTTTGAGCTTTCAAATCTTTGAATTTGGAAATAAAATTTTGCAAGTGATCTATCCAGAGTTCATGAATTTCTTGAAGACCCTGAGCATTTCTTGCTATACCGATTGCCATTTCTTGAGTTGTTCTTTCTAATTTTTCGAGTGACAAAATATTTCTGTTGTTTATGATGTCTTGCTTTTGCCATTTTTCTGTTTGTGACAGCTCTTGCTCTTCAAGGTTGATAACATCAAGAGGTGGAGGAGCATCACCAGGATCTTCACTACTGTCTGAAAGTGACAGATTTTTTGGGTAAGGGTCGACATCTGAATCACCGTGCAGCTCTGATACCATATTGTGATGCTCCTGTTTCTTGGCAGCCTGAGATCTGGTGGTAGTCATGATATGAATGTGAAGGCAGAGGTTAAGAAATCAAGAAGAAGGTGGTGATATGTATTGGAATTAAAAGAGGGGGGGTGAAGTAATACTACTGCAGTTAATTATAAGTAAAGAAGAAGAGTGGAGGTGGGAATTGGAAGATAATATTTAGGTGATGAATAAAAGTAACAGCAAGGAAGAATATAGTGAACAAAAGAAATGACTGGTAATTTTATTCAATTCTCATATATCTCTCTTTGCATACATACTTATGACTATATATGTACAGAGCCACATTCAACTAGCCGCTAATGCCAGCTAGTTATATCATAATTGCCAACTCATCATTATTTGACTGATTCTACGTAGTATATTCTGCATATTCAATTATGCACACATATGCACATGTGCACATTCATAGGTGCATAGCCCTATATCTCCTTCCTTGATCCAAACTGAGTGTCTTTACTTGTCTCCTTCCTTCCCAGCAACACTTCTGAGTCCTTAAAACCCATAGAATTAGCTGCTAGTGAATGGGGTAGAGTATTCATCTTCATTATTAGAACTGTTCGATGAAGTGTCCCTTCATTTGAATGTCTACCAGGTGTTTGATGAAATGTCTGGCCATAACAGGCAATCAAATTCAGCAACACATCACTATCTATTAAATCTTCAGATCTCAAGGTGAAGTCCCAAACGGTTCCTCGTTGATGCAAGCAAATCAGGTGAACTCGAGATCCAAACATGAGCAACACGAGCAATTCCAGATCTAGTACTTCAACCTTCGGCGATCTTCCAGAATGTCAGTTGGCGATGCGGTTTTCTTTTGTTGAGGAAGGGACTTTTCCGGAATGAATTATTTAAAGAAGAAATGCAATCAAGTATTTTTGAATTGGTCGAATTTTGAAGAAGGAAAAAGGGACTAAGGTGGATAAGTTAAATGGCTCTATAGTCACATAAGGTAGGGGAAGTTTTTCTTAAGTTCTTTTTTTGTTTTTTTGTTTTTTTAAATTTTTTAGCTTTTCACTCTATATTTTCTAGGTGAACTATGTGGTACTGACGAAACTAGCTTTAGGCTAGGGTGGGCAGTTGCCTTACCCAGAAAATCATTTTTTAAAAAGCTACAAAGCGTTTAATTAGGAGCAACTTAAAGTTCTGTAGATTTTACAAAGCAGCTGTTACTTCAATATTGCAAGTTATAAGTTGTAACCTTTATGAAATCTAAAGGTATTAGCTCAAATCAAATATTAAAAATGGGATCTTTGACGTACCTTTTAGACTTGGAGTAAATTTAGAATATGAACGAATTATATTGTTACTCGATAATTCAATATGGAAGAAATGCTTAATTTGTATTTTGATTGTATCATATCTGTTACTATTAATTGTACATTAGAGTTGGTGGGTTATCTCATAACTCCATTTAAAAAGATAAGTATCCAATCTACAAAATTTTAAGTTTTAAAACCTGAATCAACCAAGTAACTAACACATCAAAATCAATAGAAACTATTAAAATTTGCTTTGGTTTACTTCATCTCCCTTAATGGTAATTTCTTTATCCATTTGTTCTAGTTGCTTGATTTGGCTATATATGTTTATTTTCATGCATATTATATATAATATGTAGTTCATATATGTAACTTCACCCACCGTAAATGAAATTTCTCGTTTCGTTGCTGCTATGTAGTGTAGTTCGGTGATTCTGATCTAAGAGTATTGAGTTTAGACAAAGTTACTGAGCATATGATTAGTATATTTAGGTTAGTAGGGGGTGCAAATTTATAGGTCTTGTAAGCATTCGACTAAATCTGTTAATAACTTTAAGGATAGCAGTAGGAAATAATGAGTTATAGTTGAAGTTGGGTATATCTATGTGTCATTTACTTTTCACATTTACATTTTCACATTATTTTATATGTATATCTATGATTTTTTTTTAATATCCTATTCCACCTTCTAGGGTATATTGTACGATCCTAACATCTAGAACACCGTAAATGCTTGGATATGATTTGTATTGATGTATGGATGATGTATATTACTTGTGTGTGCTTGTTGACGTGTTTTAAGTCATTTTAGTATAGCTAGCAAGTTGTTGTCATCTTATGCAAATCGATGGAAAAAAATTTCAAAACATGATGCAGCCAAAATATCTCGTTCTTAGAGGTTAGGAAGCGACAATACAAGTCACAAGTGATTTCGATGAGAATGGGTGGTGTTTTGGTATGATGGGAATCGTGTCGATGATGGCATCCAAAAAAGTAAATTGTGACTATTGGGGGGATTTGGTCGCCTTACTTTGAGGAAATGATGCGGAGACTTCGAGCGGGAGAAGGGTTGGCTTTAGGGCAAGGAGATTGGACAAGAAGTTTTATATTAGTGGATTAAGAAATTTGGCTAAGGCAACAACTCAGCACCGACATGTTGCTCTTCGGGACTTGGGCTAGAAAACTTCAAGGAAGGCACGACTCGACAAATGGTTTTGGGATGAGTGAACTTAGCTATTTATGCTAAGTAAATCATGTTGACACCGACATGATCAAGTCAGTTCCAACATGAGTATGGCTGGTGACGACTTGTGGTGTCCAAGGGGAAGTTGAGATGTGGACTTCGAGCATCGTGTAGTGTTCGTTTGTTCGTTCAACATTTTGATTCGACGTTATAACGCAACGAAGAATAATTTTAGCATTGAAGCGAGGGCACAACACTCTGGCGTGATGGTTTTGAAACTTTGATGTGATGATTCAACGACTCACGTGGGAATTCTAGATGTGTTATGATAATGATGAGTCGATGATAGGAGTCGTGATGATGGTGCATAAGGACAAGTATGATGTGGGAACTCGTAGGTGTAACATTGATGTGTTCTGTTACAGAAATGAACGAAATGGAATGGATAGGTGATGGATTCGACTATGCAAACATGTGCAAAGGAATCGTTGATACTCGGAGGTTTCTAGAATGTTCGTATAAAGGGGGTATGTTGGGATGTCTATTTGGATTATGATGGTGTTCGGATCTTATATGGTAGATTACCCTGGACTTAGTGATTGTAAGTCTAGTTCCTAGCCATGTTTGGATTCGAGCACTGAGAAACTAAGACTTTTCCACCGATCTCTGGCTTATGATGGTGTCATACGAGTTATCTTATATCTAACACACTCAAGTGATATGAGGATTGTTTGATGATTGCTATGGTAGATTACCTTGTACTTAGTGATTATAAGTCTAGTTCATAGCTATACCAAGTGGCATGGATTCGAGCACCGAGAAACTAACACTTTTCAATTGATCTCTGGCAATGATGGTGCTATATGAGTTATCTTATATCCATTACACTCAAGCGATATGAGGATTGTTCGATGGTTGCTATGACTATGGTTCTTTTATCACTAAGGATGCAATGAATTATGTATTGTTTACTTGGATACTTGACACCTTATATTGTACTTGGACAGGCAGTGTACCCAAATGATTATGGTGGTGATGATGAAGATCGTCATATATTGTCTTGTGCTAACTCTTTAGGTGCATGGGCATGTCAGGTATGATTCTCCATATCTTATGTCCTATAATATATCGACTTTCATAGTATTTTGAGATTGCTTATCGCTCACATCAAGTTGTTTGTTTGACTTGAGGTTTTATATTTTGCATATTATTTTCTTAGGTACTTTCATAGAGTAGACTAGATAGTAGGTGCGGGAAAGCATGCGACGTTGTATAGATGGACTAGTAGGAGGCTATGCTTTCACTTGTACTACATTTTGGATCTTTTACTATTTACGATGTGCGATATTGTGAAGCTTTGACAATATTTGACTTATATTAAAGACATATATTTTGAATTTGTTTATTAGCTGTATAAACACTACTGTTGTTTTGTACAACTTTATTGAACCGGTGCCCTGATCTGAGATGGCTCATTTAATTATATTTCTATCCTGCTTGCTTTATATCTATGATTTATATATATTTTATCCTTGCACGGTGAAACATACGACAGGTTCTGTGATTGGGTATGTTACTTTACTACTTGAAAATTGTCCTACATCAGTTAGTCATCGCTATAATGCATTATATAAGTATTTTTTTTTTTGGAGGTGTAGGTCAGTCATCACAAATGATATTTTCGATATATCATTGATATATCTCATATTGCTCCTTAACCAGTATTTTTTTCAAATATCACTTAAAATATCGTTACTAATATAATCATCTAATATTCGTCAATATATTTCTTTGATATATTGCTCTTGTATTTATTATAGAATGGCTGACATTTGCTAATAATACCAATCGTCATTGTATGTGTAGGAAAAAATAAATTTGTAGACAATACCATGACATTCATACTGTTTGTTTTTTAAATATGGTGAATACCAAATGTAAACCATATTAAAGAATCCAAATGCGCTAATTTTCTTGTTTAACCATACTAATTAATCTTCTTCATTAGTCTTTCAATAAAGAAAATCTTATTTATTCCATTATTTTCTATGTTTTATTTCGTTTGGATACTTTACCACTAAAAATAAGACTATGTAAGAACTAGTTCTATTTTTAGTTATTTTATTTATTCACTATGTCTAATTAGTAAGTTAGCTTATGAAGATTCATTTTTTTAGTTATTATCATGCATCGAAATTAAATCTAGAGAGCAGTAAAGTTATATGTTTAACATACCGATAAAAACATGCTAGAAGAAGTAATCGATATCAAATCAACATTACAAGTAATTTGAGTGAAAATAAAAGTGAAGAAACAATAAATATGGATTTTTTTTAAAGTAATAAATATAAATAAATGACTATAAAAACAACGAATATGGTATGATGAAAAAATAAAGATGCACATTATGTAAATATCTCGCTTTTTATGAGCCTATTTAATGACTTTTATTTAATAGAATATGTCACTAAATAGATTATAATCTGAAAACTATATGCAGTCAGTTTTTAGTAGTAATTTGACAACACATATTCAAATATTTGAAAACTTGACATCATTATGACATAGTACAATACTTAACATCTTTAGTAGTAATTTAACATAGTAAATATTTAACCGATATCATCAAGATATTTAAAATATCTCATATCGGTACTTGACCGATACATATCTGATACCAACATAATTACTTAGGATCTGTATCCATAAATTCAGGCAAAAGAATAAATAAAAGTTGATTCAACTTCTATGGTTATGTTCTTATCGACATGTATTGATTCATGATCAACAATTGGTACGATTGATCAACTTTAGTACTATAGTTTTAGCAGTTTTGCTAATTGGTCCATGTTACCTTGTAGTGTTTTTCTTTAGCATAAAATTCTCATATCTTATGGATCGATAACGTTCCATCCATGGACTAATATCGATCGATGCCTTTGATGCATTTTCTGTCTTTGATAACGAAATGCCAAATGTTCTTAAGGATCGGTGCCGATCTATGCCATGCACGATAGAGATTTCCATACTTAGTTGTTCCTTATATTTCTTATATCGTTCCATATTTGTTATTTTACTTGATTATTCATGAGTTCCCACACATTTCTTCTTCTTTCCGAAGTCCAACAATGTCAAGTCTTCGAGTTAGAAAAATTACAAATAATAGTTTTAACGAGAAAATTATTGCAATGATGTGTCCACTGAGAGAAAGTGTTGTAGACCATGCACATTCAATATATAAGTTATAATAATTTTATTCGATTGATAGAAACTGATTGAAAATGCCTATGTATATGCTTGTATGTATTCTCATTATACATACTAGCATAAATGCACATATTTATGTGCATCTAATAATGCAGGGAAACAATTTTATTACAATAATGCTGTTTTTGTTATGTGCGTATCATATGTGAAAAAGTATTGGTGGTCACATGCGCCTTTATTTCAAGTAGTCTTGGTGTTGGTGAAGGCTACAAATCAGTAATGAGATTTTTTTAATGCATAGTTAGGAAGGGAAGTGAAGGATCCAGACTGGTTTGTAGCAGATGAATTGGATGAATATAAAAAAAAATTCCTTATTTGAATCATAGTGAATCTATGAAGTCTAATGGATTTTGCTAGATCCAGTCTAATTAATTTGAATAATATCCAGTTTTATTTAAATTTCTGATTTAATTTATTTGATTTATGTTTATTAAGTTGAAAGTTTGAATGAGCATGAATATATCAAATATATCCATATTTCTAATTTATTTTAAAAGGGAATAACAATTTTTATTATATCTAAATGTAATAACATCAAGATCTACAAGGAAAAAGGTAAAAAAGTGGTATCAACAACTGATTACACATTCCTTTTGCAAACATTCAACTAATATAACTAATTATAATTCAAATGACATGTGATAATAAAAATTTTAACATGATAAATAATATCAAAAACAACAAAAAGTCGATATATACTTGTGTAGATATTATGATTTATATCAACCATGTATATAGCCACTTATATATACATATCAATTGACTCAATTTAATTTGATTTTGGAAGATGCGTGCTTGATTACAACAAGATCTTAAATATTAATAACAAAGACGAATTAAACAAAACTTAACATAAATAACTAATAGAAATTTCAAATTCTAAATTTAAAGTTAGAATCTAAATTTCATGTTTCAAGTTTATTCACGATTAAAATTTAGATTAAATTTCATTAATGAAATAACCTTAATGAATTAATAGTTAAATTTCAGATAAATCATTGTATTTATATAATTATAGAGTTGAAAATATGTAATGACTCATAATTTTGAATACTTCGTATTTATCTATCAGAATTATATAAACATTTGAAGTTTTTTAAATGTGATTAAATTGTTTTTAAAACATTGTTAACCCCTTTTTAACTAATTGCAAATGAAAATAAACTTTTTTTGAAATAAGTTTATAAAAAATAAGTAGTTTGAAGAAATATCCATAATGTGGCTAAAATCATTTTATCGATAAATGACATTCTACTCTATATAAGCTGTTCGAACTTTTTAGGCTTTCCTAATTAGTACTATGTAATTAATTAGCAACTAAAAATATTTTAGTATTTATGGCTAACTAAATCAAATTAGTGATGTAAGCAATGATTTTGCTCAAGATATTTTGGAGGAGAGTAGTTAGGGACGAGGTAAAAAGGGAATGAGGTGGAAAAGTGAGCACATGGAGGGGGAGTGGGCTCTTGACCAACCATAGTGGGTGAGAGGTGAGTGGTAACCACTTGGAAAAGTCTATTTACTCTTCTTAGTTAATTCATAAATGGTATAGCAAATTTATTTACAAAGAATATGTCTAGTCTTTATCCTCTTCAATCTTCATTTAATCAACGCAAATCAACTCCAAACTTCACCAAACTTTGGCAAGGGGCTTAACACATCATATCAATAAGGAATATCAACTCAAAATTGGAAGAAAATGATCGCTAACCCCCAAACAGTAGCATGGCCATGAGCAAAAGATGGAGGTGGGGTGTGGCTGAGAGCAAATAGGAACTAAAGGTAGTGTCTTTGGATGTTTGGTGACGATAGAAAGTGGTTTTGTGTTCGTGAGGCTTGTGATTGGTTATAGGACTGTTTTGTGTGATTTTACTCAAGGTTGAATGTGTGTATATTGGGTGTATATGTTGTGTTGAAATATAAAGCTAATGAACTATGCAAGTAATAACATTTGGACCTTGCTTACTTTGGAAAACAAGTGATAACTTTATATGTAATGTTGTCACTTCTGTTACCTGCTAAAACATGTATTATTGCCTAGACTTTGTGTATTTATATTTGATTTGATTGTGTGTGAAGTCAGAGTGTATTTGAAAGTGTTTGAAGCGAGAAAGGTCACCATAAGTGCACTTTGAAATCTCTTGTGTCAAACTTGGGACAAATTGTTATTTGTAAATACATTGTGAAATAATATATATTGGTTGTTCTCTACAATTATAATAGCGTATGGGTTAGCAAGGAAATGGTTTTGAAAATTATAGAAATGATAGAACAAAACTGTAAATGTGAGAAGCGAAATAGTGACTATAAGTGAATTTTGAAATAACTTGTTTTCCAGAATTTTTTAATATGATTTTGAAAAACAGGAAAATAGGCACAAGGACGAAGTTAGAAATATTTTTAGGCTGAAGGACAATAAATTTATTTTTTTGGCTGAAGGACAATGCAAGTTATAACTAGTATTTTGTATAGTGTAGAACCGAATATAACGCTAGTTATAACTAACGTTTTGTATAGTGTAAAAGTTGAATATAAAGCTAAATATAAATAGCATTTGCCTTTCAGCCTAAAAATAAAACTCGATGTCCGGTCTAAATTATTTTCAAATTTTGCCACTTTCCCTGACTCCTCTGTTTGAAAAATATCGTTAAGCTTTTAGTACCCTAAGTACTTCTTACTGTAAAAAAAACTAGGTCTTAAATAATTTATTTGAGTGGAGAAAACTGTTCACTTATTCATGCTCTTTGTTCAATATCTTCTATAGTAATTGTAAATGTTGTCTTTGACCTACAGTGGCATTTCTGGACCTTTCTACAACACCATTGTTGTTGTTTTTTTGCTATTTTGGTGATTTACCATAAGTTTAAATGATAGTTAGATTGAGTGTTTTTTTAAAAATCTTATTAGGGAAGATAATAACATGATTACAATGTGTTAAAAGTGATTTCAAGTTTAAATATATTTTTAATAATTATTTATGATTATTAAAGTAAAGGATTATATACATAAAACATGTTTTTTTTATGGTTTTTGTTAAATTTTAAATTATTTTTAAGTAATATTTTATATGGATATTTAAAATGTAGTTATAAGTATTTTAAAAGTATTATATACATAAGTTTGAAAAAGTAAGTTAAGTATTTATCAAAAGATAAAGGTGGTTTTGGTTATAACTATAATGCATGATTTGAGAAGTTATTAAAAAGTACATTTCTTTGTTAAATAAGTGTAGATATACTTAGATATTTAAAAAGAATATTTTAAAGATAATGTTAAGTACAAATGGTTTTGGATTTATAGTAAACAATGTTTAAGTAACATTTGTTTTTATCCCTTTTGAATACAAGTAGATCTTTAAACAAAGAATGTTTTAAAGTTAACAAAAAGTATAAAGTGTTTTGGGTTTATAGTAGACAATACTTTAGTAACCTTTGTGTTTAACCCTTCAATTACATTTTAAGTGGAAAACCTCGTAAAGTGATTTGTGAATATTCTTATACCTTTAAGGTAAGTATATGAATATAATTTTAAGAATGCAATGAGTAAAAACTAATAGTGAAATAGTAGTATACATGTATATATCTTTTATAAAGGCATTTTAAATAAATATTCAAGTATTTACAAATAAGTATTATATGAAAATACGGAGATTAGAAGTTGCTTGTGTAACTTAATCGTGCTTTGTGTGTTTGTTCGTTTATGAAAATTATTTATTCCTATACTTAACACTAAAAGTTGACAAAGTAGACTTGTTCTATCTACTAGAGTAAAGAATGAGGTGTTAAGGTAGGGCTAGGATGAAACCAGTGCTCTAACCTACCTAGCTTTATTCTTGACTAGGAGATAACATAATTGAGAAGGTCGGAAATGTGATAAGTATACGAGACTTGATTTCCATATGCAATCATTTTATTACTATCGAATTTGACCAAATTAACTCAGGAAGACATAAAAGCTTCACTGCTTCATACGGTTTGAGATTCCCTGGGGAGTACTCATTAGTATGAAATGCCTCTTGCTTTAAGAATGTGTGTGTGTATGAAATCCCTCTAGGTGGACTCTTTTATATCGTTCACTTACTTTTAAAAGAACTGGAATTGAGTTAACCAGAAATTCACCGATTTAGTTTTGAAGAGTCTAGGATCGGATAAGTACACTTATATATTATTTACTAAAAACTATTTCGAAGCTGATATACAAGTTCTATGTTTTGGAAGCGATTATGGAGTGAAATGTTATAGAGTTAAATTTTCTATTCTAAAGTTAAGTCCAAGGGAGAGGTTGGCATTAACATTTCAAATAATGCTAGCGAGGATACTGTCTATCTTAGGGTTGATTCCAAGAGAGAGGACAAAGTTAGCATTCGCCGAATGACTTATGCCACAACCCATGGAGAGATTCTACATCTAGTCGAGCGATGAAGACTCGTGCGAGAGATGCTGAATGTGACTTCATCATCGAAAATGTCTAAAAACAGAGTAGGACACATAGCCGGTGGGTTAAGCTAACTCAAGGGTACATCAACTTCAAATATCTAGAAATGCTTTCGATTGAGGTGCACCAAAGTTGATGGTATTCAGTATCATGTGTTCGGACGTGGAGTCGTTATATTTTACCTAGTGGTATATTTTATCTAGAGATACATGTAGTTCCAGAAGGTAGATTCTTAACCTTATTAAAAGGCCGGCCTCGATGCACTGAGAAGACCTCTAATAGAAATTCATATGCAAATGTATCTTAGTGGTTTTAGTTGTACTTCTAATAGTATTGTATTGTGAGATGTAAATAGAATATCTATTTTCTAGTTTATATTCTACACCTTAAAAACTATCTATTATATCGCTATATGTACTTATGTATGGTTCGGTTCTTTTGAGGAGAAAACCATTGTGGTGATTTGGTTGGTCTCAAAAAATACTGTTAGATGCTGATCACATATTTCTTGAATTTCACATACCAGACTTATGCCTAAATCGTGGTTTTATCTTTCCCTTAGTTCCTCAAATACTCTTTTAAGTAGTCCGAGAAAGGTAGGTTTTCGTTGATTTTCTTTAGAGCTTCAGGAGATGAGCTGGATGCTTTCATTCGCCTATTATAGTATTCTTATATCCACTGCGCTACTATTATGCATATTTCAGCATTTATGAGGACATACTGTTATAACTGTCCAAGAAGATGATAGTACTTAAAATTGTGAAATGCTATGTAACTTAGAGTGAAAGTTTGTATTGCCTTTTTGATATTATAAGTTATCATTACATTGTAAGATTCAAATGTTTTGTTCTCTTCTTTCTTGTTCTTTTTCTTTCTTCCTTTTCTTTTTACCCTAACAATTTGTCTTTTTGACACTTCAGTGCTCGACACATGAATACCACGGATGTATTAGTGTCGACATTTAGGGGTTGAAAAGGTGGTCATTACACTTGGTATCAGAGCAGAAGGTTAAGCGAGAACTTTGGCTTTGGGTGGGTTTAACTCATTTGAGATAGGGCAAGGGATACCCTAGAATGAGTTGAGTGTATTATATACATATGTGTGTGTGTATGTTTGTATTTTTATAAACGTATGCCTTAAAGGTATTACAAGTAAGAAAATTAAAGAATCTTATGTAAGGTGACTTATATAGGTATGAATTATTAAGTGTAGTTTAATTAATGTAGGGAATAGTAATGTTCATTTGTTATCCATCATTCATTAGCTTTGTCATGCTCGACCAGTTTATGAGCATTGTTATCCTTTACTAGATTGATTAGCCTTGCTCAACCATTTTATGAGCATCGTTATTATCTGATTTGTCATGCTCGGCTAGTTTATGAGCAGTTATTATCATCTATTGATATTGAGTTATGCTCGATTAGTTTTTGAGTACTTTACCTATTTACTGCATAGGTTGGATAGTCAGTATTTATGGATGCATTGAAATGAACACCTTGTGATTAGAATTTCATGGTTTGACTATAAGGCATTTGGTGATAATGTCGGGTTAGAAGTATTTCTAATAAAAATGAAATTTAGTATAAATTTTCTAAGTATGGTTCACAAAATATGGTTTATAAACAAAGAGGCTTTAAACTAATATTTTGAGAACTCAAATCCCAATGTCTTTGAAAATGGTTTCTAAGATTGTGGAGAAAATAATAATAGTATTATTTCAAAGTATTTGTGAACATTAATATTTTAAAAGAGTTTTAAGATTCATTCGAGTACGGGGCTCCTTTCGGGGTCAGCAAGTAGATTCAAGGATAAGGTATTTTTATGTTAGCTAGTTCGAGTAGCTCTAAAATAACTAAAAAAGGATGATAGATATGTTTGATTGGTAAGCACTTCTCATGAGCATTTCCCTTCGTAGTAAGAAGGTGTATTTTATGACTCGGTAGGACCCGTTTCCGTGCATCATTTTGGTATTACTATATGTATATATGTATGTATATTCTATAGATTTTAAAGTAAATATTTGGGAAATTGGTTTATAAATTGAGATCATGATATTTAGTAATATTTACGAAGTATTTGATATAGCTTTGAAAGTGATTTTGGTTTAATTCTGAAAGTACGATTTGATGTACAAAAGGTAGATACATGTATTATTATTTCAAATGATTTTGAAGTGAAAACCCAGGAGTTTAGTTCTAAAATTTTCTTTAAAGAAATTTTGGATAAAATGTAGAGTAGTTTGCTATAGGGCCTTTTGGTAATACAAATTTTGATATGGACTTTTTGCAAAAAAGATTTATATGTATGCTATAAAGGGTGCCTGAGTGGTAAGCCCAAATAATTATGAAACCTTTTCTTGGTTCCCTCTTTAGTAAAGTGCTCCTGATAAATACATGTTACTTTGATAAATTGTTTCTTTGACGCATGTATCATACGCATTACAAGAGTTCGGTATGTTTAATTGTTCTGTTATGATTATTGGATAGTTTGCGTTCATAGAATGAAAGAATTTTTAGGTGATTTTGAATAGGTTGAAACTTTCGGATCACTATAAAACTTGGAGGTAAGTGTTTTTGAAAATATAAAAGTTGAGCTTTGTTACTTTTGAACTGGAAAGGTAGTAAAGTTAAAACAAGTTCTAAATTTGTTGAACATTCTATTAAGTAGAACATTCGATGTTATTGGGCCAGTAGATAAATGTCTTTACCCTAAGGGTGTCAAAGGAAAGTAGACACTAGGCGTAAGTCTGGATGTCTTGCTATTCCTAGCTACTTGCTTAACCCAATGGATAAAGAAGTCTAAAAGATTGACTCGGTTATAAGACTCGGTTTATTTTGGGCCTTCATCGTAGTTTTAGGAAATATGGTGAATCTGGTGTTTTATATATACTCTTTGGATGTAGTGGAGTATTATAAGGGCATAAACTTAAGTTTTTATGAAATGTTTTATGAATAAAGTTACGTCTTTATAAAGTATTTATAAATTTGAGTTATGTTTAATAAAATATTTCACAAACGATTTTAGTATCGAATGACATATTATATATGTAAATGAATAGGATTTAGAAAGAAGTTGGTGTAGTTAAAAAAACAATAGGATAAAATACATAAATTGTGCATAGTTCATTTTATTCACACGTTTGTTCTTGACCCGGATTCAAGTACATGGTATTTACACTGGTCCAAACAAGGATTTTTCACTTGATTCTCGACAACAAACATTTAAAATGGATTTTTGATATGATCCCGAGGTTTCCTATCACAATATATGGCTATGTAAGGGAAAAAGCGGTTTCTAATCAAGGAGCCCGATTAAAGTCGCACTAGAGAGGTTAAGTGATATACATTAGTTGGGAAGTGATATTTATGTGATCGAGCAAGTGATCTGTAAGGACCCGATTCTTCGTCTTTCGAAAATTCAACATCGATACTCACTTTATCGACTGCCGAGCAATCGAACGCCGGAAAACCGAACACTTAGGGTTTTAAGAAAAAGAAAAAGGATAGAAGAAGAGAGAAAAAAATAGAAAATAGAGAGGAAAGAACAAAGAAAATAGAACGGAACAGAAAACAACCGAACAACAACAGAATCTCACAATTCGCAGCGGAACAACATATAATAATAAATGAATAATCTTTAAACAAAGAACTATATCAGTTATTACATTTTATACATTACATTTCATATCATCAAAGTGTACAACAACAACAACAAACAATGCAGCGGAAAAAGAATACTATATACTAGTAATACGCCATGCCATCCAGCTTGCCTCCAGCAACTCCTGAATATCCAGAATATCCTGATGAACCTTAACTCTTAACTGCCCGTGTGGAAATTGGTGGGCAGCCAGAGTTTAGGAAGGAAAACAATAAACTCCAAGTCAGTCATGTGACTGGTGTGAGAAAACAAAACAGTTTATTTATCTTTAAAATCAAAATAGAGGAATATTTTTAAAGTCAATTCGCAATGCTTTTTAAAAATGAGACTACCATAAGACCTCCCGCCACACACACAATGCAAACGCAGACTTGGAGGAGATTTCTCCTTATGATAGTCAAATATGCTTGATACGCATTAAAAAGAACATTTGATATTATTATTAGTGCATAGTGTAGAGAAAATCATTTCGAAAGTAGAATATAAATCTTAGCCAGCATAGGTACCATTATATTATGCCTACTATAGCTACCATATTAAATGGCAGGTTCTACAACTAAAACCGTACAAGTCACGTACTGTTTCTTTGGATTTCCAACGAATGATCAGGCCAAGGAACTTCCCATTGCCACATGAGAATGCCTCTGGATGGACATCCCCGAGAACCAAACCGGATCTCTACCAACACAAGACCGGGTTACCCCTAACTGAGTAACAACTGACCGAATATGCCATCCCCCGGTCCTTTGGGACCTTTCACCCAAGCGCTCGCAATCAATTCACACAATCATAAAGTGTTTTCAACATGAGTAAGTATCTGGGCTCCATACCATGATACCACCCTTTTCCAGAAGGAAATGCACATATCCTAAAGGGCGCTACCCCTCATAACCTTGCTGCATCTTTCCTGTTTTGACCATTCCGGGGTGTGAGGCTCGACGAAGTCACGTCCACAAAAACATACTTTATACAAAAGCCATGCTTTGGGTCAACAAATGATCATAGAAATGATCACCAGGATAGACGATCAAATAAACGATCCTATCACAAATAATCAACACAATGATCATTTCACAGCAACACTCAGCATGTCACATTACCAAATTGGGAATATATCGCTGATAACCTTCAACTACATAACCTCTGAGCTCGTACGTCTCAGAGAAGCGTGTTAAGCTAAAAGAATAAATTCTCCGCCACCAACAGAAATATATTTGAAAGAAATCGGCTTTATATCTCAATTTGTAATGTCAGACATACAATCCATACAAGTCTGTTCCGGGATCGAACAAAACCGAAGGCACTTACAAAGAAGTCCTTACAATTCGGATATTCACAATCCTTATCGGATTTCCCATCACATATGGAGAACTCAATACTGGAGCAACTCGGTGCAGAGTCAATCGACAGGTCATCCTATCGCTCTCGCAAATACCGGGTCTTCAACACCGATCTTTAATGCAATTCATAACGTCGTATCACTATTCGGAATGGGTAATCCGAATAACGAGCGCAATAATTTAAAAATAAGTGTGCATTCAAATTCAACAAATCACAACAAATACCTATCAAAGGTAAATATTGATAGTCGGTTATTGAACTATCAATGGATATGCACAACATCACCAGATTCCAAATAATTTTCCAAATTATTTATTTCCCAAAAATCATATCTTTACAAGATATATAATTTCACACTTCAAAAATAAATCAATATTTATTTTTAAACAAATTCCACTTCCTTTTATAAATTCCATAATGAATTTTCATTCCAAAATATCCATGCATATACGATTTCAATTTTTCATTTCAATTTATCTTCAAAAAGATAAATTCTCTAATATTCACTTTAGATTGGAAAACATTTCCATACTTGTTTATTCATAAGTAATTCACAAATTTTATTTATTTTCAACCATTGGAAAATATTCAATATACTTAAATCGAGATTAAGTATATATTTCATTCTTTAATGAAATCATTCTCTTAAACATATTTATTTGGGCCAAAACGAATGTTACGTAAAACATCGTTACGACAACCCAAAATCACTAGTATAGGGATTTGAAATTAAAATAGATATATAAATCCCAATACTATACAAAACATTTCCTTTCGGGAATCATTTACTATAACTACAGTGTTATAGTCCACCATTTCCTTTTATTTCTCGAAAACGTCTATTTCAACAATGAATGTTGAAATCTATGGTTTGGAATCTCAACATATTTAAAACATCGTTAGATCGTTTTAATTCTATTTAAAATATCACATTCTAAGCATTTTCTTTAACATATTATTCATTATTCAAAAACATGAATATACTACGTTAACACATTTCATCCTTCTATTCATTTTATTTCAAAGGATTATTCACCGTCTAAAACGTGAATATAACTCCATTAATAGGTTTCAACAATTTACTTATCAAAATAAGTCGTTTGCGGATTTATAAAACAACGTTTATAAACTCCATTTCTATTTATTTTATAACAACTTCCTTTTATAAATTCCTTTATTAACCTATTCCAGTTTATAACTCAATTATAAACTAAAAGTTCATACTATAAGTTAAATACTTATAATTTATTCGTTTACAAAAATCGTTCCTTTGAACTTCATAATTATAAATCCTATAACTTATAAGATTCAATGATTTATCCAAAACCATTCTTTTAATAACTTTATAAAATTTATAAATCTTACTATTTATAAATTTCATTTATAACTTCACCATTTATAATTTTATAAATTCCATTCACATATGCAATCCATTTTCACTTCATTCAAACACTTAGAAAAACTCGTTTTATAATGTCAATATTTCAATTTACAAATATCCCTTTATAAATCCTTTAATATAAATCAATTTATATTACTATTTTAAAACGTCTTTAAACTCCTTTAACAATTTCATCATTTTGATTTATAAAATAATCAAATTCTATAAATCCTTTATTTAAACTTTTCACAATAATTTCAGAAATCCCAATTTAAACTATTTTATAAAATTATTAACCCCATATTTTCAAAATCAACTTTTAACTATATTTCTCAAAAATCATAATTTTTATAACATTAAAAATTATAACGTTTATTTATTTAAAATGAATCAATTTCCAAACATATAGTATATTTTCAAAAATCACTTTAAAAATCATTTTAAAATTCCAAATTTGGTCCAATGATGCTACATACCAAATAGTCAATCCCGACAACAACGATATCATATATCGATATGATAATCCATCAAATATCAAAATATCTGAAATCAAATAAATACTGTTGAGGAATCCAGTTGGATCCCTCCAACCTGTTTTCCTGCATCCACAAACATTAGCACAATACCAATTCCGCTCCAGTACGGAATTATCGCGGTATATGGGATTTAAAATATTATCCGCTTAATAGACGGCGCAATAGGGTCTCATCCGCTATACAAATGCGGGAAATCAATAACTCCAATATATATAAATATGCCAATATATATATTGCTATTATATATAATACCAATTTCACTATTTATGAAATATTCGCGGTATATGTTTTTAATAAATAACATCCGCTTACTAACGGCGCATAATGTCTATTTTAACAATCAATAGATAACAATCATCATTCAAACATGCATTCAAATATTTTAAATCTAAATATTTAAAATAAAATCGAAACTGATTCGATTGAGTGAGAAGTTCTCACCTTGATTTCAATTTCGTTTTAGCGATTTATTTCGAATAAAATTAAACGGACGTTTAATTTTACCCAAAATTCTCACTAACTCCAATGAATCCAATCCAATTCCATAGCGTAGCGCTCGTCCATACGATTCCAACGCAACTGGTTTCGCGCGTTTTTGACCTCGTATGAAAAAGTTATGAATTTTATAAGTTTTACACAAATTTTATAATTAAAATTTACAACTATATTTAAAATTTTAACCTTCAACTAATCCTAGCCCTTGGATCCAAACCCCACATCTCAGCCGTGCGCACCCCCCCTTTCTTCCTTCACGCAAATCATCTCCACGTGATAAAAAGCACGGCCGAACCCACATCACATAATTAGGGTTTAAATTCGCACCCCTCAAACGACGACTAAACTCGATCATCTCCTCACCATTGAAGCGCCATCACCCCCTCAACACTCGGCCCAAGAACAAGCAAGCTCGGTTGCACCATCACCGTGCAATTCCTTCTCGAACGCGCGACCTTCACGAATGATTTCTGGTCCATCCACAGCTCCAAACACGATCTTGACCGTTGAATAGCTAGTCGTGTTGTGCTCTACAAGATTGTAGTTGAGAGTTTCTTGCAATAATGCTTAGATTTGAAGAAAATTGGAGGAGAGCGAATTGAATTTTCGGCCGTTCATAGATGTGGGTGGCGGCTGATGAAGTTAGGGTTTTTTTTTTTTTAATTTCTAAAGAGAAGGGTGTCTATTTATAGAGAAAAAACGAACACTATTCATCCGGGAATTCCGAACTCCGATTCACGCGCCGTAACCAGCATTTCTAGGGTTTACCCCGCGTTCCGGACAAAATGGAACAGGTTTCGGAAGCTAATTCGGACATCTGTGCGAGTTATGGCAATAAACGTTCAATTTAAATTAAACCGATTTAAACGATTTTCTAGGCGTTTTAATTTGTACCGGACAAACGGTAAATCCAATTGACATGAAATTTGAAACCTTACAATAATATCACATTACGGATCCGATGAAAATAGTTTAGTCGAAATCCGAGACTTTTTGAAAAATGGCTATTTTAACTCGCCAAATTAATATTAAAAAACAATTTCGATGCGTTTCGAGCTGCCGCGATCAAACGATAACTCCGATTGACACGAAAATTGAAATCCGGTAATAACTAACTATCACGGATCCAATAGAACTGGTCTCGTTCAATTCTGAGACTGTTCAAAAATTGACTATTTTCACTAGTCGATTAAATATTAAAATATTCAATTTTCAAAAATTAACTTTTAATTCGATTTTAAAAGTTCTAAAATATCTTTCTAACTTCAATATGATAAAATAAAATTTTACAAATCATTTTCAATCATATTTAACTCAATTTTCAATTATTTCCATAATTTAACATATTAAATTATTGATTTAATTATCCAATTAAATCCAATTATTCAAATAAAAATTTATTCGACTTATAAATTCACTTATTAATATTTAAAATTAATTAAATATTCAAATTTTAATAAATTAAAATTCTGGGTCGTTACAATCTTCCCCCCTTAAAAGAATTTCGTCCTCGAAATTATCAAGTAAGAAAAGTTACAGAACCTATTAATTTTCCCAAAATTCATAATTAAACTTCTTATAATAACTTACTAAGTTTTCAAATCATACTTAGTTATCTTTTCAAAAACAACTACTATTGTTTAACTTTCAATTCCAAATCAAAGTTAAAGTTTTCAAAAAATTTCAATTTTCTCAAATTTTTTCTAATGCCTTAAATTTCCGGAAAAATTCGCCATAGTCTCCTTTGCGCGGCTCGATCCGAAAAAAAATGACAGTATATATATCACAAATATACATCTCATCAAGTAATGAGGCATCCCGCAGGGAAAAAAGTATAAAAGTACGGTATGTAATCCGAGATATGTACCTTATATTTTATTAGCGAGCATATACGGCTAATATAGCGCGAAAGCGAGCTCCAAATGCGAAGCAAACGCGATCCGCACCTACTAATAACTCAACAAACAACATGAGAATCATGCATATGGACAATAGTATCAATATACAACATATAGCAACATAACACCTATATATGCCAACATAGCAAATGAAACAAAAGCAATATCTTCAACCATCAATCAACTAACATCCATAACCAATTAATATTCATTCATATTCTCATTAATATTAAATGAATTGGGTTTTCAATTTAATCACATTTGATTCATTAATAGTGGATGTTCTTACCAACATTCATTTTCAATTAGTTTATATTTACTAATTCATATTCAAGTTGGTTCACTTCCAAATCAAATTCAAATCTATTTAAGATTCACTTAACTTTCAATTGGATTTCAATTACTTTAGCTTTCAATTTCATTAACACTTAATGAATTATATACAATCAACTAACAATCATCTAACAACCAATGTATATCTATTACAACCAATTTCCTTTGCTTATATTCATTCAATTTGGTTTAATTAAATTGATTTTCATTCAACTATTCAACTTCCAATAACATTAGATTTTAATGAATTTACACTTACGTTCATTATTCCATATCAACTTTATTAATTTACTTTGATACCTAAATCAACTTCATCCAACATCTTTTAAGTTATACATCATTTTATAAACACCACTTGGTTTTACTTAACTTAAATTCCAACTTATAAATCAATTCAGCTTCCAATTTTAAAGTAAATTTCCATTTAACTTTAAATTCATTTTTTATTTATAACTCATATTTATAAATATATTCATATAGTTTCACTTCTTATACATATAAGTTTATTTCACAATTGTAAATCACTTTAATTATAATTCAATTCTTATAATTCTTTTGCTTATACAAGTATTCTTTTATTTAGATTATTCAAACAACTAAACAATCTACTTATATACACTTTAGTAATTCTGAAAAATTATTTCTTTATATATATAAAATATAATCAAGGTAAAATTATTTCATTTACCCAATTTAAAAACAATATTGTGTCGAATTGTTCTATTCAAGTGTTTATAAAACCCCTTCGGCATAGTTGTCGAGACCACGCTGAAGAGGTTCATATGCCACTCAATAAACCAATCATCACAATATAAAACAATTTTATATATTCACTAACAAATACGCTCTCATAGTTATTATTACACTCAAACTCATTCTAGAGTACTACTGACTCTATCTCTAATGAGTAATACCCAACAGAACCATGGTTGTCGCTTAACCATATGCTCTGATACCACATTGTAACGATTGTAGTGGTCACAACCGGTAGGCTTTTAAACCATCCCAGCCCCACCGTGGCTTACACTGATATCCCAAACTTGCTTTTACGGCCACCCTTTCGAATGCCACGGCTTCGCCTAACCAACCCCGTAAAGAGGACGTGTGGGGGTAAGAGTCTCCCGTTCGCCACCAAACCGCGAAGCGAGAACCCCCCATCACATATCACCTAGCATAAGCAAGACTGGTGTGAGAACACAAAACAGTTTATTTATCTTTAAAATCAAAATAGAGGAATATTTTTAAAGTCAATTCGCAATGCTTTTTAAAAATGAGACTACCATAAGACCTCCCGCCACACACACAATGCAAACGCAGACTTGGAGGAGATTTCTCCTTATGATAGTCAAAGATGCTTGATACGCATTAAAAAGAACATTTGATATTATTATTAGTGCATAGTGTAGAGAAAATCATTTCGAAAGTAGAATATAAATCTTAGCCAGCATAGGTACCATTATATTATGCCTACTATAGCTACCATATTAAATAGCAGGTTCTACAACTAAAACCGTACAAGTCACGTATTGTTTCTTTGGATTTCCAACGAATGATCAGGCCAAGGAACTTCCCATTGCCACATGAGAATGCCTCTGGATGGACATCCCCGAGAACCAAACCGGATCTCTACCAACACAAGGTCGGGTTACCCCTAACTGAGTAACAACTGACCGAATATGCCATCCCCCGGTCCTTTGGGACCTTTCACCCGAGCGCTCGCAATCAATTCACACAATCATAAAGTGTTTTCAACATGAGTAAGTATCTGGGCTCCATACCATGATACCACCCTTTTCCAGAAGGAAATGCACATATCCTAAAGGGCGCTACCCCTCATAACCTTGCTGCATCTTTCCTGTTTTGACCATTCCGGGGTGTGAGGCTCGACGAAGTCACGTCCACAAAAACATACTTTATACAAAAGCCATGCTTTGGGTCAACAAATGATCATAGAAATGATCACCAGGATAGACGATCAAATAAACGATCCTATCAAAAATAATCAACACAATGATCATTTCACAGCAACACTCAGCATGTCACATTACCAAATTGGGAATATATCGCTGATAACCTTCAACTACATAACCTCTGAGCTCGTACGTCTCAGAGAAGGGTGTTAAGCTAAAAGAATAAATTCTCCGCCACCAACAGAAATATATTTGAAAGAAATCGGCTTTATATCTCAATTTGTAATGTCAGACATACAATCCATACAAGTCTGTTCCGGGATCGAACAAAACCGAAGGCACTTACAAAGAAGTCCTTGCAATCCGGATATTCACAATCCTGATCGGATTTCCCATCACATATGGAGAACTCAATACCGGAGCAACTCGGTGCAGAGTCAATCGACAGGTCATCCTATCGCTCTCGCAAATATCGGGTCTTCAACACCGATCTTTAATGCAATTCATAACGTCGTATCACTATTCGGAATGGGTAATCCGAATAACGAGCGCAATAATTTAAAAATAAGTGTGCATTCAAATTCAACAAATCACAACAAATACCTATCAAAGGTAAATATTGATAGTCGGTTATTGAACTATCAATGGATATGCACAACATCACCAGATTCCAAATAATTTTCCAAATTATTTATTTCCCAAAAATCATATCTTTACAAGATATATAATTTCACACTTCAAAAATAAATCAATATTTATTTTTAAACAAATTCCACTTCCTTTTATAAATTCCATAATGAATTTTCATTCCAAAATATCCATGCATATACGATTTCAATTTTTCATTTCAATTTATCTTCAAAAAGATAAATTCTCTAATATTCACTTTATATTGGAAAACATTTCCATACTTATTTATTCATAAGTAATTCACAAATTTTATTTATTTTCAACCATTGGAAAATATTCAATATACTTAAATCGAGATTAAGTATATATTTCATTCTTTAATGAAATCATTCTCTTAAACATATTTATTTGGGCCAAAACGAATGTTACGTAAAACATCGTTACGACAACCCAAAATCACTAGTATAGGGATTCGAAATTAAAATAGATATATAAATCCCAATACTATACAAAACATTTCCTTTCGGGAATCATTTACTATAATTACAGTGTTATAGTCCACCATTTCCTTTTATTTCTCGAAAACGTCTATTTCAACAATGAATGTTGAAATCTATGGTTTCGAATCTCAACATATTTAAAATATCGTTAGATCGTTTTAATTCTGTTTAAAATATCACATTCTAAGCATTTTCTTTAACATATTATTCATTATTCAAAAACATGAATATATTACGTTAACACATTTCATCCTTCTATTCATTTTATTTCAAAGGATTATTCACCGTCTAAAACGTGAATATAACTCCATTAATAGGTTTCAACAATTTACTTATCAAAATAAGTCGTTTGCGGATTTATAAAACAACGTTTATAAACTCCATTTCTATTTATTTTATAACAACTTCCTTTTATAAATTCCTTTATTAACCTATTCCAGTTTATAACTCAATTATAAACTAAAAGTTCATACTATAAGTTAAATACTTATAATTTATTCGTTTACAAAAATCGTTCCTTTGAACTTCATAATTATAAATCCTATAACTTATAAGATTCAATGATTTATCCAAAACCATTCTTTTAATAACTTTATAAAATTTATAAATCTTACTATTTATAAATTTCATTTATAACTTCACCATTTATAATTTTATAAATTCCATTCACATATGCAATCCATTTTCACTTCATTCAAACACTTATAAAAACTCGTTTTATAATGTCAATATTTCAATTTATAAATATCCCTTTATAAATCCTTTAATATAAATCAATTTATATTACTATTTTAAAACGTCTTTAAACTCCTTTAACAATTTCATCATTTTGATTTATAAAATAATCAAATTCTATAAATCCTTTATTTAAACTTTTCACAATAATTTCAGAAATCCCAATTTAAACTATTTTATAAAATTATTAACCCCATATTTCAAAATCAACTTTTAACTATATTTCTCAAAAATCATAATTTTTATAACATTAAAAATTATAACGTTTATTTATTTAAAATGAATCAATTTCCAAACATATAGTATATTTTCAAAAATCACTTTAAAAATCATTTTAAAATTCCAAATTTGGTCCAATGATGCTACATACCAAATAGTCAATCCCGACAACAACGATATCATATATCGATATGATAATCCATCAAATATCAAAATATCTGAAATCAAATAAATACTGTTGAGGAATCCAGTTGGATCCCTCCAACCTGTTTTCCTGCATCCACAAACATTAGCACAATACCAATTCCGCTCCAGTACGGAATTATCGCGGTATATGGGATTTAAAATATTATCCGCTTAATAGACGGCGCAATAGGGTCTCATCCGCTATACAAATGCAGGAAATCAATAACTCCAGTATATATATATGCCAATATATATATATTGCTATTATATATAATACCAATTTCACTGTTAATGAAATATTCGCGGTATATGTTTTTAATAAATAACATCCGCTTACTAACGGCGCATAATGTCTATTTTAACAATCAATAGATAACAATCATCATTCAAACATGCATTCAAATATTTTAAATCTAACTATTTAAAATGAAATCGAAACTGATTCGATTGAGTGAGAAGTTCTCACCTTGATTTCAATTTCGTTTTAGCGATTTATTTCGACTAAAATTAAACGGACGTTTAATTTTACCCAAAATTCTCACTAACTCCAATGACTCCAATCCAATTCCATAGCGTAGCGCTCGTCCATACGATTCCAACGCAACTGGTTTCGCGCGTTTTCGACCTCGTATGAAAAAGTTATGAATTTTATAAGTTTTACACAAATTTTATAATTAAAATTTACAACTATATTTAAAATTTTAACCTTCAACTAATCCTAGCCCTTGGATCCAAACCCCACATCTCAGCCGTGCGCACCCCCCCCCCCCTTTCTTCCTTCACGCAAATCATCTCCAGGTGATAAAAAGCACGGCCGAACCCACATCACATAATTAGGGTTTAAATTCGCACCCCTCAAACGACGACTAAACTCGATCATCTCCTCACCATTGAAGCGCCATCACCCCCTCAACACTCGGCCCAAGAACAAGCAAGCTCGGTTGCACCATCACTGTGCAATTCCTTCTCGAACGCGCGACCTTCACGAATAATTTCTGGTCCATCCACAGCTCCAAACATGATCTTGACCGTTGAATAGCTAGTTCGAGTTGTGCTCTACAAGATTGTAGTTGAGAGTTTCTTGCAATAATGCTTAGATTTGAAGAAAATTGGAGGAGAACGAATTGAATTTTCGGCCGTTCATAGATGTGGGTGGCGGCTGATGAAGTTAGGGTTTTATTTTATTTTTTTAATTTCTAAAGAGAAGGGTGTCTATTTATAGAGAAAAAACGAACACTATTCATCCGGGAATTCCGAACTCCGATTCACGCGCCGTAACCAGCATTTCTAGGGTTTACCCCGCGTTCCGGACAAAATGGAACAGGTTTCGGAAGCTAATTCGGACATCTGTGCGAGTTATGGCAATAAACGTTCAATTTAAATTAAACCGATTTAAACGATTTTCTAGACGTTTTAATTTATATCGGACAAACGGTAAATCCAATTGACACGAAATTTGAAACCTTACAATAATATCACATTACGAATCCGATGAAACTGGTTTCGTCGAAATCCGAGACTTTTTGAAAAATGGCTATTTTAACTCGCCAAATTAATATTAAAAAACAATTTCGATGCGTTTCGAGCTGCCGCGATCAAACGATAACTCCGATTGACACGAAAATTGAAATCCGGTAATAACTAACTATTACGGATCCAACGGAACTGGTCTCGTTCAATTCTGAGACTGTTCAAAAATTGACTATTTTCACTAGTCGATTAAATATTAAAATATTCAATTTTCACAAATTAACTTTTAATTCAATTTTAAAAGTTCTAAAATATCGTTCTAACTTCAATATGATAAAATAAAATTTTACAAATCATTTTCAATCATATTTAACTCAATTTTCAATTATTTCCATAATTTAACATATTAAATTATTGATTTAATTATCCAATTAAATCCAATTATTCAAATAAAAATTTATTCGACTTATAAATTCACTTATTAATATTTAAAATTAATTAAATATTCAAATTTTAATAAATTAAAATTCTGGGTCGTTACATGATCAGATTGAATATTGCGTGTGGATGATCCATACATAGCATACGGGATTAGATATATGCGTATTATATTTTGTTGGTTTATGGAGAGTTCAGGAAATGACTCTTTGATTTGTTTTGGGGTAGTATGAAAAATTATCTAAGTAATAACCCAAGGCTGATGAGCGTAAGGTACGCTTAATAGAGTATTTGTCATCCTCGTGCAATGAGAGAGTTCTTGAACCTAAGAAAATAGTGAGCTTTATTTGCTTGTAAATTTTGAATATTGTTGAGTACTAATGTTTGCTTATTTTTTTTAATAATTGGTCATGTTGGAATTTGAGGATGAAAGGTTTTAAAAGGGAGAGAATGTAATGATCTAAAATTTCAAACACTTGGTATTTGAATATCCGAATTATTTAAATATTTGAATCTTACTTAAATATGATTAAATTGATTTTGTAACATTATTCATCCCCTTATAATTAATGACTAATGAAGGTAAAATTGTTTTTAAAATATGTTTACAAAAATAAATAGTTTGAAGAAATATTGATATTGTGATCGAAAATCATTTTATCGATAATTGGTTTTTACTTGATATAAGTTATTCGAACTTTTTGGGCTTGCCTAATATTTTAATATGCAATTAATTCGCAACTAAAAATATTTAGTGTTTATGACTAACTAAATCAAATTAGTGATGTAAGCTATGATGTTACTTAAGATACTTTAGAGGAGGGTAGTTTGAGAAGACTTAGGGAAGATGTAAAGAGAGAATGAGGTGGAAAGGTGAGCACGTGGAGGGGAAGTGGGTTCTTGGCTGGCCATAGAGGGTGATGGGTGAGTGGTAACCTCTTGGAAAAGTTTATTTAATCTCCTTAGTTGTTTCATAAATGGTTTTGCAAATTTATTAACATAGAAAACATTTAGTCTTTGTCCTCTTCTCTCTTCTTTTGATCAATGAAAATCAACTCCAAACTTCACAAAACTTTAGCAACAGGTTTAACACATCATAGCAACAAGGAATAGAAACTCAAAAGCATAAGAAAAGGAGCACATCTCCAAACCCTAGCATGGCCGTGAGAAAAAGATGGAGGTGGGGTGTGGCCGAGAGCAAATAGGGGCTAAAGGTGGTTTCTTTAAATGTTTGTTGATGGTAGGAGGTGGTCTTATGTTCATGAGGCTTATGCTTCGTTGTAGGATTGTTTTGGGATGATTTTACTCACCATTGAATGTGTATATATTATGTATATATGTCACATTGAAGTATAAAGTTAATGAGGTATGCAAATTATAACTTTTGGATCCCCCTTGCTTTGGAAAGCAAGTGATAACTTTATATATGATATTGTCATCTCTATTAACTCTAAAACATGTATCATGGCCTACAAATTATTTTTACATGCTTGGATTGATTGTTTGTGAAGTTGAAGCATGTTCGAAAGTGTTTGAAGCGAGAAAGGTCGCTATAAGTGCACTCGAAATCCTTTGTGTTAAATGGTTATTTGTAAATATATTTTGAAAGAATATATCTTGTTTACTCTCTACACTTATAATAGCATATGGGACAGCGAGAAAATGGTTTGAAAAGTTATAGAAATGATGGAACAAAGTTGTAAAAGTTAGAAGCGAAATATCATTATAAGTGCAGTTTGAAATAGCCAATTTTTGAGAATTTTTATTATGATTTTAAAAAATATCCTTAGGGTTTTTTTTGCTTGGTCTTTAAATACCCTAAGTATACTTCTTACAATAGAAATTTCAGATCTTAAATCATTTATACGAGCGGAGGAAACTAGTCACAAATTTAATGCTTGTTCTCATATGCTTTCTGTCTAATATCTTTTACAGCACTTATAAATGCTGTTTTTAACCTACAGTAGTATTTCTGGACTTTTTTACATCATTATTGTTGTTTTAATCTATTTTGGTGATTTAAAATGAGTTTGAATGATATTTGTATTAAGTCTTTTTCTGAAATCTTTTTAAGGGTATTTAATAACACGTATTGGAGTGTTTTAAAAGTGGTTTTAAGTTTATATATTTTTAATAGTTAATTATGAATTTTTAAATTAATGGGTTGTATATAAAAAACAAACTTTTCTATGATTCTTGTTATATTTTAAATTAATTATTTTTATGCAATATTTTATATGGACATGTAAAATGTATTTATAAGTATTTTAAAAGTGTATATATCTAAGTTGGAAAGTTAGTTGAGTATTTTATAAAAAAGATAAAGCTGGTCTTGGTTATAACATTTAATTATAATGAATGGTTTAAGAAGTAATTAAAAAGTACATTACTTTGTTAAATAAGTGCAATATACTTAGTTCTTTAAAAGGAATATTTAAAGGTAATGTTAAGTATAAAATGGTTTTGGGTTTATAGTAAACAATGTTTAAGTAATATTTGTTTTTAACCTTTTTGAATTTACTTTTGAATATAAGCTGATCTTTAAAAAAGAATGTTTAAAAATAATGGCAAGTATAAAGTATTTTGGGTTTATAGTAAACAATGTTTTGGTAACATTTTTGTAACTGCTTTGATTACATTTTAAGTGGATAATCTGGTCAAGTGATTTGTGAAACCTTTAAGATAAAAATATGAATATATTTTAAAGAATGTAAAGAGCAGAAATGAATAATGAAATAATAATATCCATGTATATATCTTTTGTAAACTTATTTTAAATATATATATATATATGTATGTATGTATGTATGTATGTATGTATGTATGTATGTATGTATTTACAAATAAGTATTATTTGAAAATACAGGGATTGGAAGTAGCTTATGCGACTTAATCATGCTCTGTGTGTTTATTTGTTTATGGAAAGTATTTACTCCTATTCTTAGCACTAAAAGCTAACAGAGTAGACTTGTTCTATCTGTGAGAGTTAAGATTGAGGTGTCAAGGTAGGGCTTGGATGCTACCATTGCTCTTACCTGCCAGGCTTTACTCTTGACCGAGAATATTGTAAGTTGAGAAGGTCGAAAGTGTGATAAGTATACAAGACTTGATTTCCATTTTCGACTGTTTTATTGCTATCGAATTTTACCAAATTAACTTAAAAAGTATATAAGAGCTTCATGGCTTCATACGGTTTGAGATCCCCTGGGGAGGACTCATTTGTATAAAACGTCTCTTGCTTTAAGAACGTATACATACGAAATCCCCATGCGAGGACTCCTTTTTATAGTTCGCTTACTTTTAAAAGAACTGAAACTGAGCAAACCAGAAAATCACTGATTTAATTTTGAAGGGATTAGGATCGAATAAGTATGATTAAGTATTACTAAAAACCACTTCAAAACTGATATTAAATCTCTTTGTTTTGGAAGCAGATATGGAGTGAAATGTTATAGAATTATACTGTCCATCCTAAGGTTAGGTCCAAGAGAGAGGTCGTCATTAACATTTCAAACGATGCTACTAAGGGTATTGTCTATCTCAAGGTTTATTCTAAGAGAGAGGACAAAGTTATCATTTGTCGGACGACTATGTTGGAATCCATGGAGAGTTCAGGACCTATTCGAGTGATGAAGACTCGTGTGAGAGATGTTGAACATGACTTCACCATTGAAAATGATAGAAAACAGAGTAGTACTCATAGCAAATGGGTTTAGCTAACAAAAGGGTACATCAATTCCAAATATCGAGAGATGCTTTCGATTGAGGTGCACAAAAGTTGACGGTATTTGATATCATGTGTTCGGGTATGGACCGGCTATGTTTTATCTAGTAGTATACTTTATCCAGAGATACACGTGGTTTCGGAAGGTATTTTCTGACCCCTTGTCAAGTGGTTAGCCTCGAACCTTATCGGCTTTAGTTGTACTTCTAATATTGTTGTGTTGTGAGATGCAAGAGGCATAGCTATTTTTTGATTTATGTTCTATACCCTAAACACTATCTATTATATCGCCATATGTACTTGTTAGATGGTTTAGTTCTTTTAAAGGGAAAACTATTGTGATGAGTCAAACGGTCACAAAAGTTACAATTATATCATAGCTACATATTTCTTGAGTTTCTCACACTAAGCAAGTATGGCTTATGGTTTCATCTTTCGCTTAATTTTCAGATGCTCTTTCAAACAGTTTAAGAAAGACAGGTTTTCATTGATATTCATTGGAGCTCAAGGAGACAAGCTGGATGTTTCACCTACCATAGTTTTTTTTAATTCTATTGCGTTACTAGTATGTATATATCAGCATTTGTGAGGACAAGATGTTATAACAGTCCAAGCTGATGATAGTACTTCAGAATGTAACTCTGAAATGCTATGTATCTTAGGGTAACACTTTATACTATCTTTTTGATATTTTATATTATCACTCCACTTTGAGATTCAGATGTATTGTTCTCTTCTTTCTTATTCTTTTTCGTCTTTATTTTACCCTAATAAATTATCTTTCTAGGGCTCGAGTGTTTGGCACATGAATACTATAGATGTATTAGCGTCGATATATAAGGATCGAAAAGGCGGATCGTTACAAAATAATTTCAATAATTGATTTGCTTTGATTTGCGAATATTTAGTTAATTCTAAGTAATTAAATAATGGATTTTATAATAGAAATAAAACTCTTTTAAATAATTAATAATAATGGTGAAATGGTTTTTCAAATTTTTTGCAAAAATATTTAGTTTGAAGAAAGATCGAAAATGTGACTGGAATTCATTTTTAGAATTTTCGACTTTTCGTCAGCTAAAAGTTATCGAAAACATTGTGAACTTTTTAGCATCAGTATACACCTTTGTAAATAAGTTAGCATATCAATATATAGGTGTATTAGTGTATGTATGTATGTATGTATTCATGCCTAATTTTATAACGTTTAAAATAAAAATATAAATGTCACATCATTAGAAACATCTACAAAGAGTACTTTAAAACATGTTTGCTTGGAAATAAGAAGAAGGAACATGGGTTTGGGTGTGAATGCAAGATGTGGAGGAGGCTAGGAGAGTTGGAAAGAGGGTAGTGAAGGATAAAGGACAAGTGCATTCAGGTAATTTGCTTTTTCTCTTGCTTATAAATAGCCCTTCACTTCTTCAAATATTTTCTCCTCTTTATTTAATCATACCCTCCTCATCTCTTATCCTAATGGAGAAATTATCTTTTTGAAACCATAGAAATTCTAGTGGCTGCAACTTTCATTTTTACCACTTATTCAAATTTTGAGTTTAGCCATGTCAAAATATCATTTATTTGCAGAGTGTTTTCAGATCTTTATTTTCAAGTCTGAAAATATTTCTTCTTATTTTGACCATATCTCCCTCAAAACAAACACAAATTGAATAATTCTTTTTTTAAATGGTAGAGAAGAGAACTTACAAGAACTTTCTTTTTGACAACTTCTCCAATTTCGAGTGTAACATAGCCAAAAATCCAAGAGAAGATGACTAAATTTTGGGTCCAGTTTTGTGAATTCAACATTATCCAATGACCCTCCACCTCTCCAAAACAAGTCTCACCTCACCTATACATGTCATGGCCGAGCTTATTTCTAAGTTTTAAGTCAAAAGGTTAAGCTTTTCATAGTTCTAAAGTTATTTCAAGTTTTCAAAAGGGTTTCGCAAATTTTCGGTGAGTAAACTTCTAACTTTTGAAAAGATGTTGCCTTTGTATATATGATGGTTATGTGTTATTTATATATGATGTTAATATTTGGATTATGATATGGTTTGGATGTATATGTATGTGGTAACTTGTGTTTTAGCATTTGACTTGAATCGATGGATTAAAGAGATGTGTTTGGATTTAAAGTTGTGATCTTTGTGATGTATGGTGATGATATGATTTAGTATTTATAATCTTGGATATGTGATTAAATGCTTTGGAAGGTAGAACTTGAGATGTTGTATAGGACTTGAGATCCATTTTGAAAATCAAATCGTTTCCTAGTTTCGATTTAGTAAATGTTTTATTTTGTTTTGTTTTAGTTTCAAACTTTAGTTAAAGTTTTTAAAAGTCTTTTAAATTATGTTAAAGTAAGAAAAAGTGAAAAGTTAAAGTTTTGGATGGTTACTTAGAAAAGTAATTCTAAGTTAATATATCCATAGCGATAGTTGCTATGGATGCGGTTCGGGGAATTTAACGATTTTAAAGTTATAAAAGTGTTTCCATTAAATGTTTTTGAAAAACCATTTTCAAACTAAATTAGCAAGCATATAAGTTAATTATTGCTTAATTAAGTATGTTTTAATAATCAATTAATTTATTAATTAATTAGTAATTAAGTTAAGTAATTAGTAATTAATTAGTATTACTTAAGTAAGTTTATTATTGATTAATTAAGGAAGTTTTAATTAATGATTAATAAAGTTAAGAGATAATTAAATATTAATTTTTATAGTTATCCAGTTTAATTACTTTAATTAATTATTATTTCATTAGAGGTTAATTATTTAATTAATTATTATTTAATTGGAGATTAATTATTTAATTAATTATTAATTAATTAGGGTATAATCATTAATTAATTATAACTTAACTAAGATTAATTAAGGTTTAATTATGATTTAATTATGATTTAATTTTGATTTATTAAGTTCTAATTAAGCTTTAATTTACGATTAAGCTTTAATTTATAATTTAAATTAAGATTTAATTGTTGTAAGTTATTCTAAACTTTATTGGTTATGTTTCAAGTTGGTTTTCTTTTATAAGTGAATTGATTTTCAATCAAGGGATCTCTTATCCATAACATTAGAACCAAAGGAATGTGAATGAGTTATACTAAGTTAAAGTGAATATTATGGACTTCCATTTAGTAGAATAAAACGTTTTTATGCTAAATTGTAAATTGTATGATTGTGTAGACATTCATTAAAAGAATAAATTCCCGTTTGTTATTTTATTAACTTGGATATTTACTTATATGGTTGATTATTATTGGTCGATTCCCTTATACATTTCTGCTTGTTATGTAAATACCTATGTTATAACTTTAAAAGTAAACTCGATTAAATGAGAACCATTATGGTCACTGAGCATTTTTCATATTTTTAAGTTCAATCATACATTTAATAATGGTTTCAAATTAAGCAATGATTTTAGTAGATGTGTTTTAAATCATTTTGTTTATCAAAGGAACCTAATTGATTAAGCATATTAAAGATGTTTTGTTTTAAATAAGGATAATTTATAAGGAGTTTTTATAGATGATTTGGATATTCATAAAAGAAATTTTATAAAGGGTTTTGAATATTTATAAATAAATTCTATAAAAGGATTTTGGAGATTTATAAAGAGTTGTATAAATGGTTTTGATATTTATAAATAGTTTTGTAAATTAATTTGGTGGTTTATAAAGAATTTTATAAGTGGGTTTGGAATTTAAGTAAAGAAGATTTCATAAACAAAAGAGATTTGTTAAAAGGATTTATTAAAGGAAATTATAAAAGAATTTGAGATTTGATTTCCTTTAAGTGGCCTTGTTAATTCTGGTGGTATGGATGTTCGTTCCACACTTAACACCAAAAGAATATTGTTTAAGGTTATCTTTATCTCCAATTTAAATAACATTTTTGTTTTTATCCTTTAATATGATTTTGAAATAAGAAATCTTTGACAAATATTTTGTGAATATACTTATGTTAGTTAGATAAGTATATGAATATTTTGATAAATGTTTTGGAAATAGATCTAAAATAAATGAAAGATTTATTTTAAGGTTTAATGATTGTTATGGATAATTAAATCCCTGAATTTTTTGTTGTTTGTTTATTTGATAGTTAAATAACCGACTATCAAATCTTGGCTAGTTTTGACTTAGGAAGTATGATTGTATATTCGAGTTTCCTGCCAAGGACTCGAATACTTGTTACATATTTCCGAAAGAACAGGGAATGAGTCAACAGGAAATTGTCATTGCTGGTTTGGAGAGATCGGGATCAGATTTCTATCCGAAAACCACTTTGAACTAACGTATGTTTTTGCACAGAAGACACCTTGAAGGTGATTGAAGAGGATGCTCCTTGAATAGCCTTTGGTTTTGTTCAGATCTGGAACAAACTTGTATTGATGAATGTTATCATTGCATTTTTGCCTGGAGGGAAGTGTTAGCATTCCAAAGTGGATTGTTAAACGTTAAGAGTGTAGCCTCTCAAACATCACATCCTAGTAATGGTTAAAACATGGTAGATGTAGTAGGACCATGTAGGTCGCACCCATTAGAGTATGATCATCCCAAGATCTAGTGTTGATTCCCTATGTATGCTTTGGACCCATTTTTTGTTGTTGATCGCAACTAAGGGGTGATCATATTTGGTACTACCTAGTTCAGGGGTAGGCCGTTCCTTTGTTGGCAAGGGTCAAAAGGTTTTCGATCCCATTATACCTTTTATCAAGAGGTGTATTAATTTTCGAAAGGTGGTCCCTTACCTTGCCATTTGTTGGAAATCCATTCTCTGGTATAAGCATATGATTTTTGATAGTTTATCTATTATTGTTTTCATGTCCACACATCACAGATACTTGGCTATTAAATACATTAAATCCTAGACATTTTTATAATATCATTGGAATTTTACAATAAAAGTGTATTGGTTATCGTATGGTAAAAATCCGTCCGTGTTTATGTGTGGCGTGGTTTTACGAGATACCGTTGATTTTAAAAGAGTTTTAAAAGTAATAATTCAGTTACTTTGATCTTACACACACTAGACCCATGTCCGACTTGAAGTTTTATTTTTTTTCCTAAAACTCTTGGGTGCTCAAATTTTTATGAGTAGCCAAGTAGTCCAGGTTTTCTACGAATACATTTTGGAGGGGCTGGAGCAGAAGTCTTCATCGATAGCTAGTTATTATCTTGTTTCCACTATATTATATATGTATATTGTATTTGTTAAGTAAGTATAAGCTGTTATAACGGTCCTAGGATAGAACTGCATTAGTATAACCCTGATGTATCATTTTGAGAAGGACTTTGTAAATAATTATGTTGACAAATATATGTTATTCCGTTGTGTGATGTGAACCTGTGATTGTTTAGTTTCTCCTTTCTTCTTTGTTATGTCTTCTTCTTTCCCCTAATGACTTGTCTTTCATACACTTAAATGATCGACACACAAATACCAAGGATGTATTAAGTGTCGTTTTTAGTTTTTAAAAAGGCAGATCATTACATATGGTATCAGAGTGCAAGGTTAAGCGAGAACCTTGGCTTTGGTGGGGCAACCCATTAAGAGATAAGGTAATGGAATGCCTTATTATGAGTTTGATTGTACATTAGATGTGGGTGCGTACTTGTTAGTGATAAAAAATATTTTATACTGTGGTGTTTGATCTTTTGAGTGGCTTATGAGTTCTAATGGACGCGCTTCATTAACATTGTTGATAGGAATTTCTAAACACTTAAACAAGACCAACTGACATAGTATTGTTTTGAAATTGGGTAAATAAAATAATTTTACCCAGAATATGTGTTATATATAAAGATTGATTTTCAAAATTAGTATAGTATGGTATAGTTATATGAAGTGTAGGTTGTTAGGAGATAATAATATTTTATTATTATCATTTAGGGATTGTTTAGTCATGCTTGTCCAGTTTGAGCATTAACTATTATTAATGTGTATAAGCAGCTTCCCTTTTTAAGATACAGGTTGGGTAGATAAAAATTTGGAAAAATATTGAAATGAACACCTTGTGAATTAAGTTTCACAATTTGACTATAAGGCGTTTGATGTTAATGTTGAGGTAAAAATTGATTTAATAAAAGATGTTTGTAAAAAAAGTAAGAATATTGTGAAATAAATATTTGAAAATGGTTTTGTAAAGGTTGATCTTATAAAATGAATTATTAAGATGTGTCTTTTGGTTAAAAAGAATTTAAGCAAGAAACTTGTGGACTTAAATCCTAAGGCTTTTGAAAAGGGTTTTCAAGGCTTTGAAAAGTAACAATAGTATTATTTGAAAGAAATTTTGATTCAAGAATTAAATTTTTGGGTGTGAAAATTTTATGTAAGAAGTATTTTCTTTAGATTGGCTAGAGGGAATGAGTCTTGTGACATCCTCTATTTTTAGGTCCGAAGCTTAGCGCTACAGATGCTGCAGTCATCTATAATGTTAACTTCTGATGATAAAATACGGTAATGCTAATGGTATCCATAATATAAGAAGCACATGAATATGAAATAAAATCAACACAGATTTCAAAAACATCTTTTTTGATTACATTTCAAATCAATATTTCATATTCAACTACATAATCCCAAAACGATTCCCATGTTTTGACCAAATATAATTATTACAAATTACATCAAGAGCGACATATGAAGATGCCCCCTTGGATGATCAGAGTACTGGATAGATAAACATATCAGTCATAAATGCATCAATAGAGGAAACAATAATAAATAACTCCTCATAGCTAGCTCTGCCTCTTACCTATCTTCGAAAGTTTATTCGTCCAACCTACTAAACCTGAAAAGTCCTTAACTCTTAATCTACTCAAATTTAATTTTGAGCACCCAAGAGTTTAAGGGGAAACCATAAACTTCAAGTCAGACATAAAGCCTGGTGTGAATAATTCTATTAAATCTCGGTTTAATGATATTAAATGAGACCACGCCGCTTTGTAGATTCCCCTCACTAATATTCTTTTAAAATCGTATCTTTGCAAATCAAAATACTACAATCAAACTGACTATAACAATAATAGAAATAATATATATGCATATAAATCGATCAATCAATGGACTATCTATCCGAATAATATAGTTTTATCTAGCTGACTTTTAACCACTGGCTGACTCAGGCTTACCGGACATAATAAATATTCTAACTTCTGTTAGATGCAATACTGGACGATTTGTCCTTAACTTACTTCTCCTAGGTTGAACAGATCCTAATGGTTTTGCGGGATTGCCAATAACCTATCTCTACTCAATGTATTCCTTTCTGTATGTAACATCATTTTAGTCTTACCTATGATAAATCTCTACATACTAAAATTTTGGACTTATATTAGCTAAGCGCTACTAGCTAAAGTTTAAGGCGCGACCTCACACCAGTCCAATCTATTTTTGTAATATCCAAGTCATATACTTAGGGTTTACTACTTAGGATTAACTACCCTATTCAATTTTCCTTGAAAAACATTTCTTTCAAATTGATTTAACCTTTTAAATAATACTTAAATAGGAAAAATAAACTCTTTTCTTTATTAAAAATACCTATGCAATGATATATGCTTTTTACATAAAACAAAATGTATGAAAACTTAAAATCCATAAGGTTATCTATCCCTTCGAAATAAGATAAATACTTTAACCTCGAAAACATTAGGCTGAAAGGCCAAAACCTTCCTTCTGAATGTATTGAAAATAGACCTTCAAAATCATTACTTAAAATCTTAGACGACCTCTTTCGAAGCCATTAATCATATCTTTCTAAACACGTAAAACATACATTTCGAAAGCATTGGGTTCCAGTAAGAAGTTATGGAAGCATAGCTTCGAAACTAATTAAAAGTATTACTTTCGAAACCATAGTTTGAAAAAAACAAACTACAAAGTATAAAAGAAGACAAATTCGAAAGCTATCCTTTCGAAACCATTGCCTCCAAACTATTAGTAAAAGCGGCTAAGTCATTCCTTTCAGAAACATTGGGGAAGAGGCTTCAATATTAGGAAGGCGAAAGCCTTCCTTTCGAATACATTGTATTACGGTTATAAAGATAAGCGGCCTCTAACTAATGCGAAAGGTATAAATGCGGCAACTAGGGTATCGAAGGGGTTCAAAAGCGGCAACCCTTTCGAAAGCTTTTTTAAAAAACAATGACAAGTTAATGGATTCGAAAGCTAATAAAAGTGGATTGAACCCTTTTGAAAGCATACTTTCGACATCGTGCTTTCCTTCCGCCTTTCTCCATACACAATGTACCAATTACTTGATACCATGTGCATTTGTTTCGAATAGGTGCGAAAGGTTTATTGGGTATGGTGACGGAGCAAACAATGGAAGTGGCGAAGTTGTAATTCGAAATAAAATTAATTTTATTCTTTTAAAGTAATTCCTTTTCACCTAGCTTGCATAATTTTCCAAAGCATGATTGGTTGTCAATTCTTTACCAAAATTCTTTTCAAAAAAGGCTACCGAATTCAACATTTAACGATTGAAACATTTTAAGTTAAAGAGTCCTTCTTCATAATAAAACATTTAAGCCCTCTAACTTAAATAATTTAATAACCATAGTAAAACACTTAGAAAAAATCTCCAAAAATCATAATTATTCGCTTTAAATATCTTTTCTAACATATATAAATTTCAGAACCGAAAAAACTATTTAAATGCCTTAAATAGTTTAAGCCCAAAAAAACTATTTTCTCTCATAGAAAATTCATAATAAATCCACAATCACTTAGAAAATTATGAAACTTGAAACACACTTCTAAAATAATATTTTTGACCATTTACCAAAAACAAAACTCATTTGGATGTCATTTGATAGGTTTTCTAATCCAAAATATCATAAAATTCTTATTAAATATCCATAAATCATCAACTTAAATCATATAATCATTTAATTACTATAACATGGCATATATTTGCAAAACAAAACAGGCTTACCTTTAAACCGAAATCATTCATCAAAAATAGAGATGTAAACTAATTATTCACCTTGGCTTTGTGTTAAGAAGGTTGAGATTTGCCTTTAGATCGATTTGCCTAAGCTTTCTGCTTGAATCATAGCATTTCTTCTCCTTGATTCCTCTTAGTGCTGGTCGGCCGAGTTCTTTAGGGTTTTGGTATTGTTTGCGAAAGTTAAAAGAATGCGGAATGAAGAATATAAGGATTTAGGGTATAGAAACAAAAGCTATTCCCATTTACCCTTACCATACTCCTCCTACTTACTTATTTTTAATTCTCTTTTACTAATACATTCATTAAGGCATGTCTCCTTCTTAATTAACAAATCTCAATCTCTTAACTATCTACATTATTTCATTTAACTTATCCATTTAAATGTTCAAAATAATGTTAGTCAAAATTAGGATCATTGCAGACTCCCCTCTTTAAAGAATTTCATCCTTGAAATTACGATAAGGTACCCATAACAATCAGACATAAAGGTAAAACATACCATCAAACAAGTCAGGATAAGTGTCCTTAATCCTGCTATTGGTTTCCCACGTAAAGTCTCTCTCATCATCACTCCACTGGACTTTGACTAATTTGACTATCTTGTTCCTTAGTCTCTTTTCATCTCTCGCAACTATACAAATTGGTTTTCTAAGTATAGCCATATCTAGTTCCACTACTAGATCCTCTAACACATTCAGTCTAATAGTAGTCTCTGGGTCTCGAATACATTTCCTTAGATAAGAAATATGGAAAACATTGTGTACTCCTGCCAAACTTTCGGTCACTCTACTCTATACGCGAGTTTCACGACCCATTCTATAATAGGAAATGGTCTAATGAATCTTGGTGCCAATTTTCTTGATTTTCCAAATCTGATCGCTCCTTTCATCGGTGTTCTTTGGCAAAAATGTGATCTCCAGCTGAGAACTCTAAGTCTTTCCGTCTCTTATCAGTATAGATCTTCTGTCAGGACTGAGCTTCCTTCATTTCAGCCTGAATTAACTTAATCTTCTCTGCAGCAGCTTTAACCAAATCTGGACTAAGAATTAATCTATCCCTAGTCTCTAACCAACAAACGGGAGATTTTCATAGTCTTCCATACAAATCATTAAACGGTTCCATCCCTATACTTGTTTGATAATTGTTGTTATACGAAAACTCGACTAAGTGTAGGTGGTCTTCCCATGATCCTCCGAAATCTAACATGCGAGCTCTTAACAAATCCTTTAAGACTTTGTTAGCTCTCTCCTTTTGCCCATCTGTCCATGGATGGTAAGTAGTACTTATCTTAAGCTTGGTATCTATCACGTAGACTCTTCAAGAACTCACTAATAAATAAGGAATCTCTTTCGCTTATTATAATACTAGGAATTACGTGCAATCTAACTATATTCTTCATGAATAACATTGCTAAATCTGCCGATGTCCTGATCGACTTAACGGTATAAAATGTGTACTCTTAGTCAACCTATCCACTATAACACAAATACTCTCATTTGCTCTATTCGACCTTGACAACCCATTTATGAAATACATTGAGATAGAATCCAATTCCAGACTGGAACATCCAAAGGCTAAATAACCCACTTGGTTTCTGATGTTTCAGCTTTTACCTGTTGACAGTTCAAACATTATTTCATCCATAGGCCTACATCTCTCTTCATACCAATCCAAAAGAAACTCGTTTTCATGTCCTGATACATCTTAGTTCCTTCTGGATGAATAATGAACTTCGAACGATGGCATTCTCTAAGAACTTCCTTCTTATTATCCCTCACAGTTGGAACGCATAGTCGTCCTTTCTTCCTCAACCACCCATTCTGGTCAAGGTTGAAATCTTTCAAGTCATTGCTCTCTATTCCATTCCTTAACTTTTTGATCTGTTCATCTAATAATGTGTCTTCTCCCTGCTTAGAAGCAATCCTTTCAATCATCATCGCTCGAACTTCTAAACATGATAACATGGTGGTTCTGGACTGGAAGTACCCTAAGATCTCCATTGTACTCTGCATTTAGTCAATGCTTCTAAATATTTCCACTCAACTATCGTTGCTAATACTGCATTATGATTTTTTCTGCTAAGTGCATCTACAACCTTATTTCCTTTTCCTAGTGTGTACTCAATACCAAAGTCATATACAGCTATGAACTATAACCATCTTTGATGTCTCATATTCAACTCCTTCTAAGAGAATAAATATCTTAGTGACTTATGATCCGTAAACAAATCGAATATCTCTCCCAAAAGGTACCATCTCCACACCTTCAATGCAAAAATTATAGCAGCTAATTCCAAATCTTGAGTTGGATATCTAACTTCATGTTGTCTGAGCTATCGAGAAGCATAGGCAATCACTTGACCTCTCTGCATTAACACAGCTCCTAAACATGTTCCACATGCGTCCATGTATACCAATAAGTCCTGATACCCTTCTAGAACAACTAGCACATGTGCATTAATCCCATTTTTGGAATGCCTCCTCACACTTATCAGTCCAAACAAACTTCATATCTTTTCGAGTTAGCTTAGTCATCGGTGTGGCTATCAATGAGAAATCCTTAATGAATCACTGGTAGTAGCTAGCTAACCCAAGAAAACTTTTTATCTCGTCCACTGTCTCAGGTCTTTTTCGATTGTTCACTACCTCAATCTTAGCCACATCTATTGACAACCTTTTCTCTAAGACTACATAACCAAGAAACTTCACTTCCTTCTTCCAAAAGTGACACTTTGAAAACTTTTTCATCAACTGATGCTGTCTTAGTGTGTCAAGAACTATCCTAAGATGAACTTCATGATTTCTTTTATCCTTGGAATATATCAATATATTGTCTATGAATACTAATACAAATCTATCCGGATGCTTCAGAAAGATTATGTTCATCAAGTTCACAAAGAATGTTGGCACATTAGATAGACCAAACGACATCACTAATCATTCGTATGATCCATATACGGTCCTAAATTCAATCAAAAGAATATTATCCTCTACTACTCTAAGTCGATGAAACCCTGTTTCCAAATCAACTGAGAAAATAGTTTGGCTCTACTCAACTGGTCGAACAAATCGTCAATCCAAGGTAATGGATATCGGTTCTTTATCATCTTATCGTTCAGCCCATAATAATCGATACACGACCTTAACGATCCGTCCAGTTTTTTAACAAATACTATGGCTGCTCCCCAAGGTGAACAAGGTCAAATAAAATTCTTACCTTCTAGATCCATAACTGTACCTTTATGTTCTTCATCTCTATGGGTGTCATTTTACCTAGCGGTTTACTCATAAGTTCATCTCCTAGTACTAAATCTATCTGAAACTCAATGGCTCGTTTCGGCGGTAGTCCTATCACAGGCTCAATGACATCTATGAATTCTATAAAAATGAAAACTCGATTCAACTCATCTTCTTCATCCATAACACCTAACAAAGTGCAAGAATATAATTTCAGGTTTTCTACAGTGTATATAAACTGATCATTATAACTAGGATGTCTAAGTGATATTTTCCTATCATGGAAAAATATCCTAGCATCGTACGTACTTAACCAATCTGCACCCAAAATAATTTTAAAACCTACAAAATCAAACACATGCAAACTACAAGCAAATATATGACCTAACAATTCAAACTCTAAGTTGGTCACATCTCATACTAATAGTCGCATACCCTTTATTGAATTCGCAACCCTTATGGATGTAACTAGGTGTGAGGGTTTTAGGTTAAGCTTGTCTACTAAACTATGAGATATAAAAGAATGCGATGCATCAGTATCAAATAGAAATCTAACTGACATACCATGAATCAAAAGCGTACCTCATAACACAGCTTTTCCTTTCTCCCTTGATATTGGTCTTGAGGTAGCTGGTTCCAATGCAAACACTTTGCCCTTTCCATCCTTGGTCGGTTCCTTACACTGCTTATAACGTCTAATCTGATCACAGTTGAAGAATTTGATATCTTCTTCCCGATCACTTTCTTTCTATCTCCTGAGCGACATTCATTAGTGAAATGCCATTTCTCATCACACTTGTAGCAAACAACTTCCATCTTCCCATTCTTAGTAGCTCTATTCTTTTGAGCTCCGTTCTTATGGAAAAACTTTCTCTTTCGGTTATGCCCAACTTGAATTTCCACTAATTTGTTACCATTAAAGAAAGCAAACATTTCCTCATTACTTAAAGCTATCTAAACAATTACATCACATAGATCCCGAATATGTGGTAAAGTTGATTTAGCAATCTCGAGTCTCAATCCGCAGATGAACGTCTCATTCCTTTTGATAACCGTATAAACCATAGCATATTCGTATCTCGATAATTCCTCAAATCTGGTAGCATACTCAAGCACTATCATGTCTTCCTGCAACACCTCAGCAAACACCTAAGCAGAGTTGACTTGGAGATCTCCGACACAAATCTTTCTTCAAACCTCCTTCTGAATTTTACCCAAGTCATAGCCTCTTCGGCTACTCTTACAGTAACACTGTTCCACCAGTACAGTGATACTCCTTGCAACTGTCTGGATTCCAATCTCCTTTTTTGCTAATCATTAAGTCCTAAATCAGGAAAAAAATCCTTTTGCAATGAAGCAACCAATTCTCCCCTTCAATTGCATCCTCACTGCCGACAAATAGCTTTCCATCAAGCATGACATAGTCCCTACTCAGCACTGCATAGTTGTTGACCACTGGAGCTCTCTGATTTCCTTCTCCAATATTTCCTCCAACTAATCCCGTAGTAGCTCCAGCTTACATCATGTTGATGAAGAACTAATACATAGCTCGCATATCAACTTGCGGTGCTCCAACACCAATGTTAGCAGCTTGTGCCTAACCTAGATTCCTTCTAGTGTTTCCTCTGGCACTTCCATTGGTTATGTTGCTTCCTCCACTAAGGTTAACTCTTTCGTTCCTTGCATCCATATCTTACTTCCTTAAAATCTGAATTCGAGTCTTTGTAAGATACAGATAAATAGCCTAAGAGAGATGGAAGAATAGAGATAAAGCGTATACTTATATATAGAAAATACAAGTGCGTTACTCTAGCATTATCCGATACCCCAATCTTTCTCCTAATTCTTTAGGATTATTTTTCAAAAATCATTTTAAGTTTAAATTTTTTTGATTTTTCATAAATCTATGCTTTGATACGAGGTTGCAACATCCCTTTGTTGAATATGCTACTATATGATTTTTGTTTAATGATAGTAAACACACACACACACACACATATATATATATATTCATTTAAATGTATTTGTTATTGAACTATTTTATTTTCACATAATTAAAAAAATATTTACTGATTAAAAAAATAAAACATAATTTATATTCAAATAGATATTTTTATTCAAACAAATATTTATTACAATTTTGAATAGCACAAATTTAAGCTCTCACTATATACACATTTTTCAATTACATTACAATTTCAAATTACAACACAATTTTTCACTATACAATTGTTACATACATTTACACCTTACTATATATCACTCATTCACTCTATTTGATCTTCAACTCTATTCCAGATTGAATCCAGCATCTGATTTATCTGCAAAATAAACACTGCCATGGTAAAGTGAAAATTGAAATATTTTTGCAGTGTAAAATAAAATGTGTTTTTGAAAATATTATATGCCCCAATTATTTAGGTTTTTCATCATCATATTTATTTGGAATTCATCATACATGAACAACTTGTGACATGCACAGTGTATCACTGTACATGCCACAAGGCCATGCACACCGATATACACTTGATAAAACTGCAGGGACTGGTGAGCACAAGGTCAAACTTGAGCCGAGGTTGGATTCAACTCACGTTCAATATGAATAAAGTCACAACATGAGCACAAGGTCAAACCCGACCTAAAGCTAGGTTCAACTCAGGTGCAATACCAAAACACCACAAAATTATCGAGTACTAGAATCCAAAAACCAACATAAAACAAGCCTCGTCCAATAATTCAATGTATACACTTGAAAAATACTCAAACATTCAAACTCAAGGCAAGTGCAGACCTAAACTTGAATCTGTTCGAAGTGGTGCACCAAACAGTTCAGGCTAGTGGCATGGCACAAGGGCAAAAACCACAACAAGTAACATTTATATATGCAACCAGACTAGATACAAGAAAACGGAGTAACCTGACCATAATGCATCAATGAAATATAAATGCAACTGGACAAGACAATACAATATCAAAGGATGTACTAACACATGTCACTGGAACAACAAACCAAAAGGAACCAAAGACCATCACAGATACAAAAACGAGCAGATACAAATATCAATGGCAACATCAGCTTAGGTTCATACAGCAAGTAGCACGTTGGACACAGGTGCAATCAAGTCAAAAACACATATATACATACATATATGTATGTATGTATATGTGTATGGATACCATCAACCAAAGTGCAGAGAAATTCCAAAATCAAGATGAACCTAGATCTGAAGTTCAAAGTGTACCAGACCAAATTGAAACAGTACCAAAACATTTAATAGCAACAAAACTGCAAACTGTTTTTAAACACAAGAGGCATAGACAATAATGACTTCATATGGAACTCTTTTATTTTTTCTGGAAATAATGGAAGCAGTTCAAAGCTTCAAATGTACTTACCAGTAAAGCAAGGTATTTATGCAAAGACAAAAAAGTGGTAAACCGGAGAATACAACCAGACTCATATGAATACAACTCAATACAAAACAACCACCGTTGAAATAGAGGCTCAAAGCATGCATATGATCAGGCAATGTTGAAGACAACGCAAGCATACATATATACATATGCAAACACACACACACAAATATATATATATAGACAGTGCACATGTAACCAGAACCAAGTCCAACCGTAGAACAATTTCGAAGACATAAACATAACTACACAAGTGGAGACAACTGTTTCCCAGGGAATTGACCGGGCAACTTAGTACTCGTCCTGCCAAGGGAGTTCGGCCTGTAGAAGGGTCGGCACCATAGCACTACAACTTAGTACTCGGCCTACCAAGGGCGTTCGGCCTGAAGATGGATTGGCACCATATCGGTTCGGCATCATGGCACGCTCGGCATCTAAATAACATTCAGCCTAAGACATTACTCGGCCAAAGATGGCGCTCGGCCAAGGACTTTGATTGGCCAAGAGCATCGTTCGGCCTAAGACATTACTCGGCCAAAGATGGCGCTCGGCCAGGGACTTCGATCGGCTAAGAGCATCGTTCGGCCCAAGACATTGCTCGGCCAAAGATGGCGTTTGTCCAGAAACTTCATACGGCTAAGAGCATCGTTTGGCCAAAGGCCTCGTTCGGTCAAGATGGTGTTCAAGCATCAAACTCCTCGTTCGGCACCCATACCGTTCGGCACCAAACCGTTCGGTAATCAAGGATGGTTCGACATTCTCTCCAACACGCCCGGTCCAAACATTGCTCGCCCTACTCTTCCCCACAACGGACGTGTCGTTCGGCATGAAGAAACTGGGTCGGCACTCGACCGTTCGGCACGCTCGGTTCGGCGTATAGGACTTGTCCTATTTGGACCGAGTTATTCAGCTGCCAGGCCCACCAGGGAAGTCCAACCCACCTTTGTCTATAAATAGAGGGGCAGGGGCACAGGAAAAAGGGAGAGATTTTAGAGAACACTGGGGAGACTCTGCCATTTTCAACACTCATTCCAGACTTATTTCTTTTACTTTGCAATTGTATTCTAGTAACTAAAAACGGATTGTATCTGTAATCACCTATCAAGGAAATCAATAGAAATCAACTTTAAAGTCTACGTAGACAGTTACGCCGAACCACTATAAATTTGGTGTTCTTGTTCTTTGCATTTAAATTTACACTCTGTTCTCTATTTTAATTTACTTTCTTCATTAATCTCTCTACACAATCTTTCTAAGGGTGTTGGTGACCAATTTTGGTGTTAACATTTTGGTGCTTTCACTGAGAATTGAATTCTCAGGCTATTAGGATCTACTTTGTAGCTAGTGGATTGCATAAGTCCCCCGAAGGAGATCCATAATCATCCGTAGGCATTTGTTGATTCAACTCAGAGTTACTACCAATAACTCTACCATGGAAAGACCACGGACAAGATCAGCCTCTCAAAATGCAGATGCCTACGAAACTGCTAGTGTGCAACAACTCGGGACTAGCAATCAGTAAGCTGCTCAAGGTGCAGGACCCTCCAACCAAAACCGAGCAGAAGTTATTTCTCGAGCAGAATTCAATGACTTGATAAGAGAACTTAAGGAGAGTAGAAAGCAGCTTGTTGAGCAAATACAAGTCAATGCTGACCTCATAACTCAGCTTACTCAGCAGCAGCATCAGAATGCTGGAGGTAGCCCTGTCACTTACTCTGAAGATGATAGTTCGACTTCAGCTGATGAACCGCCTAAGCGTAGACGCTGCAAGGATGAAAATTCACAAGCAGGTGCCACTAATCGATCTACTAGAAATCAAGCCCGTTTAACGGAACCCCACTTCCCTTCTTCTATACAAACCCCGGACTTGATAGCTATGATCAGGCAGTTGATGAGAGAGAATCAAGGCATGACTAATGAAGATTGGGGAGTGTCGAAAAGCCATACTCCCTTCACGGATCCCGTTCTACAGGCTGAATATCCGAGAAAGTTCAGCATGTCCACCATTCTAGCCTATGAAGGGAAAACTGACCCTGGACAGCATGTAATGAGGTATGGATGGATGATGGATTCAGCAAGAGCCAATGGCGCAACCAAGTGCAGGTGCTTCCTGATTACTCTATCCAGAATTGCCACCATGTGGTTTACTCGACTTCCCCCATGATCAATATCCAGCTTCTACGAATTAGCAATGAAATTCAAAGAACAATTCAAGATACACACCACCCGTCCAAACGACGTGATGTCCTTATCAAGTGTGACCCAAGCTTCAGGAGAGTCACTGAAAGCATACTTGTAGAGATTTCATGTTGCTGCTACCGAAGTGAGCAATCCTAACGACCATGCAATTTTGATGGCAGTGATGCGTGGGGTGGATCCCGATTCTGAATTCGGAGATTGGTTGGCGGGAAAGCCCCCAGCCACACTAGAGCATTTTTATTCGAAAGCTCATCAGTTCATAAGGAGGGAAGAAGCTCGGTGGACAAGGAAAGACAAGGCACCAAGGCCCGTTCAGGAATCTGTAAAGGACAACGTCGCCGTGAAGACAACTGGCAATAACCCTGGAAAGACTCTAGCCAGCATCCAGAACAAGCCCGGGCAGTCTAAGGAATCCGGAGGTGGAAATCCCGGAAAGAAGAAGGAAACGGGAAGATGGAAGTCAAGAATCCCAACCTACAACGAATACACTCCACTGAATGCATCGCTTGAGAACATATACTTATCAACCTGCAACACTTTTCAATATAGAAAACCACGCCCAAAGGAATCAACAGAGGAGCAGAAGCGGACTGGAAAGTATTGCCGCTTTCACGAGTCCTATGGGCACAACACAGAGAAGTGCAGACATCTTCATGACGCTATTGAGGAATTGATTAGGCAGAAGAAGCTACAGGAATTTTTCAAAGACCCACAAGACGGAAGGCAAGACACAACGGACCATGGGCGAGGGCCAGCCCCACACCAACCAGAACAACCTACTCGGACTGTGGGTAGATTGGTCATTAACACGATTGCTGGCGGACCTCACCCTGCGGATAAGAATTGGCAGGAGATGGAACGATATGCTAACTCTATGAGACATGCGGATTACGAGTGTTGTTCGAATGTGGAGGACAGAACTCCCGCAAAGCAGCAGCGCACGATGAATGATGACATCGTGTTCAGGAGCAGAGATGCGGATAAGATAGAGGCCCCTACTATCGACCCAATGGTCATATCCGCGACCATCGGGCCGGCATTCGTAAAGAGAATTCTAATTGATTGCGGAAGTTCCGTTAACATAATCTTCCGGAAGGCATATGACCAAATGAAACTGGAAACCAAGGATTTGACACCGTCCATAGCCAGGATCCATGGCTTTAACGGCGCGGCAACTGATGCCATGGGATATGTGGAATTACCCGTCGAACTAGGGCAAGGTGAACGCAGGAGAGTGAGAATCCTACTATTCATAGTGCTGGATGTCGATTCCCCATACAACGTGTTCCTAGGACGTCCAACCCTGGCAGAATTCAGGGCAACCATGGCCCCATGGTGCTTGACGTTAAAATTTCCCACAGACAAAGGAGTAGGAGTAGTGCACGGCGATCAGGCAACCGGTCGTGCATGCTATGTGGCAGAGCTCAGAGAGGCGCAGCGTAGGGAGAAAGGAAAGGTTGCGGACAGCTCGGTCTGTATCCAAAACTCTGATGATTGACAACTAGCACCCGTGCCCTGGCCCGGGCGACAATCTCGGATCCATAGAGACATAGATCCGAGAGATGATGATGGGGAACCCAGGAAAACAAATGCAGCACCAGCCGAACTGACCATTGACATCTCAGTTAGCTGCAAAGACCCATCACCAGTTCTTAAAATAGGATCACAGCTAGACCCTGTAGCAGCTGAAAGCCTCATTGATTTCCTCCGAGCGAACCTTGATGTTTTTGCTTGGACACATTCTGATATGTGCGGGATTTCTCCTGCAATTGCGAGTCATATGTTGAACATAGACCCAAAACATGTCCCTGTGAAACAGAAAAGGAGGGGCATGGATCCAGAGAGGTCCGCAGCTCTCAAAGAAGAAGTGGACAAACTAAAACCAACGGGTTCGTCAGCGACGCCCTCTACCCTGAATGGGTATCTAACCCGGTGTTAGTAATGAAAGTAAATGGAAAATGGAGAACTTGTGTCGATTACTCTGATTTAAACATAGCATGCCCGAAGGATAGCTTTCCATTACCAAGGATTGACCAACTGGTCGATTCAACAGCGGACACGAGTTACTATCATTTATGGACGCATACTCTGGTTGCAATCAAATTCCGATGCATATCCTGGACCAAGAACACACCTGCTTTGTCACCGACGTCGGGTTGTATTGCTACGTAGTAATCCCCTTCGGATTAAAAAATGCAGGAGCAACTTATCGAAGTCTGGTAAATCAAATGTTCAAAGATCAGTGAAAACAATGGAAGTCTATGTGGATGACATGCTTGTGAAGTCATGGCAGTCAAACGACCACATCCGAGATTTAGCAGAGATGTTCGATATATTCAGGCACTACGGGATGAAGATCAATCCTCTGAAGTGTTCATTCGATGTAGCTTCAGGAAATTCTTGGGTTTCATTATGAACGCGCAAGGGATTGAGGCTAACCCAGAGAAGATCCAGGCTATCTGAGATATACAGGTACCCAGAACCATAAAGCAGGTGCAAAGCCTGAATGGAAAAGTGGCTGCGCTAAGTCGATTCATATCCAGAGCAACAGCTAAGTGCATTCCCTTCTTCGACGTTATAAAGAAAGGAAAGAGAAACTTCAAATTGACGTCCGACTATGAGGAAGCATTTCGGGCTCTGGTAAGGCACTTAGAAAGTCCCCCGGTACTATCGAAACGAGTAGACCACGAGACGCTGTACGTGTACTTGGCTATCTCCCAGCATGCCATCAGCACAGCCTTGGTCCGCGAGGAAGACCGAGTTCAAAAGCCAGTTTACTATGTTGGTAAACGCTTGACGGGGGCGGAAAGGAATTATCTAAAGATTGAGAAACTCGCCTATTGCTTGGCGATTGCGTCACGCAAGCTTTGTCCCTACTTTCAAGCACATTCAATCAGTGTGTACACTAACCAACCCTTGCGACAAGTACTCCAACGACCAGAAACTTCCGGAAGGATGTTAAAATGGAATATTGAGTTGAGCTAGTTCGACATTACCTACCTGCCACGAAGGGCCATACAAGGACAAGCACTAGCTAACTTCATCGCTAAATTCACTCTACCGGATGAATCGAACAGTCACAGGGTCATACCTCCCATTCGATGGAAGATGTACACCGATGAGGCATCTAACGACCATCGCTCGGGGGCAGGCATAGTCATCGTAACTCCGGAAGACCGATCAATCTGCTACATTTTGAAGCTTGAGTTTGCAGCAACAAATAACAAAGCCGAATATGAAGCATTGATTGCTGGCTTAAGATTTGTTATCGAACTGGGAGTGAAGTCGATTGAAACCTTCTGCAATTCACAGCTGGTAGTATACCAAGTGCGAGGAGACTATCAAGCAAAGGGATAGAGACTGACTCCTTACCTCACTCGGCCTCGAGAGTTACTGGCAAGTCTCGAATATTATGCCATCTCCCATGTCCCACGCGAACAGAATAGTGAAGCTGATTTGTTAACAAAATTCGCAAGCACTGGCGATGCACAGCAAATGGGATTGTTCCCTGTTGAGACCCTGCTTGCTTCAAGTATAGACACGATGGAGATAGATTTCATGTTGGAAACTGAACTCGAAAAGGAATCGTGGTTGACCTCGATCAAACAGTACTTGCTACAAGGGGATTTGCCTAAAAAAAGGAGCGAAAGACGCCAAGTCCTTCGTAAGGCTTCGCGTTATGTAATACAGGACGAGATAATGTATCGGAGGGGATTCCCGACCCCCTTACTCCGGTGCGTGGCCCATGATGAGATAAAACGGGTACTGAAAGAAGTCCATGAGGGAGAGTGTGGTGATCATACCAGGGGGCAAACATTGGCAAAGAAAATCCTCCGTTATGGATACATTTGGCCAACCGTGAATCGTGACGCTGCAGACTATGTGAGGAAATGTGACAAATTCCAGATATACGTGAAAGTTCCAAGAGCTCCGTCGACGGAACTCACACAAATGGTTAGTCCCTGGCCGTTTGCAATGTGGGGAATTGACCTGATTGGTTCTTTACCCATAGCCAAAGGAGGCGCGAAATATGCAATAGTGGAAGTCGATTACTTTACCAAATGGGCAGAGGCAGAGCCTATGGCCACGATCACCACCAAGAAAATCATTAATTTCATTGTACGAAATATCATATGCCATTTTGGCCTCCCACAGACCATCATAACAGACAATGGAACTCAATTCAAAAGCAAGGAGTTCAAAGAATTTTGTCAGAAATGTGGCATTGAGAAAAGGTTTGCAGCAGTTGCACACCCAAAGGCAAATGGATAGGTGGAAGCCGTAAACAAAATAATCAAGTCCATATTTAAAAAAGCTTTTAGAAAAGGCTAGAGGCAAGTGGGTAGGTGAACTCCCGATGGTGCTTTGGCTTATAGAACTACCCACAAAACCGTGATTGGCCACACTCCATTCGCATTGGCATATGGCACAGAAGCTGTCATACCCATGGAACTTGAGGTTCCATCACACCGGGTAACTTATTACGACCCTACAACGAACCAGGATCTCTTACTGGAATCATTGGACTTTATTGATGAAAAACGCGAAGAAGCTGATTTGAGAGCGGCCTCATACAGACACCGAGTCGCTAGATATTATAATGGAGAAGTCCAACCAAGAACCTCTGATGTGGGAGATCTCGTTTTGAAACGAGTCTTTCCAACTCCGTCTCACATGAATCCCGCATGGGAAGACCCATATGTCATCGAACAGAAGCTTGGAGAAGGAACTTTCAAGCTAGCGACCGTCGATGTTGCGACACTCCCTCGAGCATGGAACAGCAAGCACTGGCGGCGTTATTACAACTAATCTGTTTCCTTCACGCAGTAATTGCATCTATTTCCAGCATGTTTTCATTCCTAGTTCTTGGCATGTAATAAAACAGTCTAGTGCTTTCATTAATAAAGGCTTGAAGCCATCTTTTTCATGAATGATTAATGTTTCTGCGTATGATGATCCTGTGACCAGCAATTACAATTATATTATTCTGGCTGGCGTACGAACGCTCAAAACAGTTAAAAAATCTCCAAGTCCCCGGAGTGCGGACTGGAGTACTCTAAGTCCCCGGAGCGCGGACTCGAGTATAAACGAATAAAAATCTCCAAGTCCTTAGAGTGCGGACTGGAGTACTCTAAGTCCCCAGAGCGCGGACTCGAGTATAAATGAATAAAAATCTCCAAGTCCCCAGAGTGCGGACTGGAGTACTCTAAGTCCCCGGAGCGCGGACTCGAGTATAAACGAATAAAAATATCCAAGTCCCCGGAGTGCGGACTGGAGTACTCTAAGTCCCCGGAGCGCGGACTCGGGTATAAACGAATAAAAATCTCCAAGTCCCCGAAGTGCTGACTGGAGTACTCTAAGTCCCCGGAGCACGGACTCGAGTATAAACGAATAAAAATCTCCAAGTCCCCAGAGTGCGGACTGGAGTACTCTAAGTCCCCAGAGCGCGGACTCCAGTATAAACGAATAAAAATATCCAAGTCGCCAGAGTGCGGACTGGAGTACTCTAAGTCCCCGGAGCGCGGACTCGAGTATAAACGAATAAAAAATCTCCAAGTTCCCGGAGTGCGGACTGGAGTACTCGAAGTCCCTGGAGTGCGGACTCGAGTATAAATGCATAAAAATCTCCAAGTCCCCGGAGTGCGGACTGGAGTACTCGAAGTCCCCGGAGTGCGGACTCGAGCATAAGCGAATAAAAAACTCTAATTCCCCAGAGTGCGGACTAGAGTACTCTAAGTCCCCGGAGCGCGGACTCAAGTACAAACGACTTCAAAATCTTCAAGTCGCCGGAGTGCGGACTGGAATAGTCTAAGTCCCCGGAGCGCGAACTCGAGTATGAACAGTAAAAGTTCTCCAAGTCCCTGGAATGCAGACTGGAATATATCACAGTCACAAGGAAAGCTGAATAATAAGAATCTTTTGAAAAGACAGAAAAGGGAACTAAACTTTATTCAGGAAAAGTTTTCTGCTACAAGCACTCCAAAATTCGGAGCCAACGTTCTATCTGCAAAAATTATTACATGACTTAAACTGACTCTCTTTGAACGAAGACAGTAGTCATTTCTTGTGCCTCTTCAGCTTCTTCCTAGACGACTCTTCCCCAGAGCGTATACCCTTGGAACCTTTCCTTGATGGAGGAGTAACTACTGAAGAAGTAGGGGAACATCCAAGGGCTTGGACCTGCCGGGAAGGATGATCTTCAATGGCTTTTTCAAGGGATCATCTAGGTCCACTTCACGTGGCTCAATCTTGACCGTGACTATATCTCTTTTCTCATTCTCGAGCTGCTCCTTCATGCTCAATTCAGATGTATGCTCAGAGGCGCTTGTGAGTTCTACTTCATAACTCTCAAAGGAGGAATTGGATTTGCCTTCGTCAAGCGCCCCGATCACTTGAGCATCTGGCCCAGGAACCTCACCAGCATAAGCACCCCCACCGGACTTTTCCACCTCCATGGCGACATCGCTCCTCGAAGTAGGATCGGGGTCGGAACGACCTGCACAAAATCAGAAAGGATGAGCATTAGAATGCAGTAGTACTTCACAAAGAATGGCGACTTTCAAAATCTCAAAGTGGAAAGTTATCTACCAGGCCCTGGCAAACTCTCTGCCGTTAAAGGAGTTTCTCCTTCCGGGATAGGAGACAAAACATGAACGCCTAGGCCGGGGGCTTCCGGATCATAGCCAGTGTGCTGTTAAAAGGGATCAAGTGCCGGCCGACCGGCCGGCTGGGAAGGCACGTGAACAGGAGACTCGGCCCCGGATGGGTTGGCGACAACTTCTTTCCCTTTCCTCGAGGGGGAGCCTTTGCAGTAAAGTGCCTTGGCCGCCGATAGGTCCGAAGGCTCATTTCCCTTCAGAAATTCCTTTATCAAATCCTCCTCGTCAACCTCCTCGACACCACGCTCGGCCTTCCTGATCTGAATTAAAGTTTCCCACGCCTTGAACAATGATTCAAGATAGCCATCGCCCAAAAAAGTTAGGTCACGGTGCATGAGCACACGGGCGTAAACTCGGTAATGAGTGGGTCGAACACAGTTTTGATCTCCTCTCTACCTTCCTCCCTGGCTGCCTCAAGATGGGAATCGATATCCGTTAATGCCATCCTCTTGCTTTCCTCACGGGCCTCACTCTTTAACATCTCAACCCTGGAGAGCTCGCCCTCGAGTTGTTCTTTTAAAAGTCGGGTGGCGACGATCTCGTCACAGTATCGCTGTGACTCTTCCTGGGCAGCCGTTTTCTCCTCCCTCTCTCTACGGAGAAGCTCTTCAAGTTCCTTGACCCGAGCGCTGAGCGCATCCCTCTCCTTCTGAACGGAGTCCATCTCCAAGGCCAAAGCGCCACAACGTTGAACCACCTCGTCAATCTCTTTCTTGTGAGTTGATTCCAAGCGAGCGACGGCCTCGGCAGTATCCCTGGCAGTCCGGTGGGCGGCCTCGAGTTCAAATTTATAAGTGGCGATTTCTTCGTCCTGGGCCTTAATGATGTTTTTATCGTGGGTAGCTTCAAGTTTCAAACGGTCAATTTCATGCTAGCGCTCCACAGAGACTTCGAAGAATTTCTAAACTAGGTGGACGAACGCGTCATGTTGAACATAGACGTCGTTGGTGCAGGCAATGGCGTTCTGCTTAACATCTCCGGGTATAGGATGAATCGCCGGAAGGAACTTCAACCCATCGAAGCAAATCTTGGGAAATGTAGCCTTGAGCTCGCTCAGTCACTTTGATACTGTGGGATCCGATGCAGGAGCAGGAGGAGGCGGCTTTGCAAGTTCTCCCCTTTTGTGAGAATCTCGGGACTGTCGAGTGGAAGAAGAATCAGAGCATTGATCTCGGGGTATATCAGACTGCGACCCCTTGTTACCAGGCTGATCCTGGCTTTTCCCCGAATGAGAAGGGGGGTGTTGGTGATGCTTGGACTGGTAATACGGTTTCTTTCGAGATGACGAGTCCCGAGAATGACGGTCCCCACCACCATCACCATCTCTATCTCGACGTCCCTCGGGACCCGAGTCCCGTCCGGACGGATGAAAAATAGAAGAACCACGGAGGCGATCGAATCCGTGCGAGCGTCCCATGTCACCTGCACGAAATTCAAATAACAGCGAATTAGCAAGGGGAGTTATATAAAAAAAATCTAAGTAAGACTTGAGGTGCAAGTGTTCGTGTGTGTCCTAGTGTTTCCCCCCGACGGACCAGTAGCCTTGCTAATAGGGGTTTTATCTCCCTGACTTTGGGATGGAATGCCCACATTGCCTCTGACGGGCGATTGGAATTTGAATGCCTCGGATCGCTAAAGTCATAGTTAAGCAGATCATTGGGGATGGAGAGATTCGACAGGCCCTTTAAAGAACTTTCCGCTCGCTGTAAAGAAGCCTCTTTCTCTGCCGGGATGAGCGTAACTTTGGAAGTTCTACCAACCTTCTCCTTCCTTATCCTATACATCAACTTCTTTTTTCCCTTCGAATGGGAAGATGACGTCTCAATATCATGCACCTCGACCAGTGGATCCAGAGTGGGACCTACATTTTCACCTTGTTTTTCAGGGGGCTCACCCTCTTTGATCTCCCCCTCCTCCTGTGCACCGGGGGTGTGGCGTGATGACGATCCAGCTAACTTTTTCCCTTTACCAGATTTGGGTTTAGGAGTCGAGACGCCCTCGGTAAGACTCACTCGACGACCTTCGGCTAACAGCCCGAACCTCGACAACGACTCATTCGAGATGAGAGTTTGAATGTCTCGTTCTTCGGCAGGAAGAGCCCTGATAGCTTCAACAGTCTTAGAGTGACCACGGTCCTTAGGACGGGGACTGACATCTGGAAAGATAAAACAAGAGTTAGGAAAAGCATAGCATCGATAAAAACATGAGCACCATTCAAAAAAGAATACTTACTCCCTTCAACCCATCTCCTCGCGAAGCCGGGAGGGCAGCGCATATAGAACCATTCCTGTTTGTACAGGGAAAACTTGCTCCACGCTCCGGTTAGGATTTGGCACTTGTTATACGGCTCGAGGAACACGAAAGAGGGGCTATCCTTCCGCTTCTTGATCATGTAAATATATCTGATATCGTTGGGAGTTGGAGGTCTAGAGAAAACGGCCATGAAGAGGAGGTAAGTCCCATATATGAACGCGTGTCCGTTGGGGTGTAGCAGCGACGGGGCGACGTCGATATGTTGCAACACATCCCGAAGAAACAAATTAAACGGAGGCACGCTGCCCACCCAGCACATAAATTTATTGCAGGCGGTGTATCCGACTGGGGGCAGGTGTGGACGATCCCTGCTCGACGGAACCAATACGTTGACGAAAGGGATTCCGTGGATCGAACATATTCGCCGGAGCGCGGCTTCGTTAATCGTCGAAGCCTGTGAATCGATCAGATTATCCAGGAGGATCGTCGACTCCAGGGTATCAGGAGCAAAATCATGAGCGGGGGAGGTTGACGGATTAGAAGTGTCTGGGCCCCCTTGTTTGGAAGACGGCCCGAGCCTGTCTGAGATGGTGGCGGAGCTGGATCTTTTAGACATCTTCAATAAATAGCGGATCTTACAAAACACCTGTGCGAACTATACTTGAAAAATGATCGATTTCAGAATTAACAACAAGAATAATCCCCCCACGTGGTGTGTGAACTAGTGCAATCAATCGTGTATAAGCGTTGAAAATTTGGAAGTCGCAAGGTAACTAATATGAAACTAAGATTATAACCCTCACCTTCAAAGACCGTCATCGCTGACCGTCTCCAAAAGCCCGCCATACGGCGATTACAGTTTCAAGTTCAGGGAGCGTTAGAGGAAGTTATCCGATTACGTCAAGTAAAGTTCAGATTTATGGCTACTGGAAGTAGGAGGTTATTAGTTCAAATCGGTTTGATATGCTAGAATGTTAGAGTCATTGCCCTTGTTTTACGACCGTTTGGCATGCTTTGTTCGGCACGTTTGTTCGGCATTTATGTATGGTTCGGTTATGCATTGTTCGGTACGTCTGTTCGGCATTTAAGTGTGGTTCGGCTATGCACTGTTCGACGTGTTTGGTTCGGCATTTATGCGTCGTTCGGTGTAAGGTTGTTCGGCCTTAATATGGCTCGGCATTGATGTTTATTCAGCTACGCTGCCGCTCGGTGACGTTATCGTTCAGCCTACAACTCTCGTTCGGCCTAACTGCAGTTCGTACTGGTTAGCGCTCGACAGAGCATCGTTCAGCCAAAATACCATTCGGCCGAAACAACACTCAGCCTCCGCACTGTCTCATGCTACCTCCCTAACCTTCCATCCCATCGTTCGGCCTATGGTGTGCCATGCCGAACCTAGGATAGGCCGAGTTTCAACGCTCGGCACGGTTCCTCTCCTCCACCTTTCTTTTTCCCTAACCTCGTTCGACACAAGGGAACCGCGCCGGACCACAGTATCTCCCTAAACAACCCCTACGAATGATCATCCCTGACCACTTCTCCCTACCTCACATCGTTTGGCCTTGGAAATATCCTAATCAAAGTTTGGGTCCTCTACCCAGTAGCCCTTTCGACCACAGTTCTGATCTATGGACTTGATCGAGACCCTTTTTAATCAGGGAAAGGAGTTGGATGAAGGAATTTTACCTAGTTCGTGGATAGAGCTTTAGAAGGGATTGAGAGGTCTTTAGGATCTGATGACAGGGGTTATTTGAAAGTTCATGGTTGCAGAAGTGAAAGTACGAAAAAGGGAGGAAGAAGAAGGTGTCGGGTTTTATAAGGGAGGAGGAGAAGTTGAAGAGACTGTGACCGGTTTTACCGGTCAAGGCGGTATCATTCGGCTATCTCGGTTCGTTCGGCCTGGGCTAACATGGATCGTTCGGCACTCGTCTTCGGCTGGGCTGTTCGGCATACGAAATCACTCGGTGAAACGTGGATCGTTCGGCCTTCGACACTACGTTCGGCCAAGAGAATCATACGACTCCAAGGGTTATGACCAAGGATTGAAGCAAAGCGTGGAAGTTGAGTAATTCAAAGCGTATCATGTTCCGTCACGTAATACACTTTGAGGGGGCAAGTGTTTCCCAGGGAATTGACCGGGCAACTTAGTACTCGGCCTACCAAGGGCGTTTGGCCTATAGAAGGGTCGGCAACATAGCACTATAACTTAGTACTCGGCCTACCAAGGGTGTTGGGCCTGAAGATGGATCGGCACCATATCTGTTCGGCATCATGGCACGCTCGGCATCTAAAGAACGTTTGTCATAAGACATTACTCGGCCAAAGATGGCGCTCGGCCAGGGACTTCGATCGGCCAAGTGCATCGTTCGGCCTAAGACATTACTCGGCCAAAGATGGTGCTTGGCTAGGGACTTCGATCGGCCAAGAGCATTGTTCAACCTAAGACATTACTTGGCCAAAGATGGCGCTCGGCCATGGACTTCGACCGGCCAAGAGCATCGTTCGACCTAAGGCATTGCTCAGCCAAAGATGGCGTTTGTCCAAAAACTTCGTTCGGCTAAGAGCATCGTTTGACCAAAGGCCTCGTTCAGTCAAGATGATGTTCAAGCATCAAGCTCCTCGTTCGGCACGCAGATCGTTCGGCACCAAACCGTTTTGCAATCAAGGATGGTTCGGCATTCTCTCCAGCTCACGCGGTCCAAACACTGCTCGGCCTACTCTTCTCCACAATGGACGTGTCGTTCGGCATGAAGAAACTGGGTCGGTACTCGACCGTTCGGCATGCTCGGTTCGGCGTACAGGACTTGTCCTATTTGGACCGAGTTATTCAGCTGCCGGGCCCACCAGGGAAGTCCAACCCACCTTTGTCTATAAATAGAGGGGCAGGGGCATAGGAAAAAGGGAGATATTTTAGAGAACACTGAGGAGACTCTGACATTTTCAAGGCTCATTCTAGACTTATTTCTTTTACTTTGCAATTGTATTCTAGTAACTAAAAATGGATTGTATCAGTAATCACCTATCAAGGAAATCAATGGAAATCAACTTCAAAGTGGACGTAGGCAGTTACGCCGAACTACTTTAAATTTGGTGTTCTTGTTCTCTACATTTAAATTTACACTCTATTCTCTGTTTTAATTTACTTTCTTCATTAATCTCTCTACACAATCTTTCTAAGGGTGTTGGTGACCAATTTTGGTGCTAACAACAACCAAACTAGAATATAAGATACGAATGTGCAACAGAGATGTGTGGATACAAAATTAAACCGGACTTTATAAATACGCATATATGTACATACATAAATGTATGTATGTATACAAGTGGAGATGACACTGCAGCTACCAATTGAACACGGTCTCAACCAAAACAACTAACCACGCCAGACTCAAGAGAATGATGGACCAAACAGACTCAAGTGTACAAATGACTCGAAGCAGATGAAGCAACACTTTGAGCATGAACACATATGATGCAATGCAACAGCAGGTTTTACAAGTTTCAAATCAAGTCAAAGCCAGGTGATAGCAAGTCGAAATCAAATTTTCATAAATTCAAAGTGGCCGAAGTCAAACCAGAAAAGAACGGAACAAAAATCTAAAGCAAACACATGAAACGTGGTGACCATGCAACCATAGCAAATAAATATTCAAAATTGAACTAGTCTAAAGAAATATCAAGCATTCAAGCATAACCGAATAGCTGGGCTAAAATTAACCGACGAATTCAAATGAAAAATACAAACGAAAATAAAGTGAATCGAACCCGATTTAAGCCGTTAACATCATCGGCATGAAAATCAATTGTGTTAAAGCATATCAACGATAATAGGAAAAGGAAATCACGTACCAATTCAATTCGAACTCGCCAGTTTGAAGTAGCCGTGCACAAATTGAAGAAACAATCGATCGACAAGGCAAGGAATGCAAAAACATCTACTCGATCGATCAACTAAAATCGACAGCCTCAAATTTCCAAAAAAAACCTAAATCAGAAAGAGGAACGACATTCTCAAGCAAAGAAAAAGGAAGCAGCTATTTTTCACAAAACAAGGATACGGCCGATAATAGAAAAGAAAAAAGGGATTCTTTGTATTTTTATTTTGGGCCGGCTTTAATAAATAGTTGTGGGCTTTAATTTATAAATTAGGGTGTTGGGTTTTTAAATTATCTTTATTTGTAATTTATTTTCAAGCTTTTGTAAAATTCTAGTTGTGTGACTAGAGGACGAACTACAGTGGTGTAATTCGAGAAGTCGCAACTCAGCGGCTGAGTTGTGGCAAGGTTTTGAGCACAGAGTTAGGTTAGTCGATAACGGGTATCGCGAATTTACGTGTATAAGCATCTGACTACTTAATTTCTATTTGAAATCTTGACGCAGCGGGTATAACGGATGACGATGAAATGCGGATTTCATGTCAAACTAATTGAAGAAACGATTAGATGAAGCAAAATAAATCGATGGATTGAAAATACCCAAAATGCCCAAATTCGTTGATCTCGAAAGATACCGAATTCTAGCTATCTTCGACACGTTGATCGTGCACGATACCGTGAGAGAAGATCTACAATTCTTCGAACGTTGATCAAGCGCACTTGATTCCGTGAATTGGCTTCAACAATCGTTGATTCGAGCGCACTCGAATACCGAAGGTGGAGATAGGAGATAACACTCAACTACCAATTTTAAAAGTGGCACAAAGCACACAAACAAATTTATTCAAAATTCAACAACCCTTACAAATGACACGACCCCCATATTTATAGGCAGTTTACAACTCAACACTATTCACCGACCTAACATATCTGTGACCTACGACCTAACGTAGGTTGCTAACGACCTAACACAAACAACAGCATGCAACTTAACGACACAGTGAGTGTTAACGACTTAAAATACAAACATCTTACAACCTAATTACAACATACAACCTATGTACAACATGGTTTACAACATAAGTTACATAACGCGACCTACGACTTAACAAAAGCACGGCCACAGGAAGCTTGAGCGACCTATCTACTTGAGTGACTTCAGGAATGTAACGGCCTAAGGTCCCGTGACATAAGCTGGAACCGAGCGACCTAACACACTAGGTCGTAGGTCGTTGGCGACCTAAAGAAAGTGGCATAACCGTGTCTTCCTTCTTCTGTTTCTCATAAGGTCGTAAGTCGCTAGGTCGTTTGCGAACTAAGGAACCCGAGCGACTTAAATCAGGAAATGGCATAAGTTCCAGTTGGCATAACTTGCTAGATCGCTTGCTTAGCTCGCCATTAGTAGTCTGCGTTGCATCATCCTCCCCCGGTTGACAAGAATTCGACCTCGAATTTGCACCTTCCTCTTCCATAACAAGCTCATTCCCATGATACGGAATCAAGTATTTGACATTGAAAACATCAGAAGTATGAACATTATCCGGTAACCTCAACTGATACGCATTATCATTGATCTTCTTCAAGATTTCCACTGGACCAATTTTTCGAGCTTTCAACTTGTTGTAAGTTCCAACTGGAAAACGATCTTTCATCAAAACGGCGTAAACCAAATCACCTTCCTTGAAGTCCACACTTCTTCGCTTCTTATCTGTCAATTGTTTGTACTTCTCATTTGATGCAAGCAATCGTTCTTGAACAACTTTGTGACATTCCTGCAACTCATTCACGAAATCACAAGCTCACTTAACAACTCCCTTCTGATATGGCACTGTCGTCAAATTTAACAGTCCCTTCGGAATTGTCGAATAGACAACCTGAAATGGACTAAAACCAGTACTTCGATTGACAGCGTGATTATGTGCAAATTCTGCTTGACATAACTTCACATCCCAGCTTTTCAAATTGTCTTTCACAAGACATCTCAATAAGTTTCACAACGATCTATTCACCACTTCCGTTTTCCCATCTGTCTGCGGATGATAGGCGCTACTGAACTTCAACTTCGTTCCAACCATCTTCCACAAACTCAACCAAAAATGGCTTATAAATCTAGTATCCCGATCAGAAATAATAGATTCAGGTATCCCATGCAATCGATACACATCTTTAAAGAATAACTGAGTAACACGGACTGCATCAGCGGTCTTCTTACAGGCTATGAAATGTGCCATTTTTGAAAATCTATCCACCACAACAAATATAGAATCATTCCCCCTTTGAGTTCTAGGCAAACCCAAAACAAAATCCATGCTAATATCAACCCATGCTTTAGTAGGCACAGGTAATGGCATATATAATCCCGCATTCGTAGCTGTTCCCTTCGAAATTTAACAGATATGACATCTCTCCACAAATCTTTCAACTTCTTTTCTCATTGACGGCCAAAAATAAGATTGAGAAATCAACCGCAATGTACGATCTCTACCCACATGTCCTTCTTCGTGTAATTCCTTCACAATCTTCATTCGCAAGCTACACCCTGGTATGCACAATCGATTCCCCTTGAATAGAAATCCGTCTACCAAAATATACTCATCCATCTTCCCTTTATTGACTTCATCTACCATCTTCGCAAAGTAAGGATCATCCACAAGCAATTTTGGCAACACATCAAACCCGATCACTTCAACTTTCATTGTAGTCAATAAATAATTCCTCCTGCTTAATGCATCTGCCACACGATTCGTAATTCCCGACTTATGTTTCAAAACAAATGTAAATTGCTGCAAGTATGCAATCCACGATGCATGCCTAGCTGCCATCTTGTCCTGCCCTTGCAAGTGCTTTAACGCTTCATGATCAGTATAAAGAACAAACTCCTTCTGAAACAGATAATGCCTCCAATGCATCACAGCTTGAACAATCGCATAAAATTCCACATCATAAGTATTATATCTCATCTTTGCTCCCGAAAGCTTCTCACTGAAATAAGCAATAGGACGACCCCTCTACTTAACACCCCTCCAATCCCAACCTTCGATGCATCAGTATGTAACTCAAACAACAACCGGAAATCCGGCAAAACTAGAATAGGTGTTGTCGTCAAAAGTTCCTTGATTCGCTCAAAAGCATATCCTGCTTCCTCCGACCATGAAAACTATTTTCCCTTCATACAATCCGTAACTGGTGCCATCACGCTACTGAAATATGGAATAAACCTTCGGTAAAATGATGCTAAACCATGAAAACTTCTAACTTCTGTTATAGTCCTAGGCTGTGGCCAATTTTTGATTGCTTCAAATTTACTCTGGTCCACTTGAATACCCTCCTTTGACAGAACATATCCCAGAAACAAAACACTGTGCGTCATAAACACGCACTTCTTCGCTGCTGCATAGAATTGCTCCTGTCGTAGAATAAACAGCACTTCTCGCAAATGCTGGATGTGCTCTTCCATACTCCCACTATAGATCAAAATGTCGTCAAAGTAAACTACTACGAACTTCCCAATAAATGGTCTGAAAATTTGGTTCATCACTCTCATAAAAGTACTAGGAGCATTTGACAAGCCAAACGGCATAACCAGCCATTCGTATAGACCTTCCCTAGTTTTAAAAACAGTCTTCCACTCATCACCCGATCTAATACGAATCTGATGGTATCCACTCTTCAAGTCAATCTTTGAGAACACAACAGCCCCACTCAATTGATCAATCAAATCATCGAACCTCGGCATAGGAAACCAGTATCTCACAATGATCTTGTTTAGAGCCCGACTGTCCGTACACATCCTCCACGAACCATTCTTCTTCGGTACCAATAAGGCCGGCACTGCACAAGAGCTCAAACTCTCCTGAACACGCCCTTGTTCTAACAACTCCTCCACTCGCCTTCTCGGTTCCTCATGCTCCTTAGGACTCATCCTGTAATGTGGCCTGTGAAGTAATACCGCCCCTGGCATAAGATCAATCTGATGCTGAATATCTCTCAATGGTGGTAACTCTGTTGGCAGCTCTTCAGGAAATACATTTTCAAATTCCTCCAACACTAGTTTGACTTCCTCTAGAATTTCAACCTCCTCACTACTTTCATGTCCGATCAACAAAAACATTTCAAGCTCATCTTCCACTTCCTTAACAAACTCCTTCAATTATAGCAAAGTTTTCAGCTCTTTACTCCTCCAACTTTCTTTCTTCTTGTTGTCGTTTCTTAGGAATCAAAGTGATTTTAGTGCCCTCGAACATGAAACTATAGCTGTTGGCACGACCATCATGTTGCACAGCTCTATCATACTACCACGGTCTCCCCAATAATAGATGACATACATCCATATCCACAACATCACACCAAATTTCATCTTTATATTTCTTCCCAATCGAAAAATTTACACAAGCTCTTCGATTAACCTTCACTTCTCCACCTTTCCTCAACTAAGCTAACGTGTAAGGTTTAGGATGCTTCACAGTCTTTAATTCCAACTTCTTTACAGCCTCTGTAGAAATGATATTGTCACAACTTCCCTCATCAATAACAAACTTGCACACCCTTTCCAAGATAGTACACGTTGACTGAAAGATGTTACTCCTCAACCAACTTGAATCGTCCTCTTGCTTTGGTGTCAAACAAGATCTCCTCATCATCAAATTACGTCCCTCGTCTCCCGACAATAATTCCTCTTCCTCAGCTTGTGGCGAATTGGAACATTCAACTTTTGCATCCTCATCCTCAACCTCAACAACCATTGCTCGCTTCTTTGGCTTCGGACATTCATTGCTCTTGTGACCAAACTCTTGACAGTTATAGCACTTGAAATTGTTGTTAGCCTTAGCTTTAGCGACATCACTGACAACTGGTTTATGATTGTCTTGGAAACGTTAGCACTGCTACTAGCCCCTTTCACTTGATTGTTAGAATTTGTAAACACACCACCTCCTCTTCTGCCTTGCTTCTCCTAAGCTAATGCCTTCTGGTATGCTTCTGCACAGATCTAGGATCAAACATATTCACCATATCTTGAATCTGCATTCTCAACCCTCCAACAAATCTAGCAGTCAGCTGTTCCTCTGTCTCCATGATATCATTCCTGGCAATCAATTGATAAAATTCGTCTGCATAATCATTCACCGACTTTGTTCCCTGTCTCAAGTTCTGCAATCGCTGATACATAAGAGATTGATAATTATACGGTAAGAAAGTAGCTCTCATTAACTTCTTCATCTTCTCCCATGATTCAATCTTTGACTTCCCCATTCTCTCCCGTGTAAGTTTAGTTTGCTGCCACCATGCCATAGCTCTCCCCCTCAACCTTGTAGCAACTAACTTAACTCTTCGATGCTCAGGAACTTCTTTGAAGTCAAAAATTTCTTCAACATTAGACAACCAATCCGGAAATTCTTCTGCTACCATCCTACCTTTGAATTCTAGAATTTCAGTCTTCATCCCTGACTCCCATTTACGATCATCTTCGACCTCCCGATATGGATTTCGTACTTGGTCCCGATCTCGATAATGAACACTATATCTATCACCGTCTTCATCATAGTCAAATGTACTTCGATATCGATCTCGACCATCAACATCTCTATGGTCACGCATATCTCTTCTACTATGTCTTTCAACATCACGATATGGCTCTTCTCCAAACTCACGTGGAGTTCTTCTTTCTTCATTTCTGTATTCATGGTAATCTCGTCTCATTGAAATTGATGATTCTCTTCTTTCTCTACAAGACTGTGGTGACACCCTCCTCGCTTCCGCAACCGATGGCGAAACTCTGTTTCCCCCATGGTTCGAGACTGGCGACCTTCTCCTTTGACCTTGATTCATATCAATCATCAATTTCTCTAACTTCCCAATTCCTTCATCAAACTTTTCATTGATGCGTTGTTCCATTTGCTCAGCTTCTTCTCTTCTATACAACGCTTCAACATTTTGATGACGATTAGCTCTCCTCGGCGGCATGATCTCTCTAACAATCTTTAACAAACTCGCCTTTGACTTCTACCACTGAACTGACTTTCGGTCTTGATCAACTTAGAACAAAACAATGCACGGCTTCACTTATCTCAGATCTACCTTCTCTACCTGCCCTCGGCTTGAACAAATCTCCCACAAAATTGAACAAGCTCGGCTCTACTCTTCAAACTCTTCTCCTTGGCTCCAAGACTCGGCTTAGCTATGATTAGCTAAGTCTAGCTTTGATACCAAACTGATGCAGCGGATATAACGGATGACGACGAAATGCGGATTTCGTGTCAAACTAATCGATGAAACGATTAGATGAAGCAAAATAAATCGATGGATTGAAAATACCCAAATGACCAAATTCGTTGATCTCGAAAGATACCGAATTCTAGCTATCTTCGACATGTTGATCGCGCACGATACCGTGAGAGAAGATCTACAATTCTTCGAATGTTGATCAAGAGCACTTGATTCCGTGAATTGGCTTAAACAATCGTTGATTCGAGCGCACTCAAATACCGAAGGTGGAGATAGGAGATAACACTCAACTATCAATTTTAAAAGTGGCACAAAGCACACAAACAAATTTATTCAAAATTCAAAAACCCTTACAAATGACACGACCCCCATATTTATAGGCAGTTTACAACTCAACACTATTCACCGACCTAACGTAGATTGCTAACGACCTAACACAAACAACAACATGCGACTTAACGACACAGTGAGTGTTAACGACTTAAAATACAAACAGCTTACGACCTAATTACAACATACGACCTATGTACAACATGGCTTACAACATGAGTTACATCACGCGACCTACGACTTAACAAAAGCATGGCCACAGGAAGCTTGAGCGACCAATCTACTTGAGTGACTTCAGGAATGTAACGGCCTAAGGTCCCGCGACCTAAGCTGGAACTGAGCGACCTAACACACTAGGTCGTAGGTCGTTGGCGACCTAAAGAAAGCGACATAACTGTGTCTTCCTTCTTCTGTTTCTCATAAGGCCGTAAGTCGCTAGGTCGTTTGCGACCTAAGGAACCCGAGCGACTTAAAGCAGGAAACGGCATAAGTTTCAGTTGGCGTAACTTTCTAGATCGCTTTCTTAGCTCGCCATTAGTAGTTTGCGCTGCACCAAATCTTAGGGGCAGAACGTAGGCAGGGTTTTGCCGAAACTGGGTAAATCTTTGTTGTTCTATTTCTGCTTTTATATTCTGCTATTATATGTGCTGCTATTATTTATGCTGCACTTTTTTATATATTTTTGCACTAACTTGTATAATTATTAGTATCACCCTATTCCCTCCCCCCCAAATAAAAGCCAATTTTTGATTTTAAATTTTTGATTTTTCAAAAACAAATTATTGTTTTTGAAATTTTTAAATGGCTTCTTTTAATAATGCTTTTGCTGAGGGTCAGACCATCGCTAGACCAATAATGTTCAATGGTGAATATGCTTACTTGAAAAATAGAATGAAAATTTTTCTAAAAACCATTGATGCTTGGAATATTGTTGAGAAAGGTTATTGGACACCAACTATAGAGGTAGATAATCAGGAAATAGATAAACCGATGGATCAGTGGATGGATCTTGAAAATAGACTACAAATTGCTAATGCTAAAGCTATGCATTCTATTATTTGTTCATTGGATCAAATCGAATTTAAGCGTGTCTCGCATTGTCTAACTGCGCAGGAAATCTAGCACACACTTGAAGTGACTCACGAAGGAACATCTCAAGTCAAGGAATCTCGCCCTGCCAAGCTTAGTAGCGAATACGAGAACTTCACAATGGCCAAGGATGAAAATGTCAAAGAGATGTATGGACGACTTTCCAATATTGTATATAAATCAAAAGCACTCGAAAAATCATAACAGAGTTGGAAATAGCCCAAAAAATCCTCAGAGTCCCTCCATGAAATTTTGAAGCGAAAGTTACAGCCATTCAGGAATCAAAAGATTTGAAACAAATCAAAGTTGAAGAAATCATTAGAAATCTCACTACTTATGAGCTAGAAATGAAACTGAAGGAAGAACACGAAGGAGCTGATACTCGAAAGAAATCAATATCTCTTAAAGGAACAATGGAAAGTGATGATGATGGTGGTGGTGATGACGATGATGGAGCAGCTGAGCTGGCGCTACTAATAAAGAGATTCAAAAAGTGGAACCACAAATATGGAAATCAAGCTCTAAATCAACAGTTGAAAAGCAGAATAGCCAAAATACTAGACAACTCAGAAGAGCAGGAGATCATTTGTCACAAGTGCAACAAACCCGGTTATATCAAGCCCAATTGTCCTTAGAATCGACTCAGCCAAGGAAAGAAACCAAAAAGGAGAAGTTGTGCAGCCACTTGGGACGAAACTGATGAAGATGATAAAAGCACTGGCGGTGAGAGTGAAAAAGCAGATCTGCGTCTTCGAGGTCATATAACTGACAATGATGATGATGAGCCAGGCGAGGTGTCAAAACTTACTCATTTAGAATTTCTTTTATATTTTCATGAAGTAAATAGCTGTTTCGAAAGACTTAGTGAGAAATACGCTGAAATTGAATCACAAAGAGATACTTTCATATAATTAAATAAACAGCTTGATCAATTGGTTAAAAACTATCAAACTAAGAGTCCTAAGTATGATAAGTGTCCATCATTTGAAGAAGAAATTAAAAAATTAGAAATTATAAATCGCTTGAAAATGAAATTCCGATTTTGAAAGAAAGTGAAAATACTAGGAGAGAAAATTCTTTTAAAAAGTGCACACAATTATTGAACGAAAATGAATCTCTCAAACTACAAGTCCAACAATTGTCTACAACTTTAGGAAAATTTTCCAAAGAAGAAAGATCGTTAAATATGCTGTTAGGGAAATAAACTATTAATACTATTAGGCAAGGATTTGGGTATAATCCATCTGAATGTGTCAAGTCAATTCAAAGTGCATGATTTGTGGAAAAACTGGACACAATCATAATAATTGCTGGTATAAACCCAAACACATGAAAACCATTCCAATTTGGGTTCCAAAAGGCAGAATATAAAATCTCTTAAAGTCAAACAAATATGGGTGCCGAAAGGAACAAATATAGATTGTTTTAGGTCTACTCAAACATATTTTTCAAAATCATGTGCCACTAACGACCATGGACCTATAAAAACAAATAGGTCATAAAAATATTTTCTCATGTAGGTGTGGTGGCAGGCTAAGGAACAACAACGGTGTTACCTGGATTCTGGCTGTTCCAGGCACACAACGGGCGACAAATCAAAGTTCCTTAGCCTAGTATAAAGGTAGTAGAATCACAATGGGCAACAACGAAAAATTATCATAAAGGTAAAATAGGTAATGGTATATCTATCTTGAACGATATATTAAATGTGATAATCTGCGCCATAGTCTGAGTTAAATCAGCCAGTTTTGTGATGAAGAAATCAATGTTGATTTTGATTCCGACTTATTCAAAAAATTTGGCCAAATATCTTTTTATCCCAAGAACACTATGAGTATCTCTAGAGTCTCTGAACTAATTCATATAGATTTGTTTAGACTAATGATTGTGTTTTATTGATTTTTGACTACTCTGGATATATTTGCTTATCTTACTGCTTCTGGATCTGACACTATGTTCACTGTTTGTAAATTTGCACGATTTTCATTCAAATTCAAAATAATTTCGTTTAAAAGCTGTTAAAAATAATTTTAAGGTATTTTGTTACACACTTCACGATCTGGTCTATAACATCCAACTAATGATAATCTTAAGTCTAAGAGAAATTCAGATGCAGATTTCAGTGGTAATCTAGTTGATAGAAAAATTACTAGTGGAATGTGTTTTATGTAGAAACATTCATTAGCTGCGTCACATTTTCGAAAAAAATAACTGCATATGTTTCATTTCAAATAATTTTTAATTGGCAGACATTTTTCTTATAAAACCCCTTGTAGAAAATAGTTTTTGTTGGCCTTTTTTCAGATTAGTCATTTTAGAGAATTTAATTTTATAATTAATTTTTGGATTTGATTTTAAAGGACTACATTAACTAATCAGATGTAACGACCCAGAATTTTGAACATTTGAAATTGAAATATTTAATTGATTTTAAATATTTGAATGTTAGTTTAACTTGGATTTTGAATATTGCTATGAATCTGGCAATTAAATTATTCAATTTAATAATGTGAAGTTGGGTAAAAATTTGTATCTTTGGTTTTAAGCTTGTTAAAAATAATTTAATGGCTTAGAAATTCATGTCGATAATACTAAAGATAATAGAAACTTCAGAATTGAATTTGAAATTACTTTGTTCAGTTTTGAAAATTTATTTTTTAAACCGATATTTTAAAATAGCCTTCCGAGGCACAGTCTCGGAATTCGACGAAACTAGTTCCATTTGGTCCGTAATATTGTATTATTATTGGATTACAATTTTTGCAATATTTGGAGGGATCGTCTGGCCGTACGGTCAGTAAAAGCACTGAAATTTAAATCGAAAATTTGATATTTTAATTGGTTCAAAAAGCAATCACCTCCATACGGTCGAATTTGGACTCAAAACCTTTTCCATTACGTTCGAAATAGGCATATAACATTATAAATGCCTGGCAGCATGCCTCGATTGGATGTCAAAATTTTGAGTTGCGTTTATCGAGGCAATTTCAAATTTGAATTTGAATTTAAATTAAATGAATATACATATTTTTATGCAATCAATAAATTATTACACGTTTCCTTCCTCTTGCACCACTTGGCAAAATTAAAGACACGTGTTTGTTTTGATAACACGCGTAGTTTGAAAAATATAATGCAAAAACAAAATATCGTTTAAAGAAGAAAAAAATAAAACGAACGATTTTCGTTCGAAAAGAAATTGATGGCCGATGTTTTTTCCTATCCTCCCTTCTTCTACAATAAAAAAATATAAATCTCTTCCCTTTGGTTCTAAATCAAATTTCAAAATGGCCGAAGCCTCTCTGAAAATTAAAATCGAAATGGCCTCCTTCCCAGGCCGATCGAATCGCTCGGCAATATAAAAAAATCACGAATTCGTTTTCCAATTAGGTAGGAAATTGAATGTCTTCCCATTTGTTTCAAATCAGATCGCGTGGCAGAGGCGACCTCGTAGTCGAGGAGGACGTGAGTGCGGCAACGCCTGACGGCGCACGCGGGGGGGAGCTAGACTCATTATGAATCGAGGCACGCGTGCTCGTGTGGGTGTAGCAACGTTTGAGGTTAGGTCGGAGGTGAACCAGAGGCGCTGTTTCGTTCTGGTGCTCGGCGGAAGTAAGGAGGCGCGAGGCGATGAAGACTAGGGTTTCGTTTTTTTCTGGAAGGCACATGCGAGCCTCGCGATCGAGTTTAGGGCACGGCAAATTCTCTGGTCATCGTAGGCAACGTCGAGTGGATTGGTCGAGCAGGAGGCGCGTGTGTCAGGGCCAAGTTTGGCGGTAAGGTATAGTTTGTATTTATTTATTTATTTATTTTGATTATCTGAAATTACTAAAGAAGTGTGTGTGTGTGTGTGTATTTACGGATTGAAAAAAATATACAATGCAGTTTTAGGTTTTATATACATAGGGGAAATATACTTTTACAGTAAAGAAAAAAAATCACTGTATTGTTATATAAAAAGAACAAAATAAATATACATATATACATTGTAAACCTACTCGTTTATTATTAAATGAGGTATTATAGTAATTAACTTGTTTAATAAACTAAACTAATTATTTTAATTACTAAGGGATTTTCAAAGAGAATTTAGTTTAAAAAATTATTTATTTGAAACAAAATTACGAGTTAAAAAATTAAATTTAAAATAAATTTATTAAATAACAATTAATTATTTTATTTGTTCAAATATTAATAAATCGAAAATTGTTTGATACAAGGTCTAAAAAAATCAAGAAACAAGCCGGATTTGAAAATGGATTGCATGCAAAGCAAAGGTGAGATCTTCTCACTCAATTAAAACTTCCAGTTAAATTTTGAATAGTTAAATTTAAATTTATTGATTGTGTGCTTGGATGATAAATGATTATCAATTATATTAGGCTAGACCCTATGCACCGCATAATAGCGGATAATATTATATTAAACCCATATACCACGATATTCCACCTTGAAGTGGAATTGGTATTATATATGTATTTGGAGTGATTGATTTCCCACATTACATAGTGGATGAGACCCTATGCGCCGCATAATAGCGGATAATATTTTATAAATCTCATATACCGCGATATTCCACCACGAAGTGGAATTGGTATTTAATTGTTGTGCTAACGTCTGTGGATGCGGAGAAATAGGTCGGAGGGATCCAACTGGATTCCTCAAAACATTTGAATTTGTTTCAATGTTGTGTGTTGATTATTAATAATCTGTGTGTGATCATATTTGTGATTGAAATCGTTGAAGGCTATGGTTAAGCCGAATATATTTTTGGTATCATAGGATACCAGAGATAAATAAAAATTGGATTTTTGTAATTTAAGTAGAAAATTTATAGTAAATTAATTTTAGAAAATTAAATAAATTTAAAAGAAGGAATTTGTTTCAAAAGATAATAAATTTGGTGTTTGAAATAAATTTGAGAATTAATTTAAAATTGATTTGGTGTTTTGAAAATAAATTGGAAAATCAATTTGATATTGATTTGGTAAAAATAATAAATATTTGGGAAATCGATCTAAAATTGAGTTGGTGTTTAAAAATAAATTTTGGGAAATCAATTCTGAATACCGATTTGGTGTTTTGAAGTAAATGTTTGGAAAAATAAATTTAGGATTTGATTTGGTATTTGAAATAAATTTGGAAATCAATTTGAAAATTGACTTGGTGTTGAAAGTGAATATTTGGGAATCGATTTGAAAATTATATATCTGTGGATATTTGAAAATTTAAATTGACAACGATAATTTTATAAAAGAAAGGGAAATTTGTTTTAAAAATAATCATTGTTTTATTTTTAAAAGTTTGGAAACGAATTTATGGATTTGGAACGTAAATTTGAAATAAATCCAGAAAGATTTATAAATTGATCTGAACTGATCCATTTTGAAAAAGAAGGTGTATTTTCCCTGAAAAGCCGAGTATGTTTTTAAAATAGCTTTTGAAATATAAATTAAAAGTTCTAGAGCTGGTTTTAAAAGAATATTTTGGAGAAATTATTTTCTTAAGTTATTTTGTATATCTTTAAAGTAAAGATTTATTTCTTTAATTAATTATAAAATGGATTATTTTAAAGATTTAAAATTGATATTTGATTTAGAAAGTGGATATTTAAGTAGTTATACCCTATCTACTAATTTTATTTAAAAAAATTAGTTTGAATCTGAAGTTTTATATGAGATATTTGTATAAAGTTTTCATAGCTTATATTTAAATAAATATTTTAAAATATTTGAACTCGACAGATTTTCAGTGGAATAAATAAATATTTGGAAATTTATTCCACGTGAGAAAAGTGATTTGAAATTTGTTTTCAAAGGTTTGAAAGGTGAAAAGTGATATGAAATTTGTTTTCAAATTGATGAAGTGTTAAAAAAATTATATCTTGCGAAGATATTTTGAAAATGAATAATTTGGGAAAATTATTTAAATCTGGGAGATTGTCGTGAATATTGTTTGATAGTGACTGTCGTGAATGTTGATTGATAGTTAAATAACCGACTGTCAATATTGGCCTTCAAATGGCATTTGAATTTCGATGCGACCGTGGTTCGGATTCCAAATGGATATTCGAAAACCACATCGAACCTTTATGATTGCGATGGATCTTTTATTAAAAGATCAAAGTGGAAATTTGTTGTGATTTGTTTAAAAGCTGAATATAACTCTTATTTTTAAAATAAGCGCTCGTTATTCGGATTATCCGAGAGAGGACCTTGTGTCATAAAACCATTCCGAATAATGATACGATGAAAATGGATTCATTTGAAGATGGTGCTGAAGATCGGGTATTTTCGAAAACGAAAGAATTACCTGTCGAATGCCTCTGCACCGGGTTGCTCTGGTATAGAGATCTTATCACCCTTTGTGATGGGGATTCCGGATGTGATTTGTGAATATCCGGATTTGCAAGGGCTTCTTTGGAAGTGCCTTCGATTCCGTTCGATCCCGGAACGGACTTGTATGGATGTGTGTCTGACATTACACTTTGAGATGTCAAGCTGGTTTCTATCAAATACATTTCTGTTGGTGGTGGAGAATTCATTCTCTTAGCTTAAGACCCTTCTCTGAGACGTACGAGCTCAGAGGTTATGTAGTTGATGGTTACTAGTGATATATTCCCAAACTAGTAATGTGGCATACGAAGTGTTGCTGATCATTTGTTGATCGAAGCATGACTTTGTGAAAAGTGTACCTTTGTGGACGAGACTTCGTCGGATCTCACACCCCAGAAATGGTCAAAACAGGAAGAATGCGGCAAGGTTATGAGGGTCACGCCCTTTAGGGTATGTCATTTCCTTCGGGAAAAGGGTGGTATCATGGTATGGAGCCCGGATAATTAACCTATGTGGTTGCTGCAAATTTATTATACTTTGTGGTTGAGGATCCTCAGATAAAGGTCACAAATGATCGGGGGATGGCATACTCGAGTAGTAGTTACCTAGTTACAAAGGTAACCCGGCCTTGTGTTGGTAGAGATCCGGGTAGGTTCTCGGACGTCCCTCTAGAGGTGTACCCATGTGGCAGTAGGAAGTTCCTTAGCCTGACCATTTGTTGGAAATCCAATCACCAATACGAACCCAATACGGTTTTAGTTGTATAAACTTCCATTTACTTATGGTGGCCCCCCACTGTTTAGATGGTAGCTATAGAAGGCATACAATAATGGTTGTATGCTGGCTAAGATTAAAACTATATTTTCAAAAGGTTTTCTGCACTATGCACTAATAATAATATTAAAAAGAATTTGTGTATCAAGCATGTTTGACTATCATAAGGAGAAATATCCTCCAATTCTGCGTTTGCATTGTATGTGTGGTGGGAGGCCTTATGGTAGTTTCATTTTCCAAAAGCATAGTGGATTTCTTTTTATTTTTTTATGAAAATAACTGTTTTTAAGATCTCACAGCAGTCCCATGACTGACCTGGAGTTTATTGTTCCCTTTCTAAACTCTGGGTGCCCATAATTTTCCAAACGGGCAGCCTAGAGTCAGGTTGTCAATTGTTCTGGAGCGAAGTCAGAAAAGAAGTTGCTATGGAGATCTGGAGTCCAAGCTGGATGGCAAGATGTATGACTTATATTATGTAGTGTTCGTTGCATATGGGTTGGTGCAAAGTCAAAATTTCTATGTATGCAAGTTATAATAACTGCCAGTGTTGTGTTGTGTTGTATATACTGATAATGTATTGTGTAAACTGATATAGTGCTTTTGCTTTAAAAATATTCATTTATCTATTATGTTTGTTCCGCTGCGAAATGTGAGGCTCTGTTATTGATTTCTGTTTCTTCTTCTATCTTCTTCTTCTTTAACCCTAACAGTTTGGTTTTTGGGCATTCGACTGTGCGGCATTTGATATAATAGATGTATTGATGTCGACTTTCGAGCGTCGAAAAATTGGGTCGTTACATTTTTGATATCAGAGCATTTGGTTAAGCGACAACCTTGGCTCTGGTGGGTGTTACTCATTAGAGATAGAGTCAGCAGTACTCTAGAATGAGTTTGAGTGTAATAATAGATATGAGCGCGTATTTGCTAGTGAACATAAAATTGTTTTATATTGTGTTGACTTATCGGTTGAGGGTTTATAGATTATGGTCGGTGCAGTCTAGCTAACTGTGTCGATATGAGTTTCTAAACTCCTAAACAAGGTAAACAGACACGGTGTTGTTTTAAAATCGGGTAAATGAAATAATTTTACCCAAACTATTTTGTATAGAAAAGGAATGATTTTCCGTAAATTATTATAGTAGTATTCGGTTGTTTGGATGTTAGGAATTGATAATATTAAATTATTATCATTGATTATTGAATAGGAAATTGAAATCGCAACTCCAAAGTTAAGAAATAAATTCACATACAAATGGGATTTGTAAATATAAATTGTAAATGTGATTTATGATTTGAAAGAGAATTCCAAAGAATTATTTGGAAGAATTTGAAAGGATTTGAAAATTTCGAAATTTTAGTGAAAAGTTTAAATCCTTTTTGAGTTTGAAAAAGATTTTCAAGGGTTTGGAAAAATGTTTTGAAGGGATAAAAGCTCTAAACTCTTTTCGGTCGCTGGAAAATAATTTCGATGATGATCACGACATCATCGGTGTTCGTTGTCAAGTTCCTAGGAGAGCATTGCTGCCAAATTATTTTAAAAAGGAAGTTGTTTGGAAAACTGGTTTGGTTTTGGAAATTCAAAAGATAATTTGAATTGATTTCAAAAATGATTTTGAAAAGTTGGAAAGACTCTGGAATCTTATTAAAAATAGTTATGGAATAAAATTTATTAAGGTAGGAAATAAACTGTGAATGAATGAATGAATTTACAATTGCAAATAAATGAAAGTAAATTGAATGTTGAAGTTCATCTTGAATTTGTAAGTAAATAAAATTCTAGCAGGAATTGTTATTGAAGTTGATTTGTGATAAACAAAGCGAAGTATTAAAATAAAATTAGTAAGTGAAACTAATTGAAGGAATAACAAATTAATATGGTTTGAAATGAATTGAATTCAATATTTATAAATGAAAGATAAATTGAATTCGAATGGAATTTGAAATCCGGTTTAAATATAAGTAGATATAAACCAAAGTGATGAATTGAAAATAAATATAGGTAGTATGTAAAATACTTGTATCGAACTTAAGAAACAAATGGCAAAGTTCTTAAGTAAAAATTTGGAATTGAGGAAATCTTCTAAATTAAAAAGCGAATAAAGGTTAAACTGGAAGTTGTGAAATGGTAATTGTGAATAAATGAATGAAAAAAATGCGAATAAAAGAAAAGAAAATTGATAAAGCTAATAATCAATTGGAATTAATATGTAGAATGTACCTATATTGTTTTATTCGCATAGCAATTTGATCCAGAATTCGAGCACAGAATTTCGAGATAGTTATATCGATCCTAGTTAGGATTTTTCACTCGATTTTCGACGACGAACCTGTATATGGATTTTTTGTTGATTCTGGTAATTCTCTATCATAGTTTATGGCTATGCAAGGAGAATGACGGTTTGTGATCAAGAAACCAGATCTGAGTCCGCACTAGGAAGTCGGGTGGATGATACTAGTTTGGAAGTGTAATTGTGTGGTAAAGTGAGCGGTCGAATCTGATATTGCGTAAGAATGATGTATGTATATCGTACAGACTTGAATAACAATAGATATGGAAACTTTTGTAAAGAAAAGTATAAAATGATTTTTGAAAGCTATGATTGGATATTATTGTTAGTAGGATATATAGGTAATTTAAATGCAAAGGGAATTGGATTTGATTTTGAAGATAATTGAAATTGCTCGAAAAAGGAATGTAGTTAAATTTCTATATGAAATTTGATGATTTACTTGTCTATCCGCTTGGCTTTTCGTTTTCTTTTGAAATCTAGGGGCCCGTGGTGCCATTTTGTAGTCGTACAGAGCCAGCCGCGCAAAGGAGACGCTGGCAAAATTTTCGAAAATTTAGAGAGTTAGAAAAATTTTGAGAAAATTTGGATAATTTAAATTTTGAATTCGAATTTAAATTTGAATTCGAATTTAAATTTGAATGGTTAAGAAAACAATGTCGTTTGGAATTTATGAAAGGTTTTGGAAACTTAGTAAACGTGATAATGGATCTTTAATAAAAAGATTTATTTTGGAAAATTGATAAAACTATTTGGTTTTGGAAAAATAGTAGACGGGTTAAGGATCATTTTTCTTAACTTGTAATTTCGGGACGAAATTCTTTTAAGGGGGAAGAATGTGATGACCCAGAATTTTGATCATTATAAATTGAAATATTTAATCGATTTTAAATATTTGAATGTTAGTTTAACTTTGATTTTTAATATTGTTATGAATTTGGCAATTAAATTATTCAATTTAATAATGTGAAGTTGGGTGAAAATTATATCTTCAGTTTTAAGTTTGTTAAAAATAATTTAATGGCTTAGAAAATTCGTACTGATAATACTGAAGAGAATAGAAACTTCAGAATTGAATTTGAAATTGCTTTGTTCAGTTTTAAAAATTTATCGTTTAAATCGATATTTCAAAGTAGCCTTCCGAGGAATAGTCTCGGAATTCGACTAAACTAGTTCCATTGGGTCCGTAATATTGTATTATTATCGGATTTCAATTTTTGTAATATTTGGAGCGATCGTTTGGTCGTACGGTCAATAAACACACTGAAATTTAAATCTAAAATTTGATATTTTAACTGGTTCAAAAAACTATCTTCTCCGTATGATCGACTTTGGACTCAGAACCTTTTCCATTGCGTTCGGAATAGGCGTATAACATTATAAATGCCTGGCGGTACACCTTGATTGGATGTCAAAATTTTGAATTGCGTTTATCGAGGCAATTTCAAATTTGAATTTAAATTTAAATTAAATAAGTATACATATCTTTATGAAATCAATAGATTATTACACATTTCTTTCCTGTTGCACCACTTGGCAAAATTAAAGACACGTGTTTGTTTTGATAACACGGGTTGTTTGAAAAATATAACGCAAAAACAAAATATCATTTGAAGAAGAAAAATGTAACGCCCCACTCCGAGACCCACTCTAGTAAAGAGTATTACGGAGTAATACCGTCTACTGGAACGGAGAATAGAGTATAATGGAAGCGACCATGTGTAATCAAGCTATAACTAACTACCGAATACGTCGAATAGGTGGTTTTCTTATCTCAAGTGGTTCGACATATCCAATAGATATTTATAACGAAATTACAATGGCCAAGGAAAATAGGTTCAGAACAAACATAATACTAAATGATAACATCATCATCACAGAACAGTCACATAACAGTCACAGAACATAGGTACAATATATCGTCAATACAGATCCAAATATCAAAAGGTGGGTACAAAGCCCCCGCTCACACATGTGAGTCAAAAACATGTACATAAGAGACTGAATAATCAGAGTATCAAAATAGTGGACAAATATAAAGAGCTATCTATCAGCATAGCAGATAATGTCCAAGCGGAAGCACAGAAAGCTAAGTCCAGAGACCTAACCTGAAACAACTCGGTCTAACCCAAGCGAAACACTCGGGTCAGGCTAGCTAAACAATCAGTAATAACTGAGATATATAATAATGCGGTACATAAATCAAACAGTACTTCTCCAAAGAGAAGAGTAATATGGACTACATGAACATAATGACGATCCCTAATCATCAATAAACAGTAAAAATCTCCAAAGAGAATATCAACACCAAAGTGTTAAATAAATAAAATCGCCTCATATCATCGGCGTAGCCAAAGCTATATAAAGTTGCCCATAGGCAATAATCCCAAGAGTGACCAGAGTCTGTAATCAATGCCCAAGCAAAGATCGATGCTCCATGGAGCAATAGGGATATACTGAAAAGTCAATGAAGTCGAATACTGAAAAGCAGTGTCCAAAGACACTCTGAATCCACAAGGTAATCGCACTTACATCGTATGGTTCCATAGAACCAACACCGAATGGCGGTACTCGAATGGATATAAAAATCATCAGATAATACAAGAATAGCACGTGCACCGCCGGACACGAATTATTGTCATTTATGGATGCGTATTCAGGATACAATCAGATCCCATGCACATTCCAGACCAAGAGCACACCAGTTTTGTCACAAATATGAGGCTATACTGCTATGTAGTAATGCCCTTTGGATTGAAAAATGCGGGGGCAACGTATCAGCGCCTGGTGAATCGAATGTTTGAGGACCAAATTGGTAGAACGACGGAAGTCTATGTGGATGACATGCTCGTGAAGTCACGACAGTCAAACGACCACATCCGAGACTTAGCAGAAATGTTTGATATACTTAGATAATACGGTATGAAGATCAACCCCTTCAAGTGCTCTTTTGGCATGGCATCAGGGAGGTTCTTGGGTTTCATTGTGAATGCATGTGGAATTGAAGCTAACCCAGAAAAGATTTAGGCTATTCGGGACATACAAGTGCCCAGAACTATAAAGCAAGTACAAAGCTTGAACGGAGAGGTGGCAGCACTGAGTCGATTCATATCCAGAGCTACAGACAAGTGTATTCCTTTCTTCGACGTGATAAAGAAAGAAAAAAGAAATTTTGAGTGGACATCCGACTGTGAGGATGCATTCCGAGCTCTGGTAAAACATTTGGAGAGCCCCCCAGTGCTATTGAAACCAATAGACCATGAAATGTTGTATGTGTACTTGGCAGTATCCCAATATTCTATCAGTATGGATTTGGTTCGTGAAGAGGACCTAGTTCAAAAACCAGTTTACTATGTTAGTAAACGTCTGACGGGGGCAGAAAGAAACTATCCCAAGATTTAGAAATTAGCCTACAGCTTGGTGATTGCATCACGCAAGCTTCGTCCATACTTCCAGGCACACTCGATCAGTGTTTACACCGACCAACCCCTGCGACAGGTACTCCAACGACCGGAAACTTCCGGAAGGATGTTAAAATGGAATATTGAGTTGAGTCAGTTGGATATTACCTACTTACCACGAAGGGACATACAAGGGAAAGCGCTAGCGGATTTCATCGCTGAATTCACCAAGACAGACGAATCAAACGGCCGCAATGTCATGCCTCTCGTCCGATGGAAGATGTACACCGATGGGGCATCTAACGACTGTTGTTCGGGGGTTGGCATAGTTCTTGCAACTCCTGAAAACCGATCAGTTTGCTATGCTTTGAACCTCGAATTCACAGCAACGAATAACGAAGCCGAGTATGAGGCATTGATTGCCGGCTTAAGACTTTTCAAAGAACTAGGAATAAGATCGGTTGAAATTTTTTGTGACTCGCAACTGGTGGTGTATCAAGTGCATGGAGACTACCAAGCAAGGGGCAAAGACTCGCCCCGTATTTGGCCCAAGTTCAGGAGCTGCTAGCGAATTTCGAGTATTATGATATTTCACATGTTCCGCGTGAACAAAACAGAGCAGCTGATTGATTTGCAAAATTTCAAGCACTGGCGATGCGCAGCAGATGGGATTGTTTCCCGTTGAATCCTTACATGTTCCGAGCATAAATATAATGGAGGTAGATTTCATGTTAGAAACGAAAATCGAGAAGGAGTCATGGATGACCCCATTCAAGCAGTACTTGTTACACGGGGTCGTGCCCGAAAGAAGGAGCGAAAGATTCGCAAGGCTTCTCGTTATATAATGCAGGAAGGAATAATGTATCAGAGGGGATTCTCGACCCCATTGCTCCGGTGCATTGCCCATGATGAGATAAAATGAGTCCTGACGGAAGTCCATGAAGGTGAATGTGGCGACCATATCGGGGGGCAGATGTTAGCAAAGAAAATCCTCTGCTATGGATACTATTGGCCAAATGTAAATCATGATGTCGCAGAATACGTAAGAAGATGTGGCAAATGCCAGAAGTATGCGAAAATCCCAAGAGCTCCGCTGACGGAACTCACACAAATGGTTAGTCCTTAGCCATTTGCAATGTGGGGGATCGATATAGTCGGTTCCTTACCCCTATCCGAAGGTGGTGCAAAATACGCGATTATTGCAGTCGATTACTTTACCAAGTAGGCAGAAGCAGAGCCTTTGGCCACTATCACCACCAAGAAAGTCATTAATTTCGTGGTACAAAATATCATATGCCGCTTTGGCCTGCCACAAACCATCGTTACAGACAATGGAACTCAGTCTGAAAGCAAAGAGTTCAGGGAATTTTGCCAAAAATATGGTATTGAGAAAAATTTTGCAACGGCTGCTCATCCGAAATCTAATGGACAAGTGGAGGCTGTAAACAAGATAAAAAAATCCATATTGAAAAAACGTTTGGAAAAGGCTAGAGGCAAGTGGGTGGATGAGCTTCCAACAGCACTTTGGGCTTACAGAACCACCTACAAGTCCGCGACTGGCCACACTCCATTCGCATTAGCATATGGCATGGAAGCTGTCATACCCGTGGAACTTGAAGTCCCATCACATCGGGTAACTTATTATGACCCTGAGTCAAATCAAGTTCTTTTGCTGGAATTGTTGGACTTCATTGATGAAGAACACGAAGAAGCCAATTTAAGAGCGGCCGCGTACAGGCACCGAGTTGCTCAATACTATAATGAAAAAGTTCGACCAAGAATCTTTAGCGTGGGAGATCTTGTTTTGAAACGAGTTTTCCCAGTTCCATCACACATGAGCACCGCATGGGAAGGTCCATACATCATCGAACGGAAGCTTGGAGAAGGAACTTTCAAGCTAGCGACCGTCGATGGTGCGATAATCCCCCGAGCATGGAATGGTGAAAATTTGTGGCATTATTACACTTAGTTCATTTCTATCATATTTTAGTTGCATTTATTTCCAACAAGTTTTTATTCCTAGTTCATGGTATGTAAAAAGACAATTTAGTTTATTTGCATTAATAAAGGCTTAAAGCCATTTCTTTTTCCCATGAATTGTCGATGTTTCTGTACATGATAATGTTATAGCAAATGACTAAGAAATACATTACTCTGTTTGGCGTACGAATGAGAATAAACGATTCAAAATCTCCAAGTCACCGGAGTGCGGACTGGAGTACTCTAAGTCCCTAGAGTGCGGACTCGAGTATAAACGATTCAAAATCTCCAAGTCCCCGGAGTGCGGACCGGAGTACTCTAAGTCCCTAGAGTACAGACTCGAGTATAAACGATTCGAAATCTCTAAGTCCCTAGAGTGCAGACTGGAGTACTCTAAGTCCCCAGAGTGCGGACTCGAGTATAAACGATTCGAAATCCCCAAGTCCCCGGAGTGCGGACTGGAGTACTCTAAGTCCCTAGAGTGCGGACTCGAGTATAAACGATTCGAAATCTCCAAGTCCCCGGAGTGCGGACTGGAGTACTCTAAGTCCCCAGAGTGCGGACTCGAGTATAAACGATTCAAAATCTCCAAGTCCCCGGAGTGCGGACTGGAGTACTCTAAGTCCCCAGAGTGCGGACTCGAGTATAAACAATTCGAAATCTCCAAGTCCCCGGAGTGCGGACTGGAGTACTCTAAGTCCCCAGAGTGGGGACTCGAGTATAAACGATTCAAAATCTCCAAGTCCCCGGAGTGCGGACTGGAGTACTCTAAGTCCCTAGAGTGCAGACTCGAGTATAAACGATTCGAAATCTCCAAGCCCCTGGAGTGCGGACTGGAGTACTCTAAGTCCCTAAAGTGTGGACTCGAGTATAAACGATTCGAAATCTCCAAGTCCCCAGAGTTTGGACTGGAGTACTCCAAGTCCCCAGAGTGCAGACTCGAGTGTAAAAGATTTAAATGTCCAAGTCCCCTGAGGGCGGACTGGATATAAATGACTTGAAGTCATCAAGCCCTTGGCGTACGGATTGGAAAATATTCTAAGTCACCAGAGCATGGGATACAAGAATGTGCAAATGCCAAAAAAGTTGTCAACTTGTTTGAAGATGAATCGAGAAGTTCATGTATCTCGCAGTAGCTTGAGTTTTGACCACGGTTATACCAAAAAACCAAACAAAAGCAGTCCTCTGAGAGGGAAAAGAACTAAGTTTTATTCATCAAAAATAAGTTTCTACTACAACTCCTTCGAAGCTCGGAGTCAAAAGTTTATTTACATAAACTACGAAAACAAAAATAATTGCATAATCTAAACTAGCTCTTGTTGAACGAGAGCGAAGACTACTTCTTTGACTTCTTCGACTTTTTTCCCAGTGACACCTCCCCGATACGTTTATCCTTGATAGCTTTCTTTGACGGGGGAGTGACAACTGAAGAAGTATGAGGAACATCCATGGGTTTGGACCCGCCTGGGAGAATGACCTTCAACGGCTTGTTCAAAGGATCGTCCGGGTCCACAACTTGAGGTTCGATCTTGATCTTGATCGTCTTTTCCTTCTCTTTATCAAGCTTCTCCTTCATGCTCAGTTCGGATGTGTGCTCAGAGACGCCTGTAATTTCAACTTCATAACTCCCATCGATGGGAGAGGAAGTCTCAGATTTGTCCTTGTCGAGCGCTCCGATCACCTTAGCATCGGGACCGGGAGCATCTCCTGCGTGAGTGGATTCACTCATTTTTCCCCTCACCTCCTTGGCGACATCGCTCCTCGGAGTGGGCTCAAGATCAGAACGGCCTGCATAAAATCACGAAAAGCAAGTATTAGAATGCAATAGCTTCTGATGAAAAACAAAAACTCTTGAAATGTTAAAGCAAAAGAGTTGCTGACCAGGTTCCGGCTGGCTCTCAGCCGTCAGGGGGATCTCACCCTCTGGAATAGGGGACAAAACATGAACACAAAGGCCGGGGTCCTCCGGGTCATAGCCGATGTGCTGTTCAAAAGGATCGAGTATCGGCCGACCGGGCGGTTGGGTAGGCACACGAGCTGGAGACTCAATCCCGGATGAACCGACGATAACTTCTTTCCCTTTTGTTGAGGGGGAGCCTTTGCAATAAATGGCTTTAGCCGCTGATAGGTCCGAAGGCTCATTTCCCTTAAGAAATTCTTTTATCAAGGCCCCCTCATCAACCTCCTCGATACCGTGTTCGGCCTTCTTGATTTCAATTAAAGTCTCCCACGCCTCAGCCAAAGATTTGAGATAGCCCTCGCCCAGAAAATTTAAGTCCCGGTTCATGAGAACAGGGGCATTGAATTCGGCAATAAGCAGGTCGAACATGGTTTTGACTTCTTCTCTACCTTCTTCCTTGGCCGCCTCAAGATGGGAGTCGATTTCCGCAGAAGCTATCTTTTTGCCCTCTTCGCGGGCTTCATTCTTCAACGCCTCAACTTTAGAAAGCTCGCCCTCAAGTTTCGCCTTTAGGAGTCGCGTTGCAACGATCTCGTCGCAATATCGTTGCGACTCTTCTTGGGCAGCATTCTTCTCCTCTTGTTCTTTGCGGAGTCGCTCCTCAAGTTCTTTAACTCGGAGACAGAATGCATCCCTCTCTTTTTGCATCGAATCTTTCTCCAAAGCCACAGCCCCACAGCGTTGTACCGCCTCATCGTGTTCTTTTTTGTGAGTCGATTCCAAACGAGTTACGGCTTCGACGGTATCCTTGGCGCTCTGTTGGGCGGCCTCAAGTTGAGATTTATAAGACGCAATCTCTTCGTCCTGGGATTTGATAATGTCTTTGTCATGAATAGCCTCAAGCTTCAGGCGATCAATCTCATGTTGGCGTTCCATGGAGACTTCCGACAATTTCTAAGCGAGATGAACGAACGCGTCATGTTAAACATAGACGTCGTTGGTACAGGCGATAGCGCTCTGCTTGACATCTCCAGGTATATGGTGGATCCCTGGGAGGAATTTCAGACCATCAAAGCAGATCTTTGGAAATTTAACTTTAAGCTCGGCCAGTCTCTCTGATACTGTTGGATCTGCTGCGAGAACAGGAGGAGACAGCTTTGAAAGTTCAGCTCTCCTGTGAGGATCCTACGATTGTCGTGTGGAAGAGGAATCAGAGTGTTGATCTCGAGAGGGACATCGGATTGTGACCCCTTATGGCCGTGCTTATCTTTTCTTTGTTCCGAGTAAGAAGAGGGATGTTGGTGGTACTTAGACTGATAATATGTTTTCTTCCGCGATGATGAGTCCCGGGAATGGTAATCCCTATCGACATCACCGTCTCTATCCCGACGTCTTCCGGAACCTGAGTCCGGTCCAGAGTGATGGAAGATAGATGACCCGCGGAGACGATCGATTCCGTGTGTGCGCCCCATGTCACCTGCACAGAATTTAAAAAACAACGAATTAGAAAAGAGTAGTGTGATGATGGAAATTTAAGTGCAAGGTGAAGTGCATGTGTTTGTGTGTGTCCTAGTGTTTCCCCTCGACGGACCAGTTTCTTTGCTAATGGGAGTTTTTTCTCCCTGAGTTTGGGCTTGAATGTCTACATCGCCTCTGATGGGCGAGTGAAGTTTAAGTGCCTCCGGATCATCGAAATCATAATTAAGTAAATCGTCAGGTATCGAGAGGTTCGAGAGGACCTTTAAAGAACTTTCTAAACATTGTGAGGAAGCCACTTTCTCTGTTGGAAAAAGAGTAACTTTAGAGGTCGCACCAATTTTTTCCCTCCTTATCTTGTACGTCAGTTTCTTTTTCCTCTTCGAAGGGGAGGATGACGTTTTGATGTCATGAACTTCAACTAATGGGTCCTGAGTAGGACCAACGTTCTCATCTTGTGCTTCGGGTGTTTAATTTTCTTTGATTTCTCCTTCTTCTAGTGCGCTAGGAGTGTTGTGTGCTGAAGACTCAGCTTGTTTTTTCCCTTTACCAGAGGCGGGCCTGTGTATGGAAACGCCCTGAGAAAGGCTTATCCGATGGCCTTCTGCCAACGGTCCAAACCTCGAAAGTGACTCATTTGAAATAAGAGTTTGGATGTCCCGTTCGTCAACAGGAAGGGCTTTAATAGCCTCGATGGCTTCAGAATATCCGCGGCCGTCAGGACGTGGATTGATACCTGAAAAGATGGAAAAAAGAGTTAGAAGATGCGGCTTTGACCAAGCATGAATATCGATCCAGAGAAAAGACTTACTTCCTTTCACCCATCTCCTCGCGAAACCAAGAGGGCGATGCACATAAAACCATTCCTGCTTGTACAGGGCGAACTTGCTGCATGCCCCAGTTAAGATTTGGCATTTGTGGTGAGGCTCGAGAAACATGAAAGAGGGGCTATCTCTTCGCTTCTTGATCATATATATATCTGATGTCACTCAGGGTTGGAGGCATGGAGAGGACATTCATGAAGAGGATGTAGGTACCGTAAATGAAGGTATGACCGTTCGAGTGCAGTTGTGGCGGGGCAATGTCAATATACTGCAGCACGTCCTGAAAAAACAAGTTGAACGGTGGCACACTGCCGACCCAACACATAAACTTATTACAAGCTGTATATCCAACTGGGGGCAAGTGTGGACGATCGTGCCCCAATGGAACTAAAATGTCGTCGAAGGGGATTCCTTGGATGGAGCATATCCGATGGAGTGCACTTTCATTGATCTTCGAAGCCTATGAATCGATCGGGTTGTCCAAGAAAATTGATGCCTCCAGGGCTTCGGGAGCTAAGTTATGAGCAGGGAAAGTCGATGGGTTTGAAGTATCTACGACTCCTTATTTGGAAGACGGCCCAAGTCTATCTGAGATCGTGGCGTAGCTAGATTTCTTAGACATCTTAGATAGACATTGAATCTAGTAGAGTACCTGTTTGAACTATACTTGAAAAACAATCGACGTTAGACTTAACAACACAAGTATTCCTCCGGTGTGGTGTGTGGACTAGTGTGATAATTCAAGTATAAGTGCTGAGAAATTATAAGTCACAGAGTTGATGGTATAAAGTTGAACTTTGAACCGTCGTCTTCGAAGACCGTCATCGCCGACCGTCTCCGAAAACTAGCCTTGCAATGTTTTTAATTTTGGACTCGGACATTGACACTGTATGCCAAAAGCTTTTATCTGTTTTTATCGATTTCAGTTCAGGCTTATGATAATTGGAACTAGAAATTTATCAGTCCAGATTAGTTCGATATGCCAGTCTGCTTAGGTCCATGTCTTTGTTTTTTTCTTATGATTAGGCAAGGTGAAATGTTGTTCGGCCTAAGTATCGTTCGTCCAAGAATGTTGCTCGGCCTAAGTATCATTCGGTCAAAATGTTGTTCGGCCTAAGTATCATTCGGTCAAAATGTTGTTCGGCCTAAGTATTGTTCGGCCAAAATGTTGTTCGGCCTAACTATCGTTCGGCATTCATGACCATTCGGCCTACGCGCTGTTCGGCCGAAATATCGTTCGGCATCCTATCCAATTCGTACTTCCTCCCTATTTTTCCACTCCGTTGCTCGGTATGTGGCGAATCATGCCGAGCCGAGGTTATGCCGAGCCCCTACGCTCGGCACTTCGCCCTTAACCACAGTTTCATGTTTCTCCTCCATCCATACCGAACGACGAGGTCAAGTCATTCGGCAAGTCATACCGGACCGTGTTGTTCGGCGCTCTAGCCGATTCCTGCTCCTCCTCTACTCCTCCCTCCAATCTCGTTTGGCATGAGAGAACCATACCAAACCATGGTACATCTTCCATCAACACCCTCATGTGCTTGCCTCTGACCACTTCCCCTTTTCTCTACGTCATCTAGCCCTAAAACATGCCCTAATCGCAGTTCGATCCATTTGTCTACAAAATACCTATTGGCCACGGTTCTAATTTACGAACTTAAGCCTCGTATTAAAACTTTTAGCCAGGGAAAACATTCAAATAGAGGGAGTCGATACCTAGCAAATAGATTGAAGCTCGGGAGAATTCTGGAGTTCAGGGCACGGCTCTAATTAATTCCGAATGACTCGGGAAAAGGGTGATGCTGGGTATGGTGCTGAAGGAAGGAAGGGTAGTCAAATTCTTGGAGTTTGTTAAAAGGCGATGTTCGTGAATACAGGATAACGGAGGTGAAAGTAAAGAAGAGAAGAAGAAGGAAAATGCCGAACTTTATAGGTAAAGAGAGGAAGTCGAAGAGACAATAACCGGTAGAACAGGTCAAGACGACATCGTTCGGCATCGGCATTCAAGGCCAATCGGCATCCAGGGCGCTCGGCTTCGGCTATGCTGCTCGGCATTCGTGTAACGTTTGGCATGCATTGCCTCACCCAGTATTCACGAGAAAATGCCACAAAGAAGAAGAATAAACCTAAAGCTCGAAGCGAAGCACATAGGACAAGCGATTCAAAGCGCATCATGTTCGACCACGTCATGCACTTTGGGGGGCAAGTGTTACCTGGAGATTTGACCAGGCAACTAAGGACTCACCATTCCCATTCGGTATGACCAGGCCGTTCGGCATCTATGGTCGTTCGGCATTGAAGGCTGTTCAGCATGGAAAAGTTGTTCGGCATCCAAACTCGTTCGTCATTCCACACTGTTCGGCAATCAGGAGCGCTCGGCATTTAGGAGCGTTCGGTATTAGAGAACGCTCGGCATTCAGGAACATTCGGCATTAGAGAGCGTTCAGCAGTCAGGAACGTTCAGCATTAAAGAACGGTCGGCTTTAAGAACGTTCAGCATTAGAGAACGCTCGGCATTCAAGAACGTTCGGCATTAGAGAGTGTTCGGCATTCCAGGGACGTTCGACACAACTTCTTCGGTTGGCATTCAAGAGCGTTCGGCTTCTAGAGCGCTCGGCATTCATGCCTCGCTCATCATTCCTTGACTGTTCGGCATTCCAACTTCGTTCGGCACCTTCCCCGTCCGACGTCGATTCTCGGTCAGCCTGCACCTCTCACACAATACATCGTTTCGTTCGACACAAAGATTTCGTTCGGCACTCTACCATTCGGCATTTTTGGTTCGGCATTCGGAGATTACTTATATTGGGCCGAGATACCAAGCTGCTAGGCCCACCAGGGAAGTCCAACCTACATTCCTCTATAAATAGAGAGGCAGGGGCACAGTGAAATGGACCATTTTTTCGAGAACACCGGGGAGACTCTGCCGCATTCAAGACTCATTCAAGACTTAATCTTTTTTGCTTAGCAATTGTATTTGAATAATTGGTATACGGATTGTATCTGTAATCGATTATCGAGAAAAGCAATAAAGATTAACCTCAAAGTAGACTTAGGCAATTACGCCGAACCACTATAAATCTGGTGTTGGTATTTTCTGCATTTAAATCTGTATATTATCCTCTGTTTAACTTTACTTTCTTCATTAATCTCTCTACACAATCTCTCTTAAGGGTGTTAGTGACCAATTTTGGTGCTAACAAGACCCATTTTTTAAAATAATGTTTTTACCATATATTAAAAACGCAACTCATTTGGATATCATTTGATAGGTTTTCTAATTTAAACATATCATAAAATTCTTATTAAATCTCCATAAATTTTAAACTTAAAACATGTAATCATTTAATCACTATAACAAGACATATACTTGCAAAAGAAAATAGGTTTACCTTCAAACCGAAAGCATTTGTCAAAAATAGAGGTGCAAAACAAATTATTCACCTTAGCTTTATGTAAAGATGGTTGAAATTTGCCTTTACATTGTTTTGCCAAAGCTTTCTACTTAATCCTAGCTTTTCTTCTCCTTGAATCCTCTTAATAGTGGTCGGCCACGTTCTTTAGGGTTTTATTTTTGTTTGTGAAAGTTAAAATGAATGAGGGATGAAGAATGGAAGGGTTTAGGGTATATGAACAAAGGCTATTCCTATTTTACCCTTACCATACTCCTCCTACTTACTTATTTTTAATTCTCTTTTACTAATACATTCATTAAGGCAAGGCTCCTTCTTAATTAACAAATCTCAATGCCTTCACTATCTACATTATTTCCTTTAATTTATCATATTAAATGTTTTAAATAATGTTAGTCGAAGGGTCATTACAAGTCTCGACTTGTCTTGTGATAATCGAAATAATCTTTTAAGTGAGAATCAGATGTTTGTCTAGGTGAATGTTATAGTGCGCTTAGTAAATTATTCTTTTTATCTTTGTATAATCGAAATAAGTTCAAACCTACACGAACTCAAAGCAAGTGGGTGATAAATGTTTTGTTGGACAATGTAAAGTATTATTTCGAAAATAAGATTTTGAAATATTTTTAAGGTAACTAGTTCAAGTGGCTCGAAAATAACTTAAAATTGGAGAAGGGATGTGTTCAGATGTAAAATACTTCTCTTAAGTATTACCCTTCTTGGTAAAGGAATGTATGATGTTGTCTGGCAGTACCCAGTTCCTTAGTATAATTTTGGAGTTACTCATGCTATATGTATATATTTTCTATGATTAAAATATAGAGTTCCATTTCAAAAAAATTGAAATAAAATTTAGGTATTTGAATATTGAGTTTTTTTGAGAAATAAATTCAAAATGGAATACTTGAATCGGATAGGGTTCTATACTTTCTGGATATAGTCAAGTATTATACAAGTTGAACCTAAGTCGATTTATGAAATGTTTTCATAAATATGTTTAGTGGAAATAGGTTTGGTATTAGTGAGAACCAATTAAAGAAGTGCGTAGGCACGACGTAGATCATTTCTCCTTCTTATAAAATTTGATCTAAGACACGAGTACATGGCTTTGAGGTGTTTCACACCATTTCAAATAAGGATCTATTACTTATTTTTAACAGTGAGCACTTGATGAGAATTCTTGGTATCAGACCAATGGTTTCTATCATAGCACATGACTATGTAAGAAAAAACAAAGGTTCCTAATCAAAGAGCCTGATCGGTGTCCGCACTAGAGAATCGAGTGAGCAATACCTATTTGGAAGTAAAGTTACGTATTCGAGTAAAGATAGAATCGGAATTTGCGTATGAGTGATCTGTGTACATCATTCCAGCTGATGTATATGGTTGAGTGTTTTTTAGGATACGTTGAGGTGTAATTTTGGGGATGAAATTCTTTTAATAGGGGACAGTGTGACGACCCGAAATTTCACTGCTTTGATATACAAATATTTAATTAATTTTAAATATTCAAATAATTGATTTTAAAATGAAAATAAAACTCTTTTAAATAATGAATAATAGTGGTGAAATATTTTTTCAAATTTGTTTACAAAAATATTTAGTTCGAAGAAAGATTGAACTATGACCGGAATTCGTTTTTCGAATTTTCAACTTTTCGTTGAGTACAAGTTATTGAAAACATTGTGAACACTTTAGCATAAGTATACGCATTTGTAAACAAGTTAGTATATGTGTATATGTGTGTATTATTATATGTATATATGTATTCGTACATAAGTATATAAAGTTTAAAATAAAAATATAAATGCCGCATCATTAGAAACATTAAGTATAAAGAGTACTTAAACATGTTGAAACATGTTAGCATGAAAATGATAGAAGGGAACAAAGGTGTGGGTGTGAGTACATGAGGTGGATGAGTCTAGGTCAGGTAGCAAGAGGGTAGTGTAGGGTAAACAAGGGCATTCAGGTAATATGCTTTTTTCTTTGTCATAAATAGCCCTTCACTTCTTCAAATTTTTCCTCCTCTTTATTTTATCATATCTTCCTCATCTCTTATCATAATGGAGAAATTCTCTTTTTGAAACCATAGAAAATTCTAGTGGCTATAATTTTCATTTGTATCACTTCTTCAAATTTTGAGTTTAGCTATGTCAAAATGTCATTTCTTCGCAGAGAGTTTTCGGATCTATATTTTCAAGTCTAAAAATTTTTCTTCTTCTTTTGACCATATCTTCCTCAAAACAAATACAAATTGAGTAATTATTATTTTTAAATGGTAGGGAAGAGAATTAGAAAGAACTTTCTCTTTGATAACTTCTCCAGTTTCGAGTGTAACATAGCTAAAAATCCAACAGATGATGACTAAATTTTTGGTCCAGTTTTATGAATTAAACATTGTTCAAAGTCCCTCCACCTCTCCAAAACAAATCCTCGCCTATACATGTCATGGCCGAACCATACTATACCATGGCCAAGCCTATTTCAATGTTTTAAGTCCAAGGATCAAGTTTTTCATAGTTCTAAAGTTATTTCAAGTATTCAATAGGGTTTTGCAAATTTTCGATGAGTAAACTTCTAACTTTTGGAAAGATGTTGCTTTTGCATATATGATGGTTATGTGTTATTTATATATGATGTTAGCATTTGGATTATGATATGGTTTGTGTGACAACCCGGGTTTTTAACGTTTGTTAATTGGGTATTTAACTAATTTAAATATTAATTTTTGATTGGTCAAATAAATAAATTTTTCTGATACCTAAATCTATATATTGATTTAAAAATTATATAAATTTGAAGTTGTAAAATATTAGGTGTGATAGATATTATTGAAAAGTTTATATAAACTCCACCATTTAAAAAGTATACATACATATACAACTAGATGATGCTTAAAAAATATATATATAGCATATGAATAATATATATATATATATATATGCATATACGAAGTAATGTATATAAATAGATATGTGTATATAACATGCATATAAGTAAAGGAAAATATGTATGAATGTAAATATCAATTGCATGATGATAACAAATGTAAATGCATATGGAAATATATATATATATATATATATATATATATATATATGAATCCCATCAATTGAATTAAAGATAAAATGTTCAAACATATATCTATACATATAGATAAACATGTACAAACATAAATATACATAAGTACATAGGTATGTATATATATGAGGATTAGACATACATAAGTATAGGGATATATATGTATGAACATAGGGAGACAAGCATTTAACGCACATTTCAACTCAAGCATACAATACATCATTTCAAGCTAACAAAACATTGAATCAAAGTCAAAAGCAAATCAGGTATATGAAAAATCAAATCATCTTATATAAACCAAATCAGCTTTTTATCAAATCAGCAAAAAAGGAAAAGGTAAAAGAGAATAAAAATGTAAAGAAGTTTTCACGGCTACAGGTCTTGGCTTCTAATTCTTAGCTTGCTCTGTACACCTCAATTCCTTGTATATTTGAGTAGCCGAGCTTATGTTGGTTCAGGTTCATATAAAAAAAAGTTTCCATAAGAAAAGAAATGGGCATTCAGTATTAGCATTCAAGTGTTGGGAGATCGAAAAAAAACTAACTAAAACAAGAATCAAGATAGTGAAGCGTGAAGCAGAGGAAGAAGCAAGCAGTGTTCATTTTCTTTAATAACTGTGAGTACAACCTTAAATATCTTGCCTCTTGGAAAATATATACACCTCTATACGTTTGAAATGTTGAATGAACCCTTGTATTTTGGCTCAAATTCATGTAGTGATAGGTCCAATGTTTTTATATATATATATGTGTGTGTGTGTGTGTGTGTGTGTGTTAGGTAGGTCCGGACACTCTGTGTCAAAGAAAAAAATGCATAGCAGCTTTGAAATTGGGAAAAATTTAACAACCTTCAACTTTAAAATCTAGATCTCACGATCCATTAAATTTTAAGCTTCAATTCCAAAAATAAATTCAATTGTTTTTTAGTATAGATTAATACAAAAAATTTGTCGTCCGATATCATTTGGTATAAAGGAGGAATATGTTGTTTACAGTAACCAACCTTGGAAAGGATGGAAATTCAATTATCATGTTTCCATCAACTGATTACATGGTCATGATCGCTACTAGAAATCGTGATTTTTAGAGGAGGTTTAGAAGTTTATAGTTGGGTGTTGAATGAGAACGAGGAAGACGAACGAAATTGTATATCGGCAAAATTGGGATGGCCGCGGCAATTTGGGAACTTGCCGATTGCCTGGGGCGGTTGCTGGAGGGTTGGCAGACGTAGGAAAAATGAGGCGATATTTTCTTGTGGCGTGTGGCGCTGAGGGGAGGTCGATTTAGGGTTTGGGGGCGAGTTTTGATCATGATCGGTTTTGGATTGATGATGGCATCGTGGAGGAGAGTCAGGGTTTCAGTCTAGGGGAAAAGCAAGAGAGGATGGTGGCAGTGACTCTGGTGAGTTTTAGGAAGCTTCGGAGGTCGGAGGAGGCTGGACGAGGCGGAATGAAGTGGTCGTTTTTCGTCGCTGGTTTGGGCTGTGCTCGAATTTCTAATCGGGGTGGAGTTGAGGAAATCTTGGTGGCTAGTAGATTACGGAGGTCAGGTATGGTGTGTCGAAGTGGTCGATGGTGGGCGGCAACTCCTCGCTGACGTGTGCAAAAGCACGGCGGAAGGTCTATGCAGGTTGGAGGAAATGGGAGTAGATAGGAAAAGAGAAAGAAAGGAAAGGGGAGGAAGGGTGTTTGGGCCGGATTTGTCTTGTTGGGCCGAAGTAACCAATAATAAAGGAAATAGGAAAATAAAAAGAAAAGAATAAAGGAAAGAAAAATAAAGGAAAAAGGGAAAGAAAATGGAAAGCAAATGAAAAAAATATGATAAATAAAATAGAGAAAGGAAAAAAAGAAATGGAATATATATATATATCCACATTTATATGATATTTTATATTCCCTTTCTTTTAACGAAAAACTATTTCCTTTTTAAAACCATAATTCTAAGTTAATGTTATTTTGTAAATTAAATAGGTAACTAATTTTGTTGTTAGTTGACTTTAAAACTTATATGGATCATCAAAGTCGAATATCTAAGAGATGTTTAAATTTAATTAACTAGAGGTAAATTGTTATATAATTTCTTTAAATTGTGGTTGATTTGAATTAAGACAGAAATGGATTTCAGTTGATTAAAGTAAATAAATACTGATGTGAAATTGTTTGGTATGGTTATAGATCGTTAATGTGGTTAACGATCTATATTGGACATTTATTCCAATTATTTCTGTCTGCGCCATCAAGTGGTCAGGCGAGTTAAATAATAAATTTAATTTTAAAAAATGATGATACATTTTATTTGGAATAAACATCTGAAACAAATCCCCATATTTGGATAACGTCGCCTTGAATAATGAATTTTTATTTTAAACAATTTACCATTTTAAATTTGTTATTGGGATTCGAAGAGACCGGGATCGGATATCAACGATGTCCAGAACCACTTCGATTTAATAAGCACCACGAATTCTTTACGGATTCGATTATAGAATCTTATAGGCTGGAATTGAAGAAAATTTGGTAAACCTAACCATTTAACCTAAGTAACAATACTTAGGTATTGCTTTAAATATCAATGCATTTGAGTGATAAGTGTTTGGCTGTAACAAGATAAAGACTCATAGGGATATACAAGTTACCCTGGGTTTCAAAGAAGTTTTAAGACTTAAGTATTTTATATTATATGGGTTTACTCACGCTGGTTTCCATCCTAACTAGGGTGTTACTTATTGTAATGCTTGGGTCAAACCGCGTATTACAGATTTTCAGGTTAAGACGTTCTAGAGCTCAGGAGACGAGTTGGATGGCAGAGGCGTATTGATTAGATTACGCTATGTATTATGGGCTGAATAGACAGTAGTAGAGGACAAGTTATTATAACTGTGTAGATTGGTTGTACTCTGATATCTTGTATGTATATTAACAGTTACAGCTTTCTTTGTATAAAATGTTGTTGTTGTATATTATATTTTGTTCCGTTGCGATTGTGAGATTCTGTGCTATTATTTCTGTTTCATCTTCTATCTCTTTTTCTTCTTAACCCTAATAGTCTAGGATTTTCAGCACTCTATAAAGTGAACATATTAGTGTCAATTTTCAGGGTCAAAAATCTTCGGGCCATTACACTTGGTATCAGAGCTGAAGGCTAAGTGAGAACCTTAGCTCTGGTGGGGATTACTCATTAGAGATAGGGTCAGTAGTATCCTAGAATGAGTTGAGAGTATTATATAAGGGCGTACTTGTTATTTTCTTATATAATGATTTAAAAAACGATGTTAAAAATGATTTTTGCATAGGCTTATATTTTGATATATAAAGCAATAATCTTTCTTATTATTAGGGTAATTGGTTATTGTTATTAAAATGAAGCAAAATTATAAAATTTAGTGGTAACATATATAACCAAATAGAAATTTTGGGTAAGAATGAACTATAAAAGTAAGTTAAGCTACAAATGGATTTGAAAACCCGAATTTAAAGCCCAGAAAATTCAAAGGAATTTTCTAAGTACTTGAAATACGTTACCCTGATTATATTGTTTAAGTAAATTATGATGGAATATATGGTGTGTTTGATTTCTAGATATGATATTATAAATTGGTTGTTGTATCTTAATAAAGGACGTTTATTGCAGAATAAGCAATGATAAAAAATGGTGCAATATTCATGGAAGTAAAATTGTATAAATTGAATTTATAAATGTGACTTATAAATTGAACACGAATTTAAATGTGAAGCTTTAAATCTAGGTCTAGAGAAATTTGAAATTGTTTCAAAGTGTTAAAGAAAGTAATAAGTAATATCATTTAGAATATTTTTAAACATAGAAATCATGTTTAGAACAAGAGTTGTTTAAAGATGAATTTGTTTTGAAATAAAAGCTAAGAATGGTTTAAAATTTAAAACTAGGCTTGATATGTAAATGGGATAAATACGTGTATGTGAATATATATGATTTCAAAAGTTGAGATAAATAACCGAGTGTTGTATATTGAAATCCCCCGGAAAATATGAGGTATAACCCTAAGAGAGATAAGCTTTGGAACTTATAAGTGGGAAGTGATATTAATAAGAAATTTAAATTTGGAATGGAAAATTTAAATTGAATAAGGTTGAATGGAATAAAGGAACTGAGATTCAACTTATAGGAAGTTAAATAAGTTTTGAACGTACAACCTGAATTGGAAATTTCAAGGTGAAATTAAGATTTAACATAAGGAAGTTAAATGGATTAAAATGAAGAGGAAAGTATGGATTTGATAATAGGTCGTGCATGAATAATTTCAAAACAGCTTTTGAAACTAAAATGGGTTTTGAATTCTGAAAATGTGGGATGAATGCTATTAACTGATGTTTTATATAATGTGGATGTTTATTTTCTTTGACATATCCTGCTATCATCCTGATTTATTATTAACAACGTATATAAAACTATAAATTGGACTATATCGATTAAATTGAGTAAAGGATTGAAATGATATACATCCATTACTGAAATTAAATGGAAATAAAATTTTACTTAAAAACCATTTAAAGATTTTTATTCTTTGAAATAAAATTCAATTTATAGAAATGGGATCGTTTTGAACTTAAGTTCGAAATGTTAAAAATGGATTTATCAACTAGAAATGTTTAAAGGGATTGGGTTTAAAAATTTTAAGTGTAATTGGGAAATCAATTGAATTCTAAAAATTGATTTGTTTAAAAAAAAATTGAACTCTTTCTCGAACCTCACATAAGTTTAAGTAGAAGTAATTTTAAATGAATATTTGAAATCTGGACTCAGAATTGAATTATGAAAGACTTGGGTTGTTAAATTAATTATTAAGGATTAATTTGATTTAAGTAATTAAATCGATATTGAAAACCGAACTCGAATTTATATAAATCAAGATGGTTTAAAATTTGAGTTGAAATGAATTAATTGGAAGTATAATCGAAGTTAAATTAGTCGAAGTCGAAATTGGAAATTGATTTGAATTAGAATGGGAATCGAAGCTAATTCGAATTGGAACTTAGACTGAATCAATTTATGTGGGAATGGAAATTGGAATTGATTCGAATTGGAGATAGGAAATTGAACCAATTTGATTCTGCAACTATTTTCAAATGAATTGTTTTGATATAAGCTGTCTTAAAATCTATCTTCTTAAATATTCAAACTATTTTGATTGTCCAAGCTATCTACTATACAAACCCTTTCTTTTAATACCCAAACTAGCTTATACTTACTATCTAACTATTTTACAACTATTTGACAATTTTAAAAACTATTCAAGCTATTTCATACATTTAAACTGGTCAGAGTGGAAATTGTTTATATTTAAATCATAGATTTAAATATGAATTGAAATGAACTGAAGTATTAACCCAAATGGAGATAGAAGCAATTCTGAATTGGAACCGAAATCGGATATTAAGGAAAAAATGATTTTTGAAATGGAAGAGTATATTTTGCGTAAATGTGATGATTTAAAATAAAGATTGGATAGTATTATAACTGGAACTCACTTTATAAGAAGTATGTAATGTAGAAATGACTTTGTAAAGGAAATCGAACTTGGAAAATTTGGTTTGACATTAATGAGGATATATATATTGGTTATACATTAAAAACTTCCCTTATTGAAATTATAACCAGAAGAAGTGATCTTTGAAAGATATTTGAAAATATAAAATGGAATTTATATAAGTAAAGAAAAATATTCAAGCTGAAAGAATAATCTTACATCGTATATAAAAAAGATTTTATGGGAATGGAACTGAAAAGGTTTTTGGAACCCACTGATTTTAAAAGGCTTTTGGTTTTGGCAAAAAGAAAATTTTGGGAGTTTGGAAAACCAAGTTTGAGAATTATCGATTTTGAGATATCGATTTTGTGTAAATGGGATTAATACGTGATACATATAAAGAGTATGTTTTGAAAGATACAATATGGGTATAGTATGAAATGTTTTGAGAATGCTATGGGGAAAAAGACGCTCTTATTTGGAGTTGAAACTTATAGTAGGAGATCCACGGGGTGGTTCTGCCTTGAGACCTAAGGGGGGTTCTAAACTTTGATCCCAGAGGACGTCTGGATAAAATTGTAGTTCCTATGGATTATGGTTGGCGTAGTTAAGTCGAGGGCACTGATGCCTACAGAGACATTGGGGTTATGCTGTGATGGAAACATAACTCTGGAGTAACTGCGATCTACTGCCTTTCCATAGCGTAAGTCGAGGGGCAGTGATTGCCTAAAATCTACATTTGATTTCGCTGGGAGAGCGACGTAACATCGGTAGATTAAGATCTATGTAGTCTATAGCGAAAGTCGTGTGGTGGTGAGTGCCTTCAGGCTATTTGGGACTCCACTGGTGTAGTCTGCGATATACGTGGTGAAGTTTAATTTTGAAGCAAAATTTGATGGCGTTGATGCCTATAGTTACATGGTTTCTGCTGTGAAGGCAACGTAACCCTGGGTGCAGCTGCGATCTATGGCAGTTCCATGGTGAAATCGAGGTGTGCGGATCCCTACAGTTTTCCACGGATTTCGCTGGGATAGCGACGTAATCATCGTGTTAACTGTAACCCATGGAGGGGGTGATGATTTCCAAAGCATTCTCATAAAAAATTCAAGTATTTTCACTAGGTGTTGAAAACGGGGTTACTAAGTACTTATAGATTTTCAGTCCTACGTCTGATCAACGTATGATTGAATTTCTATAAGAATAAGGATGGACTTGTTGAGACATCAAGTTATAAAAAGTATTTTTATATAAAGTTAGTTTGGTAATATTATGTAGTTTTAAAGTGTTTTAAATTGTGTAATTAAAATAAAATAGTAAAGGGTTGAATGTTTAAAAGAATGATTTGAATAATAATGATAAAAAAAATTAAAATTCTTGCTTCGTTCCTTTCCGAGGAAGAAAAGTTCTAAAGGGGGGAGGAATGTGACGATCCGGGTTTTTAACGTCTGTTAATTGGGTATTTAATCTATTTAAATATTAATTTTTGATTGGTTAAATAAATAAATTTTTATGATACCTGAATCTATATATTGATTTAAAAACTATATAAATTTGAAATTGCAAAATATTGGGTGTGATGGATATTATTGGAAAGTGTATATAAACTCCACCATTTAAAAAGTATACATACATATACAACTAGATGATGCTTAAAAATATATATAGCATATGAATAATATATATCTCTCTGTGTGTGTGTGTATGTATGTATATGCCTGTACGAAGTAATGTATATAAATAGATATGTGTATATAACCATACATATAATTAGAGGAAAATATGTATGAATATAAATATAAATGTGCATGATGATAACAAATATAAATGCATATGGATATATATATATATGTATATATATATATATATGAATCCCATCAATTAATTTAAAGATAAAATGTTCAAACATATATCTATATATACAGATAAACATATAGACAAGTCTTATGATGTTCAAATATAAATATACATAAGTACATAGGTATGTATATATATGAGGATTAGACATACATAAGTATAGAGATATATATGTATGAACATAGGGAGACAAGCTTTTAATGCACATTTCAACTCAAGCATACAATCATCATTTCAAGCTTACAAAACATTGAATCAAAGTCAAAAGCAAATCAAGTCATATGAAAAATCAAATCATCTTATATAAACCAAATCAGCTTTTTATCAAATCAGCAAAAAATGAAAAGGTAAAAGAGAATAAAAATGTAAAGAATTTTGCATGGTTATAGGTCTTGGCTTCTAATTCTTAGCTTGTTCTATACATCTCAATTCCTTATATATATGAGTAGCCGAGCATATGTTGGCTCAGGTTCATATAAAAAAAAGCTGCCATAAGAAAAGAAAGGGGCATTCAGTATTAGCATTAGAGTGTTGGGATATTAAAGAAAAAAAATAAAGAAACAAACAAACTAAAACAAGAATCAAGATAGTGAAGCCTAAAGCAGAAGAAGCAAACAGTGTGCATTTTCTTTAATAACCGTGAGTACAACCTTAAATATCTTGCCTCCTAGAAAATATATACACCTCTGTACGTTTGAAAAATTGAATGAACCCTTGTATTTTGGCTCAAATTCATGTAGTGATAGGTCCAATGTTTATATATATGTACTAGGTAGGTTTGGACACTCTGTCAAAGAAAAAATGTACAGCAGCTTTTGAAACTGGGAAAAACTAAACAACCTTTAACTTTAAAATCTAGATCTCATGATCCATTAAATTTTAAGCTTCAATTCCAAAAAGAAATTCGAGTGTTTTTTAGTATAGATTAATACAAAAATTTTGTCGTCCGATATCATTTGGTACAAAGGAGGAAAATGTTGTTTACAGTAACCAACCTTGGAAAGGATGGAAATTCAACTATCATGTTTCCATCAATTGGTTATATGATCATCGCTACTAGAAATCGTGATTTTTAGTGGAGGTTGGGAAATTTTTAGTTGGGTGTTGAATGAGAATGAGAAAGACGAACAGAAATTGTATATCGGCAAAATTGGGACGGCTACGACAATTTGGGAACTTGCCGATTAGCTGGGGAGGTTGCTGGAGGGCTAGCAAAGGTAGGTTAAATGAGGCGATATTTTTTCGTGGCGTGTGGCGCTGAGGGGAGGTCAATTTAGGGTTTGGGGGCGAGTTTTCATCGTTATCGGTTTTGGGTTGATGATGGCGTCGTGGAGGAGAGTTAGGGTCACGGTCCAGGGGAAAAGCAAGAGGGGATGGTGGCGGTGACTCTGTTGAGTTTTGGGAAGCTTCTTTAGTGAGAGGAGGCTAGACGAGGTGGAATGAAGTGGTCGGTTTTCATCGCTGGTTTGGGCCTTGCTCGAATTTCAAATCGAGGAAGAGTTGAGGAAAGCTGGGTGGTCAGTAGGTTGCGGAGGTCAGGTATGGTGTGTCGAAGTGGTCGGTGGTGGGCAAAAATTCCTTGCTGACATGTGCACATGCACGTTGGAAGGTCTGTGCAGGTTGGAGGAAATAGGAGTAGACAGGAAAAGAGGAAGAAAGGAAGGGGGAGGCAGGGTGTTTGGGCCGGATTTGTCTTGTTGGGCCAAAATAAGCAATAATAAAGGGAATAGGAAAATAAAAGGAGAAGAATAAAGGAAAGAAAACTATAGAAAAAAGGGAAAGAAAAAGGAAAGCAAATGAAAAAAAATGATAAATAAAATAGAGAAAGGAAAAAAAGGAAATGGATTTTATATGTATATGTATGTATATATATATATGTGTGTGTGTGTGTGTGTGTGTACATATATATATATCCACATTTATATGATATTTTATATTCCCTTTCTTTTAACTAAAATCTATTTCCTTTTTAAAACCATAATTCCAAGTTAATGATATTTTGTAAATTAAATAGGTAACTGATTTTGTTGTTAATTGACTTTAAAACTTATATGGATTATCAAAGTCGAATATCTAACAGATGTTTAAGTTTAATTAACTAGAGATAAATTGTCATACAATTTCTTTAAATTGTGGTTGACTTGAATTAAGACAGAAATGGATTTCGGTTGATTAAAGTAAATAAACACTGATGTGAAATTGTTTGGCATGGTCATAGGTCGTTAATGTGGTTAATGATCTATATTGGACATTTATTCCAATTATTTCTGTCCGTGCCATCAAGTGGTCAGACGAGTTAAATAATAAATTTAAATTAAAAAAATTGATGATATGTTTTATATGAAATAAACGTATGAAAAAAATCTCCATATTTGAATAACGTCACCCTGCATAATACATTGTTATTTTAAATAATTTACCATTTTAAATTTGTTGTTGGTATTCGAAGAGACAGAGATTGGATATCAGCGATTTTCGGAACCACTTCAATTTAATAAGCATGACAAATTCTTTATGGATTCGATTATAGAATCTTATGGGCTGGAATTGAAGAAAATTTGGTAAACCTAACCATTTAAACTAAGTGAGAGTACTCAGGTTGTAACATTCCCGGTTTTTAGCCAGATTTACATTTGATAATTAACATAAATTTTTGGGATTAATTATGGATTAATTTGAAAATTTGGAAATAAGTATATATGTTGTTAATAAAATTTGGTTTTGAAATTCAAAAATAAATATATTGCAAATAAATTGGATTTGAAAACACTATATTTTAAAGATAATAAAAGTTTGTTTTCTAATATTAATATATATGTATATATATATATGGAAGTTATATTTTACATTCAATATAATACTTTTCAAAAGTTATTCAAAGTTAATCATATATTTTCAAAAGCATTTGAGATAGATATTTATTTATTTAAAAGGAATGGTGACTTGAGTTTAAAAATTGAAATAAGATTTAATATAAAGATTTAAAATATATTTTCTCTTAAAATGAATAAATATAGTTTGTATATTTATAAATTTAAAATATAATACATGTGTTAACATAAGAAAATAGATAAATATAATTTGTATAAGGATATAAACATAAATTTATACATATGCATAAGTACTTAATGTAATATAAGGGTTTAAAACAAAGTTTATAAATTAGGGGTTTAAACATAAATTTAAGTGTTTTAAACAAGTGTAAAATAAATTGTAGCTCATGTTAAAAAGTGGAAGATAATATTATCATACAATAACAAGTGGCAAAACTAGTATTTTCTTTTAATTTGAAAATCATATAAACAATGTTTTTAGAAAATAACCAGGCTGATCATTTATCTTCACCTCTCAAACTTCTTTCATTTTCAAATTAGCCAGAGAAAAATCAAAAGAAAAAGGAAAAAAAATAACCTGTAAACAATGCAAAGATAATCTAATCATCAACCTAGAATCAAACTACAACAACAACGTTTCAATTTGAGATCAAAGTTTAGATTCAAACCAACATGATCAAAATTCAGATCAGTTTTCAAAAAAAAAATTCAAAAAAAGTAATAAATTCCAGAGTAAAAGATCAAACAACAAACAATTTTCACCAAGTTCAAATCTGAAGCATAGCAAGTTCATTTCAAATCAATGAACTAGTATCAGATTCAAAATACAAACAAATTTCAGATTTAAAAAAACAAGACAGTTCAGATCAAAGTTTCAAGTTCAAAGTCCATTTCCTGGCTCAAAAATTTGTTCTCTGCTTCAATTCCAGGTGAATAAACACCTTCTAAACCCGATCTATGCTTGATGTTGTGAAGTGAATCTGTGAAGAATATTTAAGTGTGTGAAAATATGTGTATATGTATACAAAACGTGTATATATATATATATATATATATATATGGCTGTGCATGTTTGGAAACAGGCATAGTTTGCCTCTGTTCAAAGTTTACAGGTTTCAAGTACCTGTTTCAAAACATAAATCTCTTCTTCTAATCCTTTGTAGGCTTTAAGGTATAAACAAGCATGTTTGTAAAATCAAGATCCAAGTTTAAAAATATATTTAAGTGAAAATTGGAAAAAATTCTTACTGGGAATAAATTTACAGTAAAATTCAAAAGTATGACCAAATTTGACTTAGATGATTTATTAATTCATTTATACGATCTGTTTTATAATCAAAAATTGTGATTTTTAAAGAGAATTTCAAGGTTTTTAGTTTTGATTTGAGGGGGAATTTGCGAGTCGAAAGGGGATCCTATTTTGGTCAAACTCTGGCGATCGGCAACACGATTGGTCTCGTGATCGAAGCTAGAGCACGCTTATGGGTCAGGGATCATCAGAAAAATAATGGGTGAATTTATAATTCACCGCGGCAACGACATGACAGTGATCTAGGGTTCAAACCCAGTTTTTGGTTGATCTTCTTCTCGAGACAACTGCATCACAATTATCGAATCGGACTACACCGGGTCAGGTGGAAACGAAGCATGGATCGTCGATAGAAGGATGGACATGATGGCAAGGATTCAGGTGGTCTGGATCAACGAGGTGATTCGACTTTGTTGATCGAAGTTTGGGCTACAAGAAGTGTTGAATAGTTTGATTTGAATTGATGTGGTGATTTGTCATTCTAGGTGGTCGGAAGGCTTGTTGTAACAACTCGTAATTTTCGATAATTAAGATGTTAATTTAATAATAAATTTTGAATAAATATTGGAAGATATAAAAATTTTGTAATTTATTTAACGAAATAATAACTAAAGTGAAACGCAACAATGTTATTCATAGTTAATTATTTACAACTTGAATGGAATTCCAATTAGTTGAAATAAGGTAAATGTATACTTGGTTAAAAATTTAATATAAGAAATTGAACGTAAATATTGAATTAATTAATGAATTAATAATAATAAATAGCAATTAAATAAAATCAATGCTCTGTAAGTAATTATAATATTGTTTGGAAATGGTAACTTATAAAAGTATGGTTAAGAGTTAGTGGCAACAATTATTATAAGTTACCGATATATTTTTAATCCTTTAAATTGAATTGGAATCAATTGCAATAAATATAAATAAAATATTATGCTAATGCTAATTAAGGTAATATTCGGAAATAAGGTTAATGTTATTCATAATAGGACAATTTTTGAACTGAAAGAATGGAAATAAAGATTTATCAATTTATTGGGATTTGAACTATAATAATTGGATTAATTGCAATTAAATGAAATTAAATATCTAAATATTACGTTAATTGAAATTAAGATCGAATTTGAGAATATTAATGTAATAGATCATGAATCCAATGTTAATTTCATCTATTTGACAACAATGAGTTGAATAATAGAATGAAAGGTAAATTAAATGGAATTATTGGAAATTAAATTTATAATTTCTGAATTTAATGAAATTGAGGCTAACACTGAAATTAATAAAGTAATCAACTCTAAATTTACATCTAAATTTGTTTAAATTAGTGTAAATGATTAAGAAATTTAAAAATAATAAAAATTGTCAATTATAGAATTGAAATTGAAAATTTGATTTAATTAATCAATTATTAATTTATTTAATCAATGTAAAAATAGCCATTTTGGCCACTAACTCGGATTTCGACGAAACTATTTTCGTCGGATCCGTAACGGTGAACTATTGTAGGATTTCAAGTTTCGTAAAGAGCGGACTTGTCATCTGATCGTACGAACGCGAAACGCCTAGAAATCAGTTTAATGGAAATCAATTGAAATCAATTTGAAATAAGATGATTTTATCATAACTTCTTCATACGATGGAGTTAGGACCTGTAACATGTTCCATTGAGTTTAAAATATTCGAAGACATCTATTTTGATATGTGGGTTGACCCAATTTCGTTCCAGAGTCAGAACGGGCTTTTCGTGCCATTTGTCGTTCAACGGTCCTAACCAATCGTATCCGTTCCTCTATTTCTCAGCTTTACCTATATATATCCGGTTATAAACCCTAGCAGCCTTTTTATTTCTCATTCTTGTACGTACAGAAACTTCTACTGTCCCTCTTTCTCAATGGCTGAAAACTCTAAATATTCCAATTCAATTCCAATTCAAAATCCAACAACAAAAATTCAAACTCCTCAATTACTATAAAATTTTATACGGATTCACAACTCTCCAAGAGCGTATGTCAGTTCTGCTGTCCGTATTTCAATCTGGATTTTTGTGTGGCCGGTATTCGAGGAATAAATCTCGGCTGTTCATCGCTTGTTGATCGACATCGTCCGATCGTCAAATAAACGGTACCATGGTGTATAGATTTTCAAGGGGGTTCCATCCAAGCAGTTCGCTTGGCCTGATGATGGTTGAATCACCGTCGTTTGGTCGATTAGGCTTCGTGGAAGATGGCGGCGACTTGCGTTGTTAGAGGGTCGGACCATGGCGGAAGGGAGGCGGAAGACTGGGCGAGCTCGGGATGTTAGCGATTTGGCCTACGGCAGTGCGAGGAGGCCGAGGGACGTGGTCAAATGTTCGGTCAATGGCGATGTTGTTTGATCGATGCGAACATGATCTGGTATTGGGCTTCATTGTATCAGGTGACATGTCGTTTATTTTAATCTATTTTATTTATTTCAATTTTAAATCGTGTAACTTCTAACTCGAATAACTTTCGCATAAGAGGTCCGATTCATGCATGGTTTTCTCCACAAGGATCGTATTTGAATTCCGGACATTCCGACGCTGGTTTGGACAGATTCTGAGACTATGTGAATTTTGAGTTTAAATTGGATATAGATTCGATTTAAATTCAAAAGGTGAGTGTTTTAACCCACTCACAACTAAAATTTATTATGTTTGTTAAATTGACTTATGATGTGATTTAAAATTTATTTATGACTGTTTGGCATATTTTGAATCATCATCTCGGTTTATTTGAATTTATTTGGATAAACAGTTATTTAATTTATTATTGAATATAAACTGCCAGTAAATACCTGTTATTTATTATATGTTCTATATTGATGTTATTGATTGAATTGGATGATGACTGTGATAAATGTTTGATGATTGATATTGGATGAATGGATGTTGTATTTAATATTGTTATAAACTGCAAGTTGTTATGGATTTTATTTCATTCGGGATTGCGGTTTGAAATGATATATAAAAGTATTTATATTTTAAATTACGGATTGAAATAGTAAATATCTGTATCACTTGACCATAGGATAAAAAATTATATACAGACACCGTGGTCTATATATATAAAATATTTTTGAACTGATTTCTATGGTTTTGTAAAGAAATATATGGTTTTATATAAATATTGATTTTTGATATTATATAATGTTATTTTATTCTTGATTTTTAAGCTATGTATAAATTTGTTTTAATATAGAATAAGCTTAACAATAAGTTTGATTTTTATTGAAGATAATATGGTTAAGTATTTAAATTATATTTTAATATAGAGTTTATAATGATTTAAATAAATTAAGGTTGGAAGATAAATTAGGAATTTATTTGAATTTGAAATTTATTTAAGAATTAAACTCAAATAAGTTGATGTGAAATTTATTAAATTGGAAATTTTAAAAGGTATGATTTTATAACTTGATTTTAGGTTAAGGTGAATTAAATGAATATTTCAAGTATAAATAAATTGAAGGAAATATTTAGTTATTTGTAATTTGGGATTTATTTAAATGATAATGGATCTATTAAGTAAATGTTTAATAATAGAAAATTGAATTTGATATATATGAAATTATCAAATTTAGTTTTGAAATTGTTGAATACTTAAAGTTTAAAATATACTGAATTTGAATGGTTTATTTTGTGGATCAAATCTGTTTTGAAATCGATAGATTTGGAATAGTTTGTTTGGAAACTGAATTGAATTGAAATTTATGATTTGAGATTTGGTTAAATATAAAATGTAAAAATTCGAGTTGTGTTGGATTTGATTTGTGAAATTAAAGAAGCTATTTTATTTTATATAAAGTAATTTAAATATTTTAACCATTAAATTAGTGGAAGTTATGTTTCAAAGTTATGAGTTTCAAGGTATTATAATTTGAAAGTGCTATATTCAAATGTTTGATTTCAAAGAGTATAACTTTGAAAGTGCTATGATTTTGGAAAAGGATATATTTGAATTAAAAATTATATCGTATTGATTTAGTTTGAAATGGAAATGATATTATATTCATATGGTTTAGAAATGGCAATGATATTTCGGTTTAAAATATAAATTATTTTTAAATGACTGTGGTGTTATAATAACGGTTGGTTGTTAAAGAGACCGGGATTGGATATGGGCATACTCTTTGTCGATACCGAAAACCACTTTAACAACCGTGTATGTGGTAGAGATTCCAGAATAAAGTAAGATGGTGGCGGCGTTCCTTTGAGGTATATATGTGGACCCGACTCCCGTGAGTTGGCATAAGGTGGCTAAAACATGAGCGTTTACGGGCCAGTGAGGTAGCCCCTCTTATCGGACACACTCCTTCGATACTATTCTATTACTTTGTGATTGATTGGGGCCTTTTGATTTTTTTTTAGGGATGTGGCTCGAGGTGGGCGGTAGCTGCGTTGTGCGTCACCACCAATTCGGAAGCATAATTAGTATATCTACCATGGCATTGCCTCGTTGTGTCGTGTCACCTACCCTAGCACGCCTTGTACGAGTTTTGTTTTCTCCCGTAGCCCGTGAAGTATCCTCTGGTGGCTTCCCGATCAGGAGGGACTATGATACTGGATGAACTACTGGGACTATTACGTGTTAAGGGCTATATGGGTAAACCCTTAACTTTATTTAAAAGTAAGTTTATTTTGCTATTAGAAATTATTATAATAGCGAAATATTACTACATAGTAAATAGTTTGACGGATCCTTAGAAGATGTAAATCCCGAACATCTCTTAAGTTACTGCACTCACGTTAGACACTGGATATGATATGTCAAAACACGTAAACATCTCTGACGCCATTCCACTCATATTAATTACCGTTGATTTAACTTACATAAGATGTTTTAGTTCTGACTTGAGTGTTTTTTCTTTTCAATTCGCTCGGGTTAGCCTAAGCATTTCAGAATTTGAAGATCTTACTTCTGGAGGACGAAGACGAAGATTGTATTACTATTTTTATCATATTAGTCCACTACATTCATATTGTTCCACTGCATTATTTATTATTCTCTGGCATGTGTAACTCTGATATGTGTTGTATAAGTATAATCAAATGTTTTATAAAACAGCTTCATGAACTGTTATTTGATTATTATATTTTGTCATTCCACTGTGAGATTTTGTTTGTTTTATTTCTTTCTTTGCTTTTCTTATTCACCCCAATAACAATTCTCCCTTTTGTATGGTTTGAGTCTAACGTGTGTTATCGTCGATTTAAACGTAAAAAAAGGCGGGATGTTACAGTTGGTATCATAGCTTTGGTTTAGCGATAAACCTTAGCTTTGTGGGGTCTGACTCTTTATTAATAGGGTAGTAATACCTTATGATGAGTCGCTGAGCATATATATATATGAGAGAGCGTATTTGTTAGTGTTATAAAAGGTTTTGATATTGTGTTAACTTGTTCTGTTTTGTATTTATAAATTTTGGTTGGTGCATAGGACGCTATGACATGGATAGGGATTTCTAAACACTTAGTAGGACAAACCGACACAATATTTGTTTTGAATATAGGTGAATGAAATAATTTTTCCTATTCTATATTTTTATATATAAAATAATAATTTTATAAATGATATATTTGGTCGTAATATATATTTGTTGGTAGGTAGTGAAATTTATAAATATTGGTTGTAAAATAAAATTTACAAATAAAAAATAAAGTAAAATTGGAAATTTAGAACTTAAGTTCCGGGGTTTTGAAACTTTCTTACGAATAATTTTGGGATATGATAATAATATTATTAGAAGTATTTTTTGATATAAATATTTCAATATAATTTGAAATAATTGTTTTAAAGGAATTTAGGGAAGAAATAAGTAATGTACTCCCTTCTCTGTCGCTGGAAAATAATTTCGGTGATGAGTGCATGCATCATTGACATTCATTTTCGATTTTCTAAGTGGGAAGGCCACTGCAGTAGTTTTACTGCAGACTTATTTTGATAAAAATAATATATATTTTGAATTATTTTAAATATAATTGGATATATATAAGTTGTAAGTATATACATTAATCTATTATTTTAAAATGATTTAAAACAAAACCCGGTATTTAGTTCTTAAGTTTCCGTTAATTAATAGTTTCAATTATTATAGTGAAATGGAATGTAACTAATTAATAATTGGAACCCCTAATTAAAATAAGAGATTAAATGTCAGGTTATAAATGAAATAACAAGAAAGTTGAAATTATAACCTATAAAACAAAGGATATGATTATTAAACATTAAATTAGTTAAAAGAAATGAGAAAAACTTGTATAACTTTCAATTACATTCTTAAAGGCATATATATAACTTAATTAAAAGTTGAAATGTTTAATAAGAAAATGTAATAGGATATTATACAAGTAAAACTTGGAATAATGAAAGTATTCAATGAAACTCTTTAATAATTAAGTATTGATGTTATAGAGTAATAAACTTAAGTTATAATTGAAATGTTACTATAATAAAATATGATAGAAGGTAAATGTTGTAAGTAGACAATTTTAAACTTAAGTAAATGAAATTGATATGCCAAACTGAATTGAACATGAATACTATGGATAAATGAAATTAAGAAATGAATGATTGTAATGCAATAAAAAGAAATTTATATGATATGAATAAATAAAAATGAATTTATGTAAGTATAAGTGCAAATAAGTGAAATAAACACTGATTCAATGGCTGAAAATGAAAATTTACCAAAAAAAATTTAAAAAATGTAAATGTAAATTAAAAGATAAATCATTATATGAATGAAAAGAAAATGAAACAATAAACGTTATGAAATGAACTTAATTTATGCTTTGAATTTTTGTTTGTTTGGTTTATGGTTGTATGGGCAATGATACTTTAAATTTGTTTGGATAAAAGATACTTTTAGTTGGTTGGATGTACGAATAATCTATTGAGTTTTATCGAAGGATGTTGAGTATATGGTATACTAATAGTTATTTGTCATTCGACAATTTAAAGTTTCTGAACTCGAACAACCCATTTGCTTTGTTTGTTATGGATGGATGATTGACTTTATCGATTTCATATGATGATTGTATGCTGTGATTGCAAGTGATTCTTGATTTATATTGATTTGTTTGTTAGTGGTTTAAACAATTTTGAATATTTCTCATATACAATTATTAACTTCCTTAGATTATATAAGTGAAGTACAGGTTATGAAAGCAATTACTACAGCTTTGGGTTTCATAATTAAGTGTTGTTTGCCTGACAAATAGGTACGTTTTCGGATTATGGTTTTATAGGGTTATTATATTATTTTTCCCATGTTGGGATATATTATTTTGGAAAATATGCGTTATATATTATTATATTTGATATCATTATTTCTCCGGAGCCTCTCCGTACAAAGGAGACTCTACCGAAATTTTTCGTAAATCTTGGACCTAGAAATTTTCTGAAATGTTTTCCAAATTTTGTTAACTTGAAAATAAAAGATTTAATTGTTTATACATATACATATTTTATTTAAATTATTTTATGATGTAAATTAATTGTTTATAAATTTAACATTTTGAATAAGATATATTGATTTCAAAAATCCTTCTTTTACTTTTCGAGGATGAAAAGTTTTGAGTGGGGGAGAGTGTAACGACCCATAATTTTCGATAATTAAGATGTTAATTAAATAAGAAATTTTGAATAAATATTGAAAGATATAAAACTTTTGTACTTTATTTAACAAAATAATAACTGAAGTGAAACGCAACAATGTTATTTATAGTTAATTATTTACAACTTGAATGGAATTCCAATTAGTTGAAATAAGGTAAATGTATACTTGGTTATAAATTTAATATAAGAAAACGAACGTAAACATTGAATTAATTAATGAATTAATAATAATAAATAGTTATTGAATAAAATCAATGCTCTGTAAGTAATTATAATATTGTTTGGAAATAATAACTTATAAAAATATGGTTAAGAGTTAATGGCAACAATTATTATAAGTTACCGATATATTTTTAATCCATTAAATTGAATTGGAATCAATTGCAATAAATCTAAATAAAATATTACGTTAATGTTAATTAAGGTAATATTCAGAAATAAGTTTAATATTATTCATAATAGGACAATTTGATGAATTGAAAGAATGGAAATAAAGATTTATCAATTTATTGGGACTTGAACTATAATAATTGGATTAATTACAATTAAATGAAATTAAATATCTAAATATTACGTTAATTGAAATTATGATGGAATTTGAGAATATTAATGTAATAGATCATGAATCCAATGTTAATTTCATCCATTTGACAACAATGAATTGAATAATAGAATGGAAGGTAAATTAAATGGAATTATTGGAAATTAAATTTATAATTTCTGAATTTAATGTAATTGAGGCTAACACTGAAATTGATAAAACAATCAACTCTAAATTGACATCTAAATTTGTTTAAATTAGTGTAAATGATTAAGAAATTTGAAAATGATAAAAAATGTCAATTATAGAATTGAAATTGAAAATTTTATTTAATTAATCAATTATTAATTTATCTAATCAATGTAAAAATAGCCATTTTGGCCACTGACTCGGATTTCAACGAAAATAGTTTCAACAGATCCGTAATAGTGAATAATTGTAGGATTTCAAGTTTCGTAACGATCGGACTTTTCGTCTGATCGTACGGGCTCGAAACGCCTAGAAATCAATTTAATGGAAATCAATTTGAAATAAGCTGATTTTATCATAACTTCTTCATATGATGGAGTTAGGACCTGTAACATGTTCCATTGAGTTTAAAATATTCGAAAACATCTATTTTGATATATGGGTTGATCCAATTTCGTTACAGAGTCAGAACGGGCTTTTCGGGCCATTTATCGTTGAACGGTCCAAACCAATCGTATCCGTTTCTCTATTTCTCAGCTCTACCTATATATATCCGGTTAAAACCCTAGCGGCCTTTTTATTTCACATTCCCGCACGTACAGAAACTTCTATTGCCCCTCTTCCTTAATGGCTGAAAACTCTAAATATTCCAATTCAATTCCAATTCAAAATCCAACAACAAAAATTCAAACTCCTCAATACCTATCGAATTTTATATGGATTCAAAGCACTCGAAGAGCGCATGTCAATTCTGCTGTCCATTTTTCAATCTGGATTTTTGTGTGGCCGAAATTCGAGGAATAAACCTCGGTCGTTCATCGCTTGTTGATCGACATCGTCTGATCGTCAAATAAACGGTACCGTGATGTAGAGATTTGCAAGGGGATTCCATCCAAGTAGTTCGCATAGCCTGATGATGGTTGAATCACCGTCGTTTGGTCGATTAGGATTCGTGGAAGATGGCGATGGCTTGCATTGTTGGGGGGTCGGACCGTGGCGGCAGGGAGGCGGAAGATTGGGCGAGATCGGGATGTTGGTATTTTGGCCTACGGCAGTGCGAGGAGGCTGAGGGACATGGTCAAAGGTTTGGTCAACGGCGCTGTTGTTTGATCGGTGCGAATGAGATCTGGTATTGGGCTTCGTTGTAGCAGATGACGTGTCGTTTATTTTAATCTATTTTATTTATTTCAATTATAAATCATGTAACTTCTAACTCGAATAACTTTCGCATACGAGGTTCGATTCATTCGAGGTTTTCTCCACTAGGATCATATTTGAATTTCGGACATTCTGACGTTGGTTTGAATGGATTCTGAGACTGTGTGAATTTTGGATTTAAACTGGATATAAATTCAAAAGATGAGTGTTTTAATCCACTCACAACTTCTAAAAGTTCTTATGTTTGTTAAATTGACTTATGATGTGATTTGAAATTTATTTATGACTGTTTGGCATATTTTGAATCATCATCTCATTTTATTTGAATTTATTTGGATAAACAGTTATTTAATTTATTATTGAATATAAACTGCCAGTAAATACCTGTTATTTATTATCTATTCTATATCAATGTTATTGATTGAATTGGATGATGATTGTGATAAATGTTTGATGATTGATATTGGATGAATGGATGTTGTATTTTTATATTGTTATAAACTGCAAGTTGTTATGGATTTTATTTCAATCGAGATTGCGGCCTGCAATGATATATAACTGTATTTATATTTTAAATTACGGATTGAAATGATAAATATCTATATCACTTGACCATAGGATAGAAAATTATATACAAACATCGTGGTCTATATATATAAAATATTTTTGAACTGATTTCTATGGTTTTGTAAAGAAATATATGGTTTTATATAAATATTGATTTTCGATATTATATAATGTTATTTTATTCTTTATTTGTAAGTTATGTATAAATTTGTTTTAATATAGAATAAGCTTAATAATAAGTTTGATTTTTATTGAAGATAATATGGTTAAGTATTTAAATTATATTTTAATATAGAGTTTATAATGATTTAAATAAATTAAGGTTGGAAGATAAATTGGAAATTTATTTGAATTTGAAATTTATTTAAGAATTAAACTCAAATAAGTTGATGTGAAATTTATTAAATTGGAAATTTTAAAGGTACGATTTTATAACTTGATTTTAGGTTAAGGTGAATTAAATGAATATTTCAAGTATAAATAAATTGAAGGAAATATTTAGTTATTTGTAATTTGGGATTTATTTAAATGATAATGAATCTATTAAATAAACGTTTTGAAACTAAACAATAGAAAATTGAATTTGATATATATGAAATTATCAAACTTAGTTTTGAAATTGTTGAATACTTAAAGTTTGAAATATACTGAATTTGAATAGTTTATTTTGTGGATCAAATCTGTTTTGAAATCGATACATTAGGAATAGTTTTTTGAAAACTGAATTGAATTGAAATTTATGATTTGGGATTTGGTTAAATATAAAATGTAAAAATTCGAGTTGTGTTGGATTTGATTGTGAAATTGAAGAAGCTGTTTTATTTTATAATATAAAGTAATTTAAATATTTAAACCATTTAAGTTGTGGAAGTTATGTTTAAAAAGTTATGAGTTTCAAGGTATTATAATTTGAAAGCGTTATATTCAAGTCTTTGATTTCGAAGAGTATAACTTTGAAAGTGCTATGATTTTGGAAAATGATATATTTGAAATAAAAATGATATTGTATTGATTTAATTTGAAATGGAAATGATATCATATTTATACGGTTTTGAATGGCAATGATATTTCGGTATATAAATTATTTTGAAATGACCGCGGTTTTATAATAACGGTTGGTTGTTATAGAGACCAGGATCGGATATGGGCATACTCTCTGTCGATACCGAAAACCACTTTAACAACCGTGTATGCAGTGGAGATTCCAGAATAAAGTAGGATGATGGCGGCGTTCCTTTGAGGTATATACATGGACCCGATTCCCGTGAGTTGGCATAAAGCGGCTAAAATAAGAGCGCTTACGGGCCAGTGAGGTAGCCCCTCTTATCGGACACACTCCTTCGATAGTATTCTATTACTTTGTGATTGATTGGGGCCCTTTGATTTTATTTTTTAGGGATGTGGCTCGAGGTGGACGGTAGCTGCGCGCTGTGCGTCACCACCAGTCCGGATGCATAATTAGTATATCTACCCTGGCATTTCCTCGTTGTGCTGTGTCACCTACCTTAGCACGCTTTGTACGAGTTTGGTTTTATCCCGTAGCCCGTGGAGTATCCTCTGGTGGCTTCCCGATCAGGAGGGACTATGATACTGGATGGACTACTGGGACTATTACGTGTTAAGGGCTATATGGGTAAACCCTTAGCGCTATTTAAAAGTAAGTTTATTTTTCTATTAGACATTATTATAATAGTGAAATATTACTACATAGTAAATAGTTTAATGGATCCTTAGAAGATGTAAATCCCGAGCATCACTTAAGTTACTGCACTCACGTTAGACACTGGATAGGATATGTCAAAACACGTAAACATCTCTGACGCTGTTCCACTCATATTATTTACCGTTGATTTAACTTACATAAGATCTTTTAGTTCTGACTCGAGTGTTTTTTCTTTTCAATTCGCTCGGGTTAGCCTGAGCATTTCAGGATTTGAAGACCTTACTTCTGGAGGACGAAGACGAAGATTGTATTACTATTCTTATCATATTAGTTCACTACATTCATATTGTTCCGCTGCATTATTTATTATTCTCTGGCATGTATAACTCTGATATGTGTTGTATAAGTGTAATCAAATGTTTTGTAAAATATCTTCATGAATTGTTATTTGATTATTATATTTTGTCATTCCACTGTGAGATTATGTTTGTTTTATTTCTTTCTCTGCTTTTCTTATTCACCCCAATAACAGTTCGCCCTTTTGTGTGGTTTGAGTCTGACTTGTGTGGTTTATCATTGATTTAAACGTACAAAAAGGCGGGATGTTACACTTGTGTGGGCCGACAACGACTTGGTGGTGGTTGGAGTCTTGGTCGGAGTTGGTCTAGTATGGCATGCACATGCACGCATGCATTTAGGTGTCGAGGTGGTTGATCGATTTGGGAAGATGGATGTTGCTCGAGATCGTGCTCGAGAAAATGAGAGTTTGACTCGGGTCTGCTATCGGGTAGGCACGAATATATAACAAAGTTTTAAAAATTTAAAATAAAATAAAGTTTAAAATAAAGTAGCAGGATTTTACTCGGGGATGGACCCGAAAATTTTGGTGGATTGGCTCAGGGATTTCGCTCTTTTGACTCGGGTCTGGAATTTAGTATAAAAAGAACGGTTTTAAATTTTTTAAACCAAATCAAGTTGTATTTAAAACAATTTTTTTTAAAAACCAGTTTTTTTGTAAATGATAAATGTTTACCCAAGTTTTGAATTGGTTAAAAGATTTTAAAAAAAAATAAAATTATTTTAAAATTAACTAAGTTTGAAAGTATTTTAATATATATATGACCTTTATTTATAAAGTTTATTTTAAATAAATTTAATAATGTAATTAAGAAGTTAATCAAATGTTTTTAAATTGTTAACTTAAAAGTTTAAATTAATTTATTTATGATGATGTTTTACTAAGGTTTATTAATTAACGATTTTTTAACAACTGAATAAAGGATTACTTAATTTATAATTGAAAAATAATTACTTAATTAATTAAGGGATAATTAATTACTTAAGATACTTACTTAATGAAAGTAATTAAGGACAATTAATTAGTGACTAAAGGTTGAATAATAAAGTGATTAAACAATAATTAATTAAAGGATAATTAATTTATGTGATTAATTTATTAATATAATTAATTAGAGAATAATTAATTAATTTAAAGGTTAGTTAATTAATGAAAGTGATTAAGGGTTAATTTATTAATTAAGGGTTAATTAATTAATATAATTAATTGGGGATAATTAATTGAAGAATAATTAAATGATTAAAGGTTAATTATTTATCGATCAAGGGTTGATTGATTTATTAATTAAGGTTGATTAATTTATAATTAAAGGTTAATTAGTTTATTATTAAAGGATAATTAATTAATATGGTTTGTAATTAATTAATGTTAATTAACCAGGATTAGTAATTTATTCATAAGTGATTAATCTGATTTAAATTAATCAGATGATTAATTGATCTTACTTATGCATGTTTGAATTGTATTGAATGTTTGAATTGTTTGATATCCCTGATGTGTGATGTGCTGTGATATGATTGAGTTGTGTGTAAATTATTTATTTGTGTTAAATTTACATATTTATCTATGAATCTGTGAATGAAGATAAGCGTTATTGGATTATACTACTTATCGATATTGTTGTGTTTGGATTTGTGATGATTGATGATATTGTATTGTTGTGCGTAAAACCCCTGGACTACACCACACACACAAATATGGATTGCATGAGGAAATTGGTTAAGTCACAGATATTTGAATTTAATATTATGAAATAGTTTTAAAGATTGAAAAGATAATTGTTTTTTTTAAAAGGAAACTTGAAATTGAATTATTTTGAATAGAATATATCTTGTTTAAAGTTTAAAATTTGAAATTATTTTAAAAACTAGGGTTTGAAAGGGTATACAAGTTATACAATAATATATATGGATTTTAGACAATTTTAAAAGTATTATTTTGGGAATTTAAATTTAACCCAAGTTTATACTTTAAAAGGTTATAAATTGTGCATATTTGATCGGATTTTTCCAAAACGAAAAACATTTGTTTACAAATGATAATGGCTTTCATATGATGCCAGAATTCCCAGTTTTTTAAAAGGATTTCAAGTTTTGAAATGGAAGTTGTTTTGAAAGTTATGAATGAATCTTAGATAAAGATTGGTGAACTTTGTTTTCAAATCAAAGAAGATCTTAAAGGTGTATCTTTTGTAGAAAAAATTTGAAACAGAAGTTGTTTTGAAAGTTATAAATGAATCTTTGTGAAAGATTAGTGATCCTTGGTTTCAAATTGAAGTGGATTTTAAAAGGTGAATCTTTTGTTTTAAAAAGATTGAAAGTGGAAATTTGTTTAAACCATTCAAAGGAAAGGTTTTAGGCTAAAAGTTGTGACTTAACTAAGATCCCATATATCCATGTGGTTTAAAAATTTTGCGCTCATTATTCGGTTTATCGGAAGAGGATTTATGTCATGAAACCCATTTCGAATAATGATACGACGAAATGGATAGCATTAAAGACCGGTGGTGAAGATCGGGTAATTTTGAGAATGAAAAATTACCTGTCAAATGACTCTGCATTGAGTAGCTACAGTATAGAGATCTCCTATGTGATGGGGAGTCCGATCGGGATTGTGAATACCCAGATTGCAAGGGCTTCTTTGAAGTGCCTTCGACTCCGTTGAACCCGGAACGGACTTGTATGGATGTATGTCTGACATTACACTTTGAGATGTAAAGCTGGTTTTCTATCAAATACATTTCTGTTTGGTGGCAGAGAATTTATTCTCTTAGCTTAACACCCTTCTCTGAGATGTACGAGCTCAGAGGTTATGTAGTTGATGGTTACTAGTGATACATTCCCAATTTGGTAATGTGGCATGCTAAGTGCTGCTGATCATTTGTTGATCAAAGCATGACTTTTGTGTAAAGCGTAGCTTTATGGATGAGACCTCATCAGGACCTCACAAACCATAAATGGTCGAAACAGGAAGAATGCAGCAAGGTTATGAGGGTCGCACCCTTTAGGGTATATCCATTTCCTTCTGGATAAAAATGATATCATGATATGGAGCCCAGATATTTAACTTATGTGGTTGTTGCTTTGCTTTGTGGTTGTTGGTGTTGAGCGCTATGATAAAGGTCGGTGACGACCGGGGGATGGCATACTCGTGTCAGTAGTTACCTAGTTACATAGGTAACCCGACCTTATGTTGACAGATATCCGGTTAGGTTCTCGGGGCGTCCCTCCAGAGGCGTACCCATATGACATAGGAAGTTCCTTTGCCTGACCGTTGTTGGAAATCCAATCATCCAATACGCGCCCTGTATGGTTTAGTTGTAGAAACTACCATTTAACATAGTAGCTATAGTAGGCATACTATAATGGTACGTATGCTAGCTAAAATTAATATTATACTTGCAAATGTTTTTTGCACTATGCACTAATAATAATATCAAAAGGATTTTCACATATCAAGCATGTTTGACTATTATAAGGATAAATCTCCCCAAAGTGTGCGATTGCATTGTGTGTGTGCCGAGAGGCCTTATGGTAGTTTAATTTTTCAAAAAGCATTGCGGATTTCTTTTTAAATTCATTTTTTTTGTTTTTGTTCAAACAATTGTTTTTGTTTGTTCACACCAGTCCCATGACTGACCTGGAGTTTATTGTTTTCTTTCTAAACTCTGGGTGCCCACAATTTTCCACACGAGCAGCCTAGAGTCAGATTTTCAGAAAATCAAATAGTAGATGTAGCTTTTGGCAATCGCATTACGGACCGAGTTTGCTTAACTTCAGCATTGATGGTGGTTTGAGCTAATTGGATTGGAGTCTATGAAACTTTTAGGTTGAGCTATTTGGTTTTGGAGCTTTGATAATGGAGATGCATTCTTTTGGATTCTCTCTTTCTCTTGGAATCTATGAGATATCTTTTCCACTGTTGTTTTGTACCTCTGATATATACTGAACATTTCATTTGTATCCATTGTTGTATCAATGATATGTATGTATATATATATATATATATATATTATTTTTCTTCCGATGTGTTGTTGTACTAAATGTGTTATAAGCTCCGGCGAACCAGATTCGACGTTTGAATCTGTGGCATTCAAATACGGGTGAAGTGTTTGGGTGTCGATTTTCGAAGGTCGAGTCAGGGTCGTCACACAGGTATTGCTTTAAATATCAATGGATTTGAGTGATAAGTGTTTGGCTGTAACAAGATAAAAACTCGTAGGGATATACGAGTTACCCTGGGTTTCAAAGAAGTGTTAAGACTTAAGTATTTCATACTATATGGGTTTATGCTAGTTTCCAGCCTGACTCGGATGTTACTTTATTGTAATGTTCGAGTCAGACCGAGTATTACAGATTTTTAGGTTAAGACGTTCTAGAGCTTAGGAGACGAGTTGCATGGCAGAGACGTATTGATTAGATTCCACTGTGTATTATGGGCTAAATAGACAGTGGTGGAGGACAAGTTATTATAACTGTCCAGATTTGTTGTACTCTGATATCATGTATGTGTATTGATAGTTACAGCTTTCTTTGTATAACATTCCGTTGTTGTATATTATATTTTGTTCCGCTACGATTGTGAAATTTTGTGCTATTGTTTCTGTTTCATCTTCTATCTCTTTTTCTTCTTAACCCTAACAGTCTGGGATTTCTGGCACTCGATTGCTCGGCGCTCTATACAGTGAACGTATTAGTGCCGATTTTCGGGGTCGAAAATCTTTGAGCCATTATAGTTTGGATGTATATGTATATGGTAGCTTGTGTTTTAGCATTTGACTTGAATCCAATGGATTAAAGAGCTGTTTGGATTTAAAGTTGTGATCTTTGTAATGCATGGTGATGATATGATTTAGTATTCATAATCTTGCATATGTGATTAAATGGTTTGAAAGTTAGAACTTGAGATGCCGAAAAGGGCTTGAGATCCATTTTGAAAATCAAATCATTTACTAGTTTTGATTTAGTAAATGTTTTTCTTTATTTTATTTTAGTTTCTAGTTAAGCTTTTAAAACTCTTTTAAATTATGTTTTAAAAGTAAGCAAAAGTGAAAAGTTAAACTTTTGGATGGTAACTTAGAAAAGTAATTCTAAGTTATTACACTCATAGCGATAGTCGTTATAGATGCAGTTCGGGGAATTTAACGTTTTTCAAGTTTAAAAGTGTTTCATTTAAATGTTTTTGAAAAACCATTTTCAAACTAAATTAGTATGCATATAAGTTAATTATTACTTAATTAAATATTTTTTGATAATCAAATAAATTATTAATTAAGAATAACATTATTAATTTAGTTAAGTAGTCAAAAATTAATTAGTATTACTTAAGTGAGTTTATTATTAATCAATTAAGTTTTTAACTAATTATTAATAAAGTTAAGAGATAATTAAGTATTAGTTTTTATATTTATCAAGCTTAATTATTTTAATTAATTATTATTTAATTGTAGATAATTATTTAATTAATTATTATTTAATTAGAGATTAATTATTTAATTAGTTAGGGTATAATCATTAATTAATCAGGACTTAATTAAAATTAATTAAGGTTAATTATGATTTAATTTTGATTTATTAAGATTTAATTAAGCTTTAATAGTAATTAAGCTTTAATTTATAATTTAAATTAAGATTTAATTATTAAAAGTCAGTTTAAACTTTATTAGTTATGTTTTAAGTCGGTTTTCTTTTATAAGTTAATTGATTTTCAATTAAGAGATCTCTTGTCTGTGACATTTAGAACCAAATGAATGTGAATAAGTTATACTAAGTTGAATTGAATTTTGTGGACATCCATTTCGCGGAATAAAACATCATTCTACAAAATTGTAAATTGTTTGTTTGTGTAGAAATTCATTAACAGAAGAAATTCTCGTCTGTTATTTTAGTAACTTAGATAGTTGCTTATATGATTGATTGTTACTGGCTGATTCCCTTATACATATATGCTTGTTATGTAAATACCTATGTTATAATTTGAAAAGTAAACTCGGTTAAATTAGAATCATTATGGTCACTAAGCTTATTTTGGATTTTTAAGGTCATTCATACTTTTAATAGTGGTTTCAAATTAAGTAATGATTTTAGTAAAGGTGTTTTAAATTATCATTTTGTTTATCAAAGTAACCTAATTGATTAAGTGTATTAAAGAAGTTATGTTTTAAATAAGGATAATATATAAAAGAGTTTTTATAGATGATTTGGATATTTATAAAAGAAGTTTGATAAAGGGTTTTGAATATTTATAAAGAAATTCTATAAAATTATTTTGGAGATTTATAAAGAGTTGTATAAATGGTTTTGATATTTATAAAAGAGTTTGGTAAATTAACTTGGTGGTTTATAAAGATTTTTTGTAAGTGAATTTGGAATTTAAGAAAGGAGATTTCATAAACAAAAGAGATTTGTTGAAAAGGTTTATTGAAGGAAATGTATAAAAGAATTTGAGATTTGATTTCGTTTAACTGACCTTCTTAATTCTGGTGGTATGGAATTTCGTTCCACACTTAACACCGAAGGAATATTGTTTGAGGTTATCTTTATCTCCAGTTTATATAACATTTTGTTTTTACCCTTTAATATGATTTTGAAATTAAAAAATCTTGCATATATGTTTTGTGAATTACTTATGTCAGTGAGTTAAGTATATGAATGTTCTGATAAACATTTTGGAAAGAGATTTAAAATAAATGAAAGATTTATTTCGAGGCTTAGTGATTGTTGTGGATAATTAAATCCCTGAATTTGTTCTTGTTTGTTTATTTGATAGTTAAATAACAGACTATCAAACCTTGCCCAGCTTTAACCTAGGAAGTATGATTGTATATTTGAGTTTTCCCATGAGGACTCGAATAATTGTTACATACTTCCAAAAGAACTAGGAATGAGTCAACCTGAAATTATTGTTGCTGGTTTGGAGAGACTGGGAACGGATTTGCTATCCAAAAACCACTATAAACCAATATATGCATTCACATAGAAGACATCTTAAGGATGATCAAAGAGGATGCTCCTTAAAGAGCCTTTGGTTTCGTTCAGACCCCGAACGAACTTGTATGGATGAATGCTAGCATTACATTTCTGCTTGGAGGGAAGTGTTAGCATTACAAGATGGATCGCTAAATGTTAAGAGCAGAGCCTCTCATACCTAATATCCCAGTAACGGTTAAAATATGATAAGTGCAATAGGGCCATATGGGTCGCACTCATTAGGGTATGATCATCCCAAGATCTAGTGTCAATATCTCTATGTATGCATCGGGCCCATTTTTGATTGTTGATCGCAATCAAGGGGTGATCACATTCGGTATTACCCCGTTCAGGGGTAGGTCAGTCCTATGTTGGCAGAGGTCGAAAGGTGTTTGATCCCAATGTACATTTTATCTAGAGGTATACAGATTTTTAGAAGATAGTCACTTACCATGCCATTTGTTGGAAATTCATTCTCCAATACGAGCCAACAATTTTTTATTATATATCTATTATTGTTGTCATGTACACACATCACAGCTACTTGGTTATTAAATACTTTAAATCCTAGACATTAATATAATATCATTGAATTTTTATAATAAAAGTGTTTTTGTTATCTTAAGGTAAAAATCCGTCCATGTTATGTATGACATGGTCTTACAATATACCCTTGATTTTAAAAGAGCTTTAAAAGTAATAATTCAGTTGCTTTGAGTTTATTCACACCAGACCAATGTCTGGCCTAGAGTTTTATTTTCTTTCCCTAAAACTCTTGGATGCTAATATTTTTATGAGCAGTTAAGTAGTCCAGTTTTTCTATGGATATATTTTGGAGGAGCTAGAGCAGTAGGCTTCATCGATAGCTAATTCTTATCTTGTTTCCGCTGTATTATATGTATATTGTATTTGTTAGGTTGGTACGGGCTGTTATAACTGTCCTAGGGTAGAATTGTATTAGTATAGCCCTGATGTATCATTTTGGAAATGACTTTCAAAATTATGTTGATTAATATATGCTATTTCGTTGCGTTGTGAAATTTTATGATTGTTTAGTTTCTCCTTTCTTCTTTATTCTACTTTCTTCTTCCCCCTGATGACCTGTCTTTCAGTTACTTAAATGATCGGCACATGAATACCAAAGATGTATTTTCGACTTTAGGTATAAGAAAGGCAGATCATTACAATTAGTTAAGTCGTTAAAATTATAAATAAACTTAGAAAATCATTACGTATGTATAGTGCATATTTATAGATAAGATTATAACTTACACACACATACATTTCAGTTTTAAACAAACGGATCAAATCAAATCACATCATCCAGTAATTGTTTGAATTACGATGTCAATTATGAATCATAGCGAGACAATGACATATGTATATGTATGTGTGTATGTATATACGTACATATACATGCACATACATGCATATATATGTGTGTATCTTTACTACTAATAATGATAATTTTATGAACTAATTTCAATCGTGTCTTTTTGAAATGTCAAAAATTCCCTTACGTTTTCACATCTGCACTCAATTGGTCATTCATCCAAACACGTTCGGTCCTCCTATTCACGTTCTCCCTTCCTAAAACCTATTTGTGTTCCTCCCCAAGTTCGTCCTCAAAATACCAAACTCTATTCATCCCCGATTCCTTTCATCCTCAAATTTGATCTCATCGGCGAGATAGCATCCACGACAGCCTTCCTCAACACCGATCTTCCTTATCTGCTAATTACCAAATTCGGTCCCATAAACCCGTGCCAATTACAGCACACCCGATCTTATAACAGCTATGACGATGTGAGCACTGCCAATTAATACATGTGCTGATAGTGTTGTTGCTGCTCCTATGATTTTGTATTATTATAGTTTATATTTGTATTTTGATTTGATATATAATGTTATAGCCTGTATTCTGATTTTATTATTGGATGAATTACACTTGATTAGAAATTTGGCCCATGGTATAAGGAATGGAATACCGATTCCAATATTTGTCCTACTAAGAAACTCCTGTAATGCTTTGTATAGTTTAAACTGGGAGTTGGTATTGTTATGCACACCAAATGACAAATGTTAATCTCATGTATAAGGTGGATAGCAATTGTAAGGCTAAATTGACTCATGAAAAAAAATAAGAAGATTGGGCTGGCTATGGTTTGAATTTGCAATCATGATGTTTAAGGTTTTTCTTTTTTAAAATAATCTTTTACTAATCTATTTGGTTGTCACTTTAGTTCATTAATCCCAAAAAAATAAGAAATGTAATGCATAAAAGTGAGATGCATATATGTTCATGATTTTATTGAATATATTTGAGTGTTTTTATATTATTATGTTAAACCCTTTATACTTCATCCTTAAAAAAACTAAAGCTACGTACAACAACACAACAAATGTCTATGTTCATGGTTGGAGACATGAATTTTTATACAGGCGTGTAGCTTTTCATTATACAGGCGCACTTTCTTTTAACAAATGATGATGGCTGTAAAGGAACAGAGGAAGCAATGGATGCATATTGTGAGGTATTATGCCTATAATGCATATAGTGATTATGCCTGTGATCAAAAAAGGAAGACTTTCTAATGTTGCAAACTAATGGCATCTTATTTTACCAATTTTAAGTGCAAGTGTAACTTTGATTTGACTCGACACAAGATTGATTCAAAAGTTTGAGGAAAAAACGCTTTCTCCTTCTTAGTGGAAGACAGTTGAATTGGGAATTTGACTCCTGATAGTAAGTTGGAGATTTCATAAACCTTTATTTCAATATTTTTAGTATGTCATGTATATTCTTGCACAATAGGGAGCTACGATTTTTATGTAAAAGTATCTGAAATTAGTACATTTGGTTTAGAATTGATGCAATACATAATAAAAAGTCTAGGCCAAGGTCAAGTATTCATTTACATAATTTGGAAACAATCATACAGCGGCCATCTTCTTTAAGCAATTAAGATGATGTCTTGAGTTCAAATCCAGGACTTCAAAAATAAAGCTCTGCACTTTTGTTTGATCTACGTATATATGGAGCCGTTCTCCATTTTTTTCGTATTTTTTCTCACATTTCTTTCGTTTCAAGTAATTCTAAACCTCGATTTTCATCCATTTTTGTGAGTTCTGAAATTCGTTCAAATGTTTGTGTAAAGCTTCTTTCATTGACGGATTTAAACTCATTTGTCTTGACTTTGTACCTATTATGATTTAAACCCATTGATGTTGCTAAGGTTTCTAAATTCAAACGCGTTTTACATATGTTTTCCATTCTTTGACTTGTTTTTAGTGCAACGTTACATGATATAGTTATTATAGTAAACTCAATTATGCATTTAAAAAGGGAGAATAATGAAATGGTTGTTTGATTTCCTATTGAGGTGTGTATCTACTGTGGCAAAGTTTGGCACTAACCATGACGTGTGTTTCCATTCGCTGACAATTAATATTTTGTCACTCTTTATCAAGTAAGACAGATGATCGTTGAGTTTGAGTTGTAGAAAAGTCCGAGTCATTTGCAGTTGATGTTTTCCACAATCTCTGGTGCATTTTGATTTCCCACATATGCATCTGAGTTAACTGTGCATGAACTTTAAAAGTTTAAATGCAAAATAATATTATACACATAGAGAATTAATATAAAATCAAAATATAGAGAGAAAAACGTTCATAAAATAGTTTGATATAAGCTCATGTACAAAATAGTTTGATAAAATAATTGATTTAAATTAAAAGGGTGCATAGAACGTTATTATTTGTTTGTTACAGGTTGGATCTTACTGTTCATGTACACTGAACAAATTCATGAGGCTGTTCAAAACCAACTGGCTATATTTAAATGTGTTGATGTGACAAACGATCATCGCGTTGATTTTATTGCCATTGTGTTTTTAATAACCATGCTATCAAAATATGGCTCAGCGATCAAATGCAGGTCCACCTGGACGTGCATATATACTCATATACATTGTTATAATGAGTTACAACAAAATATAAATTAGAATTTTTTTTACCTTATGGATCTAGCCAATAAGTTACATACAAAAAAATATAAATAAGAAAAAAAACCTTACCTTATGGATCTAGCCAATAAGTTACGTTTTCATTTGAGATTTCTCCTTAGGTCCCTAAGTTGATCCACATCCAACTTTGCAAGAGAAGGATGGACCGCTTAATATTATTTATTTGATATGTTTATTTAATTTGGAGTTGATTTTTATTTTGGAGTGGAGTATTGTATTTTCGACCATGGCCATGAAGAAGAGGACAGAAAAGGTGAATAAATTGAAGAATTGATGAAAATGAATTAGTGGATCTGTTTTAACTGAAATGATGAAACATTTCTCTTTCTTTCAATTGAAACTTTCATAATCAATTCTCTTAATTTTCTCTCTCCCTCCAACCCTCTCTCTTTATGATTTGGCTAACAATATATGCAGTCAAATGGCATAAAATTTCCACAAATCCCATCATTCAATTATCTTATACTTAAATATGTTTAAAGTCACATCGATATTGTAAATCGATGCATGCAAATATAACTTTTATATATATGCATTCAAATAATTCCAGACAACTCTAAAACGTCAAATAATAATTAATATTTCACAAATGTTAATTATTTTATTTAGTTTACAACATTTTATAAACCAATTAAATCATGCGGGTTTCTAAGAATTCGCAAATAAGGTTGAACTCAAAGGAACGAATTTGGTCAGCGGTTAATTTTGAACAATTTAAATATTAACATTCACACGTCACATTAGCTAGTGATTTGACATTTTGGTCGAATTCATCGTTTGTAGATCTTTTTAGTAAAACCCAATTACATTTTCTTAAGCGACACCTTTTAGCAATAATAACATTTATTATTAACTGTAATGATATGTACAGAGACTTTGACTTTAAGTTGACTATAATTCTCACCTCATATAGTCAAGGAGACGAATCCTCTATTAGAATGTGCTTCACTTCCAATGCTTCAACTCTGATCCAACTATAGTCTTTCGATGGACATCATGTCATGATTTAACTATAATCAAAGTGGAGTACCCTCATTGAAGTTCAACATCATTCTTAAGTCGAAAGAACTGTGTAATATTGCCAATTTGAGATTTTCTATTTGATCTTAGTTATCGTTAACCAACAAGAAACTCTCAAGTGAGTTATTCCATAATTATCTAAAAACTATCAGTAAGTAACTCCTTAGTGCTCCCAACACCATGAGTAATACACTACCTAATATTTGGAGAGCATTATGTATTTTGGTCTCAACGAACGTATCGATGTCCTTTCTCGAAACATCTTGACCAAGAATATTTAAAATAAAATATTGTTTTATATTGTGATTAATTACACACGATTGCACTACAATCACATAACATTTCACTTAAGGATTTTCTTATTTATATACTTTAAATTGATTACTTAATTATTTATATCGCTATATAATAGTATACAATAGAAGTTAAAATCCCTTTATTATGAATAAGATTGGTCATAACGTAAGATAGATGCAATAAAAGATTGCCTCTATGACATACCCCTAACTTTATGAGGATGATGGTGGAGGTTTCAAATTGAGACATTGATGGATGATCAAGAAAAGATGTTATCTAAGGTATTTTTGAAATTTCAAAAAGGCATGATGAAAATTTTATTAAATGAATTTACATAATTGATGGTATATATACATGCATAGTTAGACCAAGATCTCCATCTTATTTATCCCTCTCCCACCCTCATCCATCTTTTTTTGTGTAAAAAAGTTCAACGAATTTTTATTGCATGTTATATTCATTAACAAAATCATTTATGCGAAATTTGGATCATTTCAAAACATTAAACCCCCTTCAAAATCACAAACTAATATAAACTATTAGAAAATATTTTTTGAACTATCGATTTGAAGAGTATTTTTGAAAGGATTAAACGTTTTGAAATGGTTCGATGTCTTATACAGATGATCTTGCTAACACATAAAACATATCTATAAAAATTCACTTTAATTCACACTTATTTGCATAAAAAGATAAAGAGAGATTGAAGAGGTAAATAAGATGGTAGATGGATATATGTATGTATGTGTATATATATATATATATGTATGTATGTATGTATGTATGTATGTATGTATGTATGTATGTATGTATGTATGTATGTATGTATGTATGTGTGTATGTGTATGTGTATGTGTATGTGTATATATATGTATTTATGTATCTATGTATGTATGTATATGTATATGTATATGTATATGCATATATGTATGTTCGGAGCGGCACTTTGTTGAAGTAGAACACTCATCTAATTTTCACCCCTACCAATTATACAAAATATTTTCTTACATAATTATATTTCAACACGGATAACTATTTAGTAGCCCCCTAAAATAAATAAAATTTTAAAGACTAAAATACCCTTGAAAAGCTGCGTACTTTCTTTCTTCTCAATTTCATTATCTTCTTACATCAATTTCTTACTGTCTAAACCACCGCTTCTTCAAAATCCTAGTTTCTAAATCAGTGAAGAAAAAGTTTAATTTTTCACTACTAGCTGATGGATTTTAAAGAGAGGAATGAATTGTTAACGCAATCACAGTAGGTAATTTAAAAAAATTTGAAGAGTTTTTAATATTTTGCAGATACAATCATAGGCTGTCGATTACGGGGATTGGTGATAATTCACGCAGGGGGTATACTAGGTTTTTGGCTTAATCGCATAAACAATAGCGTGAATTTTTACACATCAACACAGAAAGTCTACGTGGTATTGATACAAACCACAAAGTCACCTTGCGTGCTAGTTCATTTTTTTTTTCATGATGGAAAGGGTAGTTCTGAAAATGGTATGGAGTTACTAAGTTATTTTTTGGGTTTACAGACTTTTTTAATTTTTGGGGTGCTATAAGTAAATACTTGGGTTGAAATAGAATTTGCCATTTTCATTTGTATAGTCAAATTCGCAAAGAGGAAGAATCAAGATCTCCATCATTTAATTTTCCCTACGATTATCTTATGATTTTGTGATATGGACAAACTTTGGATAAATTTTTATATCATTCCACGATTTATGACCTTTAATTTATAAGTTTATGTAAATTGTAGAAAACATAGATTTTAACTTTAATTCAGAGCATCTCAATTAAGATGGGATTTTTGGAATGGAAAAAACATTGATTCCTTCCCCTCTTTCAAAATATGTAAATTAAAAGATTAAAAAATTGATTTGAAAGATAAACTCATCCAAAATATGTAAACTAAGTAAGCATAGGAATTTCGAAAAAATTATGGAACGAGAATGTTGATTCTTCCTTGTTTGCGCATTATAGAACTATGAGAATTAAGCGTGAATAATTACAATAATTAAATTCATATATTTTTATTAATAGTAGTAATACCTTTGGTGTCACACTTTTTTGGCATCAGCATAAACTATCAAAAATGTCCTCTTTGCAAGTATTATCAAAATCAACACCATCACCTTAAATTATGATCTAACAAATAAACTTATTTAACCAATTCAAAAACAACCCTCTGCAAATATTACCGAATCAAATCATAATATCACTTAAAAATAGGATCCAACTAATAATTTTTAAAAAAAATTCAAAATGACCCTCTGTAAATATACTAAATCAGATTTTAATATCACTTATAAATAGGATTTAACAAATAAACCTCTTTCACAAATTCAAAACGTCTCTCTATAAATATTATCAAACCAATTCATATCACTTAAAAATAGGATCTAACGAATAGATTTCTTTTAGAAATCAATTCTTCATTAGTTAATGATCTATTAAATAATAGTAAACAGGAAGAAATTCTAACTCTCACATTAATTTTAGCATTTCTCTCAACTCGTCTTAATTTTCTCTAGATATTTGTTAATATTTTATTTTAAAGACCTAATAAAATTTATTATTTTGAATTGTTTATAATATTTTATTAATTTTAAACGTTTTACATTCAAAAACCTACACTTTCTATTTTCTATTATTATTTTCAAAGTCCTTAATTTTCATATACAATTTACATTTAAGTCAGTATATTTAAACTAATTAAATAATTTAAGTAAAAACCGTTTAAAAAAATATTAACCACTATTTATTAATTCGTCTAATAAATAATACAAATAATAATGTCAACAAGTGTATCACACTCATTGTAACAAAATGATATAAATTAAATTTTCATTCAAATATAAAAAAATATGGATCGAATAAAAGACAATAAGGACAACTTTAATGTATAATTATTTATTCCAATAAATTATAAGTTAGATGATAGAAGTTTAAAAATTACAAATCATCTTAGTAATTGAAAAATCTCAGCCCTACTCGTTAATTCTCTTCGACATTTTTTGAATCCATAATAATTATCATTTTATAGTTATCCAAAATTTTATGTTAATTTTTTCCATGATTTTATATTCACATATACCGATATTTTATAATTTCTACAATTGTTTGCAAAGGTTTCATCAATTTTCTCTTATTATTTTAAATTCAAATATATGCATTTAAATTAACCAAATACTATAAATCCATACTATATAAATAAATCCAAGTAGTTAATACTCATTGAATTCTTTGATAATTTATAAACAGAATGACAATTTCAATTTATATACAACATTAGTAGTAACAAAATGGCAGATATTTCTTTCAAATTTAAAAATATGTGAATCACTTAACAAAAATTATATATATATACAATAATAAAAAGTTTAATTTATGATTGATATATCGAACATTGCATAACAAAATTTTATTTTAACAACATTTAAAGTATGAGTACGATGTTTTTACACCATTAGCGAGTGCAATTTATAAGATACATTCTATTGCTTTATTGTTATTAAGTAAATCAAAAAAAATAGTTTTTCCCTTAATTATCTTAAGTTACATTTAAAAATTTTATCAATACAAATTATGCAATTTAACATATAAAACCCATCATCATACACCTATGTGGGTGCGTATGCACATAAAAACATACAAGATCACGAATTTACTCAATGTTACGTCAAAAAAGAAAATATTACATCAATATTTTTCTTTGAAATTTATTATATGAATAAATCCTTGCAATTGTTCCACATATAAAGGTATATCAGTAATGTTTAAGGTATAATTTCTTAATTTCAAACATAAATTAAACTTATTTTCAAGTTACATAAAATATTTTAAATCATAAAGAAATAACAACAATATATATATATATATATATATATATCTTTATTTAACTACATTTTTTAAACGTATAAATTAATAAAATAGTATGTTTAACATATAATTTTCTTAAACGGTTGAAATATTATTGTAAAACTAATTTGAAATAAAATATACCATTTTAAATAGTTAGGATATGAAAATAATGAATGTATGATTATTTTTAACTATTCAAAATATTTTAATATATTTTAGTATGAAAACATAATATTTTATGATGCTAAATTCAAAAAATAATAATGATAATTTTTCTACAAATTCATCTATATTTATTTAACAATATAAATCAGTGAAATATTATACTTAATGTTATAAATTTCAAAATTATTTTATAATTCAAATATATTATTCTAGATATTTACAATCTAAAAAATATAGGTACTTATAATCTATTCTGTTAATATATTGAATTAATTACTATATGTATGTTTATCTAAGTATTGATCTATTAAATAATAGTAAAATAGAACAAAATATATTTTTCTCCTTAATTCTTTATTTAATTCTTTATTTTTAAGATTTCTTCTTTATTCTCTCTATTAATTTGTCATGAAGCTTCTCACGATTTCAGGAAGTCAAAGTAAAACAGTATTGTCATTGGTTTTTTATCACATATATATATATATATATATATATATCATTTTCAAAATATATGTATGTATGTACGTACATATGTACGCGTTACAATTTTATACTCTCATCTAAACCTATTTGATCTAAAATATAAATTAACAATACTATAAAATATAACAATATTTTGAAACTATGTTAAAACTGTATTAGAATCAGAAAATAACGGTATCTATAATTATATAAACATATAAATTATTAAGTATGATATTTAAAAGGTACATAGACTTAATTTGAGAAATATTATTTTAAATTATTTTACAACAACAAATATATTATGCTAACACAAAGATATGAAAATAGCAATATAAATTTTCCATTAATATATTTGTATACTCATTTATTATACATATAAATTAATTAAATACTATACTTAACGTATGATTTATTTAAGTTCCAAAAATATTTTTCTAGAATTATTTTAATTTCAGAGGTATATGTTTATAATCCAAAATAATTATAAATATAATTTTCGTTGATTTATTCTTCTATAACTTAAATTATTAATAGAATGAATTATTGAATAATAGTAAGGTTGAAGGAATTATATTTTACTTATGAATTTTAAGAATTCTGTTATTATTTCGACCTTTCATTTTATATAAAGATCACTATTGTGCATAGTTTATGATTTTTACGATTATTAACAAGTCACTCCTTGATTCTGGCCTACCATTTGGTTTCAGGTATAAATTCTATCATTCCTTAATTAACTTCAATTATTTTACATTCAAGTTTGTACTCTTATTTTCTTTCTTAAATGATATTTAGTAATAATGCAGGCTCTCTTTATTTTTCCTTACCACTTTATATTGAAGTATAATTTACAAATTATTTGGACCGTTCTTTTTAATTTCATTCAACTACTAAGCTACGTTTAATTTTATGTTGTTATTTTTCTTCCGAAATTGGTATTTTATTATAGACTAACATATACACAATAATTAAATTACATGACTTACAAAAATATATACTTAACATTAGCATACTACATTGTACGTCAACTATTTAACCATGTATCTTTGATAATTTCTTTTACGACATTATCATGCGCAATGCACGGGTTACAAACTAATAGAAATAAAAATTAAAACAAACAAAAAATCAAACCTCGCAACTTAGAAATAAAAACTAAAATTAACTACACTTAATTTCAACACAAAAATATGATTGATAATATACAATTTGTAGAAAAACAATTCATGCGCGAAGCACGTACCGTAACGTCCTTCTATTATTTTATTTTTTTGCATGCAAAACAAAGTTATTATTTTGCACGAGCAAGCTGGTTTTATAGTGACCATACCACTTGCTGATTAAATAGTGATCAGCCCACAACATACAAAGCAGGAGTAAGGCAGAATTGCCCTAGCAATTAAAAAGAATAAAAAATACATTTAAAACAGGAGTTGGCAATAGTACCAAAGTTACTACGGAAACAAGCTAGCCTTCTTCAGATGAAGAAGATTCACTGCCAGAATTCACAGATTCCGGCCCACTAACATGGAGGAAATCCAAGAACTGTGCGGCTAGAGAAGCATCAAAATCAAATGACCCTGGCCCATAGAAAAATTTCCTATCCCATGAAGGTATACCAAGCAAAACGGAGTTTCTAGAGCCGTAGTCTCTAGTTGAGTAAAGAGAGATATCTCCATCAACAATGTGGTATATAAGTCGATGATCATCCATGCCAATATATTTATAAAAAACTTGATAGGTCGGACTCTACCTCATATCAGAAGCTATATGATGCCAAGATTGATTGGAGGGTCCCAGACAACCGCCCTTCTATTCTAATATCACTTAAAATAAAGATCTAACTTCTTTTATAAATTCCATATTTTTCTCTACAAATATTATTAAATCTTAATATCACTTAAACATAAGATCTACCAGACATACCTCTACAAATATTATTAAATCTTAGTGTCACTTAAACAAAAATATAGGATATGACAAGTAAACTTCCTTCATGAATTCAAAACTTCACTCTACAAATATTAACAAATCTTAATGTCATTTAAAAATAAGATCCAACATATTAAAATTTTTTACAAATTAATAGGAACAAAAATTCAAACTAATGAAAAAATATTAGATGTTGCATCAAAGAAATAAAAATTCAAACTAACTACGTATGATTTCAACGCAAAAATATGACTTAATTTTTATACAAATCATTTCTCTTGAACAAGTTAAACATATTTAATTTATAGAAAAACAATTCACGCGCATACGTGCCATCATCACGCGCAAAGAACATTCCGTAATGCTTGTTTGAATGATACTAATTTAACAATAGTATAGAAAACTAAATTGTTACAACCACTATTCCTTTTTATCAGATGTTACAGAAACTAAAACTATCAATTAAATTTCATAGAGACCAAAAATCAAACCTCGCACTTAAACATTTTGTTGTCCCTGTAACACCAACAATTGTTTCAAGTGTTTTCTACAGTTGAGGTTTTCTAAGTGACCTCAAATTATGGAGAACAGTACGTATTTTTGACTGGATGCAACTCCAAATAAAATTTCTTTTTAGGCAAGCAAAATACAAAAATGTGAAACGACTCCACATTTGACAATTCCATAAGCAGCAACACTTCATTTTGTTCAAGTCCAAAAACAATACATATCAACCACACGGACGATCACCATTCATGAAACATTATTACCTTCAGTAGTAATAACCAAAGTAGTTCAAGATTCTTAAAAACACAATTTTTTTTGTATATATACTCAACTACTGTGCGCTGAGGACTTCAATCTCAAAGACCAACACAGAATTGGGTTGAATTCCCCATGCTCCAAATCCACTAGCTCCATAAGCATAATCGGGGGTGCACTGTGTCAAATTTATCATGTAAAAAATATCATAAATGTAACAAAGCAAATAGTACTTGCAGCATAATCTAGGGCTGTCAATGGATACCTGAAAAATTCGAAATCCGTCCGCATTCATGTGAAAAGCGGATAATTATCCGATATCCGGAAAAACGGATGTGAATACGAAGACATTCGCATCCAAAAATTATCCTTCCGGTATTTTTCAATATTGTAGTTTAAATTATGTGTATTTTAGTACAGTGAAAGATATTTATGGTTTTATTAAGTTAGAATTTTATATTATACACAATAAATGCATATTAACTGCTCAAAACTATTTATTATCGTTATATTTGTTTATTTTTTAACACTTTTTATAATCAGTGGAATTGAAAAAAGTTTACGTTAGACTAAAATTTTTCATTTATATTTCTTGATTTATCGGTCGTTAGCGCATAAGATAATTACCCGATATCCATTCGTATCCACGAATGCGGATGTCCGAAAATAATTTCGGATGCCGATATGGCACTATCCACATCCGAAAGTATCCGTTGACAGACCTAACATAATCATAGATCAATGGTTATATCATATTAATGGCTAATATTTATTCAATTAAAGGCTTTGAGTGCAGAGAAAATACAAAAGATTTATATTTCAAAGAACTAGAATACAAAACTGGGTAATGATATATTGATATTACCTCAAGTCTTGCAACTTCTCCAATTTGCATGTCCAAAACACCTTCATCCCATCCTATTGGCATTTATAGTGTAAAAAGTCACTGTTATAGCGCGTGTTTTTAAAGTGTTTTCTAAATGTAGAAAGTTAAAAGTATATAATCCAGATAAATAAGGCTATTATAAATTAAGTTGAATTCTATAACCACGCTGCAAAGATAATGATAAAGTTGCACATTTAAAACAAAGTTCAAAAAAGGAAAAGAAATTATAAGAAGATACCTTTTATAACTGAGCCGAAGCCAATCTTAAAGGTGAAAGGCTGCTGTCCAGGATCCTTAGTGCTGAGAAGAGAAATGACACTAGTCAATGTTTATTATTAAAAATACTCATGACTACATCGAAATCAGATAAGCGACTAGTACCTCCAGAACTTTTGTGATAAATCACGATTCATGCCTGCAAAAATTAACAAATTACGCACAATTTATTAGCAGTCACAGTACCACCAATTGAACATGAAGTGAGAATTGAAATTTAAAATTTGAACCATAAGCAGGTAAACAATCTTACTAATTGACTGAAGACACAAGGACTTGGGGCAGAATTGCCAAATGCATAGCCAAACAATAGATTTGTGAAAGCAATTTCAAAAATAAAGTAAAAAGTAACCTATTAACTACCTATCGACCATTCATGGTACTGATTACATAACTGCATCAACAGAAATCTCTCAATGACTCAAATGGACTATTGGCGCTTGACTGAAGGCGTATGATTACAGTATCTAATCATCAAACTTCACACAAGAAAGTAGCTTCCAAATTTCGCTATGCTGTCGCAAGCTCCACCTAGGATCTATCTGACTTCACCTATACCTTAATACTAAGCTTGAAGCCAAGGTAACGTGCCTAACAACATTAAAACACTCTCAACTCATCTTTAGTAATACTGTTTAATGACCACATGTGTGTCATTATTCTTTTCAAAAAGAAAACTAAGCGCTGCTCTGTTTATAACGAGATGGCATTTGGTGGCATTTCTAAGTACACTCATTCTAAAGGGATAGTAGTATTAACAGCGTATGCTTCAAGATCACACACACATACACTTTGCTGTTTTTTAGACATGCAGATGCACATATAGCACATGTATTTTAGATTGCCAGTTCATGTTGACAAAACATTATTAGGGCATATGATAACCTTTACCTGTGTAATACCATACATTTTAACAATCATGTGGCAAGTATGGTAGAATGACTATTGTTGCTGCAAATCCCAATTTTTAAAGTGCCAATGCCAAAAAACCCACTTTTTGAATAATATGAATCATTCGCAAGTTATCTCATGTTAATAGAAATAGAGTAATCATCCAACCAACCAATTAGATCTATAAATTATGGTAAAAAGCTGTTAACTGGATCTAAAAGTTACGATTACCCAAAAAAAATCAAGTTACAATCATTGATGGGATAACTAAGCACAATTTATTTATGCATTAGAGTACATAAGAAACTAACAGTGGTTTAATTAGATATCACAATTTCCATGTTAGATTTTAGAAACTTAGAATAGATTTTGACTTCATTCCTATGTAAATTTTGTGCAATCACGTTGGACGCAATATGCATGAAAGTGGAGTAGCATCTCACAGGATTACCAAATCCAACTAATTCTTTTTTATAATTTTAGTTTCATATTAGTTTGTTAGATTATTAAATATAAAGTTAATACAACACTAACTCATACTTCAAAATATATTAGCCATTGGTTTGAACGAGTAATTTGGTGTTTAGAATTACATGTCATATGTTTGCTATGTTATCTCCATTGCCACGTACAAACTATCCGCTTACAACATAAAATCATAAGTTTATCGAATATACACCCTTCACCTATGATGAACAACCAACAATTTTCAATTTTCACGAGTTTTATGTACTTTGCAACTTCAGATACTAAACTCCCTAGTTTGACAAATTAAACTTCGAGCGCGTTTTTGCGTAAGATAAATAATAGTAGTAATTACAAGACTTTTTTTTCCAAATGAAATGAAAATCAAATCAATGTTTTATTCAGATTCTCGTTCCTTTGTTCCAAAAGGAACTTCCCATAAAGATGAAAATTTTATCAAAATGGTGAAATAAATGAAAATGGAAAGGAGTCGAGGATATTCCTATCATGTTGTATAATGCAGTAGTGTAGTGCTACTGCAGTTGTTGCCTAGAACAGCAATTACTTTCTTGTAAGACAATTTGTCATTCATTAGCACACGAGAAAAAGGAAATATGATTTTGCACGTGCTTCATATTCTAAGAAGAAGCACAACATCCGCATCTTACAAGTTTTCTTACCAGTACCATATGCAAAAAAATTTATCAAAAAATCTGCTTTGGCTAATGTGAGTCAAGACCAGGGCCACTATCTCAGTGGTTAGGGGATCCAACTTTGGCGTGAGAGGTCATAGGATTGAAGCTGGCATAAAGTGATTTGACTGCTAAACATATATTGACATGTATGTTGTATACTGCCTAAGACTTGTAGTACTAATATGTACTACCATCTAAATACCTAATTTCAAACAAATTGAATCAAAATAGAGGGAACAATTTCTGCCATACAATTATAAACAACATTCTATTATCCACATTCCTTTCTACTTCCATGTATCTCATACTATATTTTATCAGTCATCCTAGTACATCTATATTCTAGTTGTACAGCATGTTTTTTGTCCAATGAGATGTGATAGAAAGGTGATGTTACATTCACACTCATGACACGACAAACAAAATCATACTCTCAAGAAGAATTTAGCAATGAAACGTTCAAGATATTTTATATTGGAAAAAGTTAGACACGTAGTTTATACTGAAATTTCAAATTACACTGGTTCGGTGTGGCATAGCATAAATAAAAATTCATATCTACATTGAATAGCGCTGAAGTGTTTTTTTTTTCCAGCAAAACTGCACTGGAGCGATTTTGAAATCATGTAGTACAAATTTACTGTCTAAGCGCCAGCTTGACCAAACTGGTTTTTTCCCGTCCTTTATTTTTTTATTTTTGGGTATTTAGTTTTGGAACATGTCTGTTTATGTTCGTTGAAACGGGCATGAATGAAGAAATTTTCCTTCATATTAAAACTTGATACAGATTTCTGCTTATTAATTTTATTTTGTAGATTAGTTTTCTCAGCTGCATAAACTTTGCATCTGCTGATAAATCAAAAATCAATATAACAAAATTAAACAATCAGAACAAGTTCAAAGATGGCACACCATACTTGCGAATTGAACAACTTAAACAAACAAATACATCTTGAATTGGCAGAAAAAGTTGACAAGAAAACTAAAAATAGGGAGAGAAAAGACGAACCGAATCCGGTACAGTGAACAGTGACCGATTGGCCTTTGACAACCTTTGGACCATTTCCAGCTTTCAAGATCTGCTTCTGAACTCCCATTGCAAATTCAAAATTTTATTTAATGAACAAATTAGGGTTGTTGATTTGGGTAGGATGATGTGCAGAACATTGGGAGTAAGAATGATGTTTACAAAATAAATTCACGTGGGTTGCACGTGCAAACGCCAAACGAGTAATATCGCGTGCGCAGCAGGTGAGATTCCAAGGTTGGGTTTCTACTCTAAATGTTATATTTTCGGAGCAGTCTGATGCTCAATGCTAGTAAATTAAAAAAAATGTAAAGATGACAAAAAAAAATTGTTTTGTTACACGGTGGACGAAAAACAAAATTTAGAGGGAACAATCCATCAAATTACCTATCTATCTCGAAAATTTCTCCAATTACATTATACCGCCAGTTTAACAAAAATTCATTTTTGTCATAGTAGCAAATTCCACAAAATAAATGTCATAGGTATGCCAACGGTTAACAATTGACCAATCAAATTATAAAATGGTGGAACTTGAATATAGAAACTTGTAACTTTTAAAATACTTTTTTTCGCATTTATGATTTTATATTCGAAGTTCCATCTCAATTTCAATCATGATTTAGCAATATTTCGCTCAAGCTCCACAATTTATTTTCTCATAAGATCTTAATAATTTTCTCAACTGAAATAAGTGTTTAACATCTTGTAATGTGTTGGAAATCGCGATTCAATGGTTTATTTTAGGGGATATTGAACATATTATTGATTGGATGGGTTGACTAACTATTTTTGGTTTTCGGTTATATAATTAGTTGTATAATGTTCGTAAATTCGAATATTTAGTATCATCTGAAACTTGCATCAAGTGATTTCGAACAACATCTAGAAATGCAAATGTTGCATTTGCGGAAAAAATGAATGAACCGAGTTTTTTGTGAGTGAACTTACAATTTTAAACTATTGATTGAGGTTGAAAGTTGGAACATAAAAGTGTAGATTAGTAATCTAATTATATATTTGTATAGTACGATGGCTTGTCAAATAAATATGAGCATTAAAATATCCAAAACTTATAACGATTTTTTCTTTCGAACAAAAGTGATTCTTTATTTAAGAAGTCGGTCGATGCCTTGGGAACTCAAAAACCAAAGGCCTTTATAATGACAAATTAGAGACTTGACCGGTTGATCTTGTATTCCTTCACCAAAAGTAATGATCTTAAGTGATCAAGTTCTAGTTTGCTCTTAGACTTTATCTAACATGAAAACATAGAGTAAAATAAGTAGAATATAAAATGCATGAATGTAAAAATCAAATATAACAACCTTAGGTTATGATGTATTATTTTAGTTATGCTTTGGAAGCATAATAATATTTTATTAGTAAAAATATTTTATTAATTTATTTAATGATGATTGATGGAGATGTTAAGTGGCTGAATCGTCGATAAAAGTTATGCAAGTTGATTTATAAATAAACGTAATGCTATAATTATCACTCGAACTTAAAGGCTTGTTTTACTTCTACATTTTACATTCGAATGTGAGTTGAGAACAATGGATGTGTATTTTTAACAAAGATGTTTTCTCAAATGTAGTTTGAAGCAAAGAGATGTTACTTTTGCAAATAGTTTGTGTTGACTAAATTTGTAGCCAACCTTAGAATTATATGTTGAAATGGATATTAACAAAGGTAGTCTGCTAATACTGTGCTTAATAAATGAAAAATGAAGAGTTGTACGAGTCTAATACAAATAAAATAAAGAGACATAGGATTTAGAGTGGTTTGATCAAGTTGATCTACATCCACTATAGTAGTTGATTTTAGTTACAAGAGACAATAATTAGGTGCTGGAAATCCAAATTTGATATGTGCACAAGTGCATGCAAAGCTGTATTTAGTAGTTGAAGTCTTGTTCGAATGGCTCAAATTGAAGCGTTGAGCCCTAGAAACCCTTGAGGTCGTGGATGAAGCAGTAAGGCTCATATACGGGCCAGTTAGGATGTCGGATGGAGTGAGTAGCTAGAATGATGTCCAGTTGGAGGGTCGTACTGTAATACCCTATAAAAATAAACTGGTTTTCGTTATGCATGCTCAACACTGACAATGGTACTATGTACTAAAGTTATTAAGCTTGGTCGGTACTTATATTTTTTTATTATACTTTACTATTCCACTGTGAGTTATTATCGATGGTGCTCTGATATGCTTTTGTGATTCCTAAGATACAAACACCAACGATCTATACCTTGGTTGACTTGGGTTTTCGATTTGACGAAAAATTAGAACCTATTAAAGTATGGGTTGTTACACTTGGTCGACCGCTATAAACCAAGCGATCGACCGGTCGTTGCTTTCGACGCAGAGTTTTGTTTGGCTGAATTTTATAATATTGGATCTAATGGCTGAAAATAGTTTCTACTCCTATAAATATAGCCCTAGGCTAATTGTCAGAACCCTTCAGTAGCAGTATGTCAAAACTCCGTCTCTCTAAAACTTGAACCTTCATTCTCCTCAAATCAAAATTTCTTCAAAACCAAACTAAAATTAAATTAGAGAAATCGAAGAAGAAGAAATCAAATCAAATCAGTGAAAGTTCTTTATCAAGCGGAGGCAATTCCAAGCATGTTAAGGAAGGGACAGCTTTTTAGAGGTGGGTGAGTTTATAATTAATTTATGGATTTACGTATAATTAATTTTGTTACACCCTATTTGATCTAGAATTATTTTAATTTACATTAGAAATACTACTTATTTAGATTATAAATTTCACAGCAATTATAACCCATATGAATATGATCCCTTTCTTTAAATATAGATCTGGTTAATGTAAATCTATTGGATAAGAACTGGTTCAAGTTGAATACGCCCTTTGTACGCAAAAACAAAGATTTTGATTTTCAAAACTTGCATACATGTAGAACTGCTAGTATAAATAGGGTTTTTTGTATCTTATTTTCAAAATTGTTTTAAAAAATGCGTTAATATAAAAGCTGCTGATTTAGTATTATTCAGCATACGTATTATATACGTTGTGATACGTCGTGCACTTATACATGATTGGCTGCAAAATTAGTTACATGCTAATTGATTGGATAACTTAGAATGGTTGTGCACCATGCTACATGATTCGGTCCTTGAGGAATTTCAGGGCAAAGTTCTTTTAAGGGGGAAAATGTAACACCCCGCAAAAAAAAAAAAATTCCTTATGCGCGGTCCACACTCAAAAGGGTACTATATATTGGAGGTATTAATCTTAGCCGGTAATTATATGTTTTGTTATATTTTACTATTCCACTGCAAGTTTTTACCGATAGCGCTCTGATATGATTTTGTTATTTGCACGATACCAATACCAACGATTCATACTATAGTAGACTTGAGTTTTCGATTTACTGAAAATTCCGGCCCATTAAGATGCGGGTTGTTACATGTACCAAAGTTTTCTTGTGTTAGAGAGGTGACATGGGTACTCAATGATGTTGTTGAATAATGACATCGTTGCTCTATGGACATGGGATGATGGTTGCATGATCTGTGCAGTTAAAGCTCAACTAAACCCCCACAAAATCTCTACTATAACACATAACACCTTTTGACTACTACGCTATTTTAGTTTAGCACCATTAAATAGTATATCCGCTTTAAACCTTGCTATTTTCTGCTACAACCACTAAATCAAGACTTTTTAAACCCGCTTTAACAACATTAATATATAAAAAAATTGATTTGACTAGTTCTATTTTAAAACAAATTAATAAATTTAGGGTAAAGACCTAGGTATAAGTGCTCAATATAAGTTAGAATTCTATTATAGCCATCAAATCTACACTACATAAATCAATATATTTTTGGTTTTGTTATATATAAGATTAAATAATATTTCTTTTTCCTACACAAATTATGTGTGAGTAAGAATAAATTTACTTTAGATATTTGATTTTATATCTAATAAAGTTTTGTACACTTCTACTATTTTTGCTATATCCCCGCTATAACTTTTTTCATATCAGCTGCTATAAAACCGTTAAGTGCTTTAACTGCACAGTGCATGATGATATCTTATCAAATGAACAACGTCATTTTATGTCGATCTTTTTAGTAGAACAATGAAGGGTCATCATTTTTTTATATAGGGGCGATCACATGCTTTTGCCTGAATCCCATAATAAGACAAAAAAAGGTGGTTGGGGTACACAGATCTTTGAAGGGAATTGTGAGCGTAAGGATCGAAGGGTAGGGACAAGCAAGAGAGAGAGAGAGAGAGAAAGAGCTCCATGTTGCAAGCAAGTACTTTAGTGGCAAGGCAAGCTGTAGGATTTGTGCAAAAGCATCGGGAAAACCTACTAAGTTTAAATATAGTTGGGTCGTTGTCCAAACCCTTTAAGTGTCAGGGCGCTTAAGTCCTTCGTGGGCTGCAATGGGGCACTTGCATGAATGATGGCTGAGCTAAGTGTTATTGAGGCCAGGTGTTGCAGGGCGGGAGTGTTGAAAGCTTAACGAGCTAGCCATTATCTATCGCAAGAAAAACGAGCAATTTTTTGCCCCTAAGTTTGCTTCTATGATCAAAGGCGAACATGTCATTTTGCGTATTTAATACTAACGACAAGTGTCGCTTTTCCAATATTGTGATAGTTCAATATTCGATATGGCTCAAAGATGGTTCAAAGACATGACTATTGATATGACGAGGTAATCAGTTAAACCTAAATGGTCAAGATTGTTTCCTACCCATTCCATACGACTACTCAGATCAAAAGCCAAAGCAATATAAATTAGTACCACTTCCTTTTCTCTTCTTTACCGAGCATTTGCAAGCTCACTGTTAAGGAGAAATTTTGAGCTTTTCCCAAGATCTCTATCTTTTTTTGATAACTTCCTTCTTTAGTCGATGAGTTATCTTCCTTTGCTTTTACTTTCGATATTGACTCCATGATTATTTCATATGCTTCCATTTTTTAAAATATGATATTTTGTATTTTTTTCACTTCTCTGTCATTTTACGGTCATTTATTTTATGAGTTTCCATATTTGAAAGAGTTCCTCGAGAGAGACACTAATCCGTTTACATTGAGAACTTGACGTTAAACTGATCGGCGTCCATCTATTTCCAATCGCTTGAGAACTAAAAAGAAAAAACATGTCGAAAATGACCTGCCCCTCTCTATTATCTAGGAAGAAGGAACTTTAATCATGTTATGAGGCTTTGAACTATATGTAGTGTCATGTATATTAAAGCCACGGGTTAGGTTGGTCGCATAGTCTTTTTAAGATGATAGGTCACATAGGCAAGGGACTTAATACGGCGGTCGACCCTATACATTTAGGGCTCCTCTTCAAGGCACTCTGGGGCTCGGGTCACTTGCACCTATTTTTAGGGGTAGCTTTCCCTAAGTCTAGTGTACCCATTTGCCTTTGTTGTGGTGGTTCAGTAACGAAGGTGTTCTTGATGTTATAGATGGCCAAACGTACGAAAAATACAATTTATGGGACTTCTTCAATAGGTGCGGATGGCTCGTCTATAGTTAGAGAGGATAGAGATAACACGTCTAAAGCATTGGCCCAGTATGGGGTGCCGGAGATCGACCCCCTTAACCCTTTAGTCGTAAATAGGCCAAACCAGCCTCCATCCAACTACTTTACGCGGTCAATGCCGTACAAAGGATGCAAGCTGACTCTTCCTTTTCATCCTTACTTTGTTGGTTTACCATATTCTCACCAAATATCTCTCACGCAGTTGAGCCCCAATGGCCATAGTGTCCTGGTAGGGTTGTACATCGTCTATTACGATCTAAGCCCCCCGGAGCCCAGCCCATTCTTCATTCGGCATATGTTCAAGCTGTCAAAGTAGCCCCATGTCCCTGAAGGATAGTACTATCACTTGTAGGCTCGTAACCACTTAGCTTTATTCTATAGCCTTCCTTACTCTGGTCAGATCGATGCTTGATAGCAACTGGGACTCATATGCTATGGATGTTAAGATAACTTTGGAGATAGATATATCATTATCCTAATCTTTTACATATATGTTTTATATGATACTTACGTGAGATGTTGTGACTAATGATGTGTACTTTATATTCATCTAGTACATCGTTACGTATGTATATGTATAAGTCTAGTGCTTCCATTTCATAGACTCATCTTATACATGTATCAATGGCATGTATTATATTTTTTGCTACGACCAATGATTCTTTGTTCTTTGATATATATTAAAATTGTTCAGTTCTGGATTTTCCAATGTGTTTATGCCAATACTAAACATGTCATTTATAGCTATGTGAGGTAAAAAAGAAGAAAAACGTGTTGGTATTCGTCCATGGGAATATTCATGTGTGATCGCTCCTAACAAGCCTCATTCATATTACCATATAACATTACTATGTAATATTCTTTGATAGTATGGGTATAGAGGTGAGGAATTACAACTTGCATGCAAGATCTCTAAGTACCAAAATTATACTTCTTTATGCTTGCGACCATCAACCCCAACCTCCAAGCGCAAGGGTTCAGGGTCTAGGATATTTTACTTACTTCTACCTCTATCTCGGATCTTGGTAATTTTCAAATTTTTATACCTTATCTTCTTTTGATGCAGTGTCTCTAGAGAAAACTGAAGAGAGCTGGGTCTACTTTGTAGATCAGTTAGAGCGGATAAGAAAGACGTGGGAGGAGCAAAGACACCAGCCCTCATTCTTATAGATGAAAATTTACATTAGATCAGGCTAGTGGGACCTGACCAAACAATGCTAAAAGGGATCGGAGAGGGCCTCCAACTGAGGAAGAGTAAGCTTGGATGGAAACTACTAATAAGGAGCCACTTAGTTTGTAGTGGAGGAGGTCGAGAAGGACATAAAAGAAACTGACCAAGCGTTGAGGTTGACCATGATCATCAAAAAGACGAGGGTGGGTAGCAAGTGCAGGACCCTTGATTGATTGAGTATGCGGAGAGAGAGATGCATGGGACTGCCACCGGCCAGGAGAGCCTAGCTATGGATGTTGAATGTAAAATTTCATGGTCCTATGATTATTGAAGCATGCCCAAGACAATGGATGCAGAGAGGATGGATAGATAAGTAACGGAGAGCATAGACTCCTCTACCAAAGTCCTCCCTCTAGATCCAACCAATATGAAACAAACATCACCGTATGCCTTGATACACAAACCTCTGAAGGGCCATGAACTAGAAATGGCGGCACTAACTTTCAAGTGGACAAGAGAGGATCTTGAGGTCTCAAGTGGGGGTCGTCTTATTTCTTTTCCAAGGAGGAGAGTTTGTTGGAGGCCTGCAAGAGGTAGAGGGGGCTATCAGTCATTCGATGGTCCAAAAGATGGATTATGTAGGCTTACACGAGCTACTTCAGAGTCTTATTTTGGTGATCGGCTTGACCCAAGTCTAGATGTATTGGCCACTGCATAGAGTCGGTCTTAGACACTAACTTTGGGGAGACACTTTTGGTGATATATCTTTTACTTAAGAACTTTCCCTTCTTTCCACCTTTTCTTTCTTATTACTATTTCTTTTTTGCAAGCTGGATCTCACACACTTAGGATTTGCCAGAAGATGGCAGTGAAGAAGAAACCCATGGTCGATGAGACAAAGGTCAGGCTCTTGGTAGAGGAGACGCTGGCGGTGGCTAAGAAGAGGATCTCGAAGGCGAAAGTGGCGACGGATGTCACGACGATAGCCAGGGAAACTGTAGAGAAGGAGCGAGCTAAGGAGGTGACTCATCAAGGGAGGAGGTCAGTTGAAGGCCCTATTGGAGGCGATGGAGAAGGAGGTTAGGACTTGCAAGGTTGCTCCTTTAGCATCAACACAGCATATCCTCCGAGACTCTTAAGGTGGAGGAGAGTTAGAACACTAGCTTGATGAAGATGTTAAAGATGATCTTCACGACCAAATTTCACATGCCGTTGGTCATTAGCTTCCCTATGCCTCACCAATATGTTGAAGTTTGAAAGGAGCCAGTGGAGAAGATGGATGCCACATATCGGAGCCCTCCCTCAATTTTGACACTAGAGAAGATCGCTTCCCTTGTAGTTTTAATCAATGCCTCTCCTTTGGGGCCAGAGGTTGAGAAGGTGATGACCCATGACGATGATTGTCAGGTTATCAAATAGAGGGTGTCCATTTTTCCTATTATCTTTAGGTTGAAAACTATTTGTAAGGTAGGCAAGGCCCCCTTTTATTTTAATGAAAATATCTCTTGTTTAAAATATGACCGATCTGTATGCATAAATCATTGTGCTCTATGTTTATTTCACTTTTATACAAGTATTTCTCACACATACACACATATGCATGTATGTAGCATTTTTCTTTATGTTGTTTTTCCTATGACTGTCAATGGATACCCAAAAAATATGAAATCCGTCCACATCTGCATCCGCGTCCGCATCCGAAAAGTGGATAAATATCCGATATTCGAAAAAACGGATGCGGATACGAAGATATCCGCATCAGAAAATTATCCATTTGATTTTATCGAGATTATAATTCGAATTATGTGTATTTTAGTACAGTGAAAGATATTTTTTTATCATTTATTAAGTTATAATTTATATTATATGCACTTAATGCCTTTTAACTGCTCGAAACTATTTATTATCATCATATTTGTTAATTTTTAAACCTTTTATAATGAAAGGGATTGAAAAATATTAAGTTAAACTAAATTTTCTTTTTATAATTATTGATTTATCAGTCGTTAGAGGATAGTATAATTATCCGATATCCGTCCGTATATGCGGATGCGGATATCCGATATCCAAAAATGATTTCGGATGTGAATGCGGATATGACACTATCCGCATCCGAAAGCATCCATTGATAGGCCTAGTTTTTCCATTATCATGTCACTATATTTTTGTTAATTCACTACAATAAAAACATTCTATGATGGCGCACAAAAAATGCTATAATAGCTTATTATAAAGATTTAATAAATGCAATATAGCGGTTTAATAAATGTTGTATAACAGCACGTTACAATATTGGACAATTTATAGCATAAAAAATTCGTAATAAAAAGTTCACTTTCAATAGCCCTTTTTATCTACTATTGCAAGATTTATAATACTGGTGTTATCTTTACTTATATAGCACAAGAAAGCTATAGTAAATTCCTATAATAGATTTCAATAAACGTTGTGTATCAACATGTTATAATAGATAGTGAACTACTTTTAATACACCGAACCGCTATAAAAGATTACTCTCAATAATGTTTTTATAAGCTTTGTATAGCATTTTCAAATTGCATGGCTTATTTTTGCACTTCTAAAATCTACTGCATCCCTATAAATTACAATAGTCAATGCATATCAAAATGCTGCAATAAAAATATTTATAAAACATAAAACCATTTAAATAATGAAAAATCATAGAAAATATTAAACATAAAGATAAACCACATCGTATTATACATAATCAAATATTCATACACATAATATCTCCCAGTTTTAACCACATAATATTCCATTGTATATGTTTTAAGCACAAACCACAAAGTAGTAGCTAATATTTCCCCAAAACAAGTAGTTTGTTATTTGCACTAAAAGAAGAAATACCCTAAATCATTCATTCTCACATCTGCAAATGAAACGAATATCTACATTAGAAATAAACATAAATATGAATGAATAAAATTGGAAAATGAAGTATCAATAGAAAAACTTTTTGCTAATATTTTCTTATCAAAACTATTCTAAGAATCTAAATTTCTGAAAACAAAATTGCCAGAGTCCCCTTTGCGCGGCTAGCATCGGGAAAAATCCCAAATAATCAAAACATGATGTAAGCACAATATAGAAATCGCTAGTACCTACAAGGGTAAAATATCCAAATATTTACTTATATATAGTTTATAAAGTGTGTATGTCATACATCATACACACCTATTAAGCATTAAAATGTATCTTTTAGCAATATTAGCGAGTTCCTTGACATTTCTAAAGAAACATGTATAACAGAGCTAAGGAAAATTTTATTAAAAGTGTATTTTTTGATAAAACCATCCATGGATCCAAATAAGGTTTTCTGTGCATAAATATACAACAAAATCAAGGATTGGCATGAACAACAATATTTTCAACTCTTTTTCAGAAATTGTGATACAATAATAGCTGCCATATTCAGTACTTGGTTACGTAAGTAGGGCAGTATAAAATCTATCTAGATGTGTAAACTATAAGAATTAAATTTATGAAACCAATAATATATGACAAACATATCATTTATAAGCATATTCACTTGTCTTGAAGAATGTAGATAAGAAAGTTAACTAAAAATCGAGGTAACGTGTGTTACCTCTTGTGGTGTGATTAGTTTTTGGATCTTCTTTCGAAGAAATTTTTTAATAAAAAATCCAATAGAGAGAACATTTATCTTAGAAGTGATCTTGTACTAAAGTTATAAAATAAGTCTTAGGTGTTTTTTTTGTACTAAAATTATAAAATAACTTTTTCTTGTTCCATAGATTCCATTCCACCTGTAAATCATAGGTACCATTGATACTATTAATTAGATGTATAGTTGTTAAATATTTTATAGTTTATTATTATTGTTATTATAAACATAGTTAATTTAAAAAACTTAGTTAAATTATTATTATTGTTATCATAAACATAGTTAATTTTCATAAACTTAGTTAATTTATTATTGTTGTTATTATAAGCTTAATTAAATTTATGAAACTTATTTAATTTTTATAAAATTTAATTAATGAAGTTAATTTTTATAAACTTAGTTAATATATTGTTGTTATCATCATATAAATTTAAGTTAATTTTTATAAAAATTAGTTAATTTGGTTAATATGTTGTAATTTATTATTATTATTATTATTATTATTATTATTATTATTATTATCGATATTATTATTCTTATTATTTTAAATTTAGTTAATTTTGATAAAACTTATAGTTAATTTATTTTTATTATTGTTATAAACTTAGTTCATTTTTATAAAACTTAATTAACTTGGTTAATACTTTATTATTTTTATTTTTATTACTCTAAACTTGTTATGAAACTTAGTTTATTTTGATAAACTTAGTTGTTTATTATCATTATCACTATTATAACTAATGGTGTTATTATTAGTATTATTATTATTATAAACTTAATTAACTTTATAAACTTAGTTAATAATTATTATCATTATATAAACTTAGTTATTTTTAGAAAACATAGTTAGCTTGGTTAATATTTTATAATTCATCACTTTATTATAATTTATTTCAAACTTAGTTAATTTTCATAAACTTGGTTAATTTATTAATATTATTATAAACTGAGTTAATTTTATAGTAGTTTATCCATTGGTATTATTGTTGTTATAATTGTTGTTATTTTCATTCATTAATTTTGTTATTATTATATATAAATTTAGTTAACTTTATAAAACTCGGTTAATTTGGTTAATATTTTATAACTTATTATTACTATAATTATTACTACAACTTAGTTAATTTTTATAAAACTTATAGTTAATTTATTACTATTACTACTATATATGAACTTAGTTAATTTTTATAAAACTTAGTTAACTTGGCAAATATTTTATAATTTATTATTATGATTCTTATTATTATATAGATTTAGTTATTTTTTATAAAACTTAGTCAATTATTTATAGGCTGTTATTAATGTTATTATTAGTATTAGTATTATTACAAACTTAGTTAATTTTTATATAACTTATAATTAATTATTATTTTTATTATTATACAAACTTAGTTAACTTTTAAACCTAGGTAACTTGGTTAATATTTCATAGTTTTATTGTTATCATTATCATCTTAAAGCTTCTACCATTGAATACTTTGGAATTAGACTTTAGCCAATGTCGCCGCCTTGTTACTCTTACCATCGACCCTCCTAGACATCATCTGTCATCTATAATCACTGCTACCTTCAATTCAATTCGAGATCAATCTCGAGCTTGTTGGTTTCATCACTTTTGTTTCTATCACTTTCAACTTAGGTTGGTGGTTGTAGTGCTTTGGAGGATTGCTGGCGCCTATTGACGATCGTTGGCTAAACTTGACCATGAATGGAAGTTATCTTCCTCGTCTAGCCATGCCATGGCCTTGCAAAGACCCACACATTGTTGTAGCTTAGAGAACTCAAAGTTAACCTGGAGTTTCTTTGCAAATTTCCAAGGATAACTTGGGTCAGCGCTATTTAGTACTTGCTTCGGGTTGAGCCCGAGTTGTACCTAGTTAGGCTTGGGTATTAGTTAAGCAATGGTTTTCGACAGATGTGGTAAAAATATTTTAAGTATAAAGAGTGGAAGCTGAAGTATTCGACTTATTTTTGGCCAAGTAAGAGATAGTGGTTGAGCTTTGATGGGAAAATTTTCAGATAAAACTCACGAACGCATTGAGGCATTCAATGGACATTTTAATCACTAGTTTAAACTTGATGCTTCACTCCAATGTCCCTGCAAAGAGAAATTTGGTGTTGCATCGGGCAACAGTTTTGTTATCGAAAATCGTACGATAATGGCTAAAATCTAACACACTATTCCATTGTGCGATGGTGCTTGTTTGTAAGCATGAGCAAGCTATCTATACAGCATGTTTGCATTTTTATGCTCTAAACATCGAACACATACATACTACATATATTGAATTTTATATCATTTCCCTCCGTCAATGTATAAGGTTCCATTGGTTGATACAGATTGATATTCATTGGGTCTTATACATAGGCCGTAAAGGGTTATATTTTAGCATGGGAATCAAAGTTAACTTCTACCCGACCATACTCATTTGTGAATTTTTCAATAGTCATGGATCATAGATGCTCTTAGCATATCTCAGCAATGGCTGTGGGTCCATCAACATCAAAAATAGTTTTGTCCACAACGGAATTAGATTCCACTTCGACATCTTCCATGCCGTCAACTTCATCGTCCTTTTGGCCTCAGTTCCTCATCGTCGACAATGAAATTTCAAGAGATCATTCCTTTTGCACAGACAAAGCTTGGGGATGCTATAATTCTAGCCTCGATGCCGAACTTAGGGATGCTATAATTCTTAATCAATTTGTCCAAAAACTTGTTAATAATTATAGTCTCACTCCATTTAATCACTTTGTCCAGCTCATGCTCTAATTTATGAAGCTTGCCTCTACCAAGCTTCACCCAAATAGTTATACTTCATTACACAACATGTATATGGTTTTTCTTCATCACTTAGGTAGGATGCCAACATTGGAGGAGATTCATTATTTATGCACTTTCAAGGGGCAGAAAGATTTCTTTCACTTATCTAAAGTCATATAAGGTTTGGCATATCATCTTGGGTCATCGGAACAAGCTTAGCAATTTCAAGGAGTTATACTTTGTCCATTGCCCTCTTGGCTTTTCTTAGAAATGGCTGTCTAGACATAAATTTTACTATAATATATAATTTCAACGGTGTTGATTCATCTGGATTGCTAATACTTTTATTTAACGAATTTTCGTATATTCCAAGGAGGCCTGGTAGTTCGGCCCAAGCAAGTACTCTCCGACGATTGCATGTTATCCTAAAGAAGTGCAGGTGTTGAAATATCCATTGATAGATCAAAGATGTGGTGCTTCAATCTCTTGGCCATACCGTAGCTTCGGCCTCTGGCTGAATATTCATGAAGATGCCCATCCCTCTCATGAGGTCGAGGAGAATTCAGACGTTTCCCTCATTCAAGATCCTCAAGTCAATCCAGAAGAGAATATTGTGGATATGTGAATGAGGACATTATCGCAGGCATAGATGATGGTGAAGATGATGACAATGATGATGATAGCAATGAAGATGGATGTGATCATAAGGATATGGACCTTATCCATGAATTTGTTGGTAAGATCGGTGACGATAATCAAGTGCTATCATTCCTTGATGACCAATGTTAAAGATTATTTAACGTCGTCCAGTTTCACCACAACATCCATCTCAGACTAAAGGAGAGACACTGGTCCCTCCATCTAGAGATATATATGACTCGTTAGGGAGTATAATCAACACAATAGCTTCCTATGGTCTCTACAACATCAACATTGGTGATACTGGTTCTCCCATTCATTTGCCTATCAATGTACCTACTGTTGCTGCAGTAGAGATAACCTATGTTTGTAAACTTCAAGACTATGGTCCATGGGGAGCATTGGGACACGTTAGTACTTCACAACACTTTGAGTCATTACACGTTTGTATTACATGTGCTAACCTTCAATTTCCAGGATTTGTTTTAAGGTTCCATGGATTGACAACATCTTTTTGATGAGCTTCAAAGCTATGGTGGTGAATATTATAGGTTCGACGCATCGCGTTGTCATCGGGAGTAATCTTTTGAGTTTGATTCAAGCAAGCACTATAGAGGAGAACAAGAGAGATGAGATAGAGACTACAAACGATATGATGATTGTCATAGAGGGTCTGGTAAAACCCCTCCTACCCAATGTAGGGCCTGTTCTCCCTTGCCTAGAAGCAAGGATCGGCATTTGACGAGACTTAATCCCGTCCCTTCAATTCAACCTCCTACTATGCCCACTTCAGTGCCACCTCCCATGCAATCGATGTTATCCACTCAGATGTCCAAGCAACCGATTCAGCCATCTAGGTCTCATCTTATGACCCTTTAAGGCGAAGACCTGGTAAGGACCATGATACTGCTCCTGCGTCTATTGTAATGATAAAGCCTATTTCAAATCTACATCTTTCCGGTATGTAGAAAGCCTTTCCAAAGATTTTCTTTAACGAAGTTAAATTTACTCTCAACTTGAAATATATTCCTCGCTACATGGGCCCATAATTCACGGCTTACATAAGTGATGTATATGATCAATATTGTACGCTGAGAAGGCTTGAAGAAGCTCTTTCCAACGTTAACTTGGAAAAGGGATGGCTCTCCAAGGGAAGGAGCTGATAGAAAAAATAACAAGCGGACTGTAGACACTTTGGATAGAGAAGTTGAAGAGCTTAAGACATCTTTGGCGAACATGCAGAAGAAAATGGAAGAAATGACGAAGTCTTTCGAAGAACAATCTAAGAGACACCAGAATTAGGTTGAAGCCACATATTATAAAAGCTACACTCTTACATTGGAAAATGAAAAACTAAGAAAGATCATCGATGATTAAGCCTCAGTAATCATGAAATTGGATGTCGCATTAGAAGATGGAAGGAAACCTATGAAACCCTCGCCTATGCCTAAGAGTATTGTGATCAATTACTGGATGCCTGCCAAGTGCAAAAAGAAGCCAAGGTTTAGGTGAAGGCGGTTGAGGATTGATTCAAGTCTGAGATAAAGCCTACTCTAGTTCGATTCTACACGAATGTCGTTAAGTCTGGGAACTCATGGTAGCTTCACAAAGGTATCCCATGGCCTTAGCTATGGCCTAGGAGAGAATACTAAATCAGGAATGGGAGCACTCTAAGGGTGTTGAGATTGATAAGGAGGCATTAAAATATGACCTCTTAGAAGAAAAAGATTTGGAGGCACTTAAGGCTAGCAAAATTTTGCTAGCATATGAGGTTTCTGCTCAAGCAAGTATGCTTGCTGGGGTCCTTCACAATTCTAGCTTAAAGGTTTGTGCGAGAGTTCCAATTCCATTTCAATGGGACTATCATTGGAGACTTTGATATTAATAACAGTTATTTCTAGTGCCATCACCTCTTCCATATCAGGCTCTCTCTACTAAACATGTTATTCCTTCCTTTGATACTAATATGACTTCATCTATAGTGGCAACTCCAAGAATTTTAAATGCTCTGACGTCCTCGGTAGAAGTACACCACAATCCCAAGGATCTTAGCTTTACAAAATCAGAATCTTTTACAAAACTGCCTACCTTACCTCCTATCATGGAGGGAGGTTCTATGGGGAATACTTTACACATGACCTCTTCTTCCCTTGGGGGTATATCATTGAATTCCCCTATGTTCGAGAAAGTTCATATGACACTTTGCACCATTTCAAGTTTCAGGTCCACCTGCTCTTACTGCCTTACCGGAAGGAAACCTATCATTAGGCACCTAAGACATAGTGAATGAATCAATAATCGTGTCCAGCCCTACTCAACCTCCAACCTCTTCAAAAGGTCCCACTCCTAGTCCTGATGTCAAGATGATACATGCTTTAGATGAAGAGGCTACAGAAGATGTTGCCATAGTGAAAGAGGATGAAGATATAGTCATCACATGGGTGATTGAGCATGTGTCCGGGCCATTAATGCAAGAAATGAAAGGGGCATTGAATGTTTTGGAAATGTGAAAGAGCACGAAGCTATAGTCATCACATGATGTTTTGGAAATCTACCTCTAGACATCCTTGATCAATATTTCCTATCTCTAGGCATTGACCGTAAGCATTCATCAGAACTGGGGCCTTGGATTCTATCTCTCGATGTCTAAACTTAATCTCACCTAACCTTGGGCGTCAACCATTCTAGGACAAGGAAGTTCATTCTGTTGCTGGGTCCTATCTCTGGGACTCAGTATGTAAGATGGCTATCTCTGGGCATTACAACTAGACCTTGCCAATAACCAAGCTACGACTTTAGATTAGAAATACAGGAAGAATCATCATGATCAACCCTAATATAATTATACTCATGTGCTCCAATCGTGGATTGAAGGAGTACATTGGTACCTATCTATGGGTACCTGAAATAATTATGCTTCCACGGTCTAATCGTGGGTTGAAGGAGGCCATCGGTACCCATCTTTGGATACAAGGCATCTGCATTTTCAAAATATAGAATATTTAATTTTACTGTTATCTGTAACGTGAAGTTGGGCTATTGGGAACGCAGTTCCATTGATCCCCAAAGCTAGTTCCTTTTATAAACACAAGAATGGCAGACTCTGCTTTATTATATCAGAGCATAGCTAGGTATTTATAAAGATACAATTAAGCAAAATAGCACTATAGACATTCGCTGTTCCATGCCCTTGGAAGTGAGATTCCATCGACTATTGCTAGCTTGAATGTTCCATCTCCAAGCTTGTGTTCAATGGCATGCGGACCTTCCCAGCTTAGGCCCAGGCCTGTTAAGCCAGGAAAGATACGTTTTAGGGTGAGATCGTCAACCTCGATGGTCCTATTCTCGACCTTTGCATTGAATTATCATGCTACTCTTTTCTGGTGAGCAACGACCCATAAGCCATCTTTTTCATGCTTCCCATCGATCATATCAAGGGACTCGAGCAATAGCTCCTCATTTATCTTGGGACCGTAATGAATTTTGATGAGAAAGCACTTCCAATTCAATTGGAATAAGGCCCTCTGGTCCATAGGCTAGGCTAAATGGAATATGACATATCTCAAACTTGCAAGTAATTCGGTAAGCCCATAATACAAGAAGTAATTCATCGACCCACTTGCCTTTAGTCTTTGTCAACCATTTCTTTGATATGGATTTGATGATTTTATTCACTGACTCCTCACGTCCGTTTTCTTATGGATGTAGTATAGTTGCAAATTCTGTTATGACAACTGCCCTACACCTATGACGTCTAATTTTTATAAAGAGTGCATTGCTGTAGTGCCCAGTCGATGTAGGACGATTGTCAAGGGTGAAAAGAAGAGAAACAATCACAAACTTGTCATATATCTCATAACGCATTGAGTACAAATATAATAATTAACAGCGCTGATATAAAATATGCGAGAGAGTAATAACTAAATGAATCACAAATATCATAGAGCATAGATCCATACGGTTATACAAAGTAGAAATAAAGTTTATACAATTGGAAATAAACTCAAAGGATAATCGTCTCTAAATATATTAAATGAACATTGTCTAGACTCTACAGTGTCTCACAGTGGAATAAGCATAAGCAAGTCCATATACAATATGAGAAAGAGCCATCTTTTGCTCATCCTTTGTACAGAAACTTCGTACTCTCTAGACTTTCCAGTTAGCTACTCATTTAAGTATACTGGAGATAACAAGAAGCAAAGCATAAAACCTAGAGCCAGACAGCAGTTTGGTATGGGCGATAAGAAATCTAAAAATACTATAAAAGGCGATATAGTAAGGAAAAAAGATATAAGAATCATACCTGACCTATCCTTACAAGCATAGAGTTAGCGCATAATAATTATAATATACTACTCTGCTACCATCATAAAGGTGTACTACATCTTAAGTACAGCGTTAGTGTTTACGTATCCACATCTACAAACTTACATCATTTGACATACCTAGAGTAACAGATAATAAGGAAAACAACCATAACAAACATAGCATCTATCAAACAATCCCCACCGTCACTCATTGTTCCTTGGATATATAATAACTCGTATGACCTTTCCTCTACTAGAGATAAATGGAAAATGCCTATTTTCAGTGTTTTTACCCACCAGCCCATAATTGACACTTGAACCATTCCATTAATCTAGGGTATATGGATCAATCCCTTACAGATCAAGGGTAGCCATTTCAAGTATCAATAAGCGTCCTTACAATAACCCTGCTTACAAGTACATTAGAAAACACTCGGAGTATCAGTGACCCCTTAGCATGCATATTCAATCTCTTTCTTACTCTATCTTGTTTACATTCATCTTTAAGGAACCATCCCATATTCCTTTCTTCCTACGATAGAACCATTCAACATTCTATCCACATGTCACCCTTCCCGGAACCTGCCTTTGTGGATAATTACCCTTACGACTCCATTCAACATCCATTCATCATCATCCGAACATAACTCAATCCCCATTATGTTAACATCATCAAAATTATGAAGCCATCATCCTTCATCGTGCTACCACATCACCACTGAACGTCAACCGAATAAACAAACACCTTTAGCATGATTTGCAGGACCCTTTGAGTCTCCCTTGGAAATTAGGTTAAGAGTAGCCATTCCAAGTCATATCATTACCGAGATGAATTGCTTCATCTTGGTGCCGATATGTATTACTTATCCAAACTTTTGGCTAAGTACTTCATGTCGATCTCTTGCCATATTTAGCTTGCCTATAGCTTCACTTCATTAGTTTTAACTTCCCAAGCACTTAGGCCCTTCCTTTTGCCTAGAAATTTGGTCAGTACCGATCAAAAGAGATTAGTACCAAGTTGTATACTTACCTAAATTTTTAGGGTTGGACCTTGGACCTTTCCCAGCTTCGATCTGAAGTCTCCCTTGAAGTTTCCTTGGCTTTGACCTGAAGCAATCCCCCACTGACTTGAATTAAAGTCTCTACCAACAAGATTTCATATATCTACTGACCTTTTTTTAACCATCTAAATCACCTCTAAATAACCTATGACTTGAACTGTAGACTCCACTCCTCCTCTAGAACCCTTCCTTCAAGTTACATGTGATTTTAAGCACTTTTAACCTTTTTTTGTCCAAATTGAAAACTACATCCTAACTACACTTAAAACACTAAACAAAACATATCAAAGCAATACATGAAATAGCAAACATCTTCACAAGCATTTATTCATCACATACAATTCATCCAAACATGATCAACATACAAGATTTAGTCTAGATCTAGTTTTACCCAAAGATGACAGTATTATCCAAAAGAGGTGTAAAACCATTTAAAATCCATTTCTATATATTTAAATTCGGCCATAACATATATGAAAAAGTTTAAAATAATTTTAACATAGAATCATATCAAAACATCATTTTTTTTAAATATATGGACATGCATAGTATAGTGAGATATCATAAATCACTAACCTAATACCTAAATTATCAATCTAAACCTAAATCTAAAAATGGAGAGCAAGCAATCCGAATATAAAGCAATCAAAATGATAGATCTTTAATCTCATTTACTAATTACCCTTCTAATGATGGTTTATGCCAGGATTAATATGAGAATGTGAGCATTTTGATGACATTTAGACTAATGAAGGTTAAGAACTATGTTTGCGAAGTGGGAAATGATATTTAGATTAATTACCCACTAACTTGGCGAGCAATAGGTTTAACTTAAAACAGTCATATGATAAACAGTAAGTCCATTTTCCTATTATGACCCATCTACAAAAAGAGAAACAGCGTCCTGACCTAATGGAAGTGGTTTCAGACCATACTTCAACCCATATATGCTTTACCAAAATTTCTGGATATAAATTGTCCGATAGAAATGCTAAAGGTGGAAAATGTCCCTAGTTGTCATTTTTCAAAATTTTAGAATCATACGACCATATTTAATTTAAAAAATAATATTTTACGATCCTTTGATATGTAAAATACAGATCATTACACTATCCTCTTTTAGGAATTTTGCCCCCTAAATTCATAGATAAATCAAGGAATAGTCAACCATAATTACCTCGCATGCCTATCCATCAAATGCAACCATCAAAACATTGAACAAGCAGCCATGCAGTCAATTATATAGATAAATCTATCTTAGCATGTGAGATATTGAACTATTCAATATGATATCAAAAGTGAAAGTAAATACAACAAGCAATGGGCGTTACCATGCAAAGAGCTTCAGATATGCAACCCTTATGCTCTCCTCGGTTTCCCACATACAATCCCCATCACTTTCACCCCATTGAACCTTTAGTAACCTCATAATTTGCCTCTTAAGCTGTTTTGTATCGTGTTCGACGATATGAATAGGACCACAAGGTCTCAAAACTTCTGGCTTAATCTAGATATGATAAAGTTGATCTAGTGCAATTGTTATACTTGAGTCGTGAATGAACTTCCATGAGAGACATGAAATACATTGTGCACACCTAACATCTTCTGATGTAAGTCGACCCTTTATGTTATGTTCCCAATCTTCTCTACTATCAGAAAAGGACCTACAAATCTCGATGCCGACTTTCCCTTACCATCGAATTGAACAACATTCTTCAATGGATAAATCTTCACAAACACCATATGGTCAATAAATAACTCCAAATCTCTATAGCTCTTATCATCATAGCACTTTTGTCTATTCTGAGCGACTTTCATTATTTGTGAAATGATCTCAATCTTATTTGAGGTTACCTAACCATATCTAGCCCGAGTATCGATTTCTCGCCTACTTTCCACGAACACGAAGGAGCGTTCCACGATCAGCCATACAACAATTCATATGATGCTATACCGATACTAGACTGATAATTATTGTCGTATGCAAACTCCATTAAATGGAAGTGATCATCTCACAAGCCTCTGAAATCAAGTATGCAAGCTTATAAGAGATCCCCTGATATATGATTCACCCTCTAAGTCTACCCATCGATACGTAAGCGATAAACTATATTGAGATGCAGCTCGATAAGGACCTCTTGTAAGATTTTCTAAAGCGCACCAGTGAATAAAGGGCCTCGGTCACTCGCAATGCCCTTTGGCCACCATGGAATCACACCACCCATTTTATTTACAACTCGACCAATTTAGGTGTTATTCTACTAGACTTAATAGGTATGAATCGGGCTCTCTTCATCAATTTATCAATTATAACGCAAATGCTATCATACCCTCTTACGGTCCTCGATATTTCATCAATGAAGTCTATCGATACTTGTTCCCATTTCCACTTGGGAACTTCAAGTGGTTGCATCAATCCACTTGGCTTCTTCTACTCTTCCTTTACCAACTGGTAGTTTATACTTCGAGATGAATATTACGACAACCTTCTTCATCCCCTCTAAGTAATACGTCAACTTCATATTACAGTACATCTTATTACCACCGGGATGTATAATCAATCTAGAATGGTGCACTCTGTTAACACTTCATCTCGTAATCCATCCACATCAGAAACATATAGTCTTCCATCCTAATGGAACCAACCATCCAGGTTAAGTCCGTATTGCTACTTAGACTCAACTCATTCCTCTATTTTTTCCATTATCTCTACTATTCTAGCATCTCGCCTCTGACTAGTTCTGATCCTCTCAATCAAAGTTGGTCTTATCGATAAGCTTGCTAACACCTCTGGTCTAACTCGCAATGAGGTCTAAGTTCACAACTAGCGATATACTTCAACTGCTTCCACTCTAGGGACATCACCCCAAACTGGCATTTCTACTATTCAAAGCATCGGCGACTGCATTTCCCTTACTAAACCTATAAGAAATGCTAAGTCGTAAGATGCTAAAAACTTTAACCATTACTACTGACAAAGGTTGAGATCCTTTTGCAAGAAAATGTATTTTAGGGAATTGTGGTCCATGAAAAACAACCTTTCTCCTAAGAGGTAGTGCCTTCAAATCATCAAAGCCAAAATTATCGCTGCAAACTCAAATCATATCGGGTACTTCCTCTCATGTGGTTTCAACTGCTGACTAATGTAGACATAATCTTACCCCTTGCATCTGCACCGCACCCAATCTAGTACCATAGCATCAATATACATCATTATTTCATTATTCCTACTTGGAATGGTTGAAATTGGCACGCTCGGTATCCTCTCTTTCAAACTTACAAACAAATGTTCGCACTTTGCGTCCCATACATAAGTTTGATTCTTCTTCGTCAAATTTCTCAATGCTGCCGCTACCTTCAAGAAGTTCTTAATGAAATGTCTATAATATCCTACCAGTCCAAGGAAGCTTCTCATAATAATAGTGTTCTTGGGTTGTTTCTAACCTTGAATCATTGCCACCTTCGCATGATCTACTGTGAGCTAAGAGATGATGTTTCCCAAGAATCTCACTTCCTAACTCCGGAAGTGACACTTCGAAAACTTTGCTTTAAACTTATGTTTCCACAACACTTCAAGCATTATCTTCTAGTGTGTCTTGTGTTCCTCCTCCATCCTAGAATAGAATATCATCCATGAATACAAAAACATATTTAATTGATCTCAGAAGACACGGTTCATAAGATCAACAAAGTATGTCAGATCATTGGTTAGCCTAAATGACATAACTAACCACTCATAGTAATTAGATGGCATGCGAAACATAGCAATCGGCACACTTCCTTCGCTACTCTTAATCGGTGAAATCCAATCGCCAAATCAAATTGAGAGAACACCTTTGTGCTATAGAGATGATCGTATAAGTTATTATATGAGGCAGCACACGGTAATTTACACACAACCTCGGAGAGCCATACGCCTTAGTGATAAATATTACAGGTGTATCTCACTCAGATATACTCCTTGGAATGAACTCTTACCTCAACCGGTCATTCACTTGCATGTCTAACTCCTACTGCTCTCTGGGTGTCATACACCTCAAAGGCATAACTATCGATATGACATCCTTCATTAAGTCTATGCGAAACTTAATCTCTTAGATTGGCAGCAATCCCGTCACCTCCTTAAATACGTCTGGATATGCTCTAAAGATAGGCATAGATGCAACTAATCATGTGGGACCTCGAGCAAATATAGAAACCTAACCATATCCTCATCCTCTAGTATGCATCCATTCACCACCTTCCGCCCCTTCTCACCCTAATTGTTTCTCATAGTCCACCAATACCACATACTTCCTCAGCTAGTCCAATCCTAAGATAATCCACAACGAAACTCAAAACAAAACAATCACAAACAAAAGAGTATCCATGACCCAATAAGACAACCATACAAAGACTAGTGGGGCCATCAATGGGGTTCGTTGCTACTAAAGGTTAATCAACTATTTCGGGTCTCAAGCTCAATCTATCTACCATCACTAGATATAGAGGAATCTGAAGCCCATGTATCGAACAAAACACATATAGAAATACCATAAATAGAAATCATACCATAAATAGCTATGCATTTCCCTTTCTCCTTCATTGAGGGAGCAGTCGACGAAGTTGGAATGACATCTACAGCATATTCCTTCACCAATTGCTTCTACTGCACTGGTTTTGGGTAACTCTTCTACATATGTATGAACTTTCCACAGTTATAGCACTTCTTCTTTCCTTCAAACTTGCAATCCCTAATCAAGTGGCCCTTATCTCTATAGCCATAGTAGACATGATCATGCTTTTCCTTCTTTTGAGCATTCTTCCTCTAATAGTGCTTCCTCTTACCATTCCATTTCTTCCTACCTCCACTGCCTTACTGTGGCAACAACATATTTGGTGGGCTAAGGGTATAAACTCTTAAGTTGAAGGGATTTCTCAATTGCCTTCTTAAATAGCTCATCAATGTTCCACATAATCTTCGCCTCCAAGTAATAAAAGCTTTTCATTCTTCTTCAATGGAGTATTGATGAAAGACGTCTTGTACTGCAATAAAGCATCAAATTCACCACATACTCGAAGACAGACATTCGTACTGTCCTACATTTTGGGAGTACAAAAATATATGGAAAAAAGTAAATTAATTGAATCAAAAAATAATATAAAAAAACCACTTAAGAAAGAGAGAATGAATGAAGGAAGAGTATTAATATTTTATTAAGATTATGCTAGAAATGGGATTTTACTCCAAGGTCCAAATTAATAATCCCTACATTCCCAAACTTCCATTCATTCTCCCCATATTCACAAAACAAAAGAGATAAGCTTAGGACGACCATAATTTTGAGAAGAAAGAAGGAGAAGAAAATAAGAGATAAGGAATGCAAGCTTTCAATTTTAAGGAAAAGAAGATTAACAAGGTTTTCCTAATCTATGTGAGTAAAATCATTTTCTAAAACTATCCCTACCTACTGTGCGGGATTTGACAATGAATGAATTTTTTTTACAATACCAATCTTATTTGGGTTGATTAAACATTGTATGATTATGTTTGGAAATTTAAATAAGGTAAATTTGTTCATGTTTTAGGGAAAAACATGATTAAATCATATTTAAATGCCCTAAATATTTAATATGATAATTAAAATGATGAAATAAAAGTGGTTTTTAATTTATAATTTTTGGAATTAAATTGGATTTGTTTAGGAATTTCCAAATTGAGAAAATGGTTAATTTTAGGTAAATTAATTGTTTTGGCCTGAAATTTTGAGAGCAGATAAAATATGATAAAACCGTCTTTTGGCCATTTTTTTGATTTTTCCTACCAATTTTCGAACCGATATGAATTTACTGGTAAATAAAAAAGTTAGTTAATTAAGGATAATTAACCGATAAATTAAAAGAATGGTTACCAAGTTCTAAAATGGAAACTGAAAAGTAAATATGCAACCAATAAGATTTTGACACCAAATGAGATTAGGCGAGAAAGCAACTAACTAATAAGGTGAAGAATCATTTGTCAAATAAATCATGAAAATTGCATTTTAAAAGCTCAAGACAGCCTATAATAACTCACGAATGCTATGAATGAATTTATTCATGATGGCATTGGATCCATCTTTCCACAATGGCATTAGATCCATCTATCCACGATAGCTTAGGAGTGTTATCTACGAATACTCTATTAAGGTAACTCACGAAAGCAAATTATGGGGTTTAATACACAAAAGCTACGGATGAGATTAACTCGTGATGGCTTTAGTTGGGATAAGGTATGATGTCCTAAATGGAAATACTATTGAAAAGTGGAACTAATACGGAAAAGCTATTGATAATCTATGCGCGATGGCTTTGGAAGGATAGGGCACAATGGTTATATATGGATCAGGTGCGATGGCTTTGGGCAGATTAGGCATGATGGCTTTAAGTTGATTAGGCATGATGGCTTAGAAAGAATTAGATTCGATGGCTTTAGATGGAATAGGCACAATGGTTATAGTGTGAAAGCACATAACGACTACGGGTAAAATAACATGCGATGAGTATAGGTGGGATATTAAACGATGGTTAAGGAGGGGTTGCTATGCGATGGTTATAAGGAATTAACCCTATGATTGCTTGTTGAGGTTAATATGCGATGTGTTAGCACACAATAACCCTAGGTGGGTTAGTACGCAATGACTTCGAAATGTTAGTTTTGAATAATAAACCAAATTAAGGAATGGATGCTTCATGCAAAGTGATGATTGACCCTAAGTTTGAAATAACTTAGGAAACTATAAGTTAAGAAAGAATAACTTAACTAATAAATAGAAGATAAAGCTTGATTAACCTATATAATGATGAATGAAACCATTTGTAAGAATATAAATGCAAATGGAAAGCCTTTGTAGCAATAAGATGTATAACCCAACTTCTTATTCGAGGATGAGTAATGTAAGACCTCTGTGGCAACCACATGTCAAAATATGACTTATAATTTATATTATTAATTAAGTCCTATGTGGCCACCAAATGTATAAATACAACATTATAATTAGTATTGTTGATGAAACGTCTGTGTAGCTATCAAATGTCAAACCCACGATAATATAATTGGTATCGTTGATGAACGTCCTTAGTGGCTCCAATTGTTTGTTCATGGCAAATAAAAGAGTACAATGGAGTAAAGCTTACGTAGCATCCAATTGTCTATTCCCAACAAATTGCAAAAGCAACGGTGTAAGGCCTTTGTGGCAACAAAATTATTGTTTATAATATAATAAAGATTCAACACTTGTGAACAATCCATAATTGTTAAGAACTGGAAGTCGAATTGGTAAAGTTAGGCCCATATGGCAATCTAAAACGATACTACAACGGTTATTCATGTATGTATAGAAGAAATCTCATACCTATAATGAATTGTTGATCATGTTTGGTTGTATGATGTGATGCATATTACTTTGATATTAAAGTGAGGGGAAGACCTATTCTGCATTAGCGGCATGGTCTCACTATGCATAGGGTAAATGTTTTACTCATACCAGATTTATATCCGACTCATGTTTTTATTATTTACCATAAACTCATGGGTACTCATTCGAGTAGGACGAGTCAAGTATCTTTTGAAGGAGAAATAAATATTTCAAAGATGAAGCAGGATGCATGCTGTTTAATATAAGTTATGTAGCAAGTCCGCTGCATAAAACCAGGATTTATAACTAGTTATGTGTTGTGTTGGCATCTTCACATGTCGGACACAACACTACTCTATCTATGTTTAATTTATATCTACCCTTGTCTAGGCAACAATTTGGGTTGAAATAATGTGATGAATTACGTAAATCGAATTAATATAATGAAAAAAAGCTATTTAGCTGCTTTATTTACTTATGTTGGGTGCTGACTGTAGCATCATTGACGTCTATTTTTAAGTCTCGGAGTGGAGAATGTTGTGCATGTCCTCCTGCTTCAGGTTTGCAAACTTTCTAAACAACACCAACTCCTGAGCAGTTGGAATAAACTTCTCTTCATACCTAGTTTTGAACCAGTCCTAGGTAAATTGTTCCCCGGGTATGGCAACCTTAATAGCATTCCACCAGCTCATGTCTTTCCTATGAAGCTATTGGGAAGCCAACCTCCTCCCCATCCCATCATCCAACTCTAGGTCATCAAAAAACCTCTCACAGGTGTCCAATAAGTCTTGAAAATCCATAGCCAATTTTGTTCTTTGGAACAGTTTTCCCCCAAGACTAACAAAAACCTTATTAAGCTTAGCGAAATCATCTCTAGATGCCTACACTTAAGTATAACCACCTACACCAACATTAGGAGCAACTGCTTGGGCATTTTACTGCATGTTAACCATCATTATGTTGAACGTAGCTCGCAAGTGTGGGTTAGAATCCCCTACGCCCACTCCTTCCTCGACTCCAGAGATGGAGTTTCGTGTAGTATTATTACTTGTATGTCAGCTCATTCTTGATATATAATAAGAATGGTTAGTCTCTCATAAAGAAAGCTGCATTAACGGTACTTGTGTGTGCAAGCGACTTATATACTATATATACGACTACATAGTTTTGAAAACCAAAATGTATATGCTCTCTCTCGTATACAAACACATACTTGATCCGATTTACGGTGTTAACTCCTTCCCTACCTTTATCGGATCAAGATATCAACTCAAGTTCATCACATAACCTAAGTTTTGATACTAAATGTGACGACCATTCTACACTTTTGGTACCCAATATGACTAAAAAGTGCACTACTATGGTTCCCAATCGATGTAGAATGATTGTCAAGGGTGAAAAGAAAAGAAACAATCATAGAACCTACCATATATCTCATAGTGCATCAAATAAAATATAATAATAACAACTATCATTGATATAAAATAGGTGAGATAGTAATAACTAAATGAACCACATATATCAAAGTACATAGATCCATACAGTTATAAGAAGTGGTAATAGAGTTTATACATATGGAGATAATATTAAAGGATAACCATCTCTAAATATAACAATCGAACACTGTCTAAGCTCCATAGTTTCACAAAGCAGAATAAGCATAAATAAGTCCATATATAATATGAGAAAGATCCATCTTTTGCTCATCCTATATACATCAACTATGTACCCTCCAGCCTGATATCTAGTCTACTCATTTAAGAGTACCTGAGATAATAAGAAGCAAAGAATAAAACATCGAGTCAAACAGTAGTCGGATGTGAGCGATAAGAAATCTCAAAATACCATACAAGTTGACATAATAAGGAACAAAGGTATAAGAATCATAATTGACCTATACCTACAACCAAATAGTCAGCACATAACAAATATAATATTCTACTCTACTACGATCATAACAGTGTACTACATCCTAAGTATAACATTGGGTGTCTAGGTATCCTCGTGTACAATACCTACATCATATGACATCCTTAGAGTGACAAATAATAAATAAAACAACCATAACAAACATAGCATTCGTAAAATAATCCTCGTTGTCCCTCAATTTGTCCTGGATATATGACAACTCGTTTGACCATTCCTCTACCAAGGATGAAAAAATCATAGTTTTTAGTGTACTCGTCCACTAAGCTATAGCTGACACTAGATCCATTCCACTGAACCAGGGTATAGGATCCATTCCATCAATCCAGGATGGCCATTCTAAGTACCCAATGAGCGTCCTCATAATACCTTTACTTACCAATACATCAATAAACACTCCAAGTATCAACGATCCCTTAGCATGCATATTAGGGCTCTTTTCTTTCTCTATCTAGTTTACATTCATCCTTAAGGAACAATCCCAGGTTCCTTTCTTTCCACGATAGAACCATTCAGCATTCTACGGGTCATCATTCCTAGAACCCATCCTTACGGATGATCACCCTCACGACTCCATTCAACATCGACCAGTCATCATTGGTACATAACTCCATCATCGTCGAGTTACCGTTATCAATGTCCCGAAGCCATCATGCATCATTATCCTACAACATACCACTGAATGTTAAACAAATGAACGAACACCTTCAGCATGACCTGTAGGATCCCCTGAGCCCCCTTGGAAATTTGGCTAAGAGTAGCTATTCCAATTCATATCGGTGTAGAGATGATTGCTTCGTTTTGGTCCCGATATGAATTATGTGCCAAACTTTTGGCTAAATATTTCATGCTGATCTCTTGCCTTCTTTAGCTTTCCTAAAGCTTCACTCCATTACGCTTCAAGTCCCTAAGTTCTTGGGCCCTTTCTTCTACCTAGAAAAGTGGTCGGTACCGATCAAAAGTGATCGAGATTGTGTTGTGTAGTTAGCTAAATTTTTTGGGTTGTGCCCTGACCCCTTCGCAGCATCAACTCGAAATCTTCCCTGAAGTTTCCTTGGCTTTGACCCAAAGCAATACCCCATCGATTTAAATTGGAGTCTTTATTAACCAGATTTAAGATCTCTGTTGACCACTTTTTAACCATCAAAATCACCTCCAAACAACCTATGACTTGAAGTGTAGGCTTTCTTCCTCCTTTAGAACCCCCCTCAAAGTTACATGCAATTTTGAGTACTTTTGACCTTTTTTTAGTCCAAGTCAACAACTATGTAATATCCCAGAATTTTGGACAATTTAAATTTAATATTCTGACTTTAAATTTAAATTGAATTGATAAATTTTTGTTAATAAATTTGATTTGATTCTGTAATTTTCTTTATTTAAATATTTAATTTGTGAAATTATTTTTAATGAGCTAATAAATTGTTTTCTATTTATAAAATGTATATGTATTTATATATATATTATAAATAGATAAGCTGTTTTTAAATAAATTAGTATAGCATAATTTTAATGTTTTAAAATAGGAATTGAGATTTATTTTTGAATTTAAGCTTTTCAAAAATATTTAATGAAATAACTAAATGATTTTTAAATATGTAAAATAAATGTTTTAGTGGTTTAAAATTCATTTTAACTTAAACTTGTATCTTTAAAATAAGTTACAAAAATGTTTGTGTTTTCTTTTTAAAATATTGATTTATAAAATGTGATTTGAAAATTTAATTTGAAATTTAAAATACAATTTTAAATATGAACATGCATTCATTAAGTATAACATTCATTAACACTTAATTAAATAACTAATTACTTGAAAAGAGACATGTGTATATAGTTTAAAATTTAAGTAACATGTGTTAAAAATTTATGCAAGTAAATTAACATGTGTCCATTCTTTTTACATGTGTCATTGTTGTAATTTTGTTTTTCTTTAATTTTAATTTAAATCAAAATATTGTTATATAAAACATGTATTTACTCATTCCATTCCTCTTTCTCATTTTTTTTCAATTCTTAACAAAGAAAACATTTTCCTCCTTCAATAAAATGAAAGTAAATCTGTAACATTTCAGATTTTAAAAGAAAAAAATTCAATTGCATATCAACTTCAATGAAAATCTGAATTTCATCTCCTCAACCTGCAACTTCAAATGCATTGCAATCAAACTCCTCTTTTTCAAACTCTACAAGTCTGCATGTTTTCAAAAACTATAATCAAACTCCTCAAAAAGCAAAATCAAATCACTGATCCACTTACAAAGGACCTGCATGTAAAAGCTGGAAACAAATGCAAGTTGTATTTGCATCTGCAACCTGCATTTGATCTGGAAGCAAAGGAAGGCCTGCAATTTCAATTAGCAATCTGCATTTCAATTTTTATCAAATGAAGCCTGCATGTATTCAAAAGCAACCTGGGGAGGGGATTTGTATCTGCATTCATGAATCTTTAAACTGGAAATTGGCATCTGCATCAACAATTTTAAAAGTTTGTGCTCTGCATTTTCAAGTACAGGTGAGTAACATCTAATTTAAATAAGTTAAGTAGGAATTCATGCTTGTTTATCTGATAAATTAAATTTGTGTATATGTTTTTTTTTAAAACTGCCTGCCTGTGTATATTAATGTCAGATTTCCAAGGTTTTGATTGTTATAGTTTAAGTTCAAAATTGAATAAAATCTGTTTGTTTTAGAATAAAGTAAATACAAATTTTATATGATTTAAAATTAAATTATCTGTAACTTGGAAAATCAAGTTACACAAAGTGAATTAGCATAAAGGAAATTCAAACTTTATAATGTGATGTTTCAGATTCATAAATAGCATCATCAAGTCAGTGCATGAATTTCAAATCTAATATTAAAACTTTAGTGTTTTAAATGAAGATCAGTTTTGTATGTACTGTATTTAACAATTTGGTCATGTTCAGTAGATGCATGCAATTGAATTGGGTGAATTTGTTTGTGGAGACAGTGTGTCTATTTTAGATTATAGAAAAAATATTGAATTGAATTAAAATTCAATCTTGGTGATGTAATTTTGGGTTTCCAGGTTTAGAACCCTAGTTTACTGAGTGTAAGTAAATTGAGTGATGCGGTCTCATAAATTGATCGAGTTCAACTAGGCTTGGCATGTTGGTAGCAGATGCATTGATGAAGCCTACACCGGAGTTTCAAGGGTGGAAGTGGCCGAAGTTGTGTGATATCGCCGATGACAGGTTTAAGGGGAGGGTAGTTTGACTGTTCCTGATTTTTTTTAAAACTTGAATTTAAATTCAAGTTGAATATTGGGTAGTTGAGGATGGAAGTGTGATGAGAGGTCACTGGTGGATGGGGATGGTCGTTGATAAGGGCCGGAGATGGCCAGAGATGGGAAGTGGATGCACAGGGGTGTGTGTACATGGTAGTGTTCTGTTTGGGTTGCAGGATTTTTAGCTCATGATTGTCTCGGGTATATTGAGAATTAACTCGAAGCTGGGAAGCATGGGACTCGAAGTAAATAATAGGGTAGCTCGGGTTTGAGTATTGTTTCAGGTTTTTAGTTTTGGTCAGAAAACTTGTTTCCAGTTTTATAAAGATAAAGTAAAAAGTAAATTGCAAAACAAAAATATGAAGTAAGACTTGAACTTGAAATTGAATTTGTATTCAGTAAGTTTTAAATTTTAGATCTTTGAATTAAATTTGAAATGTCTTAAAATCCAAGTTTGGTTTTAAACTTAAAACAAAAACTGTTTTTCTGTTTTGAAAGTTTAAAAGAAGAAGTTAAACTTAAAGATGAAGTTCAAAACTGTAATGTTTAAACCTGAAACTTAAATTTTGAATTCAATGATTTAAATCTGAGATTTGAAATCATTTTTGAATTCAAATTTGAGATGTTAAACTACAACAGAAAACTGTTTTCTGTTTTATGTTTTAAATTGAAAAGTAAATTTTTAAATGGCAACTGACATTTAAATAAGTTTAAATTCAGTTTTGAAATTCTGGAATTTGACTTTAATGTCAATTTTTAAAATTTAATAAGTTTTTAAATTTAATTTTGTTTTGACTACTTTAGGAAGTTTAAATAATTTGAATTTGAAAATGAAGATGAAAGTGTAAGTAAAGTTTTAAATTTTTAAATTGAATTTGGAATGAAAAGTTAATTTGTGTTTTAGTTTGAAATTTAAAAAAAAGAATTTTTTAAATTTGAAGTTTTGTTTGAAAACAAAGTGTTTAAATTACTTTGTATAAAGAAGAAGTTTCTTAATTTTGAACTTAAAGAAATTGGTTTCATTTAAATTATTTAATTAATTTAAATGGAATATTAATTATTTAATTAATTATTAATGTGGATGTTTAATTAAGTAATTAATAATTTTTAAGTTAATTATTTAAGATTTGAGATTAATTAATTGAGGTTAATTAGTCTATAATTAAGGATGGTTAATTAAATTTTAATTAATGATTAAGATTTACTTAATCAAGTGATTAAATGATAATTTAGATTTTAATTAACACTTAATTAATTAATAATTAGAGATTAATTAAATGGTAATTAAATATTAATTAATTAATATTGATTAATTAAGAAATGTTAATGAAGGTCATTAACTTAAGATTATTTGACAATTAATTAATGTGATTAATTTTAATAATTAATTAGATTAATTAATTAATAATAATCAATTGTTTAATTACTTAATGAAAGTAATTAATGAATTAATTACTTAGTGTAATTAATTTGATTAAGGTGATTAGTTTAGATTAATTAAGTTTAATTAATTTAAACATTTGTGGATTATTGATAATTACTTATGTAATTTATGAATTTGTAATTACTTAAGGAAGTAATTAATTAATAATTACAGGATGTAATTAAGGATAATTATTATAGAAGCAATTTAGATTTAAATTACTTTGAAATTGATCAAGTGATTAATGAGGATAATTAATTAAGAGTAATTAATTATGGGATGAGTAATTAAAGTAGTTAATTACTGAATGGTTATTAATCATGAGTGATTAATATATATGGTTTAAAATTGTAGATTAATTACTTATGTAATTAATTTATATTTAGAAAATGATTAAATGTGGTTAGAAATCATTAATTAATTAATTAATGATGTAATCTGGAATTGATTAATTAAGGTTTGATTAATATTAAATGCTAATTACTTATTGTAATTAGAGATAGTTAATCAATAATGATTAATTGAAATAAATATTGAGATGATAGATTGATTTGTAATCAATTAAAGTTTAAGATAAGCATAATTTTAATGATGAAGTAATTAATTTAATTCATTTTAAATTAATTAGAGTTTAGGTAATTAATTTAATTCATTTTAAATTAATTATAAATGATGTGATCATTAGATAGTTGCTTATGTTTGATGATTGGTATTGGTTGCCTGGTATGGTTTGTAATCTCAGCTATGAGATGAATAATGTTGTGGTATGGATGCATTGGCTGCTTTTGGATGATAATAGTGATTATCTGATTATGATATGAATTATCTGTTGATAATGATAATGTTGGTTATTTGTTGTATTGTGAATTATCTATCTGTGTATATTTAGATAATTAAATTGAATTGTTTTAAACTTAAAACAACTTGGCCCTAATAAGACACGCTTTGGATTTCGATGAGACCGGGATCGGGTTTCCATATTTGGATCCGAAAACCACATCGATTCCAAATAACGTTAGGTCGTGAACCCAAGTGGAGCGAGTGAAGACTCGAGGTGTAAGGACTATACGTCAGTATAACTCTGTGGGTGATTCCGTAATGAGTTTGACGGAATAGTACTTATAGATTCGAGATGGTGATTCAGAGTGCAAGGGTTATTATCGTTAACTCTGAGGATGATTCCAATACGAGTGTAACGAGATAATGCCTTTGGTTTCGTTCGAACCCGGAACAAACTTGTATGGATTGAATGCTTTCAGAACATCGTCAGGTGGACGATGAGCATTCTAAGTGATATGTCCTATAAAGGTAATCGTAGCCTCAAGCCTCATCAACCGGGAATGGCTAAAACAGGGGAGGTGCAGCAAAGCTTCGTGGGTAGCCCCCACTTAAGAGCAAGATTTATCCCTGTCTAGAGGTCCCTTTATTTTCGGATTAGTGGTGCGGTTGCTGATCACAACTGCGGGGTTGTCTTGTTTGGAACTGTTCAGTAAGGAACGGGTCCGGCTTTGTGTTGCAGGGTATGAAGGGAGTAATCCTCGGTACGGTGATCTAGGCTACGTACTGTGACGGGTGGTACCCCAGTAGCCCAGCCATTGATGGAATCCAAAATCCAATAAGTGCCAACGATTTTGATTGTATTACCCACTTTTGTGGCTAATAGCTGGAATTTAATCATGTAACAATTTCGGCTATTTCTTATTTACTTGAAAACCCTAGACACTATCATAATATCATCGGATTTCCTATCAAATGTTTTGGTTAGCGTAAGGTAAAAACTTTTCCATGTTTATGTGTGGGAAGTCTTACGTGATACCTTTTCTTTTCAAAGGTTTTTCAAAGTTAAGCAACTTTAACCTGTTACTCACACCAGACCCATGTCTGACCTGGAGTTATTTCTGTTTTTCTATAACTCTTGGGTACTCAAATTTTTACGAGTAGCCAAGGGAATTCAGGTTAGGATTCAGGATAGCTTTGACGTATTGCGGAGGAGCAAATGGAGCAGGAGGCTTCTGCGTATAGTTAAATAGATTCCGCTGTGTTGGTATCTCTGAGTGTTTCTATTTTGTGTTGAGTTGTAATAACTAGACAGGCGTTTATAACTGTCTAGTATGTGTTGTATATGTCTGTGTAACTCTGATATTTGATGTATACTATGTAATACTTTGTTATTAATATAATTTCTTCGTTCCGCTGTTGAGATTCTTGTGTTGTTTCTTCCTTCTCTTCTTTCTTTTCTCTTTTCTATCCCTTTCTTTCTTAAAGATGATGCGATTTTCCGGGAGTGGAAAGTCGGGTCGTCACACTTGGTATCAGAGCATTAGGTTGAGTGAATACCTAGTCTCTGTAGTGGTGTCTATCTTGAGAGAGCGTGTTTGTATTTTTAATATATATATATATTATGGTTCTACCTATTTTTTGGAGTACCTGTTCGGGTTTTTCCAATATAAGTTATAAAGGTAAATCAGGTAGAAGTGTGTGTAACACGACTACCATTGGTTGGAGTTTGAATGGATGAGGTTGGTAGTGTACTTGTCGAGACTGTAGACCTAATACCGTCTCGAGTAAGTTTTTCTTGGTTTAAGTACTTCATCGATCTCTGAAGGTAACCTTGTAAAGGTTCGGAGTTCATCTTTGAAGTGCAGAATTGAGTTTTGATCTGTCGGTAGGGCAGAAGCAAGCAAGTGATGATATTTTGATATTTCAGGAAGTAGTAGCCGCGTGATGAGATGCTGTAATTATGGATGTTCCCGAAGATGTTTTCTTTGGGACAAGTTAAGGAAGTGAGTCTGCTTCAGTGTTGTGGCTGCGGTCAGCTTGAATTTCTGTTTGCTTTGAAGTTCGAGTTTCTCGAAGAGCTTTGATTCGGAATTCTTTGGCATCTGTGGCAGCAGTGCAGTTTGGAGTGTTCTGAGTTGGTAAGGAGTCTTCTGGCTGAGTAGTTTCTCTGAAGTGGAGTTCAGTGGCAGCAGAGTGGATTTTTTTCTGGTAAGTTGGCTAGGCCAGCATAAGCTGTTCTGTTTGGTTAAGAGAGAGCAGTTTCTTTGGATTCAGGCTGAGTTGATCGCAAAAGTGACTTGCGATAGTGTGTTCTTTTGGATTGTTGGAGATTGGAACAAGTGGTTCAGTTAGTAGATAGATGGTTCCTTGAGATAGAAGTTGGAGAAGCAACTCAGGTTTCGGAGGAACATCTGAGTTTTCTTTATGGATATGTGGAACCATATTTTTGTGCTAGGTTGTCTAGTCTGTGCTTGTGCTGTTCTTCAGCATTTTCTTCTGTTTCGGATCAGAGTTGTGCAGCGGAAGCAGTTTGGGGGTGTTTCTGTTTTGTTTTCTTTTCCGGATAAGAAGAAGTTTGTTCTATCTTCTGTTGTTAAGAAGCAGGGTTAGTGTTCTTGGTTTTTGAGTGAACTTGAGGAGATCATTGGGTTGTTTTGATCTAGTCAGTTTCTAGAGGCATCAGCAAGAGTTAAGCTGATCAGGATGGATGTTGGCAGCCCAGGATCGTCCGAAGAGTTTTTATGGATAAGAGACGGAGAAATTTGGATTCTGGAATCGGAGATTTGATTTGGGATAAGTTTTTCTCCAATCCAAAGAGTTATAAGTTTAAGAAGCTAGCTCCGTTGTGTTTTGGTTTCTTCTGTGATGGGTAAGATTAGTGTTTGGTTTTCTAGAGTTGAATTGCCAGTTTGGATAACTGGGATTCAGAGTGTTTTCACGTATCTCTGAGGGAGTACGTGTTTGATATTTCTGGTTGTAGAACCAGCAGTTTAAGATGGTTTGGTTGTTGAGTCAGACTCGTTTATAGTCTGATATTCTGTATAATTGTTGTTAGGAGCTCTATAGCTTAGTAGTATTGATTGATTGTATTTTATAGAGCGAGTATCCCGATATATATATATATATATATATATATATATATATATATAAATATACCGAGGAAACTCGTGAAAGTTGTATCCAAAATTCTTTTGGATAATTAGATTTGTTTTGATTGTGTGAATTGGTTGCTTTGGTTGTTAGCATATGATTAACATATGCTGTGTTTTAAAATAAAATCTGTAAATAGATTATTAAATTACCTTTGTTTTAAATTTCGGGGGCGAAATTCTTTTAAGGGGGAAGGATTGTAATATCCCGGAATTTTGGACAATTTAAATTTAATATTTTGAGTTTAAATTTAAATTGAATTGATAAATTTTTGTTAATAAATTTGATTTGATTCTGTAATTTTCTTTATTTAAATATTTAATTTGTGAAATTATTTTTAATGAGCTAATAAATTGTTTTCTATTTATAAAATGTATATGTATTTATATATATATTATAAATAGATAAGCTGTTTTTAAATAAATTAGTATAGCATAATTTTAATGTTTTAAAATAGGAATTGAGAATTATTTTTGAATTTAAGCTTTTCAAAAATATTTAATGAAATAACTAAATGATTTTTAAATATGTAAAATAAATGTTTTATTGGTTTAAAATTCATTTTAACTTAAACTTGTATCTTTAAAATAAGTTACAAAAATGTTTGTGTTTTCTTTTTAAAATATTGATTTATAAAATGTGATTTGAAAATTTAATTTGAAATTTAAAATACAATTTTAAATATGAACATGCATTCATTAAGTATAACATTCATTAACACTTAATTAAATAACTAATTACTTGAAAAGAGACATGTGTATATAGTTTAAAATTTAAGTAACATGTGTTAAAAATTTATGTAAGTAAATTAACATGTGTCCATTCTTTTTACATGTGTCATTGTTGTAATTTTGTTTTTCTTTAATTTTAATTTAAATCAAAATATTGTTATATAAAACATGTATTTACTCATTCCATTCCTCTTTCTCATATTTTTTTTCAATTCTTAACAAAGAAAACATTTTCCTCCTTCAATAAAATGAAAGTAAAATATGTAATATTTCAGATTTTAAAAGAAAAAAATTCAATTGCATATCAACTTCAATGAAAATCTGAATTTCATCTCCTCAACCTGCAACTTCAAATGCATTGCAATCAAACTCCTCCTTTTCAAAATCTACAAGTCTGCATGTTTTCAAAAACTATAATCAAACTCCTCAAAAAGAAAAATCAAATCACTGATCCACTTACAAAGGACCTGCATGTAAAAGCTAGAAACAAATGCAAGTTGTATTTGCATCTGCAACCTGCATTTGATCTGGAAACAAAGGAAGGCCTGCAATTTCAATTAGCAATCTGCATTTCAATTTTTATCAAATGAAGCCTGCATGTATTCAAAAGCAACCTGGGGAGGGGATTTGTATCTGCATTCATGAATCTTTAAACTGGAAATTGGCATCTGCATCAAAATTTTTAAAAGTTTGTGCTCTGCATTTTCAAGTACAGGTGAGTAACATCTAATTTAAATAAGTTAAGTAGGAATTCATGCTTGTTTATCTGATAAATTAAATTTGGGTATATGTTTTTTTTAAAACTGCCTGCCTGTGTATATGAATGTCAGATTTCCAAGGTTTTGATTGTTATAGTCTAAGTTCAAAATTGAATAAAATCTGTTTGTTTTAGAATAAAGTAAATACAAATTTTATATGATTTAAAATTGAATTATCTGTAACTTGGAAAATCAAGTTACACAAAGTGAATTAGCATAAAGGAAATTCAAACTTTATAATGTGATGTTTCAGATTCATAAATAGCATCATCAAGTCAGTGCATGAATTTCAAATCTAATATTAAAACTTTATTGTTTTAAATGAAGAGCAGTTTTGTATATACTGTATTTAATAATTTGGTCATGTTCAGTAGATGCATGCAATTGAATTGGGTGAAATTGTTTGTGGAGACAGTGTGTATATTTTAGATTATAGGAAAAATATTGAATTGAATTAAAATTCAATCTTGGTGATGTAATTTTGGGTTTCCAGGTTTAGAACCCTAGTTTACTGAGTGTAAGTAAATTGAGTGATGCGGTCTCATAAATTGATCGAGTTCAATTAGGCTTGGCGTGTTGGTAGCAGATGCATTGATGAAGCCTACACCGGAGTTTCAAGGGTGGAAGTGGCCGAAGTTGTGTGATATCGCCGATGACAGGTTTAGAGGGAGGCTGGTTTGACTGTTCCTGGTTTTTGTTTAAAACTTGAATTTAAATTCAAGTTGAATATTGGGTAGTTGAGGATGGAAGTGTGATGAGAGGTCACTGGTGGATGGGGATGGTCGTTGATAAGGGCCGGAGATGGCCAGAGATGGGAAGTGGATGCACAGGGGTGTGTGTACATGGTAGTGTTCTGTTTGGGTTGCAGGATTTTTAGCTCGTGATTGTCTCGGGTATATTGAGAATTAACTCGAAGCTGGGAAGCATGGGACTCGAAGTAAATAATAGGGTAGCTCGGGTTTGAGTATTGTTTCAGGTTTTTAGTTTTGGTCAGAAAACTTGTTTCCAGTTTTATAAAGTTAAAATAAAAAGTAAATTGCAAAACAAAAATCTGAAGTAAGACTTGAACTTGAAATTGAATTTGTATTCAGTAAGTTTTAAATTTTAGATCTTTGAATTAAATTTGAAATGTTTTAAATTCCAAGTTTGGTTTTAAACTTAAAACAGAAACTGTTTTTCTGTTTGAAAGTTTAAAAGAAGAATTTAAACTTAAAGATGAAGTTCAAAACTGTAATGTTTAAACCTGAAACTTAAATTTTGAATTCAATGATTTAAATCTGAGATTTGAAATCATTTTTGAATTCAAATTTGAGATGTTAAACTACAACAGAAAACTGTTTTCTGTTTTATGTTTTAAATTGAAAAGTAAATTTTTAAATGGCAACTGACATTTAAATAAGTTTAAATTCAGTTTTGAAATTCTGGAATTTGACTTTAATGTCAGTTTTTAAAATTTAATAAGTTTTTAAATTTAAATTTGTTTTGACTACTTTAGGAAGTTTAAATAATTTGAATTTGAAAATGAAGATGAAAGTGTAAGTAAAGTTTTAAAATTTTAAATTGAATTTGGAATGAAAAGTTAATTTGTGTTTTAGTTTGAAATTTAAAAAAAAGAATTTTTTAAATTTGAAGTTTTGTTTGAAAACAAAGTGTTTAAATTACTTTGTATAAAGAAGAATGTTTCTTAATTTTGAACTTAAAGAAATTGGTTTCATTTAAATTATTTAATTAATTTAAATGGAATATTAATTATTTAATTAATTATTAATGTGGATGTTTAATTAAGTAATTAATAATTTTTAAGTTAATTATTAAAGATTTGAGATTAATTAATTGAGGTTAATTAGTCTATAATTAAGGATGGTTAATTAAATTTTAATTAATGATTAAGATTTACTTAATCAAGTGATTAAATGATAATTTAGATTTTAATTAACACTTAATTAATTAATACTAGAGATTAATTAAATGGTAATTAAATATTAATTAATTAATAATTAATAATTATTAATTAAGAAATGTTAATGAAGGTCATTAACTTAAGATTATTTGACAATTAATTAATGTGATTAATTTTAATAATTAATTAGATTAATTAATTAATAATAATCAATTGTTTAATTACTTAATGAAAGTAATTAATGAATTAATTACTTAGTGTAATTAATTTGATTAAGGTGATTAGTTTAGATTAATTAAGTTTAATTAATTTAAACATTTGTGGATTATTGATAATTACTTATGTAATTTATGAATTTGTAATTACTTAAGGAAGTAATTAATTAATAATTACAGGATGTAATTAAGGATAATTATTATAGAAGTAATTTGGATTTAAATTACTTTGAAATTGATCAAGTGATTAATGAGGATAATTAATTAAGAGTAATTAATTATGGGATGAGTAATTAAAGTAGTTAATTACTGAATGGTTATTAATCATGAGTGATTAATATATATGGTTTAAAATTGTAGATTAATTACTTATGAAATTAATTTATATTTAGAAATTGATTAAATGTGGTTAGAAATCATCAATTAATTAATTAATGATGTAATCTGGAATTGATTAATTAAGGTTTGATTAATATTAAATGCTAATTACTTATTGTAATTAGAGATAGTTAATCAATAATGATTAATTGAAATAAATATTGAGATGATAGATTGATTTGTAATCAATTAAAGTTTAAGATAAGCATAATTTTAATGATGAAGTAATTAATTTAATTCATTTTAAATTAATTAGAGTTTAGGTAATTAATTTAATTCATTTTAAATTAATTATAAATGATGTGATCATTAGATAGTTGCTTATGTTTGATGATTGGTATTGGTTGCCTGGTATGGTTTGTAATCTCAGCTATGAGATGAATAATGTTGTGGTATGGATGCATTGGCTGCTTTTGGATGATAATAGTGATTATCTGATTATGATATGAATTATCTGTTGATAATGATAATGTTGGTTATCTGTTATATTGTGAATTATCTATCTGTGTATATTTAGATAATTAAATTGAATTGTTTTAAACTTAAAACAACTTGGCCCTAATAAGACACGCTCTGGATTTCGATGAGACCGGGATCGGGTTTCCATATTTGTATCTGAAAACCACATTGATTCCAAATAACGTTAGGTCGTGAACCCAAATGGAGCGAGTGAAGACTCGAGGTGTAAGGACTATACGTCAGTATAACTCTGTGGGTGATTCCGTAATGAGTTTGACGGAATAGTACTTATAGATTCGAGATGGTGATTCAGAGTGCAAGGGTTATTGTCGTTAACTCTGAGGGTGATTCCAATATGAGTGTAACGAGATAATGCCTTCGGTTTCGTTCGAACCCGGAACGAACTTGTATGGATTGAATGCTTTCAGAACATCGTCAGGTGGACGATGAGCATTCTAAGTGATATGTCCTATAAAGGTAATCGTAGCCTCAAGCCTCATCAACCGGGAATGGCTAAAACAGGGGAGGTGCAGCAAAGCTTCGTGGGTAGCCCCCACTTGAGAGCGAGATTTATCCCTGTCTAGAGGTCCCTTTATTTTCGGATTAGTGGTGCGGTTGCTGATCACAACTGCGGGGTTGTCTTATTTGGAACTGTTCAGTAAGTAACGGGTCCGGCTTTGTGTTGTAGGGGATTAAGGGAGTAATCCTCGGTACGGTGATCTAGGCCACGTACTGTGACGGGCGGTACCCCAGTAGCCCAGCCATTGATGGAATCCAAAATTCAATAAGTGCCAACGGTTTTGATTGTATTACCCACTTTTGTGGCTAATAGCTGGAATTTAATCATGTAACAATTTCGGCTATTTCTTATTTACTTGAAAACCCTAGACACTATTATAATATCATCGGATTTCCTATCAAATGTTTTGGTTAGCGTAAGGTAAAAACTTTTTCATGTTTATGTGTGGGAAGTCTTACGTGATACCTTTTCTTTTCAAAGGTTTTTAAAAGTTAAGCAACTTTAACCTGTTACTCGCACCAGACCCATGTCTGACCCGGAGTTATTTCTGTTTTTCTATAACTCCTGGGTACTCAAATTTTTACGAGTAGCCAAGGGAATTCAGGTTAGGATTCAGGATAGCTTTGACGTATTGTGGAGGAGCAAATGGAGCAGGAGGCTTCTGCGTATAGTTAAATAGTTTCCGCTGTGTTGGTATCTCTGAGTGTTTCTATTTTGTATTGAGTTGTAATAACTAGACAGGCGTTTATAACTGTCTAGTATGTGTTGTATATGTCTGTGTAACTCTGATATTTGATGTATACTATGTAATACTTTGTTATTAATATAATTTCTTCGTTCCGCTGTTGAGATTCTTGTGTTGTTTCTTCCTTCTCTTCTTTCTTTTCTCTTTTCTATCCCTTTCTTTCTTAAAGATGATGCGATTTTCCGGGAGTGGAAAGTCGGGTCGTCACAAACTACATCCTAACTATACTTAAAACACTAGACAAGCATAACAAAGCAACACATGAAATACCACATCGTTTATAAGCATTTATTCATCATATACAATTCATCCAAACATGATCAAAATACAAGATTTAGCCTAGATCTAGTTTTACATAAAGATGACAATATGATCCAAAAGAGATCTAAAACCATTTAAAATCCATTTGTATATATTTAAATTTGGCTATAACATTTATGAATGTTATATTAAAGTTAAAATCGTTTTAACATAGAAATCATATCAAAACATCATTTTAACTGTATGGACATGCATAATATAGTGAGAGATCATAAATCACTCACTTAATACCAAAATTACCGATCTAATCCCAGATCTGAAAATGGACGACAAGTAATCTGAATCCAAAGTAATCAAAATGATAGATCTTCAATCTCCTTTGCTAGTTGCCTTTCTAATGATGGTTTATGCTAGGATTGTTATGAAAAAATGAACTTTTTAATGACATTTGTACTAATGAAGGTTTAGAACTATTTTTGAGAAGTGAGAAATGATATGGATTTATCCCATTAGTCCCAGCTAGGCATAGATTCCAAAATGGGTTGGTGGGCATAAGTTTGGGCTTGACTAATTGCCCAATAATCTGGTTAGCACCAGTTCTAACTTAAAACGACCATATCGCCTAAACAATATGTTAGTTTTTCCTATTTTCACCAAACTAATGGAAGTGGTTTCAAACCCTAATTTACCTCATATCAAAAGTTATAGGCTTTACATTAATTTCTGGGTCCAAACTGTTCGATAGAAATTCTAAAGGTGGAAAATGTTTCTATTAGCAATTTTTAATTTTTTTAGAGTTATGCGGCATCATATGATTTTAATAATAATATTTTATGATCATCCAATACGTAAAATATTGGTCCTTACATCTTTTTAATCTGGTACCTATTACAGAAATTCTTGAATTCTGCACTGTCAAATTGGGTCTCGTTATCGGAGATGATTGTTTGTGAAATCCCAAATTAATATGTACTGTTCTTCACAACAAAATCAATCACTTTCTTTGTGATGATCAGGGCAAGCTTTCCACTTCGGCCCACTTCATAAAATAATCTACTACAAAAATTTAATATTTCGCTCCGCCTTTCAACACTAGTAGCATACTGATGATGTCAATTAACCAAATTGAAAATGCCATGGACCGATCATTTGTTTAATTTCTATAGGTGGAGCTCTAGGAATCTTTGCAAATCTTTGGCACCAATCGCACTTCCTTGTGTAATTAGCCGCATCATGGTAGATTGTTGGCCAAAAATACCCATAGCGAAGAATCTTCCTAGGTAATTTATGTTCCCTGATGTGATCTTCATAGTGTACTTTATGTAAATTCAGTAAGGATCCATTTAACATCCTCATTGGCAACACATCGTTGTAAGGGAGTAGAGAATCTTTTCCAGTATAACACTGCTTCTTGAATAATAAATTTCAATACTTTATGTAAGAGTTTCCTTCATTTATTCCTTTCATTCGAGAGAGTTCTCTTTAGTAAGTACTTCCTGATTGGAGTCATCCATGATTCCTTTTCAACTTCCACCCCTAAGATCCAATGGGCATCCATCTAGTCGATGCTTGGATGTGACAATACCTCCATTGTAACCAATCCTATAAGTTCCCCATCCCCAAAACAAGCCAGTTTTGTCAACGGATTAGATTTCGTGTTCTTTTCCTTGGCAATTTGCATTATTGTATAATACTCTATGTCATTCAATGTGCAATTAAAGAGCCTAGCAATTCTATAGCGGTGGAGGTGCAAAAAATTTATAGCAGGAATAAAGCGGAAATACGATGCAAAATAGCGAAGATGTAAAAAGCTTTATTAGATATAAAACCAAATATTTAAGTTAACTTATTCTTATTCTCACGTTATCTGCGTAGGAAAAAGAGATAATGTTTAATCTTATATAACAAAACTGAATTATATCATGATTTATGTAGATTAGATTTGGCGTTTGCAATAGATTTCTAACTTATATTGAGCACTTATTCCTTAACACTAGGTCTTTACCCTACTTTTGTTGATTTTGTTTAGAAGAGAACTATTTAAATCAACCTTTACATATTAATGTTGCTAAAATGGGTGCTAAATGTTAGTCCTTGAAATGATGGTTTTGATGAAAACAACCTTAGAATAAGATTATAAAATATAAATACTAATATTATAGTTTAGATATATATGTATATGCAGGATTTAACCATGCAGGTACCAAGAATGAAGATTGTACAGTATAGAGATTCAAGATATCAAGATTGAAGACTCATGAGTATCAAGAATATCAAGAGTTCAAGATTTCAATAATAAGTAATTTAATTAGGAATTTTATTAAAACTCCTAGAAAAGCATTGGCATCTTAAAATCCAATTTATTCGTGGAATGGAATCCACTTCGAGCCCGTTAAAGAGATGGAACCCTAAGTAGGATGGAACCTACGAAAAATCTAGTGGAACATTGTTTTGTATCCACTAACTTTTATTCAAAATGTTTTACAAAATTATATCTTGTTTTTAAAATATTTTAAAAATCTTCCTTTTAAAAGAATTAAAAACATCTATCCTGGTTTTAATACTTTTAGCCCCAAAATAATCATTAATTTCAAAATCAAATTATCCTTAGTGTTAAATTATCTTTTAATAATAATATATTTAACTTTTAATATTTATACTTAGATTTAAATATAAAATTATAGTAAAATCTTATATACATACCAAAATATTATTCTCTATATTTACTTATGTATTTTCACTATAGTTAAGTATATTTATAAAGTTTAAAATACTTTTAATATAAGATAAAAGTTATTTTCAAAGAAAAACAAATCACCAAAATTTCCTTTGGCATGTCGACATCCTCAAGTACCCTATGTCGACATGGTAGCAGTTTATTTCAAAAATTTGAATTTCAAAGAAAGTGTCTATTCGTCATATCCTTTCATGAATGGACATGACTGTTGTTCTACTATAAATAGGGGTGGTTTTGAACGAATTTGTATTCATATTTTTCTGGTTTTCACTTCCCTTTTTCTTCCACATTTCTTTGTACACATTCTTACCATTACTCTGCCGAAATCAACATTGAAGCTAACTAGATCATTTCTGGTTTGATTCTCTATCACTATCATAATAAGATCTCAGTGCTATTCAGAGTTATAGACTTCTTTGTAATCAATTAAGCGAGAAAAAGTGTGATTGTAGCCTTGGAAATCTATCGAGTGAGAAAAGGTGTGATTGTAGCCTTGGAAATCAATTGGGTGAACTTATTGCCCTTGAAATCAAGTATCTCTACCCAGAGGATTGTGAATCTGGAGTGGTGTACCTCGTGGCCTTGAAATCAATGGTGTAATTGTACAATTGCTTTTGAAAGGAAATCTGTACTTGTGTGCGGGACTGGATGTAGGGTAACTTCAAACCAGTATAAAATCCGATGTGTTCTTTCCTTTATAGCTTTTACTTTATTTATGCATCTGTGTTTGATTCTGTGATCATATCTATGTCAGAATATTGCATATATTTGTGTTCAAATTAACAAAAACTCAAAAAGATTTAGTAATTCCTTTAAAACACTATTTTCCCCCTCTAGTGTTATTCCTAGCCTTAAGATCCATATTCCACATTTCTCACATTTGGTATCGGAGCAAGATTTTAAAAGTTTCATAATATGATTTTTGAAAAAGTTTTTAAAATGGCTATGTTTGAAAAATTTGTTAATACTAGTTTAGAAATATTCAGATCATCATTGTTTCTTGAGTCTGCATATAATCAATATACAAATTCAAGTTGTCTACCAAAATTATATGATGTGCAGGAAGCATGCTTTATGGGTGTTGAGGAATCAATCCACAATGAACAAATTGTGCAGATCAAAAAGAATAAATGGATACTCGATGGTGGATGCTCTAGACACATGACTAGGAATCCAAATATGCTGAATGATATAATGTACAAAGACGGATGACTGGTTCACTTTGGAGACAACTCAAAATGATATGTGATTGGCACCGGCAAAATCGGTAACTCTGAAACTCGTATTATTACTAATGTTTTGCTAGTTAAGAATCTGAAACATAATCTGCTAAGTATTAGTCAACTTTGCGATAAAGGATATAAAATTAAATTTGAAAAAGATAAGTGTCACATTGAAGATAATAATTCAACCATAATATTTGAGGGAATTAGGAAAAAGAATATTTATATCCTTAGTATGAAAATCTCAAATGATAACTTATATCTTTTGGAAAATACAAGTGACCCTTGCATTTGGCATAAGAGATTTGGACATTTGAATTTCAAACTCTTATCTGGACTGTCAAAACATGATCTATTAAGATGTCTCCCTAAACGAATTTTAAAGTAGATAATCTATGTGATGCATGTCAATTAGGAAAACTTAGAAAAAGTTTCTTTAAATTAAAAGATATGATTTCAACTTCAAAATCTATTGAATTACTTCACCTTGATTTATCTGGTCCATCTCATATTCTGTAAATAAATCATTATAAATATGTTTTTGTAATTGTAGATGATTATTCTAGATTTACGTGGACAATATTTTTGAAACATAAAAGTGATACTTTGAATGTTTTAAGAACTTTACAAAATGGATTCAAAATCAACTTTCTCTAAAAATTATAACCATTCGTAGTGATCATGGTGGTGAATTTGAAAATGAAAAGTTTGAGGAATTCTGCAATAAAAAGGGAATAACTCACAAATTTTCATTTCCAAGAACTCCATAACAAAACGGAGTAGTAGAACGTAAAAATAGGACGATTCAAGAGTGTGCGAGAACTACGCTTTCAGATAGTAAATTACCAAAGTATTTTTGGGTAGAAGCAGTTGCTACCGCCTGTTATATTTTAAATAGATTTTAATTAGACCTTTAACTGATAAGACATGTTATGAACTTCTTTACAGAAAGAAACCTAAGATATCTTATTTTAGAATTCTTGGACGCAAATGTTTTATTTTAAATACAAAAGATAACTTAGATAAATTTGATCCTAAATCCGACAAAGGTATCTTTATCAGATATTCTAATAAAAGTAAAGCATACAGAGTGTTTAATTTAAGAACTAACACCATCGAAGAAACAATGCATGTTTCATTCGATGAAAATCTCAAAATTTTTGAAGATACAAACGATGAAGAGGATTTAGTCACTCAAAATCAAGATGCAACTCAAACTTATAATGAAATTGATCATCCTAATAAAAGGACTAAATTTTTAAAAGATCATCCTATAGAAAATATATTAGGAGATATGCAATCTGTTGTTAAAACTAGAAATCAACTAAATAAAATGAGCAATGTAGCTTTTATATCAACTATTGAACCCAAAAATCCAAAAGAAGCATCAACTGATGATTCATGGATTTTGGCTATGCAAGAAGAACTAAATCAATCACTAGAAATGATGTTTGGGAACTTGTTCCTAGACTGAAAATAAAACCATAATTGGAACTAAATGGGTTTATAAAAATAAAATGAATGAACAAGGAGAGGTTGTTAGAAATAAAGCCCGGTTAGTTGCTCAAGGTTATTGTCAAGAAGAAGGAATAGATTTTGATGAAACCTTTGCTCCCATAGCAAGATTAGAAGCCAATAGGAATCTACTTGATTTCGCAAATCATAATAATTTTAAATTATTTCAAATGGATGTTAAAAGTGCCTTTTTAAATGGATTTGTAAAAGAGGAAGTATATGTTGAACAACCACCAGTTTTTGAAAATGAAAAATTACCAAATCATATTTACAAACTTAAGAAAGCTCTATATGGTCTAAAACAAGCTCCTAGAACCCGGTATGATAGGCTAAGATCTTACTTATTACAATCAAACTTTGAAATTGGTAAAGTAGATAATACTCTTTTTATTAAAAGAAATAAAAATGATATTCAACTGGTACAAGTTTATGTAGATGATATCATTTTCGGATCAACTAATTTTGAAATGAATAAAGAATTTTCTGAAATAATGACAAAAGAGTTTTATATGAGTCATATGGGTGAATTAAACTTCTTTCTAGGATTACAAATAAAACAATTAGATAATATGGTATCTTTATTAGTCAAGAAAAATATGCTAAAGACCTAGTTAATAAATTTGGTTTGACTACTACAAGTGGAAAACCCACTCCCATGGCAACCAATGAGTACCTAGGTAAAGAAGATCTCTCAAAAGATGTAGATCAAAAATTATATAGAGGAATGATTGGATCACTACTTTATATCACTGCTAGTAGACCTGATATCATGCATAGTGTTTGTCTCTGTGCAAGACATCAATCCCAACCTAAAGAGACCCACTTAAAAGCCGTAGAACATACCATAAGATATTTTAAACACACCTTTGATTATGGCTTATTTTATCCTAAAAATGAATCTTTTGACTTAATATCTTACTGTTATGCTGATTATGTTGGTTGTAAATTAGACCGAAAAAGTATAAGTGGAACTTGTCACTTTTTGGGACATTATCTGAATTCCTGATTTAGTAAAAAGCAAAACACGGTTTCTTTGTCAACAACTGAAGCAGAGTATATTTCTGCTGCTTTGTCTTATTCTAAAGTAATATATATGTAACAAACTTTAAAAGATTTTGGTTTAAATATCTCAAAATCACCAATTTATTGTGATAATACTAGTGCAATAAATTTATCCAAAAATACTACTCATCATACTCGAACTAAACGTATTGATATCAGACGTCATTTTCTCAGAGATAATATAAGTAAGGAAGTAATTATTCTCGATTATATCAATCCTGAGAATCAAATTGCAGATATATTAACAAAACCCTTAAATGAATCTATATTTACTAAATTAAGAAGAGAATTAGGTATTTGTTCAATAACTGAAATATAAAATATAAATAACAAAGTATAATTAAAAATTAAATCAAAATAAATCAAATAGTAAAAATATCAAGCACCATGTCGACATCCCCCTCTACCCAAGTCGACATATAACATTTTTTTATTTTTGAAATTTTTCCCACCAAAATTCAAATAAGTGGTTATATATTCTTCTTATTTCAAAATTTGGATCATTCTTTCTGTTCTTTCTCTGTTCTATCTTCTGAAAACATTTAAACAATGGCCTCCTCTTCCAAATCAAACAAAAATTCAATCTTTTCGTTCCCTTCTCCTACTTCTGGACCGTTTCAACGAACTATGCTTGCACGAGCAAAGAAAATGAAGGATTCTTTGAAGGATGCACTGTAGCTAATGACTGAAATTCTAATGGTGCAACTTAGAATGGCCAAAAAACAAGAAAGACAAGGCAAAATCCTTAGAAATTTGCAAAATTTCTAATGGACAATCACGCTAATCCGATCTTGATTGGTGAAGAGTCTTCAGAAGATCAAGTGTAAGAGGACAGTGAGGAAGAAGAAGAAGAAGCATTCGTGGAAGAAGAGCATGCTGAAGATGACGACAAAGTCGTTTGCGGTGGCCAAGTGTGCTTTGACAAGGATGGAAATCATTTCCAACAACGTAGAAATTTCTGTTTCCACTATCCAAATTGTTCGGTTCAAAGATCTCTAATTTTCAAGGACACGCATTAGTTTATTTTTTCTCTTTCCTATTGTTGTATGTTTTACTTACGTTCTCTACGCACATGTAAATATAAAAATATAATTAATAAATGATTGTGTTCTTATATTTTATCACTATTATAAATATTATCTTGTATAGATTCTTAGCTAAGAAAGTTAGTAGTTTAGGACTAAGTTTTAGTTTTAGAATTAAGTTTTGATTATTTATGATAACACTATCATTATAATCACATAGTATTAGTTTTAGGGGGAGTTATATAGTTTGCAGTTAGTTTTTGTTGATGACAAAGGTGGAGAAGTATAAAATAGGATAGTTAGGCATAGATTAAGGAAGAGTTATTAGTTTTAGAGGGAGTTATTAGGATAGAAGTAACATTTTATAAACAAAGGTTGTCATCATCAAAAATGAGGAGATTGTTAGTCCTTGAGATGATGGTTTTGATGACAACAACCTTAGAATAAGATTATAAAATATAAATACTAACATTATAGTTTAGATATATATGTATATGAAGGATTTAACCATGCAGGTACCAAGAATGAAGACTATACAATATAGAGATTCAAGATATCAAGATTGAAGACTCATGACTATCAAGAATATCAAGAGTTCAATAATAAGTAATTTAATTAGGAATTTTGTTAAAACTCCTAGAAAAGCACTGGCATCTTAAAACCCAATTTATTCTTGGAATGGAATACACTTCGAGCCCGTTAAAGGGATGGAACCCTAAGTAGGATGGAACCTACGAAAAATCTAGTGAAACATTGTTTTGTATCCGCTAACTTTAATTCAAAATGTTTTACAAAATTATATCTTGTTTTCAAAATGTTTTCAAAATCTTCCTTTTAAAAGAATAAAAAACATCTATCCTAGTTTTAATACTTTTAGCCTCAAAATAATCTTTAATTTCAAAATCAAATTATCCTTCGTTTTAAACTATCTTTTAATAATAATATATTTAACTTCTAATATTTATACTTAGATTTAAATATAAAATTATAGTAAAAATTTATATATATATATATAGCAAAATATTATTCTCTATATTTACTTATTTATTTTAACTATAGTTAATTTTATAAAGTTTAAAATAGTTTTAATATAAGATAGAAGTTATTTTCAAAGAAAACTAATCACCAAAATTTCCTTTGGTATGTCGACATCCTCAAGTACCCCATGTCGACATGGTTGCAGTTTATTTCAAAATTTTGAATTTCAAAGGAAGTGTCTATTCATCATATCCTTCCACGAATGGACATGGCTGTTGTTCTACTATAAATAGGGGTGGTTTTGAACGAATTTGTATTCATATTTTTCTGGTTTCCACTCCTCTTCTTCTTCCACATTTCTTTATACACATTCTTACCATTACTCTGCCGAAATCAACATTGAATCTAACTAGATCATTTCTGATTTGATTCTCTATCACCATCTCAACAAGATCTCAGTGTATTCAAAGTTATAGACTTCTTTGTAATCAATTAAGCGAGAAAAGATGTGATTGTAACCTTGGAAATCAATCAAGTGAGAAAAGGTGTGATTGTAGCCTTGGAAATCAATTGGGTGAACTACTTGTCCCTGAAATCAAGTATCTTTACCCAGAGGATTGTGAATCTGGAGTGGTGTACCTCGTGGCCTTGAAATCGAGGTTGTAATTGTACAATTGCTTTTGAAAGGAAATCTGTACTTCTGTGCGGGACTGGATGTAGGGTAGCTCCGAACCAGTATAAAATCCGATGTGTTCTTTCCTTTATTTCTTTTACTTTATTTCTGCATCTGTGTCTGATTCTGTGATCATATCTTTGTCTGAATATTGCTTACATTAGTGTTCAAATTAACGAAAACTCAAAAAGATTTAGTAATTCCTTTAAAGCACTATTCACCCCTCTAGTGTTAATCCTAGCCTTAAGATCCGTATTTCGCGTTTCTCACACTAAAAACCTTATTTTAGCGATGGAAAAGAGCGAGGCTTAAAGCAGATCTACTGTAGCTAAATTGAAATAGTGTAGCAGTCGAAGGGCGGTATTCACTATAGCAGGGATTTTGCATACCTTTATTGGTGCTTTAACTACATATGTCATTCAATAGCAACATAACCTTCACCAAGTAAGGAGCTAGTATTGCTCCTTTAGCCCAAAATTCCTTCTTCACTTGATAGACCATCAATTGAGAGTCGGTATATATGAAATGTTATGACTCCCAATTCCTTCTCTATCTCGAATGCCATAATTCATGCTTAGCTTTGTTATTTTTTGTAGGAGACTTAAGCTTTAAGACATAGCAGATTGTTCATTCCTTGGGGATTACAAATATCAATCCTGCCCTAGAGCAACGTTCATTGGATGATTCGTTCGTGTATAACTTCCATTGAGCAAGCCACTCTACATCATCCTCTAACTTTCCATCTCGCGTGGTAAACTTGACAATGAAATCGGCCAATGTCTATCCTCGCATTACCTTCTTGGGATGGTAAGTTATGTCGTATTGCCTTAATTTTATGTTCCACTTCAATAGCCTTTCCCAAGCTTGGGTCGGTGTAACGCCTGTCTCAAAGGTTGATCAGTCAGTACTTTTATCAGATGCACTTGGAAGTAGGGTGATAACTTCCTTGATGCAATTAACAAGTAGTAAGCTAGCTTATTTAACTATAGATAATCCGTTTCTACTCCCGTGAACTACTTGCTGATATAATGCACAACTCTTTGGACTTTGGATTCTTCATGTACTATGGCAGCACTCAGTGCATGAACATCACTGCCAAAACAACAAATGCATCCTCTCCTTCTAAAAGTATTGATAGAACTTATGGTCTTTCCATGCGATGAAGTAAGTCATGGAAAGCTTTTTGACACCCCTCTATCTAGACAAACTTCCCTTTTCCTTTTTGAGGGCATCAAATAATGACATACACTTATCTATCGCTTTTGAGATGAATTGACTCAGCATAGGAGACTTTACTATACAAACTTTGCATTTCCCTCCTTATCTCGGGGGCATTTACATGTTTTAAGGTATTAATCTATTTAGGATTAGCCTCAATATCCCTTGAGTTCACTAAAGACCCAAATATTTACCTAACGTAACTCTGAAGGTACATTTCAATGGATTGAGCTTCATTCCATATCTCTGGAGTACACCAAACATCTTTGAGAGGTGGTTCGTCGATCACTATGACTTTACCAGCATATCATCCACATAGACCTCCATTGTACGTCTAGTCTGATTTCTGAACAATGAATTTATCAATCTCCAGTAAATTTCCCCTAATTCTTCGGACCAAATGGAATGGCATGTAGTAATACAATTCCAAGTTAGTAATAAAACTAGTATGCTTTTGATCTGGAATGTGCATTGGTATCTGATTGTAGATGGAATTAGTATCCATAAAGGATAACAACTCATGTCTTGCAGTCAAATCCACTAATCGGTTTATTTTTGATATGGGGAAGCTATTCGTTGGGCACGCCTTATTCAAGTCTAAATGGTCAATACATGTCCTCTATTTTCCATTAGGCTTCTTTACCAGAGCTGGGTTTGATACCCATTAGGGGTACAAAGCATAACACATGAAGCCGTTAGTCATCGGCTCATCCACTTTCTCTTTCAATGTAGTAAACCGTTTTGGAGCCAAGCAATGTCTTTTCAATTACCAGGAGGGCATCTAGGGTATGACACGCTATATCTAGCGATATTCCACATATATCAGAATGCATCTAGGAAAACACGTCCAGGTTTTCCTTGTGGAACCCTACTATAACGATCCATAGTTTTACCACTTTGAAAATGAAATATTTAATGTATTTAAATATGTAAATACAGAAAAATTTCAAACTTAAATAATCATGTTTTATATAATAAACAAGAATGGTAAACTTATTTTTAGAATCGAATAAAGATTTTGGCTCTTACCGTAACATTGACAAAATTGAAAAAAACCGGTTTTCGATAAAATTGAATATACGGTCCACCAATTGTTTTAAAGGATAAATAATTGCTTTTAAGATCATCACTATATAATGATAATAATTGGTTGATAAAAGTTTGCCAACTGTATATATGCTTATGTTATAGTGATTGACAAATTTCATCGCGCATTGACAAAATCAATGTTGTATATTTGCAAATGAATTTTGATATTGTTTCGTATTATTTTATAAGTCAAATACACTTGTTTTAGTTATATAAAAATGATAAGAAATTTATTCTGCAGTTTGGTTTACATGAATAAATAGTTTAACAAAAAGGTCAAAATATGACCGTAAAATATTTTATCGAAAATCAACATTTGTCGAATAAAAGTTGCAGCAGTGTTGTTGCACCTTTGTTAACATGTTTTAACATATATATTATATATTTTAATAACTAAACATGTTTACTTTTATTAATTATGATTAGCTTCTAGAATATAATGAACAAAGGAAAGTAAAAAAAGAAAAGTCAAAAAGTAAACATCACATCAAAATCAAACCAAATCTTCTCTTTAGCCACTTCTCCATCCAAATATATTTGCTTAGCTCTTAAGTGACTATGACATAAATAAGAAGTGATAAGCGATGGTAAGTGTTGAAAAAGTAATGTTACTTTAAAATTAAGTAAGATTATTTTGGTTATTTGGTAAAGGGATATTTTAGTAACTTACCACTTCATTTTCTTCCTATAAATACACATCCATCATTCTCATTTTCTTACACAAATCACTCTTTTCTTCTTCTTCATTTACGCTATGTTAATGGCTTCTTCTTCTTTTCTTTTCCTTTCTAACATTTCTTAAAATCATATCAAACCAGCTCTAAACTCCACCAAACTTTGCAAAAGTTCTTATATCATCATTAAAACATGGTTTAGCATCTAAGAAGTGAAATAAATTTAGAGGAAGGGTTGGCATAGGGGGAGGCCGAACCTATTGAGGAGGGAGGAGCAAGTTAGAAAGCTCCGATGCAAGAAAAAGAGAAGAAAGAGCCGCCCATTTCATTCCATGGAAAAAGAAGGATGTTTAAGTACTGTGAAAGCTCTGTCGAATTTTTAGGAGTTCGGAAGAAGAGATTGATAGCATAAAGCAAAGAGGAATGAAGTAGAAGTTGGTTAGTTAAAGTTAATAATGGTTTTAGTGAAGTGTTGTTGATAAGAATGTTGGTAGAAAGTTAATCAATTTGATTAAAGGTGAGAGCTCCTAAACTATCATTATTATATTTTTGGATGATGATATGATGTTTTCAATGGATGTTTAATATGCTTTGATCAATAAGTTTGGTTGTTTTCATATGAATGTTGAATATATATGCAAGTCATGTAAATACATGTCGATAAGCACAAAGAAAATCACTTTCCTCTATATTTAATGAAACGGTGTACATGGAATGTTAAACCTCCATAAAAATAGTTTAAAATGTATTTAAAATATTTTATAAACATTTAAAAATATTTTGGTGAAGTTTGAATGAGAAATGGAAAATTTAGTTAAAAATAAGCGCGTCGCGTAATGGTAATTCGCAATTTCGCGCTATAATAGTTAAACAAGTGTAAAAGTTGGAATATAGCTCGAAATTCTTCGAGATAAGAATTTTTTGAATTATTATATCCATAGTTTTTCAACTAAGAAAGAAAATTGAGATCTCGACAAGTAGATTTTAAAATATGAGTAAAACAAGTTTTCGAAAAATACTAATTTTGCAGTTTGGAATCCAAAACTGGATTTCTTTACAAATGTTGTTTTAAAATGTAAAATAAATCTTTTAATTTTTTTTAAAATTGAATTAATTAATTAAAATTTATTTTCAAATAATAAAAAGTCATTTTGATATTATAGCTTAAAAGGCACTTTCCGCAGCACTTTTTTGCAACACTTTTCTACAACTTTGTAAATATAGCTTTAGACTTAATGATTCTTATCCAAATCTTTTATAAATATTTTCGAATGGATAATCAAGTGTTTTAATAATGATTTGGAAGTTTTTTAAAACTAAAAAAAGAATTTAAATAAAATATTTAAAGAAAAGCTATTACAAATTGAGTGATTTAACCTTGACTCTAAAAGCCGACGAGTAGACTGGATTTTTCTATTCATGGGATCCGGATGAGAGGTACTTAAACTAAGGAGATGTTTAGGAGAAACCAGTGCCCTGGCTCACCTGGCCTGTTTCTAGGCGAGGGATGGATAAGGTCGAAATGTCGGAAACGAGTTAAGTATAAAAAGATTTAATTTTCCAAATTTAATAACAACTTAGACTTTATGGAGATAATCTTCTTATACTCGATGTTAAATCCCAAAGTGGGAACTCATACTATTCATGAAATTTAAAAGGTGATTTCACCGTTATTCCGCCCATAGTATTTGTTGAATATGGGAATTGATATTGAGTAGAATTAGATGATTTCTGTAGATTTTGCTCACTTAATAATAGCTGGTTTTAGATTAATATCCTACATGATATGGTTTCAACTAAATTTAAGGTATGAGTTTTGGATTAAGAAATCCTTACTAAGATTTAAATAAATAATTTAGAAATATTTTCCTAAGAAAAGATGAAATGATTTGGGATGTAAAATGGTTTTAAAGTAATCAAAGGATTTGATAAGAGAAGTTTAATGATTTAGTATGTACCGGAAAGAATGTTTAAGAAATGTATATCTCCAAAATAGATTTTGATAAAAGAACTAAATTGATTAAAGAATGATTCCCTGTTCACAGAACATCCTTTTATCGATGATTGTTTTAAAGGAAATGGGGTCGGGTTTGGGTAACTCCTATCCAAAGACCAATTCGAACCAATTTACACATTCGAAGTAATGATATAGATATGATATTTGGGATTTTCATAATAAAGAAATACTTATTGATCATTTGGGGATGAAATCCCAATATACGTGTTATAGCGGTAGTTTCTTTGTTATGAAATATCCGATGCAAGAACTAATCGCTACTAATCCTAAGGTGAATTCCCGATAGGATGTAGTGGGAGAGTGCCTTCGGTTTTTCCTATTCCTGGACAACTTAAATGGACGAATGTCTGACGTTGCATTCCTTGTTACATAAGTGATTCTGTGAACGTATCATATGTTTGGTGGCGGAGAAGGCAACTTCTCTTAGCTTAATACCCTTTCCTAAGACGTATGAGCTCATGTGTTATACGTTTGTAGAAATCAATTGTGTGATTATGGAATGACAACGTGGAACTCAAAGAGTAAAGATGATGTGCTATGTGAAAGGTTATCATTACCTCAGTCTTCACACCCGAAAATGACCGAAACAGGGTAGATGCGGCAAGGCTATGTGGTTTATAACCATTAGGGTATGATCATCCACTTCTAGATATATTTCTACCCGCTATGATGTTCGGGTTTAAATTATTGCAGTGTATGCCAAGAGATGTCTCGGACAGGCTGGTAACGACCGGGGTGATGACATATTCGATACTATCCAGGAAGAGGTAGGCCGGTCTTATGTTGTTAGAGGACCATTTGTTAGGCCTCGGTACATTCCTCTAGCGTTGTACTGCCGGAAGGTTGTTCCTTCATCTGGTCATTTGTGTGGAAACCCATTCTCCAATAAGTGGCGGCCATTTTGTTTGTAGAACCCACATTTGTGGTTAGTATGCTTGAATTTAATAACGTAACAATTTAGGCTAAGATTAATAAGTTTACTTGCAAATGTTTTCCAAGATATGTCACTAAAAATAATATCAAGTATTTTGACATAGAATGATTTGGTTATCATAAGGAAAAACATTGTTCCATGTTTATGTGCTGTGTGGTCTTATGAGATACCCTTTTGTTTTCAAACAACGTATTTTGAGTTCTCACACCTGTCCCATGACTGACTCAAAGTTTATTTTGTTTTCTCTTTAAACTCTAGGTGCCCTATTTTTCCGGGTAGCCATGTAGTCAGGATACCCTAAGAGCATTTTAGAGCATGTTGTGGAGCATGTTGGAGAGGTCTTTTGGAGCTATGAAGTTGAAGAACCTTATGTAGATATTACCCATATTCTGCTGTGTATTTATCTAGTATGTCCCAATATACGTAAGGATAGACAGTTATAACTATCCCAGCTGGATTAGTATTGAACTCTGATGACTCACTTGGGGCGATCACTTATCATATGTATAATTAAAGTGTTGAATGCGATGTGAGAATTTGTATTTTTATCTTCTTATCATTATTTCACCCCTGATAATCTGCCTCCCTGGCACTTGGATTTACGGCACATGAATACCGTGGATGTATTAGTGACAATTTTTGAGGGTCGAGGAGACGGGTCGTCACATTTGGTATCGGAGATGAAGGTTAAGCGAGAACCTTGGCTTTAGTGGGGTATGACTCATTAGAGGTAAGGTTAGTAATACCCTAGGATGAGTATCTCATTAGAGATATGGTTAGTAATACCCTAGAATGAGTTTGGGAGTATTATATATGAATGTGTATTTGTTTATATTATATAAAAATGATTTTGGTTTTGATAATTTGTAAATGAAATAATTTTACCTAAGATTATATTTTGATTATAAAGAATATTATTTTAAAATATTATTTGATTAAGGAAATGATAACACTCAATCATTATCATTGATTAATTGGTTGTTTAATTTAAAATTTAAAATACGAACACCTCGTTAATTTAGTTTCACAATTTGATTATGGGGTATTCGATAAATAATAATGTTGGTTTAAGATTAAAGGAACTTATTAAAATAAAAAAAAATCTTATGAATATGTTTTGGATGAGTATTTTATAAATTGGATTTATTAAACGTGCTTTAGAAAGGAATTTTTGAGAATTTAAATTCCTCCATTTTTGAACGGAATTTCAAATGATTTTCGAAAAAGGAATAATGATAATATTATTTTTAAAATGGGATTTTGAAAATGAAAAACAATCTTATGGTTAATTGATCGAGTGGCTTGAAAGTAACTAAAAATGGGCAGGAGATATGTTCATATGGTAAATGCTTCTCTTAAGTATTCCCCTTCTTGTTAAAGAAATATGCGATACTATTGGTGGTACCCAGTTCCTTGGTGTCGTTTTTGAGTTACTCTATCTATATAATTTTCTAAAGTAAAGCAAAAGAGAAGATAATGTGAATCACTTATTTGACAAATTAGTGGTTGTCAATTTTTATCAAAGTGTATTATCTTAATTGATAAGCATAGATATGCTTTGATCTTTAAAATTAATAATGAATGGTTTTGGGTATGTAGTAAATGATGTTTTAACAGCATTTGTTTTTAAACCCTTGAATGAAACTTTGGAAGAAATCTTATGGGTATATTTAGAACTTTAATAATGGGATTTTAAAGATAAAAACAAATACCGGAGTCTTTTATGAAAAGATGAAAAATATTATAATTTACATGTTATAAAAAAAGAGAAGTTCATTGTAACAATGTTTTGGCAGTAATTGTGTTAATCTCTTTGATTATATTTTAAAGGTAAGAAAAAAAAACTTGTTAAATATACTTATAATATTTGAATAAGTACATAAATACTTTTGAAGTATTAAAACTGGTAAAAGTAAAGGGAATATATATATAAAGGAATTTTATGGTAATTTATCAATTTAATGAATTATTTTAAAAATAAGTTTTCCAAAAAATCACTAAGATATATTTAGAAATGTATTACAATAAAAAGATAGTTATCTTTTGAAAAGAAATGTGTTTTAAGTAGGAAGATTTGGAAAGATGATAAACGGTTATAAAGAAGTATCATATAAAAGTTTGAATAAAAGATGAAAGTTTTATGAAGTATTTTCATAAGAATTTTAGAAAGATTAATAAATACATATGAAGTATGTGGATTATTTCGTCGCACGGTTCAATCTAAGATTCGAGTGCAGAACTTTGACGTGTCTTGACACTTATCCAAAAAAGGAATTATCATTTGTTTTTTGACGATGAATATTGATTAGGATTTGTGGTTGGATACTTGAGTTTTCTATCATAGTTCAGAGCTATACTAGGAGAACTAAAGTTCTGATCAGCGTCCACACTAAAGGATCGGGGGGTCAATACTAGATCGGAAGTAAAGTTGTGGATTCGAATAGTAGATCGAATCAGATATTGTGTATGGATGATCTAGTATATCCTATGAAATTAAGACTAAATATAAATATTTTTGGGCAAATACATTTGCATTTTTGTTTTGCGTAATTTCGGGGACGAAATTCTTTTAAGGGGGATGTATGTAACAACCCATAATTTTACCACTTTGAAAATGAAATATTTAATGTATATAGGAATGGCAATGGGGCGGGTTGGGGTGGGTTTTTAGTGCATCATACCCGTCCTGGATTTTTTAGACCTCTCCCCAGACCCATCCCGTAGACCCGGTGCGAGTCTGGAATTTTGCCCCGTACCCGGGACCCGTACGGATCAGGGTAGACCCGACCAGCCCCAAGACCCGATGAGTCTCATGTACTGATTTAAAATTGTGTACCAACTTACATATGTTTATTTGTTTATACTCGTTATCACCAAATAATACATGAAATACAAATAACGACGTGTCTAAGGAAAGTTAGTAAAAATGATGTGTACAATAACAATTCAGAAAATATATACATACGTTATTGTATAATTATCAATGACGCAACTTAATACTCTAATTTTTTATATATATTATTTATTAGAACATTTTAATATTCATTCTAGAATCACTTATATCTAAGAAGATTAATAAATCATCATAGTAATAAAGCAGCTTCATGAGATGTTAGTAGTGCGGGCCGGGTTAGGGCGGGTTAACCGAGCCCCGACCCGACCCTAGACCCGGAGCACTCAAGAACGGGTCACAGATCTATCCGCCCCAATGACCCAATGAGGCGGGTCTGAACGGGCCAAAACAGGGGCACGCCGACCGGGTTTGGACTCCCATTGCCATCCCTAAATGTATATAAATACTTAGATATAAAATTTTCAAACTTAAATAATCATGTTATATATAATAAATAAGAATGATAAACTTATTTTTAGAATTGAATAAAGATTTTGGACTTTTACAATAATATTGAAAAAATTGACAAAAACCAATTTTTGATAAAATTCAATATATAGTCCAATAATTATTTTAAAGGATAAATAGTTGCTTTTAAAATCATTAAATAATGATAATAATTGGTTGATAAAAGTTTGATAAATGTATATACAATTACGTCATAACGGTTGATAAATTTCGTCACGCATTGACAAAATCAATGTCGTATATTTGCAAATGAATTCTGATATTATTTTGTATTATTTTATAAGTCAAATATACTTGTTTTAATTATTTAAAAACGATAAGAAATTTATTCTGAAGTTTGGTTTACATGAATAAATAGTTTAACAAAAACGTCAAAATATGACCGTATAACATTTTGTCGCAAATCAACATTTTTTAGAATAAAAGTTGCCGCAATGTTGTTGCATCTTTGTTAACATGTTTTAACATATATTACATATTTTAATAGCGAAACATTTTTACTTTTATTAATTATTGTTACGAAACTTCTAGAATATAATTAACAAAAGTAAGTAAAAAAAGAAAAGTCAAAAAGTAAACATCACATCAAAATCAAACCAAACCTTATCTTTAGCTACTTTTTCATCCAAATACATTTGCTTAGCTCTTAAATGACTACGACATAAAGTAAGAAGTGATAAGTGATGGTAAGTGCTGAAAAAGTAATGTTACTTTAAAGTTAAGTAAGGTTATTTTAGTAAAGGGATATTTTAGTAACTTACCACTTCATTTTTTTCCTATAAATACACATCTGTCCTTCTCATTTTATCACAAAAATCATTCTTTTCTTCTTCCTCTTTTAAGCTATGTTAATGGCCTCTTCTTCTCTTCTTTTCCTTACTAACTTTTCTTAAAAGCATATCAAACCAACTCCGATCTCCACCAAACTTTATCAAAGTTATTATATCATTATTGAAACATGGTTTAACATCTAAGAAGTGATGAAATGTTGGAGGAAGATGTGGAATAGGGGGAGGCGAAGCCTATTGAGGAGGGAGGAGCAAGTTAGAAAGCTCCGATGTAAGGAAAAGAGAAGGAAGTATCGTCCGTTTCATTCCATGGAAAAATGAGGATGTTTAAAGTACTGTGGAAGCTCTGCCGAATTTTTGGAAGTTTGGAAGAAGAGATTGATATCATAAAGCAAAGAGGAATAAAGTAGAAGTCGATTAGTTAAAGTTAACACTGGTTTTAGTGAAGTGTTGTTGATAAGAATGTTGGTAGGAAGTTAATCGATTTGGTTAATGGTGAGAACTCCTAAACTATTATTATTATATTTTAGGATGATAATATGATGTTTGCAATGGATGTTTAATATGCTTTGGTCATCAAGTTTGGTTGCTTTCATATGAATGTTGAATATATATGCAAGTCATGGAAATATACGTCGATAAGCAAAAAGAAAATCACTTTCCCCTATATTTAATGAAATCGTGCACATGGAATGTTAAACCTCCTTAAAAATGGTTTAAAATGTTTTATAAGCATTTAAAAGTGTTTTTGGTGAAGTTGAATGAGAAATGGAAAATTTAGTTAAAAATAAGCGCATCGCGTAGTGGTGATTCATGATTTCGCGCTATAAAAGTCAAACAAGTGTAAAAATTGAAATACAGCTTAGAATTCTTCGAGATAAGAATTTTTAAAACTATTATATCTATTGTTTTCCAACTAAGAAATAAAATTGAGATTTCAATAAGTAGATTTTGAAATATGAGTCAAATAAGTTTTTGAAAAATCCTGATTTTGCGGGTTGGAATCCAAAATTGAATTTCTTTACAAATGTTGTTTAAAATTGTTTTAAAATTTGAAATAAATCTTATAAATCTTTTAAAATGTTTTAAAAGTTATTTTAGTAATAAAAATGGATTTTAAAATAATAAAAAGTCGTTTTTGATCAATATAGCTTAAAAGACACTTTCCATGGCACTTTTACGTGGCACTTTTCTACAACTTTTGAAATATAATTTTAGACTTAACGATTCTCATCCAAATCTTTTATAAATATTTTTGAATGGATAATTAAGTGTTTTAAAATGATTTGGAATTTTTTTAGTTATTTAAAAAAAGAATTTAAATAAAATATTTTAAAAAAAGCTATTACAAATTAAATGATTTAATCTTGGTTCTAAAAGCCGACGAGTAGATTGGATTTTTCTATTCGTGAGATCCGAATGAGAGGTGCTTAAACTAAGGAGATGTTTAGGAGCAACCAGTGTCCTGGCTCACTTGGCCTCTTTCTTAGGCGAGGGATGGATAACGTCAAAATTTGAGAAACGTATTAAGTACAAAAAGATTTAATTTTCCAAATTTAATAACAACTTGGATTTTATGGAGATAATCTTCTTATACTCAGTGTTAAATCCCAAAAAGGGACCTGTACTATTCATGGAATTTAAAAGGTGATTTCACCTTTATTCCTTCCACGGTATTTGTTGAACACGGAAATTGATATTGAATAGAATTAGATGATTTCTATAGATTCTGCTCACTTAATAATCACTAGTTTTAGATTAACATCCTAGATGACATGGTTTCAACTAAGTCAATGGTATGAGTTTTGGATTAAGAAATCTTTATTAAGATTCAAATAAATAATTTGGAAATATTTTCCTAAGAAAAGATGAAATGATTTGGGATGTAAAATGGTTTTAAAGTAACCAAAGGATTTGATAAGAGATATAATGATTCCGTATGTACTAGAAAGAATGTTTCAGAAATGTATATCTACAAAATAGATTTTGATAAAAAGAACTAAATCAATTAAATAATGATTCCATATTCACATAACATCTTTTTATCGATGATTATTTCGAAGAACCGGGGTCGGATTTTGATAATTCTTATCCATAGACCAATTCGAACCAGTTTACGCATTCGAAGCAAAGACACGGATATGATATTTGGGATTTTCATAATAAAGAACTACTTGTTAATCATTTGGGGACAAAATTCCAATATACATATAGTAGCGGTAGTTTCTTTGTTGTGAAATATCCGATGTAAGGACTAATCGCTACTAATCCTAAGGTGAATTCCCGACAGGATGTGGTAGGAAAGTGCCTTCGGTTTGTCCTGTTTCGGGACAATTTGTATGGACGAATGTCTGACATTGCATAGTTACATAAGTGATCTCTATGAACGTATCATCTATTTGGTGGCGAAGAAGACAACTTCTCTTAGCTTAACACCCTTTACTAAGACATATGAGCTCAGGAGTTATATGTTTATAGAAATCAGTTGTGTGACTATGGAATGACAATGTGGCATTCAAAGAGGAAAGATGATATGCTATGTGAAAGGTAATCGTTACCTCAGGCATCACACCCAAAAATGACCGAAACAGAGTAGATGCGGCAAGGCTATGTGGTTCGCAACCATTATGGTATGATCATTCCCTTCTAGATATATTTCTACCCGCTATAATGTTCGGGTTTAAATTATTGTGGTGTATGCTAAGAGATGTCTCGAATAAGTATATGTGGTTCTATCTAGGTAGAGGTAGGATGGTCTTATGTTGGTAGAGGACTATCTATTGGGCCTTAGTACATTCCTTTAAAGATGTACCGCCGTAAGGTAGTCCATTCACCTGGTCATTTGTATGGAAACCCATTCTCCAATAAGTGCCTGCCATTTTGTTTGTAGAACCCGCGTTTGTGGTTGGTATGCTGGAATTTAATAATATAACAATTTCGACTAAGATTAATAAGTTTACTTGCAAAATTTTTCAAAGATATCTCATTAAAAATAATATCAAGTATTTTGACTTAGAATGATTTGGTTATTGTAAGGTAAAAATTTGTCCATGTTTATGTGCAGCGTGGTCTTATGAGATATCCTTTTGTTTTCGAAAAACGTGTTTTGAGTTCTCATACCAGTCTCATAACTGACCCGGAGTTTATTTTGTTTTCCCTTTAACCTCTGGGTGCCCTATTTTTCCAAGTGGCCATGTAGTCAGGAAACCCAAGGAGCATTTTGGAGCATGTTGTACAACATTTTGGAGAAGTCGTTTAGAGCTATGAAGTTGAAGAATCTTATATAGATATTACACATATTCCGCTGTGTATGTATTTAGTATGTCCTAACATATGTAAGGATAGACAGTTATAACTATCCTAGCTGGATTAGTATTGAACTCTGATGAATTACTTGGAGTGATCACTTATCATATGTATAATTAAAGTGTTGAATACAATGTGAGAATTTGTGTTTCTATCTTTTATATTTATTTCACTCCCGATAATCTGCCTCCTTGGCACTTGGATTTACGCCATGTGAATACCATGGATGTATTAGGATCGATTTATAAGGGTCGAGGAGACGGATCTTCACACCTACCAACTCCTTCTTATTCACACTAAGCTAAGATCCGATCTTTAGGACCCGAGTAGGATCATCTTAATTGACTGGGATGTTGATCTTCAGATCAGTTGGGGCTACCATTGCATCCTCTTGCTCTTTCCTTAGATCCATAGATTCGTAGAATTGGCTTAGGCAGTGGTTGCTATGCATCAATCGATTCAATGTAGAGAGTATACTCAACATATTTTCCCTTCTCACATTGCTTTGCTTCTCTCAGCTCCACAACATAACATTCGTGCCCCTTATTTTGATCTCCTTAAATGCCTTGTACCCTTTTTTTTTGGAAATTTCATCATTAAGCATCGGGGGCTAGGGCCACTCTAAAACTAGCAAGGATCGGTTAGCCCAAGAAGGGTTACAAGTAGAATATAGCTCGATAAGAATGAGGGTCTGAACCCGCACTTTCTTGTGCTCACCTTCACCAATTACCACCAATAGATCAACACATCCCACAGGCTCTATATCCTCTTTGGTAAATCCCTAAATGTGGGATTTATGTGGCTTTAGATCATAGCCATCTATCTTCATTTGGTCGTAAATCTTCTTAAATAAAATGTTTACCAATCTCCTACAATCGAAGAGAATTCATTTCACAGTTGTTGGTCCAATGATGGCAGTAATCACCATGGGGTCAAGTGTTGGTGCTTCTAACCCATCTGTATCTCAGTTTCTAAACATTATACCGTCTGTCATATCTCAACTGCTTTTCTTAAGCTCTATCTTCTACAACATAGAAGCTCTCTTACACTACATGTTTCAATAAACTCTTATATCATTCCATCTCATCCAGCTTTTCTCGGCTGGATGAGTTTCGTCGATTGCGGTATTTATTATAGGTCTTTGCTCAAGCTGCCTAGGCCGCTCTAGACTAGAACCAACTCCTTTATTGAGTATTTTTCCTTAGGGTCCATTGTTCATTTGCCCACCATCCTATGGGTCTTTCACATACCGCTTAAGCTTTTTCTTCCTAATCAGATCCTTAATCACATGCCACATGTGTCGATACTCATTAGTGTTATGCCCGTGGGTCTTGTGGAAACGATAATATTTCCTATGCGTTTGTGGTCGGGATGGATTCTTATAGTTCTTGGAACCTTGCATGGGAAAGTAAATGTTCTCTATAGTGTCGTTAAGCAAGATGTAATCCTCATGTTTCGGGTACCTTGAACGCTTATTAAAGTCCAGCTTCCTACCTCCAACACCATGATTTCCTCTCTTTGGGTTATTATTTTTATTCTCAACATTAATAGCAACATTTTTGGTGCTCTTACTAGTCTGTTTAATAGCAACATAACTTTGCACTACTTCCGTAGATGGCCTTCCACCACCCTTTCTAGTGGCCATATCTCCTTCTTCTAAGTACATAAACTAAGTCTAAGTCACCTTTTGATGAAACTCCTCCATAGTTAGTGGTAGTTGAAATTCTACAAAGGATCTAGTATAATATAGATGATATTCTAATATTTGAAAAAGCAACAAATAAGCAGTTAAAATAAATAAAGTAAAGATACGATTGCACTAGAATTTTTATAGTGGTTCGACCTCCTGCCTTATGTCTTGTCCCTAAGCTTCACTTAAGAATTCACTATCAACAATCCTCACTTCACGCAGAGGAATAGGTTTACAACTACTTGAACAACCGAATAGAACTTTAACCAACTCAAAGAAAAACCGTTACTTTTCTACTTCAGTGTGTTCTTAACAATAAGAATAAGCCACTCTTTAATTAACCCTTTCTATAATATTCTTCAACGGTTTTACAGTTGAATGTACAGTGCTATCGAAAATAGAGAATAGATTGATTGCCTTTTGGTTTCAAATAGTAAATAAAAAGAGAATTGAAAACAAGAGAATTAGTTGAAATCAAGAAATGAAATAGGTCTATACATATACCCATGAAGAGATTTGTTGAAGAGTAGTCATTATTTAAGAAATTGAAACTCTTCGTAAACAAATGCTCACTTTCAAAAAGATGATGTCTATTCAGAAATATGGCTAGTAACCCTTCTTAAACGTCTGAGTTGAAGGAACGAACATCTGGTTCATTATTTTAAAAACTATTTACACTAGGTAAGATATCATAATTATTTGGCTTAGACGTGACTCTAAGTAGAAAAGAATAGGTTCATCTACACCATAATTAAAAGTTTTAAAAATATAGTAAGATGTCGAGTTCATTATTAAAAAATGGATTTTTCAGGGTCAGACGTCTAAATGAATCAAAAAGACGTCTCACACCCTCATCAGATGCCTGGTTGGTTCATTTAGAAGTTTGACCAAGTTTAGGAAAATAAAATTTTGAAGTGCTTTAGACATCTGAATAATTATGTGGTCTGATTTTTATAGGTTTTGTTCCCGAGATTTTTAAGGCTAAATTTGATTTTTTTTAGACGTCTGTTTTATTAAATCAGAAGTTTGAACCCTTTTAAAAATTCATGAGTATATTACACTCAGACATCTGAAATAATAACTCAGACTTTTGATTTCTGTCAATTCTAAAAATTTGAAACTTGACCTATATAATGTGATTTTCGATCAATTTAAATATTTTAAATGCCTATAACCATCAAATGATATTGTACATCGCATTCTAGACTTACTTTGATGGCAACATTGGCAATTGATCTTCAATGCTTTCATAGTAGCAACTAGTCATCTTCTTTTGGAAATATTCTGCAAAATATGAAGTTGTTCAATATTTATAGAAATAAATAGTTGTATCATTAAAACTTCAGAAAAGCAAATTCAAAATTCCACCCTTTTTTGATGATGACAATATATATAGACACACACACACACTCCCCTTATTGATATAGCCCATACTTTTCTCCCCCTTTGTCATTATCATAAATGTCAAAAGGCAAGAAAAATAAAGATGAAATGGAGTATCTTTATAAATCATACTAAAAAAAATTATGATGATTATACAAACTACTTCAAACATCACAAATTTATTACATCATACACCAAAACAAGCAAACGTACTTCATAGTACACAACATAGAAACACTACAACACAAATCAATAATTAAATGTTTTTTTAGTAAGGCTGGTCGGTTTTATAGTGAACCATCCACTTTTATTAATATAAAGAGAAAGAATGCAAAGGTAAAAAAGGGAGGCTAAGAAAAACGAAAAAAAAAACAAAAAAGGAAGGAAAAAACCATAGTTTTCATAATCCGACCCTGCCGTGGTTGAATCACGAATAACCCCGAGCCGTGGGGTCAAAGGCCGGAAACTCAATCAAACCTCCTTCATGCAAGAACCTTGGTTCGATCTTTGAATTGGCGATTTAACCCTTCATTTGAACCCCGTTGAACCCTCTCATATGCGCAATTTCTTCGTTTCAAAATATGTTTTCAAATCTCCGTCCGTTTTATGTTCGTAATTAGTGCAGCCAGTGTAATAAATTTTGTTTAATTTTTCATATTTGAATTAATGTATGAATTATGAATTAATATCGTATATGTTTATTGAAGATGTTGATTTATTGTGTACTTATGGTTGATACGTTGCATTTAAATGTATTAATTTTCAAAAAAAAAATGTACGGTTCTTAACGGTTCGACCGGTCAAACCCTCGAAAGCTCGAACCTTGAGTTCTCACGGTTTGATTCACGGTCCGGTTATGAAAATATTGGAAAAAACATAAACAAAATAAAGGAATAAAAGCGACCCAGTTAGTAAAATGAAAAAAAAAGCCCAGAAATTAGGGCTTCAATAATTTTCAAAACGTGCCTACTTTAGACCTCAAGCAAAATCAGCTGAAGCAAAGCAAAGACTGGATGACAATCTCCCTGATAGTGCCTCTGATTTCTTTCTTCCCACATGTGATAAAGCATCTTCCTTAGAAGCTTCAACAGAAGAGTAGCTTTGTTTGTTCTCCATTGCGTTGCCCTAAAAATAGTAACCATTCTATATTAGGATCTCGAGAAGGTTTATGATAACCATGGAAGGCAAGAAACCTTTTCCATAGGTTGTGAACATAAATGCAGGCAAAATATAAGTGAGTTAAATTCTCTTTACTATTATTGCATAAGTAACAATTGGAGTTGTTAATGACGCCCTTGGCCTGAAGATTATTCTGACTATGTAAAGCATTTTGCAATTCTTTCCACAACATTATGTTTTCTTTAGACATGGGTTTACCCATCTATATTCTCTTATACCAAGGGAAAATATGAGTTTGATGAAATTTGAGCAAGGAGCTGTACACTAAAGAGATTGAAGTATGTGTTTGAGCTCCACAATGTATTGGCATTCTTAATAAGACTGTAGTTTCTATGAATATGATTCCATATTCCTCTGATGACTGTAGAATTAGAGTGGGGTAATGATATGCAACCTGATGTTATATAATCAGAGGCAGAAATTTTTCCAGTAATACCAATAAGGCTCTTAAATTGTAATCAATTTGTTCAGATAATATCATGCCTTTTTTGCTCCATGGAGAATGCCAAAAAGAAGAATTAAGGTAACATTTGATCAAAGGAAGCAACTTATGACTTCAATTTAATATGCTGCGCCAAAACCATATACTATCAGAAGGAATTTCCAATATTGCCCAGAAATTTTTATTCTTTAGATTATGTTCTATATTCTTCCGAGCCTATAGACTGTTACTATTATTGATTATAGGACATAGTGAGATGCGACAACTTGATTCCATATGCTTAAATTGATAATACCAAGCCCTCTATATTTGTGAGGAAGTCGAATCTTTTGGTAGCCAATAGGAATCAGGCTTTTAGAGAAGGGACTAGCATGTCATAGGAAATGATTGAAAGCTGAGGTAAGCATGTTAATGAGATTTTTGGAAAAATATATAATCGAGAGTGATATGTTGTCATTCAAGTGGCAATAGATTTTAAGATTACCAACCTTCCAACATAGAGACTTTAGAAGTGGACCGGTTACATAGTTTGGCTGTAATTTTCTTATATAAAGATAAACAATAGGCCTTAGATAATCTCGATTCGGTAATAGGGGTACCTAAGTGAATAGATGACATAGGAAAAGGATTCAGACCAGTCGAGTGATGAATTTGTTGAGCAGCATGTGTGGAGAGGCCTGCTATTCTGATATGAGACTTTCCTTTGTTAAGAGTGAGGCCACCTGTGTTAGTAAATATATCCAAGGATTGCATAACAGAGGCTATGGAGGTTGCTATTGGTTTTGTGAACAGAAGAAGGTCAACGCCAAACAAGTGAGTGGATATATTTTGCCATGTACATCTAGGGTGCCTAGCATTTTTTTTGCTTCCACATTTTGAATGATCGAAGTGACGCATTCCATTACACATGTGAACAGAGATGAGGAACTGGGGTTGCCTTGTCTTATTCCCCTCTTGGAAGAGAAGTACCCTAGACTCTGGCCATTTATAACTATGTAAAATTCCCGGATGGAGATGCATGTATTGATCCAAGATGAAAATGGAAGGGTGAAGTTCATTTTGGACAGAATGGATATAATAGAATCCCATTGAATAGTGTCATAAGCTTTTTGGATGTCAAGTTTCGAAACACACCTTGGAGAAATATATTTTCTATTGTATCCTTTCATGAGTTCATTTTCATTAGATAGAATTATATTCTCAGTGATGGATCTATTAGGAAGGAAGGCTGCCTAATTTTTAGAAATGATATTAGAAAGTCACTGCTTCATTCGTGAAGCTAAGATTTTGGTGATGTGTTTATATACACCATTGCAGTAGGCTATTGGTCTAAATTGAGTTACATCATGTAGCATTTTCGTTTTGGAATCAAACATAATTTTGTATGATTTATCCCATAATATTTTGTTTGTCTTGAAGAAATTTTGTATGATTCTGAACTTATGCCCCACAAGTAGACCTAAGTGAAGCCGTCAAGAGGAATTTCTGGAAAGAGCTGGATGTCATGGTTAGAGATGTGCCTAGTAGCGAAAAACTTTTCATAAGAGGAGATTTCAATGGCCATGTTGGTGCAACTAGTGGGGGGTTTGAGAGAGTGCATGATGGTTTTAGATATGGCGATAGGAACCAAGAAGGAGAAGAAATATTGAATTTCGCTATTGCTTATGACCTCATGATAGCTAATATATTCTTTAGGAAGAGACAGTCACACTTAATTACTTTTAGTAGTGACCAACACTTTAGCCAGATTGACTTTGTCCTTACTAGAAGAGACGACAAACGAGCTTGTGTAGATTGCAAAGTCATATCTGGAAAATGTGTCGTCTCACAACATCAGCTTTTGGTTTCTGAGTTTCGTCTCCGAATACGTGTTCAACATGGTAAAGGAGCCAAGATTAGTCGGACGAAGTGGTGGAAGCTCAAAGGAGATGCCTCACGAGTGTTTAAGGATAGAGTGATGGCAGAAGGGGCATGTAATATGGAAGGAGAAGCAAATCTCATGTGGGGTGAGATGGCAAGACGCATTCGGAAAGTGGCTACCGATGTGTTTGAGATAGCGAAAGGAAATAAATGCGAACTTAAAGATTCTTGGTGGTGGAACAGTGATGTGCAAAAGGCTATCAAAGAGAAGAAGGAATGCTATAAGTGCTTACACCATCTCAGGAGCGAGGACAACATGCAAAAGTACAAAGTGGCAAAGAAGAACGCAAAAAGAGCGGTGAGTGAAGCACGAGGTCGGGCGTATGAAGATCTATACCATAATCTAAGTACGAAGGATGGTGAGAAAAACGTCTATAGGATAGCTAAGCTCCGCAAGAGGAAGACAAGAGACTTCAACCAAGTTAAATGCATCAAAGATGACAATAATAGACTTTTGGTGAAGGACGAGGAGATAAAAAATAGATGGAGAGATTACTTCGACAAGCTATTTAATGAAGAAGATGATAGCACTATGATCGAGATAGACGACTCTTCGGATGACACCTGTAGACATTTTGTTCGGAGATTTCAAGAATCCGAGGTAAAAGAGGCACTAAAACGGATGAAAGCAGGCAAGGCATTGGGGCCTGATGACATCCCCATTGAGGTGTGGAGATGCCTTGGAGACGCAGGGATAGCCTGGCTAACTAAGTTGTTCAACAATATTTTCAAATCAAACAGGATGCCAGATGAATGGAGGAGAAGCATACTAGTTCCAATTTTTAAGAATAAATGAGACATCTAAAGTTGCAATAACTACAGAGGAATTAAACTTATGAGGCTTTGGGAGAGAGTCATTGAACATAGATTAAGAAGAATGACAAGTGCTTCAAAAAACCAATTTGGCTTCATGCCTGGGAGGTCAACCACAGAGGCGATTTCCTTGATAAGACAACTTATGGAGAGGTTTAGAGAGCAAAAGAAGGATCTACACATGGTATTTATCGATTTGGAGAAAGCTTATGACAAGGTACCGCGAAAGGTGATGTGGTGGGCTCTGGAAAAGAAGAGAGTCCCAACAAAGTACATTACACTTATTAAGGATATGTACAATGATGTTGTGACTAGTGTCAGAGCATGCGATGGTGAGACTAGCGACTTTCCCATTAACATAGGATTACATCAAGGGTCAGCTTTGAGTCCCTATATTTTTGCTCTAGTGATGGATGAGGTTACGAAGGATATACAAGGCGAGATTCCTTGGTGTATGCTATTTGCTGATGATGTTGTGCTAATTGATGAAAGTAGGATTGAGGTTGATAGAAAACTGGAGTTGTGGAGACAGACTTTAGAATCGAAGGGATTTAGACTTAGCAGAACTAAAACAGAGTATATGAAGTGCGGATTCAGCGGTGTCAGGTTGGAGGATGGAGATGTCACTCTGGCCGGACAATTAGTTCCCAAGAAGGAATCATTTCGATATCTTGGATCAATGTTGCAGTATAATAGTGAGATTGATGAAGATGTTAGTTTTAGAATTCGAGCGGGATGGGTGAAATGGCGACAAGCGTCTGGAATTCTCTGTGACAGGAACGTCCCACAAAAGCTTAAAGGAAAGTTCTACAAAACAGCAATCAGGCCTGCGATGTTGTATGGTGCAGAATGTTGGCCTACTAAAAGCCAACACGTCTAAAAGATAAACTAGCAGAGATGCGTATGCTGCGATGGAGCTGCGGTCATACAAGAAGAGACCGAATTAGAAATGATGATATACGTGATAAACTTGGAGTAGCACCAATTGAGGAGAAGCTAATTCAACATCGCTTAAGATGGTTTGGACATCTTCAACGAAGGCCTCCCGAGGCACCTGTGAGTGCTGGAATTATAGGTCGCGTTGATTACTTAAAGAGAGGTAGAGGTCGTCTAAGGTTAACATGGGAGGAAGTAGTAAAAAGGGATTTGAAAGATTGGGGTATATCCGAAGAGCTGGTGACGGATCGGAGCGAGTGGAAGTTGGCGATTTACGTACCGGAACCATGAGCATTGAGTTTTAGATTATAGGACTAGAGAACATGAGCCTAAGACGTAGGTTTAGCCTTTGACCAATATTACTGCTAGTATCATTATTGCTATTAGTATTATTATTATCATTCCTCTTATATATACATATACATTTTTATTTTATCTTATTTAGTTATTATTATTAATTGATCTATTTGACTTTATCTTATTATTTATTTATTTATTTATTTATTTATTTATTTATTTTTTTTATTTTTTTAGGGTTCCATCTCTAGCCGACCCCAACTTGTTTGGGAATAATGGCTTTGTTGTTGTTGTTGTTGTTGTTTAGGAGTTATCTTCCTTATGAGAGAAATAGATTCGGATTAAGAAATGGAAGGAGTAGTAATCTTAGTTAGAAGATGTATATTTCACTATGTATTATCATGATTGGATAGAAGGCTTATAAAATAGTTGAGAAATGCTTGATTGATCTGATGAGGAGTATCGTGGAATGTCCCATTTTGATCATGTATTGAATATATAATGGGTTTGGCTCTTCTATATTTTATTGAGTCATGAAACACTTTAGTGTTCTTATCCCCGCTAATACTCTAATCAGCCTTGGATTTTTGCTTCAACATCTCTAATTCTTTATTGATTGAATCTGTTAGCTCAGTTCTAAGTCTGTGTTATTCATCTGAAATTGCTTAATTATTAGGTTTATTTTGCAATAGATGTTTTTGAGCTTGAAGCTTTCCTCTAATTGCAGAAGATTGGGAGCTACCGGAGCCATATTTTTCCTAGACCATTCCTTAAGAGCATTTTTAGCTAGCTTTAGCTTTATTTGAAATATATACATTGGATTCCCAAGCACTCCTGCATTATATACCTGCTGCAATAAATGAAAAAATCATTGTCATCGGTCTATGAGTTAAAAAAAAATTAAAAATTAAGGGCCAGGAAAGGATAATTGGGCTATGATCTGATAGGTTAGGAGGAGGAAGTTAGGCTACAAGGTTAAATCAGAGATTGAAAGCATCAGGGTTGAAATAAGCTTAGTCTAGCTTACAAAAGTTTCTCTTGTTTGATCTGCTATTATTATTCCAAGTGTAGTAGCAACCTGTAGATGGAATCATAGATAAGTTAGATTGAAGGATTAAATGGTTGAGGGGTTGGATGTCACTAAGATGTATAGGGCTGCCACCCAGTTTTTCTTAGAAGGACTGTATGCTATTAAAATCATCATAACATAGCCATGGTTTTTGAGAATTTTGAAGGAGGGGGAGATCATCCAAAAAAAATTGCTGGTACTTTTAGTATTATCTGGATAAACAAAAGTAAGGGAAAAGGAGTTGTTTGTGGGAAGGTGGGTAATGTGAGAATGAATGAATTGTCTTGATGAAGCAATAGGACTTATAGAAAAGATTTGAGGGTTCCACAAAATTGAAATATGACCATCTGGTGCATGCTGGAAATTATTTACGGATTACCATGCTGGGTTTATAGTGTATGTTGTTATAGAAGTTAGATCTTCATTAAGCTTTGTTTCACTTAGAGTTATTAGGTTGTGGCTATGAATTTTGATGAGATGCTTAATTTCATGGACTTTGGAATCCAAATGTGCACCTCGAACATTCCAGTACCCTATGTTATCCATCATTGATTGGTGGTTAATTTTGAAGATAATAGCCTTGTGACTCTGCTGTGGTTAACATGGATGTTATTCTTGTTGTGATTTGTTGCAATCCAGGGCATCATTTGTTGAAGATATAATTCTTCACCTGAATTCATTTCTTCTTCTTCTGGTAGTGATTTTCTTCGTTTTTTATTTTATTTCTATTTTTTTTCATTTTGTTTGAATGCTTATTACTGGATAAGGAAGCGGCCAAGTCTTGCACTTTGTGATGGTTATGTGTGTTAGAAATGAATGAATGAGGAAGTGGGGAAGAGGAAGAATAAGAGTGTGTATTGAAACAAAGTCCCATATCATGGGATATTTGTTTCAATATCACCTTATATATCACAACCCATTATACTAATTCAAAATAAAAGAAGAAGGTGACATGAATACTTGTGGAAATGTAGGCTTTGGGCCTTCGTATTAAATTTAAAATGTCAAAGATTGGGCTTTGGGCCTTGGGGCTCTTGGGATCTCGTGATTAAATGGGCCACCGACTGCCGCTTGGGCCTGCATGCGCTAAAACGGCTAATTTTCGATCGGACGAGTCTGTTCGTTTGAATGGTCACCAGATGCAGCCATTCACTTCCAGGCCCGCGCACACAACGGTCACTCCTATTGGTTTAAGGGTCGCAACCTTTCCAGCAGTCACGACCGCTCCGAATAGCCACCTCCTCCGGCCTATAAATATGCGGCCAGAATCTGAGAATGTGAATTAAGTTTTATCTCAAATTCTGTTCCTTCTTCCGCCAACATCTCTTTGATCTGGTGCTATAATCTCTTCAGTTCGTCGGCGCTCCGTCTGCAACCCCGCTGCGGGGCTGGTCCGTTTCATCCTGGGGAACAAATTGCTAACACCCGTGAAACTACGTACGACGGCAATATTGTTTCAAGGAAACAATTTCTACTGGACTCGGACTCTTTAATCGGTAATACTTTTCATACGGATCTACTCAGGCATTTTTGCGTTACAATTTATCAAAATTAGTGACCGTTTTTGCCGTTACTACTGCGGTATTATTCTGTAACTGTTATTGAAGTTACAGTTGGTTTCGTAACGCTTTACAGTAGTTGCGAATAACAATCTTGAAACAATATTATTGTTGTTAGGCGACGATGTCACAAAACAGCAACAATAACGCCGCACCAACTCAGACGGTGACAAACGTTCAGCCGGCGCCTCTGCTTCCGACAATGGCATTGTCTCGTGGAGAAAGGCCAGAAAAGTTCAACGGGACGGACTTCAAACATTGGCAACATAAGATGTTGTTTTATCTAACAACATTAGGCCTCGCCAAATTTCTAACCGAGGATGCTCCTTAAGTTTGCGAACTCGAACCCGATGCAATCAAAGTGGACGCCGCAAGTTTCTGGAAAAATTCTGACTTTATATGTAAAAACTATATTCTGAATGGTCTGTAATAGCCTCTACAATGTCTATTGTACTGTTGCAACATCCAAGGAACTCTGGAAGGCCTTGGAGCGAAAGTACAAAACTGAAGATGCAGGCATGAAGAAATTCATCGCTGGCAAATTTCTCGACTTCAAAATGGTAGATTCAAAGACCTTGATCAACCAGACTCAAGAAATACAACTGATCATCTGTCAACTGCATGATGAAGGGATGATACTTAGCGAATCTTTCCAGGTTGCCGCAACCATTGAGAAACTTCCTCCATCGTGGAAGGACTTCAAAAATTACCTTAAGCATAAGCGTAAGGAAATGACAATGGAAGAACTCATAGTTCGTCTGCGAATAGAGGAAGATAATAGAAATTCTAAGAAAAAGATCTCTCAGAATATGGCTGCCAAAGCAAATGTTGTTGAGTCAGATAAACCTAACAAGAGAAAACGTGAGAATGTGCCTCAGAAGTCGAAGAAGAAATTTCAGGGTTCTTGCCATAACTGTGGAAAGAAGGGGCATAAAGCAGCCGAATGTCGCGCTCCAAAAAAGAAGAAATTAGAAGCAAATACGGCTGAAGTTATAAATGGCATTTCTGATATGGATTTATGTGCAGTAATATCAGAATGCAACCTTGTTGGTAATTCAAGGGAATGGTTTGTAGACACAGGTGCCAATCGACACATATGTGCTAATAAGTGGATGTTTACAACCTATAAAACTGCAACTGATGATGAACAACTTTTCATGGGCAATTCATCTACATCAAAGATCGAAGGCAAGGGAAAAGTTGTGCTGAAACTAACTTCTGGAAAAGAGCTTACTTTGAGTGATGTTCTTCACGTTCCAGAAATCCGCAAGAATTTGATATCAGGGTCCTTGCTTAGCAAGCATGGGTTCAAATTAACCTTTGTATCTGATAAGTTTGTATTATCAAAGAATGGAGTGTATGTAGGAAGAGGATATGTATGTGATGGTTTATTCAAGGCAAATGTAACAACTATTGTACTAAACATTGATTTGAATAAAAGTGAATCTTCTGCTTATATTGTTGACTCTTCTAACATATTGATGTGCACGTAAATGTGTATATTTTTACCACCATATTTAATCTATTTGAATTAAATAAATGATCATATCGGGTATTTTAACTTGTTTAAACCAAAAATTCAAATTATTCCAAATTGTCACATATTCATCTTCATATATGGGCAAAACAGTCATTTGTGTGCATATATTTCTTTGAGAAAAATTGATTGAAAATTTGTATATATTTTTGTAGGATTTTGATCTCAAATAGAAGTGGTTTCTGAAGATATGCATGCACAAAATTAATACAAAGGAATGAAGATGGAAATAGTTCAAAGTGAAGAACATGGAGGACCCCACCTACCCACCTACCTTAATGTACAAATTAAAGGCTAATGCACATGCTTTTGGAGTTAATGGCTTCATGTACACTTAATGGGGGATTAAGACATGTTAATGATTACTTGGCCTCCACACTTCCTAAGGGTAATTTTGGGCATTCCCCAAAAAAATGAATTAGGGTTTTAACACTTGTATAAATACCCCTTATGTTTCATGTAGCCATCTTCCTCTTAGTTAGTTAGTTTTAGTTTAGAAAATAAATCAAAGCTCTCTTTCTTTTCATGGCTACTTAACCATTTTTATTTTATGTAATCTTTTTTATGCAACTTCAATATATGTTCTTTTTCTTTTCATGCTTATTTACTTTCATGTTGTAGTGTAGATCTCTTCTCTTTTATGCAAGTAGAATAATTTTTCCTTTCATTTTGCTCTCTTTTTCCTCTTCTTTTTATTCAATGTTGTTTGCTTCATTTGTTCATATGATGACAAATATGAGAGGCTAAACCCCTTCAATTTAGGGTAATGAAGCTCTCTAATCATGTAGGTTCAACTTAATTTGATGTTTATGCTCTCTTTTTGTGCTTAATGAGAATGATTGAAGTGGTTTAATGATGTTGTTTAGCTTTGCATTTGATAGTCTATGTTGTTCATAACAAATAGGCTATGCTTAAACAAACAAAACACAAATTGCCTCTTCATCTACATATGATTATGGCAAAGAAGTGATTGTTGAAATTAAAATTTGATGGCTTATATCTCTAATTAATAGTTAATAGGCCACGCTTAAAATAGATTTTGCTTTCAACTGAGTTGTCATATGTTATGAGATTTAAAAGTGTATTAGTGGTTGTGTTATAGTTTGATAGTTTATATTGAGCTAATTAATAGCATAAGTATACCATGTTTATGATAAGCACATCAACTAATTCACTAATGACAAGAGAAGAGAGGTCATAACTTCATTTTGTTGATTTATGTGATTTAGAGAGTGGAAATTGCCTCTAAATTGTCATTTAACTTTCATATTTTTATCTATTTTTCTTTTGCTAGTTTTTGTTAGTTTCTCACATTTTTAGCTAATCACACTTTCAAGTTTGGTTAATTTGATTGAATAGAATTTTAAAATCATCAAGTCCCTGCGGATCGACCCGTATTCGCCGTGTGCTACATTCGCACACTGTGCGCTTGCGGTTATTTTTAATTTAAATTCGTTCGACGGTTTTCTAACTCGATAGAATTTCCGTCGGCGAACAAGTTTTTGGCGCCGTTGCCGGGGACTAGTTTTGATTTTAGTTTTCTATTCTTCGAATTATTTTTTTTTGTTTAATTTTTATTGTGTCATTTTGTTTGTGTGCATTTGCATTGCATATTCTACTTATTTAAAAAAAGACAAAAAAAACTCATTAGTGCACTAGTCACATTTTGATTTTCTGTTGTCTGCATTGCTATCACTTCACTGCATTGTTATCACTTGTCCATTGTGTTTGTAACTGTTTTCTGTTTTTCCTCTCAGTTATATGATTCTATCTTTGTTTTCTACAATACACTCTACCACCTGAAACTCTTGCTTTGTTCTGTTTTCTTCTTTTTCTTGATTTGTAGGCCTTTTGTTGCTTTGGTTCTGTTTTGTTTTGTTCAAGCATTTGTTTGATCTGTTTCATTTGAAACAAAAAAAAATTATTTCCTTGTCAATATTGCCTTTACATTTTTATTGCAATTTTTCTTTTTCCATTTACATTCCAGAAAAAAATAAGAAAAAATAAAAAAATAAAAAACTGCTTTGCTTTCTGTTGTCCACTGTTCTACCCTCTCCACAGCAAATACACTTCCATACTTTGATCATCTCTATAACTACTGATACAACTGCTTCCCCTCCTCCTGACCATAATTCACTAAACTTCAACCATCTTCACCTGACACTATCTACATCACATTCAACTCCAGTCACAAACCAACCACTGCATTGCTCATCCTCCTCCACCATACCACCAAAACTAAAACTGCAATATCACCAGCCTTCCTCTCATATCACAAACTGATACAGTGCCATACCCCTCTGCTATTACTCCATTACACAATACATCACCTGACTATCGGTCTTCGTCTTCACTTTACTGTCATCATTCATATACAACTTCCTCCATCCCATTCACTTTAATTCATACAAACCATCAACACACTGTTCTGCTTCTCTTCCTCTCTACTTGACACTGTTACATTTGTGCAAGACTGTTCTACACCACTATTACCATTCTCTGTTGCCAGCAAAAAGCTCACCCTCTCCACTGTCATCAAACAACAACCATCTCTGTTACTTCCTTCTAACCACCTCTTCACTCCAATACATCCAGCATATCAACTGGTCTCTGCCGTGAACCCTTCACCAAAATTGAACATTGCCTCTCCATTCCACAACCACTAACCAACAGCCATCAACACTCGAAAAATCATTTCCTTCTAACCAATACCCAAATCTGCCTACCATACATCACTGCTTCACCTTCACATCAGCACCTCCAAACAACTTTCTCCATCTCCTACACTTACATCACCATAATCAACCTTGTTGCCTATACCACAATTCCACCTACTAATTCAACTTGTACCAATTCCACCACCATCAACAAGCAACTACCAAAGCAAACATCACTGCCACTACCGTGCCACCATCCAAACTGCTGCTTCTATTCCACCTCGCATGGGCCACTACAACAAACATCATCTTACCACAATACACAATTCAATCACTGAACTTACTCTTCTCTTTCAATAACCATCTGTCCACATTTATTCCACTTGCAAACACTCACCTCATTACAACCAGAAGTTCTGTCATCCACTTCATCAACATATCTGCCACTCCACCTGAAATAATTCAAACTTCATCCGAACACAGCTGTGCCTCCTCCTTCACCTGCTACAACAGTTCACAGCTAGCAAGTATACTTCATTTGTTCATCACTACATCACTTTCATATCACCTTCACTACCTATCATCACTCCCCCATCAAAAAAAAAAAAAAAAACTGCAGTCTCCTCTCCTCGGCCAACCTACCCCAGTCACACTGCCTATAACAGCTGCCACCAGACTCAACAAAACACTTCGCCATTCAAAACCACCCAGTACAATCTTCAGCGCTCCTTCTCAACAAACCCGCGACCTCTATCATTCCACTTGACTGTCTTTGGCCAAATTTCTTTACACCGTGCTTCAAGGATAACAGACCATCCACCACTGAACAACAACATCTAGAGCCCAATCGCCTCGCCAACCACCATTTTAATCGCTCGAAACATCTCCCCAAATCACAGACTGCTGCTATCAACAAAACTTCAAGCAACTTCGACCTAGAACTCGAAAACACTTGAACTAGCACCTGAAATAGTTTAATTTTATGAATTTGGATTAAGAGGATTTTTGGAACGTGATTTCGATTTTGATTAATAAACTATAGGCACGAGATTGTTCAATTAAGGAATGTTTTTTTTTGGCCTTTGCTGCTAATTGATTGTCGGGCCTTGTGGGTAAATTAATGTGTTAGCATGACTTGGTTTTGGTTTTAACTTTTGAATTTGATTTTGGGTGTGATAATTTTTTTTTTAAAGTAAAACTTAAATTTTAAATTTGTTTCCTTTCCAAAAAAAAATTGTTTTGTGTAGTTTTCTTTCCAAAACTTTTCCTTTACAAAAGAAAAAAAAACAACCAAAAAAATAGAAATAATAACAACAACAGTTGTATATATCTTGTTTTTAATTTTCAGGTTGCCAAAGCAGAAAATAAAGGAAGAATAGCTTGCTGAAAACTGCCGCTCCGCTTTCCAAAAATAAATTGCTAGCTTGCTTATATAAGAAAATTTGCTACTTTTAACCTCATCTCTAGTTTCATTTAAATTGCATTGTTGGTAACTTACATTTGCATTTTATTAAAAAAAAAATTCAAAAACAAAACCAAAAATCCATTTGTAGTTGCATTGTTAATACACGTTTAATTCTTCTTTGCATTTCATGCTAGAGTTTTGATTAATAATAACTGTTAGACATTGATAACTCTTAATTGTATATTGACAATTTGTCTTCTTTGAACAATTTAATTTCTTGGTGTCTAGGCCACGGCAGAGCAATAATCAGTTATAAATATTACGGTGATTCGTAAATATTATACTGAATTGTTTCTCTGAAGGTATTTAAACCTTCGGCTGCATTGCTACGGTGATTCGTGGTGCACCGATAACCCCTGCCCGTTACCTGGCCGAGAACTACTTGTTTATCTAAGACAATTTATGATTATACAATTTTGGGTTAACTTAGGATAAATCATTTGTAATTAGACCCTTGCATTCATTTAGTTGCATTAGTTCATGCATATTTAAAAAAAAAAAAATTCAACATCCAAAACTAAAAAAATTGTAAATATTTCTTAACTTAGTTTTTTTTAGAAAATAAAAAATCCCAAAAAAAATATAAAATCTTTTCCAAAAACAAAAAATTTTAAAAATAAAAAAACAAAACAAAAATCAATTTTCCATTTTGAAAAATAAATTCTACTTGTAAATATTTTTCTTTATAAAAAAACCAAAAAAAAGAAATTCTTGAAAATGTCTGAGTTTCCTTTTTCTTACTTACTTGAATTTAGTTGTGAAAATCAATGTAATCCATATGAGTTCACTCCAAATTCGTATGGATATTTTAACAACAACTTTTGTTTAAACAATTCGAATTTTTAACCACCAAATTTCCAAAATAATTGTCAACCCTCAACTCTTGAAAATAGCATTGAAATGATTTCATCTTTACTCGAACTTTCTACACGACAAAATCAAGAGATAAATGATTTATGTAATTCTTATTTGTGTAATAACTCGAGTCAAGGATTTCAAAATTTGAATTCAATTCAAAATTCAAACGATTATGATTATAACCCATGCCAATTTAGTTTCAAACTCCAAAATGAATTTCAAACTCAACATGAAAATGGGAACAACTTTTCAAACGAATTTGGCAATGGGAATAATCTTAACCATGTTACGAGTGAAAATTTTTGTTCTCAACAAATCCAAATCGAAAATTCTCAATTTAATAATTACAAATTGGATTTTGTTGAACAAATGAATGAAATTTACGATGATCACACGGATTTGTTGTTTGAACTTATGTGAAACAACGTGAACAACAAAATCAAATCTCAACGTGTGATGAGTCAAGTGATAATCCCCCTTGTACCCAAATCGACGATTTTCAAATAACAACTTTTGAATTTGAAAATAACAATCTTAATGAAGTTGTTGAAAACACGGTAATTGAGTTGGATTTCAATTCTTTTGAGGGTGAGAAACTCGATTTAAATTTCGATCTTCCTTTTTCTGAAAATTTAAATACAACAGCTTTGGATTTTGAAATGGATATATGCGATGAAGTTGTTGATAATTCAACAAAGGAAGATGAATTTAACGAACATGAGTTTTATGGAATTTACAAAAATGAGTCATTAAATTTTGATGGGGAGGATTTCGATCACCATTTTGACTTTGAAATCGATAATTTGGAAGAAGTTTTCAATGATAAACTTGAATTTCAATTTGGTGAAAATAAATGTGAATTTCAATCAATCGTTATATCTACCCCAAAAATCACCGAAAATAAAACAACTCGTAAGATTTTTAATAAAACAACATTCGTTTTCCCAATTCCACATTCGACTTCAAAATCTTTTATGGTTTGGTTTTTCGAGCTTAAGCTGTGTCTTGCACATTTGATGAGACAAATGAATCGGTCTTTAGAAGACCGTTTCATGTACTTTTTGACTGTGTACTTTCTCATCTCTTGTAAATAATAATCTTTCATGTAAATATTGGATTTTTATTTTTATTTTTCTCCTTCCACTTGAGTTGACTGTGGGGACACAGTCAAAATCAAGTGTGGGGGGAGACTCATCTTCAATTTTTCTATTTTTCATAGTTTATTTTTGCTTTAAAATTTCAAAAAAAAATCACAAAAACAAATTTTCTTTTGATTTATTTTTAAAGGAAACACTAAGATAAATATATGGTTTTGGTTTATTAAATTGAAATTTTTGAAAATTTATTTGTCTTAACAAAAATAAAAATGAAGTTTGATTACAGATAATAATGGTTTAACTAGTATATAGGAAGATTCATACGTGTTAATTATGAAGTACATCCTAATTGAAAATCTTTGTTTTAAAAAGTGGTTGATTTAAAGTAAAGGATATAACATTTTTTTTGCCTTCTAAGTTAAATGGTGCTAAGATGATTTTGCAGAACTCTCTCTCTCTCTCTCTTTTAAAAAAAAAATATAAAAATAATAACATCCAAGTATTCACTCTCATTTAAAAGTCCTCATTGTTATGCATGAGTGGATTACTTTGAATCTTTGATTATGTGCTTTCATACTCATTTAAAAGTCCTCACGGTTATGCATGTATGGAACACATATATATAAAAAAACAGACTTGATAAAAATCACCTACGGTTGATAGGTGTATGCACGAAAGTGTGTGCACTCGCCATGCTATGTACTCCCCTCACATAAGCCTGAAAGGCAGTGCATGGGTGGTATATATGGCCTCAATTTACCTGGGCTAGGTGTGTAATTTTTCTTGCAAATAATGAGAGAGCAAGCAATTGAAATCCTAGCACTATTTTTACTTAGTTGATTTGATTTGTTATTGAAAAGAAATGAAAATACCACTTTGATAAACTTTGATAATCAACTAAGGATCTATTTCATAGTTACACTTTGTTATTAACCAAAATAACGAGTTAAACTATAGTCTATTTGATATGATAACTTGATTTTTGTTGGAAATTTTGACGAGTAAATGACATAAATTTTCAAGATAATAACCAAAACCTATATTTAACTTATTCGTGTCAATTTAAAAATAAATCCTTTATTTGTAAATATTTTCAAAAATTTGCATTCATATCTTTGTAAATATATCTTGCATTTTGTAAATATTTTCATCCTGCATTTGGATTTTGTGGGTAGTATCCGCTGAAAACCCTCACGAGACAAAACTCGTCCTACTGGGGACACCCAGAGGTTTAACGGCTTATTGCATACGCTCAATGCAATCGTGCTCCCTACGAAAATGGATTTATCTTAGTTTTACTTTATTCGAGGACGAATGAAAAGATAAGTGTGGGAGTATTTGATGTGCACGTAAATGTGCATATTTTTACCACCATATTTAATCTATTTGAATTAAATAAATGATCATATCGGGTATTTTAACTTGTTTTAACCAAAAATTCAAATTATTCCGAATTGTCACATATTCATCTTCATATATGGGCAAAACGGTCATTTGTGTGCATATATTTCTTTGAGAAAAATTGATTGAAAATTTGTATATATTTTTGTAGGATTTTGATCTCAAATAGAAGTGGTTTCATGAAGATATGCATGCACAAAATTAATACAAAGGAATGATGTAACGACCCGCCTTTTTGGACAGTTTAAACCGACGATGAAATACACATGTCGATTCCAAACCGTTCAAAATGGCAGATAGTTATTGGGGTAAATAAGAAAAGAAAAGGAAAGAAATAAAGGAAACGAAACAACACAGAATCTCGCAGCGAAACGATAAAATATAATAGTCAAATAAACAGTTCATGAAGCTGTCTACTATACTTTGACAATTATTTATACAACATTTATTAGAGTTATACATATACAACAGAACAATTTAAATAATGCAGCAGATAGCATGATGCATAGATAATAATAGTAATAGTGTACCAAATTTTCGTCTTCGTCCTCCAGAATAGATCTTCAAAAATCTGAAAACTCAGGACTGACCTGAGCGTAATGAAAAGACAAAACACTCGAGTCAGGACTAAAATATCCTTATGAAGTTAAATCAATCGTAAATAAATATGAGTGTAACGGCGTCAGAGATGTTTACGGGGTTTGACATCTCATATCCAGTGTCAACGTGCGTGCAATAACTCAAGAGATGTTACGGGATTTTCCATCTCTCAAGGATCCGTGAAACTATTTACTATGTAGTAATGTACGCTAAGTAGATAATGCCTATCAGTAATATAAAGTATCAAAATGGCGTTAAGGCGTTACCATAACCCCCTTAACACATTTTATATTCCCAAAAGTATATACAAGACCGTAGTTTCCCCAAAACCGGAAGTCACCAGAGGGCAATCCATATACTCAAGGTACAAATCAAAACGTAGTGGTCGCGAATAGGATAATCAGTATGACAAGGTACATGAGGCGATACCAACTAGGATACTAGTAGTTGCGTGATCCGGACTGATGTTGAGCATAGCCAGCAGCTACCCCAGCACCGCGAAACAACACTCCGAAATCAAGGGGTGCACCCAAATCGCATCACAAATGTAATAGATATGGTATCGAAGAAGTGTGTCCGCTAGAGGTGGCGAACCTCAATGGCCCGGCGCGGCTCCTGTTTTAGTCATGTCAGGGGTCATCCAATAATCGTTCTCTTTCTTCAGTCAACGCGTTCACCAAACCATCCACTTCGTTCTGGATCATCACTCCGCGTATAATAGTTATTAAAGTGGTTTTCGGTATCGACAGAGAGTATGTCCATATCTGATCCCGGTCTCTTTAATAACTACGTATTATTACACCTTTGGCTTTTTTACATTTCAAAACGATTCATAATTGATATCAAAATATCATATTCGCTTCAAAAATCAAAAACATTTCAAATATCCTCATATCTATTGGACTGTAAGATTCCGTTTCAAAAAAAAAACATTTTTCGCATCAATATCTCATTTCGTTTTCGAAATCATTTCGAATTTCAATTTAGGTTGCAACTTCATTAACTCAATTCGTATTTAAATTCAAGATTGAAATATAAACATTTCACCTTATTGACCAGCTTAGGATTTTAGAAAAATAGCTTTAAGTAGTTTAAAAGTAGTTTTAAATAATTAAAATAGTTAAAATACTTGAAAATCTTAAAATGGGATTGAAATAGATAAATTTAGTTTAAAATAATTTAAATTGGGTTAAGTAGATTTAAAATAGATTAAAATAGTTTAAGTATTCGAAATAATTTATATAGCTGAGTAATTTGGAAAACAAAATAAAACAGCTTCAAAACCAATCCATTTCAATTATAACTCCCCAATCCAAATCAATTCCAATTTCCATTCTACCAATTCGATTTCGATTTCAATTCAATCAACGTCAATTTTTACGTCGAATTAATTCAAGTTTCCATTCACCTTTAATTTATTCAATTTCAATTTATATCGATTTTTAGCTTGATTTTTCAAAATATCAATTTATAACACTTAACAAAATTATCCCTCAATATTCAAATTTAAATCCAAATTCAAATATGATTCAATTCCAAGCTCATTTCAAAATATCATTTTTATGTCACTTTTACTTGGTAAGATTTAAAGCTCAATTTAATGTTCAATCTTTAAAACAAATAAATTTCCGACATTCAATCATATCCAAATTTTAAATCTCAAAGTCTCCACTTAAATTTTATTCAACAATTTCTTTTAACCAAAATTTTATTTCAACATTCCAAACTCAATTTTTTCGATGAATTCAATTTCTATAAATCGATTTCTATTTAAAACTTTTAAATCAAAACATTTAAATAAATTACAAATCGACGATTTCAAAAATTATTAATTTTGCCAGTTCGGTGTCCGTATATAATTTTCTATCCTATGGCCAAATAATTATTTATTTCAATTAAATGTCAGGGATGAATATATATCACTTAAATTAAATCACGGTATCATATGTATGCATAACAGGATATATATATAAGCAAATAAACATCCAAACATTCAATTATCAACCAATAGCATCCATCAAAATACATCATCCAATAAACAATACAATTCATGGCAGTTTCATAGTTCAATGTCAGGTAATTAAATCGCTATTCAATTTCAATTTTAAATTTCCAATTTAACTGTCAATTAAATTTTCAATGGTTAATTCAAATGACAAGCTATATGACAATTAAATTTTTATCAAACAACGACAAATAAAATCATAACACTTCATAATATCAAATTTAACCAGCATAAAGATATTTAGTACGTTGTGAGCGTTATAAAACACTCACCTTGATTTTAATGCAGTTCCAGCGTTTTATTTCGAATAAAATTAAACGAGCGTTTAATTTCACCCGAAATTCAAACTAGCTCCAAATGACTCCAAACCAGTTTCATTTCGAAGCCCTCGTCACTACGATCGCAACGCAAAAAGTTTCGTCTCAATCGGACCTCGTATGTAAGAGTTATACATTTTATAAGTTATCGTCATCCGAATTTTATAAACACTTTATATTATAATTAAACGAATTCATACCCAAGCAAATGAGGCCCAGCCCACTAACTCCATCTTCCCCAAAGCAATGCCTGTAGCCATTTCTTGTGCACAACACCATGGTCGTGCACCATCCTTCATGGATACGGAGCTAGACAACTCCGTTCAACGAACCGATAGCGCCATTGATCCTCTCTCCCGAATCTCCACCTCCCCGAACCATCCCCTTCGAGCTTGGCCTCCAGGATCAAAACGCGACAATCACATCCCCCTCTCGTCCACGCGCAGGTCGCACCCCTCTAAACGCCGCCGCTCGCTCCCAAACTCGGCTCCTAGGTGCTATTTTCGATGACGAACTCAAATCCAAGCTCCGTTTCGCGAATCGAAGCCTGCATCCTCAACAAATCATAACCCTAGTTTCAAACCCCTCATGCCTTCACTGTCGCACTCCCCAACTCCCAGTCGCACCAGGCCAAAAGCATATAGGATCGAAGCAAACGATGAAATAGGATTTTTAGAGAAGGTTTCATGATTTTTAATCGAGTATTGGAGGAGAAAGATTTTTTTTTTTTGAAGTTGGATTTATTTTCTCACTGCTTGAAGCTCGCGTGCAGATATTAAAAGGGAACGAGAAGCTTTTGCGTGTTGAATGGGTCAAAGGTACAGTGAAAAGATGGGATAGCAGCTGAAAAGGAGATTTGACTAATTAAAATATTTATTTAAATTTCAAAATACCTCGATCCACGCAACTCGAAATCTCGAACCCCTATCAAGACGTGCCGCTAGGAGTTTATAATGTTATACCCCTATTCCGGACGCAATGGAGAAGGTTTCGGAAGCTAATTCGATCGTATGCGCGAGTTACGGAAATAAACGATCTAATTTAAATTAAACCGATTTAACGAATTTCTAGGCGTTTTGGCTTGCCCCGGACAAATGGTAAATCCGATTGACTTGAAATTTGAAACCTTACAATAATATCACATTACGGATCCGATGAAACTGGTTTCATTGAAATCCGAGACCGTTTGAAAAATGACTATTTTAACTCGCCAAATTAATATTAAAACAATTTCAACGCGTTTCGAGCTGCCACGGTCAAACGACAACTCCGATTGCTACGAAAATTGAAATCCGATAATAACTAACTATTACGAATCCAATGGAACTAGTTTCGTCCAATTCTGAGACTGTACAAAAATTGGCTATTTTTCAGTCGATAATTAAATATTAAAATATTCAATTTTCACAAATAAATTTTAAATTCAGTTTTAAAAGTTCTATAACATCACTATAACTCCAACATGATAAAATAAAATTTTACAAATCATTTTTAATCATATTAAACCCGTTATTCAATTTATCCAATAAATTTCAATTTTAAAATCTTATTAACTCCATTAAAATCCAAATATAACTTACATTCACTTTGGAAACCAATTTGAGTCATATTAAATCAAATTTCAAATATTCATTCTATTTTCATATATTAAATTTCAATATCAAATTAATCATATCAAATTCGAAATTTAATTTATTCAAACATTTGTAATATTAGATTTAACAAATTTTATTATTCTTGAATCACTATCTTTTGAGATATTCAAAACGAACTTAAAAAATTAACTTTTGAAATGAATTAAAATTATAGAACAACAATTTCCATTATACGGTTATTCAATTCCCATTATTAAATTATTCAATAAATTCCAGATATTAAATTTAAACAATTTCGATTATCCAATAATTCATTATCTTTTGAAATATTGAAATTAAACTTATAAGATTCAACCTTTAAAACCAATTCACATTTTAGAACACTATTTTCATTTTACAGTTATTCAATTATTCAATAAGCTTAAATATTTAATTTAAACAATTTACCCGTTCAATATTCAATATTTGACTTTAAATAGATTTTACATATCAATCAATTTCTCTATTTATACCCAATGAATTCCATATTTATTATCCTATTCAACTCTTGATTTCAAAGGCATTCACTAAGTAGCTTTTATTTTCCATTACTTGGATAATTATTGTCGTAATTCATTCCAGTTATTATTATTCTAAACGAATTAAAAAAAAATTCTAACATTAAACCACGAAATCTTTTAAATTAGCTATTTTAATTATCGAAAATTTACGGGTCGTTACACTCTCCTCCACTCAAAACTTTTCGTCCCCGAAAAGGAAAAAGAAGGGAAAAGGAACTAAGTATATAATTCAACATTAGATATATTTTATTCAAAGTTACCTACTTATAAACAATGAAATTCCATCTATAAAGTCATTACTACACTTTTACTAAGTTATTCCAAACGCCTTTCTAACTTTAAAAGTTAGTTATCAAAACAAGTTATAAAAATTTTAAAACTTGAAAAATTTTCTAACACCCGGATTTTACGGAAAATTTCGGCAGAGTCTCCTTTGCGCGGCTCGATCGGTACAACTACAAAACGCCTCTACGGGCCCCAAACCAACAAAAGAAAATCCAAAAGCCAAGTGGCTCATCAAAAATCACCAAATCCAATGATAAAATAAACATGTACCTTATATTATTTTTTATTAGCGAGCATATACGAATAATATAGCGCAAAAGCGAGCTCCAAATGCGAAGCAAGCGCAATCCGCACCTACTAAACACTCAACAAACTATGAGAAACATGCATATATGAAAATAATATCAATATACATCATATAACAACATAACAACTACATGTGCCAACATAGCAAGTGCAACAAAACAACAAATGCAACCATCAATCAACTATCATCCAACAAATCCATAACCAATCAATATGAATTCACTTCTCATTAATATTTATTGACTTGGTTTCAATTTTAATCACAGTTGATTCATTTACGTTGGATTTTACTAACATTCATTCTCAATTCAATTGGTTAACATTCCCAAATTTAGATTTACATTAGTTCACTTCCAATTTGAATCAACTAAATTCTATTTAAATTCATTTAACTTCCAATTTGATTTCAGTGATTTATAGCTTCCAATTTCATTAACACTTAATGAATTATATAAAATCAACTAACAATCATGTAACAACCAAATCATACCCAATATAACCAAATTATTAATTTTACATTCAATTTGGTTTATCTCTTTTATATATATATATATATCATGTTATATAATTTTAAAAGAATCATTTTATATTTGGCATCTAAAATTTCTAATATTAACTTTAATTAAGTCCGTAAGCCGTATATATATCATCCGTGAGCAATATAAATCTAATCGTTTATTCGATCACACAATTTCACTTCCAACTAGTATCGTTCACACGACTCTCTAGTGCGGACTCAGATTTGGTTCCTTGATTGGAAACTATTACTCTCCTTGCATAGCCATATACTATGATAGAGAATTCCAGAATCACATTAAAAATCCATATCTAGGGTTCGCCGTCGAAAATCGAGTGAAAAATCCTAACTTGGATCGATATAAATCATCTCGAAATTTTGTGCTCGAATTTTGGATCAAATCGTTATGAAAATAAAATAATATACGTACAATCTCACGTATTATCTTCCAATGGATTTCTATCCAATTTATCTATACTAAATTATTTTATTGACTTCTATATTTTTCTTAATTTCTCACAATCCATTATTCAGTTAGTATATTCATTTCTTTACATAGCATATTCTTTAACATTATCTTTTCTCAAACATCATATCAAAGAATTTGCTTACTCAAGTTCATTTAAACATTCTATATAATATAATTAAATACAATTTCATTTTCCAATTGATTCTTAGCTATACCAAATTCTTTTGCTTTCATTTACTTCAATTTCATAATTTTAGTTAATAACAAATTTATTTATGGAACATCTTATTAATCATCACTTTAGTTTATTAATCATCCTATGAAAGTCTAACTTTTCATATATGACTTTTCTTAGTTTACGGTTATCTCAAAGTTACAATTTCAAAAATTTTCTCTATGCAATTTATATTTATTTTCTATAACCAATTTACAAAGATATTATACAATTCATTTGTCTTCTTTCTTAAGTTCACTTACTTGTTCCATTTATCCATTCATCATTTCAGGTTATATTTAAGTATATAACATTTTTATCACAACCAAATTTTCATTTATGTACATTTTAATTCCTTTTTAGTTTTCCTTACTTGTATACTTCAATTATTTTCAGGTTCTTTTTATTTGTACAATATCTCATTACATATCCAAAACATTATTTCAACTTCTTAATATTTGGTAAGTCATATTATATGTTATTAGAACGCAAATTCGGTATTATACAAATTTATAGAATTTCATTTTTCTTGATTAGAATGTACACAAATTTGATTTATTTAAATCCTCTTTACCTTTCAACTTTAAAGTTTTCCCAAACAATAGCTTAGATATCCAAATCCTCTTATTTTATAAATTTTGGTTATTCACATTTCATTCAAACTATTTGAAAATTTCTAATTAACATAACTTAGAATTTTAAATGCCCAGTTCTTTTCAAATCGTTTGAAATAAACATATATACTTATATCTTTAATATATCAAATCATACCTTTGGAGTTTAAACCATAACCCATTTACCCAAAATAATTTCGATAAAACAAAGCTTCTTAGAAGTCTCCCCCACTTTGAGACTCAAAAATGAACGTCGATGATGCTGCGCAGTCATCACCGAAATTATTTTCCAGCGACAGAAGAGAGGGGTTCTTAATTCATTCCTTCTTAAAAATCCTTTCATAATATTTCCTATAAATATTTTCCAACTAATATTACCATATATTTCTTCAAAACTTTGAGAACCATTTTCAAAATCTCCAGGTCTTAAATTCAATTTTTTTTCAATCTAATTCTATTTTAATTCATAAGTCACCTTTATAAAATATTCTTATAGGATTTTCTTTCTTAAAACATCCCACAAGTGTTTTATTATAGTCCATTTTGTAGTTCACCTTATTTATTTAAATTACAATATCCGATTAATGTTAATAGCCAATATTTCATTTCCAACAACCAAATAAGCTAGATTGATCACAATAAATTTCGAAATAAATTCTTTATATACAAAATATAATTAGGGAAAAATTATTTCATTTACCCAATTTCAAAACAATACTATGTCGAATTGTTCTGTTTAAGTGTTTAGAGATCCCTGTTAATGACGTTAATTACACGTATTGACCAGAATCCATAAGCCACTCAACAAATCAACCGACACAATATAAAACATTTTATATCACTAACAAATACACTCTCTCATATACACTTAACTCATTCATATAGTTTACCTCTATTTCAATGAGTTATTCCCCACTAGAGCCAAGGTTTATCGCTAAACCAAAGCTCTGATACCAACTGTAACGACCCGCCTTTTTGGACAGTTTAAACCGACGATCAAATACACATGTCGATTCCAAGCCGTTCAAAATGGCAGATAGTTATTGGGGTAAATAAGAAAAGGAAAGGAAAGAAATAAAGGAAACGAAACAACACAGAATCTCGCAGCGGAACGATAAAATATAATAGTCAAATAAACAGTTCATGAAGCTGTCTACTATACTTTGACAATTATTTATACAACATTTATCAGAGTTATACATATACAACAGAACAATTTAAATAATGCAGCAGATAGCATGATGCACAGATAATAATAGTAATAGTGTACCAAATCTTCATCTTCGTCCTCCAGAATAGATCTTCAAAAATCTGAAAACTCAGGACTGACCCGAGCGTAATGAAAAGACAAAACACTCGAGTCAGGACTAAAATATCCTTATGAAGTTAAATCAATCGTAAATAAATATAAGTGTAACGGCGTTAGAGATGTTTACGGGGTTTGACATCTCATATCCAGTGTCAACATGCGTGCAATAACTCAAGAAATGTTACGGGATTTTCCATCTCTCAAGGATCCGTGAAACTATCTACTATGTAGTAATGTACGCTAAGTAGATAATGCCTATCAGTAATATAAAGTATCAAAATGGCGTTAAGGCGTTACCATAATCCCCCTTAACACATTTTATATTTCCAAAAGCATATACAAGACCGTAGTTTCCCCAAAACCGGAAGTCACCAGAGGGCAATTCATATGCTCAAGGTACAAATTAAAACGTAGTGGTCGCGAATAGGATAATCAGTATGACAAGGTACATGAGGCGATACCAACTAGGATACTAGTAGTTGCGTGATCCGGACTGATGTTGAGCATAGCCAGCAGCTACCCCAGCACCGCGAAACAACACTCCGAAATCAAGGGGTGCACCCAAATCGCATCACAAATGTAATAGATATGGTATCGAAGAAGTGTGTCCGCTAGAGGTGGCGAACCTCAATGGCCCGGCGCGGCTCCTGTTTTAGTCATGTCAGGGGTCATCCAATAATCGTTCTCTTTCTTCAGTCAACGCGTTCACCAAACCATCCACTTCGTTCTGGATCATCACTCCGCGTATAATAGTTATTAAAGTGGTTTTCGGTATCGACAGAGAGTATGTCCGTATCTGATCCCTGTCTCTTTAATAACTACGTATTATTACACCTTTGGCTCTTTTACATTTCAAAACGATTCATAATTGATATCAAAATATCATATTCGCTTCAAAAATCAAAACCATTTCAAATATCCTCATATCTATTGGACTGTAAGATTCCGTTTCAAAAAAAAAACATTTTTCGCATCAATATCTCATTTCGTTTTCGAAATCATTTCGAATTTCAATTTAGGTTGCAACTTCATTAACTCAATTCGTATTTAAATTCAAGATTGAAATATAAACATTTCACCTTATTGACCAGCTTAGGATTTTAGAAAAATAGCTTTAAGTAGTTTAAAAGTAGTTTTAAATAATTAAAATAGTTAAAATACTTGAAAATCTTAAAATGGGTTTGAAATAGATAAATTTAGTTTAAAATAATTTAAATTGGGTTAAGTAGATTTAAAATAGATTAAAATAGTTTAAGTATTCAAAATAATTTATATAGCTGAGTAATTTGGAAAACAAAATAAAACAGCTTCAAAACCAATCCATTTCAATTATAACTCCCCAATCCAAATCAATTCCAATTTCCATTCTACCGATTCAATTTCGATTTCAATTCAATCAACGTCAATTTTTACTTCGAATTAATTCAAGTTTCCATTCACCTTTGATTTATTCAATTTCAATTTATATCGATTTTTAGCTTGATTTTTCAAAATATCAATTTATAACACTTAACAAAATTATCCCCCAATATTCAAATTTAAATCCAAATTCAAATATGATTCAATTCCAAGCTCATTTCAAAATATCATTTTTATGTCACTTTTACTTGGTAATATTTAAAGCTCAATTTAATGTTCAATCTTTAAAACAAATAAATTTCCGACATTCAATCATATCCAAATTTTAAATCTCAAAGTCTCCACTTAAATTTTATTCAACAATTTCTTTTAACCAAAATTTTATTTCAACATTCCAAACTCAATTTTTTCGATGAATTCAATTTCTATAAATCGATTTCTATTTATAACTTTTAAATCAAAACATTTAAATAAATTTCAAATCGACGATTTCAAAAATTATTAATTTAGCCAGTTCGGTGTCCGTATATAATTTTCTATCCTATGGCCAAGTAATTATTTATTTCAATTAAATGTCAGGGATGAATATATATCACTTAAATTAAATCACGGTATCATATATATGCATAACAGGATATATATATATATATATATATATATATATATATATATATATATAAGCAAATAAACATCCAAACATTCAATTATCAACCAATAGCATCCATCAAAATACATCATCCAATAAACAATACAATTCATGGCAGTTTCATAGTTCAATGTCAGGTAATTAAATCGCAATTCAATTTCAATTTTAAATTTCCAATTTAACTGTCAATTAAATTTTCAATGGTTAATTCAAATGACAAGCTATATGACAATTAAATTTTTATCAAACAACGACGAATAAAATCATAACACTTCATAATATCAAATTTAACGAGCATAAAGAAATTTAGTACGTTGTGAGCGTTATAAAACACTCACCTTGATTTTAATGCAGTTCCAGCGTTTTATTTCGAATAAAATTAAACGAGCGTTTAATTTCACCCGAAATTCAAAATAGCTCCAAACGACTCCAAACCAGTTTCCTTTCGAAGCCCTCGTCACTACGATCGCAACGCAAAAAGTTTCGTCTCAATCGGACCTCGTATGTAAGAGTTATACATTTTATAAGTTATCGTCCTCCGAATTTTATAAACACTTTATATTATAATTAAACGAATTCATACCCAAGCAAATGAGGCCCAGCCCACTAACTCCATCTTCCCCAAAGCAATGCCTGTAGCCATTTCTTGTGCACAACACCATGGCCGTGCACCATCCTTCATGGATATGGAGCTAGACAACTCCGTTCAACGAACCGATAGCGCCATTGACCCTCTCTCCCGAATCTCCACCTCCCCGAACCATCCCCTTCGAGCTCAGCCTCCAGGATCAAAACGCGACAATCACATCCCCCACTCGTCCACGCACAGGTCGCACCCCTCCAAACGCCGCCGCTCGCTCCCAAACTCGGCTCCTAGGTGCTATTTTCGATGACGAACTCAAATCCAAGCTCCGTTTCGCGAATCGAAGCCTGCATCCTCAACAAATCCTAACCCTAGTTTCAAACCCCTCACGCCTTCACTGTCGCACTCCCCAACTCCCAGTCGCACCAGGCCAAAAGCATATAGGATCGAAGCAAACGATGAAATAGGATTTTTAGAGAAGGTTTCGTGATTTTTAATCGAGTATTCGAGGAGAAAGAATTTTTTTTTTGAAGTTGGATTTATTTTCTCACTGCCTGAAGCTCGCGTGCAGATATTAAAAGGGAATGAGAAGCTTTTGCATGTTAAATGGGTCAAAGGTACAGTGAAAAGATGGGATAGCAGCTGAAAAGGAGATTTGACTAATTAAAATATTTATTTAAATTTCAAAATACCTCGATCCACGCAACTCGAAATCTCGAACCCCTATAAAGACGTGCCGCTAGGCGTTTATAATGTTATACCCCTATTCCGGACGCAATGGAGAAGGTTTCGGAAGCTAATTTGATCGTATGCGCGAGTTACGGAAATAAACGATCTAATTTAAATTAAACTGATTTAACGAATTTCTAGGCGTTTTGGCTTGCCCCGGACAAATGGTAAATCCGATTGACTTGAAATTTGAAACCTTACAATAATATCACATTACGGATCCGATTAAACTAGTTTCGTCGAAATCCGAGACCGTTTGAAAAATGACTATTTTAACTCGCCAAATTAATATTAAAACAATTTCAACGCGTTTCGAGCTGCCACGGTCAAACGACAACTCTGATTGCTACGAAAATTGAAATCCAACAATAACTAACTATTACGAATCCAATGGAACTAGTTTCGTCCAATTCTGAGACTGTTCGAAAATTGGCTATTTTTCAGTCGATAATTAAATATTAAAATATTCAATTTTCACAAATAAATTTTAAATTCGGTTTTAAAAGTTCTATAACATCACTATAACTCCAACATGATAAAATAAAATTTTACAAATCATTTTTAATCATATTAAACCCGTTATTCAATTTATTCAATAAATTTCAATTTTAAAATCTTATTAACTCCATTAAAATCCAAATATAACTTACATTCACTTTGGAAACCAATTTGAGTCATATTAAATCAAATTTCAAATATTCACTCTATTTTCATATATTAAATTTCAATATCAAATTAATCATAACAAATTCGAAATTTAATTTATTCAAACATTTGTAATATTAGATTTAACAAATTTTATTATTCTTGAATCACTATCTTTTGAGATATTCAAAACGAACTTAAAAAATTAACTTTTGAAACGAATTAAAATTATAGAACAACTATTTCCATTATACGGTTATTCAATTCCCATTATTAAATTATTCAATAAATTCCAAATATTAAATTTAAACAATTTCGATTATCCAATAATTCATTATCTTTTGAAATATTGAAATTAAACTTATAAGATTCAACCTTTAAAACCAATTCACAATTTAGAACACTATTTTCATTTTACAGTTATTCAATTATTCAATAAGCTTAAATATTTAATTTAAACAACTTACCTGTTCAATATTCAATATTTGATTTTAAATAGATTTTACTTATCAATCAATTTCTCTATTTATACCCAATGAATTCCATATTTATTATCCTATTCAACTCTTGATTTCAAAGGCATTCACTAAGTAGCTTTTATTTTCCATTACTTGGATAATTATTGTCGCAATTCATTCCAGTTATTATTATTCTAAACGAATTACAAAAAAAATTTCTAACATTAAACCACGAAATCTTTTAAATTAGCTATTTTAATTATCGAAAATTTACGGGTCGTTACAAATGAAGATGGAAATAATTCAAAGTGAAGAACATGGAGGACCCCACCTACCCACCTACCTTAATTTACAAATTAAAGGCTAATGCACATGCTTTTGGAGTTAATGGCTTCATGTACACTTAATGGGGGATTAAGACATGTTAATGATTACTTGGCCTCCACAGTTCCTAAGGGGCATTTTGGGCATTCCCAAAAAAATGAATTAGGGTTTTAACACTTGTATAAATACCCCTTATGTTTCATGTAGCCATCTTCCTCTTAGTTAGCTAGTTTTAGTTTAGAAAATAAATCAAAGCTCTCTTTCTTTCCATGGCTACTTAGCCATTTTTATTTTATGTAATCTTTTTTATGCAACTTCAATATATGTTCTTTTTCTTTTCATGCTTATTTACTTTCATGTTGTAGCATAGATCTCTTCTCTTTTATGCAAGTAGAATAATTTTTCCTTTCATTTTTCTCTCTTTTTCCTCTTCTTTTTATTCAATGTTGTTTGCTTCATTTGTTCATATGATGACAAATATGAGAGGCTAAACCCCTTCAATTTAGGGTAATGAAGCTCTCTAATCATGTAGCTTCAACTTAATTTGATGTTTATGCTCTCTTTTTATTCTTAATGAGAATGATTGAAGTGGTTTAATGATGTTATTTAGCTTTGCATTTGATAGTCTATGTTGTTCATAACAAATAGGCTATGCTTAAACAAACAAAACACAAATTGCCTCTTCATCTACATATGATTATGGCAAAGAAGTGATTGTTGAAATTAAAATTTGATGGCTTATATCTCTAATTAATAGTTAATAGGCCATGCTTAAAATAGATTTTGCTTTCAACTGAGTTGTCATATGTTATGAGATTTAAAAGTGTATTAGTGGTTGTGTTATAGTTTGATGGTTTATATTAAGCTAATTAATAGCATAAGTATACCATGCTTATGATAAGCACATCAACTAATTCACTAATGACAAGAGAAGAGAGGTCATAACTTCATTTTGTTGATTTATGTGATTTAGAAAGTGGAAATTGCCTCTAAATTGTCATTTAACTTTCATATTTTTATCTATTTTTCTTTTGCTAGTTTTTGTTAGTTTCTCACATTTTTAGCTAATCACACTTTCAAGTTTGGTTAATTTGATTGAATATAATTTTAAAATCATCAAGTCCCTACGGATCGACCCGTATTCACCGCGTGCTACATTCGCACACCGTGCGCTTGCAGTTATTTTTAATTTAAATTCGTTTGATGGTATTCTAACTCGATAGAATTTCCGTCGGCGAACACATATGGCATTCTAGATTAGGGCATGTTAATTTTGATACACTGCGAAAAATGATTAATCTAGAATGTATACCAGAATGTAACATAGACTCCAACTATAAATGTTAAGTTTGTGCAGAAGCAAAATTGACAAGAACCTCGTTTCATCATGTTGAACGAGAAACTGAACCTCTAGACCTTATACACACTGATGTATGTGATTTGAAAATGTGTCAAACTAGAGGAGGAAAAAGATATTTCATTACGTTTATTGATGATTGTACTAGGTACTGCTATGTGTATCTCCTTAGAAGCAAGGATGAAGCATTCGATATGTTTAAACAGTATAAAGCAGAAGTTGAGAATCAACTCAACCGGAAAATTAAAGCTTTAAGAAGTGATAGAGGAGGAGAATATGAATTTCCTTTTGAGGAATTCTGCGCTGAGCACGGTATTATACACCAAACTACAGCACCGTATTCACCTCAATCCAACGGTATAGCCGAACGGAAAAATAGAACTCTTAAAGAAATGATGAATGCTTTATTAATCAGTTTTGGCTTGCCAGATAACATTTGGGGAGAAGCTATTCTTTTGGCAAACCATATTTTAAATAAAATACCACGAAAGAAAACATCCAAGTCTCCTCACGAACTTTGGAAAAATAGACCGGCATCCTACAAATACTTAAAAGTGTGGGGATGTCTTGCCAAAGTAGAGATACCTAAACCAAAGAAGGTCAAGATAGGACCAAAAACAATTGATTGTGCATTCATTGGATATGCACAAAACAGTGCTACTTATCGATTTTTAGTACACAAATCTGAAATTGATGATATTCATGAAAATACCATCATTGAGTCGAGAAATGCAAGATTTTTCGAACATATATTCCCTTTAAAGCAGGGCACTGACAGCGATACTCATAAGAGACCAAGGGAAGATGAAATCTCCAATTCTCTTGAGGATACTGAAGACAACCTTCAGCAAATAAGTGCTGATCAACAAGTGGAGGAACCAAGGAGAAGTAAAAGGTCTAGAACCTCAAAAACCTTTGGACCGGACTTCTATACCTTTATGTTAGAAGATGATCCGTTGACATACAAACAAGCTATGTCCTCCAGCGATGCCCCTTACTGGAAAGAGGCTATTAACAATGAGATAAAATCCATTATGGCTAATCATACCTGGGAATTAGTTGATTTACCTCAAGGATGCAAGATCTTAGGTAATAAATGGATATTTAAGAAGAAATTGAAACCTGATGGTTCAATAGACATGTACAAAGCTCGTCTTGTAGTCCAAGGATTCAGACAAAAGGAAGAAATAGACTATTTTGATACATATTCACCAGTGACGAGGATAACATCCATTAGGATGCTTATTGCAATTGCATCCATACTTGATTTAGAAATACATCAAATGGATGTAAAAACTGCATTTTTGAATGGTGACCTAGAGGAAGAAATATATATGAAGCAGCCTGAAGGGTTTCTGAGCTATGGAAAGGAAAATATAGTATGCAAATTACTAAAGTCGCTTTATGGCCTTAAACAAGCTCCAAAACAATGGCATGAGAAATTTGATGAAACTATGTTATCAAATGGATTCACAATAAATGAATCAGATAAATGTGTCTACATGAAACACACACATTTAGGATATGTCATTGTTTGTCTTTATGTTGATGACCTGTTGATCCTAGGAAATAACAAAGCCATAATAACATCTACAAAGAATATGTTATCCTCTAGATTTGATATGAAAGACCTGGGGCTGGCTGATGTGATATTGGGTGTCAAAATTTTGAGAACACCAAAGGGATATGCATTATCCCAATTAGATTACATCGGTAAGATACTTGAAAAATTCAAGCAATATAATATAACTATTGCAAAATCACCCGTAGATATGAACCAAAATTGGTTAAAGAACACTGGTGATGGTATCTACCAGCATGAATATTCTCGTATACTAGGAAGTATCATGTATGTTATGAACTGCACTAGGCCAGATATCGCATACGATGTAAGTAAGCTGAGTAGATTTACCAGCAATCCTGGTAAACATCAATGGAAAGCGATAATCAGAGTTCTAGGATACCTAAAGTATACACAGAACTATGGTATACACTATACAAACTACCCTTCAACAGTGGAAGGATACAGTGATACCAACTGGATAACTGGATCACAAGATACAAAGTCTACAAGTGGATATGTGTTCACATTAGGAAATGGAGCAATATCATGGAAATCATCCAAACAGACTTGTATAGCTAGATCTACGATGGAATCAGAGTTTATTGCACTAGATAAGACCGTAGAAGAAGCAGACTGGCTTCGAAGTTTCTTGGAAGATATTCCAAATTGGAGCAAACCTATGCCTCCAATATGTATACATTGTGATAGTCAATCAGCAATTGGAAGAGCTAATAGTACACTATACAATGGTAAATCTAGGCATATTCGTCGTAGACATAAAACAATTAGACAACTTCTCTCTAACGGAGTTATCACTATAGACTACATAAGGTCAAAAGATAACATAGCGGATCCACTAACTAAAGGCTTGCCAAGAGAGAAAGTTCAAACCTTATCGATGGGAATGGGGTTAAGGCCCATAGAATAAAAGTTTTTTTTTTAATGGAAACCCCGCCTAGTTGACTGAAGATCCCAAGATCTAGGTTCAAAGGGACAACTAAGTTTAAGAGAAACTTGACAGCACTGTTACACTCAAACCATCCTATGATAAGTCAGTGCCTTGTTTGTTGGAAAAATAGGATAAGTATTGATACTTTTAATGATGTCTGCACTTACGGAATTGTGAATACCCTTTACAGAATCACCTACGTAAGTGCGAAGGCGCCGCTTCAAAGAGAATTATAAGGCCAAATTCTCTAAGCACTTATGATACCAGGCGGGTGTTCAAGGCAAAAATAAACACATACAGAGAACGAAGGATTATAAGAAACATTTGTCGTGTGTTATCTATTGTAGAATTACACAAAAGGCTTACAGTTCAAGGACATTCTATGTCTACTGATTCGCCTGTAATTCAAATAGGTAAACACTAGAAAAGTTCAAGGCCTCTGTGCTACTTTAACCGATACGATAAATGGTTCGTGAAACTAAGAACAACTGTTCATTCATGTGGGGGACTGTTAGAAATGAATGAATGAGGAAGTGGGGAAGAGGAAGAATAAAAGTGTGTATTGAAACAAAGTCCTACATCATGGGATATTTGTTTCAATATCACCTTATATATCACAACCCATTATACTAATTCAAAAGAAAAGAAGAAGGTGACATGAAGACTTGTGGCAATGTAGGCTTTGGGCCTTCATATTAAATTTAAAATGTCAATTAAGTTTTATCTCAAATTCTGTTCCTTCTTCCTCCAACATCTCTTTGTTCTGGTGTTATAATCTCTTTAGTTCGTCGGCGCTCCGTCTGCAACCACACTGCGGGGCTGGTCCGTTTCATCCTGGAGAACAAATTTCTAACACCCGTGAAACTTCGTACGGCGACAATATTGTTTCAAGGAAACAGTTTCTACTGGACTCGGACTCTTTAACCGGTAATGCTTTTCATACGGATCTACTCAGGCATTTTTGCGTTACAATTTATCAAAATTAGTGACCGTTTTTGCCGTTACTACTGCGGTATTATTTTGTAACTGTTATTGAAGTTACAGTTGGTTTTGTAACGCTTTACGGTAGTTGCGAATAACAATCTTGAAACAATATTATTGTTGTTAGGCGACGATGTCACAAAACAGCAACAATAACGCCGCACCAACTCAGACGGTGACAAATGTTCAGTCGGCGCCTCTGCTTCCGACAATGGCACTGTCTCATGGAGAAAGGCCAGAAAAGTTCAACGGGACGGACTTCAAACGTTGGCAACAGAAGATGTTGTTTTATCTAACAACATTAGGCCTCGTCAAATTTCTAACCGAGGATGCTCATGAAGTTTGCGAACTCGAACCCGATGCAATCAAAGTGGAGGCCGCAAATTTCTGGAAAAATTCTGACTTTATGTGTAAAGCTATATTCTGAATGGTCTGGATAATAGCCTCTATAATGTCTATTGTACTGTTGCAACATCCAAGGAACTCTGGACGGCCTTCGACCGAAAGTACAAAACTGAAGATGCAGGCATGAAGAAATTCATCGCTGGCAAATTTCTCGACTTCAAAATGGTAGATTCAAAGACCGTGATCAACCGGACTCAAGAAATACAACTGATCATCCGTCAACTGCATGATGAAGGGATGATACTTAGCGAATCTTTCCAGGTTGCCGCAACCATTGAGAAACTTCCTCCATCGTGGAAGGACTTCAAAAATTACCTTAAGCATAAGCGTAAGGAAATGACAATGGAAGAACTCATAGTTCGTCTGCGAATAGAGGAAGCTAATAGAAATTCTGAGAAAAAGATCTCTCAGAATATGGATGCCAAAGCAAATGTTGTTGAGTCAGATAAACCTAACAAGAGAAAACGCGAGAATGTGCCTCAGAAGTCGATGAAGAAATTTCAGGGTTCTTGCCATAACTGTGGAAAGAAGGGGCATAAAGCAGCCGAATGTCGCGCTCCCAAAAAGAAGAAATTAGAAGCAAATACGGCTGAAGTTATAAATGGCATTTCTGATATGGATTTATGTGCAGTAATATCAGAATGCAACCTTGTTGGTAATTCAAGGGAATGGTTTGTAGACAAAGGTGCCACTCGACACATATGTGCTAATAAGTGGATGTTTACGACTTATAAAACTGCAACTGATGATGAACAACTTTTCATGGGCAATTCATCTACATCAAAGGTCGAAGGCAAGGGAAAAGTTGTGCTGAAACTAACTTCTGGAAAAGAGCTTACTTTGAGTGATGTTCTTCACGTTCCAGAAATCCGCAAGAATTTGATATCAGGGTCCTTGCTTAGCAAGCATGGGTTCAAATTAACCTTTGTATCCGATAAGTTTGTATTATCAAAGAATGGAGTGTATGTAGGAAGAGGATATGTATGTGATGGTTTATTCAAGGCAAATGTAATAACTATTGTACCAAACATTGATATGAATAAAAGTGAATCTTCTGCATATATTGTTGACTCTTCTAACATATGGCATTCTAGATTAGGGCATGTTAATTTTGATACACTGCGAAAAATGATTAATCTAGAATGTATACCAAAATGTAACATAGACTCCAACTATAAATGTCAAGTTTGTGCAGAAGCAAAATTGACAAGAACCTCGTTTCATCATGTTAAACGAGAAACTGAACCTCTAGACCTTATACACACTGATGTATGTGATTTGAAAATGTGTCAAACTAGAGGAGGAAAAAGATATTTCATTACATTTATTGATGATTGTACTAGGTACTGCTATGTGTATCTCCTTAGAAGGAAGGATGAAGCATTCGATATGTTTAAACAGTATAAAGCAGAAGTTGAGAATCAACTCAACAGGAAAATTAAAGCTTTAAGAAGTGATAAAGGAGGAGAATATGAATTTCCTTTTGAGGAATTCTGTGCTGAACACGGTATTATACACCAAACTACAGCACCATATTCACCTCAATCCAACGATATAGCCGAACGGAAAAATAGAACTCTTAAAGAAATGATGAATGCTTTATTAATCAGTTCTGGCTTGCCAGATAACTTTTGAGGAGAAGCTATTCTTTCGGCAAACCATATTTTAAATAAAATACCACGAAAGAAAACATCCAAGTCTCCTCACGAACTTTGGAAAAATAGACCATCCTACAAATACTTAAAAGTGTGGGGGTGTCTTGCCAAAGTAGAGATACCTAAACCAAAGAAGGTCAAGATAGGACCAAAAACAATTAATTGTGTATTCATTGGATATGCACAAAACAGTGCTGCTTATCGATTTTTAGTACACAAATCTGAAATTGATGATATTCATGAAAATACCATCATTGAGTCGAGAAATGCAAGATTTTTCGAACATATATTCCCTTTAAAGCAGGGCACCGACAGCGATACTCATAAGAGACCAAAGGAAGATGAAATCTCCAATTCTCTTGAGGATACTGAAGACAACCTTCAGCAAATAAGTGCTGATCAACAAGTGGAGGAACCAAGGAGAAGTAAAAGGTCTAGAACCTCAAAAACCTTTGGACCGGACTTCTATACCTTTATGTTAGAAGATGATCCGTTGACATACAAACAAGCTATGTCCTCCAGCGATGCCCCTTACTGGAAAGAGGCTATTAACAATGAGATAAAATCCATTATGGCTAATCATACCTCGGAATTAGTTGATTTACCTCAAGGATGCAAGATCTTAGGTAATAAATGGATATTTAAGAAGAAATTGAAACCTGATGGTTCAATAGACAAGTACAAAGCTCGTCTTGTAGTCCAAGGATTCAAACAAAAGGAAGAACTGGACTATTTTGATACATATTCACCAGTGACGAGGATAACATCCATTAGGATGCTTATTGCAATTGCATCCATACTTGATTTAGAAATACATCAAATGGATGTAAAAACTGCATTTTTGAATGGTGACCTAGAGGAAGAAATATATATGAAGCAGCCTGAAGGGTTTCTGAGCTATGGAAAGGAAAATAAAGTATGCAAATTAGTAAAGTCGCTTTATGGCCTTAAACAAGCTCCAAAACAATGGCATGAGAAATTTGATGAAACTATGTTATCAAATGGATTCACAATAAATGAATCAGATAAATGTGTCTACATGAAACACACACATTTAGGATATGTCATTGTTTGTCTTTATGTTGATGACCTGTTGATCCTAGGAAATAACAAAGCCATAATAACATCTACAAAGAATATGTTATCCTCTAGATTTGATATGAAAGACCTAGGACTGGCTGATGTGATATTGGGTGTCAAAATTTTGAGAACACCAAAGAGATATGCATTATCCCAATCTCATTACATCGGTAAGATACTTGAAAAATTCAAGCAATATAATATAACTATTGCAAAATCACCCGTAGATATGAACCAAAATTGGGTAAAGAACAATGGTGATGGTATCTACCAGCTTGAATATTCTCGTATACTAGGAAGTATCATGTATGTTAGGAACTACACTAGGCCAGATATCGCATATGCTGTAAGTAAGCTGAGTAGATTTACCAGCAATCCTGGTAAACATCATTGGAAAGCGATAATCAGAGTTCTAGGATACCTAAAGTATACACAGAATTATGGTATACAGTATACAAACTACCCTTCAACAGTGGAAGGATATAGTGATGCCAACTGGATAACTGGATCACAAGATACAAAGTCTACAAGTGGATATGTGTTCACATTAGGAAATGGAGCAATATCATGGAAATCATCCAAACAGACTTGTATAGCTAGATCTACGATGGAACCAGAGTTTATTGCACTAGATAAGACTGCAGAAGAAGCAGACTGGCTTCGAAGTTTCTTGGAAGATATTCCAAATTGGAGCAAACCTGTGCCTCCAATATGTATACATTGTGATAGTCAATCAGCAATTGGAAGAGCTAATAGTACACTATACAATGGTAAATCTAGGCATATTCGTCGTAGACATAAAACAATTAAACAACTTCTCTCTAACGGAGTTATCACCATAGACTACATAAGGTCAAAAGATAACATAGCAGATCCACTAACTAAAGGCTTGCCAAGAGAGAAAGTTCAAACCTTATCGATGGGAATGGGGTTAAGGCCCATAGAGTAAAAGTTTTTTTTTAATGGAAACCCCACCTAGTTGACTGGAGATCCCAAGATCTAGGTTCAAAGGGACAACTAAGTTTAAGAGAAACTTGACCGCACTGTTACACTCAAACCATTCCTATGATAATTCAGTGCCTTGTTTGTTGGAAAAATAGGATAAGTATTGATACTTTTAATGATGTCTGTACTTGAGGAATTGTGAATACCCTTTACAGAATCACCTACGTAAGTGCAAAGACGCCGCTTCAAAGAGAATTATAAGGCCAAATTCTCTAAGCACTTATGTACCAGGCGGGTGTTCAAGGCAAAAATGAATACATACAGAGAACGAAGGATTATAAGAAACATTTGTCGTGTGTTATCTATTGTAGAATTACACAAAAGGCTTACAGTTCAAGGACATTCTATGTCTACTGATTCGCCTGTAATTCAAATAGGTAAACACTAGGAAAGTTCAAGGCCTCTGTGCTACTTTAACCGATACGATAAATGGTTCGTGAAACTAAGAACAACTGTTCATTCATGTGGGGGATTGTTAGAAATGAATGAATGAGGAAGTGGGGAAGAGGAAGAATAAGAGTGTGTATTGAAACAAAGTCCCACATCATGGGATATTTGTTTCAATATCACCTTATATATCACAACTCATTATACTAATTCAAAAGAAAAGAAGAAGGTGACATGAAGACTTGTGGCAATGTAGACTTTGGGCCTTCATATTAAATTTAAAATGTCAAAGATTGGGCCTTGGGGTTCTTGGGGTCGCGTGATTAAATGGGCCACCGACTGCCGCTTGGGCCTGCATGCGCTAAAACGGCTATTTTTCGATCGGATGAGTCTGTTCGTTTGAATGGTCACCAGATGCAACCATTCACTTCCAGGCGCGCGCACACAACGGTCACTCCTGTTGGTTTAAGGGTCGCAACCTTTCCAACAGTCACGACCGCTACGAATAGGCACCTCCTCCGGCCTATAAATAGGCGGCCAGAATTTGAGAATGTGAATTAAGTTTTATCTCAGATTCTGTTCCTTCTTCCTTCAACATCTCTTTGTTCTGGTGCTATAATCTCTTCAGTTCGTCGGCGCTCCGTCTGCAACCACGCTGCGGGGCTGGTCCGCTTCATCCTGGGGAACAAATTGCTAACACCCGTGAAACTACGTACGGCGGAAATATTGTTTCAAGGAAACAGTTTCTACTGGACTCGGACTCTTTAATCGGTAATACTTTTCATACGGATCTACTCAGGCATTTTTGCATTACAATTTATCAAAATTAGTGATCGTTTTTGCCGTTTATACTGCGGTATTATTCTGTAACTGTTATTGAAGTTGCAGTTGGTTTCGTAACGCTTTACGGTAGTTGCGAATAACAAGGTGGAGTAGATTTAATAGTTTCAAGGGTGAAAATAGGGATCGTACCAGATGGTCTAAAATTTAAATAGGGGATTGAAAGATAATCAGGTTGAACAGAAGAGGAGGTTGGAGTGTTTTTGCTTGGGGAACTTTGATCATGGCTATGGGAATTTTTTTTATTGGAGGATTAAAGGATGACAAGATTACTTAAGTGTATTCTTGGTGAAAAGGAATTTCAGCATTGATAGTAGTGGTAAGCATTTGAGTGGTATAGTAGTTTTGGAGATATTTGGATTGCATTGCATGGATTGGAGATTTTCTTGGTAATGTGAATTTCGTGAATGTTGACCATTGTTTAGGCTTTCTTGCTAGGTAGCAGATGGAGATTTGTTGATTTTTGAAGCAGCTTGTGCATGCGCCATTGATTGGGGTACTGATTCAGGTAGTATACCACCGATTGTGCATGTTTCAATGTGCATGTTATTGTTGTGCATGACTTGCTCATTTTGTTGGGTAGATACATTATCAGTTTGAGTTCGTTCGTCTTGCTCAATCTCATATGATTTGTTATCATTGCAATTTTCAATTTCCCCATCTTCCAAATCTTGTAATACCGAGAATCTGTCATCATCAACTTGTATAGCTTAAATATTTTTCTGAGTAGCCATTTCTGAGTTTCTTATTTCAGGCAGTTTTCCAGCATTGCTTCCTTCTTTTATCTTATGCACATTGATGGAAATGTGTTGATGCTTTGTATTAGTAGGCATTTATTGTTTTTTTGCCAAATTTTTGGATTTCCACATGTCTTGGAATGGTTAGGGGGATTGGTAGTTTTTGGCTGTTTTGAGCTTTGCTTTTCTTTCTACTCAAAGTTGTTTTGAATAGTTTCCGTTGTTTTATAATTTATTTTTTCCCTAAAAAAAAAATCCTAGTAAATAGTTGTGCCAAAAGTTAATACCCTCATCCATTACTTCTTAGGGAGGTTTCAAAGCTTGACCTTCATATGTAATGTTAAATTGTTTTGGAATGTAAGCCCTTACATTACGTGGTAGAGATTTGAAAAGCGCTAACCAAGATTTTGGAGCTTGATGAAAGGAAGTTTCAATTGCTGCTTGAACTTGACTAATATTATAGCCAGAGAATGACAAAGGAGGAGGAATAGATAGATGAGATAGAGATGAATGAGACAACACAGGGTTGGAACAAGGTAGATGAGGTGGATCAGGTGGATGGGTAAGGACAGAAGGAGGTGTGGGAAATGAGTCTAAGTTAGCAGAGGTAGAGGAGGTTACGGTGGTGGAATGGACAAGCGGGATGTGAAGAATGGCAGTGGCAGATTGAGAGGCAGTGGAAATAAGGATGGGATGGGGGATAAAAGTGATAGGAGGATTGGACATGGGGGAGGACATGGCACAAAAATGGTCAACGAAAAAAGAGATGAACAATTAAACGTTTTTGAGACCGTCAAGCAAGAATTCACGAGACACGCCTAAAGCAAGCATCAATGCGCATAGCCAACACGAAACAATGTAAACGCCAAGAGAACCTAAGACTATATGAAGACAATGTGAATAAGTAATGACTGAAGTAATGAAAATAAACAATTTACAATACCTTTACTCCAAACCACGAAGCGGTGATAACTTCTTGTCACCCTCATCACTCTTCGTCTCATATTCACTTCCACTTTCTTCACCAACCTCTTTTGATGGTTGGTCAGTTGATGGTCCGATACCTTGGTGTGGTGCTGTAGGATATGGCAGATGTGGCTGAAGAGTAGAAGATGGTGATCTCAATTTGCTTGATGTTTCTTGCAAATTTTGTCCAAGAAATTCTTAATTCATAATAACTCCTTTTCAATAGTTTTCATTTTTGAGGAGCTTTTGGAAAGACGTTTCTCAAGGATTTTTTGATTTTGAGACAAAATGACTTGGGTTTTATGAAGTTGTGGCTTTTCGAAAGGGGCAATATTTGAGGAAAGAATCTTAATTAATTCAATACTATATTCACTACTAGTTTCTTCCTCATTAGATTCTTCTCCACTACCTTCATCATGAATTTCTAATTCTTTACATTTTGAAGTAGCAGCAGTTGACGAGGTTTGTTACTGCAAGTGTTGTAGATATTCATCATATGAAATATGTTGCGGTACATATGCAAGAAATTTCGTAAGCGGGAAAAATTTCTTACCCGCATAAGTAACAATATTCACAATTTCAAACATAAGAGGAACTTTTTCGGATATCATAAGACAAGTAATGTAAGATGCATAAAAGATTGTTTTTCTTGAGTGGCCAAAAAATGACAATTTCTCACCTTGAAGAAATTTACCCAAATTTATTTCAATGTTACCAACATGGGCGTATAATGCCTTGAAATCGTTAACGTAAATTTGCTCAAGGCTACCGGTGCGAGGAATAAATGTATTGATAATCATACGTTCCAAAAGATGAGGTCAAGGACGTAAATCATTATAAATTCCCTTAGTGACTTGATTTTCCAACAAGTGCTGTCTAATTTGATTTCACCTACGATGTTCAGTATCTACATCTTTCAATCCTACCCTTTATAGTCAATTTCTGAAATTTAGCCAATATGATTATTGTGAAGTTAAAACTTTTTCATAAAAAAGTCCATAAATAACGGCCATCGTTATGTATTTGAACAATTTTGGCTCTAGTATTAGCATAAAAAAGTCTAATAGCTAGAGTGCCATTTTAGACATTGTTAGATCTATAATCGATAAGAGAGATAATACATGCTTTATCGGTTAAGGCACAAAGATTATAACTGGGGAAATCGTCTACATTATAAAATGCATCATTAAAGAGCTTTAATTCGAATAACATTTTATATCTTCTCATACATGAATCATGATGAAGCCATGTCTTCAATTCCTCTTACGTGACAACTGAAGATTGATTGGATGAAGATTCTCCGATCTTTCTCTTTTGCTTTGGAGGATTTTTTAGAGCAATGGAATAAATTTTTAGTGTTTTCAAAAATATGGGGTGAAAGTAAATTATTTGGAAGAAGATCAGAGCTGGTCAAAAATGAAAATGTGTGGAGTTAGTGGGGCTTTTGGCTCAATGTTCGAAGTAATAAATTCATATATATATATATATATGTGTAATATATATAACAATTCTGAAAGCCATTAGACATCTGAATTTCCTATTTAGATGTCCGAACATATATTACACGTCTGAATAGATATAGTCAGACGTCTAGTTTTTGGTTTATAGAAAAAATTAAACGAGTGCTAAAAAAAGTTTGAAACTAATTTTATGAATAAAAGAGTCGTGAGTGTATAATAAAACTATTTTATTGATCAAATGACCTTCATCAATCATGATATCCGAAGGGAGTTGTTGGATTAGACTTGGATAAAGGTAATTTTTACAGATTATATACTTCCAGGGTTTAGAATTTACCGAATGGTTATTGTTAATGATATTATTCATTTGAGTATTTCCATAGCATGCTGATAACATCCATTTAATGATATTTGAATTTTTACCTTGTCGTTGTTATTATGACCCGATCCTTCTTTGCTCCAAAATAATAGCATTATGTTGCCATTTTAATTTGCATTCTTTATTTTTAATTTTATTGAATTTCTCATCATGCTTAATCAAATAACCCCATCTAAGGTGATTGCATTTTTAACTCTCTTTTCGTTAGGGAAGTAATCGTCTGATTATTCCAAGGACGAAGATGAAGAGGTTACGCGAATTGAAGAAGATGAACTTTGCTTATAAGATGTTAGCACCAAAATTAGTCACTAACACCAGAGAATAGATTTGAGTAGTGAAATAAATAAAGAAGTTAAATGGAAAATGAGGAATAACACGATATATTGCAAGATTGAGCAAAAAAAGGTAAAAACAATGGGATTTATAGCGGTTCAACATGATTGCATATGTCCACTCTGAATGCTCTCTTTATTCCTTTATCGATTACTTGATTACATATATAGTTCACTAGAAATAGCTTGAATACAAGTTCAAAACAAAAGGAAGCCGAGTATGAAAAATAGTAGATTATACCCTTGGTTGCTAAAAAGATCCCCCAAAAGTGACCCCCAGCAGCCTTTAGCTTGACCATTTGGGCCCACGATGAAAAATGCTTGGCCCAACTCACTACACAGACCTACATCTCTATGCCGAACCGACCACTTGAATTTTAACGGTTTTTATAACGTACTTAACTGAAATTTTTCTTAAAATTAAACAATATAATTTAGCAATGAAAATTTGGTATTTGGTTTGCGTCTTTTCAAACATAGCAAATGGAAAATTTTCATTGCTAAATATGAAAATCAGTTTTGTTGCGTAATTTCATTTCAATTTAAATTAGTTAAAGCTTATGTGAATAAAATGTTTTCAAAATCTGAATATTTTATATAATAAAAATGTAAACTATTTTGAGTAAGACGTTGAAATTCGTTTCTTCAAATTTTGATTGCTCTAGCCCCGTTTATCTTATTTTCGGCATTTCAGCAGCATTTTCGGTAGCGAAAAATTAAGTTTATAACTTGATCATATTGCTGATATCTGTGTACCATTCTGTTTGTCTTGTCGTGTCGATCTCCGCAATATATTCTTTTGTGCATTTCGGTGTTCAATACGCGGCGAAAACCGCAAAACTGTTCGCCGTATCGGTACCCATTCGTGTCCTTTTGTTTCCCGTGTCTTTTCGTTGTTACATTAGACAACTAAATAGCCGTTTGCTTTTAATAATATCTGAATTCAACTCTTTCCCTTTAGTATTCACATCATTTAAAATATATACATGAAAATAAAATACAAAGTAACGTGCATATATGATGTGAAGAGATACGATCACTTTCATTTGCAAAGTTGTCATGTATATATGTTACTCTAAACTGTTGGCCTCTCCCTTATCATTCCAGGAGCCTGACATTCTTTTTTCACCTTCTCTTCTCTTCGATTAGATCTAAAAGGAAGAAAAACATGCTTGCTTCTCCCTGGGTTTGTCGAACTTAGTAGCACATCTCCTGTTCCATGCCTTGCTCCTTTCCTCCACTCAATCGAAAACAAACCCATCAGCTCCTCTGCTAACATGGCCTCGTTTTCCCAGTCAAACCCAAATCTCCAACCGCTCCGACTTCCTCCACCTCCACCTTGTGCTCGACGACGCACGGCAGTTCACCCGAGACCCTGCATCACTCTCCTCCCTTCTTTTCTAGCGCCGAACTCACTTGGCAAGCTAGGCCCAAGCCACATCCTACCCTACCGATCGATCTCCCCTACTGTTTGAATCCGTCCACTCCAATGTCCATTAGCTCGGCCACCACTGCTCCTCCAAGTATAGTCGAGCATCCCCTACGGCCGCCCATTAGCCAAAGCTTCTCCACCTTTCTTTTGTATCATATATAATATATACACTTCTACTTTATGTTATATATACAAGCATACATGCTACTTTGTATATTGTTTTACGTATATAATACTGTTTTTAAGTATATAATATTTGCAGCTTTCATATTTTATATAATATAATATAGTGTGCCCAGCTTCTCTTTTTGTAATAGATAAGATATATTTATATTTTATTTAAAGTAGTAAAGTTTGGATATTAAGGTAATATATTTACTTTAGTAAACATTGAGGTATATATAAAGTTGTATATATATATTTGCTTTCTGGGTATCATATTACAGCCTCTCTTATATTATCAAAAAGTATATATATATTTGGTTTGCAATTCCTACAACTGTGTAAGCATATATATTTTCGTTTTGAAGGCTGCAGCTCTTTTTTCATGACCAAGCATAGCATATATTTAAATAGGAAAGGAAAAGTGTGTTATGTTTTGTAAATGTTAATCTTTTGAATATATATATATATAATATGGTTATTTATGTTTATGTTTAAAAATGTATTAAATGAAATTCGAAGAGAATGTATGGAGTTTATTAATATTGATTTTAAATTATAATATTTAGAGATTTATTTTAAATAGTAGTTTGAATTGAATATTGGTTCTTAAAATACAATACAAAGATTTTTTTATATATATTTTAAACATGTGGGTAAATTTTTGTTCTTTAAAATATATATTTGTTCTTTAAAATATATATTGTTTCATCGAATTCAAATTCAAGGTATCTAGCTTATCGCTGTTCGTGTTTTGTTTTGTTTCACCGTTGTCCAAAATTGGTCGTAGCAACCTCTAGCTTGTAAGTGCATATCCTATTCGTGCATCTCAATCTTGTATTTCTCTATAGCCTCGAAAGGTGAGCAGACACTCACGATTAACATTCTTATATTTAGTAGATTCAATTCACATGAAAAGACAATTGAAATATGTTGTTAAATATTGAATTGTTAGTTATTAAATTATTAAATTTGATATGCTATTATCTGCAATTGTTCTCCGATGACATTTGACACCATAACCTGTTTTATATATTATATTTAAATTATTATTGATGATATATGCATGTTGTTGATATGTTATATTATGATCCTATTTGTTCTCACTCTGCAAGTTCCCTGTTAGTTTAGAAATCCCTATGAGTTGAAATGATACATACCCAAAAGATATTATAGATTTAGTGAAAATCATTATGGGTTGAAATGATAAACCCAAGCGATCTACATTTAATTGAAATTTTGGGATTGCGGGTTGAAATGATATATACTCGTAAATATTTAAACTGTGGATTGAAATGATAAATATCCACATCACTTAACCATAGGATTGAAAATTTTATATGGACACCGTTGGTCTATTTTAAAAAAAATGATTTTTATAGTTTTGGAAGGAAATATATGGATTTTATTAAATATTGACTTTTAAATATGATATAAAGATATTTTATTTCGTAAAATTATATTTTTGAATTATATGTTTTGGGAATTTTAAATTTATAAGTTAGTTTTAAAAATAAAATTTTTAATATTTTTCTTAAAATTTTATTATTTTAAAAATATAAAAAATAAGATTTAATACAAAATACAATTAATAATCAAATCTAATTTAATAAAATTTAATATAATTGGTTTATAGTATGTTTAAGTATTTATTTAAATTTATATTAATATTTTAAAAATAGATTTTTATAACTTTAATAATAAAGGTTGGGAAGATAAATTAATGTTGACTTGGAATTTGAATTGGTTAGTAATTGAATTTAAATAAGAATTGATTTGAAATTATTGATTTTGAGTTTTCGAAAGATATGATTAATAACTTGATTGATAAAAGGAGATTAAATGAACATTCTCAATTTTAAATAAAATTGAGACTGAATATTTAATATTGATTTAAATTATAAATTGAGATTTTATTGTTATTAAAATGATTAAGTGGATATTTTCCAATTGGAACAAAATTTAAGTAAATGTTGAAATCTAATGAAACTTATATTGAAATGTTTCAATATTTAAATTTTGAATCTTATTGAAATTAAAGTGATAGTTCAAACCTGGATTTGAAATCGATATAAAATTGAAATGGTTTATTGAGAACTTAAGTTGATTTGAATCGATTTGCGAAATTGGAGGAAACTAATTTTTATTATATAAAGCATTTTTAATATAACATAAACTATTTTAAATTTATAACTATTTTATTATATATATACTATTTTTCAATATTTAAACTGTTTAAGTTGGAAGTGTTATGATTTCAAAAGTGTTATGATTTTAAAAAGTGCTTTGATTATGAAGGCGTTATGATTTTGAATGTGTTACGATTCTGGAAATGAATATTATTTGAAGTGAATAATGAATTGATATGGTTTTGAAATGAATATGATATTTTGATATGAAGTATGAACTATTTGAAATGAAATGACTACGGTGTGAGATAAGTGTTTGGCTGTTAAAGAGACCGGGATCGGATATTTTCATGCTCTCTGCCAATACCAAAAACCACTTTAACAACTGTGTACGTGGTGGAGGTTCCAAAATGAAGTCGGATGGTTGGCGATGATTCTATATGAGGTATTAACGTAGCTTTGACTCCTGCGAGTCAGCTTGATGTGGCTAAAACAGGAGCCATGTCAGGCCAAGTGAGATCATTCCTCCGATCAGGCACATTTCTTCGATACCATTCTATTACTTTGTGATTTGATTAGATGCAACTTTGATTTGGTAGCGTGTCTTGAAGTGGGCGGTAGTAGCTGCTATGCGTTACCACCAGTCCGGATTCGCAAACGGTATATCTACCCTGGCATCGCCTCTCATGTCTTGTCACATGCCCTATCGCGCCTTATACGAGTTTGTTTTGTGCCGTACCAATGGAGTGCTCCCTTATAGCCTACGTGTGAGTGAATTTTACAGTATCTGTATAGACCACGACATTATATAAAATGCGTTAAGGGAGATATGGGTAATGCCTTAACGCTATTTTAATAGTTTACTTTACTATAGACATATTATAATAGCGTATATTACTACATAGTAGATAGTTCCACGGATCCTTAGAGGATGAGAATCCCAAGCATTCTTTTAGTTACTCGTATTTCAGTTGATATTTCACTTAAGTTGAAATTACTATATAAGAATGTTAATCCTGACTCGAATGTTTTGTGTTTTGCTTTATGCTCGGGTCAGACTGAGTGTCACAACATTTGAGGCTCACCTATGGAGATTGGAGCTTCACTGGGAGATCCATCTATATCTATTCAGCTTTCAGTTATTTCAATTTATTATAGTCATTTATGTTCATATGCATTAGTTGCTTATGTATTAGAGATTCATTTGTATTCGAGATTCTGTTGTATTTTGTTTCAAACTCACATATTTTATAGTAGCTTCATTAACAATTTGTTGTTTTGAGCAATTCAAATCTGACATGAGTGGATGATTGTCGATTTGAATGGTTCGAAATACCGGGTCGTTACATGCGACACTGATCTGTGCCTTATCACATGGGCATTCACACCTCATGTCGACCCGAAGGCAACATTGACCCGAAATGTTTCCATATCTCGACCCTAAACAATATGCCGACCCGATATAGCATCCTTGCCGATCCGAAGCTCTTCTTCTCGATGCCGACCTCAAGTGTTACAAACTCCACCATAACGCCGATCTGAGCACCATCACATACTATGTCGAACAAATATGATCTCTGCAATATGCAATCTCGACCAGGAGTGAACCAAATGCCGACCCTTTGGAGTGATATGATCTCCCTATTAAGCCGACCCGTAGTATTACTAGCACCGGCCAAGAGTAGATGCCAATCCGTCCTGAAGCAATAGCAATGCCGATTCGAACTCTATCACAAACCCATTTTCTATGCAGAACCCTACACCACTAGGCTAATCTTCATAATCTCGATATCCTATTACACCCATTCGTCAACCTTATCGACCATGGGCTAGACATAGTCGCTTAGAAATCACCTTCTGATCACATCGGTGTCGCCTTTCGACCATGCTTCCATTAATAGCTAATTATGACCTATGTAATTACTATTGTGTAGTCGAGCTAATACATCGGGTAACATTTGCCCCCCAATATGCGTCTTGTGAATAACACGACACACTTTGAATTAGAGAAAAATATGTGTTTCCAGAGGCAAGCTCGTTCGAGTTATTGGCTGATGGCTGTTTTTCACCAACCTCTGACAAAGTCCTGTCCCATTTGAATTTGCAAGTCTAGTCGTATGAAATCCTTAGGCTTTCCTAGCTTAACCTTTCAAAGGTTGAATTCATAAGAACTTTTTCAATCTCGCGATCATCCTCCATTTAAGCATATCCCCATTTTCCTTTTATTGTATAAACATGCATCATCGTTCCACTATTTTGTTTTATTTTTTATTTTTTATTAAATTATATATATATATATATATATATTAAAAAGATGGGGTCGACATTCAGTATGCCGATCCCTTGACGGATTCACATAGGCTGGGGTTGGCATACATAATGGCCGAACCCTTCAACTATGACGATCAGGTCTCTTGGGAGAGACCGCTTCAACTTCCCATCTTCCTCTAAATAAATACCCAAGCTCACATTTCTCTCCTTTTTACCTTCGCTTCTCTAATATTGTATCTCCTCCATGTTCCCTTCAGTTGAACTCCTAAATCATCGTGCAAATCCCTCTCTCCTCGAACCTAAATCCTTCGACTTTCAACCCTAAACTTAACATAAACTTGAGTAATTCCCATAGTCGTTCATCGCCATCTTTTAATCCGAGAATCCTAATAATAGCGATCTTATTCGAACGCATATACGTACAAATCTCCCTTTAATTTAAGTTGTTGGATTGCAACCTTTGAGGATTTGTGTATCGTTTTGGTGCATAGGTAAATGGGTTTAGAGAGTGGTAGATGAGAGGTAGAGAGGAAGAAGGAGAAGAGGATGAGTTTGGTGATAATGAAGTAGAAGATGGGATCGGCAAAATTAGGGTTCGTCGTAGGTCAGGATGAAAGAGAGGGATCGGTGAAGTCATTCCCAACAAGGGATCGGTACTTTACTTTTTTGGCATAGGGATTAGGAGAAAAGAGGTATGCGTTCCATTTCTTGGTATAGGGCTCGATAGATTGTATAGAGAGAAAGGGGTTGGTATAGAGGTTAGAGGATGGGATCGGTATAGAGGAAGAAGGAGAAGGGGTTGGTATTTTTCTAGGGAAGTTGGGATCAACATGTAAGTGAAAGAAAGTGGTCGGCATAGAGGAAAGTGCAGGGGTCGGCACAGATGGCTTAGATCGGTGTTGAAAAACTAAATCCATTCTAACTCGAATTATCTAAACATATGTATTCATATTTTCTTGCCAAAGCATAAAGTGGCGAATAATAACATGACTTAGCATATTCGAATCAATGGACTTAACTTGAATTAACAAATTCCTGATTCACTCATCATGACTTAAGTATAGAATTAGCCCAACAAACCCAGGCAACGAATTTCATAATTTAGAACGTCAATTGTAACGACCTGGAAATATTTAACATTTGAAATGGAATATTTAATCGATTTAAATATTTGGAGGTTAGTTTAACTTGAATTTCGAATATAAATATGAGTTTGGAATTAAATTATTGAATTTAATTTATTAATGATGGATAAAAATTTGAGTCTTCAATTTTAAGCTTGTTAAAAATAATTTGATGGCTTAGAAAATTTATATTGATAATACTGAAGATAATGGAAGCTTTAGAATTTGATTTAGAAATACCTTATTCAGTTTTGAAATTTTATCGTTCAAATCGATATTTTAAAAATAGCTTTCCAAGGCACAGTCTCGGAATTCGACGAAACTAGTTCCATTGGATCCGTAATAGTTAGTTATTATCGGATTCCAACTTTTGTAGCAATCGGCGTTGTCGTTTGACCCTGGCAGCTCAAAACGCATAGTTCGATTTAATTTAAAATTGATCGTTTACTTCCGTAACTTGCACATATGATTGAATTAGTGTCCGAAACATGTTCCATTATGTTCGAAATGCGGATAAAACCTTATAAACGCTAGGCGGCACTCCTCGATGGGAGTTCGGGATTTCGAGTTGGGTTATACGAGATATTTTGAATATAAAATTATAAAAAAAATTAATTAAAAAAAAATCAAACCCTACGTTATGTAACGCGCCATTCCATCCCAGTTATAGTCGCGTATCCCTTCCCCTTATCTCCTTGAATCCAAAAAATGAGAAAAAAAAAATGAATGCAGCCTAAATCGAAATCAAATTTGATTTCGAATCGAAGCCTTGGCCTTTCCACATTCAGATCGAACATCTCCCTTTTACTCGAAATCAATCTGCTCGAGTTAGGGCTTGGATTCGCAAGGTTTTGGCATCGTGTAATCGTGCGTCTCGCGATAGCAATATCAGATGATTGGCTGGAGGGGTAGATGCGTGCGTTCGATCGTGCAAGCGAAAAGTGGGAGGGCGAGTGAAGTGTTGGCGCTCGCGTGAAGAAGAAAGGCTCACAATTTAGGGTTTTTCTATTGTCTGGGGTGCATGCGCGCACGTCGAACAGCAGATTATGAGTGGACTTCGTCGTCGAGCAGCGGTACGAGAGGCCGCGACTGCGTGGGGTGAGCGACAAGTGGTGGAAGCCATGTTTTCATTCGGCTAGGGTTTCGGCAATTAGTTGAGGGTGGACTCGATTCGAAGTCTGTAGGTATGTTTCTATTTTATTTAATTTTATATATATACAGTAAGGTTTAAAATTATAGTCGGAGAAAAAATAAGCAGCAGTTTTGTTTTTATTAAAAATATATAGGTTAATTATGTAAAGGAAAATTAGTTAAAATTAAATTGTTTTTAACCACTAAGGATAATTTATAAAAAAGAAATTTAGTTTTGAATTCTATTTTTAGTTAGAATAAAGGTAATTGGTTTAAAATTAAAAGTGTCAGTTTAAAATAAATCATTCGATAAAATTTAAATTGTAATTAGTTAAAATGATCAAAAAAATTTAAATTAAATTTTAAACGATAATTGAATTATTCGATTTATTTCGAATATTAATCAACTGTTTAATTTTTTTTACACAAGGTCTAGAAATCGTGACAACATGCTGGAACGGAAATCATTTGCATGCATAAGCAAAGGTGAGATCCTCTCACTCAATCAAATATTGCACTGATTTAAATTTTGAATAGTTAGATTTAAAATTGATTGGCTGTGTGCTTGGATGATTGATTATAATAATTATTTACCGGATGATATTATATATATAGTAGTATATAGTATATATTGGAGTTGTTGATTTCCCGCATTATAAAGCTGATGAGACTCTATTGCGCCGCATAATAGCGGATGATATTTTATAAATCCCATATACCGCGATATTCCACCTCGAAGTGGAATTGGTATTTAATTGTTGTGCTAACATCTGTGGATGCAGGAAAACAGGTTGGAGGGATCCAACTAGATTTCTCAAACATTTGATTTTGTTTCATATGTGTGTGTTTATTTATTTATAGCCGAATATATTTTTGGTATCGTAAGATAACAGAAATAAATAATTTTTTTTAAATTAAGTAGAAAATCTATTGTGAAATCCTACTGAATAAATTTCAAGAAAATAGGAAAAGATTTGATAAAGGAATTTATTTTTAAAGGCAATGAATTTTTAAATCAAATTAAAAAATAAATTGATTTGGTGTTTTAAAATAAATCTTTGAGAAATCAATTTGGAATTTGGTTTGATGTTTAAAATAAAAATTTGAAATCAAATTGGAAAGATTTGGTGTTTGTATACGATTCTTAAATCGATTTAAAAATCATATATCGGTGGATATTTGGGAATTTAAATTCATAATGAGAATTTTATAAAAGAAAGGGAGATTCGTTTTAAAAATAAACATTTGGTTTTTTTTAAAGGTGTGAAAAGAAATTTACAGATTTGGAATGTAAATTAAAATAAATCGAGAAGATTTATTAATTGATATAAATGGAAAGAGAATTCTTCGCTGGAAAGCCGAGTATATTTTAAAGTAGCTTTTGAAGTATATATTAAAAGTTCTAAAAATTGATTTGGAAGAATATTGTTGGAGGAATTATTTTTGGGAGTTTTTTAAAAATTTTAAAATAAAGATTAATTTAATTAAGTATAGAAGAGATTATTTCAAAGATTAAATTGATATTTGATTTAGAAAATAGTTATTTAAATATTTATACTCTATCTACTAATTTTATTTTAAAGTTAGTTTGGACATGAAATTTTATATGAGACATTTATATAATATTTTCATAACTAATATTTAAATAAATTTTTTAAAATAGTTTCATCTAAATGTTTCCTAATATATATTTGGAATAAGTGATTTAAAGTATCTTAAAGTATTTGAACTCGGCAGACTTTCAGTGGAAATAAAGAATGTCGGAATCTTATTCCGCGAGTGAAAAGTGATTTGAAATTTGCTTTCAAATGGTTGAAGTGTTAAAAATATATATCTTGCGATGATATTTCGAAAATAATAATTGGAAAATTATTTAAATCTTGGTGATTGTTGTGAATATTTATTGATAGTTAAATAACCGACTATCAATATTTGTCGGATTCCAAGTGGATATCCGAAAACCACATTGAACCTTTGTGATTGTAATGGATCTTTTATTTAAAAGATCAAAGTGGAAATTGTTGTGATTTGTTGAAATCTGAATGTAACACTTATTTTTAAAAATAAGCGCTTGTTATTCGGATTAGCCGGGAGAGGACTCTGTGTCATAAAACCCATTCTGAATAACGATATGACGAAATGGGATTGCATTTGAAGACGGTGTTGAAGACCGGGTAGTTTCAAAAGCGAAAGGATTACCTATCGAATGTCTCTGCACCGTGTTGCTTCGGTATAGAGATTTATCACCTTTGTGATGGGGATTCCGGACGTGATTTGTGAATATCCGGATTTGCAAGGGCTTCTTTGAAGTGCCTTCAGTTCCGTTCGATCCCGGAACGGACTTGTATGGATGTGTGTTTGACGTTACACTTTGAGATGTAAAGATGGTTTCTATCAAATACATTTCTGTTGGTGGCGGAGAATTTATTCTCTTAGCTTAACACCCTTCTCTGAGACGTACGAGCTCAGAGGTTATGTAGTTGATGGTGGCTAGTGATACATTCCCAATTTGGTAACGTGGCATACGAAGTGCTGCTGATCTTTTGTTGATCAAAGCATGACTTGGTGAAAAGTGTAGCTTTGTGGACGAGACTTCGTCGGACCTCACACCTCGAAAATGGTCAAAACGGGAAAGATGCGGCAAGGTTATGAGGGTCGCGCCCTTTAGGGTGTGTCATTTCCTTCTGGAAAAGGGTAGTGTCAGGTATGGAGCCCTAATATTGAACCTTCGTGGTTATTGCAAATACTTTTCTTTGTGGTTGTTGGTGTAGAGAATCCTCGGATAAAGGTCCCAAAGGACCGGGGGATGGCATACTCATGTGGTAGTGACCCAGTTACAGAGGTAACCCGGCCTTGTGTTGGCAGAGAGCCGGTTAAGTTCTTGGGATGTCCCTCCAGAGGCATACCCATATGGCAGTAGGAAGTTCCTTAGCCTGACCATTTGTTGGAAATCCAAAGAAACAATATGCGCCGTGTACGGTTTTTGTTGTATAACCTGCTATCTACTTATGGTGGCGCCCCACTGTTTGGATGGTAGCTATAGTAGGCATACAATAATGGTTGTATGCCGGCTAAGATTAATATTACACTTTCGAAATGTTTTCTGCACTATGCACTAATAATAATATCGACAGGAATTTGCGTATTAAGCATGTTTGACTATCATAAGGAGAAGTCTCCTCCAATTCTGCGTTTGCATTGTGTGTGTGGCGGGAGGTCTTATGGTAGTTTCATTTTCCAAAAGCATAGCGAATTTCTTTTATTTTCTTTGTGAAAGTAACTGTTTTTAAGATCTCACACCAGTCCCACGACTGACCTTGCTTATCTTGGTGAAACGTGATGGGGGGTTCTATCTTTTTGTTTAGTGGCGAGCAGGCGACTCTTACCCCTACACGTCCTCTTTAAGGGGTTGGTTAGCCATAAGGCGTGACAGTCGAAAGGCTGGCCGTAAAAGCAAGGGCAGGGTACCAGTGTATGCCACGGCGGGGCTGGGATGGTTGAAAAGCCTACCAGTCGAGATTGGCTGCTATCGATGGTTGAAAAGCCTAGACCTTTACAAGTGGTATCAGAGCGTTTGGTTAAGCGATAACCTTGGCTCTGTTGGGTGCTACTCATTAGAGATAGAGTCAGCAGTACTCTAGAATGAGTGTGAGTGTAATAATAGATATGAGCACGTATTTGTTAGTGAATATAAAATTGTTTTATATTGTGTTGATTGGTTTGTTGAGTGGTATATGGATTCTGGTCAATACGAGTAATTAACGTTATTGATAGGGATCTCTAAACATTTATACAGAACAAATTCGACACGATATTGTTTTAAAATAGGGTAAATGAAATAATTTTACCCAAACTATTTTCATATATAAAAGAAATAAATTTTCTGTGAATTATTATAATATATGGTTGCTTGATTGCTAGGAAGCGATAATATTAAATTATTATCATCGTTGTATGTGGAATTGAAATCAAAACCAAAAGCTAAGAAAATAAAAAATCCAAATGGAATTTGTAAATGTAAATTGTAAATGAGATTTATAATTTGAAATAGAATTCCAGAGAATATTTGGAAATCTTCTTGAAAATATTTGAAATTCGGGAAGTTTGGAAATTAAATTCCTTTTGGGATTGGAAATGGTTTTCAAGGGTTTGGAAAAATGTTTTTGGAAGGATAAAAGCTCTAAACTCTTTTCGGTCGCTTGAAAATAATTCCGGCGATGATCGCGACATCATCGGTGTTCATTTTCGGGTTTCCAGGAGAAGAATTGCTGCCAAATTATTTTAAATTAAAGTTTTTTGCAAACTGGGTTTGGTTTTGGAAGTTCAAAAGATAATTTGAATTGATTTCAAAATTGGTTCTGAAAAGTTGGAAAGACTCTGCAATCCTATTTTAAATATTTATGGAATTAGTAAATGAGTTAATAACTTATACAATTTGACTTTGATAGAATGAATTTAACTTAAAGGACAGAGTTAAATTAAAATGAGTATAAGTGAATCAATTAAATGAAGTGAAATTAAAGAAAAGTCAAAATTGAAGTAGCGTGAAATGTAAATAAGTTAGAATACTTATCGAAGTTTAAAATTTCGAATTAAAACTGAGTATTGGAAATGGAATGTTGAAATTCATTTCGAATTTGTAAATAAATACAACTGGAATGGGAATTGAATTGGATTTGTGACGAACAAAGAAAAGTATTGAAATAAATTAGTAAGTGAAACTAATGGAAGATAAATGAATTGAATTCAGTATTTATAAATAAAGGGTAAATTAAATCCATATGGAATTTGAAATCCAGTTTAAATACAAGTGGTTGTAAACCAAAATAGTGAATTGAAATTGAATTGTGATTGGGAATGAACAAAAGAATAAAAATGGAATTGAAAACTGAATATCGAAAACCAATTTGAATTGTGTGAAATAAAATGAAGTTGTAAAATTGGTTCGAAGTGAACTAAAGATAATAAAGGTGGAAATGTGAAAAAAATGGTTTGAGATTACATGAATTGGAATTTGTAATGAATTAGTAAATGAAACTAATTTGAAATAGTGATATGAATCAGTTGTGAATGAAAGATAGTTGATAAAAATTCAATATTTAGAAGTTAAATTGAATCCAAATAGAATTGAAAGTGTAAATTGAATTCAAATGAAATTGAAAATGTAAAGTTGAATGAAAATGGATATATAACTTCAATAGTGAAGTAAAAATGGTATAAGAAGTATATATTGAAGATTTTGTAAAGGAATGTGCAAAATAAATTTGAATGTTGTAATTGGATATTATGGCTAGTAGGATATACAGGTGTATTAAAGGAAATAGAATTGGGATTTTGATTTCGAAGATAAATTTGAATTGCTCGACAAGAAGATATGTATTTCAATTTCAGTATGAAATTTGGTGATTTTCTTGTCTAGCCACTTAGCGTTTTCTTTTCTTTTGAAATCCGGGGGCCGGGGTGCCATTTTTGAAGTCGTACCAAGCTAGCCGTGCAAAGGAGACGCTGACAAAAAATTTCGAAACTTTAGGGAGTTAGAAAATTTTTGAGAAAAGTTTGAAATTTAAATTTAAATTTAAATTGTGAAGTAAACAATGTTGTTTGGAACTTTTAATTGAAGTTGGAAAGTTGGTTGAATTAATGATGGTCTTAAATAAAAAGACTTGTTTGGTAAGTTGATAAAACTGTTTAGTTTTGAAAAGATAGCAAATGGGTTGAGGATCATTCTTCTTAATTGTAATTTCGGGACGAAATTCTTTTAAGGGGGGAAGGATGTGACGATCCGGAAATTTTTAACATTTGAAATGGAATATTTAATCGATTTTAAATATTTGGAGGTTAGTTTAACTTGAGTTTGGAATTAAATTATTGAATTTAATTTATTAATGATGGATAAAAATTTGAATCTTCAATTTTAAGCTTGTTAAAAATAATTTGATGGCTTAGAAAATTTATATTGATAATACTGAAGATAATGGAAGCTTCAGAATTTGATTTAGAAATACCTTATTCGGTTTTGAAATTTTATCGTTTAAATTGATATTTTAAAAATAGCTTTCCGAGGCACAATCTCGGAATTCGACGAAACCAGTTCCATTGGATCCGTAATAGTTAGTTATTATCGGATTCCAATTTTCGTAGCAATCGGAGTTGTTGTTTGACCCTGACAGCTCAAAACGCATAGAAACTGTTTTAATCAATTTAATTTAAAATTGATCGTTTACTTCCGTAACTTGCGCATATGACCGATTTAGCCTCCAAAACACGTTCCATTGTGTTTGGAATGCGGACAAAACCTTATAAACGCTAGGCGGCACGCCTCGATGGGAGTTCGGGATTTCGAGTTAGGTTATACGAGATATTTTGAATATAAAATTATAAAAAAAATTAATTAAAAAAAAGCAAACCCTACCTTATGTAACACGCCATTCCATACCAGTTATAGCCGTGTATCCCTTCCCCTTATCTCCTTGAATACGAAAAAAGAGAAGAAAAAAAATGAACGCAGCCTAAATCGAAATCAAATTTGATTTTGAATCGAAGCCGTGGCCTTTCCCTTTCAGATCGAACGGCTCTCTTTTACTCGAAATCAATCTGCTCGAGTTAGGGCTTGGATTCATAAGGTTCTGGCATCGTGTAATCGCGCGTCTCGCGATAGCAATCTCACGTGATTGGTTGGAGGGTTAGATGTGTGCGTTCGATCGTGCAAGCGAAAAGTGGGAGGGCGAGTGAAGTGTTGGCGCTCGCGTGAAGAAGAAGGGCTCGCGATTTGGGGTTTTTCTGTTATCTGGGGTGCATGCGCGCGCGTCGAACAGCAGATTATGGGTGGACTTCGTCGTCAAGCGGCGGTACAAGGGGCCGCGACTGCGTGGGGTGAGCGACAAGTGGTGGAAGCCATGTTTTCATTCGGCTAGGGTTTCGGGAATTAGTTGAGGGTGACTCGATTCGAAGTCTGTTGGTATGTTTCTATTTTATTTAATTTTATATATATAAATAAGGTTTAAAATTGTAGTCGGAGAAAAAATAAGTAGCAGTTTTGTTTTTATTAAAATATATAGGTTAATTATGTAAAGGAATATTAGTTAAAATTAAATTGTTTTTAACCACTAAGGATAATTTATTAAAAAGAAATTTAGTTTTGAATTCTATTTTTAGTTGAATAAAGGTAATTTGTTTAAAATTAAAAGTGTTAGTTTAAAATAAATCATTTGATAAAATTTAAATTGTAATTAGTTAAAATGATAAAAAAATGAAAATTTTTAATTAAATTTTAAACGACAATTGGATTGTTCGATTTATTTCGAATGTTAATCAACTATTTAAAATTGTTTATACAAGGTCTAGAAATCGTGACAACATGCTAGAATGGAAATGAATTTGCATGCATAAGCAAAGGTGAGATCTTCTCACTCAATCAAATATTGCTCTGATTTAAATTTTGAATAGTTAGATTTAACTGTGTTCTTGGATGATTAATTATAATAATTATTTACTGGATGATATTATATATATAGTAATATATAGTATATATTGGAGGCTTTGATTTCCCGCATTATATAACAGATGAGACACTATTGCGCCGCATAATAGCGGATGATATTTTATAAATCTCATATACCGCGATATTCCACCTCGAAGTGGAATTGGTATTTAATTGTTGTGCTAACATCTGTGGATGCAGGAAAACAAGTTGGAGGGATCCAACTGGATTCCTCAAACATTTGATTTTGATTCATATGTGTGTGTTTATTTATTTATAATCTGTGTGTGATTATACTGTGATTGAAATCGTTTAAGGCTAAAATTTAGCCGAATATATTTTTGGTATCGTAAGATACCAGAAATAAATAAAATTTGATTTTTAAATTAAGTAGAAAATCTATAGTGAAATCCTACTGAATAAATTTCAAGAAAATAGGAAAAGATTCGATAAAGGAATTTATTTTTAAAGGACATGAATTTGTAAATCAAATTAAAAAAAATTGATTTGGTGTTTTAAATAAATCTTTGAGAAATCAATTTTGAATTTGGTTTGGTGTTTAAATTAAAAATTTGAAATCAAATTGGAAATTGATTTGGTGTTTGTATACGATTCTTAAATCGATTTAAAAATCATATATCGGCGGATATTTGGGAATTTAAATTCATAATGAGAATTTTATAAAAGAAAGGGAGATTCGTTTTAAAAATAAACATTTGGTTATTTTTAAAGGTGTGAAAAGAAATTTACAGAATTGGAATGTAAATTAAAATAAATCGAGAAGATTTATTAATTGATATGAAATGGAAAGAGAATTCTTCGCTGGAAAGCCGAGTATATTTTAAAGTTGCTTTTGAAGTATATATTAAAAGTTCTAGAAATTGATTTGGAATAATATTGTTGGAGGAATTATTTTTAGGAGTTTTTTAAAAAATTTAAATTAAAGATTTATTTAATTAAGTATAGAAGAGATTATTTCAAAGATTAAATTGATATTTGATTTAGAAAATAGTTATTTAAATATTTATACTCTATCTACTAATTTTATTTTAAAGTTAGTTTGGACTTGAAATTTTATACGAGACATTTATATAATATTTTCATAACTAATATTTAAATAAATGTTTTAAAATAGTTTCATCTAAATGTTTCCGAATATATATTTTGAATAAGTGATTTAAAGTATCTTGAAGTATTTGAACTCAGCAGACTTTCAGTGGAATAAAGAATATCGGGAATCTTATTCCGCGAGTGAAAAGTGATTTGAAATTTGTTTTCAAATGAAATATATATCTTGCGAAGATATTTCGAAAATAATAATTGGAAAATTATTTAAATCTTGGTGATTGTTGTGAATATTTATTGATAGTTAAATAACCGATTATCAATACTTTCTTTTAAATGTCATTTGAATTTCGATGCGACCGAGGGTCGGATTACAAGTGGATATCCAAAAACCACATCGAACCTTTGTGATTGTAATGGATCTTTTATTTAAAATATCAAAGTGGAAATTGTTGTGATTTGTTGAAATCTGACTGTGACACTTACTTTTAAAAATAAGCGCTCGTTATTCGGATTAGCCGAAGAGGACTTTGTGTCATAAAACCCATTCCGAATAACGATACGACGAAATGGGATTGCATTTGAAGACGGTGTTGAAGACCGGGTATTTTCGAAAGCGAAAGGATTACCTATCGAATGTCTCTGCACCGGGTTGCTTCGGTATGGAGATTTATCACCTTTGTGATGGGGATTCCAAACGTGATCTATGAATATCCGGATTTGCAAGCGCTTCTTTGAAGTGCCTTCGGTTCCGTTCGATCCCAGAACGGACTTGTATGGATGTGTGTCTGACGTTGCACTTTGAGATGTAAAGCTAGTTTCTATCAAATACATTTCTGTTGGTGGCGGAGAATTTATTCTCTTAGCTTAACACCCTTCTCTGAGACGTACAAGCTCAGAGGTTATGTAGTTGATGGTGGCTAGTGATACATTCCCAATTCGGTAATGTGACATACGAAGTGCTGCTGATCATTTGTTGATCAAAGCATGACTTTGTGAAAAGTATAGCTTTGTGGACGAGACTTCATCGGACCTCACACCTCGGAAATGGTCAAAACAGGAAAGATGCAGCATGGTTATGAGGGTCGCGTCCTTTAAGGTATGTCATTTCCTTCTGGAAAAGGGTAGTGTCAGCTATGGAGCCCTGATATTTAGCCTTTTTGGTTACTGCAAATACTTTTCTTTGGGCTGAATTGTTATGGGATTTTGCCAGCTCAAAAGGGGTACGGATTTGCGGGCCTTTACATCAACCTTCGATCCTAAAGCTTTTGCGTCGACCAACTTTCATGCTGTCCAAGACGGTCAACGATGACGGTCTCTTTGGACGAAATCTCTGAGCTTGGATGTTTTACTTTCGTTTTTCCTACCTTAAATTGTTCACATTCATTTCATATTTCGTTGCACTAGTTCACACACTACATGGAGAGACAAATTATTATTTCTAATATCGATTGTCTTTTGAGTATAGCTAACACAAATATCAAGTTATACAAGCATTCTCCCGCAATGACAAAGCATTCTCCCGTAATGTCTTCTAGATCAGATAGGAAATCAAGCTCTGATACTTTGTTCGATAAGCCTGAACCGAGCCAGCAAAGAGATGTGATAGAGACAGCTGGCCTACCGTCAATCCTTTTTTCTGATATCCCAATTCTTCTTGCAGAGGTTATAACTTCCGATGCTGTGGATGATGCCACTGTCTTGAATAATCCGGCCGATTCATAGGCTTTAAAAATCGATGAAGCAGTTCTTTGCTGATTGTGCTCTATTCATGGGATTCCTTTTAAAGATGTCCTGATTCCATCAAGGCAATACATGCCTCATTTGACCCCAGCCGGGTACACGACATGTAATAAATTTAGGTGCTGGGCCATTTGTGTGCCATCTTTAAACTCTTTCATGCTTGAAGTGATGAAGTATATGGGAATCGCTCCCACTCAATTGCACCCAAACAGTACGCTTTTACCCATGGCACTTTTCTGCTTTTTATGAGTATTCTATTCCGTCCGCCAACTCCCAAGGATATCTGATGTATTTATAACTTCAAAAGACAAGCCAATAGACCTTCGTACGTCTTTCTTGAGCCACTGCCCAAATGTCAAGTCCTAATGGGTGCATGGAATAAGCTTTCCCTGTTCAAGCAAGAATGGTTTTATGTGTGATGTCCTCTCGGCTTTGTGAGAAGGTGGTTGGAAGGACGTAAGTACTACCCCTGTCTTTGCCCTTAATCCAAGGACTCAAATTGCATCTTTTTTCCTAATCACCTAAATTCTTTCAACTCTTCCAGGTGCTCGTTCTTGACCCGAAGGCGTTAGTATACCAGGGCAGCTGCGAATATATGTGCAACTTCAGTAGAGGATAAGGAGATTAAACTTCTCGTTACTAACGATTTGCTCTCACTATTCGGACTTTTAGAGGACGACCGTAAAATCGGTCTCCCAAGGAGTAGAGCGATCTCGAAAGTTATCAATGAGAAAAGGAAAGAACTAAATGCCCCCATGGTGCCCCCCACCGTGGGAACTCAAGAATGCACCGAAGAAGGGGAGATAAAGGAAATAGGAGACATAGGGCCGCTAAACGAAGATGTGAGCCTTGGACAAGTACCAGCATCCGATGCACCGTAGATGAGCCGAAAACAACCTCCTCTGAAAAAGCAAAAAATTCTGGTGTTTAGAATTAAGAAAAGGAAAATCGAGGAGACTCCAAAATTCATTATAACTCCTATCGAAAAGGGTTCATCTTCCCAGTAAATGGAGAGTGCATTAAAGGGGATTTCAAACATTTCCATTCTTGATGACTTGTTAAATTATGACTTCACTACCTTTGGCGTTGAACGGCTTAACTCTTTCGCAATAAGCGGTGAAGGCGTACAGCCTTCCAACAGAGAAGAGAGAACTCCCATATGCAAAGCAAACATCACCGGTCCTTTGGGGGGATGCACCAGGACACACATAAGCACTTACACCCCACCATTCGCTCGCACTCAACTCTTGTTGTAGCAACTACTAATATGTTCTTGTTTGGTTCTTTTGCAGGTTCTATGTCTTACTCATACGGTTTCGATCGCCTTCGTGGCTCTTCTATCTTCCAGCGTCCAAGTCGAGATTCCGAGTCCAGAAGATGCCGAGAGAGAGAGAGAGAGAGATGAAGGACGGGAGAGTGACTATCATTCTTGAGAATCATCCTCATCCTCTAGAAGGAAATTTCAAGGCCACACTTTGCATCAAAGCGATCCCACTAATCCTCCTACGCGCAGTGGAGATAAGCCCATACAACAAGGCTCTTAATCTGACGTTCCTCGCGATCATTATTCTGACTCCTCAAGCATTAGGCAGTCCCAAAACCACCGCAAACAAATGCTGATTTCATCGGAACAGCTTCCCCTAGTTCCTACTCAAGACTTGACTACGGTGGAGAAACTAGCCGAGCTTAAGACTACCTTTCCAAAGATTTGCTTCGATGGCTCAAATTTGTACAGGCTATACATCCTATCCCTGGAACCATAAAAAAGGACTCATTGGATTGTGTGAACGATGTGTATGTACAACTTGAAGCATTCATTCATTTAGTCGAGGAAGTCTATGAGGTTTCTGTCGAAACGTCAACATGAGATAGACCGCATCAAGCTGAAGGCCATCCATGATAAAGACACTATCAAGTTCAAGGATACTGAATTTCTCATATTCAAAACCCAACTAGACAAAGCGAAGAAGAATGTGAGAGAGATAATAGAGGCAGTTAGCCGCTTAGAGGCTTCACATATAAAGGAATAGGATGATGCAATCCATCGTAGTGGCACTTTGGATTTGGAAAAGGGCTCCTAACAAAAGGATAAAGATATTTTAGCCAACTACATGGAGGAATTAAAAAAACTACCATCTAAAGAGACGGTGGAGAAATTTGAGGCGTAAGAGGAGTCATAGAAATATTGTGAGGAGATCGAGAAAATGAGAAATTTGAAGGCAAAGCTCGTCGAACAACTCTCCCAGATTGAAGCATTGATAGAAGCCGCTCACAAAGGGGCAAGAAAGAAGCACTCGTGGAAGCCGACTCCCGAATCGAGCCAGCAACTGAGTCCGGTAGGGAGGAAATCAAGTGCTTATTTGATCCACTCATTGCTGAATATAATGCAAGGGTTCTCCTCCATCGAGACTTAACTTTCTTGGGCGAAAGCTATCTTGAGTCATCCGCTGAAGCTTGGGATACTCTTATCAAGATCAAGAAAGTGGAGCTGGGGGTGGCTGAATTTAACGAAAGGGAACTTGCGCAGGAAGTGCTCCAAGGAAATGAGCCATCCGAATTGGCTGCTGCAAATCTTCAATTCGGCAAGGCTTCCATGTCGCCAAAGGAAAAAAGAGATATTGTTGGGTCGTCCGGCACTGTGTCTCAGGGTCCTTCTCCCATTCAACCAACTGGGATCTCATCTTCTCAACCTCTCAAGCAACACGTCAGTTACAACCCGAAGAAGCCTAGATTTAGCGTACACTCGTTATCACCTATCATTGAAGGGAGTACTCCCATGACCACCGAAAGCCAATCAGATGCTAGTACTACCTTATGCCCTTTCTAATCTAAAAGGTTGTTGTTTTCAGAAAACAACGGCCGTAATCTAACATTTGTTTTTAATGAAACCTTGTAGATCATCCTGGTCTTGAGTCAACTCCAAGGAGCGACGTTGCCCTGGAGCAGGAGGGAAAAGACGATGAAGCTCTAACTACCGTAGATATTCCTGGGCCTAATGCTCAAGTGATTAGGACGCTCGATGAGGATAAATATGAAGACCCATCACATACAAAGGAGCACGATGATGTTATATTTATGGGCACTTTTGAGCACAATGCTAAGTTCAGCCTGAAGGAGCAGATTGAAAAAGAGGAGGAGTCAAAGCTCGAAGTTAAAGGTGAGCCCGATGTGATGGAGGTTGATGATCTCCTTTATAGATCTTTATTATTCATCCCTCATGGTGGGTCTATTCCCATCGTGGTTCGTCCTCCCTCTTTAAGTACTTTCATTCAAGGCACCAAGGGGTCTCGAAACAGACGTTTGACCAAAACAACTCCCGAAAAGCTGAAGAAAGAGAGGAAGATAAAGAAATAGTTGTGGTCTTGTAATATTTTGCTCGGTTCAAATAAGTTAGACCTGTATTGTTATTTTTTCCTTCTTCTTTTTCTTCTTAGCAGCATATGTACAGACTTGGCCTCCGAATCTTCAGTGGGGTTGTAAGGAATTCTCGGAATTGAAAATAAAATTTTTATTCCTTAGTCAATCATTAAACAAATTACTATTCCAATAGTAGATTAACTTTTCCACTTCAAATGTTTGTGATGAAGTTTCCAGGTTTTGCTGATAACTTATTATCTTAATCTCAGAGCCCTTCTACACACTTCATTGGAAGTCGCCATCAGTACCCGGCTGAAATCGAAACCAATGGTCGTATTCTGTCGCCGACAGCTTGAGCATCCCCCATCGATCTTAGACCGGAGTCTGTGGGACAGCGGACGATTGAAAGTTCTCTTATCCATCCACAGGTTTGGAAACTTGGCATTTTTTAGTCCGCCTCGTGGACTTAGAATCTTTTTCTCACATCGTTTATACTCTAGCTCGTTTCGGGGACTCAAAGTACTCTAATATGCAATTCGAGGTCATAGAGATTTTTTCAAGTCATTTATACTTTAGTCCTCGCTCCGGAGACTCAAAGTACTTTAATCCACGCTCTAGGGACTTAGAGATTTTTTCAAGTATTATACTCTAGTCCATGCTTCGGAGATTCAGAGTACTCTAATTCACACTCCAAGGACTTAGAGATTTCATGTTGTTTATACTTTAGTCTGCACTTCGGGGACTCAAAGTAATCTAATCCGTGCTCTAGGGATTTACAGATTTTTTAAAGTCGTTTACACGCTAATCTACGCTTCGGGGACTCAAAGTACTATAATCCACGCTTTGGGGATTTAGAGATTTTTTCTATAACGACCCAGAATTTTAGCCATTTGAAATTAGGATATTTAATTGATTTTAAATATTCACAAGTTAATATTATAAATTGAATAACTTATATATCTTAATTTAATTGGATAATTAAATTGTTAATTTAATATTTAAAATTTCGTAAATAATTGGAATTTGAATTTAATGTGGAAAATGATTTATAAAGTTGAATTAAATCATATTTGAATTAGAATAGTGATAAAGAACTTTTATAATTGAATTAAAAGTTAATTGGTAGAAATTGAGTATTTTAATATTTAACTAACGTGTAAAAATAGCCATTTTTCAAACAGTTTCGGATTTTAAAGAAACTAGTTTCATTGGATCCGTAATGTTATATTGTTATAAAATTTCAAATTTCGTATCAATCGGATTTATGGTTTGTTTGGGGCAAGCTAAAACGCGTAGAAATTTGTTTAAGTGAATTTAAATTTAAATAGTCGAATCAAAAATCTATCTTCCAAATATGATCGAATTGGCTCCTGATGTATATTCCATTGTGTTCGGAATATGAGTAAAACATTATAATTTCCAGGAGGCACGCTTCGTTTTGAGTTCGAAAAAAATCCGGATGAATAGTGTCGTAAAATTTTCTATAGAAGGACGTTTTTTTATTTGAATCAAAACCCTAGCTACGTTTTCACAACCGCCAGTTATAATTTCAATGGCCAAAAATGGCTGATCTTCTTCCCTTGATCTCTTCTAATCCATTCACTTTCATCAAAAATGTTCAACTACAAAGTTGAAGAGCACGTTAAGATCTTATATATCAACGGTGGAGATCGAAAATCATGCAAAGGATCGTCGAGAAATCTCGTTTGTAGGCCGTGCGGTTCTACGCGTTTTTCCACTCAATGGGACGACCGAGTTCGTCGAGATTTTAGCTGGGGTGGCGCGCGTGTATGCGGAGGCGAGGGAGGTCTCTGATCGTCGTGTAGATGCTCAAGGTGATTGCGAAAATTCAAAGTTTGGTGGCGGCTTTGGGTTTCCTTTTTCGGCCTTGAACGATGGAAGAAGAAGAAATCAAACGGCCAGATTCTCATCAAATAGAAATGAGCACCTGATGCAAGTAGGTTAAAAAATTAAAAAGAAATGTAAATTAATTTATATATATTAGTTCGTACAATCTTTAAAATGTCATAACTTCTTCATACGAGGTTCGTTTTTGACGAAACGAATTACTTGGGTCCGTATTGACGAGCACCGCATTTTCAAGATGGTTTGGAGTTGATTGGAGCTAGTGTAAATTTTGGGTAAAATTAAGTGCTCGTTTAATTTTATTTGAAATAAAACACAGCAATTGCTATTGAAATCAGTGTGAGTACAACTCACTCTTTCTGACTCACTGATACTTTTATATAAGTGAGAATAAATTTTATTTATGTTGATTGATGATCGTTTGGATGATATATGATAAATTATCTACATTGATGGTATTTGGATATATTTCTGCCTATTGGAGCAGATGAGACCCTATACGTCCCCGTGTATGAGCGGATGACCCTTTGTACGCACTTCTGCTTTGAAGCAGACATTGTATATATTTTCTAATACGTATATTTGTTGCAGGTGACAGGTTTGAGGGATCCAACTAGATTCCTCACCACTATTGATTTATTTACAGATATCGTGATATATGCTGTTTTCATATGATATATGATGTTTTGGATGTCGTGATTGATGTATTTGGTGCTGTTGTAGCAGTGAGCCATATTATTGATAATTTGAAATATTAAAGTGATTGTTTCCAAATTTAAAAGAATTTTCAAGTGATTTTGGAAATAGACGTTTTATTTATTTTGAATTGTTAAGGAAATTGATTTATTTTAAATAAATAAATGTTATAATTTTTATGTTATAAAAATTATGATTTTTGTAAAATATAACCAGAATGTGATTTTTGAAATAAAAAGTGAACTATTTCATAAAATAGATGAAATTGAAATTTCGAACATTTTATAAATATTAATACATAAGATTTATAAAATTGATATTTTATAAATCAAAATGATGGAATTACAAAAGAATATTGTAAATGTTAAAATGAAGTTATAATTGGATTTTATAAGTGAATAAGATTTACGAATTCTGAAGTTATAAAATGAATGGATTTGGTAAAATAAATGATTTATAAGTAATTAACTTATAATTGAGATTTTGGCATATAAATGAGATACAAATGGAATTTGTTAATAAAAGAACTTTATAAATGGAAGTTTTTATAAATAGAAATGTTAATTTATAAACATTGTTTTATAAATCCAAAACCAATTGAATTTGATAAGTTATATATAGAAGTTTGTTAAAGGAATTTCATCCATGATTTCGGACAGAGGATAATCCTTCAATTAAATTTGCAATGGTGATGAATTTGGTAAAGGCATTAAATCTATGATTTTGGACAGTGGACAATTCTTTAATAAATGTGTAGAAATATTGAATTTGGTAAATGGACTATATTCACGATTTTGGACAGTGAATAATATATTAAGAAAATGGAATGTTTTTGGAAGTGTTATTTTAAATGGAGTTAAATGTTTAAAGATGTTTTAAAATGTGTTAAGTATCGAATACATAGATTTCAACGTTCATTGTTGAAATAGTCGTTTTCGAGAAATAAGGAAATGATGGACTATAACACTGTTGTTATAATAAATGATTTTCGAAAGAAAATGTTTTGTATAGTATATGAGATTCATATGTCTATCTAATTTTCGAATCCCTGTACTTTGATTTTGGGTTGTCGTAACGACGTTTTACGCAACATTCGTTTTGACTCAGTAAATATGTTTAAGAGAATGTTTTCCTTAAAGAATAAATATATACTTTATCATTATTTAAGTATTTGTAATATTTTCTAAGTGTTGAAAATATGAAAATTATGAAATACTTTAATTATTATGGGAATGTTTTCCAATATAGAAAGTTGAAATGGTTTTGAGAATATATCTTTTTAAAAATAATTTGAAGTGAATATTTGGCAAATGATTTAATTAATAAAAGATTAATTTAAAAAGGCCTAGTGATTACTTATAGTGCTAAATATTTGTTTGTTTGTTTTGATAGTTAAATAACTGACTATCAAATTTGGCCATTTTAGTTCCTCGACTTGATGTGGGAATTATTTAATAGTACAGTTAGTACGGAGCCTTCTGTGTAGGCTTGATTATCGTTTGTGTTGAGGATGTTGATGCATATAGTGCGGAGTATTACTCCAATCTATCAAGCTTCATTCTCGGCCAAAGGATAGCAAGTTGAAAGTTGGAGGCGTGATAAGTCTATGAGACTTAGTTTCTGTATGAGGTTGAGAATAGCTTTTTCATTGTTGGTATGAAGAGACCGGGATCGGTTTATCCGGAAATCACTTCGGACCAATGTATATGCGACGATTGTGCAGGTTGATATTGATATTTCGAATTTTCATAGTGTGGGACTGCTTGTTGATTGTTTGGGGTTAAAATCCCAATATACATACAGTAGCAGTGGTCTCTTCATATGAAATATTCAATGCAAGAACTATTCTCTACTAATCCTAGGGATTTCCCGACAGGATGTAGTAGAAAAGTACCTTCGGTTTGTCCTGTTCCTGGACAACTTGTATGGATGTTTGTTTGACATTTCATTTCTACAGATTACGTAGATTGGTTTTTACAAACGTACATCAGTGGTGGCGGAGAAGGCAACTTCTCTTTGCTTAACGCCCTCCTTAAGACGTAATTAGCTCAAGGGTTGTATTTTTTGGAAGGCAATTAGTAGTCAACAGAAATGGCCATGTGGCATTCAAAGTGATGTGATTTATGATTGTGAATGGTAATCGTTATCTCAGGCCTCATCAACCGGAAATGACCAAAACAGGGTTAGATGCGGCAAGGGTAAGTGGGTCATTCCCAAGTAGGGTATGATCATCCTCTTCTAGATATATCCTTACACGCTATGACATCGTGTATCTGATTATTATGGTTTGTACGCTATGAGGGCCCTCGAAAAAGGTCAGTAACTGCTGGAGGGTGATATATACGGTACCCTCTAGTTATAGAGGTGGGCCAGTCATGTGTTGGTAGAGGTTCCTTTGTGATGTTCCCCGGGACATCCATCTAGAGGTGTACCTATCACCTGGTCATTTGTATGGAAATCCAAACTCCACTACGTACCTGTAATTTTATTTGTAGAGCCTAATATGTTGGAATTTAACAATGTTAACAATTTCGGCTATTTTGAATATTATTTGTATACTAGACACTAGTATAATATAAGATGATTTGATATGAAATGCTTTAGTTATCGTATGGTAAAAATATGTCCGTGTTTATATGTGTGCATGTCTTACGAGATACTTTTGTTTTGATAAAGGAAAAGTTTGGTAATTTAATAAATTCACTCGAGTGTGTTAATTTCTCACGCTGGTTTAGCATACTGATCCGGGCGTTCTTCCTTTTCAATTCTTGGGTTAGACCGAGTTTATTTATAGGTTCATATTTGGTACTTTTGGAGATTCAGCACGTGAGCCGGAGATCTTCATTTCGTATACACGTATCTATTTTTATTTTTGATTATCCGCTGCTTATTTGTTGTACATTATCAGCATTTTGTGAAGACAGGCTATTATAACTGTGTAGGTAATAATTATTGATTGATTGTTGTTCTATGATTGATGTATGTATATATAGTTTCTATTTTGTAAAGATCATTGATATGATATTATATGTTTTCCGCTGCGATGTGAGACTCTGTATTATTCTGTTTGGTTCTATCTTCTCTCTTTCTTCTCTTCTCTTCTCTTCTTCTTTCTTCTTTTCTTTCTCATGACTTTTTCTCAATCTGTGCTTTTTGGGTCGGACATGTATGGTTTATTGTCGATTCAAAGGATACAGATTTGCGGTTCATCACAGCTAGTCTCAGAGCTTAGATTTTGTATATTCCTAAGCTTTGATGTGTAGTCGGTATAGATAGGGACATAGCACCCTAGATTGGGTTTGAGTGTATTATATATATGAGCGCATATTTTTTAGTAATATAAAAATGTTTTATGTTGTGTTTACTTATCCGTTGAGTTATTTGTGAATTCTGGTCGGTATGTGGGACGCCATGTTATCGATAGGGATTTCCAAACACTTAAACGAGGCAAGTCGACATAGTATCATTTTAAATTAGGTAAATGAAATAATTTTACCTCGATTATATTTTACATATAAAGGAAACAATTTTTTAGAAATTATTAAAGGTATATAAATTGATTGTTTGGTTGTCTGAAAAATGTAAATGTATATAAGTTAATAGAAGATGTTTGAATAATCCAAATAAAACAACAATTGTAAAAGAATAAATTATATAAGCAAATGAATTATAAAGAATGGAATTATAATTAATATGATTTACAATTGTCAAATGATCTTACATATAAGAAATGAAACTAGATGAATATATTTATAAATATGAGTTATAAATAAAAATAAAAATGAATTAAGAATTTAAAATTTTGAATCCCGTTTATTTTGAAAGTTGTTTTTCATTGTTTAAAGAGATTATATTGTTATAAATCTAAGTAAGATAAATTAATTTGAAATGATCTTATATAAGTAAAGTAAAATAGTGAAATCATATAAGTAAAAGATTTGTATATGTGAGTTATAAATATAAAAAGGAATTTTAAAAGAATATAAAGCACTGAATTCACTACTATTGCTGGGAAATAATAAGGATGATGACTGCAGCATCATCAGTGTCATTTTGAGTTTCTATGTAAGGGATTTGCTACCATTAGTAAATTAAAATTGAAGTTTGCTTTGGTAAACAAATTTGAATTTAAAAATCCAAGTTGAGACTGATAAATATAAGTAAAATTAGTTTTGGACTTATAATATGAAATAAAGATTTTTAACTCTGGTAAAGTTGAAATAGAATTTGAGTTAGTATAATAAAATATATGATTTGAAATTTAACTAAAGGAAAGTTAAATAAATGGAATTGGATTTGAATTGGATTAGATAAGTTATTGAAATGGAAATTAAACTTAAGTGGTAGTGATTATATAATATGAATCTGAAAGTTTGAATTAATAAGTTGTATAATATATAAAATGGGAAAAGCTAAGCAAAACCAGTTATTAAAATGGATAAACAATTCTGTTAAGCAAAACTAAAATCTGAATTTGGGTAGTGATTTGAAATTTAACTTAATTAAAAGTTAAATAAAGTAGGATTTGAATTAAACTAGTAGTGAACTTAATTGTATGGTGAAAGTAAATGCAAGTAATAATGAAATGAAACATAACTTAGTAATGTTGAATGAAGTTGAATTTGATATCAAAATGAATTAATAAAGTAAAGTGATGAATATGAATATGAATTTGAGTTATATAACGAAATTCAACTTTAGTTGTTAAAGTGAATTAGTGAATAAACATGGATTAGAAATTTTGTTGTTAAGAGTTGAATAAAGCTTAAGTTAAGAAGTTGGGAATTAATAATATAAAAATGGGAATATAGTGAATATTAGAATTTAATCCAAATTCAATATTAAGCGAATTGAATAATTGAATGGAAGTTAATTAGATATTAAACTAATTGGAAATTAAAAGTGTTAAACCAAATTGAATGTAAGCGAAGTAAATAAATTTTGTAATGTTGGATATGCATTGGTTGTTAGATTGTTGTTAGTTGATTGTATAAAATTCATTAAGTGTTAATGAAATTGAATTAATGAAATGAAAGCTAAAGTAATTGAATTCAAATTGGAAGTTAAGTGAATTTAAATAGAATTAAATTTGATTTGAATTGAAAGTGAACAAACTTGAATGTAAATTAGTGAACGTAAACTAATTAAAAATGAATAAATGAATGTTAGTAAAAATCCAATATTAATGAATCAAAAGTGATTTAAATTGAAAATCAATTCAGTGATATTAATGAGAAGTGAATTTATATTGATATGGTTATGGATTGATTGGATAGTTGTTGGATGTTAGTTGGATGATAGATATTTGATGGTTGGATTTGTTGCTTTTTGATTTCATTGCTATATTGACATATATAGTAGTTGTATTAGTATATATTGTATATTGATATTACTTTTCTATATACATATTTCTCATTTGTTTGTTGAGTGTTTGGTTGGTGCGGATGGCGCATGCTTCGCATTTAGAGCTAGCTTTCACGCTATATTAGCCGTATATGCTCGCTAATAATATATAAGGTACATATCTTGGATTACATATCGTACTTTTATACTTTTTTCTCTATGGAATGCCTCATCCTCGAAGATGTGATGCATTTTGTGATATATATATGTTGTGATCCTACTACGATCGAACCGCATAAATGAGGCTATGGCGAAATTTTTTGAAAATTTAGGACGTTGAAAACGTTTGGGAAAATTGGAAGAAAACTTTTGATTGCTAAAAAATTTGATATTTATTGAAAAGTTAAACGATACTAGCTGGTTTCGAAAAGATTACTATATATGGATTTGAAAACTTAGAAAAGTTTTGTAAGAAGTTTAACTATGAATTTTGAAATGTTAAAAGGTTAAATGAACTTGAAATTTAGTTTGAACGAGTTGTTTTGAAAAGTTAATGATTTTGTGACTTTTTCTTACTTAGTAATTTCGAGGACGAAATTCTTTAAGTAGGGGAGAATGTAACGACCTAGAATTTTAGTCATTTGAAATTAGGATATTCAATTGATTTGAAATATTAACAAGTTAATATTATAAATTGAATAACTTATATTTCGAATATCTTAATTTAATTGGATAATTAAATTGTTAATTTAATATTTGAAATTTCGTAAATAATTGGAATTTAAATTTAATGTGAATGAAATAATTTATAAAGTTGAATTAAATCGTATTTGAATTAGAATAGTTATAGAGAACTTTTAAAATTGAATTAAAAGTTAATTTGTAGAAATTGAATATTTTAACATTTAATTAACGTGTAAAAATAGCCATTTTTCAAATAGTCTTGGATTTCGACGAAACCATTTTCATTGGATCCGTAATGTTATATTATTATAAGATTTCAAATTTCTTGCCAATCGGATTTACGGTTTGTCCAAGGCAAGCTAAAACGTGTAGAAATTTGTTTAAGTGAATTTTAAATTTAAATAGTCGATTCGAAAACCTATCTTCCAAATATGATCGAATTGGCTCCCGATATATATTCCATTGTGTTTAGAATAGGGGTAAAATATTGTAAATGCCAGGTGGCATGCTTCGTTTCGAGTTCGAAAAAAATCCGAATGAATAATGTCGTCAAATTTTCCATAAAAGGACGTTGTTTTTTCTATTTGCATCAAAACCCTAGCTAGAGTTTCACAGTTGCCGGTTATAATTTCAATGGCCAAAAATGGATGATCTTCGTCCCTCGATCTCTTCTAATCCATTCACTTTCATCAAAAATGTTCAACTACAAAGTTGAAGAGCACGTCAAGATCTTCTATATCAACGGTGGAGATCGAAAATCAAGCAAAGGATCGTCGGGAAATCTCGTTTGTAGGCCGTGCGGTTACATGCGTTTTTCCACGCGAGGGGATGACCAAGTTCGTCGTGATTTTAGCCGGAGGTGGCGTGCTATATGCGAAGGCGGGGGAGGTCTCTGATCGTTGTGTAGATGCTCGAGGTGATTGCGAAAATTCAAAGTTTGGTGGCGGGTTTAGGTTTCCTTGTTCGGCCTTGAACGATGGAAGAAGAAGAAATCGGACGGCCAGATTCTCATTAAACAGAAATGAACGGCCGATGCAGCTAGGTTAAAAAATTAAAAAGAAATGTAAATTAATTTATATATATATATATATATATATATATATATATATATTCATACAATCTTTAAAATGTCGTAACTTCTTCAAACAAGGTCCATTTTTGACGAAACGAATTGCATTGGGTACGTATTGATGAGCACTACATTATAGAGCTTGTTTGGGGTCGTTGGAGCTATTGTAAATTTTGGATAAAATTAAACGCTCGTTTAATTTTATTCGGAATAAAACACTGCAACTGCTATTGGAATCAATTTGAGTACAACTCACTCTTTCTGACTCACTGATATTTAAGTGAGAATAAATTTTATTTATGTTGATTCATGATTGTTTGGGTGATATATGATATATTATATATATATTGATTGGTATTTGGATATATTCCTACCTATTGGAGCAGATGAGACCCTATACATCGCCATGTATGAGCGGATGACCCTTTTGTACCCGCGTCTGCCTTGAAGTGGACATTGTATATATTTTCTAATATGTATATTTGTTGCAAGTGACATGTTGGAGGGATCCAACTAGATTCCTCACCACTATTGAATTATTTACAAATATTGTGATATATGCTGTTATCATATGATATATGATGTTTTGGATACCGTGATTGATGTATTTGGTGTTGTTGTAGCATTGGGCCATATTTTTGATAATTTAAAATATTAAAGTGACGGTTTTCAAATTTAAAAGGATTTTCAAGTGATTTTGAAAACAGACGTTTTATTTATTTTGAATTGTTAAGGAAATGGATTTATTTTAAATAAAAAAATGTTATAATTTTTATGTTATAAAAATTATGATTTTTGTGAAATATAATCAGAATGTGATTTTTGAAATATGAAGAGAACTATTTGGTAAAATAGTTGAAATTGAGATTTTGAACATTTTATAAATATTTATAAGATTTATAAAATTGATATTTTATAAATCAAAATGATGAAATTATAAAGGAGTTTTGTAAATGTTAAAATGAAGTTTTAATTGGATTTTATAAGTGAATAAGATTTACGAATCGTGAAGTTATAAAATGAAAGGATTTGGTAAAATAAATGATTTATAAGTAATTAACTTATAATCGGGATTTTGGTATATACATGAGAAACAAATGGAATTTGTTAATAAAGGAACTTTATAAGTGGAAAATTTTATAAAATAGAAATGTGAATTTATAAACATTGTTTTATAAATCCGAAATCAATTGAATTTGATAAGTTAAATTTAGAAGTTTATTAAAGGAATTTCAACCATGATTTTGGAAAGAGGATAATCCTTTAATTAAATTTGCAATGGTGATGAATTTGTTAAAGGCATTATATCCATGATTTTGGACAGTGGATAATTCTTTAATAAATGTGTAGAAATATTGGATTTGGTAAATGGACTATATTCACGATTTTGGAAAGTGAATAATATATTAAATAAAATGAAATATTTTGGGAAGTTATATTTTAAATGGTTTTAAATGGTTTAAAGATGTTTTAAAATGTGTTAAGTATCGAATACATAGATTTCAACATTCATTGTTGAAATAGACATTTTCGAAAAATAAGAAAATCATGGACTATATAGTAAATGATTTTCGAAAGGAAATGTTTTGCATAGTATATGGGATTCATATATCTATCTAATTTTCGAGTCCCTATAATGGTGATTTTGGGTTGTCGTAATGATGTTTTACGCAACATTCGTTTATCCAATAAATATGTTTAAGAGAATGTTTTCCTTAAAGAATAAATATATACTTAATCATGATTTAAGTATATGTAGTATTTCTAAATGTTGAAAATAAAGAGAATTGTGAACTACTTATTATTAAATAAGTATATGGGATGTTTTCCAGTTTAGAAAGTTGAAATCGTTTTGAGAATATATCTTTTTAAAGATAATTTAAAGCGAATATTTGGCAAATGATTTAATTAATAAAAGATTAATTTAAAAGGGCCTAGTGATTGCTTATGGTGCTAAATGTTTGTTTGTTTGCTTTGATAGTTAAATAACCAACTATCAAATTTGGCCATTTTAGTTCCTCGACTTGATATGGGAAATATTTAATTGTGCACTTAATACGTAGCCTTCTGTGTAGGCTTGATTATCGTTTGTGTTAAGGATGTTGATTCGTATATGGCGGAGTATTACTCCAATCTATCGAGTTTCCTTATTGGCCGAAGGATAGCAAGTTGAAAGTTGGAGACGTGGTAAGCCTATGAGACTTAGTTTCCGTGTGAGGTGGAGAAACGCTTTTGCGTTGTTGGTGCGAAGAGACCAGGATCGGTTTATCTGAAAACCACTTCGAACCAACTTATATGCGACGATTGTGCAGGTTGCTTGTGATGATATTGATCTTTCGGATTTTCATAGTGGGGGACTGCTTGTTGATCGTTTGGGGTTAAAATCCCAATATACATACAGTAGCAGTGGTCACTTCATTATGAAATATCCAATGTAAGGACTATTCGCTACTAATCCTAGGGATTTCCCGACAGGATGTGGTAGGAAAGTACCTTCGGGTTGTCCTGTTTCTGGACAACTTGTATGGATGTTTGTCTGACATTGCATTTCTATAGATTACGTACATTGGTTTTTATAAATGTACATCAGTGGTGGCGGAGAAGGCAACTTCTCGTAGCTTAATACCCTCTTTGAGACATATGAGCTCAAGGGTTGTATTTTTTTGGAAGGCAATTAGTAGTAAACGAAAATAGCTGTGTGGCCTTCAAAGTGATGTGATTTGTGATTGTGAAAAGTAATCGTTACCTCAGGCCTCATCAACCGGAAATGACCAAAACAAGATTAGATGCGGCAAGGCCAAGTGGGTCATTCCCAAGTTGGGTATAATCATCCTCATCTAGATATATCTTTACATGTTATGACGTCGTGTATCTGATTATTGTGGTTTGTATGCTATGAGGGCCCTCGAAAAAGGTCGGTAACGACCGGAGGATGATATATCGGTACCATCTAGTTATAGAGGTGGGTCGGTCTTGTGTTGGTAGATGTTCCTTTGTGATGTTCCTCGGGACATCCATCTAGAGGTTTACCCATCAGAAGGTAGTCCCTTCACCTGGTCATTTGTATGGAAATTGAAACTCCACTACATACCTGTCATTTTATTTGTAGAGCCTAGAATGCTAGAATTTAATAATGGTAACAATTTCAGCTATTTTAAATATTATTTGTATACTAGACACTAGTATAATATAAGATGATTTGATATGAAATGCTTTAGTTATCATAAGGTAAAAATATGCCCGTGTTTATATGTGGACGTGTCTTACGAGATACTTTTGTTCTGATAAAGGAAAAGTTTGGTAATTTACTAAATTCAATTGAGTGTGTTTCTCATGCAAGTTTACCAGACTGATCCGGGCGTTCTTCCCTTTCAATGCTCAGGTCAAACCAAGTATATTTATAGGTTCACATTTGGTGCTTTTGGAGCTTCAGTAGGCGAGCTGGAGATCTTCATTTCGTATACATGTATCTATTTTGATTTTTGATTACCCGCTGCTTAGCTGTTGTATATTATCAGCGTTTTATGAGGACAGGTTATTATAACTGTCCAAGCTGATAACTATTGATTGATTGTTGTACTTTGATTGATTTATGTATTTACAGTTTCTGTTTTTAAAGATCATTGATATGATATTATATGTTTTCCATGTGATGTGAGATTCTGTATTGTTCTGTTTGGTTCTATCTTCTCTCTTTCTTGTCTTCACTTCTTCTTCCTTCTTTTTTTTCTCATGACTTTCCGTCAGTCTGTGCTTTTTGGGTCGGACATGCATGGTTTATTGTCGATTTAATGGGTACGGATTTGCGGTTCGTCACATTTTCATTCCAAAAATTGCTTTTTTTCACTCATTAGTATCACCAGCTAACCAACTTCACAAAGCAATCCCCCCTATTCATTTTTATCAGGGTCCAGTATAACTAGTCGATCTTTAATTCTATATGTGCGTTCATACACCACAGACGTTAGTATTAATTAATTCCATACTCATCATAATATGAAATAACAGTAATTTCATGGAAAAGGAGCTTCAAGCTTTTATTCATCATAAAAAATAGGACAAAATAATTCGTGTTATTACATATCAAAAACAAAATCAACACAAAGAAAATACTAAAAGCAACTATTACCAAAATGCAAAAAAGACAAGCTAGGTAAAATAGCGACGCATATGTTTGTTATTCCATGCTCTAGGAAGCGTTACACCATCAACGGTCGCTAGCTTGAAAGTTCCTTCTCCAAGCCTTCATTCGATGACGTACGACCCTTCCCTGTGGGGTTCATATGCGATGGGACCAGAATTCACTTTAGGACAAGATCGCCAACATCAAAGGTTCTTAGTCAGACTTTCATATTACAGTATCAGGCGACTCGGTGCTGATGTGCGACCGCTTTCAAATCAGCCTCTTCGCGCTTTTCGTCAATAAAGTCCAACGAATCTAATAAAAGATCTTGATTTGTTTTGGGATCGTTGTAAGTTATCCGATGGGAAGGGATAACGAGTTCGATGGGTATAACTGCTTCGACCTCATAAGCCAAGGCGAATGGAGTATAGCCAGTTGCGGACTTGTGATTGGTCATGTATACCCAGCCAGTCGTAGGAAGTTCATCCATCCACTTGCCTCTAGCCTTTTCCAAACATTTTTTCAAGATGGTTTTCATTATATTGTTTACAGCTTCAACCTGTCCATTCACCTAAAGGTGAGCGACCACTGCAAACCTTTTCTCAATACGATACTTACAACAAAATTCCTTGAACTCAACACTATCAAATTGAGTTCCGTTATCTTGTACAATAGTCCACGAGAGACCGAAACAGCATATAATGTTTCGCACAACATAATTAATGACTTTTTTGGTCGTGATCGTAGTTAACGGCTCCACTGCTACCCACTTCTTGAAGTAGTTAACCGCGAAAATTGCATATCTCGCACCTCTTTCGGAAATTGGCAATGAACCGACAATATCAACTCCCCATGTAAATGGTCATGGACTAACCATTTACATGATTCCCATCGGTGGTGCTCTTGGGACTTTCACATATATCTGGCATTTGACACATTGTTTCACATAATCTGTGGCATCCCGATTCAAGGTTGGCCAATAGTACCCACAACAGAGTATCTTTTTTGCTAGCATCCGCCTTCCAGTGTGATCGCCACATTCCCCTTCATGAACTTCTTTCAAGACCCGCTTTATCTCATCATAGGAGATGCACCTAAGTAAAGGAACAGAGAATCCCTTTCGATACGTAATTCCAACTCATATATTATATCGAGCTACTTTGCGAAGGACTGCTTCTTTTCATTCCTTTTCTCAGGCAAAGTTCCATGCAACAAGTATTATTTAAATGAGGACATCCATGATTCCCTTTCGGTTTTCTTCTTCGGTATATGATCAACCTCCATAACATTTATACTCAGGGTATGTAGGGTCTCGACCAGAACCAAGCCCATCTGTTGTGCATCGCCAGTACTTGCGAACTTAGCCAATGAGTTAGCTTCCCCGTTCTGCTCATGTGGGATATGCGAAATGTCATAGTATTCGAGGTCTACCAACAATTCCTGAACCAGGACAAGGTATGGGGCAAGCCGTTATCCCTTTGCCGGGTAGTCCCCTCTAACTTGGCACACCACCAGTTGCGAGTCACAAAAGATTTCAATCAATTTCATCCCGACCTCTTTAGCAAGCTTCAATACATAAATCAATGCCTCATATTTGGCATCATTTCGTAGCGGGGAAATCAAGCTTCAAAACATAGCAGATCGATCAGTTCTCAGGGGTTACAAGAACGACGCCAGCTCCAGAACAATGATCATTCGACGCTTCATCGGTAAATATTTTCCATCAACATTATGAACCACATCGCTTCCTCTCGGCTCATCCCGCATAGTGAATTCCACTATAAAATTTGCCATTGCTTGTCCCTGGATAGCTCTTCGAGGCCGATAGGTGATGTCGAACTGGCTGAGCTCGATGTTCCATTTAAGCAACCTTCCAAATGTATCGGGCCGTTGCAGGACCTGTCATAAAGGTTGGTCGGTGTAAATGTTGATTGGATGTGCCAGGAAGTACGGACGAAGCTTGCACGACGCGGTCACCAAGCAGTATGCCAACTTCTCTATCTTCGGATAATTTCTTTCCTCCCCTCTTAATCGTTTACTGGTGTAATACACCGGTCTCTAGATCTGGTCCTCCTCACGAACTAGTGCGACACTTATAGCATGTGGCGATACAGCTAGGTAAATATATAGCTCCTTATGGTCTACGGGCTTCGATAAAATAGGGGGTATCTCTAGATGATTCACCAAAGTCGGAACGCATCTTCATAGTCTTGCGTCCATTCAAAATTCCTCTTCCTTTTCCTTAGCAGATGGATGAAAGGAATGCACTTATCGGTTGCCTGGAGATAAACCGACTCAAAGCAGCAACCTTCCCGTTCAAGCTTTGTACTTGCTTGATGGTTGTGGGTGCTTGTATATCCCGAGTGGCTTGAATCTTCTCTGGATTCGCTTCGATTCCTCATGCGGTTAAAATGATGCCCAAAAACTTTCTTACTGCGACACCAAATGAGCATTTCAGTGTGTTGATTTTCATACCGAAAAATCTGAGGATATTGAACATCTCCGCTAAGTCTCGAATGTGGTCATTGGATTGCCATGACTTCACGAGCATATCATCCACGAATATTTCCATCATCCTACCGATTTGAACTTTAAACATTGGATTAACCTAAAGTTGATAGGTTGCTTCCGCATTCTTTAATCCAAACGGCATCACTACATAACAGTATAATCCAATATCAATGACAAAAATGGTGTGCTCTTGATCTAGGATGTGCATTGGAATTTGATTGTACCCCGAATATGCATCCATAAACGACAACAATTCATGTCCTGCAGTTGAGTCAACCAGCTAATCGATTCTAGGCAAGGGAAAACTATCCTTGGGGCATGTCTTGTTCAGGTCCGAATAATCAACACGAGTTCTCCACTTTCTATTTGTCTTTCTTACCAGTACAAGGTTAGATATCCATTCAGGATAGAGGGCATCGCATATAAACCCATTGGCTTTAAGTTTATGCATCTCCTCCTTGAGAGCAGCAGATCTCTCCGGATCCATGCATCGTCACTTTTGTTTTACAGGGACATACTTTGGATTGATATTTAGCATATGGCTCACGATGGCAGGTGAGATCCCACACATGTCATAATGTGTCCAAGCGAATGCATCAAGATTGGCTAGGAGAAAATCAGTAGGTCCCCTTATCATAGAAGGGATGAGTTGCGATCCGATTTTCAACACCCATGACGGATCGTTGTGGCTGACTGTGATATCGGTCGTCAGTTCAAGCGGCGCTGCCTTGTCCTCCTTGGGTTCCTCCTCATCATCTCTCGAATCTATATCTCTATAGAACTGACTGTGGTGCCCAAGCCAAGGCTTAGGCGCTGTTTGTCAATCTTCAGTAACTTGGATGCCGATAGATTTTTCCACAAGCTTTCCCTTTTCCTTGCGCTAGGCTTCTCTCAGCTCAGCCACATAACAAGCACGGCCAGTTGCCTGATCGCTATGCACAACACCGACTCCATTATCTGTATGAAACTTCAAAGTCAAGCACCACGAGGCAAGAGCTGCCCTAAACTCAGTCAGAGCCGGACGACCTAGAAAAACATTATACGATGTTTTATATCCAAAACATTAAACGGTAGCATCAGCACCCTCCTACGTTCACTTCACCCAGTTCAACTAGTAAGTCAACAAAACCTACCGCTTCAGTAGCCACACCATTAAAGCCATGTATATGAGCTTTGGATGGTTTCAAATCCTAAGCCTCCATTCTCATTTGATTATAAGCTTTCTTAAAGATGATGTTCACAGAACTTCCATAATCAATCAATGTCCTCACCAACGCAGGTCCAATCGTGGTAGAGATAACCATCGGATCAATAGTAGGGGCCTCCACTCTATCGGTGTCTCTACTTCTGAATAATATATCATTTGTCATCATACGTTGCTGCTTTGCTGGAGTTCCATTCTCCGTGTTCGAGCAACATTCAAAGTCCACATGTCTCATCGAGCTAGCGTAAGGCTCCATTTCCTGCCAACTTCTGTCCCCAAGATGCGGTCCACCAACTATTGTGTTTATTACCATCATTCCACCGGCCTGAGTGGGATCCTCAGGCCTACACGGAGCTTATCCTTAGTTAGGATCAAACATTCCTTGTTTTCTATCTTATGGATCCTTGACAAACTGCTGCAACTTTTTATGGCGAATTAATTTCTCACGAAGGTGCCTACACCCATCAGTGTCGTGCTTATAAGACTCGTGAAACCGACAGTACTTCTCGGTTTTCTTCTGTTCTTTGGTCGTACTTTTGGACGCGGCTTCATATACTGGAAAGTGTTACAGGTGGACATATAGATGTTCTCCAGCATTCACGGGCGTATGGTTGCTCTATATAGGGATTCGTGGCTTCCACTTTCTAGACTCCCTCTTCCTATTAGAATTTCCTTCTCCACCCCTTTTCTGCTGACCCGGCTTGTTTTGGACATTAACTCGAACCTTTCTAAAGCTCTCTCTAGATTGCTTTACTGTAATTTTTCTTTGTACCGCTTTCTCGTTCGATCCTACGACAATGCTCCTTCTGGATGATCTAACCTCCTTCTTTCTCATGAACTGGTGTGCCTTTGTATTGAAACGTTCCAACGTGGCCGACGGTTCTCCAGCTAGCCAATCACCAAATTCGAATTCGGGGTCAACCCCCTTTGTCACAGCCATAAGTATGGCGTGGTCATTTGGGTTACTAACCTCTGTAGCAGCAATGTGAAACCTTTGTAAATAATCTTTCAATGATTCACCTGGAGCCTAGATTACATTGGTTAGTGACATCGCATCTTTGGGACAAGTAGCGTAAATCTGGAATTGCTTCACGAATCTTGTAGCCAGCTCATCAAATCTCAAGATTGACTGCAGGGGTAACCTTGTGCACCATATTGTTGCAATCCCAAACAATGTTATAGGGAAGCAACTGCATTTGGTTGTGTCATTCGCTTTAGCGAGTGCATCAACCATTCATACCTCATAAAATGTTGTCGGGGGTCAGTCTTCCCTTCGTAAGAGGGCATTGTAGGAATGTTAAGTCTCCCGGGGTATTCAGCTTGTAAAATGTTATCGGTAAACGGAGTATGGCTCCTACAGACTCCCCAATCATCGTTAGTCAAGCCTTGGTACTCCCTCATCAACTGATTGACCATTATGGATAAGTTCGGAGTCTAGATAAGGGGTGCCAAGTCGGTTTTCGTCTTATGTAAATGTTCTGGCTTATGTCTCCGCGGTATCTTATGCCCTCTTGGCCTATTATTGTCCAGACGCGTCCTGAGGATTCACTTCAACATCATTTCGAGAAGGAAATTGGTTGGCATTCAAGTGTGCTCTAGTACCCGGTTCCATGGTGAGTATGACCCCTCAAGTGCAATTAAGGAGCCATCCTCATGGTTGATGGATCAGCATAGACCCCTAGGGAGATTCGACACCGACACAAAATTGTTGCCCATAGTGGTCAATTCTGTGTTACTCCATCGCTCCAGCGTGTGTCGTCTCAATTCTACGGCACCTTCTCCTGTGGTGCCCGTCTGATGAAGTTGATCTGTCAGACGTCGAGTATGAAGCTGGATTTTCTTCGGCATTTTGACGCCGTTGTCGAGCAATTTGGTTCATCAAATTGGCATTTTCTTGGATTTTCTTATTTAGCTATCTCCGGCTTTCCATTAGCTTCCTCATCAGGTCATTGAATTTATCCCTAGTAATGGAATCAGAAAGGTTTTAGGTCGTAATAGGTTCCACATTCGCATTAGCAAGCTGGTTGCTTAGCCCCTAGTTGGACACTAGCAGTTTCGTTGGCATCGACATTGTGGGAGGTAGATTGGTGCGCCTTACCAACTTGGAGTCCTTTGCTTAGATCTTGAGAGATCTGAATAGTATCTGCAAACTTTTGAGAATGAAGCTGGATCTCCTTTGGGGGATTTCTTCAATCCAGTAGCAACAAAGACGATCCTAATATCCTGAGAATTGAGTTTCTCAGTGAAATCACCAAAATGTTAGCACCAAAATTGGTCACTAACACCCGTGAATAGATTTGAGTGGCGAAATAAATGAAGTAGTTAAATGGAAAATGAGGAATAACACAATATATTGCAAGACTGAATAGCAAAAAGTAAAAAACAACAGGATTTATAGTGATTCGGCATGATTGCCTACGTCCACTTTGAACGCTCTCTTTATTGCTTTATCGATTACTTGACTACATATACAATTCACAAGAAACTGATTGAATACAAGTTCAAAACAAAATGAAGTTGAGTATGAAAAGGGCAGAGTGCAACCTTGTTTGCCAAAAATATCCCCCAAAAGTGACCCCCCGCCACCGTATTTATAGATGGAGGCAGCCTTCAACATGGCCATTTGGGCCCACGGTGAAAACTGCTTGGCCCAGCTCACTACACAGACCTACATCTCTACACCAACCCGACCACCTCTATATGCCAAACTGAGCTCTAACTCATGCGATACCGATCTGTACCTTATCACATGCAATACCGACCTGGCCTTCATGCCTCATGTCGTCCCGAAGCGTTTCCGTATGCCGGCCCGATATAGCAGCTTTGTCGACCTGAAGCTCATCTTCTCAATGCTGACCTCAAGTGTTACAAACTCCACCCTAATGTTGAACCGAGCAAATTCATATACTATGCTAAACCGATTTGGTCTTTGTAATATGCAATGTCGACTAGGAGTGAACCAAATGCCGGCCCTTCGGAGTGATATGATCTCCCTTCTATGCCGACCTGAAGTATTAATAGAACCGACCAGGAGTAGATGTCGATCCGGCCTGAAGCAAGAGCAATGCTGACCCGAACTCTATCACAACTCATTTGCTATGCTGACCCCTACACCACCAGGCTAATCTTCATAATCCCAGTATCCTATTACACCCAATCTCAACCTTATCAACCCTGGGCTAGATGTAGCTGCTTAGAAATCACCTTCTGGTTACATCAATGTCATCTCTCGACCATTCTTCCATCAATAGACAATTCCAACCTCTGTAATTACTTTTGTGTAGCTGGCCTAAGTCACCTAGTAACATAAGACATGTAGAATATATTAAAGTGTAGAAGATCGTGGACTATAAAAAAGATTATATGCTAGATAAATATAGTTTCTTTTCTTAACAATGTGTGTTGTTAATTTATAGTCAATTTAAAACTAAATAATTTATAAATAAGATGAACTAGTTATTTATAGTATATTAAAAGAATTTCATTTTGTGGATAAATTCCTATTCTTTTTCTTATATTTATAAATATATTTTCAGCAAGTGGCTTAGTGGAAATATCAGCTACTCGATTTTTTGAATTAAAATTCTAATTAAACAATATTTTTCTCAACATTGTCTGAAAAAATGATATAGAATATCTATGTAACGACCTGAAATTTTATCACTTTGAATTAGAATATTTAATTAATTTTAAATATTCAGATAATTGTTTTAAATGACGAATAGTTCACTTTAATTATTATATAATGTTAATACGTGATTTATGATGGTTTTATAAATATATAAACTTGTTTTATAAATATATACAAAACTTCATCCCATTTTGGTGGATCGACGTTATATCTTTATAAATGGATTTTAATATTTTTCAATACGTTTTTATAACTTAAATAATATTTTTTAATTATTTAGAGATTATAAAAAATTTATTTTTAGGTTTTGTTTACCTAAATAAATAGTTTGATTAAAAATTGAAAATATGACGGGAATTCGAATTATCAATGATTTAACAAATGAATATTATGATTAAACAGTGTAATGTTGTTAGTTGAAATATAACATATATACATACATGTACATGAATACACATCTGCACATACAAATATACGTTTACATTTAGCACATAAAACAAAAATGGTTTACTTTTCAAAAAGCAAACATACACATCGCCTTACAAGGCGTATGGATGACACATGGAAGGGGGGTGGGCTAAGCATATGGTTGTGTAAGAGATATTTGTGCAAATTTTCCTATAAATAGCCAAGCATCCATTTTATAATTTACACACATTTTTTCTTCACTTCTTCTCTTCTCTTCTTTTAATGGCCTAAGGCCATGAGTTTTGGAGAGCGAGGGAGGCTTAAGCTGTGGGTTTTTAGAGGAAGAAGGGGGGTAGGCGCAAGCTATGGTAATGGTAGAGGAGGGAGACCATAAGCTATAGGAGAGAGAGGAAGGCTTTGATGAAGTTGGAAGTGTTAGTGAAGTGTTGTGATGGATTGAATGTTAGTAGGAAGTAAATGGTTAAATAAAAGTTGAATCACTTTTTATATTACTAATCAATCACTTAATATTACTTGCTATTAGTGATAATAATATATATTAACTACTTATAGTTATACCCTTGATCGTATGTTAACATGATTGCTTATATAGTTATTCAATATGTTCGGATGATGATTAGTGGATTGTATAAAAGTTTGGCTGTGATAGATATGATTCTTATGATTTATAAGTTGAAAATCATATATAATGAGAAATGATAGTTATGTGAATTAACAATACATATCTTATGAAAAAATATTCACATTATACCCAAAAGTAGTATGTATACAACTTTTGTTAGGCCTCTTTGTTTTCAAAACCAAAAGAAATGTCATTTTATAATATTGGAATCTACTTCGAAAAAGTAAAGAAATGAGAAAATAGAGTTTGAAATAGATCTGGAATTAGTTTTAAAAAGAAAAGAAAAACTAGAAAAGTGGAGTTTTGAAATTTGAAAAATTAAATATATGCTTTCATTTATAAAAAATGATTGTTTTAAAGGTGGAAAATAATATAGAAATTTCATATGGTTTTGCATAAAAGAATTTGGAATTAAAAAAGATGAAAATTGAATATTATAATGATATAATATTAAAGATATGTAACAAAATAAAAATGAGATTTTGATAAAGTGAAAAAGGGAAAAAAGGTTTAATATAGTTTAATATGGTATTAAGATGATTTAAAAGTGTTTCAGACAAGTTTCCAAAAATTTGACTGGAAGGTAAAAAATAAACCGTCGCGTTTCGACAGTTCGCATTTTACGACCTAAAAAGTTAAATGGATGTGTAAGATAAAATATGAGTCGGTATTCTTTGAAATAAGAATTTTTTAGACCCTTATGATCATAGTTTTCAAATGAAAAAGAAAAACTAGATTCCATTTACTAAAATTTGAAATATGTCCAAATCAAGTTTTTAAAATCATCATGTCTTTGCAGTTTGTAAAATATTGTTTTCAACTCTTTAAGATGGATGTTTTTTAATCTTTAAAATATGGAATAATAAATTTGTTAAAATGTTATAAAAGAAAATTGAATTATAAAAATGGGAATGTATGTATTGAAACTTGTGTTTTAATCTATAAAGCTTTAAAATCAGTACTCACCAACAATTTAGCAATGGAATTTGGTAACCATTGAATATGTAACGACCCAAAATTTTCGAACCCGAAAATTCCAGATAGTTATGAAAAAGAAGAAAGAGATAGAAGAAGAAGAACAGAAACACCAAATATCTCACATTCGCAGCGGATAAAATATGATAATAAATAATAACGGTTGCAAAAGAATACTATATCTGTCGATTACATTCTACTACATCAGAGTTTCACATTATATACAGTCACTGAATATTTACAATTATCATATCTCAGATTAATAATAATATAAATACAGCGGAAATACTCTATACGATATAGCCATCCAGCTCACCTCCTGAGCTCCAGAACGTCATAACCTGGAAATCTGTAATACTCGGTCTGACCCGAGCATTACACCAAAGTAACACCCGGGTCAAGCTGGAAACCAACGTGAGTAAATCCAACTAACAAGGAATACCAAGCAAACAACTTAAATAAAACCCGGGGTAACTCAAACCAATTTTACTAATCCACAATATGTCATAGACATAATTTATTTCAAACATAAGTTTCCTAAGTGCCAACATTTTGATCACATAGTCCGATTCACTTAAAAATGTTTCATTCCAATTTGTTAATCTCACATATCAATTTATAAAAATTCAAAGTGGTTCCGGGTATTTCCCAATACCCGATCTCGGCCTCTTCGATTCTCATGTCATCCAAACCAAATTATCCAAATGAAATACACAACATTTCATATCAGAGATATCAACTCATTCAAAACACCCAATACCATTCAGTCATCCATAAGCAAAGCTTAATCACACAAATCAATTCAATTTATTCTAATTGAATTAAATTAATCCTGATTGAATTACCAATCTCGTCCACTTAGATTTCTTCATTAAACGTTAATTGATTTCAAATCAATAATTCATCATCCTATCATTTTCATCTTAATTAATCACCCTGGATTAATTATCCTTCAATTTTATTCAAGAATTTAACTTTAATCCATTTCACGATGTTAATTATTTTTAACCAAAATCAATAAGAAATCTTTAATTACCTCATAAATTAATTAACTATATTAATTTCATTTACCCTTAATTACTTATATTAATTAATTTCTCGTAAGTCACTGATTATGGATTAATTAATCTTAATTTGTCAATCTTTGTTTACATCTTTAATAACATAAATTAAGGATTTCCAATTATATTTTAATTTATCCTAATCAAATTTAATTACATTGATTAAACCACAATATTAATCATTCTCGATAAATCTCAACGTGCAATTAACTATTGTTTATTTACTTCATTAAACAAATCAATTACTCGTTTTATAATAGAAGCTTAAAGGAATTTAAAGCCAAATTTATTTTTAAATTCGAATAAATTAACAATTACACGTAAACATTCAAGTTGTTAAAATATTTAATATTTAAAAACTTTATTTTGTTAGATTTAACTTTGATTTAGAACTCGTTTTACAACTCTACTCTACAATTTTAACTTCAGTTTCTAAATATCATTTCATTTCTTTTCAGAACATTCTATTTTTTTTTTCTACAATTATATGACTTTCAAAGTTCACCCTTATATTCCTTACAAAAATCCAATTTATATATTTCGATAACTCAGGGTACCGAAATATTCAGGCAACTCACAGCATTCATTATTCCAATTGCCAATAAAAATCATTCCAAACTACCAATCATTCCAATATAATCTAGATATTACTATACAATATACAATATAGCATATCAATTCAATTCAACCATTAAATCAATCATTTCAATTTGACCATATAAATTTGAATAAAAATCCAGAAGCGTGAGATTTACTCACCTTTGTTTTATTTGCAATTCCATCCTATCCCGACTTGTTTCTTCACAATTATTGACCTTGTATAAACATTGGATGATTTTCATTAATATTCGAATCAAATCAAAAAATTAATTTTTCATTTGATAAATTTAATTTTACTAGTGATTTTAGCTTAATAGTTCTCATTTTAACAAATCATTTAATTTAACAAATAATTCAATTTAAACTAATGAGATAAAAATATGTATTTATATCTATATTACTATTTATCTTTACTGTACGTTAAAATCTTATCCATATATATATATATATTCATTTTTCTTTCTTTTCAAGATTAATCAAAAGAAGATAACGTATACCTCACTGCTATGATGCCTCCACCATCGCAGATCCCAAAATCAATCAATCCGACTTCGACGAACTCCCAAACCGAGCCGCCACCATTTCGACCAAAACCCTAAATTGCCTTAACTGCAACCCCCAGGTCGCCGCTTCGAGTTAGGCAAAATCTCGTGCACGAAATCGCGGTCGTTGCTACCCGAGCACCTTCAACGCTGACCACGACGATCCCCTGCCCACCAGCCACTGCCGCTATACCCACTCGCCACGCGCGCCTCGCCATCGAGTTCGAGTCGAACTCGAATACCCATTCTCTTGTGCGACTCCCCCAAAATTGCCGCCCCACTTCTTGCGTTCGATCGTGAACTAGATCGCGAATCACCCAATTTAACGCGGCAACGTTCGATGCTTTGGCTATTGATTTCGATCGAACGAGAATCTGCTGCCCGCAAATGAGAACGATACATTTGAACGAGATCTCGAATTTCGTTAGAGGCCTGCGTCGGCCATTTTTTTTTCCGTTCGATTCTGCTATTGGGAGGTAGAGAGAACGACGTGAAATAAAGATAGCTATGGCTTCTCGAATACGCCTGTTTATTATAATTAAATATCGTAAATATCTCGCGTTGTATAACGCGAAATCCCAAACCCCGAATCAGACATGCCCACAGACGTTTATAAGGTTTTACCCGCATTCCGAACACAATGGAACGTGTTTCGGAGGCTAATTTGATCGTATGCACGAGTTACGAAATTAAAAGATCGGTATTAAATTAAATCGATTAAAATAAATCTAAGCGTTTCGAGCTGCCAGGGTCAAACGACAACTCTGATTGCTCCGAAAATTGAAATCCGATAATAACTAACTATTATGGATCCAATGGAACTTGTTTCGTCGAATTCCGAGTCTGTGCCTCGAAAGGCTATTTTTAAATTCAATTTAAACGATATATTTTTAAAATTGAACAAATTACCTTTAAATTGAATTTCAACCATTCTATTATCTTCGGTATCATCATTATAAATTTTATAAGCCTTCAAATTATTTTAAACAGGCTTAGAAATTTCTGATTCAACAATTTACCCAATTTCAATTATTAAATTCAATATTTAAACTATATAATTCAATGATTTAATTATCAAGTAAATATTGATGTCTGGAACTCAAGTTAAAATTAGCTTTTAAATATTTAAAATCAATTAATTATTCCAATTTAATTTGTTAAAATTTACGGGTCGTCACATTCCTTCCCCCTTAAAAGAATTTCGTCCCCGAAATTACTAGTTAGGAAGAATGGTCCAATACCCGTTTACCTTCTCCCAAAACTCACAATTCAACATCCTACCAACTATCTTTTATTAAAGACCCACTATCACCTTAACCAACGTCCCAAAACCTTCTATAGTTTCAAACAATACCCTTTTCCTCAATCATCTAAATTTCAATTTAAAACCAAATTTTGAATTATCAAAATTTTCTCAAAATTTTTCTAACTCTCTAAATTTCCGAAATTTTTTGTCAGCGTCTCCTTTGCGCGGCTAGCTCGGTACAACTACAAAAGGCCTCTACGGGCTCCCAAATTCCAAAAAGAAAACAGAAAGCCAAGTGGCTATATCAAAAACCCAATCCAATTCATACAGAAATTAAAATACATACCTTTTTGTCGGGCAATTCACATTTATCTTTTGGAATCAAATCCAATTTTCTTTTCCCCCTTTTTAATAGTTGCATATCTTACTTGACAATGATATCCAATCGTAACCCTTCCAAATCATTGTATACATTTTCCTACATAAGTTTCATACCCACCTTTATTCAAATTAGTTTTTCCCACTTTCATACGAATTCAATTTACTTTAAATTTTGAATATTAAATTTTATCTTTCAAGTATAACTGATTCAAATTAGTTCATCTACAAATTTACTTTAAATTTTCAATTTGAAATTGTTTTGTCGCTAACCAAATTTTTCCCAAAAATTTTCTAGCTCCCAAAATTGAGAAATTTTTTTGGCAGAGTCTCTTTTGTACGGAGGAGCTTTTGCAATTTGACAAGAGATAAAAATATATATACATCGACCCACCAGGTCGGAAAAAGCAAAAACAGTTCATATTTCCTATTTTAATTGCGTAGGCATACCTTATTTAGCATTTTAAGCAAGCAACTTATTTATTTTAGCAAATAGCACAACCAAACCCAGCCAAACGGCTTCCCGGTACCTATACTTACTCAATTTAAACATATAAGCACTATATATATGAAGTTTATAACATTTCTCTTACTTAAACAACTATAACACTTCAATTCTAAAAGAAATGCATTCAAAATAACTTCCACAAGCAATTTATATGTTTTCAAACCTAATTCAATTGCTTTCAACCAATTTATACACCATTTCATTCAATTTCAATGGTTTGCAACTCAATTTCTTACATTCCATTGATTTTTAATCCAAACAAGCTTATATTCTCTTCAAATGATTCAAAATCAATTTCATTTAATCTCTATCAACTCATAGACTTTTAATTACCTTTGTTTACGCCAAACGACAATTCATCTTATGCAATTTCGACGATATTTGTTTAACAGAGCATCCATTTTAGTTTATAATTACTTTAAATTAATTTTCTACTCATTCTGTATTTAATTCCATTTCATTCTAATTTATTCACCAACCATTTATTTAGCTCGACACATTTCATTCTTGTATACTTCTAGCCATTCCCAAATTAATTCAAGCCAAGCTTTTATTTAATGGGCTTTCACTCTTATTCGAAGCCAAACTTCCATAAATTTTAAACTTAAGTGAATTTGCTTTAATTTATTCCAACATCAAACTCAAGTTCACTTCTATTTGATTCTCATTTAATCAACTTCCATTAAATTCAGTTAGCCCATCAATTTTAAATTTTAATTTTAATTCACCTTCTCAATTTCCAAAATAATATCCAAGCACATACTTAACTCATTTATACTTCAAATATGCCACCGAACTTAAGTTCAGTCTGATAATCCAATTCCAATCACAACTTTGATTTAGCTTTTACTCTATCCAATTAATTTCAAAATCAAGTTATTTAACTTGTCTCACCCAAAGAATTTTAATTTCTTTCATTTACGTCAAATGACAATTCATTTAATTCAATTAACCCATTTAAAAATTTTCATTTACTTACCTAATTCATTTTCGAATTTATTTTATTAATACAAGGCCATTCTTAGTTTATTTCCATTCACTTGGGTTTTATTTTGCAACTCAAACTATTTCTATTATAATCACTTCTCTTATATCCAATGTACTTGCAAATTTCATTAAATATTATTCAAATCACCCTTGAATTTTATTTATAATTCAAACCATCACATTTTTCAATCCAACTCTATTTTATTTTTATTTTACAACATCTCCTCTTATTTAATTCATTATCAAATCCAAGTCGAATTCTATTTACAATTCGAATTCATTTCCAAACACCATTATCAATTCACAATCCATTTTATTTCTCCGAGTTAAACTTTGTTAACATACTCAATCAAATAATTATTTAGCCACTTAGCTTACTTCCAATTTTTAAATCAATATTCATTTTTATTACAAAAATCACTTCATAAAATTTTCCTGAGTTCAATTTTATTTTATAATTCCAGTTTGGAATTTCTTTTTAATTTTCCTAAAATTCCAACACTTCTATTTTAAATTTTAAGAATGCCTTTAAATCCACATAATACTATTAAAATAGCCCTTTATAAAAATATTTCTTATAACTCAATGTCTCAATCAGTCCATCCTTGTTCTCACAGAAATTCAGTCATACGTTGATCAGGCGTAGGACTGAAAATCTATAAGCACTTGGCAAACCCGTTTTCAACACCCAGTGAAAATACTTGGAAAATAATTTTATTGAAAATATAGAAAACAGTTTTTGAAATAGAGGAAATATCTTTGGTGAGAATGCTCTGGAAATCATCACCCCCATCCATGGTCGCAGTTACATTCCAGGGTTACGTTGCCGTCCCAGCAAAAGTCCATGCAACTGCAGGCTCTCCGCGGCCTCTCGATTACGCCATGGAACCCATAACAGATCACAGTTACATCCAAGGTTACGTTGCCGTCATAGCAAAAGTCCATGTAACTACAGGCTGTCAGCGGCCTCTGATTTTCACTGTTGAAATGAAACTTCTCCACTCCTACATAGGTCGCAGTCTGCCGATATAAAATCAAACGCAGACTGCTGGCTCTCAGCAGCACACACGACTTTCGCTATGTTATACCATAGGTCGCAGTCTACCGATATAAAATCAAACGCAGATTGTTGGCTCTCAGTGGCACACACGACTTCCGCTATGGTATACACTACTCATAATCCCCAAGAACTAGTTTTTTCCGGACTCCTCATAGGATCAACTTTAGAAACCCCCCTTGGGCTCAAGGTAGCACCACCCGGTGGCACTCCTGAGAAGTTCATTTCAAGGGAGCGCCTTTTTCTCCAGAGCCATCATCAAAACACTTTATACTATACATATATAGTATCTTTCAAATCATACACCTAGTATGATCTCATACAAAGCTCCTTTACACAAAATCGATTATCCCAAAATCGATAATTCTCAAACAAGGCTTTCCAAATTCAATATTGATTTTACCCAATAATCAAAAGCCTTTCCAATCCAAAGGTTCCCAAAACCTTTTTCCAACTTCCTCATAAGATCCTTTATATATATATATATATATATATATATATATATTCAGATATATAAAATTTTAAAAACTTTGGATCTTTTCAAACTTGTATAAAACTCCTTTTATACTTCAAACACCTTCAAAAATCCTTTTCTTCCGGCAATAGATTTAACAAGGAAAGATTTATCTTATATAACAAAGATATATAACTTTGTTTATTCAAAACCGAATATTCAAATTTGATTACTCTTTCCAATATCAATTTCATTCAAATCCGTACGATGTACACATAGCATCCGTACGCTATACCAATCTGATCGCTCACTCGATCACACAATTTCACTTCCGAACTAGTATCGTCCACCCGACTTCCTAGTGCGGACTCAGATCTGGTTTCTTGATTAGAAACCGCCATTCTCCTTGCATAGCCATAACTATGATAGAGAATATCCAGAACCAATCAACAATCCATATCCAGGTTCGCCGTCGAAAATCGAGTGAAAAATCTCAAATCGGATCGATATAACTATCTCGAAATTCTGTGCTCGAATCTGGATCAAATCACTATGTGAATAGAATAATATACATACATCCTACGTATTTATTTCCATTGATTATCAGCCAAATCAATTTCCTTTTTATTCACATTCCCTTTAATTTCCATTCACTTATTTACAATCGCTTCAATTCCATTGAATTTTCACTTCAATTCTTATCTTGGTTGGGTATTTAATCAATAACAGTTTGAACTCCGACTAGTTTATTTTTAGAAAAATAGCTTGCAAATTTTTAAAATAGATAAGTAATTGAAAATAATTATTAGCTTGCAAAATAACTATAAAATAGGTAACTAATTGTAAAATAGTCGAAAAATAGATGAATAGTTTCAGAAATTTTAAATAATTACAAAATAGTTGAAAAATAGAAATTAGTTTGTGAAATAGTTGAAAAATAGTAATTAGTTTAGAAAACAATTGAAAAATGGTTAAATAGCTCCAAAAATAATGGTAAAACAAATATAAAATAAGTTAGCTTTAAAAAGAAAGGTTGTAAATATTTAATAGCTTGGAAGAATAAATTTATATTTAAAACAATTTATATTGAAAATAGTCCAGAGTCAAACTGTCCGCTTTCTCAAAAATTCAATGTAAATTTACACTTCCATTTAAATTGACTCAATTTCAATTTGAATAACTTTAATTTTTCTTGCAATTTATTTAAGCCCAATTCAAGTTGAATCAATCTTGATTCCTTTCCCAAATTAAACTGGATTCCACTTTAAATTATCTTTACTCATGTATTTCAAGGTTCAAATAAGAGTTAAATACAATTTTATTTGTTTTCAAAATTTAATTTATTATTCAATTTTATCTTCTAGTTTGAAGCCAATTCTTAAACAAGTTTATTTTACAATTCAATTTTTTTCAAATTTATTTTATTTATACAATACCATTCTTAATTTATAGATTTTTATTAACAATAGGATGATATCATCCAATTTATTTTAAAATGTCCATCCATTTTCAATTTTTAAATCTCAAACCCATTTTGAGATCACACAAATTCCCAATTAAAATCAACCATTTAACTTTACAAGTTGAATTCAAATTTCATCTTGAAATTTCCAATTCAGGTTGCTTTTTGTACGCTTATTTAACTTTCCCAGAGTTAAATTCTAATTTACTTAATCCAATCAACCTTACTCAATTTGAATTCCCGCTTCAAACTTCAAAATTCTTTCCCTCTTATAAGTTCAAAACTTATATCACTTCGGGTTTTTACATCACACTCAAAGGAAAATCGAAACTCAACCTCTTAATGTTTATTTCAAATTATCTTTGATATCATGTATATCAATACATACATATTTATTTCTTGGCCCTCCCAGCCATGTTTTAAAATTTTAAACCACCCTTAGTTTTAAATTCAAATCAAATTTCAAACAACCCATTGTTTTCAACAAGTCCCAGTTATCCAAATAATACTTATTTATTATTTTTCATTACTTTGAAACAAAATTTTCTAATTCTGGGACCAGATCTTAGAGTTTCATTTTCAATCAATTAAATTTTAATTTGGTTATATTCCCCTTTTTACTTAATTTAATTCCAATTCAAGTCTTCAATTTGGTCGCATTATATTACTTCTTAATTTTAATTTCAATAATTTAACAACCAATCGCTTTGATATTTATTAGAAGGAAATATTGCTTTATGTATCAAAATATATTTTATATAAAATCATTTAAAATCTTTATATAAGAAAATAACAAGTACGCTCTCATATATATATATATATATATATATATATATATATATATATATATATATATTCTCAACTCATTCAAGAGTACTACAGAATCTATTAAATGAGTGATCCCCAACAGAGCCAAGGTTCTCGCTTAACCTTTCAGCTCTGATACCAAATGTAACGATCCGAAATTTTCGAACCCGAAAATTCCAGATAGTTATGAAAAAGAAGAAAGAGATAGAAGAAGAAGAACAGAAACACAAAATATCTCACATTCGCAGCGGATAAAATATAATAATAAATAATAACGGTTGCAAAAGAATACTATATCTGTCGATTACATTCTACTACATCAGAGTTTCACATTATATACAGTCACTGAATATTTACAATTATCATATCTCAGATTAACAATAATATAAATACAGCGGAAATACTCTATACGACATTGCCATCCAGCTTGCCTCCTGAGCTCCAGACCGTCCTAAGCTGGAAATCTGTAATACTCGGTCTGACCCGAGCATTACACCAAAGTAACAGCCGAGTCAGGCTGGAAACCAGCGTGAGTAAATCCAATTAACAAGGAATACCAAGCAAACAACTTAAATAAAACCCGGGGTAACTCAAACCAATTTTACGAATCCACAATATGTCATAGACATAATTTATTTCACACATAAGTTTCCTAAGTGCCAACATTTCGATCACATAGTCCGATTCACTTAAAAATGTTTCATTCCAACTTGTTAATCTCACATATCAATTTATAAAAATTTGAAGTGGTTCTGGGTATTTCCCAATACCCGATCCCGGCCTCTTCGATTCTCATGTCATCCAAACCCAAATTATCCAAATGAAATACACAACATTTCATATCAGAGATATCAACTCATTCAAAACACCCAATGCCATTCAATCATCCATAAGCAAAGCTTAATCACACAAATCAATTCAATTTATTCTAATTGAATTTTAATCCTGATTGAATTACTAATCTCATCCACTTAGACTTCTCCATTAAACATTAATTGATTTCAAATCAATTAATTCATCATCCTATCATTTTTGTCTTAATTAATCACCCTGGATTAATTATCCTTCAATTTTATTCAAGAATTTAACTTTAATCCATTTTACGATGTTAATTATTTTTAACCGAAATCAATAAGAAATCTTTAATTACCTCATAAATTAATTAACTATATTAATTTCATTTACCCTTAATTACTTATATTAATTAATTTCTCGTAAGTCACTGATTATGGATTAATTAATCAATCTTTGATTACATCTTTAATTACATAAATTAAGGATTTCCAATTATATTTTAATTTATCCTAATCAAATTTAATTACATTTATTAAACCACAATATTAATCATTCTCGATAAATCTCAACGTGCAATTAACTATTGTTTATTTACTTCATTAAACAAATCAATTACTCGTTTTATAATAGAATCTTAAAGGAATTTAAAGCCAAATTTAATTTTAAATTCGAATCAATTAACAATTACACGTAAACATTCAAGTTGTTAAAACATTTAATATTTAAAAACTTTATTTCGTTAGATTTAACTTTGATTTAGAACTCGTTTTACAACTCTTCTCTATAATTTTAACTTCAGTTTCTAAATATCATTTCATTTCTTTTCAGATCATTCTATTTTTATTTTTATTTTTTCTACAATTATATCACTTTCAAAGTTCACCTTTATATTCCTTACAAAAATCCAATTTATATATTTCGATAACTCAGGGTACCGAAATATTCAGGCAACTTACAGCATTCATTATTCCAATTGCCAATAACAATCATTCCAAACTACCAATCATTCCAATATAATCTAGATATTACTATACAATATACAATATAGCTTATCAATTCAATTCAACCATTAAATCAATCATTTCAATTTGTCCATATAAATTTAAATAAAAACCCAGAAGCGTGAGATTTACTCACCTTTGTTTTATTTGCGATTCCATCATATCCTGACTTGTTTCTTCACAATTATTGACCTTGTATAAACATTGGATGATTTTCATTAATATTCGAATCAAATCGAAAAATTAAATTTTCATTTGATAAATTTAATTTTACTAGTGATTTTAATTTAATGGTTCTCATTTTAACAAATCATTTAATTTAACAAATGATTAAATTTAAACTAATAAGATAAAAATATGTATTTATATCTATATAACTATTTATCTTTACTGTAAGTTAAAATCTTATCCATATATATATATATATATATGTATATATATATTTATACATATACATATATATATATATATATATTCATTTTTCTTTCTTTTCAAGATTAATCAAAAGAAGATAACGTATACCTCACTGCTATGATGCCTCCACCATCGCAGATCCCAAAATCATCAACCCGACTTCGACGAACTCCCGAACCGAGCCGCCACCATTTCGACCAAAACCCTAAATTGCCTTAACTGCAAACCCCAGGTCGCCGCTATGAGTTAGGCAAAATCTCGTGCACGAAATCGCGGTCGTTGCTACCCGAGCACCTTCAATGCCGACCACGACGATCCCCTGCCCACCTGCCACTACCGCTATACCCACTTGCCACGCGCGCCTCGCCATCGAGCTCGAGTCGAACGCGAATACCCATTCTCTTTTGCGACTCCCCCAAAATCGCTTCCCCTCTTCTCGCGTTCGATCGCGACCTAGCTCGCGAATCGCCTAATTGAACGCGGCAACGTTCGATGCTTCGGCTATTGATTTCGATCGAACGAGACTTTGCTGCCCGCAAATGAGAACGATACGTTTGAACGAGATCTCGAATTTCGTTAGAGGCCGGCTTCGGCCATTATTATTTTTTCGTTCGATTCTGCTGCTGGGAGGTAGAGAGAGAACGACGTGAAATAAATATAGCTATGGCTTCTCGAATACGCCTGTTTATTATAATTAAATATCGTAAATATCTTGTGTTGTATAACGCGAAATCCCGAACACCGAATCAGACATGCCCACAGACGTTTATAAGGTTTACCCGCATTCGGAACACAATGGAACGTGTTTTGGAGGCTAATTTGATCGTATGCGCGAGTTACGAAATTAAACGATCGGTATTAAATTAAATTGATTAAAATAAATCTAAGTGTTTCGAGCTGTTAGGGTCAAACGACAACTCTAATTGCTTCGAAAAATGAAATCCGAAAATAACTAACTATTACGGATCCAATGAAACTGGTTTCGTCGAATTCCGAGACTGTGCCTCGGAAGGCTATTTTTAAATTCAATTTAAACGATATATTTTTAAACTTGAATAAATTACCTTTAAATTAAATTTCAACCATTCTATTATCTTCAGTATCATCATTATAAATTTTATAAGCCAAATTATTTTAAACAGGCTTAGAAATTTCTGATTCAACAATTTACCCAATTTCAATTATTAAATTCAATATTTAAATTATATAATTCAATGATTTAATTATCAAGTAAATATTGATGTCTGGAACTCAAGTTAAAATTAACTTTTAAATATTTAAAATCAATTAACTATTCCAATTTAATTTGTTAAAATTTACGGGTCGTCACAGAATAAATGATTTGAACTTGGGTTTTCTTTCCAATCTTTTTGAAATGTTTTTCAAATAATAAATCAAATACTTTTAAAAGTTTAGAGTCGATCAAATAACTTGACCACCTTATGAGTGATGGAGAGATAGTCTCTAGGTTGGAGTTTGGGAAACTAGTTGCCCGCTTCCCCTAACTATCATGACCGGCCCAACGGAGGGGATAGTTAATTTAATTTACTCAGGTATCATTTTTCCTATGATAAAAGAAAAGAGATTAGGAGTTTTCTTTCTTAAATTTAAATAATATTTTAAATAGAATTTTGATGGTAAATAGAATGTTTTAGTTAAACTCTGTATTAAATTCCGAGGAGAGAACCCATACTACTTGTGTGAATTTAAAATGATGATTTCACCATTATTCGACGAATAGTACAGGTTGAATATGAAAATTAGTATAATTAATCTAAAATCTATGAATCCTTTTTACTCAGTACTAATTGGTTTGGGTATACAGTAAACGATGTCTTAATAACATTGTTTTTAGCCCATTAAAAAATATTTTTTTGAAAATAAGTAATCACCATTAAGATTGGAATTAATAGAATATGGAAATATTTTCCTAAGTAATTTAAAGAAAAGTGATTAAAAATTTCTAAAAGTTAAAAGGGGTTTTAATTAACCAAAAGAATTTAACAAAATAGGCTTAACATTTCTATATACACACATACACACCTTTTTATCGATAATTGGTTCAGAGAGACCGAGATCGGATCTGGGTGATTCCTATTTGACAACCATTTCAAACCAATATAAGCATTCAAAAGTGAAGACATGTTAAGGACAATGATTTTGAAAATGGAGATCTTTATAATATGGGGTTGCTTGCTACTAACCTCGTGATTCACATATTATATACATAAGGTGGCAGTAGTACCTTCATTTTAAAATCTTTAATGTAAGATCTACTTGCTACTAATCTTAGGGGTGATTCCCAAACAGGATGTAATAGGAGTACCTTTGGTTTCTCATGTTCCTGAACAACTTGTATAGACGACTGTACGACACTGCATTTCTAAGACCACATACATTGATTTTTACAAATGTACATCTGTTTGGTGGTGTAGGAGGTAACCCTGCTTATACTTAACACCCTTCCCTGATGTGTATGAACTTAGGGGTTATACTTTGTGGAAACCAATTAATGTGTCGTCGAAAATGGCAATGTGGCATTTAAAGTGGGATTTGTTATTTTGAGCAAGGCAAAGCGTTACCTCAAGCCTCACACATTGGTAATGGAAAATACAGGGTAGATGTGGCAGGGCTATGTGGGTCGCACCCATTAGAAGATGATCATCACCATTTTAGATTTCCCATTACACGTCAAGTTGTTTGGTATGCTGTGGCCGCGGATAGGTCGGGAACGACCGGGGTGATGACATATTTGGCACTATATATGGTAGAGGTAGGCCGATTCTGTGTTGGTACAGGAAAGGGGGCTGTGCCTCTGTACATTCCTCTAGAGTTGTACTGATTAAAGGTATCCCTTACCTTATCATTGCTGGAATCCATTCCCCAATATATGACTTTAACGGACTTGATTGTATACCTAAATGTCGTTGAATTTAACAAATGTAACCATTATGGCTTTTTTCATATGTTATTTAAAAGGATTTGTAAAGCATTGTCATTAGAAATAATATCAAATGATTTGATAAAAATATTTTAGTTATCATAAGGTATAATTCTTCTGTGTTTATACGCAGCGTGGTCTTATAAGGTACTCTTCTTTTCAAAGATTTTGTTTGACATCAAAATCGATCTATGACACTGTCAGATATACTTATAATTTTTGTTTCATGCTGGTTTACCAAGCCTGATCCTAGTATTTTTAATACTCGGGTCAGACCCAAGTAATTTTAGGATTAGCTGAAGACACTTGGAGTTTCCAGAGGAGAGCTGGAGATTTTCATCAATGTATAAACGTAGATTACTTTTTCGTTGTATTTGTTTTAGCATTTGTAAGGACAAGTATTTATAACTGTCCAGGCTGAGTTAGGATATACTCTGATATATGTATATAAAAGTTTTTCTGCTGTACATATTATTGAAGTAACATATGTTATTTCATTCATGTGAGATTGTGTTCTATCTAAAAGTTTGCATTTTCGTTCAATTTGGGTTGGATACGTGTGGTTCACTGTTAACCTGAAATATAAAGAAGGGCGAGTCGTTACAATCTATATGTTTTGAACGAGAATAATTGATAAGATTTTTTGAAAAATTAATAGCGGTTGTATTGTCATAATATATTTGAGAGATTTTAAGAGAAATTTCGAAATCCTGAAGCATAATTTGCATAAATATGACTTATGCACATACCAAAGCTACAAAGATATATGTTGCTTTACACGTAGAAAGTAAAACAAAATTCTACTTTATACTAAACCATGATACGAGAGATTGGCCAATAAAGTGACATGTGCCTCTAATACTTTTACAATCCGTTTTACATCCACCGAAATCTGCATCACTATATGACATGGGCTCAAAAGGACATTTTTTAGGTAGAAAAGTTCGTTATCTCTTGTAATAGTTAAATAATGTAGAATTCGTTAATAATGTAGAATTCGTTTTATTGCTTGCATGTGTGGTTCTTTTGGATTGCTTGGAATCATGCAAACAAGTATACACTCATCATAATATCGAGTCTAATGGTCGTTAAATATAATAGTGAACCGATCATACTTCTATATAACATTTTCTCAACTTCATTACCATTTTCATTATTTTTAAGATGAAAATTATTACTTATCCATGTTGGCTTACTAGAAACTTCACCCATTCCTATTTTTTAAGTAAATCACTATGACTTTTTGATTAATAAATAAATATTTCATTATTTAATTGTTTAATTTAACCTAATAAAATAATTTAGCTCTCTCAGTATTAAATTTCAAATTCTTTTTCATAATACTTGAAAATTCGTTGCACAAGATTTCATTTGTAGAACCAAAAATAATATCATCTACATATATTTACACTATTAAAATATCATTATCTTGCTTTTTAATAAATAAAGTAGAATCAACTTTATCAATTTTATATCTAATTCCCAACGATAATTTTTCAGTCGATCATACCAAGCACGTAGTGCTTATTTAAGACCGTAGAGTGCTTTCTTAGGCTTAAAAACATGATTCGGAAAATTTTCATGTTATTAAAGAGGTGGTTGCTCTGCAAACATTTTTTACCATATAAATCCATTTAAAAATGCATTTTAAACATCCATTTGAATTTTTTTTAAATTATGTTGGCATGCAAAGGTTGAAAGAATTCTAATAAATTCTAATCTAACGACCGCAGCAAAAGTTTCATCATAATCTATTCCTTCTTCTTGATTATACCCATAAGCTACTAAATTTGGCTTTGTTGAGAATTATGTCACCATTTTCATCTACTTTAGTTTTAAATACTCATTTCGTACCAATTACGGTTTGATCGTTTGGTCTTGGAACCAATTCCTAAACGTCATTCCATTAAAATTGATTTAGTTCTTCTTGCATGGCTAAAATTCAAAAATCATCTTTAGATGCTTCTACAATGTTTTTTGGTTCTATATTAGATATAAATGCAACATGTCATATTTTATTTAGTTGATCTCTTATTCTTACTTCCATGTTAACTTCGCGTGTTATGTTGTCAAGTGGATAATTTCTTAGTGTACAAGGTGGAGATTTTAACGAACTATCTATATTTTTATTTCAAGGGAGATTTTCTAAACTAGTTAGTTGGATTATTAAAACAACTTCATCTTTATCATTACTTATCTTATAATTTTCATCAAAAGATATCTGTGAGTTTCTACTATGGTATTTGATTTTTTTATTAAATATTCTATAAGCATAACTCCTTTCCGAATATCCGATAAAATACCTCATTGGCTTTTGGATCAAAATTTTCTAAATTATCTTTTCTATTTAATATAAAACATTTTGAACAAAAAATTCTAAAATACGAAATTTGGTTTTCTACCGTTAAATAATTCATATGGTGTGTATTTAGTTAATGGTCTTATAGAGACACGATTAAAACGTAACAAGCCATGGTCATAGCTTCATCCCAAATATTCTTTGGTAATTGGGTACTACTTAATAATGTTTTTGCACATTGAAAAGAAAAAAATTATGACATATCCTTTTTACTATAAAAATCATTAAAAAGTTCATTTTCAAATTGACCACCATCATCATTTCTAATATTTTTAATTTTCATATTTTTTAAGTTTTGAATTCTTTTTTAAAAATTTTAAATATCTCAAATGTATCACTTTTATGTTTTAAAAATACAATCCATGTAAATCTAGAAAAATCCTACAATAACAAATACATATTTATTATGGTTAAGACATCTTACTTGAGTAGGTCCAAAAAGATCTAAGTGGAATAGTTTTAAAGGCTGTAAGGTGAAATAACTTTGTTAGACTTAAAAGAAGATTTTTTTTTTTAATTTTTATAGTTGATATGAGTCACAAAGATTATTAACTTTAATGCTCATTTTCGATAATCCTTTACCCAATTCAAGTTTAGTTAACTCGTCAATATATTTAAAATTTATGTGGCAAATCTACTGTGCCATAGCCATAGATCATAATCATTGGCCAAGAGACACATGTTATTATCATTATTAATTTTCATATTTAGAATATAAATATTTGTTTTTCTTATTCCTTCAAAACTTAAAACCTTGTTTTAATCAAAAATGTTACATTTATCTTTTTCAAAAGATATTCTAAATCCTTTGTTGTAAAGTTGACTAGTGCTTAATAAGTTATGTTTCAAATTTTATACTAATAGGACATTTTTCATCAAAGGAGAATTAGATATACCCATGTTTTAATACTAGTGACATACCCTTTAGAATTATCTTCAAAGGTGATGATGCCTCCATCCTTGTATTTTATATTTGTAAGCATGTGTATATTTCCTGTCATGTGTTTGGAATATGCGTTGTCAAGAATCCATCGCTTTTTTCATATTGGGTACCTACATAAATAAATTCGAATCGATACCCACTTCTTACGTTAATGTCCTAAGGATTAGATCTTAGAAAACCATATCCAAGAGGGTTTGGTTTTCACTTTAAAAATGAAATATTTATTATTCTGAACATTGTATAAGAAGTCATGTGTATAATTATTTTTGAAGTTGTTATCACTAGATTTTGGTACCCATAATTTAGTTATATTTATCTTAGACTTTATTATAGGTTTTTCAACACTATTTTCTTTTATAAATCTAGGAGCTATTTTACGATGATTTCTTTTTCTTATCACCATTAAATCCTAAACTGATTTTATTAGAAGATGGTTTTGAAAACTTTATGACTTTTGATAAATTTTTCTTCCTTTATTAAAGTTGGAAACATTTGAAGAGAGTTTTTCAAAATTATTTTTGATTTTCTCAATTTCATTGTTAAGAGAGTTTATGGAAGAAATTAATTCACAGTTTTCTTTAGTCAACATGACATTCTCATTTTTATGAAGTTGTAGTTCATCATTTAATGAAGTAATTTGAGCCGTCAAGTTTTCACAAGAGGCTTGAGACTTTTGTAATTATTCCTTTAAATTAATTATTTAATCTTTTAGCATATCTATCTCTAATTCTAGTTATCCTTTAGTTTCTTTGTTTATTTTCTTAAGTAATTTTCAACGTTTCAAGAAGTTCCAAATTTATTTCAAACAAATTATCATGAGAAATGCCACTACTTACATCGCTACTTGTTGCCATGAAGCATACATTCAATTGCTCAATATCACTTTCACTATCTGACAAAGATGAAGATGAGCTCAACTCATCCCATGTTACTTGAAAGGCTTGTTTCTGAAGTTTTGCTTTTCTCTCTAAAGTTTTAGGCAATCCTTCTTTATGTGACCAATTTCATTACATTCATAGCATTTCAAGGAAGACAAACTATTGTTGTTTTTAAAAATCATTTATTTCTACCTGTAACACCCCTATCTGGAGGCTTGATGCTAAGCACTACAGACGCTGCAGTCATCTATAATATTAACTTCCAGTGCCAAGATACGGTAATGGTAATGGCATCCATAATATTAAAAGCACATGAATATAAAACAAAATCACATATTGAAAAAAATTAATTTTACCGATTACATTTCATAACCATGTTTCATATTCCATTACATAATCCAAACGTCATCCCAGGTTTTGGTCAATATAATTATTAGAAAATACGCCAAGAGCGACATATAAAGATGCCCCTTAGATGATCAGAATACTCAATCGACATAACTGTCTTAATACATCACAGCGGAATTAAAATTAAAACTCCTAAATAGCTAACTTTGCCTCATGCTCGTCTTCGGAAGTTTTATTCGTCCACCTACTAAAACTTGAAAACCTTAGCTCTCAATCTACTCATATTCCTAGAGTTTAAAGGGAAAAAGATAAAGTTCGAATCAAACATAAAGCCTGGTGTGAATAATACTATTACATCTCGATTATTGATATTAAGTGAGACCACGCCGCTTAGCGAAACGGGTTTCCCTTCATTAGTATTCCTTTAAAGCGTATCTTTTTGCAAATCAATATTCTACAATCAAACTGATTAGAGAAAGAAAAACAATTTCATATATGCATATAAATCAAGTAATCAATGGACTATCTGTCCGAACAATATAGTTTTGTTTGGCTAACTACTAACCATTGGTTGACTTGAGCCTACCAGACAAAATCAATAAATAATCTGACATCTGTTAGACACTCTTTTGGACGGTCTGTCCATAACTTACTTCTCCTAAGGTCAACTGATCCTAATGGTTTTGCAGGCTCACCAATAACCTATCCTTTTTCTTTGTATATATTTCTTTCTATGTGTAACCATCATTTAAGTCCTACCTTTAACTAAGCCCTACACACTGGAATTTTAGACTGAAATTAGCTAGGGGCAATAGCTAATGGATAGGGCACTACCTTATATCAGTCCTATCAGGTATTCAAGTATCCGGGTCATTTACTTAGGGTTAACTACCCATCATATTTTCCTCGAAAATATTTGTTTTAAATTGATTTAGTCTCTTTAAATCATACGTAAACAAGGAAAATAAACCTTTTGCTTTACTCAAATCTCTTTTCCATGATATATGCTTTATACAAAACATTGTTGATGAAAACCTTTGAAACCCTTGTTTAAAGCCTTTAAACAATCTCTTTCGAAACCCTTGAAAGTACCCCTTTCGAAACTATTTAATTACTTTACTTTGTAACACAAGGCCGAAAGACTTAAACATACCTGTCGAAACCATTTATAATAGACCTTTCGAAACCATTGAAAGTGTCCTCTCGAAAGCTTTATAGAACCTTGGACATCCTCTTTTCAAAACATTTCAAGCTGGCCTTTCGAAAGCATTGGAAACCTTCCATTCAATTACTTAAAGTGCCTTTCGAAAACATTGGGGAACCTCCCCTTTGAAACCTTCATTATATACCTTTCAAAAGCGTTAAAGTCCTTTACTCAGAACAAACCTCTCGAAAGCATTAGGTTCAAGTTAAAGCTTGTGGAACATAGTTTTGAAACCATTTAAAACATTCCTTTCGAAACCTTTGGGTTTATCTTTCAATACAAAAGGTCTTAAAAGAAATAGGTCGAAAGCAACTCTTTTGAAAGCAGTTTCCTAAGTAAATGAAAGTAGATGGTATCGAAACCATCCCTTTTGAAAGCATTGGAGAAAGCGGCTTCTTTTGAAAACCAAAGCATCCTTTCGAAACCTTTGTTCAAAGGCAAAAGAGGCCTCAACTAGGTCGAAAGGTAGAATGCGGCAGCGAGTGTTTCGACTCAGTCGATAGCTTGTTTAAAATAGAAGACGGCTACCTCTGTCGAAAGCCATATTAAAACCCTTTCGAAAGCATTCTTTTAAAAGTAAGCAAGCGGCATCTCTTTCGAAATCGAAGAAAAGACTTCCCCCTTCGGAAGCATGGTTCCGACCCGATACCTTTAGCCTATCTATAATCCACCACGTACCAAAGCATTGATACAATGTTTTTGGTTTCGACGGGGTTGAAGGCAGAAGTATGAAGTCAAAAGGTGCTGCAAAATATGGCGAAACGCCAATTCTTTTCCAAAACTGATTTTTAACTTTTCAAAGTAAAACCTTTTAACCAACTTGCCTTATTTGTCAACGTCTGATTGGTTGCCAATTTCTTTTACAAAATCTTTTCTCAAAATGCAGCCAAATTCAGTAATTTATAATTTGAAATATTTTGTAAATTTCCCCTTCTTCTTTTATAAATATATAAAACGTTTAAGCCCTATAACTTAAATAATTTCATATATCTAATAAAACACTTAGGAAATTTTTTTACAATTCACATAAATCACTTTTACTATGTTTTCTAACATATTTAATTTTCTGACCCAAAGCTAATATACGTCTGCCGAAATTAGTTTAATCTAATTTAACCATTTTCTTTGCTAGAACATTCATAATAAATCCACATTAATTCGGAAAATTATGAAACTAGAAACCGATCTCTAAAATATTATTTCTGACCATATATCAAAATCGCAAGGCATTTGGATGTCATTTGATAGGTTTTTCAATTCGAAACTTGTCATAAAATCTATATGGACAAACAAAATTCATCAATAAGCATATATATATATATATATATATTTAACATTCAAAACATGGCATAATACTTTTCAAAACATATTCGAATCTGATCTACAACCGAAAATAAGAAAATATGATATGTAACTTATTATTCACCTTAGATTGTTGTTAAGGAGTTGAGATTTTCTCTTGAATTCAATTGATTAAGCTTCTTCCTCTTGATTTTAGCTTATCTTCCTCTAGCTTTCTCCTAATGGTGGCCGACCTCTCTTGTATTTACTTTTGTTTATGAACATGTAAAATGAAAGTGATATGGGGGGTTTAGGGTATAAGAATATAGCCTATTCCTATTTTGCCCTTATCTATTACCCTTACTTTTTTCATTTTATTCTCCTTTTAGTTGATTAATTAGTTAGGCATGGCTATCTCTAATTATACAAATCTCAATCCCTTAACTATTTACATTATTTCATTTGATTTAACTAATTAAATATCCTAAATGATGTTAATTAAAATTAGGATTGTTACATATTCCCCTCCTTAAAGAAATTCGTTCTCAAAATTACGATAAGGTACTCATAAAAATCAATCATAAAGGTAAAACATACGATGAAACAAGTTAGGATAAGTATCACTAATCCTGCTCTCAGTTTTCCAAATACTGCTCTCTTGTTGTCACCCACCTGGACTTTGACTAATCTGACTGTCTTGTTCCTTAGCTTCAACTCATCTCTCATGACTCTATGAACTAGTTTTCTAACTATAATCAAATTCGGTTCCACTACTAAGTCTTTGGATTTCGAATACACTTCCTTAGATGAGAAACATGAAAAACATTATGGATTCCTGCCAAACTACTTGGTAACTCCACTCTATACGCGAGTTTCCTAATCCTTTCTAAAATAAGGAAATGGTCCAACGAATCTCAGCTCCAACTTTCATGACTTCCCATACCGGATTACACCTTTCATCGGTGATACCTTGATGAAAACATGGTCTCCAACTGAGAATTCTAAGACATTCCATCTTCTATCCGTATAGGTCTTCTACCTAGACTGAGCTTCCTTCATTCTGGCATGAATGAGCACAATCTTTTCTGCAGCTTCTCTAACCAAATCTGGACCAAGAACTAACCTATCCTCGATCTCTAACCAACAAACGGGAGATTTGCATGGCCTTCCATACAAAGCTTCAAACAGTGCCATCCCTATACTAGTCTGATAACTGTTGTTATACGAAAACTTGACTAAGTGTAGATGGTCTTCCAATGATCCTCCAAAGTCTAGCACACAAGCTCTTAACAAATCTTCTAAGACTTTGTTAACTCTTTCTTGAGCTTAGAACCCAAAGTTTCCTATAGACTCTTCCAGAACTCGCTAGTGAATAAGTAATCTCTATCACTTTCTATATTACCAGGAATTCCATGCAGTCTAGCTATATTCTTCATGAATAACTTAGCCAAAATAGGTACCATCCTGGTTGACTAAACTAGAAAGAAATGGGCACTCTTTGTCAAACTGTTCACTATGACCTATATATTTTCATTTCCTCTGTTCGACCTTGGTAACCCGTCTATAAAATCCATTGAGATAGAATCTCATTTCCATACTGGAATATCTAAAGGCTAAATTAACTCGCTTGGTTTCTAATGTTCAACTTTTACCTGTTGACAGTTCGGATATTGCTTCACATACAAGCTTACATCCCTCTTCGTACCTTCCTAGAAGAAACTCCTTTTCATATCCTGATACATCTTAGTTCCTCTTGGATGAACAGTGAATTTCAAATGATGGCATTCTCCAAGAACTTTTTTCCTAATGTTTCCCACATTCGAAACACACAGTCTTCCTTTCTTTCTTAACCATCCATTCTGGTCAAGATTGAAATCTTTCAAGTCGTTGCTCTCTATTCCATTCCGTAACTTTTTGATCCGTTCAGCTAATAATAGAACCTCTCCTTGCTCAAAAGAAATCCTTTCGATCATCACTGGTCGAACTTCTAAACATAACAACATAGCAATTTCCTTACTAGATCTAGCCTTGGATCTCCACTGTGTTCTATATGCAGTTAATGCTCTTGAATCTTTCCGCTCAGTTATCATTTCTAATACTTCATTCTGATGTTTTCTGCTACTTTATTCCTCTTTCCTGGTGTATATTCAATACCAAATTCATGAGCGGCTAAAAACTCTAACCAAATCTGCTATCTCATATTCAACTCCTTCTGAGAAAATAAATACCTTAGTGGCTTATGATCCGTATACAAGTCGAATCTTTCTCCTAAAAGGTAATGTCTCCACACCTCCAACGCAAAAAATACTGTAGCTAGTTCCAAATCATGTGTTGGATATCTAACCTCATGCGATCTAAACTGTCGAGAAGCATAGGCAATCACTTTGTCTCTTTGCATCAACACGGCTCCTAATCATGTTCCACATGCATCAGTATATACTACTAAATCGTGGTTCACTTTCGGAACAACTAACACACTTGCATTAGTAAATAAGTATTTCAATCTCTGGAATGCTTCTTCACACTTATCGGTCCAAACAAACTTTACATCATTTCATGTTAGCTTATTCATTGGTGTCACTATCCGCGAAAAGTCCTTAATAAATATCCGATAGTACCTAGCTAATCCAAGAAAACTCTTTACCTTGGTCAATGTCTTGGGTCTCTTCCAATTATTTACTGTCTCAATCTTTGTTGAATCTATGGACAACCATTTCTCTGGGACTAATGACTAAGAAACTTCACTTCCTTCTTCCAGAAATGGTACTTCAAAAACATTGCTTTCAATTAATGCTGCCTTAACGTCTCAAGCACCACTCTAAGATGAACTTAGTGTTCTCTTTCATCCTTAGAGTATATCAAAATATCGTCTATAAATACCAATATAAACCTATCCAAGTGCTCTCAGAAAATTCGATTCATCAAATCTACAAAGAATGCTACGCATTGGTTAGTCCGGACGGCATTACTAACCATTTGTATGATCCATATCTCATTTTAAACGCCATCAAAGGAACACTATCCTCAGCCACTCTAAGCTGATGAAAACCCGTTGCCAAATACAACTGGGAATACACTTTGGCTCTACTTAACTAGTTGAACAAATCGTCGATTCTAGGTAACGGATATCGATTTTTTGTCATCTTCTCATTCAACTTACGATAATCGATACATTACCTTAACGATCCATCTGATTTCTTTGCAAACACTGTGGCCGCTTCCCAAGGCGAATTGCTTGGTATGATAAAATTCTAGCCTTCCAAATCCACCAACGACACATTTAGCTTCCTTATCTCAGTTGGTCTCATTCTGCTTGGTGGTCTACTTACCGGTTCTGCTCTCGGTACTAAATCTATCTGAAACTCAATAGCTTGTTTCGGTGGAAATCCTACTACGGGTGTAAAGACATCTGTCAATTCTCTAACGATGAAAACTCGAATCAACTCGTCTTCTACCTCCATAGTACCCATCAAAGCATTAACCTCAAACCTAGGGTTTTTATGGAGTATATAATCCGATCATTACAGTCAGGGTGTCTAAGTGATATTTTCCTATCATGGAAAAATATCCTAGCATCGTATTTTCTCAACCAATCTATACCCAAAATAATTCCAAACACTATGAATACAAACACATGAAAATTGCAAACAAATATATGACCTAACAACTCAAACTCTAAATAGTCATATTTCATCCCAAGTGTCGCATACCCACCTATCGGATTTGCAACCCTTAAGGAAGTAACTAGGTATGAGGGTTCTAGGTTAAGCTTATCTACCAAACAATGAGATATAAAAGAATGCGATGCACCAGTATCAAATAGAACGTTAACTAATACACTATGAATCAAAAGCGTACCTCCCAACATAGCTTTCCCTTCTCCTCTGTTGTTGGTCTCGAGATAGCTGGTTCCAATGCAAGCACTTTGTCTTTCCCTTCCTTCATTGGCTCCTTGCACTGATTCTTATAGTAACCGATTTAATCACAGTTGAAGCATCTAATTTTTCTTTTTTTCAGCGGCTTTCTTTCCTCTGCTTGTCCAGCACTCATGGGCATAGTGTCCTTTATTATCACACTTATAACAGACAACTTCTGCCTTTCCTTTCTTAGCAGCTCCACTCTTCTTAGCTCCTTGCTTATAGAAAAACATTCCCTTCTAGCTTTGTCCTCCCTGAACTCCTCCTTCTTTGTTACTCTCAAGAAAAGAAAGCATTTCCTGAAGTCTTAAAGCCATTTCAACAACTACAAAACACGGGTCTCTAATATACGGTAATGTGGCCATAATAAGCTTAGGCTTTAGCCCACGAATGAACTTCTCGTTCCTCTTAATGACAGTGTCAACTATAGCGTACCCATATCTCGATAGCTTCTCAAATCTTGTTGCATACTCAAGCACTGTCATATCTCCCTGCTATAACTCAGCAAACTTCCTAAGCAGAGCGGACTTAGCAATCTCCAACATAAATCCAACTAACCCCGCAGCAACACCTGTGTACGCCATGTTAACGAAAAACTCGAACATTGCTCCCATATCAACCTACGACATTCCAGCACCCACATTAGCAGCTTGTGCCTGACTGAGATTCCTTCTAGTATTTGGTCTAGCATTCCCATTAGTTGGTGTGCTTTACCCTCCAATCTTAACTCTTCAAACATCCATATCTTACGTCCATAAAATCTGGATTTGAGTCTTTGTAAGATACGAATGAATAACCTAAGAGAGATGGAAGAATAGAGATAAAGCGTATACTTAAATATAGCAAATACAATTACGTTACTATAGCATTATCCCATACCCAGTCTTTTCTTTAATTCCTTAGGATTATGTTTCAAAATCATTATAAGTTCTTTTTAGTTTTTCATAAACCTATGCTTTGATACCAAGTTGTAACATCCCCTATATTGAGCCTTGAAGTTAAGCGCTACAGATACTGCAATCATCTATAGTATTAACTTCTGATGAAAAAATATGGTAATGTCAATGGTATCTATAATACTAGAATCACACTAATACGAAACAAAATCATAGATTACAAAAATTCAATTTTACTGATTACATTTGAAAACTATGTTTCATATTCCATTACATAATCCCAAACGTCATCCCCGGTTTTGGTCAAATATAATTATTATAAAATGCACTAAGAGCAATATATGAAGATGCCCCCTTGGATGATAAGAGTACTCAATAGACATAACTATCTTAATACATCACAGCAGAATTAAAATTAAAACACCTAAATAGCTAACTTATCCTCATGCTCATCATTGGAAGCTTTATTCGTCCACCAACTAAAACCTGAAAAACCTTAACTCTCAATCTACTCAAATTAATTTTGGGCATTCGAGAGTTTAAGGGGAAAACATAAACTTCAAGTTAGGCATAAAGCCTGGTGTGAATAATAATATTGCATCTCGGTTACTGATATTAATTGAGGCCACGCCGCATAACGGAAATGGTTCCCCTCGCTAATATTCCTTTAAAACGTATATTTTTGCAAATCAATATCCTATAATAAACTGATTAGAGAAAGAATCTTTTGCTTTACTTAAATCTCTTTGCTATGATACATGCTTTACACAAGACGTTGTTGATGAAACCTTTGTTTAGAACCTATAAACAACCCCTTTCAAAACCCTTGAAAGTACCCCTTTCGAAACCATTTAATTACTTTACTTTGTAATACAAGGCCGAAAGGCCTAAACATATCGTTCACAAGCATTTATAATAGACCTTTCGAGACCATTGAGAGTGTCCTTTCAATAGCTTTGTGGAACCTTGGACATCCTCTTCTCAAAACATTTTAAACTGGCCTTTCGAAAGCATTGGAAACCTTATATTCAATTACTTAAAGTGCCTTTCAAAAACATTGGGGAACCTCCCCTTTGATACCTTCATTATATACCTTTCGAAAGCGTTAAAGTCCCTTACTCAAAACAAAGTTTTCGAAAGCATTAGGTTCAAGTTAAAGCTTGTGGAACATAGTTTCAAAACCATTTAAAACATTCCTTTCGAAACCTTTGGTTTATCTTTCAATATAACAAAAGGTCTTAAAAGAACTAAGTTGAAAGCAACTCTTTTGAAAGAGTTTCCTAAGTAAAAGAAAGTAGATGGTGTCAAAACCATCCCTTTCGGAAGCATTGGAGAAGTGGCTTCTTGTGAAAACGAAAGCATCCTTTCGAAACCTTCGTTAAAATGCAAAAGCGGCATCAACTAGGTCAAAGGTAGAATGCGACAGCGAGTATTTCGACTCGATCGAAAGCTTGTTTAAACAGAAGGCGGCTACCTCTGTCGAAAGCCATATTAAAACCCTTTTGAAAGCATTCTTTTAAAACCTAGTAAGTGGCATCTCTTTCGAAATAGAAGCAAAGGCTTTGACCCCTTCAGATATATGGTTTTGACCCTATACCTTTCGCCTATCTTCAGTCCACTACATACCAAAGCATTGATATCATGTGTATTGGTTTTGATTGGGTTGAAGGCGGAAGTATGAAGTCGAAAGGTGCTGTCGAAAGTGGCGAAACACCAATTCTTTACAAAAACTAATTTTTAACCTTTTAGAGTAAATTTTTTTAACTAACCTGCCTTATTTGTTAACATCTGATTGGTTGCTAATTTTTTTTTACAAAATCTTTTCTAAAAGTGTGGTCGAATTTTGTAATTTACAATTTAAAATACATTGCAAATTACCTCTTCTCCTTTTATAAATATGTAAAACATATAAGTCCTACACCTTAAATAATTTTATATATCTAATAAAACACTTAGGAAAATTCTCTAAAAATTCACATAAATCACTTTTAATATTTTTTCTAACATATTTAAATTTCTGACCCAAAGCTAATATATATTTGTCAAAATTAATTTAAACCCAATTTAACCATTTTCTTCACTAGAAAATTCATAACAAATCAACATTAGTTCAAAAAATTATGAAATTTGAAAACCATCTCTCAAATATTAATTCCGACCATATCAAAAAATCGCAAGGCATTTCGATATCATTTGATAGGTTTTTCAAATCAAAACTTATCATACAATCTGTATGAACAAACAAAATTCATCAACAACATATATATGTATGTATGTATGTATATCTATTTAACACTCAAAATGTGGCATAATATTTTACAAAACATACTCTGGTCTAATCTAGAACCAAAAATAAGAAAATATGAGATGTAATCTATTATTCACCTTAGCTTGTTATAAAGGAGTTGAGATTTGCTCTTGAATTAAATTGATTAAGCTTCTTCCTCTTGATTTTAGCTTATCTTCCTCCTGATTTCTTCTAATGGTGGTAGGCCTCTCTTATATTTAGTTTTGTTTATGAACATGTAAAATGAAAGTGGTATGAGGGTTTAGGGTATAAGAATATAACCTATTTCTATTTTTCCCTTATCTCTTACCCTTACTTATTTCATTTTATTCTCCTTTTAGTTCATTAATTAATTAGCCATGGCTACCTCTAATTACACAAATCTCAGTCCCTTTACCATTTACATTATTTCATCTAATTTAACAAATTAAATGTCCTAAGTAATATTAATCAAAATTAGGATCGTTACATTACCATATTTTAATTTTTTCTTAAAATTTTTGGCTAGAAAAACAAAATCATTTTCCTCTATATCGGAGCCTTCTTCGGTTTGGAACGCTATGGTTTTTCGTTCCCAAGCATATGTTCTTTTTGATTGCAAATTTACTTCATAAGACATTTTATTTCTAATCAAGTCTTTCAATTTGAGTATTGAGAGATTATTTGGCTCGTCAATAGCTAATACTTTTCCTTCCCACTCATCTATTAAAGAGTTGAATATTTCTAATACTATATCAAAATTCAAATAACTTTTTCCTAATGCTATTAAAGCCTAAGTAATATCTTGAAACCTTGAATACATATCAACAATGGTTTCATTTGGTTTCATTCTAAAGTTTGAATTTTTTTTCTTTAGCATAGAAATTTTTCTTTGCTTAGCCTTATTTGTCCATTCATGGGTAATTTATAAGGTATGCCATATTTCATATGTCATTTTGCATATACTAACTCTATTAAATTCATTTTTTATCTAGTTAATAGATAATATATTCATGGCTTTAGCATCGGTCTTTTTAAGTAATTGTCTGAGCACCTTATTTAGTAGTAAGTGTAGTAGCCAATTGACTCTGAGTAGTTTATCGAGATCAGAAGCAAATTATGCAAAGGCTTCTAACTCTGCGAATTGAGCTAATTCCAATTTTAATTTTCCAACTACTTGTTTCATGGCTTTAATTTGATCTGCAGTTCTCGCTCTGGAAATAGAAATACATACATTAATAGCAGGTCGGATTCCCGCATTGAATAAATCGGCAGAATGTTTATAACAGTTTGGATCGGTTGCCTTTTTTTTCTTTCTTCCAGGTTAGTGAATTGTTGACATTGTCAAATTGAGATTGGGTCGGTGGCAAGGAGCAACAGCTCATCGAAAAGAATGCATTGGACGGATGCCTGGGCAAGATTCAGCGCCTGAGCGAGGACGTCAAGCGCATATATAAAAGTCTTAGACATTTGGTCGTATGCCAATAAATCATGGTAACGGAAGTTGATATAATCAAAATCACGGTCTGAAGTGAACATACAGTTCGTAATGTAGGATGAATAAATCCTTTGGGGTAACGGAGCCCCAGCTTTGTCGTAGAGGATGTCCGGCTTCTGCTGGATCACTTCCATCAATACATCATCTGCCATGACTTCCACGTGCTCCATGGAGTACCCCCTAGGGAGAGTAGTCAAGTAATCATAGTTTATATGTCGCAGGGTTTGAAATGAAAGTCTCATATTTGACTCTTATAGCAGAGTGATAGAGATTCCATTTAACTTAGGTTAATCTAGGCCAGAGGCAGGCCTAAGTCAAGGCAAACCCTCTTTGAAACACTTTGGTATTGTTCCCATATCAGAATACAAATCATGAATCACAGAACACATGGAACCATCTTATTATCTTCTTATAAAAAAGAAAAAATATGGTGGACTAACTGATCTTCATATCAATCAGTTGATGAAAGAGCCCAATGCAAGAAAATGCATGTTGGGTCTATGAAATAGTTCGCATTAATTTGATCCATTTTACCGAGAAGGTCTACGATTCGAGTCCGTACAGCCCTAACACATTCCACTTTTTTTCAATCAAAATGAAAAAAAGTGCAAATGGATTAAGAATTAAATTAATGAATACATTATTTATCTTTATTTAATATATATTTTTTACGTTCCATTCTATAATAAACTCTAATAAATTCGAAATATAAATAAAGAATTTTTTATAATAATTTATAATAATAAGATATTGAAAATACCAAAAATTAGAATTTCTTTTTTAGATTGACAACAGTTATAACAAATAAGATTAATTATATTCATATTATAGTGGATTGGTCCTAACAAAGGTATAAAATAAGGATAAAGATACAACAGTAAAAATTATAATAAGACATTCCTCTGATTTCATTCGAAAAAGGATGAAGATAGTACAAAAAACATAAAAAGATGGATTGTTTTGTGAAAGAATCTCTAGACCCATAAAAAGTGGAATTTGTGCTATTGAAAATTATCGAGTGATCGGAGCGAAAAAAAGGACCCAAAATTTGATTAATAATGTGGGGTAGAATTTGTTGATTCTCGGATACGAAGATATCAAATGGGATACGAAGATATCAAATGGGATACATCAAACTCGCATGTCCAGTAACTCATGTGCGGTGTTTAAAAAGCCTTCTTAGTTATATCGTGGATCTTTTAGATAAACCCCTTAAGGAATTAAAAGGCCAAGTATATTGCTCCACTTGAGTAATATTCCATATTTCATAACCACTTGCTTGCATATAGACTCTCATCTTAGTAGACTAATATGCATAGTTTGAACTAGTAAATAGTGGTGGTCATGCAGTAGATTGACCTTCAGCAAGTATGGTAATGGCATTATCATATTATTTCAAATGGTTGCAAACTTTGTTATGGTTTAATGATGACCTTGCTATGATACCAAATGAAATTCTATAAAGGATCTAGTATAATATGGATGATATTCTAACACTTGACAAATCAATAAGTAAGAAGTTAAAATAAATAAAGTAAAAATATGATCACATCAAAGTTTTTCTACCGATTCAGACCTCCCATCCTACATCTAGTCCCTAAGATGCACTTAAGAGTTTTACTATCAATAATCCTCACTTCATCCGGAGGAACAAGTTTAAAACTGCTTGAACAACTGAACAGGACTTCAACCAACTTCGAAGTAAAAAAAAATTCATTTTGACTTCAATGTTTGTTTAACAACATAAATAAGTCACTCTTTAGTAAACCCTTCCTATAATGTCCTTTTGTGGTTTTAGAGTTGAACATGCAGTACTATAGGAAGTAGAGAATAGATTGATTGCCTTTTGATTTCAAATAGCAAATAGAAAGAGGATTGAAAGCAAGAGAATTAGTTGAAATCAAGGAATGAAACATGTCTATATTTATAGCGAGGGAGAGATGTTTTTGAAGATTTGTGATTGTACAAGAAATTGTAACTCTTCAAAAATAAATACTCCCTTTTAGAAAGATGATGTCCATTCAGAAATATAGTGGTTAACCCTTCTTAGATATGCGAGTTAAAGGAACAAACGTCTGGTTTGTTATTTTAAAAACCGTTTTAAACTAGGCCAGATGTCTAAATTATTAGGGTCAGACGTTTGACTCTAAATAGAAAAGAATAAGTTCATTTTGCACCATAATCAAAAGTCTAAAAAATATAGTAAGACATCCAAATTGGTTGTTAAATTTTTTTATTTTATAGGGTCAAACATATGACTAAATCAAATAGGCGTCTGATACCCTCATCAGACGTCTGGTTGGTTCATTTAGATGTTTAACCTAATTTAGAAAAATAAAATTTAAAGTGCTTCAGACATCTAAATAATTAGGTCGGAGGTCTGAATTTTATAGGTTTTGTTCTCGAGACTTTCAAGGCTAAATTTTATTTTTTTTAAACATCTGATTTATTAAATATGATGTCTAAACCTTTCAAAAAATTCATGATTTTATTATATTCAAATGTCTAAAATAATAATTTAGACGTCTGAGTTCTGTCGATTCTAAAAAATTTGAAACTTGACTTGTATAATATGATTTTCGATTGATTTAAAATATTTTAAGTGTGTGTAACCATCAAAGGATAGTGTGCATCACATTCTAGTTTTGCTTTGGCAACAATACTCGACAATTGTTCTTTAATGCCTTTACAATAGCAGCTAGTCGTCTTCTTTTGGAAATATCCTATAAAATATGAAGTTGTGAAATATTTACAGAAATATATAGTTATATCATAAAAACTTCAAAAGGTCGAATTCAACGACAATTTCATCCTTTGCCGCTTACTGAAATACATTTTCGGATGAATCTCATGTACAATGCCATTGCTCACCTCAGTCACAACCATATTAAATCTACATAGGAAATTTTATAGAGACTCTTTGGGACTCTACAATCGTTAGACAAAGACATCATGTCCTTAAGATGAGAAGCATGCAACCTTGACTACTCCACAAACATTCTAGCTAACTAGTCAAATGAGGATATGGACCTCGGTTGGAGTCGAGTGAACCACATTGTAGCTACTCCTTCAAGAAAAATCAGAAAACACCAGCATCTCACAACATCCATTGCCTTGGAAGTGCCATTCGTAATTCAATATACATTGTCTTGGATTTGACATTCCATTTTAAGACGATATCATGGGCATTACAAATCTCCTAAGATACTCCTCCCGTGAAATCTCCTCAATGAACGAGTTCCTACTAGGAGAAGAAGCTCAATCATCATTATTCCTATGCTAGTTTTCATTCACCAATTTCCTTACTATATCAGCCAAAAACTCTGGCTCAATCGAATTGATTGGAGGATGATCATCATGGCCTGCCCTGAGCGTTTGGCTTCACAAACGATCACGGTTAGTTTAATGGTATCTGGGTTCTTCTAGTCATTCGGCTTCTACATTTCTACATGATGGTTTAATAGTATTCGTTTAAAGTCAACCACTCTAGCCATCAGTAACATAGCCAACATCAACATGCAAGTCCACATACATGTCATGATCGATTACTCGGGTAATTAGGTTGGCACCTAGTTGTGATGCTAGGTTAGTACTAAGTTGACCCTTCGTCCTCCTAAAGAGGAGGAACTTTCCATCTTTATTTTCTACTTTCCATTTCTATAGTTTCTATCTGAAGAGGAGGAACTTTCCTCTTCCAAATCAGAAGGTGATAAATCCTTTCTATTCTCTATATAGCTCTAGGATAACATGGTTGACAAATCCATATTCTCTTTCATTTGCTTCATCATAGCATTTTGGCTCTCCATTAGTTTCTTGTTCATGTCCATCATCATCCTATCCAAATCAACTCAGGTGACCTTTTCTAATGCATCCGAAATTTCTACAGCACTAGGTTGATTAATCTCTTATCCATGTTGAATGCCATTATTCTCTGCATCGTTAGTGGGTCTAGAAATAACAGACTTTTTTTTGGTGTTCTAGATGCCATAGCTTTCTTGAATCCTATGATAGATTTTATGGAAATCTATGTAATCTTGGATCTTCAAACAACAAATTTGAGATCAATGTGGATTTTAACAATGCAAAGGTTGAAAATAGATCCAAACATTGAGATATTTGAGTTTTGTCAGTAAAAGCACCAAAATATTTATGCTAAAAGTTAGAGAAATACCCGATCAAATTATAATTAGATAATAGGTGAAGAAATTGAATGAAAAATGGAGTGAATAACACATGAAAATTTATAGTGGTTTGATAATACTCAGCCAATGTTTACTTAAACTTTGTAAATGATTTTTGAGAGATTTTACAGATTGTGTTCTTATAATTTGATGCTCAGAAGTCGAGAAGGATCCAATAGAGTAACGGTGTAAAATCAAATAATTCAAAATGTAGAAAAAAGATCTTGATTTTTTTACCCTTTCTCTTATTTATAGACATATTTCGGTGAAATAAATTCTAATATTTGGTACCTATGTTCTCCACGTTTGGGAGGAGGTTAGGGAGGGAGATTGTGGCCATATTCTCAACATGGTGGACAACTCGATGCTAGTCGTGAGTTGCTCTATTTTTCTTAAGCACTTGGCTTTGTGTCCTTGTTCTCTTGAGTGGGAAGTCCTTGGCCAACCTTTCTTAGCACCATAGTATGTGTCGTCTGTTATTCGTCTTCTGAATTCCTTGAAGTGTCTTTCCCAATAAATCAACACTAAGTTGGGGCTCTCAACTATGCACCGACTTGAGAACTTGAGTCATCATTTTTAGCTTCATCTCCACGACTTTGCTCTTCTTGGAAAATTGCTAGCTTCTGTCAAATTACTAGAAAGATTCTATATTAATCTTTGGGCATTAGTCAAATTCTGACTCTTAGAGTCATAGTTTAGGATTCCTGGTTTACTATCTGAACATTCGATGGTTTTAACTCATCCAGATATGACCTATTTCAAAGGAAGCATAACTAAACAAAGCATATCTAATTCAAAGAAGAGAGAGGATCGCAAGTAAAAGTGAGAGAGAGAAGGGAGAGGGAATTAATCAAGCTTGGATGCCTAGGAAAGGAGATTCAAATCAAGTTAGAAAAAAGGAAAGCTTTGAAAAGGTGAGTGAATTGATTATGATGTTATGACGATTCATAAGTAATCAAATTCCTTTATATCCTACCTAAATAAAAACATAATCATTGAATTTGGAAGAATAATTTCAACTTAGAGTTTATTTGATGTACAATTTTAATTATTAATATAAAAGGATGGTAATGATGGGGAACACTAGGCATTAATTTAATATGACTAATTATTGAAAAGGGGAAAAGATAGACTAGTGAAATTCATATCAAATTCTATAAAGATAAGTCTTTATTTGACAAATTTTGGTTTTATTAGATAAAATAATAATCAAACACTCCTTTTATCTTTCTTTGAATTGATTATACAATCCGATATACACACACATATATATCTTTGTTTGAAGATATATAGCTGGTTTATTGAAAAGTTATATATATGTAATCGTTGAAATTAACTAGCAGTGTACAAAAATAGAGATTATATAAAAAAATACGTTAAAAATGAACCTTAAGTCTATAATCAAAACTAGGAAGAAGAGGAATGGAAATATATAAAATGAAAAAATTATAAAATCTAGAAAAACCCTAACTAGATGTTTGAAACATTAATGATACGTCTGAATTAAGGTTTAGGCATTAGGATTTCAGACAATCTTAACTTGAAATTGATCAATGCAGATTTGAATCAATTCAGATTTAATTTTTTTTTCACAGGTCTGAAATCAAAGTCAGACGATTAAGCAAGGAATTCAAACTCTAAATGCCTGGAAAACTATTTTTTTTAAAAGAGGGTCAGACATCTGAAATAATGTATTAGACTCTAAATTGTTTTAGCAAGCACACATTGAACCTAGACATGGTGTAGGCGAAGTAGGGCAAACCAGAATACTTGTTCCCACTTTCACAACTTTTAGTAGTTCACTTATCTTCATGAAGTAGGTGCGACTGGAAGTATCAGTTCTACACTAGATGACGTACCTAGGCTCACCCCCCATGGCGAGCTTAATATGGAACTTGACAAGGCTTGTGATGGATGCACCATTAGAAGCTCTTATTATTCCTAGGTACACGCAATCACATGTTAAAAATGTTGGAATTAGGGAAGGGAGTTGGATACATCCGTAATAGTAGGGCTATAGGTAATGGCTAAAGCAATGGAGGAGTCGGTAATGATTTCTTGAGCTTCAAATTAAATGATAAAGAGAATATGACACATTTTCCATCGAGAAGGTAACAAGAATGCTTCGATAGGCCATAAATTGTCGAGATAGTATACTCAGCACAGGCCTAGCTATTGCTATGTTTGCTCAATGTGTAAGTGCGATATAGGTCATCAACGAGGATGTTAACTCAATGTTGGTTAAGTAGTTATCTATTGTGATCGTATATTAGGAATTGACCTAGAGTTATTAGTTGTCAGTTGTTCAACCCTTGGTTGGAAACTTCTATAAGTTGTGGTTGATGTAGAGGTAATAAGAATTATACCCATGGTTTGCAAAATAACTAATCTTTTATATGTTATACACAAACACAAATAAACACCCTAGGTCATGTAGATTATAGATGAAGTTAGCTGCTTGTGAACACCATACAGTAGTAATAAAATTCATATATTAGACCTTGTCCGATCCACTCCTTTTCTTCTTCTTTTTTACCCATTACAAGAGGATAGGTAATAGGTGATTTGGCAAGGAGATATTATGTGGAGGAGGAGACTGGGATCCCAGAGCTACATTTCATATAATCATTCTCCATGTATTTTTCTACTATATTATTATATCAGTTAAACTTTATGTTGTTGTTTGGAGACATCGTTATATGGATTACATATTACTGAGACTACTATATGTTGTTTATTTTTAGTATTTATATTTTATTTCCTTTCGCTGTGAGATCTGAAAGTATAGAATACTTTAAAATTTATATTAGCCTCTATGTTATGTAATGTTCTAAAAACCCAGACTCATACTTCTTGGCACGACGTGAGTTCGAAAGCCACTTTAGGCTTTGAATTGGTGTGTTTGGATGTGTGGGTTTTCAAAATTGGTACCATATCTTAGATTCATGATTTTGTAGGGAATAAGCGTGTAATGAGAGAACATCTTGTATATTTTCAAAAATTATTATTATTATATATAAGTATAATGCAAACATACCCGTCTAATCCAGTAACACTGTACACTATCTAAGGGAAGTTATAAATAATTCATATTTATAGATAAGTGAGAATAAGAAATCAAATTGAAAATAGTTTTAATGGGGCAGGCGAGGTTTTAAGCGTAAACATACCGATATAGTTTCATCGATATCTTCAAGCAAGGAGCCAGATTGAACTCAACCCAAAAAGAGGACTTGTAGCACTAGCACATATGGCAGTCTCATCCCCTCCGCCTGTTATGGCTTTCTTAAGTTATGTTAGTATTCCAAAATCCAAGAGGAAAGAATTATTATGAGACTTAATCATTTGTGGAGACATGGACATGACCGAGGAATTATAACAGAATTTTTGCTATGGTTAGCATGGAGGATGCAATGAAGAGATGGTTAGCTTTGTGGCACTTGCAAGAAGAAGCCATAAAATGGTGGGAGACTATTATTGCTATGAAGAGGCCTGGATTGCTTCGATCGATTTTAAGAGGCGCTTTAAGACTAAGTTTATTTCTAAGGTAAAATGCGGAGTAGAGTTGGAAAAGTTCGTTCATTAGGAGTGAACATAGTGTCAAGAAGTATGTAAATGAATTTAATCGGCTAGTGAAGTACCGCTTAGACCTTATCGATAAATCAGCGAAAAAAGTGATAAAGTTAGCCAAGTGGTTGAATCCGTCTTTGAGATGTATTTCTCTGGGCCATATACCTATTTGAGCTACTTTTGAGAGTTTGGTTGAGATGGTATTAGCTTCATGGCACTTGCAAGGAGAAGCCGTAAAATGGTAGGAGACTATTATTACTAAGATACACAAGGCTGGATTGCTTTTACGGATTTTGAAAGGCACTTTGAGAGTAAGTTTATTTCTAAAAAAGAATGAGAAGTAGAGTTGGAGAAGTTCATTTGTTTGGAGCAAGGTAATCTTAGTTTCAAGGAGTATCTAAATATATTTAATCAGCAAGTGAAGTATGGCTTGGACCTTATAAATCAGCAAAACGGCGATGAAGTTTGCCAAGGGTTGAATCCATCGTTGAGATGTATTTCTTTGAGCCATGTACCTATTGGAGCTACTTTTGAGATCTCGGTTGAGATAGCATTGCCGAATTCAATTAGGAAGGTGGAACCTAAGATGGCAAAAGTGAAGCCAGTTTAGTAAGATCACCGTAGAAGTGGAATGGGAGTTCAGGGCAAATCCAAAGTTTAAGTGTAAGAAATGAGAAGCCAAGGGGCAACTAGCAAGGAAGTGCAGGACGAACATTACAAGGATCAAATGCTATATATGAAACCAATTTAGGCACATGAAGAGAACGTGTTCGAATGCACTTAAGACTTCTACCCAAGTGGTTCCAGCATATGCACTTTATGTTATTCCTAGCTTGAGCGTTGCTCCAACTATAGATAAGGGAAAGAAGGTCGTCAAAGAAGATGTGTTAAAATCTTTTTTATTTATCTATTCGTATTTTATTTGACACTAGAGCATCACATTCATTTATTTGAATAGACTAGTAGATGAATTGCACTTAGAAACTAGTATAGTTATAAACAATGTAGTTGTATCGAACATACTTAGAGGATTAGTTCATTTGTCCACAGTTTGTAAGGGTTTGAAATTATATATTTTGGGTGTCGAGTTCGACCGGGATGCTTTTGTTTTAGGATTCTTTAGGTTTGGTTTACTATTCAGATGGACTAGATGACTATATATGGAGCAATGCTAAACTGTGATAAGAAGGCGTTTCGATTAGGTACTTATAGTGGGCACAACCTTTAGGTTAACTATGATCCCAATAGTTCAAATATGTTAAGTTACTTGTATTCTTTAGACCTGATACATAATGAGTTAGCTTCAGTACGGGTAGTTCATGGCCACTCATCTGTTTTTGAAGATTCTAGTCTTACTCCCCATAGGGAGATCGAACTTTGAATTTATCTTGAAGAGAATGTTAAGCCATTTGCCTTACTCCTTAGGCATATGGCTCTTAGAGAAAGACACAAGCTAAATAAGCAAGCAAACTTATTGTTTGAGAAGGTCTTTATTTAAAGAAGCAATTTAGAGTAAGGAGCACCGGCTGTCTTTGCTATTAAAGTAGACGGCACTTTAAGGCTTTGCATCGATTATCGTGAGCTATATAAACTCACATAGAAGAATCAGTATCCACTGCCAAGTACAGACGATCTCTTTGATTAGTTAGTTGAAGCTAAGGTATTCTCTTAGTTGACTGGGCTACCTAGTTCCATCGGTTGCGTATAGTTGAGTATAATATTTAGAAAACTACTTTTTGCACACCCGATAGACTTTAGTGGTCAGACATGCCATTTGGACTGACTAATGCAACAACATATTTCATCAACCTCATGAGTAGATTCTTTAGAGGATTATTAAATAAGTTCATGGTGGTATTCATTGATGACATACTTGTCTATTCGAAGAGCATGGAAGGGCATGAGTTGCGTTTAGGAGAAGTACTCAATACTTTTCACTAGCATAAGCTAAAGGTGAAATTATTCAACTGGCACTTTTGGTCCAAGGAGATTTGCTTTCTAGGGCATGTTTTCTCTGAGCATGGACTAGTAGTCGATCCTAGTAAAGTTGCCGTGGTACAAGATTTGCATGTACCAAAGAATGCCATGGAAGTGAGAAGCTTTTTTGGTTTGGCTGGCTATAATAGGAAGTTCATTAAGGACTTCACTAAAATTTTCTCATAATTGACACGCCTTACTAAACTAGTTTTTTTATGGAACTCAGAATGCAAAGATGCTTTTGTTAAGCTAAATGAGTTGTTGGCTAGTGCACCCTGTTAGTACTACTTGATTGTATGATGGCAAACGTGGTATATATTGATACTTATGGTACAGACTTGGCGCGGTGTTGATGTGGGAGGGTAAAATTGTTTGTTATGCTAGTCGACAATTGAAGGTACACGAGAGAAACTACCTAACCCATGATCTTGTGTTGGTGGTCATTATCTTCACCTTCAAATCATAGGCATTACCTTTTAGGGGAGCGATTTGAGCTATTCATGGATCATAAGTTTTTGAAGTATTTATTCTCCCAAAAAGATTAAAATTTGAGGTGGTAGAGGTGGATAGAGTTCTTGGCATCGTATGATTTTAGTATCTCATGCACTCTGTGTAAGGGAAATGTTGTAGCTAATGCCTTAAGTAGGAAGCATGCAACGTTGAGCCCTACATTTTTGAAATGGAAGCGCTTGGAGTTCATTTCCATATTTGATTTTTGACCTTTATCAGACATTACACCAGAAATATTGGTAGCTTTAGATGTTTAGCTTCCACGTACGGATCATATTGGTTTAGTCAGAGACAAGACAAGGAGTTGTTGGATATTTTTGAGAAGTCGGACAAAGAAGAGCATTTAATTCAATTGGGTCGCTATTCTATTAATCCGAAAGGATGGTTGCAAGATGGTAGGTTGTGTGTCCCTCCTGTTAAGCAGTTGGTAGACATGGTACTAGCAATATCTCACATTTTACGATAACTATTCAACCTACTGGTGACAAATGTATCCTGATATGGAGAGAGTATTTTATTGGCCTATTGTAAAGTGGCATGTAGTGGAGTTTTTTTCTAAGTGTATGACTTGTCAAAGGATAAAGGTGGAGCAGAAGAAGCCTGGTGGATTATTATAGCCATTGGTTATTGCGCAATGGAAACGAAAGAGTATCACTATGGACTTCGTTAATGGTCTACCTAGGAGTAGTAGGGGTATTTGGGTTACAATAGATTAACAAACCAAATGCAATAACTTTATTCCAGTCAGGAGTACGAGGATAGTTGTACCTTTGGTGACTTTATACACGAGAGAGATAGTCCAGTTTCATGGTTCCTTCTATCATTATCCATGATCGAGATCCGCTTTTCACTATTGTATTTTGGATGAGTCTTTAGAAGGCCATATGAGACCTCTAATTAAATTTAAGCACCGCTTATCACCCACAGATGGAGGGGCCGACTCAGAGCATGAATAGGGTATTAGAGGATTTTTTATGAATGTGTATCTTGGATGTTGGAGGTTCTTGGGAGGGTCACTTTCCATTAGTAGAGGTTGCATATAATAATATGTATCATGTAAGTATCGGGATGGAACCATTCGAGGCATTGTATGGAAGGCTTTGGAGATCGCCATCTTGTTGGTGGGACACTACAGATAGAGTCATTATTAAACTAAATAAGGTAAGGGAGACTTCAGAGAATGTAGATTTGATCCACCGAAGGTTGAAGACTGTCTGGGATAGGCATAAATTATATGTTGATAGGAGACGTATGAAGTTGGAGCTCACAGGGTGTGATATGGTCTTTGTGAAGGTCTCGCTGCTTAGATACGTTGTTAGGTTTGGTAAAGACAGAAGTTAGATGAGGGGTTTTAGGGGCTTTTACGATCACGGAAAGAGTAGATAAGCTAGCTTATAGAGTGGAGCCTACTGAAATGCTGGCGGGAGGTCACACATGTGTTGCACTTGCGAAAGTATTACATGATTTAGCTATTGTAATCAAGCCGAGTCAGTTGGAAGAAGTAGAAATGGAGAGTGAGTCACTTATTCGCCATGCACCTACTCGTAACATTAAGCATGGAACAAGATGAATCTATAATAAAGCAATTAAACTGGTTAAAGTCTAGTGGGGAGACGATCCAGTTGAGAGTACTTGGGATCTTAAGGAGAAAATCCAAGCCACCCATCCATAGCTCTTTTCTGGTATGTTTCCATTTAAGTTAGTATGATTACTAGTGCACGTAGCATTTAGCTTAGAACATTCCATAAGTTGGAGTGTTTGGATGCCAGGCACGTTTGTGAGCATGCCACTAGGACATGCTTTAGATGACGGTTGCTAATTGATAAATTTATTGTTTAGTATTGCTTGTATGGGCTGATAGGTTCATATTGGCAAACGACACACATCAACTTATCCATTTTATTATATTTATAGTATTCATAATGATTGCCACATTTTTTCATATGTGTTGAATGGTTGCTCATCCATATAGAATTGCAAGCATAGGATGTTGTATACATTTTGGATACATGACATAAGAACTTGCATTGCAGTAGGTCAGCTAGTTTAATAGACTGCCTAATTTTACAATACATATATGTTCATATTCATTCCATACCTATTGTTAATCGGCTAGTTTTCTATCTGTTTAGAAAATAGTCGAGAAATTTCAAATTAAAATAACCACAAGCGCACGGCGTACTATCGTAGTATGTGGCGAATACGGGTCGATCCGCAGGGAATTGTTTAGATTTTAAAATTCTATTCAATCAAATTAAACCATAGTCGATGGACTGCTAAATAACTAAAAAAAAAGGGAAAAACAAGTTAGAACTAAGGAGAATAAAAATATGAGATTAAATAGCAATTTAGAGGCAAATCCCCTCTAATGATCACATGAATTGACGTTATGATCTCTTTTTGGTCATTTGTGAGTTTAGTTGATGCATTTATCATAAGCATGGCATAATTGTGTTATTAATTAATACACTTAAACCATCAAACTTTAATGCACCTCTAACTCACTTACTAACTTTAATGAAAATGACATGAAATTAAAAGTAGAATCTATTTTAAGCATGGCTTATTAACTATTGAATTAGAAAAATAAACCATCAAATTTTAATTCTAATTCTACTTCCATTACCATGATCATATATAGATGAAAATGTAATTAGTGATTCATATGACTAAGCATAGCCTATTTGTTTTGACCAACATAATCTATCAAACTCAATATTAAACACAAAATCACACAAACATCAAGTTTTCCATTAAGCACAAAAGAGACATAAATGAGAAATTATGTTGCATCTACATGATTCAAGAGGGCTTCATTACCCCTAAATTGAAGGGATTAGCCTCTCATTTGTGCTATCATATCAACACAATTAGAAAGCAACAAGAAATAAACAAGAACAAAAGGAAGAGGAAAATGAAAGCTAATGGAAGTGAGAACTAATCTACTTCCATAAAATAAAATCTACTCTACTTGCATGAAAATAAACTAACTACTAACAAGAAAGTAAAAGAAACAAAAGAAGCATTTAAAAGAAAGAGAGCACTAATTGCATAAAAAAATAAAAGTTACATGAATATAAAAATGGCTAAGTTGTCATGGAAAAGAGAAAGAGAGCTTTGATTTATTTTTTAAGCTAAAACTAACAAAGAGGAAGAGGGTTACATGAAACATAATGGGTATTTATACAAGTGTTAAACCCTAATTCACATTTTTGGGGAATGGCCAATATAGCCTTGAGAAAGTGTGGAGGCCAAGTAATCATTTGCTTTTACTAATCATCATTTAAGTGTACATGAAGTCATTAGTTCCATAAGCATGTGAATTAGCCTCTAATTTGTACATGAAGATATATGGGTAGGTGGGGTCCTCCATTATCATGCCTTTGAATTATTTCCATCTTTATTTCTTTGTATTCATTTTGTGCTTGCATGTATTTTCATGAAACCACTCCTATTTGAGATCAAATTCCTACACAAATATATATAAATTTCCAATTAATTTTTTCTCAAAGAAATATATGCACACAAATGACCATTTTCCCCCTATATGAAGATGGATATGTGACAATTGGGAATTAATATGGAATTTGGTTAAAACAAGTTAAAATACCCAATATGATCATTTATTTAATTTAAATAGAATAAATATGGTGGTAAACATATATACATTTACGTGCACATCAGATACCCCCACACTTATCTTTTTATTCTTCCTCGAATAAAGAAAAACTAAGATAAATCCGTTGCCGTAGGGAGCACGATTGCATTGAGTGTATGCAACAAGTCGTTAAACCTCTGGGTGTCCCCGGTAGGACGAGTGTTGTCTCGTGAGGGTTTTCAGCGGATACTACCCACAAAATCCGAATGCAAGATGAAAATATTTACAAAATGCAAGATTAAATTTACAAAGAGATGAATTCGAATTTTTTGAAAATATTTACAATGAAGGATTCACTTTTAAATCGACACAAATAAGTTAAATATAGGTTTCGGTCATTATCTTGAAAATTTAAGTCATTTACTCGTCAAAATTTCCAACAAAAATTAAGTTGTCATAACAAATAGACTATTGTAACATCCCAAAATTTTGAATTTTAAATTCGATAAATTGCTTGAACTTTTTAATTTAATTTGAAAAGTTTCAAATGAAATAAAATATTATTAATATTAAATAAAAGAAAGATATATGGAATTAAATAAATATTTGACAGTTAAGTTTAAATAAATAATAATAATAATAAATAAATAAATAAATAAATAAATAAAAACATATAACAAGCAAGAAATTGTTTTAAACAATAAACTAAAATATATGTGATGAATTAAATATTAATAGTTAACTTTAAAGTAGAAATAAAATTTAAGGTTTATGTTTGGAATAAAATCATGTAGTTATAAAGAGTCATATGCAAGAATACATATAGGGTTGCATGAGAATTTATAAATAAGGAAAATAAGGCTTATGCAAGAAGATAGAAATCTACAAAATAAAGCAAATTTGTACTTACAAAAGAACAAAACAAAATATGAAAAACAAGAGGAGAAAAAAATCTGCAAAAATAAAACAAAAATAATACTTATAAAAATCAACAGCATATATATGTAAACAAAGATGGGAACACAAACATTAAATGCCATCTATTCTTAAGCCTAAATCAAAATCATATCAGCCGAAAAAAGTATTGTTTGGTCAACAGAAAAAATAAACACAAATAATCTGATTAAAAGAAAAACTTTGCACCAGTAAAATCTTCCCCTGTACAAACCATCTCCCTTATATAAACACATCCATATTCATTTTATTTCATTAAAACAAATCTCAGCAAAGCCTGAAAGAAAATAAAAGAAAACATCATACTTTACAAATTTAAGATCATTCAAGTGAGTAAAACAGAGAGAGAAAATTAAAAGCAGGCATCAAACTGCAGTTCTTCAAAAATACAGAAACAATTCTGTTCATCAATATATTCAGGTGAGTAAACAACATCATATAAAGGTTTAAGTTAGCTTTAAACCCAAGTATGATTCATGTTAAATATGTGTATGCTTGGGTATTTTCTTTAATTTCAACTCTGTATATATATATATATATATATATATATATATATATATATATGCTTGAGATGAATCTGTTTTCTTCCTCCTCTCTGTTATTTTTTTTAGACCTGCTTGAAGCTAGAAACTAATTTAAATTCACTTCATCTGATTATTTTTAGATTTCGAGTTTAACATAAAACAGGTTTGTTTCCATCTATATGAAGATTTAAAAATAGTTTTGAGTGAAATAAACAACATATAGGTTGTACAAACTTGTTTTTACAGAGAAAATCCAAAAGTTGATTAAATTCGAGTATAACGATTTACAAATTCAATTATATAACTTGAACTAACAGCTAAAAAGAGGACTTTTAAAACAACAGTGATGATTTTTAGTGAAGTAATTCAAATGCAGTTCAGGTTTGAACAAAATATGCATTTCAATCGTTTTCTGATGATCGAATCAACATTGAATGCTAAGATTTGGTTTGAACCAAGATTGGTAGTTACTAGTAACAGGAAAATTGTCGGAAAAAAATTTCATTGCATAAATTGATGAATCGAGTTCAAATTAGGGTTATAATTGAGTTCGTTTGCATGTTTGTAAACAAGGTGATTTCATCACCTAGGAGCGATCGAGCTGCATATGCTTTTGGGAAATGATAGTCCTAATTGTTGACATGACATGGCCGGAATCATGGATTTTCTGGCGAACTACGCGAGGAGGACGAGGCAATTTGGTTGGGTATGCTGAGCTTCAGTTTCAACGAAGAGGTCAAATTCGATTTCGAGTTTGTTTGCGTCGAATCGAAGCTCGATTTCGAGTGTAGGGGTAAATTGTGACCGGCCGAAGATTGCGACGGCCACCAGAACGGCGGCGCGACGTCGTGCACGTGCACGACGTCGATTTCGTATCAGCGAATTGGACCTGGGGAAGAACTCGAGGGGACGTTCGAGAAAAAGGTGTAAGACTCGGGTTCTCTCTCGCGTTCGAATGGGTTGATTTAGCAGTGGGTTAAGTTTAAAACTTAGCTTCAGTATTAAAGAAAAAAGGAGAAGGAAGCACGGGAAGAAAGGAAATGGACTCGAGGAAATTGACGCTTAGCTTCGGGGAGGAACTCGCGTATGCGAGAATGCTTTCTGCTATCTTAGTTTAGACACTTAAGTTAAACTGAAAAAAAAGAACAGAAAGAAGAAGAGAGTGGGGGAAGGAGAGAGAGACTCGGGGAATAATGGAAATAAACTCGAGTTGAACTCGAGTAAACATCTGAGTTTACTCGGGTTGCCTTAAAAATGGGTTAAGCCCAAATTATTAAAGTTTATAATGTTAAATTGAACAATGTTGACTATTTTTAAGTTGAGAATTTGTTTAAGTTATCGACTAAGTGAGTGTGTGTGTGTGTGTGTATATATATATATATATATATATATATCAATGCTTTATAAAACCTTAATTAATATTTTAATGAAGTAATTAATTTAAGTTAAATATTGAAGTTAATTTACATTAAAACTATTAATGTAACAATAAATTGATTTTTAAAGTATAAAGAAGATTTTTAAATGATAATTAAGGTAAATAGTTTATATTAATTAATGATTTTGAAAAGAAATGAAGAATGATCTACGATTTGTAATTAAAAAATTGATTAATAAACAATTAAATGTTTAAATTTATTTGTAAAAGAATTTGTTAATTAGATAAATTAAGTCGATTAATTGGAAGTTAATTAAAATAATTAAATTAAGAAACAATTAATCAAGTTAATTAAGATTTAATTAATTTATCCAAATTAATCGTTGATTTTAAATAATCAATAAAAAAATAATTGTACTCACATTGATTGAAAATAATTGTACTGCACTGAATTGTTATTTTCGTTGTGATCGTACTACTATGTGATGTAGATTGCTATATACTGCACTGTAATTGTGATTTGTTCTGTATTGATGTGAAAACCCTGTTGCCCGTAAAGCAGCATTTAAACTTCGATGCGATAGGGAGTCAGATTTCAGTTAGTTATCCGAAACCCACATCGAACCCTGAATATGAGTCTTTGTGATTGTTATGCCCACGTGTTTTAAAATTAAGCGTACACTATTCGGTTTAGCCGGGAGAGGACCTTTGTGTCAGATAACCCATTCCGAATAGTGATGCGTCGAAATGGATAGCATTTGAAGACCTATGGTGAAGACCGGGTGTCTTCGAAAACGATAGGATAACCTATCGATTGTCTCTGCACTGAGTTGCTCCGGTATAGAGATTCCCTAAGTGATGGGAAGTCCGATCGGGATTGTGGATACCCGAATTTGCAAGGGCTTCTTCCTTTATTGGACGAAGTGCCTTCGGTTCTGTTCGAACCCGGAACAGACTTGAATGGTCGTATGTCTGACACTACATTTTGAGGTATAAAGTAGTTTTCTTTCAAATACGTATCTGTTGGTGGCGGAGTATTTATTGTCTTAGCTTAACACTCTTCCCTGAGACGTACGAGATCAGAGGTTATGTAATTGAAGGTTATCAGCGATATACTCCCAATTTGGTAGTGTGGCATGCTAAGTGCTGTTGTGTGTTGATGATCATTTGTTGATCATTTGTGATCAAAGCATGGCTTTCGTGTAAAGTGTAGCTTTGTGGACGAGACCTCAACGGACCTCACAATCCGGAAATGGTCGAAATAGGAAAGATGCAGCAAGGTTATGAGGGTCGCACCCTTTAGGGTATGTCCTTTCCTTCTGGAAAAAGGTGATGTCATGGTATAGAGCCCAGATATTTACCTGTGTGGTAGCTCCAATCTCATTTACTGTGTGGTTGTTGCTTTGTGATAGAGGGCCCTCGGATAAAGGTCCCAAAGGACCGGAGAGTGGCATACTCGAGTAGTAGTTACCTAGTTGCAGAGGTAACCCGGCCTTGTGTTGGCAAAGAGCTGGTTAAGTTCTCGGGACGTCCCGCCAGAGGCGTACCCATGTGGCAGTAGGAAGTTCCTTAGCCTGACCATTTGTTGGAAATCCAAAGAAGCAATACGAGCCATGTACGGTTTTAGTTGTATAACCTGCCATGCAACGTGGCGGTAACCTACCACAAAACATGGTAGGTATAGTAGGCATACGACGAAATGTGGTATGCTGGCTAAGATTAATATTATATTTTCGAATTGCTTTCTACACTATGCACTAGTAAGAATATTAAAGAATTTTTCTCGTATCAAGCATATTTGACTATCATAAGAAGAAATCTCCTCCAATTCTGCGATTGCATTGTGTGTGTGGTGGGTGGTCATATGGTAGTTTCATTTTCCGAAAGCATATCGAATTTTCTTTTATAAATCTAGTTTATTTAAAAGCAACTGTTTTGTTTTCTCATACCAGTCCCATGACTGACTCGGAGTTTATTGTTTCTTTCTAAACTCTGGGTGCCCATAATTTCCACATAGGCAGCCTAGTAGCAGGTTTACGTGTTCTTGTGAAGCTGTATTTTGGAGCCTTTGCTTTGGAGAAAGTTTGGAAGTTTTGGGGATCTCAGGTGTTTAGTTTTTGGGATTTTGTTATCACTTCATTCCTTCGAAGACTTTTTGGATATATGATCACTGTTGTACTATTATGATGTTTATTTGGAGTTGTGGTGTATGTATTAAAAATACTCTGATGCAGTAATGGATATTATGATGTTGTATCTGTGATGTATGCATGGTATTCATTTTGTTCCGCTGTTTTATATTCATCTGATGTTGTTATAAGTTCCGGCGAACCAGATTCGATGTTTAAATCTACGGCATTTGAATACGAGTGTCGTATTCCGTGCCGATTTTCGAAAGTCGAGTCAGGGCCATCATATTTGGTATCAGAGCTGAAGGTTGAGTAAGAACTTTAGCTACAGAGTATAACACATCAGATGGCTCATTAGAGATTGGGTGAAGTATACCCTAGAATGAGTATAATCGAGGCTGAAACTCCAAAATTTCTTAGTCTATTTTCTTTTACTGCTGATATTCCTTATGATATTTCATCCGTATATCTAAATCAATTTTCTTACTAATTACATATAGTAAGAATGAGCGGACGAAGAGGAAGAGTTAGGGATCAAGGAAGTGCCACAACAACTAATCCAGATCCCCCAACAGCGGTAGCAGCAGTACCTATTCAGTAACAGCCGAATCTGGCTGATTTACATAAGAATTTCTCAAAGCTTGGTGGTAAGCCGTTCACCGGCAAGGAGTTGATTCTTGAGGCTCAAGCATATATCAGATCATGTGAGAAAATTTTTAGAGGGCTAAAGCTGCAAGACGATCAGAAGCGACTCATAGCTTCTTGGCAACTTCAAGAAGAAGCCTTAGCTTGGTGGGAGACAGTCATTGTAGATAAACCAGAAGACAAGTTTACTTGGGAGAAATTCAAAGAAGTGTTTGAGAAGCGTTGTCTGCCATCAGCTGGAATTTCTCGAATGTACCAAGAATTCATGGACTTAAAGTAGGAAAGTTTGTCATTCGAGGAGTATCTAAAAAAATTCAATGAATTGTCACGTTTTGGTCTCGAATTGGTGAATACGCCTTTAAAGAAGAACGAAAGATTTATTCGTGGGATGAATAAGAAATTCCACGAAAGGATGACTGGCCATGTTAAAGAATCCTTTTCAGATTTAGTTGATATGAGATACAGATATGCTACACTTGATATGCAGGAAGCCCCGGTGGAGAAGGGAAATTCGGGCAATCAAAATTGGAAAAAGCGGAAATTTGGAGGCAAGAAACCATGGCAAAGCAAGGAGAAAAAGAAGAGCGTTCAGGAAGCGCGGTAGAGAATGTCACTTGCTATAATTGTCTAGAAAAAGGCCATTATTCAAACAGTTGTAAGAAGCCAAAGAGAGATCAATCCGTTCAAGCGAAGCCCAGGAAATGTTATTATTGTCAGAAAGTGGGGTATGAAGTTAAAGACTGCCCAGTTATGAAGCAAGCTCAAACGGCAAAGGTGTACGCAGTAAAAACCCAACCTGCATCTTCCAAAGCAGAGAAAGGAAAAGGAGTTCTAGAAGGTAATCTCATTGTTTATGATAGCATTGTAAGAGTTCTATTTGACACGGGTGCTACACATAGTTTTATCTCTCAGCAAGCTATTAATGAATTAAATCTTGAACCTGATTTTGTTGATGAGCCTATATGCGTAAAGAATCCAGTTGGAGGTCCCGCGAATCTTTGTCTTCAATGTAGAAACGTTCCTATCTCATATTCTTGTTATCAATTTCCTATCGGTCTCTTTGTTCTTGATTTTAACGAGTTTGAAGTCTTACTCGGAATGGATTGGCTAGAAAATACGAAGCCAAATTGAATTGTATTAATCGATTGATTTCAATTAAAACCGAATTTGGAGATTTCATCGAAATTTCTTGTGAAGACCCTAGTCCCAAGAGAGAGGGATTGATGTATAATTTGGGTTATCCCGAACCCAGTTTGGAGTCTATACCAATTGTTAGAGATTTTCCAGACGTATTCGGAGAAGTAAAATCTTTACCTCCACATCGAGAAATAGAATTCCGAATCGACCTAGTACCTAACGCTCATCCTGTCGTTCACGCAAGTCGCAGGATGGCACCTAGGGAAAAGGTTGAATTAGTTCAGCAAACCGATGATCTACTAGCAAAAGGATTAATTCGACCTAGTGTTTCTGAATGGGGTTCAGCCTTGTGTTCGTCGCTAAATCGGACGGATCTTTGAGACTGTGTGTAGATTACCGCGATCTCAATAAGATGACTCGCAAGAACAAATTTCCACTGCCCAAAATTGATGATCTGTTTGATCAATTGCATGACGCTCGTTTCTTTTCGAAGATGGATCTAGCCTAGGGATTCCATCAATTACGAAACGCCGAAGATTGTGTTCATTTGAACGCTTTCAGGAGTCCTAATATGTTCTACGAATGGTTAGTCATGCCTTTCGGGCTAACCAATGCTCCAGCATACTTTGTAGATCTTATGACCCTTGTATTCCGGGAAGTATTGAATAAATTTGTGCTCATGTTTATTGATGATATTTTGATCTATTCCAAGACCGAAGAGGAGCATGCCGAGCACCTTAGAATCGTTTTGGAGATATTGAGGAGAAATATTCTATTTGCGAAATTTTCCAAATGCCACTTCTGGATCAAAGAAGTTAAATTCCTTGGCCATATTGTTAATGAAGAAGGAATTTCTGTTGATCCTAGCAAAATTTCCGCTATTCTTGATTGGAGAAGACCTACTACGCCAAAGGAAGTTCGAAGCTTTCTGGGTTTAGCAGGCTATTATAGGAAGTTTGTTCAGGATTTTTCTAAGATAGCTAGTCCATTGACCAAGCTAACAATGAAGGATGTAAAGTTCAATTGGACTCCGAAATGCGATGAAGCTTTTCAGGAGTTGAAGAAGAGACTAACCACCACTCCTGTTCTCGCTATTACCAACAGGAACCAGGGATTATCTGTTTATACCGACGCTTGCGGTGATGGGGTAGGTGCAGTATTAATGCAAAATGGGAAGGTAATTGCCTACGCGAGTAGACAATTAAGTCTGCATGAGAGAAACTACCCAACACATGATTTGGAGCTTTTGGCTGTTGTTTTCGCCTTAAAAATATGGCGACATTATCTTCTGGGTAAGAATCTTTTCAACTTTCTTAACAATTTACGAAATTAACTTAACTTAATAAATATACTTAATGAACTCTTCTTTCTCTAGGTGAAAATTTTGAATTATTCACCGACCATAAATCTTTGAAATATCTCTTCACCTAGAAAGATCTGAATCTACAACAACAACGTTGGTTGGAATTTCTGGTATCCTATAACCTAGATATCCAATATACACAGGGAAAAGCCAATGTAGTTGCCCATGCTTTAAGTAGGAGGCATGCTGTCCTTGAATATCTTTTTGTCACTCCTACTCTCCTTGAAAATATCGCCGGCAAGCAAAAAAGAAGACCCATTCCTTCGTGGAATTTGTAAAAGAATTCATCAGGATGAAGATTCTAGTTTTACAATTGATGATAATGGAATCATCAGATTAAAAGGCAGGATATGTGTTCCAGACTTCCCTGATCTGAAACGTGAAGTTTTGGACGAATGCCACAAATCTAAAATCATCATCCATCCAGGAGTTAATAAAATGTATAGAGATATCAAAAGAACTTTCTGGTGGAAGACAATGAAAAAGAGATATATCTATTTATGTGAGTCGCTGTGCTACTTGTCAACAAATTAAAACGACCAAAAGAAAATAGCCGGTTTACTTCAGCCTTTGGAAGTACCGAAATGGAAATGGGATCTGGTATCGATGGATTTCATCGACGGATTGCCACGAACCAGGAAGGGAAATGAAGCAATTTGGGTTATAGTGGACCGTCTAACCAAAACTGCCCACTTCATTCCAGAGAAATCCACTCGGACCGCAGCAAGCTTAGTAGAGCTGTATATAAAGGAAATTGTTCGTCTCCATGGTATTCCCAGCAGCATAGTGAGTGATCGTGATCCGATCTTCACTAGTAGATTTTGGGAGGCAGTCCAAGCCGCTTTGGGAACAAATTTGAATCTCAGCACTGCTTATCACCCACAATCTGATGGGCAGACTGAGAGAATTAACCGAATTTTAGAAGACCTTTTGCGTGCTTGCATTCTCGATTTTGGTGGTTCTTGGGAGGACCATTTGCATCTGGTCGAATTCTCATATAATAACAGCTATCAGGCCAGTATCGAAATGGCTCCTTTCGAAGCTTTATATGGTCGTCCGTGTCGATCACCTGCATGCTGGATCGAATCAGGTGATAGTCTCGTACTTGGACCAGATATGATTAAAGAAGCCACGGAGAAGGTTGATTTTATTCGAAAGAAAATGAAAGCGGCTCAAAGTCATCAGAAGAGCTATTATGACCGTCGAAGAAGAGATTTGGAATTTCAAGTTGGAGATTCTGTATTTATGAAAGTATCTTCAATGCGGGGTGTATTAAGATTCGGAAAAACTAGAAAGCTAGCACTGCGTTATATTGGTCCTTTTCCTATTCTGGAAAGGATCGGTCCTCTAGCATATCGAGTGTAGCTCCCCAGCTGGTTGTCTGGTGTGCATAATGTGTTCCACGTTTCTAGTCTTCGGAAGTATGTACACGACCCAGATAGTATCATTGAGGAGGCAGCTCAGTAGGATCTTGAGATCACTCCTAATTTAACAGTTAGAAGAGAACCGATAAAGATCGTAGATCGTGATGAAAAGCGATTGAGGAACAAAGTGGTGAAACTCGTTAAAGTTCAATGGAGTGGCGATCCGAAGGACTACACTTAAGAAACTGAAGATAATATGAAGAAATCATATCCCAATGGCAGAGTAGACATCTCGGCTTAAATTGGTACGCCATTTCCTTAATTTTTCTAAATTCGTATATTCTTTATTGCTTTTCTCTCTCTTTCAAATTTCGAGGACGAAATTTTCTTAAGGGGGGATATTTGTAACATCCCAAAATTTTGAATTTTAAATTTGATAAATTGCTTGAACTTTTGAATTTAATTTGAAAAGTTTCAAATGAAATGAAATATTATTAATATTAAATAAAAGAAAGATATATGGAATTAAATAAATATTTGATAGTTAAGTTTAAATAAATAATAATAATAATAAATAAATAAAAACATATAACAAGCAAGAGATTGTTTTAAACAATAAAATAAAATATATGTGATGAATTAAATATTAATAGTTAACTTTAAAGTAGAAATAAAATTTAAGGTTTATGTTTGGAATAAAATCATGTTGTTATAAAGAGTCATATGCAAGAATACATATAGGGTTGCATGAGAATTTATAAATAAGGAAAATAAGGCTTATGCAAGAAGATAGAAATCTACAAAATAAAGCAAATTTGTACTTACAGAAGAACAAAACAAAATTTGATAAACAAGAGGAGAAAAAAATCTGCAAAAAAAAACAAAAATAGTACTTATAAAAATCAACATCATATATATGTAAACAAAGATGGGAACACAAACATTAAATGCCATCAACTCTTAAGCCTAAATCAAAATCATATCAGCCGAAACAAGTATTGTTTGGTCAACAGAAAAAATAAACACAAATAATCTGATTAAAAGAAAAACTTTGCACCAGTAAAACCTTCCCCTGTATAAACCATCTCCCTTATATAAACACAACCATATTCATTTTATTTCATTAAAACAAATCTCAACAAAGCCTGAAAGAAAATAAAAGAAAACATCATACTTTACAAATTCAAGATCATTCAAGTGAGTAAAACAGAAAAAAAAATTAAAAGCAGACATCAAACTGCAATTCTTTAAAAATACAGAAACAATTCTGTTCATCAATATATTCAGGTGAGTAAACAACATCATATAAAGGTTTAAGTTAGCTTTAAACCCGAGTATGATTCATGTTAAATATGTGTATGCTTGGGTATTTTCTTCAATTTCAACTCATATATATATATATATATATATATATATATAAATGCCTGAGATGAATCTGTTTTCTTCCTCCTCTCTGTTATTTTTTTTAGACAGGCTTGAAGCTAGCAACTAATTTAAATTTCTCTTCGTCTGATTATTTTTAGATTTCGAGTTTAACATAAAACAGGTTTGTTTCCATCTATATGAAGATTTAAAAATAGTTTTGAGTGAAATAAACAGCATATAGGTTGTACAAACTTGTTTTTATAGAGAAGATCCAAAAGCTGATTAAATTCGAGTATAACGATTTACAAATTCAATTATATAACTTGAACTAACAGCTAAAAAGAGGATTTTTAAAACAACAGTGATGATTTTTAGTGAAATAATTCAAATGCAGTTCAGGTTTGAACAAAATATGCATTTCAATCGTTTTCTGATGATCGAATCAACATTGAATGCTAAGATTTGGTTTGAAGCAAGGTTGGTAGTTACTAGTAACAGGAAAATTGTCGAAAAAAAATTTCATTGCGTAAATTGATGAATCAAGTTCAAATTAGGGTTATAATTGAGTTCCTTTGCGTGTCTGTAAACAAGGTGATTTCATCACCTAGGAGAGATTGAGCTGCATATGCTTTTGGGAAATGATAGTACGAAGTTTTGACGTGATATGGCCGGAATAGTGGATTTTTTGGCGAACTACGCGAGGAGGACGAGGCAATTTGGTTGGGTATGCCGAGCTTCAGTTTCAACGAAGAGGTCAAATTCGATTTCGAGTTTGTTTCCGTCGAATCGAAGCTCGATTTCGAGTGTAGGGGTAAATTGTGACCTGCCGAAGATTTCGACGGCCACCAGAACGGCGGCGCGACGTCGTGCACGTGCACGACGTCGATTTCGTATCAGCGAATTGGGCCTGGGGAAGAACTCGAGGGGACGTTCGAGAAAAAGGGGTTAAGGCTCGAGTTCTCTCTCGCATTCGAATGGGTTGATTTAGTAGTGGGTTAAGTTTAAAACTTAGCTTCAGTAAAAAAAATAAAAAAATAAAGAAGGAGAAGAAAGCACGGGAAGAAAGGAAATGGACTCGAGGAAAGTGACGCTTGGCTTCGGGGAGGAACTCGCGTACGCGAGTATGCTTTCTGCTATCTTAGTTTAGACACTTAAGTTAAACTGAAAAAAAAAAGAACAGGAAGAAGAAGAGAGTGGGGGAAGGAGAGAGAGACTCGGGGAATAATGGAAATAAACTCGAGTTGAACTCGAGTAAACATCTGAGTTTACTCGAGCTGCCTTAAAAATAGGTTAAGCCCAAATTATTAAAGTTTATAATGTTAAATTGAACAATGTGGACTATTTTTAAGTTGAGAATTTGTTTAAGTTATCGACTAAGTGAGTATATATATCAATGCTTTATAAAACCTTAATTAATATTTTAATTCAGTAATTAATTTAAGTTAAATATTGAAGTTAATTTACATTAAAAAAATTAATGTAACAATAAATTGATTTTTAAAGTATAAAGAAGATTTTTAAATGATAATTAAGGTAAATAATTTTTATTAATTAATGATTTTGAAAAAAAATTAAGAATGATTTACAATTTGTAATTAAAAATTGATTAATAAACAATTAAATGTTTAAATTTATTTGTAAATTAAGAATTTGTTAATTAGATAAATTAAGTCGATTAATTGGCAGTTAATTAAAATAATTAAATTAAGAAACAATTAATCAAGTTAATTAAGATTTAATTAATTTATCCAAATTAATCGTTGATTTTAAATAATCAATAAAAAAATAATTATGTGGTTAATCTATTAAATTGCACTCACATTGATTGAAAATAATTGTACCGCACTGAATTGTTATTTTTGTTGTGATCGTACTACTGTGTGATGTAGATTGCTATATACTGCACTGTAATTGTGAGTTGTTATGTATTGATGTGAAAACCCTATTGCCCGTAAAGCGGCATTTAAACTTCGATGCGACCGGGAGTCGGATTTCAGTTAGTTATCCGAAACCCACATCGATCCCTGAATATGAATCTTTGTGATTGTTATGCCCACGTGTTTTAAAATTAAGCGTTCACTATTCGGTTTAGCCGGAAGAGGACCTTTGTGCCAGATAACCCATTCCGAATAGTGATGCGTCGAAATGGATAGCATTTGAAGACCGGTGGTGAAGACCGGGTGTCTTCGAAAATGATATGATAACCTATCGATTGTCTTTGCACCGAGTTGCTCCGTATAGAGATTCCCTAAGTGATGCGAAGTTCGATCGGGATTGTGGATACCTGGATTTGCAAGGGCTTCTTCCTTTATTGCACAGAGTGCCTTCGGTTCTGTTCGAACCCGGAACAAACTTGTATGGTCGTATGTCTGACACTACATTTTGAGGTATAAAGCAGATTTCTTTCAAATACGTATCTGTTGGTGGCGGAGAATTTATTCTCTTTAGCTTAACACCCTTCTCTGAGACATACGAGGTCATAGGTTATGTAATTGAAGGTTATCAGCGATATACTCCCAATTTGGTAGTGTGGCATGCTAAATGCTGTTGTGTGTTGATGATCATTTATTGATCATTTGTGATCAAAGCATGGCTTTCGTGTAAAGCGTAGCTTTGTGGACGAGACCTCAACGGACCTCACAACCCGGAAATGGTCGAAACAGGAAAGATGCGGCAAGGTTATGAGGGTCGCGCCCTTTAGGGTATGTCATTTCCTTCTGGAAAAAGGTGATGTCATGGTATGGAACCCAGATATTTACCTGTGTGGTAGCTCCAATCTCATTTACTGTGTGGTTGTTGCTTTGTGATAGAGGGCCCTCGGATAAAGGTCCCAAAGGACCGAGGAGTGGCTTACTCGAGTAGTAGTTACCTAGTTACAGAGGTAACCCGGTCTTGTGTTGGCAGAGAGCTGGTTAAGTTCTCGGGACGTCCCGCCAGAGGCGTACCCATGTGGCAGTAGGAAGTTCCTTAGCCTGACCATTTGTTGGAAATCCAAAGAAGCAATACGAGCCATGTACGATTTTAGTTGTATAACCTGCCATGCAGCGTGGCGGTAACCTGCCATAAAACATGGTAGCTATAGTAGGCATACGATGAAATGTGGTATACTGGCTAAGATTAATATTATATTTTCGAATTTCTTTCTACACTATGCACTAGTAAGAATATCAAAGAATTTTTCTCGTATCAAGCATATTTGACTATCATAAGAAGAAATCTCCTCCAATTATGCGATTGCATTGTGTGTGTGGCGGGAGGTCTTATGGTAGTTTCATTTTCCAAAAGCATGTCGAATTTTCTTTTATAAATCTAGTTAATTTAAAAGCAACTGTTTTGTTTACTCATACCAGTCCCATGACTGACCCGGAGTTTATTGTTTCTTTCTAAACTCTGGGTGCCCATAATTTCCACACGGGCAGCCTAGTAGCAGGTTTACGTGTTCTGATGAAGATGTATTTTGGAGCCTTTGCTTTGGAGAAAATTTGGAAGCTTTTGGGGATCTCAGGTGTTTAGTTTTTGGGAGTTTGTTATCACTTCATTCCTTCGAAGACTTTTTGGATATATGATCAATGTTGTACTATTATGATGTTTATTTGGAGTTGTGGTGTATGTATTAAAAATACTCTGATGCAGTAATGGATATTATGATGTTGTATCTGTGATGTATGCATGATATTCATTTTGTTCCACTGTTTTATATTCATCTGATGTTGTTGTAAGCTCCGCGCGAACCAGATTCGATGTTTGGATCTATGGCATTTGAATACGAGTGTCGTATTCGGTGCCGATTTTCGAAAGTCGAGTCAGGGTCGTCACAACTATAATTTAACTTGTTGTTTCGATTGATAACAAAGTGTAATTATAAAATGGATCCTTAAGTGATTATCAAAGTTTATCAAAGTGGTATATTCATTTCTTTTCAATAACAAGTCAAATCCAATAAGTTAAAAATAGTGCTAGGATTTCAATTGCTTACTCTCTTTTATTTTTTTTGAAAATTTTGTTGATATTTACATTATTTACATATGCCTAACTCAGATAAACTAAGGCCAGATATATTACCCATGCACTGCCTTGCGGACTTATGCAAGAGAATACAGAGCGTGGCGAGTGAACACATGAGTGTGAACACCTATTGACTGTAGGTGTTATTGAAAAGATATATTTTTATATATATACACCTAGCTCAGATAAACTGAGGCTAGATATACCGATCGTGCACTGCCTTTCGGGCTTACGTGAGAAAGGTACAGAGCACGGCGAGTGTAAACAAAAGTGTGTACACCTGTCGGCCGTAGGTGTTAATAGAAAATATTTACATATATACAAATGTTTTATTTATTTATTTTTGTATGTTTTTTTTCAAAAATTAATTTTTTTTTTGAAAGAGAGTTTTGCAAAATAATCTTAGCACCACTTAACTTAGAAGACCAAAAAAATGTTATATCCTTTACTTTAAATCAACCACTTTTCAAAACAAATATTTTTAGTATATATTTCATAATTATCACGTATGAACCTTCCTATAAATTAGTTAAACTATCGTTATTTGTAATCAAACTTCATTTTTATTTTTGTTGAGACGAATAAATTTTCAAAAATTTAAATTTAATAAGCCAAAACCATATATTTATCCTAAAGTGTTTCTTTAAAATTAAATCAAAATGCTTAATTTTTTTATTTTAAAATTTTGATATTTCTTTTGAGTTTTGGAAGAAAAAAATGAAAAATTAATCATGAAAAATCAAAAAGAAGATGAGTCTCCCCTCACACTTGATTTTAACTGTGTCTCCACAGTCAACCCATGTGGAAGGAGAAAAAAATAAATAAAAACAAAAACATGACTTTTACTTAAATGAAAACTAACGATATTTACACTAGATCAAAAAGTATATCATCAAAAAGTAAATGAAACGGTTTTCCAAAAACCGCTTCATTTGTCTCGCCAAGTGTGTGAGACACGGTTGAAGCGCAAAAAATCAAATCATAAAAGATTTCAAATTCGAGTGTTGATTTGGAAAAACAAATGTCGTTTTATTGAAAATCGTACGAGTTTTTTTATTTTCGATGATTTTGGGGTCGATAAAACAATTGATTGAAGTTCAAGTTTATTTTCACTAATTTAAAATTCAAGCTTACCATTGAAAACATTTTCAGAGTTATTGATTTCAAAATCAAAATGGTGATTTTCATCTTCCCCGTCGAAATTTAACAACTCGTCATCCAAAAGTCCAAAAAATTAGTGTTCATTAAATTCGTCTTCCTTTATTGGATTATCAACAACTTTATTACATGTCTCAAGTTCAAAATCCAAAGTTGTTGTATTCAATTTTCAAAGTCGAGAAAAGGAAGATCGAATTTTAAATTTGGTTCCACACCCTCAAACGAATTGTAATCCAACTCAATTACCGTGTTTTCAACAACTTCATTAAGATTTTCGTTTTCAATGTCAAAAGTTGTTATTTGAAAATCGTCGATTTGGGTGAAAGATGGATTATCACTCAACTCATCACACGTTGGGATTTGGTTTTGTTTTTCACGTTGTTTCTCATACATTTCAAACAAAAAATCCATGTGATTATTGTAGATTTCATCCATTTGCTCGACAAAATCCAATTTATAGTTATTAACTTGAGAAATTTCGACTTGGATTTGTCGAGAACAAATTTTTTCACTCGTATCATAGTCAAGAATATTCCCATTGCCAAAATTATTTGAAAAGTGGATCACATTTTCGTTTTGATTTTGAAATTCATTTTAGAGTTCAAAATTGAATTGACATGGGTTATCATCGAAATCATTTGAATTTTGAATTGAATTCAAATTTTGAAATCCTTGAAAACTTTGACTCGAGTTATCGTAGAAATACGAATTGCACAACTCATTTATCTCTTGATTTTGTTGTGCAGAGAGTTCAAGTAAAGACGAAATGTTATTTACAAGATTTGAGGGTTGCTCGTTATTTTGAAAATTTTGTGGTTCGAAATTTGAATCGTTTAAACAATAGTTGTCGTTAAAATATCCATATGAATTTGGAGTGAAATTATATGAATTATATTGTTTTCACAACTATTGTAAAATTCACGTAAATTGATTATTATTTTTGTTTTTGGATTTTCACAAAAAAAAAAGTGGCTTTTTTTAAAAAGGTTTTATATATTCTTTTGGATTTTTGTTTTTCTAAATTTTTTTGGATTTTTGGAATTTCAAAAGAAAAGGATTTAAAAATTTCAAAGAAAAATAAAAGGAATATTTATAATTTTTTTAGTTTTGGATTTTTGAATTTTTTCATAAAATGCATAAACTAATGCAACTAAACGAATGCAAGGGTTAATTACAAATGATTTTTTCCTAAGTTAACCCAAAATTGTATAATCGCAATTTGTCTTAGATCAACAAGATAGTTCTCAGCCACGTAACAGACAAGATTTATCGGTGCACCATGAATCACCGTAGTAATGCAGCCGAAGGTTTAAGTACCTTCAAAGGAACAATTCAGTATAATATTTACGAATCACCGTAATATTTATAACTGGTTATTGCTATGTCGTAGCCTAGACACCAAGAATTTATATTGTTCAAAAAAGACAAATTGTTAATATACAATTAAGTGCTATCGATGTCTAACAGTTATTATTAACAAATTCTAATGTGAAATGCAAAGAAGAAATTAATCGTGTATTAACAATGCAACTACGAACGATTTTTTTTAATATATTAATGCAAACGCAAACAACCAACAATGCAAATAAAAACAATAGATATAGCAAGCAAGTATTTTTTTTTGGCAAGCACAGCGAAGCAATTGTTTTAGGCAACAATTCTTCTCTTTCTGAAATGCTGCTCTGGCAACCTGAAATAAAAACAAGATATATATATATATATATATATATATATATATATATATATATATATATATAATATTTTTTAATTTCAAAGAAGTAGCTAAAACTAAGGAGACAAAAGACAAAATTAAAACTAACAAAAAAACGACACCAAATAAATGAAAACCTGCTTATTTTTATTGAAAGAATCTTAACTCAAGTAAAAACTTAAACAAATTAACTCCACAATGCTAAATTCTGGCCCAAGACACAAGACCCATTGAAACAAAAGATAATAATTTCCTCAAATTAACGTCCTCGGTTATCAACCCAAATCGCAACCGAAATTTTCAATTTATTTTCAAAAAATAATTTTCAAATTCGAACATTCCCAATGTCCGAAATTTCACCAATTACTTCGCCGATCCTCAAATTTGCAATTGCTTTGCTTCGACTGTTGTGAAAATTTGGGTGTCGTTGGCGTATGGCACTGTCGCAATTTGAATTTCTTTCGTTTGAAGGAGGTCAGGTGGTCGAGTTCGAAGTTGGAGAGAGGGTTGATTTTTTGGGTGAGATGAAGGGTGACTGGTGGTTTGTTAGGATCGCGTGGGGTGATGAAGTATTAGAGATGGCGATTTTGAGGTGAGTCGATTGAGGAGTTCGCGGTTGTTGTGCAGTGTTCCTTTTTTTTTGGAGTATGTGGAGAAGCAGCTGAGTTTGTGTCGTTTGTTGTAGCAACTGGAAAGGGGTGATGTTTTGTGGTAGTGTATCAGTATGTGCTGAGGATATTCGTGGCGAGGAGAGTTGGCAAGGCAGAGTAGTTGAGGATGTTGTAATGATTATTATGTTAATAAGAAGTGTGTTTATAGATGCCAAGAGAATGAAGTGGAGGAGAATGGTCATCAGTTGGGATTGGCAGTGAAGTGGGGATGAAGTTTATCTGTTGCGGGTGTAGATGATGTGTGATGATGGCAGGGTATTGAGCAATGTATGGAAGTTGTTATAGTGTCAGTTGTAATATGACAGTGGGTTGTTTGGTGAGGAGAACGAAGAGGCAGAAATGCACAGTTAGGGATGGTTGCAAGCATAGGGTTGGTTTGACAAGGCAATAGTTGATATGTTGAAGTGGTAAGCAATGCTTGTTGTATGCAAGCATGATAGTGGGAATGTAGTGGTTTAAGTGGGAAGTACTGACTATTTGATGAAGTGCCGGGGAAGTGGAATGATATGCAGTAATGGTAAAAGTGGTTAGAAGGCAATAGGCAGTGAAATTTTTGCAAATGTGGTTGGTGACAGTGCAGACAGTGGAGAGGTAAGACAGTTGTTTTGTGCTGTTGTGAGATGAATGGTTTGTAGCAGTTTGAAGATGAGTAGAGATAGCTGTAGGAGGAGATTGTTGGAGAGAGTACAATGTAGAGGTTCAGGTCAGTGAAGGCAAGAAGGGGGATGGCACTAAGTTGAAGTAGTGGCGGTGTTTGGGGACTGTTGTGAATGGTAGAAGTGGAGATTGTTGAACAGAGGCCAGTGGAAATATGAATGGAGGACTGATAGGCAGTGGAGGATGTGTGAGTTGTATATTGGCACTTGGCAGAGGCAGGGGTGTGGTAAAGCAGTGGACGGTAGTTTTGGTAATGAGGGAAGATGGTGAAGCAGTAGGCAGTTGTAAGAGTTGTGGGCTAGGAGTAGTGGGTGGAAGAACAGAGGCAATGTGAAGGCAACAACTTGTATATGTAGAGATGTGTGCACAGTGCGCAGGAAATATGCACAGTTTTTTTTTTCTTCGTAAATGTGTAAAAAAGAAAATGAAAGACGTAAATGCAAAAATGAAAATGTGAATGAATAAAATATTCTTTTTTTTTTAGAAATTGTGTTTTTTTTTTTTAAGTTAAGAAAATATGCAAATGCAATGCAAATAAAAAACAAGAAACAAGCATGCAAATAAATTCATTCAACAAATATACACATAACAATTTTACTTTTTTAAAATAAAAACACATAATAAAAATCAAAAGAAAATTCGAAGAATAGAAAATCAAAAACAAAGACAACTCTCCGGCAACGGCGCTAAAAACTTGTTTAACGATGAATTTTCTATCGATTAGAAAACCACTGATAAATTTTCAAATTAAATTTACCGTAAGCGCACGGCGTACTATCGTAGTACTTGACGAATACAGATCGATGCATAGGGAATTGTTTAAATTTTAAAATTTTATTCAATCAAATTAAACCAAAGTCGATGGATTGCTAAATAACTAAAAAAAAAAGTAAAAACAAGCTAGAACTAAGGAGAATAAAAATATGAGATTAAAAAGCAATTTAGAGGCAAATCCTCTCTAATGATCACATAAATCGTCATAATGACATTATGATCTTTTTTTTGGCCATTTGTGAGTTTAGTTGATGCATTTATCAGAAGCATGGCCTAATTGTGTTATTAATCAACACACTTAAATCATCAAACTTTAATGTACCTTCTAACTCACTTACTAATTTTAATGAAAATTACATGAAATTAAAAGTAGAATCTATTTTAAACATGGCTTATTAACTATTGGATTAGAAACATAAACCATCAAATTTTAATTCTAATTCCACTTCCATTACCATGATCATATGTATATGAAAAGGTAATTAGTGATTCATATGACTAAGCATGGTCTATTTATTTTGAACAACATAAGCTATCAAACTCAATATTAAACACAAAATCACACAAACATCTAACTTTCCATTAAGCACAATAGAGCTTCATTACCCCTAAATTGAAGGGATTAGCCTCTCATTTGTGTTATCATATCAACACAAGTAGAAAGCAACATGAAATAAACAAAAACAAAAAGAAGAGGAAAATGAAAGCTAATGGAAATGAAAACTAATCTACTAGCATAAAATAAAATCTACTCTACTTGCATGAAAATAAACTAACTACTAAAAAGAAAGTAAAAGAAACAAAAGAAGCATGTAAAAGAAAGAGAGCACTAATTGCATAAAAAAAATAAAAGTTACACGAACATAAAAATGGCTAAGTAGCCATGGAAAAGAGAAAGAGAGCTTTGATTTATTTTCTAAGCTAAAACTAACTAGAGGAAGATGGTTACATAAAACATAAGAGGTATTTATACAAGTGTTAAATCCTAATTCATATTTTTAGGGAATGCCCAAAATCTCCTTAAGAAAGTGTAGAGGTCAAGTAATCATTAGCTTCTACTAATCATCATTTAAGTGTACATGAAGTCATTAGTTCCATAAGCATATGCATTAGCCTCTAATTTATACATGAAGTTATGTGGGTATGTGAGGTCCTCCATTATCATGCCTTTGAATTATTTCCATCTTCATTCATTTGTATTCATTTTGTGAATGCACGCGTCTTCATGAAACCACTCCTATTTAAGATCAAATTTCTACACAAATATATATATAAATTTCCAATTAATTTATCTCAAAGAAATATATGTATACAAATGACCGTTTTGCCCCTATATGAAGATGGATATGTGACAATCTGGAATTAATATGGATTTTGTTTAAAACAGGTTGAAATACCCAATATGATCATTTATTTAATTTAAATAGAATAAATATGGTGATAAAAATATACACATTTACGTGCACATCACCTATATGTACATATTGCATTAGAAATTTGAATTTAATAACAATGGTTGCAAGCATTTGATGGTTGACTAAATGGTTGTATACATTGGTTGTATAAGTAAATTACATTTTTCCATCCCTAGAGATTTCGAGGACGAAATCCTTTTAAGGGAAAGAATACAACACTTCAAGTTTTTTAATAATAAACTAAAATATTAATAAGGATAAAAATGTAATTTCGATAAAAATAACAAAATAGAAAATTTTCACAAACATTGGAATTAGCTTACGGGACCTATTCTATTATGCCCGGAATGTCATTTACAGTTAGAAAAAATATACAACTAAATTAAATTTGATAATATATGTTGAAATTTGCGAAAAATATAACCAATTGCATTTTTGTAGTTATTGGTTTGGGTTTAGACCAGATAACCCAAGTTTTTAACTATATGTATATCTTAACTCTCACTCCTTTTCACTCTAAACCCCAGCCATCACCTCTTTTTCTACACTTAAAATTTTTCTTCCTCCTCGTTAGAAACTTCTCAAATCTAAGCAATGCTTCTATTATCTTCAAAAATTTCTATATCAAAATAAAATAAAACATATCTAATTCAAAGTGGAGAGAGGATCAATATTAAAAGAGAAACAAAGAAGAAAGGACAAAGTAATCAAGCTTGAAGGCCTACGAAAAGAGAGTCAAATTAAGTTAGAAGAAGGAAAGCTTTAAAAAGGTGAGCGAATTGATTACGATGATTCAATTAAATTCCTTTATATTCTATCGAAATAAAAATATAATCATTGAATTTGGAAGATTAATGTCAACCTAGAGTTTATTTGATTTACAATTTTAGCTAAATCAAGAAGCATAGTAGTGATGGGAAACCATAGGCATTAATTTGATAAGAATAATTGTTGAAAAGGGGAAAGAGATCATGCCACATTTCGCTCAAAGAAAAGGGTTGGAGGGAGATGGTGCATCAAGCTGTTTGCAAGAGCTAACTTGATCCTCTTCCCCAGTGTATCAAATTCTATGAAGATAAATCTTTGTTTGATAAAGTTTGGTTTGATTGGATAAATGAAGTAATCAAAACTCCTTTTACTTACTTTGAATTGATTATATAACTTGGAATATATATATATATATATATATATATATATATATATCTTTGTTTGAAGGTGTATATGTAGTTTATTAAAAAGTGATATATAGATGATCGTTGAAATTAATTAGCTAAATAAGTTTTAACAAAAATAACAATCATGCATAAAATATGGTTTAAAATGAAACTTAAGTCTACAATCGAAACCACGACGAAGATGAACAAAAATAAATGAAATAAAAAAAATTATAAAAATCTAGGAAAAACCCTAATTATATGTATAAAACATTGATCAGACATCTAAAACATTAATCAGACTTTTGAATTAAGGTTTAGACGTCTGGATTCATACAATCTTAACCTGAAAGCAATCCATGCAAATTCGACTCGATTCATACATCTGAATTCTTTTTCAGATGTCTGAAATCAAAATCAAATGTTTGAATGACTGGAAAATAACTTTTTTTAAAAAGAGGGTTAGATGTCTAAAATAAAATGTAGATATTTGAATTGTTTCGACAAGCCTAGGTTGAATCTTGACCTGGTGCATGCCAAGTTGGACGAATCGAGGGACTTGTTCCCACTTTATCGATTTTTATGAGTTCACGTAGCTTCACATAGAAAGTGCAATAGGAAGTATTAGTTCTGCACTGGATGAAGTGCCGAGGTTCTCACTTTATGAAAAGCATGACATGGAACCCGACAAGGCATACAATGGTAGCACAACTAGAAGCTCTTATTACTGCTGAGCATGCTCGGTCACACGTTAAACAGGTTGGGATCAAGGAAAGGAAATAGAGATGTCCGTAATAGTAAGGCTATATGGTCAGGTAGTGGCTGAACCAACGTAGGAATCGCTATAGAGATTTCTCTAGCTTTAGGTTAAATGATAAAGAACATAAGACATGTTTACCATTGAGAAGGTGCCATAAATGCTTCAGTAGACCATAAATTGTCGACGTGGGATACTCGACATGAGGCCAAGCATTTTGCTGTTCGCTCAGTTTGTAAGTGCGATATACATGATTCGTTGATGAAGATGTTAACATAATGTCGGTTAGGAAGTTATTTATTGGGATCATTTACTAGGAATTGACCTAGATCTATTGGTTGTCGGTTGTTCAACCCTAGGTTGGAAACCTTCGTAAGTTATGGTTAATGTAGAGGTAATGATAATTATACCCATGGTTATAAACTAACCAATCTTTTATATGTAAACGCAAATACAAATAGACACCCTAGGTTGTGTAGATATAGATGAAGTTAATTGCTTGTGACTACCATACGTTAGCAACTCATTCACCAGACTTTGTCTAGTTCAGTCTTTTTATTCCCTATTTATACCCATTACAGGAGGACGAGTCAGTAGGTGTTTGGCCAGGACATAATACGTGAAGGAGGAGATTAGGCGCCCAGAATTACATTTCTTATATTTATTATCCATATAATTTATACTACATTATTCTATCAGTCATACTTTGTATTGTTATTTGGAGATATCACCATATGGATTACATATTGCTATGACTATCATCTGATTTGGTTACTTTCAGCATTTATGTTTTATTTTCTTCTGTTATGAAATCTGAAAGTGTGGAATACTTTAAGCTTTGAATTGGTGTATCCAGAGGTGCGAGTTGTCATAGTTTTTATCAATACATCATGATTAGGAAAATTTAAGGAACAAGCATTTAAATATTGATTTAATATTCATGGTTATGAGTAATTCATCGATAAAATTCTTCTCCTAAGGATTTTCTAATTTTATAAGTTTAATGTAATAGCAAGAATTAAGTTACATAGCAAATTACATAATTGTTCTTGAGTCACGCCCCTAACTTAATCATAATTATGGAGCATTCTTAGGAACAAAAAACCTCCATACTCTGGACCCTCACTTAGCTTGTCATGCCGCTTGTCCATAAGGCATAGCTTAAGTGTAAAACTCAAAATGTTTATGCCCCAAGTTGATTCAAATATGAATTTGAATAAAATATGAAGCAAATTTTAAAATAGTTTTTAAATTTGAATTAGTAAATACTATTAATTCAAATTTTAAAATATTTTAAATTTTAAATTGATATTTAAGTTATTAATATATTCTAAATTTGAATTGAATATAAATTTAAAATTGTGTAAATTAAAATTAAAATATAAAATTTATATTAATTAATTTACTAATTGTTTGAATCTAAAGCTGAAATTTAAACAGGTTTAAATTTTAAAGCAAACAAATTATAATTTTTTGTAATTAAATTAAAATAAAATCAAAATTGCTTTGAATTAAAGGAAATAAACTATAAATGTTATAAACATGTTTCAAAAAAAAAGTTATAAAGTTATAACTAAATTAATTATGCTAAATAATTTTAATAAGTTAATTTTTTATTAAATGTTATGAAATAATAAACTCATTGAGATATTAGGGATTTTTATGTTTATTCATGTTATAACATGTTATAGTATGCCACATTCTTATCGCCCCTTTTTATCTACAATACTTAAATTATTCTGTATAGATTTTTGAATTATAGATAAACGTTTCTCTCTATCGTTTACACACAAATCAATGTACTAGGTTATATGGATGGTAATTGAGCACCCTTAAGTTGTTTGTATTCTCTAGAGAAGCTATGTGTCCCTAGATAGCAAGACAAGCTATATGGCATTTTTGAGCTCACCTAGGAGTCATATACTTGTACTTACACATTAAGAAATGATAGTTCATGATATCTAATGCAGTCTGTGATTCGTTGAGTACACTCAAGATCATAGTGATGATTAGGAGCAATGGATATAATATTAGGAGTTATATATACAATAAATTAATATTGTATTATTTACCGTATATGGATACCATTATTTGTTAGGCATACTCAAGATCTCGAATACATTATAAATGGGTCCTAACACGACTTGAGGAATTTTAATTTTTGACATATTTCTTAAGGTTTGGGAACATGTCGAAAATCTAGTGGAAACCTTATTAAAAAACATAAGTTAAATCATTCTAATATGTATAGGAACATATACAATTATTATCTAATGTGCTTGACAAATTTGCAAGAAATTATTTCTTGAGAATGACATACTAATTAATTTGAATAATAAAGATTGACTAAGAAATGTAATATAATAACTCTCTACAAAACATTAGCGTGCTGTCGCCTTGATTCACCATACAAGAGCCGAATAGTATGACTAGTATTAATAGATTAAAAAATTTAATTCTTAGGCACTTGACTGTTAATTTTCCCATCATTATGCATATACTAATGTGAGGAAACATAAGAATATGGATATCTGTTCCATATGAAATCACATACAACAGCGGTATAATGAAATATCTCGTTCTGCAAGGTTTGAAAGTTTGAATAATTTGTTTCATTTGAACATAGGTAAGGAACCATAGTGCAAGATCGTGTACTTAATGTGATTAAGTGCATGGAGAATCTTGTTGAATTGAAATATGTCTCGAAACTAAGACCTATATATAGAACTTGTTCTGGGATCATTAATGAATTAGCTCAATTCGTTCACATTGATTAACTCGTTAAATTGCATTTTAGTCGAAAATGTTAAGGATGAATGTAAAGAACTTTAGTGAAAGAAGTATCATTTATAGGTTATCTTCATCGAATGGTTTGACCATATAAGAGTTAGAAAAGAAAGTTGAAAGATGGTTGTGATAAAGACAAGGTTAGGAAGGAAGTGGATGGTGATTGTCACCATTGCTTAAAAAGGGGTAAAGGAAACAAAATTGTTTAATTTATTTTTAGATACTTAAAGAGAAAGAAATGTGATCCCTCTTTAAAAATATTTTCTTATATAAAATTGTCTTTCTATGGGTTCTACTCTTTTATTTTTAGATACTAGATATATAACTCACATTTGTAGTTGTTGTGGAAACCTAGAGCAGAAGAAACATAGAAAAAAGTTCATTGGAATATTACATCATAAATGGTGCTACCATAGCAGGCACTTTTTATTTAATACATTAGGTTATAGGAGATTTTCACTAAAAGGGTTTCTTTGTGCAGGGTAATAAGTTTTAAGGACAACACTTCTGAAAAATTAGTTTTAAGGATAATTTTCAGAAAAAAGATACATGAAGTTATCATTTTTAGTCATAAAGAAATAATGATAAATGAATTTATAATTTTCTTATATAACTTAAAAAGATAAATGAATTTACCATTTTACTGTAAATTTTTCCTAAAATTAATTATTCTAAAATATTGTCCTTAAAATTTATTACCCTGGAATGAGAAATTTCCACTATATTATAACTAATGTCATTATGGGATAAAATTATTAATGAAATAATATTTATTTCATGTTTGATTGAAAGTAGATATAGTTTTATTTCAATAAGAATATTATGAATATTTATTTAAAATGAAACTATTTTTTGTACAGTTGACTAATGACATTTGAATTCTAGATGACAATTTGTTGGCTATTGAAGGTATGAAAGCATCTAAATAAATGACAACTACTTTTGGCGTTGCAGGCTAGACTATATTATTAAGAAACTATTGTACAAATATATACTTTTCCTTGAATATCCCTGGTTAAGATATATCAAGAAAGCAATGTCGATATATCCATTGAGACTGGTGTATATAACACTCATATATAATAGACATTGAAATAATCATGACCATTGAGAAAACAAGGGGTTATATATGCATAGTTGTTTGGAACAATAACACAATGACTATTCAAAAGAGGATTGGTCTCCTTGCTTCAAATAGAAGGTTAGCATTACTCATAATTGGTAGTCTACTTAAAGTTAAAGTCTTTGGCCAAAACAATTCGATTAATGATAAATGTGATCTCGATATTAAGTGATATAGCGGTGATGAAGAGAAAACTTGCATAATATATCATTGCTTTGGGTATAGGTTAAATGATTAAAAATAGGTTTTGACCTAGATGATCTATAGACAACTGAACATGTGTCCACTAACGTTCTTCAGTAAAATTTGTACAACCATAATCTTTAATTCGTTTAAATATGACCAAGGTCTTAGTTTACACCAAGGAGTCACCCAACGGTATTTGTCTAAATATTTTTGAAATTGATTAGTCTAAACTAATTTATAAATGTTACAAATTAAAATGAAGAAAATTAATATAAATGTTATATTAATTTTCTATGGCATTTATTTATTTTGAGCTTTAAATTAATTAAAATATTATCCTAATGTTATATATTTATTAAATTAAATCAAAAAGGGTTTAAATAATTTTTAATAATTATGCATTAGTTATTTTAGGCAGAAGATATGTGGCTGGCCATATATAGCAAGAGTTGAGGGAGAGAATCAGTTGGAAGTTATTTAGTTAAATTATATTCCATGTTCAAACAGGTGGAGATAAGGGTGGAAAATATATAAGATATTTTCTAGTCGTTTGATGCATATAAATACCCACCCATTCTCCTATTCTCTTCATACTTTTCCAAGCCTAACCTTTAGCTTCTTTAGTGTTAATTGAGGCCTATAGCTTAGATTTGCAAACCAATCTAGGAGGAGAAAGGAGAAGGTCTCCAAGGATGAAATAGCTAGAAAATACAAGTTAACAACTAGTTAGATTGAAGAGGCATATATTTTATTTGATATTTTTTTATAATACTCTCGACTATTTATCAAAGAATAATTTTTTTATATATAGAATTCATAGTTAAAAATAATATCTAAATAAATTTTAGATATATAGTTTGTGTGTGTGTGTGTGCATGTGTGTGTATAGAAAAAACAATCTATATTCCACCTCTATATATTATATATGAAACAATGTTAAGTATGCACTTGGAATATTTCTGTAAATGGTTAACATATTAAGTACAATTTATAAATGTATAAACAAATAATATCTTTCTTAATATATTAATTAATTTTATTTTATTTTAGTCATAATATATATATATATATACACAAACAGATATTCAATTTTGACCTTGCTAAATTTAATATATAAAAATGTATATATTTGCAATTAATATAAATTTGACCTAGTAACATTTTAAATTTAAATTATTTAAAGTTCACACACACATACACACACACACATAAATTGTGCTCATATGTTTATTTCAATAAAATTGAAAATTTAATTAAAATTTCAACCATTATAATATATATATATATATAATAGATATATTTATTATCACAAATTTTTTTACTAAGTAAATAAACATTGTTTACATTCAAATTTAAATTTTAAATATATTTTAAACATTTATTTAAATACTCATATTCACACACATATTATACACACACTTATTTTATTTGTTATATGGTAGTTAGTTTTCGGGATCCGCGTTCTTCTTTTTCTTCCTTCTCAAGACTAGTCGATCATCAATATCGCAATCAACAATATCGTTCTTATGCACAAGTTGTTAAGGATAATTTAGGATTGTCTCATCAATTTTCCAATAAGAAGTCGATTACCAAAAATCATGTTGATCAAAAAGGTGTTTTCTACTATTTTAGATGTGGAGGTGAAGAGCACTTCGCTAGGGATTATCGTGAGCTAATACGGTATTTCACATGTGGAAATTTTGGTCATAAAAGGAATTGTTGCTTGATGAATCCAAGAGAAAAGGGAAAGTCGTTCAAGAATCATTCAGTTGTGGAAGAGTTAAGTGTTACCGACCATGGTTTTTTATTTATATTGAAAAGTATGAACTTGAACGAATTCTTCTTGATCACTTATGGATAAAAATAAATGATGGAATCAAATTATTGACGGAAATGTTTTTTACATTTTGTAACTATCAGTTCGTTTAGTATTGGAAAAAAACTTCAAAAAAATTAAAAATTCATTTGAGGGTTCTACTATTGGTAAAGATAGTATGAAAAAAGAGTTAATCTTTATTCGAATGTTGGGCATGAATTGAATATTTTGAGAGGACTAGACGATGATTTCATATAGATATAATGGAGAAAAACTTGTTAGAGCGTTCATATTAAGATTCTTTTGCTTTTGATCCTATTGTGAGGTGATCGAATCCAAATATATAAAGCAAGTAAATGACATTGTTACAGTAATGGAGGGAAACATAAAATTTACTACTTTCTAATTGGATACTGAAGGCGAGAGTGGTGTTAAAGACGGATACATCACTGACACTAAGCTCTAACCAAAAGATCAAAACGTTAAAGTTTTATGGTTGATGTCTCAAACAGGTTTAAAGCTTTAAGGTTTACTAAAGTGCGTGTTTCAGAAGGAAGTTTCGATGCTTTAAGCTGTGTTGAGGATTTTGTTCTAGGTGGTAAAGGTAAAGTTGCGGATCATATAGAAAATATAGTTATTTTAGGTGATGGCAGCCATGACCAAAATTATTGCTATGATGTTATCGGAAGTAAAAATGTGCACACTAACACCATTGATATGCAGTTATCACTTATGAAACCTATACTAGCATCAGTGTTAAATATGAAATTAATTTACAGCCTAAAAATTGAGTGGATTTAATTGAAATGATGGGTCTACTTAGAATGGTGAATTGTTTTCTATGGATAAGGTATAAATGGCTTGAAGCATGATAATGTGAATGGTAAGGCTATCATTCTCTTTTTTAGTTTTGTTTTGATATGATTAAGTATTCATGTGCGATAAGGGGTAGATACGGTAATTCTCTACCGTTGTCTGAGAAGAAAGAATCAGGGAGGGATGACATGGAAAACATAAATAATGTGGTTGACTCAACTAATGATATAAGAAAGAAAATAAATATGCAGATGAGGGATGGGTAAAGTAGGGACAGTAAGTTTACGAAGGATTTTAGCCAAGTAAAAAATCATGTGGATGTTGCTAGCAGTTCAAATATAAAAGTAAAACTGAAAGTTGTTTTAGTGCAAGAGCTTGAACCAGTTTTGAGATCTTCAAGATAGGTGAGGAGGAATGCTCGTATATGTAGAGCGACCACTAGAGTGTTTAAAGATTCTAGCTAAGGTATGGATTTTATTTTAGGCAGTACTTATGGTCCTTGTGCTTTGAGTGGCTTACCTACTAATGACATGCTCTATCTAGCTAGGAACTCGGGTTTTATATTAGATGATGTTCAGTAGATATCTGTTATATTATAAATAGGGAATTATAGCAGATTATATTAGTTGGACCATGAAGTACATTAGTTGGAATGTTAGAGGCTTACATGACTTAGGTAAATGTAATAAAATTAGGTTGTTTTTAAAAAATAATAGCATTCATATTATGTTATTACTATAAAAATAGAATTACCAGATTATAGATTTTATAGGAGTCTATGGGGTTTAATCTTAGTCATTGGGCTTATCTCCTAGCCAGGCGTAGTTTTGTGGGATTATTGGTCGATTGGAAAGAAAAATTATGTTAAACTCTTACAATATATTGTTAACACATATTCAATGCATCTAATTCTCACTAATCTTAGTGATGACTCATTTCTAAACGTCACTAATGTTTATGGTCTGAATTCCAAATTAGAACGTAGGGTTCTTTCGAGCGAATGTCTAGAGTTTGGACTACTCATTCCAGGTCCTTGGGTGATGGGTGGAGACTTTAATGCCACTCGATTTTTAGAAAAAAATCTCTTAGAGAGGAGGAATTTTCTTCTTTAAAGGAGTTTGATCAATTCATTATGGATTGCAGCCTAATTGAATTACATTTAAATAATAAATGGTTCACTTCGTCTAATTGACCCATCATTGGCACTTTAGGACTGACTTTTTTATTAGTGATGAAGCGGATGATAGATATCCCGTTTTTAATGTTTTTGATCTTTTGAGTATTTACTTAGATCAATGATCGATTATTCTATTTTGTGATAACCAAAATACCGGTAATATAAATTTTGGATTTGAAAAGATGTGGTTGTTATAATATAACTTTATAGATCTAATTACAAATAAATGGCTTTTTATGAGCAACTATAATTATAAAAATTTTGGTAACACTATTAAAATATTTGTAAGCAAACTTAGACATTTATGAACTTTCCAAGGAAATGTAGTAAAGAAATTTTGGTAACATTCGAATGAAAAAGATAAAATTATTAAATGAAATTTCAAAGTTGAAAAAAATTGAAGAATACAGAAATTTAAATCTTTCAGAAATAAATGTGCTTTCTAATTTAAAAGAAGAATTAAATAAAATCTGACTCAAGAAGAAATGTGGAAACAAAGATCTAGGATCCAATAGATGGATGAGGGTGATAAGAACACCAATTTTTTTTCATAAAGTAGCAAACGGTATAAAACGTAGTAATGCCATTGATTCTATTTTAGTTAACAATGTTTAAATTTTTTGATAAAAAGGAATTACATGATGCTTTTACTAATTATTATAAAGAAATATTTGGAACTAAGGTCGAACATAGGATGAAGGCGGAATGGGATGATTAATATCCTAATGACATTAGGATAGATTTATATGAATTGGATAACCCATTTACGAAGGAGGAGATTTTAAACACTATTAAAGACATACCTAATGATAAATCGCATGATCCAAATGGTTATCCTATTTTATTTTATGAATTTTTTTGGAACATTTTAAAATTTGACGTAATTAAAATGGTGAATGATCCAGATGGTTTTCACAATAAGTAGGAGTGCAACGACCCATAATTTCCGATAATTAAAAATAGTCAATTTGATAAGATTCTGTGATTTAATATTGAAAGAAATAAAAATTTGTAATTTAATAATGAAATAATAACTAAAATGAAACGTAACAATGTCAATTAAAGTTAATCACTAACATTTTGAATGAAATTCTAATTAATTGTACTGATTTAGACATTATACTTAATTATAAATTTAATATAAGGGAACAAATGTAAATATTAAATTAATTAATGAAATAATATATAATTAATGGTAATTGAATAAAATCAATGGTAGGTAAGTAATTATAACAATTATTGTGGATAATAAACTTATAAAATAGGACTAAAAGTAAGGTGACAATTATTATCGGTTACCTATTGATTTAGCCTACTAAATTTAAATTGGAAATCAATTGCAATTAATTCATTTAATTAGTGCAGTTAATGTTGATTAAGTTTCTAATGGTAGAATAGTAATTCAATAAGATGTAACCACTGTAAATTTTATGCATAATATGATAATTGATTAAATAAAAAGAATTGGAATCACTTTGCTCAAATCTATTGAAATTTAAATTATAATAAGTGGATTTATTACAATTAATTGCAATTAAAGATTATGTTCATGAAGAGTAAGATGAAAAGGGTAAATTAAATAAACACTGATAATTGATTGAATTAAAAGATCAAGACGAAATTAAATAAATTTATTGAAATTAAATTATGTTCATTGGATTTAATTACAGTTGAAATTAAAGACTGTAATTTATGAAATAATAAAGACTGAATTTGATATTTATATTGCTTTAAGTTGCTATAAGTGTCTAAGTATTCAACAAGGATGAAAATTTGTTAATTATTAAATTCGAATTGAAAAGTGATTTAATTAATTTAATATTAATTTATTTAATTAATGTGAAAATAGCTATTTTGGCCACTGACTCGGATTTGGGTGAGACCAGTTTCATCGAATCCGTAACGGTGAATTGTTGTAGGATTTCAAGTTTCGTAGCGATCAGACTTGTCGTTTGATCGTACGGGCTCGAAACGCCTAAAAATCAATTTAATTAAAATGAATCAAAATCAATATGAAATAAGCTGATTTTAACATAACTTCTTCATACGATGGAATTAGGACTTGAAACATGTTCCATTGAATTTAAAATTATCGAAAACGTTTATTTTGATATATGGGATGACCCATTTTCGTTCCGGAGACAGAACGGGCTTTTCGGGTCGTTTATCGTTAACTTTCAAATCAAATCTGATCCATTCATTTCTATTTTTGATTTGTCTATAAATTGTCCATTATAAACAGTAGCCACTTCTTACTTTTATTTGTCTGTACGTACATTTTTTTCTCAACTCCTCATTCCAATGGCAAACAAACCAAAAACCAAATTCCCAATTCAGTTGCAAATCAAACTCAAATCAAAAAATCAAACTCCTCCAAAATATATCAAGTTATATATCGATTTGAAGCTCTCAATGAGCGTAATTCCCTGGTGTGATTCGTTTTATTATTGGAGTCATCATTTGTCCTGGAATTCCCAGTTTATTTTTGGACGTTCGTTGTAGGGTTCGCAAATCAACGGTAGATTTGTAACCATACGATGATCGGAAAGCATCGCATCGGAGAGGGCATTGAGGGAAGGAGATCTGTATGGCTACTTCGGTCTGGAGGTGCATGATTTCGCCGTGATTGGCAGTTGAATGTAGTGGCGGCCGTTGGTGGTTGTGGCGTTCGAGTGGGGCCGTGTTCTGCGAGGTGGGTCGGCTTGGGTTGGGCGTCATGTGGGGTTTGGCCGATCTTGGTTCTGGCGTGCGTGGCGGCGGTTGGAATTGGGTGAAGGTTGGCTGCTTCGTGGATCTCGCATACGCGAGGCGGTAGGGTTTCCAGAGGGAGAACGCGAACTAGTAGGTGACATGGTAAATATTAGTATGTTTTTTTTATTCAAATCTCAAATCTTTTGAAATGCATAACTTTCACATATGAGGTTTAATTCATGCGCGGTTTGTTTTGCTGGGATCGTATCGAAATTTCCGACATTTTGATGCTGATTAGACGAATTTTGAGACTGTCTGAATTTTGGCCCTAAATTAAATTTTAATTCGATTTAAAATCAAAGGTGAATGTTTTAACCCACTCACAACTTCTAAAATTTCTTATGTTATTTAAATTAAAGGGACAGTTTGGCACAGATCCCTAATAAGTTTTAAAATACACAAAAACTCCAGTAAAAAAAATATTTGTAAATTAGGTCCTTAGAATTAATTTACTGAATAATGTCATACACTAATGCAATTATTCAGTGAATAATTGCAGACATTTATGTAATTATATCAAAAATTGCAGACATTTCCATAATTATTCACTGAAAAATTGCGGAAAATTCCGCAAATTTTTGAAAAAATTGCGGGAAATTATTCAATTATTCACCAAAAAAATTACGGAAATTTTCGCAATTAATATTTGGAATACGTCTACTTAAACAAATCAAATGGTAAATTTTCATCAGAAATCATGGAAGTTTATTTTACTATGAAATTTTATTTAAATTCAAATCAGTTAATATTTGATGATAAAAAAATATTTTCTAAACCTGAATATTTTTATATAGAAAATTTGTTTTTTATCTTTTGCGTGAGACGTCATATTTCGTTTTTTCAAATTTGGACTGATGTTGCTCCGTTTATCTAATTTCTGGCAAATTAGTAGCATTTTCGGTACCGATTATCTACTTTTGATAGGATGATCGTACATTGATATCTGTATACCATTTTGACCGTCTCCTCATGTTGATCTTTGTGATATATTCAATTCTGTGTTTTAAAGTCCGGTACGTAGCGGAATCCATGAAAACGGTAACCGTATCGATTCCGCAACTTGCCTTTTGTTTTGTCTGTGACCATTCATTATCCATCGGTTTAACTATAGAGCTATATACAATTCTTTTTCCTGGATTCAAACCAGTGGCTATCAGTATTCCCACTTGTTCCAATATGATATGGTGGTCCGTTCATTTAGGGGTCTCTTCATTTTCCACCTTTAAAAAACTTAACATTGCTTATCTTTATTACACTCTGGATTCACATGCTGGCTCCCACTATTCCATCGATTCAATTTGCAAAATTTCTAGTTGATTCTTTTTAGGAAAAATATACAATAGGTGTGATTGCTTATACATGTAATATAATATAAGCTATTTACAATTTTATATTTTACCTGCTATCCACGTTAATATTCCTATCACTAAAGCTTATTTATACATATAGTTTGACACGCCACCGTAATTCTTTTCCTCTCCTTCTTTCTTCTTTCTGTCACTCTAAAAGGAAATAATGTATAATGGCTCACAATTTATGCATATACTATCAAATCCTATTGTCTTCTTCTCCGGCTATTTTCCCCAACCCTCCACCTGAACGCCGAGCATCACCACGCAAGTGCTTTTACCCCTTCCACGCATGTCCTGCACCCATCAGCCATGCACAAAATAACCCAACCTTCCGTAGTTGAGCAATCACCCATCGTGCTTTCCACCCCATCACTGTCACTTCACTTTCCCGTGCTCCGCTACCCCTTCCTCGGTCGAGCTCAGCCCATCTCAATTCATAGCATCTGGTATAAGGTATATATCTTATGTGCTGTAGTTATAATATTTATATAAATTTGTCAGTATATGAAATGGGTTTGCATGCGTATATTTTATTTTTAATAGTATTATATTGTTTGTTGGTTAGATTTTATTTATGTAGTTATATGGATTTTGATATGATAGTGTTTTGATCTGTATGTATATTTTATAGATTTATGTGTATATTAGCATTTATATAGTTAAGTGTTATATATATAATATGTTAAATCTATTGTAATATTTTGAAGCAGGTTGAAAATTTATAACGTGTACTATATACACTTTGACTTTATCATATAAATATGTAGTATCTAATATATATATGTTGAAACCTTCGTGTTTACGGTATTTCGTAAATACGATATTTTGACTATGACAACTATATAATCATTCATATACTAACTTGTTTATTTTGCAGGAGTTGATCTATGACAACTATATATAATTTTATATCCTTATCTAGAAGTTAAAGTATGTTAAAATCTCTCCTATATGATATATACTACATTATCATTTCATATATTTGGTTTAAAAGAAAAATCTCATCTTTATGTTACATTCAGACGTCTGAATGCTTCAATCCAGACGTCTGATGCTGGAAATTTGAATGTTGTAAAATACAATATTCAGACGTCTGAAGGGTGTAAATCAGACGTCTGAATATGACAACATTTTTCCTATTTTCTTTCTGGTTTGATTTCGTTGCATTTCAGAAGTCTGAATTTTTAATTTCATAAGTCTGAATATTTACAGCGGCTTCTTTTCTGAAAAGGCATTTCCATTCATGAAGAGTTGCAATCTTTAATCCAACAGATAATCATAACTCTTGATGATAACTCTTCATGAACAATTCCAACTATTCATTATCAATATAAACACATTAGAATCAAGTTTTAAAAACATCGATTCTATTGATTATTATTCTATTCTTGAAATTCTTGGTTCTAATACATTTGTGCTTTCAACATCATTCAAATTCAGTTTCCTACTTCCTTAATCTTCACGCATTCACACATATATCTTAAAGGAGAAAGATTATAGGAAGTTTGTACTATCAAGAGACAAATTCATGTTATTAAGAACACATTGTGTCACATACATTCTGTATAAGTTGAAGTCCTCTTCGGCTGTTGAGGCGAAATCCTATTCTGCTACTCAGGTCCCTTGTTCGGCTGTTCAAGGGTTGCATAAACCTATTCCTTCGGGTTAAGTGAGGATTGTTGTTAGTGAAATTCCAGGAAGGAGGCTGGGACTGGACGTAGAACGGGAAGTTCGAACCAATATAAAAATTCCTGGTGTGCTTGTTTTATTTTTACTTACTTTACATTGCTATAGTTTATTTCTACACTAGTTTAATATTATTCCATGTAGCGCAATATTTTCATTTGGTATCGGAGCTAGGCATCTCATAACCGTTACACAGTTATCTGATATCTTGTTAATATGGAAAACAACACCAGCACAACCACTAACACTGTCACTAGTTTTATTGAGGGTTAATCTACTGCACGACCTCCATTATTCAATGGCATGAATTACAACTATTGGGCAACACGATTGCGTATTTATATGCAAGCCAGTAGTTTTGATGCATGGATTGTTACACAAGCAGAATATACTGCACCTACTACTGAATATACTATATGGACAGCTGCACAAAAACAAGATGCTTCTGCTAATGCTAAAGCTATGAATATATTGTTTTGTGCATTAGATAAAAATGAATTTAACCGAGTTAGTATATGTAAGACTGCATATGAAATATGGAGAACACTTAAAGTAACTCATGAAGGTACTAACAAGGTCAAACAGAATAAAATATCTATGCTTAAGAATCAATTTCAAAATTTTAGGATGAAGCAAGATGAATCTATAAATGATATGTACTCCAGATTTCAAGATATTCATCACTCTTTACTAGGACTAGGAGAAATATACTCCGATTTTGATATTGTTTCAAAAATCCTTAACTCTTTAACGGATGAATGGGAAAGAAAAGTCTAAGCTATTGAAGAAGCTAATGACCTTTCTATGAAACCAGAAGAGTTGATAGGAAATCTAATGTCCTATGAAGTGAATTTGCAGGCTAAAAGAGTATAAGCACAAGACAAAAAGAATATGGCATTTCATGCAGAAAAAGAAGAATCAGACTTGGATGAAGAAGAGTTAGCATTCATTGCTAAAACTTTAAAAAGTTTTTGAAGTACAGAAAAGGAAATCAAAAAAAGGCGAAAAGAAACTTCAACAACAATAAGCCATCTTCATCAATACTAGAATGCTTTAATTACCATAAGAGGGACACATGCAAAAAGATTGTCCCGAACAAAAGAAGACATATCACAATAAGAAGCGAAAGCACAAGTCTAAAAGAAAAGCATTTTCAGTAACATGGGACGACTCAGATTCTTCTTATTCGGAAAGCAACAGTGATAGTGAAAAAGAACAAGAAAGTGTTTGTTTTATGGCTACAAAGAATGAGGTAAACGATCTTACTTTTAATGATATGATTGAAATTAATTCAGAACTTCTTGATAACTTAAAAAGTATCAAAAGAAAATATAAAGAGGCTCTATAAAATCAGAGAAAAGCAGAATTCGAGAGAGATATGCTAAATGATGAAAAGAAAATATTAGAAGAAGAACTTGAAAAACTTCAAGATACCTTCTCTAATGATAACTATCAACTTACTCTGTTGAGTGAAGAAATTGAAACTCAAAAAGAAAATAATGATTCTTTTGTCTCTAAAAATCATGAGCTGAAAACTAAGATCAAAATGATAGAATTAGATAATACTTGCCTCAAAACCAAGTTAGATAATATTACTAGAAATGTTTCTAACTTTAATAAAGGACGAGAAAGTTTATCCACTATTCTTGAAAATTCTCAATCTACTTCTAATAAAAAGGGATTAGGATACCCTAAGAAATCAATGACTTCATCTAAAAAGGAGATTAGGAAAAATATTTTTCCTACTACTCATCCAAAAAGAAATAATAATTCAAAAGCCATAAAAATATGGGTTCCTAAAACAAACAATAGTTTGATTAGGAATAAATATATAAATGCCTTTTTGGAAACTATTCTTAAAAATCAAAATTATATTTTTAAGGGGGATACTGAAACTACTTGGGTTTGGTTTCCTAAGACCTAATTCTTAGGACCCTATCACAAAGTGGGCACCAATTTTATTATTATTTTTTGTAGGACCCACTTAAAAAGAGAGGAAAATGGATACCGACTGCGGTTGCTCAAAAAATATGTCTGGAGACAAAAATATGCTATCAAACATTACTTACTCAAATGGAGGCTCTGTCACTTTTAGAGACAATTCCAAAGGATATATCATTGAAAAAGGCGACGTCAGCAATGTCGGTACATCTAATTTACCTCTTATTTCTAATGTCTTACTAGTCAAAAATTTAAAATACAATCTTTCAGTCAGTTATGTGACAAAGGTTTCAAAATCTCTTTTTCCGAAGATAAGTGTAGCATTTTTGATAAAAATCAAAATCTTATATTTGAAGGAAATAGAGACAGAAATATATATGTTCTGAATATGAAAATCAATCACAATTCAGATATGTGCTTAATATCTAATAAAAATGATCCTTGGCTATGGCATAAAAGATTATGTCATATCAACTTCAAAACTATAAACAAACTTTCTAAAAATGATTTAGTCAGAGGATTACCAAAAATGAACTTCAAAGTCAATCATATTTGTGATGCATGTCAATCAGGAAAATTGACCAAATCATCTTTTAAATCTAAGAAGGTTATCTCTACATTACAACCACTTGAATTACTACACATGGATTTATTTGGGCCAACTCAAGTTCAATCCTTAAACCACAGTAGATATGTGTTTGTAATAGTAGATGATTTTTCTAGACATACTCGGACCTTTTTTATGAAAAACAAAAGTGATACGTTTGAGCATTTTAAATTTTTTGTCAAACGAATTCAAAATTTAAAAGGTTTAAAGATAAAGAATATAAGAAATGATCATGGAGGAGAATTTGAAATCGAAGTTTTTGACAATTTCTGTAAAAAGAAAGGAATTTTTCATAATTTTTCGTTTTCTAGAACTCCACAACAAAATGGGGTTGTAGAACGTAAAAATAGAACTTTACAAGAATGTGCACGAACTTTGTTAAATGGAAGCACTCTTCCAAAACATTTTTGGGCAGAAGTTGCTGCAACTTTTTGTTATGTTTTGAATTGTGTTTCTATTCGACCTCTAACGAAAAACACTTCTTATGAACTTTTTACTGGAAGAAAACCAAAGATTTCTTATTTTAAAGTTTTTGGTTCAAAATGATTTATATTAAATACAAAAGATCAGCTTGGAAAATTCGATGCGAAATCCGACGAAGGAATCTTTCTAGGATATTCAGATCGTAGCAAAGCTTATCGCGTATTTAATAAAAGATCTAATACTGTTGAAGAAACGTTACACGTATCCTTCGATGAAAATTTTCTACAAAAACCAAGTATAGAAGATGCTGAAGATTTTATAGATAACATTACAAATATTGAAAATGATGAAAACATCGTTGATAATAATGATGAATTAAGATCTCCATAAAAAATATTACGGGATCATCCTGTTCAAAATATTTTTGGAGAAACTAATTCAAATGTACGAACTAGAAGTCAACTACATCAAATGGGCCATGTAGCATTCCTCTCTAATATCGAACCAAAGAATCCCAAAGAAGCTTCCACAGACGACTACTAGATAATTGCAATGCAAGAAGAGCTAAACCAGTTTGAACGCAATGAAGTTTGGAAATTAGTTCCTCGACCAAGTGATCAAACTGTTATTGGAACAAAATGGGTCTACAAGAACAAAGCAGACGAACAAGGTAACATCACTAGAAATAAAGCAAGATTAGTTGCACAAGGATATAATTAAGAAGAAGAAATTGACTACGAAGAAACATTTGCTCCAGTCGCATGACTAGAAGCAATACGGATCTTAATGGCCTATGCATGTTTTCACAATTTCAAACTTTATCAAATGGACGTTAAAAGTGCTTTTTTGAATGGTTATATAAAAGAAAAAGTATATGTTGAACAACCTCCCTTATTTATTCACGAGAAATTTCCTAATCACATTTATAAACTTAAGAAAGCTCTTTACGGTTTAAAATAAGCACCACGTGCTTGGTATGATCGATTAAAGACTTATCTAATTTCTTCGGGATTTTAAATTTGGAAAGTTGATCAAACACTTTTTATTAAACATTCGAAAAAGGATATTTTAATAGTTCAAATTTATGTTGATGATATCATTTTTAGTTCTACTAATGACCAGTTGTGTAAGGACTTCTCTGAAATAATGACCAAGGAATTTGAAATGTCTCACATGGGAGAATTAACATATTTTCTTGGTTTGCAAATTAAACAACTTCAGAATGACATATTCATTAATCAAGAAAAATATTGTGATAATCTAATCAAACGTTTTGGAATGGAAAATACTTCTGCCAAACCAACTCCAATGAGTACAACAACACATCTTGAAAAAATGACAATGGCAAAAGTATTAACCAGAAACTATATCGAAGTATGATTGGATCATTACTATATTTGACGGCAAGTCGACCTGACATAATGATGGGTGTCTGTTTGTGTGCTAGATTCCAAGCCAATCCAAAGGAATCACATTTAAGAGCAGTGAAACGTATATTACGTTATCTCACAAACACAAAAGATTTTGGTCTGTTTTATCCTAAAGAATGTACATTCGAGTTAGTTTCATATAGTGATGCTGACTTCGGTGGTTCTCGAACAGATCGAAAGAGTACAAGTGGTACGTGCCATTTTATTGGAAAATCACTTGTATCTTGGTTAAGTAAGAAACAAAACTGTGTTTCTCTTTCTACATGTGAAGCAGAATATATTTCTGCTGCTTTGACTTGTACCCAAGTAATCTATATGCAACAAATACTTAAAGATTTCAATATAAACTTAACAAATTCAACTATATATTGTGACAACTCTAGTGCTATTAACTTATCTAAAAATCCTGTCAATCATTCACGAACAAAACATATTGACATCCGTCATCATTTTCTTGGTGACAATGTTGAAAAAGGAACAATAAGTTTGGATTTTGTTTCGTCTGAAAATCAGTTGGCTGATATTTTTACAAAACCTCTTTTAGAATTTTTTTTATCAAATTCAGACGAGAGCTTGGTATTTTAACGACCCGGAAATTTCGATCCCGAAAATTCCAGATAGTTAGTGAAAAGAAGAAAGAGAAAGAAGAAGAAACAGAAAACTCAAACTCAGAATCTCACATTCGCATCGGATAAGATATAATATCACATAAATAATAGTTTTACAAAGAAGATCTGTATCATTACACTTATATTTTTATACATCAGAGTTACAACCATTACACAACAATGGACAGTTTAAAAGAACCTGTCCTAGATAAACTATAATATATTGCAGCGGAAATACCCCATACGTTCCTGCCATCCAGCTCGCCTCCTGAGCTTCAGAACTCCCTTACCTGAAAATATGTAATACTCGGTCTGACCCGAGCATTACATCAAAGTAAAACCCGATTCAGGCTGGAAACCAGCATGAGTAAACCCATCTAACATAAATTTCAAAAGCATGCTACTTATATAACCCGGGTAACTTGTATCAATTACAATTTCATAAATTGTTATCGACATCATTTATTTGACTCACCAATTTCTAAGTACTAAACTTAGATTAAATGGTCTAATTCACTTAAATCATTCCATTCTAGCTTATTGATTTCACTGGCAATTTATGAAGAATCGAAGTGGTTTCGGTATTTACTGATACCCGACTCCGGTCTCTTCGAAACTAATATCATCTTAACTTAAATTATTCAAGTGAAATGCAATTAAATTTTAAATACAAGATGTCACATAATTCATCATCAATAGATAACCACATAATCACAATTTAAATCAAACATATCTTATCACAAACCACATATTAAGAATAACAATTAATCAAAGGCTTCCAATATCATTCTATTTATCCTTTAATTACATTTAAGTAATTAACCCTTAATTAATTTCAAAAATTAATTATCCTTAACCCAATACGGTAATTAACCTTTAATTACTTCATTAATTAATTACTAACCATAATTATTAATCACCCTTGATTAATAATATCAATAATTAACTACCCTTAATTACTTCATCAAATAATTTAATTACTCCTCAATTAATTCCTCTAATTAATCTCTTGATTAATTATACAAGGTAATCTAATCCAAATTCCTCTCATTAATAAATCATTTATTCAATTAATTAGCACTTGATTAATTAATCTTAATTATTAATTAAAATTAAATTAATAATCCCTAATTACAGATTAATTAACCTTAATTAATTAATTTTAAGTCTTTAATTAATCAATTTAAAAATTCTTAATTATTTAATTAATCATCCTTTCATTAGTTAATTAAATAATTAATTATCCATTTAAATCAACGTAATAATTTAAATGAATCCAAATTCTTAAGTTCTACCTTAATTTTAGAAAACATTTCTTACTTATTTAAAGTATTTAAAAACACTTTGTTTTCAAATTTACTTTAAATTTCACATTAAATTTCATTTTAACATTTTAAGATTTTAAAATGAATACAATTTTACTTAAACAAGGCTTAAAAAAAAAATCTTTTTATCTCACATGTTAAAGAAACATCCATTTACAAAGAAGTTTTGAAAGAATTTAAACCCAATTCATTTTTAAATTCCAATTAATTTAAAATTGTAACGACCCAAAATTTCTGTCATTTGAAATTCGTATATTTAATTGATTTTAAATATTAACAAGTAAAATTTGTAAGTCGAATAAATTTATTTTGAATATCTGGATTTAATTGGATAATTTAAATCGATAATTTAATATTTGAAATTACAGAAATAACTAGAAATTGAGTCTAATGTGATTAAAATTGATTTGTAAAGTTATATTAAATCATATTGGAGTTAGAATGATGTTGTAGAACTTTTAAAATTGAAGTAAAAGTTAATTTGTGAAAATTGAATATTTTAATATTTAATTAACGAGTAAAAATAGCCATTTTTCAAACAGTCTTGGATTTCGACGAAACCAGTTTCACCTGATCCGTAATATTATATTATTGTATGGTTTCAAATTTCGTGTCAATCGGACTTACGCTTTGTCCAGGGCAAGCCAAAACGCATGGAAATTAGTTTAACCAATTTAATTTAAATTTGATCGTTTATTTCCGTAACTCGCACATATGATCGAATTGGCTCTCGATACCTATTCCATGGTGTCCGGAACGCAGTATAAACCATAGAAACGCCAGCCGGCACGCTTCGTTTGGAGTTCGGAAAATTTCGAGGGAATAGTATTTTGAGAATTTTCTATAAAAGGACTTGTTTTATTTCATTTGCAAACAAATCCTAACCAGAAGCCATAGCCGCCATCCTTTCTATCGATGGCCAGAAATTCGTTTTCTTTCCTCCTCAATCTCTCTCAATCCGTAAACAATTACGTAAAGTGTTCAACTATAAAATCGAAGAGCGTAAGGAGAGCTTCGATTCCATACGGTGATGATCAACGATGGAGGGTCGTAGGGGCTCGATTTTGGCCGTGAAGTCACACGAACACGCACGTTCTTCGAGACAATGGCAAGGCCAAGCTTCACTCTATTGAGGCCGTGGCTAGTGGAGTTAGTGAGCGTCGCCGTGGCACTCCCTGATCGTCGTCAGGTGGCTCAAGTAGGTTGCGAAAATTGATGGAAGAAGGTCGTCCATGGGTTCTTTATCGCGTTCATCACCTAGAAGAAGATGGAAGGAAGACGTGGTCGAGATTGTTGCTCCAGATTTCAACGTCCTTGATGTATTAGGTTTAAAATTGAAAATATAAGTTGTAAATTATTTATATATAAATTCGTTCAAACTTTAAAACTGCATATCTTTTACATACGAGGTCGAAAACGCACGAAACAAATTGCGTTGGGTTCGTTTGGACGAACACTACACGATGGAGCTGGACTGGGGTTGATTGGTGCTAGTGAAAATTTTGGATAAAATTAAACGCGCGTTTAATTTTATTCGAAATAAAACACTGCAACCGTTATTAAAAGCAAGGTGAGAACTTCTCACCCAATCGAAATTTGTTTCGATTTAAAATTTAAATAATTAGATTTAAAATTGCTTGATTGTGTGATTGAATGATAAATTATTATCTATTTTTTTGAAATAGACCCTATACGCCGTATATTAATAGGATGTTATTTATTAAACACATATACCGCGATATTCCAAGGAAGTGGTATTGGAATTATATATGTACTTGGAGTTGATTTTCCCGCATTATATAGTGGATGAGACCCTATTTCACCGCATAATAGCGGATAATATTTTATAAATCTCATATACCGCGATATTCCATCTTGAAACGGAATTGGTATTGTGCTAACATTTGTGGATGCAGGGAAACAGGTTGGAGGGATCCAACTGGATTCCTCACCCGTATTGATTTATTTACAGATATTGTGATATACTCTATTATCATATGATATATGATGTTTTGGATGTCGTGATTGTTAAATTTAGTGATGTTGCAGCATTGGGCCTATTTTGAATTTAAAGGGTTTTTTAAAGTGACGATTTCGAATTTAAAAGGATTTTTAAAGTGATTATTTTTGAAAGTATACGTTTTATTAAATTTTGGAATTGATTTGTAGCGACCCAACTTCCTATCTCCAGGAAATCACGTCACTAGTGAAGAAAGAAAGGGTAGAAAAAGAAAAGAAAGAGAAAGAAGAACACAAACAACATCAGAGAACTCACAGCGGAACGAATAAAATATAATAATTAACATAAAATATTACATAGTACCTCATTACATCAGAGTACACAACTATACAACACATATTAGACAGTTATAAACATCCGTCTAATTCATACAACTCAAGTACAACAGAAGAAACAGACATCAATCAAACACAGCGGAATCGATATATATCTAAACGTCGAAGCCTCCTGCTCCATATCTCCTCCAGAATTCATCAAGCTAACCTGAATCACTTGACTACTCATACATAATATGAGTACCCAAGAGTTTAATAAAACAGAAAATAAACACTCAGGTCAGACAGGGGTCTGGTGTGAGTAAACGGGTTAAAATTGCTTAACTTTAGAAAAACCTTTGAAAGAAAAAGGTATCACGTAAGATTTCCCACACATAAACATGGAAAAGTTTTTACCTTACGCTAACCAAAACATTTGATAGGAAATCCAGTGATATTATAATAGTGTCTAGGGTTTTCAAGTAAATATGAAATAGCCGAAATTGTTACATCTATTAAATTCCAGCTACTAGCCGCAAAAGTGGGTAATACAATCAAAACCGTAGGGTCTCGTAGGGAAAATGGGTTTCCATCAATGGCAGGGCTACTGGGGTACCGCCCGTCACAGTACGTGGCCTAGATCAACGTACCGAGGAGTACTCCCACTCCCCTGCAACACAAGGCCGAAACCATCCCTTACTGGACAGTCCCGAACAAGACAACCCCGTAGTTGGTGCGACCAACCACACACTAAGCCGAAATAGAAAGGGACCTCTAGACAGGGATCAATCTTGCTCTCCAGTGGAAGCTACCCACGAAGCCTTGCTGCACCTCCCCTGTTTTAGCCATTCCCGGTTGATGAGGCTTGAGGTTACGATTACCTTTATAGGACACATTATCTTAGAATGCTCATCGTCCACCTGACGATGTGCTGAAAGCATTCAATCCATACAAGTTCGTTCCGGGTTCGAACGAAACCGAAGGCACTATCTCGTTGCACTCATTATTGGAATCACCCTCAGAGTCAACGACCATAGCCCTTGCACTCTGATTCACCATCTCGAATCTGTAAGCACTATTCCGTCAAACTCATTACGGAATCACCCACAGAGTTATACTGACGTATAGCCCTTACACCTCGAGTCTTCACTTGCTCCACTTGGATACACGACCTAACGTTTAATTGGAATCGGTGTGGTTTTCGGATATCCAAATATGGAAACCCGATCCCGGTCTCACCGAAACCAAACGCCATTTTAATGTCCAAGTTGTACTTACGGGTTTAAACAATTTAACTTATTTTCAGGATGATATATAAACAGATAGATGAATCATATTATCATAAAGATAATTCATAACAACATTCATCCTACACAGCAGCATCACATAACAGATATATCCAAATCATTCAGCATCAAGCCAATATCAAACATCCAATATCAACCAATCTTCCAATATCAATCTCTAAATATTGATCATTCAATATCAAACAATTAACCAATATTAATCAATCAACCCATATTAATCCAATATCCAATATCAACCATTCAAGATCAATCATTCATTCATAACAGAATTGATTAACTCTTAATCACTTGGATTACTTAAATCTTTCTCATTTATTTATTCCAAATAAGTAAATTAATCATCTCTAATGATCTTCTTTAATAAATCTTTCTTGATTAATTATCTTTAATTACATTCAAGTAATTATCCTTAGCCATATTCAGTAATTAATCCTTAATTACTATCATTAATTACAATAATTAATGATCATTCATCAATTAATTAACTATAATTAATTACATTAATTCTTAATTAATTAAAATTAATTAATCATACTTAGATTAATCACTTATATTAATCAACCTTGATTAATATCATTAATTATATTAATTAATCAATCCTTATTAATTAATAATTACTTTAATTAATTAAATAATTAACTTATAATTAATCAACTCATTAATCATAATTAGTAATTAACAATTGTAATTACTTAACTAAATTAACTTCTAATTTAACTATTTTAATCCTTGATTTATTAATTCAATTAATTAATCCTTAATTACTTCATTAAGTAATTATTAACCCATTAACAATTAATCCTTATTTAATTACTTAATTAATTAATTACATTTTAATTAATTACCCTTGGTAATTAATCTTAAATTAATCACATTCCGTTAATTAATCACATTAATTAATTAAAATAAATTAAGTAATTAATTCTTAATCACTTACATAAGTAATTATCTCTAATTACTTCCATTAAATAATCTTAATTACTTCCTTAAATAATCACTAAACTAACAATTATCTTCATCATTAAATAATTCTTAATTCTTTAATTAATTAATGACTTCATAATTAATTAACTTTAAAACAAAATATTAATCAATTCCTTAATTGATAACATCATATAATTACCATTAATTACTTCACTTAATTACTCCCATGTGTAGTTTTCCATTAATTACTTTCATAAGTAATTACCATTCTTAATTTCATTCAATAATTAACCATTAATTATTTCTTTAAGTAATTACACTTAATTAATCATAATTAAGTGATTATTAAAAATTAAAAATTAAATAAATAATTAACTAATTATTGAAAATTAATTAAACAATTAATTAATTAACTTCTTATATTTCAAATCTTTAATTAATTAAGAAAGAGCATTTATCTTAATTAATTCTTTACTTAATTACCAATCATATTAATTTAAGTATTCTCAAATTCATATCAAAATAATTTAACATTATTTATCTTTATAAATAATTTATTTGAAATTTAATCAAATTTTACAACTTAATCAGCATATCCTATTTGGTTTTCAAAATTATAATAATAACCTTATTTGAAAATAAGGCACTTAGAAATAAATTTAAAATCTAAAACACTTATATCTTCTAATTCAACTTCTTCATTTGAATAAAATTTTGAAACTTAAGTTTTTAAACATTACTTTTAAAATTTTACTTAGAACTTTGGTTCAATATTTAAATTCAAACATTCGCTTTTAAATTGAATTTTAAATTTACTTAAGATAATTATTAAAAAAAAACACATCATCTTAAAACATTTAAAATTTGAAATATAAATTCAATTATCACTTTTATTAATTTGATTAACATTTACTTCAAAGAAACAAGTTTTGACTTTGAAAATCCATTTCCTTTATCAAAACTATTGCATAGTTTAATCTGTTTATAAGCCCAGGTTAGCATACACACAAACCCGAGTTTATCAAGGAACCATACTAGCATGCCCCGAGACTTCCTCCATACCTCCTCTACTTCGAGTCACCCACCTGAAAACGTGAGAACTATCTCGAGACAACCCAGCACCCCCTCTCTTCGAGTCGCACACGAGTACATCACGATAGCTTCTTCGAGTTCTTTCGTCTTCCCCAATTCGAAAAAAACTCCCCTGACCAAACCGTGCACACTAACGTGCATGTGTACCTAACACACCACCTCTGGCCAGCGATGGTCATCGCGGCCATCCACGACAAACCAACGAACCTCTACTACCTCAACCGAACACCCAGATTGATCTACAACCACGCGTATCGAAATTCGAGCATCGAACTCGAAACTGCAGAAAAACAACGACCATCGAACTTCCTCTTTTCCGACCATCACGACGTCGATGATCCACACCGGCCTCTCCAGAACGTCGCCGCAACCTTCACGCCACCCTTCCCCATGTCGCGCATGACTCCGGTCGCATATCAGTGACGAAATTCCCAAGTTAGCATCGGCTTCAAAACACAGGAACTAAACCCTAGTTTTAGAAAATTCGAATGATTCAATCATTCAAAAATTTTAATTATATTTTCCCCTAAATTCTTAACATTCAAGCAAGCTTCACCCCGAAAATCAAATCGAATTATTGACTAAATCATCTGCAGTTCACAGAATTTACCAAAATGTTCAAACTCGAAATTCTCATCAAATATCTAGTTAAAAATTATGATTCCTTCTTCAAAAATCATGAATTTGTATAACAAACACAATCATACCCCTTTAGACAAAAATTATGATAATTGATTTTTAACTAAAATTTGATTTAACTGTGATGTTCCTATTTATATACACCTGTAACTTAAAAAAAATATGAAACAAATTTTAAAATTACTATCAAACTATAACATACACTTTTCATTCATATCACAAGTTCAAACAAGTTATATTTGTGAAGGATTTTGGATTTGAAAGGTGAATGTCATATTCTTCTTAAACAACAGAGCTTAAAATTTCAAATTTGCAGACACTAAGTACTTATAATATTCATACATTCACAAATTCAAATATTCATTATCAAAGCAAGGATTCATTTGCATGCAATATTATTTAACTATAAATTTAACAAGATCTGTTTTTAAAATGATTGCTCACCTGATATAAATGCAGAGCAGTTTTCTTTTCCCCCAAGTTTGAACTTTAAATTTGGAAATTGTATTTACTTTGCTGTTAAAATCAAATGCCTTGCATGCATGCTGTTGTAAATGCTTTCTAATTGCTGCTTTAAAGGATTGAAAGTGCAGATCTTCATTTGCAGGTTGATTTCAGATTTGAACTTATTTGCAGGTGGACGATGAATTTAGAAATGCAGATTAGAATGCTAGTTTTCACTTTGCAGGTTGATTCTTCATTTGAATAGCAGGCTGAAATTGTAGTTTCAGGTTTTTGATTTGCTTTTGGTTTAGATTTCAGATTTTAGAGAGTAAATTTTCTGGTTTTAGTTAAGAAAACAAACAAACAAAAGTGTTATGTTTTTATTAGAATTAAAGAAAGTGAATTTTCTTTATAAAAAAAGAGACACTTGTCACCTTATTACTTAATTAACTTACATGTGTTTATTAAGGGAGTTAACATGTTTACACATGTTTGAATAATTTTAATTAATTTTTCTCTTAATTTTAAATGTTAACATAAACTAACATATTTAATTCACTTTATTAATTAATACTTACATGTGAATATAAATTTAATCCTTTTAAAGAAAATTTTAGAAAACTAATTATGTTATAAATGAATCTTTGTACTTGTATTTAAAAATCTAATACATTTATACATATACATTAATAACCATTTCAAATTTAAACACTTTTAAAGAAATAAAACAAAACTTTATCTAAATCCCCTTTATAATCTATCATATTAAAAATAAATAATTACCTTATATTTTGAAAGCAAATAAATAAATCTTTAAATTTAATCTTTGAAAACTATTAAGTTTTAAAATTACAATATTCATTCATACATCAATTTGTTAATAGATTAAATTACATTTCAAAACAACTCAAATTATAACATATACATACATATATATTAAAATTTGAAAATTAATCTTTAATTAAAACAGCAGATATCCTATTCACAATATATATCAAATGTATATATTATAAATAGAATAAAAATTTGATTAGCTTTTGAAAAACAATTCTTATCAACATTTTAAATTGCTAAAAATATATTAATTCCAATTATCAGATTAAATATTTATTAACCTTTAAAAGATCAAATTAACCAATTTTAAATTAAAATTATAAAGAAAATTATCAAACCAGTTAAATTATTAACACAGATTATTAAATTGTTATTGCCCAAAATTCCGGGTCGTTACATGATTCATTTTAAATAAATAAAAGTTATAATTTTAATGTTATAAAATTTATGATTTTTGAGAAATATAGTTGAAAATTGATTTTTGAAATATGGAGTTAATGATTTTATAAAATAGTTTGAATTGGGATTTTTGAATTATTGTAAAGGATTCATTTAGAAGATTTATAGAATTGATATTTATAAATTAAGATATTGGAATTATAAAACGAGTTTTTATAAGTGTTAAAATGAAGTATAAATGGATTTCATAAGTGAATGAAATTTATAGATTTATAAATTGTGAAGTTATAAGTGAATAGATTTTGTAAATTATAAGATTTATAAGTAATTAACTTATAAAATTGGATTTTGGCATTTAAATGAGATATTGATAGAATTTGTTAATAAAGTGATTTTTATAAGTTGAAGTTGTTATGAAATATAAATGGAATTTATTAACTTTGTTTTATAAATCCGAAATCGACTTATTTTGATAAGTTAATTATTATAGCTTGTTAAAGGAGATATATCCATGATTTTGGACAGTGGATAATCCTTTAAATAAAATATGTAGGAGTGTTGAATTTGGTAAACGATTTATATTCACGATTTTGGATAGTGAATAATATATTAAAGAAATGTTTTAGGAAGTGATCTTTTAAATAGAATCAAAGCGATTTGAAGTTGTTTTAAAATGTATTAAGTGTCGAAACCATAGATTTCAACATTCATTGTTGAAATAGACGTTTTCGAAGAATAAAAGGAAATAGTGGACTATAACACTGTTGTTATAGTAAATGATTTCAAATGGAAATGTTTTATATAGTATTGGGATTTATATATCTATCTAAATGTCGAATCCCTATACTAATGATTTTGGGTTGTCGTAACGATATTTTACGCAACATTCGTTTTGACTCAAATGAATGCGTTTAAGGGAATGTTTTCCTTGAAAGAATAAAATATATACTTAATCGTGTTTTGAGTATAGTGAATATTTTCTAAGTATTGAAAATAAATAGATTTGTGAATTACTTATTGTTAAATAAGTATGGAAATGTTTTCCAATATGAAGTGAAATGTTTTGGGTTTTTATCTTTTAAAGATAAATTGAAAATGAATAAGTATTTGGAATTGCTTTTCAAATATGAAATTGAAATGGTTTAGAGAACATATCTTTTTAAAGATAGATTGAAGTGAATATCTGGAAAGTTATTTAATTTATGGAAGATTAATAAAAAGGGCCTAGTGATTGTAATGGTGCTGGATATTTGTTTGTTGGCCTTAATAGTTAAATAACCGACTATCAATATTTACCTTTAAACAGGTATTTGTTATGATTGCTTGAATTTGAATGCAACACTTACTTTGAAAATAAGCGCTCGTTATTCGGTTTAGCCGGGAGAGGACCTTTGTGTCATAAATCCCATTCTGAATAAGTGATATGTCGTAATGGAAAGCATTTGAAGACCGATGTTGAAGACCGGATATTTTTGAAAATAGAAGGATTACCGTCGAATGTCTCTGATCGGCTGATCTCCGATATAGAGATTTTATTACCCTTTGTGATGGGAAATCCGGTCGTGATTAGTGAATATCCGGATTGCAAGGGCTTCTTTGGAAGTGCCTTCGGTTCCGTTCGATCCTGGAACGGACTTGTATGGTTGTGTGTCTGACGTTACAATTTGAGATGTAAAGCTAGTTTCTATCAAATATATTTCTGTTAGTGGCGGAGAATTTATTCTCTTAGCTTAACACCCTTCTCTGAGACGTACGAGCTCAGAGGTTATGTAGTTGATGGTTACTAGTGATACATTCCCAATTTGGTAATGTGGCATACGAAGTGCTGTTGAGCATCTGTTGATCAAAGCGTGGCTTTTGTGAAAAGCGTAGCTTTGTGGACGACACTTCGTCGGACCTCACACCCCGAAAATGGTCAAAACAAGAAAAGATGCAACAAGGTGATTAGGGGACAACGCCCCCTTAGTGTATGTCATTTCCTTCTAGATAGTGGTGGTATTATGGTATGGAGCCCTGATACTTAACCTATGTTGTTGCTGCAAACTTATTATTTTGTGATTGTTGGTGAATCCCGGGATTTAGGTCGGTTACGACCGGGGGATGGCATATTCGTGTTAGTAGTTACCCAGTTAGGGGTAACCCGGCCTTGTGTTGGCAGAGATCCGGTTAGGTTCTCGGGGCGTCTTTCCAGAGGCGTACCATGTGGCAATGGGAAGTTCCTTGGCCTGACCATTTGTTGGAAATCCAAAGAAACAATACGAGCTTTGTACGGTTTTAGTTGTATAACCTGCCATGGAATGTGGCGGTAACCTGCTATTGAACATGGTAGCTGTAGTAGGCATACGATAATGGTCATATGTTGGGTAAGATTTATATCATTACTTTCGAAATGTTTTCCTATACTTGCACTTATAATAATAATAATATCAAAGAAAATTTGCGTATCAAGCATATTTGACTATCATAAGGAGAAATCTCCTCTGATTCTGCATTTGCATTGTGTGTGTGTGCGGGAGGCCTTATGGTAGTCCTATTTTCTAAAAGCATTGCGAATCTAATTTAAAATATTTCTTTGTTTATTTTTAAAGAATAACTGTTTTAAGTTCTTACACCAGTCCCATGACTGACCTGGAGTTTATTGTTCTCTTCCTAAACTCTGGGTGCCCATCATTTTCCACACGGGCAGTCTAGAGTTAGGTTATCAGGTTATTCTGGAATTCAGGAGTTGCTGTAGAGATCTGGAGGCAAGCTAGATGGCATGGCGTATCAATTAATATATAGTATTTCTTTTCCGCTGTTTGTTGTTGTAAACTCTGATAATGTAATGTGATGTAATGTAATAACTGATATGATTCTTTGTTTAAAAGATTATTCATTTATCTATTATATTTGTTCCGCTACGATAGTGAGATTCTGTTTTGTTTCTGTTTTCTTCTTCTTTCTTTCTTCTTCTATCTTATACCTCTTCTTTAACCCTAACGGTTCGGTTTTCCGGCATTCGATTGCTCGGCAGTTGATACAGTGGACGTATTAATGCCGACCTTCGTGAGTCGAAAAATCTCAACCCTTACATTTGGTATCAGAGCATATGGTTAAGCGACAACCTTAGCTCTATTGGGTGTTACTCATTAGAGATAGAGTCAGTAGTGCTCTAGAATGAGTTTGAGTGTATTAATAGGTATGAGCGCGTATTTTTTAGTGAATATAAATTGTTTTATATTGTGATGATTGGTTTGTTGAGTGGTATATGGATTCTGGTCAATACGAGTAATTAACGTTGTTGATAGGGATCTCTAAACACTTGTACAGAACAATTTGACGCGATATCGTTTTAAAATAGGGTAAATGAAATAATTTTACCTTGATTATATTTTATATATATAAAGGAATAATTTTTCAGAAATTATTAAAGTGTATATAAATTGATTGTTTGGTTGTTGAAAATGTAAGAATATGTATATAAGTTAATTAAAAAGAATAAATTGTATAAGCAAATGAATTATTAAGATGGAATTATAATTAATGTGATTTACAATTATGAAATAATCTTATATATAAGAAGTGAAACTATATGAATATATTTATAAATATAAAGTGTAAACTGTGATTCATAATTTGAAATGGAATTCCAGAGTAATATTTGAAAACAAATTTAAAGAATTTGAAATTTTGAGTTTTGGGAAATTTAAATTCTTTGAAGTTTGAAATGATTTTCAAGGGTTTTGGAAAATTGATAAAAGCTCTAAACTCTTTTCGATCGCTGGAAAATAATTCCGATAATGATCGCGACATCATCAGTGTTCATTTTCGGGTTTCCAAAAGAGGGATTGCTGCCAAGTTGTTTTAAATGGAAGTTGTTTGGAAAATTTAGGTTTGGGTTTTGAAATTCAAAGGATAATTGAATTGGTTTCAGAAAGAAATGGTTTTTAAAGATTGAAAAGACTCTAGAATGTTATATAAAATGATTGGAATACAATTATTAAGTTGGAAAATAAATTGTGAATGAATAAATAAAATTTTCAAGCGCAAGAAAATGAAATTGAAATCCTTTTCGAATTTGTAAGTAAATAGAACTGGAATTGGAATCTGAATTGGATTTATAAGTGGAAATTTAAGTTAAGTTAAACAAATGATGTTTGAAATGGAATATAACTTAAGTAACGTTGAATGAAGTTGATTTTGGTATCGAAGTAAAAGAACAAAGTGAATTAAATGAATATGAACTTGAGTTATATAAATGAAATTCAACCTTATTTGTTAAATGAATTAGCAATTGAATTAATGAATGAATTGAATGTAAATCAATTGAATGTAAATAAATTGATATGAAATAATAGATGTAAGTGTTAATTCATTAAAGCTAATTAAAAGTGATGAACCAAATTGAATGAATGTAAGGAAAGTAAAGAAATTTGGAAATGTTGGATATACATTGATTGTTAGATTGTTGTTAGTTGATTGTATAGAAATCCATATGAAATTGAGTAAATGAAATTGAAAGCTATGTAATTTGATTTGAATTTGGAAGTGAAACAACTTGAATATGAATTAGTGAATGCAAACTAATTGAAATTGAATATGAATAAATGAATGTTAGTAAAAACATCTAATGTGAATGAACCAAATGTGATTTAAATCGGAAAACCAATTCATTGAATATAAATGAGAAGTGAAAGTGTATTGATTTGGTCATGGATGTTAGTTGAATGCTAGTTGGTTTATGGTTGGATTTGCTGTTTTGACTGCATTTGCTACATTGGCATATGTAGTTGTTGTACTGGTATATGTTGTATATTGATATTACTTTCATATATGCATGTTTCTCATTATTGTTGAGTGTTTAGTAGGTGTGGATTGCGCTTGCTTCGCTTTTGGAGCTCGCTTTCACGCTATATTAGCCGTATATGCTCGCTAATAATATATAAGGTACATATCTCGGATTACATATCGTACTTTTACACTTTTTCCCTGTGGGATGCCACATTACTTGATGAGATGTATATTTGTGACATATATATTGCCATTTTTTTTCGGATCGAGCCGCGCAAAGGAGACCATGGCGAATTTTTCTGAAAATTTAAGGCGTTCGAATATTTTTGAGAAAATTGGAAAATTTTGAAAACTACAACTTTGATTTTGGAGTGAAAAAATTAAACGATATAGTTGGTTTTGAAAACTACAACTAAGTAGATTTGAAAACTTAGTAAAGTTATTATAAGAGCTTTAACTATTGGATTTTGGGAAAGTTAAACACTTAAGTGAATTTGAAATTAAATTTGAATGGATGTTTGAAAAGTTAATGGATTCTGTAACTTTTTCTTACTTGGTAATTTCGAGGACGAAATTCTTTTAAGGGGAAGTTTGTAATGACCTAGAATTTCTGTCATTTGAAATTCGAATATTTAATTGATTTTTAATATTAACAAGTAAATTTTGTAAGTCGAATAAATTTATTTTGAATACCTGGATTTAATTGGATAATTTAAATCGATAAATTAATATTTGAAATTACAGAAATAATTGGAAATTGGGTCTAATGTGATTAAAATTGATTTGTAAAGTTATATTAAATTATATTGGAGTTAGAATGATGTTGTAGAACTTTTAAAATTGAATTAAAAGTTAATTTGTGAAAATTGAATATTTTAATATTTAATTGACGAGTAAAAATAGCCATTTTTCGTACAGTCTTGGATTTCGACGAAACTAGTTTCATCGGATCCGTAATGTTATATTATTGTATGGTTTCAAATTTCGTGTCAATCAGACTTACGGTTTGTCCGTGGCAAGCCAAAACGCATGGAAATTAGTTTAACCGATTTAATTTAAATTTGATCGTTTATTTCCGTAGCTCGCACATATGATCGAACTGGATCTCGATACTTGTTGCATTGTGTCCGAAATCGGGGTAAACCCTAGAAACGCCAGCCGGCACGCTTCGTTTGGAGTTCGGAAAATTTCGAGTAAATAATATTTTGAGAATTTTCTATAAAAGGACTTGTTTTATTTCATTTGCAAACAAACCCTAACCAGAAACCCTAGCCGCCATCCTTTCTATCTATGGCCAGAAATTCGTTTTCTTTCCTCCTCGGTCTCTCTCAATTCGTAAAAATTACGTAAAGTGTTCAACTACAAAATCGAAGAGCGTAATGAGAGCTTCGATTCCATACGGTGATGATCAATGATGGAGTGTCGTAGGGGCTCGATTTTGGCCGTGAAGTCACACGAACGGGCACATTTTTTGAGACAATGGCAAGGCCGAGCTTCACTCTGTTGAGGCCGTGGGTAGTGGAGTTAGTGAGCGTCACCGTGGAACTCTTTGATCGTCGTCAGGTGGCTCGAGTAGGTTGCGAAAATTGATGGAAGAAGGTCGGCTATGGGTTCTTTATCGCGTTCATCATCTGGAAGAAGATGGAAGGAAGACGCAGCCGAGATTGTTGCTCCAGATTTCAACGGCCCTGATGTATTAGGTTTAAAATTGAAAATATAAGTTGTAAATTATTTATATATAAATTCGTTCAAACTTTAAAACTGCATATCTTTTTCATACGAGGTCGATAACGCACGAAACAAATTGTGTTGGGTTCGTTTGGACGAACACTACACGATGGAACTGGATTGGGGTTGATTGGAGCTAGTGAAAATTTTGGGTAAAATTAAACGCGCGTTTAATTTATTCGAAATAAAACACTGCAACCGTTATTGAAAGCAAGGTGAGAACTTCTCACTCAACCGAAATATGTTTCGATTTAAATTTTAAATAGTTAGATTTAGAATTGCTTGATTGTGTGATTGAATGATAAATTATTATCTATTGTTTTGAAATAGACCCTATACACCGTATATTAAGCGGATGTTATTTATTAAACACATATATCGTGATATTCCATCTTGAAGTGGAATTGGTATTATATATGTACTTGGAGTTGATTTTCCCGCATTATGTAGCGGATGAGACCCTATTGCGTCGCATAATAGCGGATAATATTTTATAAATCCCATATACCGCGATATTCCATCTTGAAACGGAATTGGTATTGTGCTAACATTTGTGGATGCAGGGAAACAGGTTGGAGGGATCCAACTGGATTCCTCACCCGTATTGATTTATTTACAGATATTATGATATATTCTGTTATCATATGATATATGATGTTTTGGATGCCGTGATTGTTATATTTAGTGCTGTTGCAGCATTGGGCCTATTTTGAATTTAAAAGGGTTTTTTTTAAAGTGACGATTTCGAATTTGAAAGGATTTTAAAGTGATTTTTTTTGAAAGTATACGTTTTATTAAATTTTGGAATTGATTCATTTTAAATAAATAAACGTTATAATTTTAATGTTATAAAATTTATGATTTTTGAGAAATATAGTTGAAAATTGATTTTTGAAATATGGAGTTAATGATTTTATAAAATAGTTTGAATTGGGATTTTTGAAGTATTATAAACGATTCATATAAAAGATTTATAGAATTGATATTTATAATTAAGATATTGGAATTATAAAATGAGTTTTTATAAGTGTTAAAATGAAGTATAAATGGATTTCATAGGTGAATGAAATATATAGATTTATAAATTATGAAGTTATAAATGAATAGATTTTGTAAAATAAAAGATTTATAAGTAATTAACTTATAAAATTGGATTTTGGCATTTAAATGAGATATGGATAGAATTTATTAATAAAGTGATTTTTATAAGTTGAAGTTGTTATGAAATATAAATGGAATTTATAAACATTGTTTTATAAATCCAAAATCGACTTATTTTGATAAGTTAATTATTATAGCTTGTTAAAGGAGATATATCTATGATTTTGGACAGTGGATAATCCTTTAAATAAAATATGTAGGAGTGTTGAATTTGGTAAACGATTTATATTCACGATTTTGGATAGTGAATAATATATTAAATAATTGTTTTAGGAAGTGATCTTTTAAATAGAATGAAAGCGATTTGAAGTTGTTTTAAAATGTATTAAGTGTCGAAACCATAGATTTCAACATTCATTGTTGAAATAGACGTTTTCGAAGAATAAAAGGAAATAGTGGACTATAACACTGTTGTTATAGTAAATGATTTCGAAAGGAAATATTTTATATAGTATTGGGATTTATATATCTATCTAAATGTCGAATCCCTATACTAGTGATTTTGGGTTGTCGTAACGATGTTTTACGCAACATTCGTTTTGACTCAAATGAATGTGTTTTAGAGAATGTTTTCCTTGAAAGAATAAAATATATACTTAATCGTGTTTTGAGTATATTGAATATTTTCTAAGTATTGAAAATAAATAGATTTGTGAATTACTTATTGTTAAATAAGTATGGAAATGTTTTCCAATATGAAGTGAAATATTTTGGGTTTTTATCTTTTAAAGATAAATTGAAAATGAATAAGTATTTGGAATTGCTTTTCAAATATGAAATTGAAATGGTTTAGAGAACATATCTTTTTAAAGATAGATTAAAGGGAATATCTGGCAAGTTATTTAATTTATGGAAGATTAATAAAAAGGGCCTAGTGATTGTACTGGTGCTGGATATTTGTTTGTTAGCCTTGATAGTTAAATAACCGACTATCAATATTTACCTTTAAATGGGTATTTGTTATGATTGCTTGAATTTGAATGCTACACTTATTTTGAAAATAAGAACTCGTTATTTGGTTTAGCCGGGAGAGGACCTTTGTGTCATAAATCCCATTCCGAATAAGTGATATGTTGTAATGGATAGCCTTTGAAGACCGATGCTAAAGACCAGATATTTTTGAAAACGGAAGGATTACCGTCGAATGTCTCTGCATCGGCTGATCTCCGATATAGTGATTTTATCACCCTTTGTGATGGGAAATCCGGTCGTGATTAGTGAATATCCGGATTGCAAGGGCTTCTTTGGAAGTGCCTTCGGTTCCGTTTGATCCCGGAACGGACTTGTATGGTTGTGTGTCTGACGTTACAATTTGAGATGTAAAGCTGGTTTCTATCAAATATATTTCTGTTGGTGGCGGAGAATTTATTCTCTTAGCTTAACACCCTTCTCTGAGACGTACGAGCTCATAGGTTATGTAGTTGATGGTTACTAGTGATACATTCCCAATTTGGTAATGTGGCATACGAAGTGCTGTTGAGCATCTGTTGATCAAAGCGTGGCTTTTGTGAAAAGCGTAGCTTTGTGGACGACACTTCGTCGGACCTCACACCCAGAAAATGGTCAAAACAGGAAAAGATGCTGGAAGGTTATTAGGGGACAACGCCCCCTTAGTGTATGTCATTTCCTTCTAGATAGTGGTGGTATTATGGTATGGAGCCCTGATACTTAACCTATGTTGTTGCTGCAAACTTATTATTTTGTGATTGTTGGTGAATCCCGGGATTTAGGTCGGTTACGACCGGGGGATGGCATATTCGTGTCAGTAGTTACCCAGTTAGGGGTAACCCGGCCTTGTGTTGGCAGAGATTCGGTTAGGTTCTTGGGGCGTCTTTCCAGAGGCGTACCTATGTGGCAATGGGAAGTTCCTTGGCCTGACCATTTGTTGGAAATCCAAAGAAACAATACGAGCTTTGTACGGTTTTAGTTGTATAACCTGCCATGGAATGTGGCGGTAACCTGCTATTGAACATGATAGCTATAGTAGGCATACGATAATGGTCGTATGTTGGCTAAGATTTATATCATTACTTTCGAAATGTTTTCGTACACTTGCACTTATAATAATAATAATATCAAAGAAAATTTGCGTATCAAGCATATTTGACTATCATAAGGAGAAATCTCCTCTGATTCTGCGTTTGCATTGTGTGTGTGTGTGCGGGAGGCCTTATGGTAGTCTTATTTTCTAAAAGCATTGCGAATTAATTTAAAATATTTCTTTGTTTATTTTTAAAGAATAACTGTTTTAAGTTCTTACACCAGTCCCATGACTGACCTGGAGTTTATTGTTCTCTTCCTAAACTCTGGATGCCCATCATTTTCCACACGGGCAGTCTAGAGTTAGGTTATCAGGTTATTCTGGAATTCAGGAGTTGCTGTAGAGATCTGGAGGCAAGCTGGATGGCATGGCGTATCAATTAATATATAGTATTTCTTTTCCGCTGTTTGTTGTCGTAAACTCTGATAATGTAATGTGATGTAATGTAATAACTGATATGATTCTTTGTTTAAAAGATTATTCATTTATCTATTATATTTGTTCCGCTGCGATGGTGAGATTCTGTTATTGTTTCTTTTTTCTTCTTCATTCTTTCTTCTTCTATCTTCTACCTCTTCTTTAACCCTAACGGTTCGGTTTTCCGGCATTCGATTGCTCGGTAGTTGATACAGTGGACGTATTAATGCCGACCTTCGTGAGTCGAAAAATCTCAACCCTTACATTTGGTATCGGAGCATATGGTTAAGCAACAACCTTAGCTCTGTTGGGTGTTACTCATTAGAGATAGAGTCAGTAGTGCTCTAGAATGAGTTTGAGTGTATTAATAGGTATGAGCGCGTATTTTTTAGTGAATATAAATTGTTTTATATTGTGATGATTGGTTTGTTGAGTGGTATATGGATTCTGGTCAATACGAGTAATTAACGTTGTTGATAGGGATCTCTAAACACTTGTGCAGAACAATTTGACGCGATATCGTTTTAAAATAGGGTAAATGAAATAATTATACCTTGATTATATTTTATATATATAAAGGAATAATTTTTCATAAATTATTAAAGTGTATATAAATTGATTGTTTGGTTGTTGAATATGTAAGAATATGTATATAAGTTAATTAAAAAGAATAAATTGTATAAGCAAATGAATTATTAAGATGGAATTATAATTAATGTGATTTACAACTATGAAATAATCTTATATATAAGAAGTGAAACTATATGAATATATTTATAAATATAAATTGTAAACTGTGATTCATAATTTGAAATGGAATTCCAGAGTAATATTTGAAAACAAATTTAAAGAATTTGAAATTTTGAGATTTGGGAAATTTAAATTCTTTGAAGTTTGAAATGATTTTCAAGGGTTTTGGAAAATTGTTTTGGAGGGATAAAAGCTCTAAACTCTTTTCGATCGCTGGAAAATAATTCCGATAATGATCGCGACATCATCAGTGTTCATTTTCGGGTTTCCAAAAGAGGAATTGCTGCCAAGTTGTTTTAAATGGAAGTTGTTTGGAAAATTTAGGTTTGGGTTTTGAAATTCAAAGGATAATTGAATTGGTTTCAGAAAAAAAATGGTTTTGAAAGAATGAAAAGACTCTGGAATGTTATATAAAATGATTGGAATACAATTATTAAGTTGGAAAATAAATTGTGAATGAATAAATAAAATTTGCAAGCGCAAGAAATTGAAATTGAAATCCATTTCGAATTTGTAAGTAAATAGAACTGGAATTGTAATCTGAATTGGATTTATAAGTGGAAATTTAAGTTAAGTTAAACAAATAATGTTTGAAATGGAATATAACTTAAGTAATGTTGAATGAAGTTGATTTTGGTATCAAAGTAAAAGAACAAAGTGAATTAAATGAATATGAACTTGAGTTATATAAATGAAATTCAACCTTATTTGTTAAATGAATTAGCAATTGAATTAATGAATGAATTGAATGTAAATCAATTGAATGTAAATAAATTGATATGAAATAATAGATGTAAGTGTTAATTCATTAAAGCTAATTAAAAGTGATGAACCAAATTGAATGAATGTAAGGAAAGTAAAGAAATTTGGAAATGTTGGATATACATTGATTGTTAGATTGTTGTTAGTTGATTGTATAGAAATCCATATGAAATTGAGTAAATGAAATTGAAAGATATGTAATTTGATTTGAATTTGGAAGTGAAACAACTTGAATATGAATTAGTGAATGCAAACTAATTGAAATTGAATATGAATAAATGAATGTTAGTAAAAACATCCAATGTGAATGAACCAAATGTGATTTAAATAGGGAAACCAATTCATTGAATATAAATGAGAAGTGAAAGTGTATTGATTTGGTCATGGATGTTAGTTGAATGCTAGTTGGTTTATGGTTGGATTTGCTGTTTTGACTGCATTTGCTACATTGGCATATGTAGTTGTTGTACTGGTATATATTGTATATTGATATTACTTTCATATATGCATGTTTCTCATTATTATTGAATGTTTAGTAGGTGTGGATTGCGCTTGCTTCGCTTTTGGAGCTCGCTTTCACGCTATATTAGCCGTATATGCTCGCTAATAATATATAAGGTACATATCTCGGATTACATATCGTACTTTTACACTTTTTCCCTGTGGGATGCCTCATTACTTGATGAGATGTATATTTGTGACATATATATTGCCATTTTTTTTCGAATCGAGCCGCGCAAAGGAGACCATGGTGAATTTTTCTGAAAATTTAAGGCGTTCGAATATTTTTGAGAAAATTGGAAAATTTTGAAAACTATAACTTTGATTTTGGAGTGAAAAAATTAAACGATATAGTTGGTTTTGAAAACTACAACTAAGTAGATTTGAAAACTTAGTAAAGTTATTATAAGAGGTTTAACTATTGGATTTTGGGAAAGTTAAACACTTAAGTGAATTTGAAATTAAATTTGAATGGATGTTTGAAAAGTTAATGGATTCTGTAACTTTTTCTTACTTGGTAATTTCGAGGACGAAATTCTTTTAAGGGGAAGTTTGTAATGACCCCGAATTTCTGTCATTTGAAATTCGTATATTTAATTGATTTTAAATATTAACAAGTAAATTTTGTATGTCGAATAAATTTATTCTGAATATCTGGATTTAATTGGATAATTTAAATCGATAAATTAATATTTGAAATTACAGAAATAATTGGAAATTGGGTCTAATGTGATTAAAATTGATTTGTAAAGTTATATTAAATCATATTGGAGTTAGGTTATCAGGTTATCAGGTTATTCTGGAATTCAGGAGTTGCTGTAGAGTTATGTTAAATCATTTTCCACACGGTAGTCTAGAGTTAGGTTATCAGGTTATTCTGGAATTCAGGAGTTGCTGTAGAGATCTGGAGGCAAGCTGGATGGCATGGCGTATCAATTAATATATAGTATTTCTTTTCCGCTGTTTGTTGTTGTAAACTTTGATAATGTAATGTGATGTAATGTAATAACTGATATGATTCTTTGTTTAAAAGATTATTCATTTATCCGCTGCGATGGTGAGATTCTGTTATTGTTTCTGTTTTCTTCTTCTTTCTTTCTTCTTCTATCTTCTACCTCTTCTTTAACCCTAACGGTTTGGTTTTCCGGCATTCGATTGCTCGTCAGTTGATACAGTGGACGTATTAATGTCGGACTTCGTGAGTCGAAAAATCTCAACCCTTACAAAAATACACTTTAAACACTCCAAGATATTTAAAAACAATTTCAATTCAAAATTTTCCTTTAATTTAAAAACTGAAATACAGTTTTTAAACTCATTCTACATTTAACTTAAATTTTTAAAAGCTTTTCTCACATTACAAATCTTCATTTTAAAATTTAAATCTTTCAGCCATATTTTTAAAGCAATTAAACAATTTAAATTGAAAACCTATTTTATTTCAAAAACTGAAGTTTAAACCCAATTCCAGATTTCAAAAACTCAGATTTAAACTTATTTTAAATTTCTAATTTACCTATTTAAAACTTACAGTTTAAATTCAAACCCCATATACTTTTATACTAAAAAGTTTTAAAACCAAATTTAAATTTCAAAATTTAAATTAATTCAAAACTCAGATTCAACTACTTTGAATTCATATTCAATTCCAGATTTTAAACTTCCAGTTTGCATTTAAACTTTACTTTGAATTTTAAAAACAGAAACAGGTTTTCTGTTTTGTTTAAAAACCTGAAACAAAGTGATATGCCCGAGCAACCCTATATTTACTTCGGGTCACAACCATAACAGCTTCGAGCTAAAACTCGATTTACTCGAGACAAACCCGAGTGAACAAAACCTCTCAACCCAAACATTCACCAGCGTTCCCACCATCCTCTGTGCACCTGTACACTGCCTCCGGCCACCGCTAACCAACTACGCGACCACTCCACAGTCGACATTCAACTCCTCAGACCACCCAAACAACAACTCGATCGACATTTGCTCTAATTCAAAATCAAGACCACATACCCAAACCTGGAACAAAACAGTAACTTCATTCCAAACCTTTCAACTACCCTCGTCCTTCCACTACCGATCACCAGAACTCCAGAGGCTCCGGCCATAGCTTCGTCCATGCCCTAGCCACCATTGCCCAAAATATAGTTGAACTCGATCAACTGAGAAAGACGAACCAAAGCAAAAAAATTTAACCCATACAAACTAGGGTTCCAAAATTTAAATCACAATCTCCATTTTCAAAATGAAAAACTCCATGACCTGATAATTTTCCCAGCTTCACAGATCACCCTTCCACCTACAGAAGCAAACTCGACCTCCAAGATCAAACAGATCACCAGAAAATTCAAACACTTAACTCCTAATGCTAAAAATCTTAATTTTGGTTTAAAAATTCATGATTTGGTATGATGTTTTAATTCATAATCCTAAAACGTAAATTCATATAGTTTGAATTTTCACTTATACAATTTTTGCTCTGTTATTTATATTTCCAGGCAATACAAAAATATCTAACATATATAAATTTTTAAAACTTTACTTTATGTCCTAACAATCAGGTTTGTTTGAAGTATAAATATTATCAGAGATTGTTATAAGAGGGAAATGGATTTTTAACAAGAATCCATACTACAAAATCTAAGCACTGTCAGAAGCATATGCAACAGCATATTATATCCATACACATCACACATTAATTCACAGAAATGCACTTCAATTTACACACAAATCATACAGATTTACAGATATGAGCATGCAACAAGATTATTATACTTAAGCTTTTAAATTAAAAAGTTACTCACCTGTTTTAAATATGCAGAGCAAAGCTTCAGGTTTGAAAAGCTCTTGAATTTTTTTGAAATCTTGTTTGAATGCTTTTAAGGCTTGAGTTGTTTGATGCTTTTAATTTGCTTCCAGTTTTGAAAAATTTCATGCATGCAGGTTTGCTTGATTTTCCAGTTTTTGAAGAGGGAAATGCAGGCTTTTGGAAACAGATTGTTGCATGCAGGTATTTTAACTTGCAGATTTTTCTTTTGTTTGGAAATGATTGCTTCATTTGGAGAGAATGTATTACAGGGATTGATATGAAATTTTGAAGATGAGCACTTTGTTTTACAGGTTGAAGAGAAAATAGATTTTAAAGGAAATGAAAATCTGCATTTTGAAATATGTTACAAGGAAATGTATTGCAGGTTTGTATACTTGAAAATGCTTTGTATTTTGACACGAGGATTGTTTTTTTTAGTTGAAAGATTTCTTAGTTTGGGAATTGCAATTGAGAAAATGAATAGGATAGAAGATGGAAAGTTTATATAACAATATTTATGATTTATTTAAAATCAAAGAAAAAATTTAAAATTAAAATTTGACACTTAGCTTGAATTTTAACACTTGTTAATATCTTTGTGTGTTTAAATTACACTTGTTAATTATGTTCTAAGATGCTTACATTTGTCCTTTAAGTGATTAGTATTTTTAATTAAAGTGTTAATGAAAGTTTTAAACTAAATTAATTAGTTTCCAAAATACTTAGTTATATAGATAAATAATTTTTAAAGAATAAAACCGTTATAATTATAAATAAAAACAATACACATCAATTATTTGAAAATAACATTTTTAATTATCTTAAATAAATTTATAAAAGAGGTTGTAAATTACTTGTTAAATTTTATTAATAAAAATTATCAAATCAATTTAATTTTTAACACACATTATTGAACTTATATTACCAAAATTCCTGGATATCACATTCCTCCCCCCTTAGAATCTTTTCGTCCTCGAAAGGAACGAAGCCAGAATTTATTAAAATGCTTAAAATATATAGATTTTCTTTGATTATTTTTAAAACACTTTTAAAATCTATTTTATAATATAAAATAGTTTTTTAAAAAAAATATTTTTATATAACTCGATGTCTCAACAAGTCCATCCTCCTCCTCATAGAAATTCGGTCATACGTTGATCGGGCGTAAGACTGAAAATTTATAAATACTTGGCAGACTCATTTTCAACATCCAGTGAAAATACTTGGAAAATAATTTTATTAAAAATATGGAAAACAGTTTTTGAAAATAGAGGAAGTATCTTTGGTGAGAATGCTCTGGAAATAATCACCCACATCCATGGTCGTAGTTACATCCTAGGTTACGTTGCCATCGCAGCAAAAGTCCATGTAATTGCAGGCTCTCCGCAGCCTCTCGATTACGCCATGGAACCCACGACAGATCGCAGTTATATTCCAGGGTTACGTTGCCATCACAGCAAAAGTCCATGTAACTGTAGGCACTCTGCGGCCTCTGATTTTCACTGTCGAAATGAAACTTCTCCACTCTTACATAGGTCGCAGTCTACCGATATAAAATCTAACGCAGACTGTTAGCTCTCAGCGGCACACACGACTTTCGCTATATTACCATAGGTCGCAGTCTACCGATATAAAATCAAACTCAGACTGTTGGCTCTCAACGGCACACACGACTTTCGCTATCGTATGCTCTATTCATAATCCATAGGAACTAGTTTTGTCCGGACTCCTCACAGGATCAACTTTAGAACCACCCCTTGGGGCTCAAGGCAGCACCACCCGGTGGCACTCCTGAGAAGTTCATTTCAAGGGAGCGTGTTTTTTTCAGAGTCATCATCAAAACATTTTATACTATACACATATAGTATCTTCAAATCATACACCTAGTATGATCTTATACAAAGCTCCCTTACACAAAATCGATTATTCCAAAATCGATAATTCTCAAACTAGGCTTTCAAAATTATCATATTGATTTTACCCAAAAATCAAGAGCCTTTCCAAATCCAAAGGTTCCTAAAACCTTTTCTAAAATCCTCATAAGATCCTTTGTATATATATACAGATATATATAATTTTAAAATTTTGGATCATTTCAAACTTGTATAAATCTCCTTTTATACTTCAAACATTTTCAAAAACCCTTTTCTTCTGGCAAAAGATTCAACAAGGGGAGTTTCATTTTATAAAACAAAGATATTCAACTTTGCTTACACAAAATCAAATATTCAAATTTGATTACTCCTTTCAATATCATTTTCATTCAAATCCGTACGATGTACACATATCATCCGTACGCTATACCAATCTGATCGCCCACTCGACCACACAATTTCACTTTCGAACTAGTATCGTCCACCCGACTTCCTAGTGCGGACATAGATCTGGTTTCTTGATCAGAAACCGTCATTCTCCTTACATAGTCATAACTATGATAGAGAATATCCAGAACCAATCAACAATCCATATCCTGGTTCGCCGTCGAAAATCGAGTGAAAAATTCTAACTCGGATCGACATACTATCTCGAAATTCTGTGCTCGAATCTGGATCAAATCATTATGCGAATAGAATAAAATACGTACACCCTACGTATTTATCTTTATTGGTTATTAGCCAAATCAATTCCATTTCTATTCACATTCACTTTGATTTTCATTCATTTACCCACAATTGCTTCAATCCATTTGGATTATCACCTCTATTCTTATCACGATTGGGTATTTAACCATAAATAGTTTGAACTCCGACCAGTTTATTTAGAAAATAGCTTAAAAAGTTTAAAATAGTTAAGTAGTTGAAAAAAAAATTATAGTTTGTAAAATAGTCGTAAAATAGTTAAGTAATTGTAAATAATTGGAAAATAGTTAAATAGTTATAGAAATTTTTAAATAATTACAAAATAGCTATAAAATAGTAATTAGTAGTTGAAAATAGTAATTAGTTTATAAAACAATTGTAAAATAGTTAAGTAGCTTCAAAAATAATTGTAAAATAAGTATAAAATAGTCTTGGGTTTTTAAATAGAAAAGTTGTATAGTAAATAGTTAAGAAAATAGATTTAAAACAGTTTATATTAAAATAATTTATTTGAAAATAGACCAGAGCCAAACTATTTAATTTCCAATCTCCATTCCCATCAATTCAATTTAAATTTCCACATTCATTTAAATTGACTCAATTCCAAATTAAATAACTTCAATTTCCATTGAAATCGACTTAACCCCAAATTCAAGTTGAATTAATCCTCAATTCCTTTCAAAATTCAAATCAAATTCCATTTGATTTTAAACTTATTCAACTTTAATTACAATTCCAAATTATTCAAATCAATTTGGACTAACTTCAAATCGAACCCACTTCAATTTCAAATCAATCCAATTCAAATTCTCCATTTGAATTTTTAAACCTATTCATCTTCAATCACAATTCTAATTAATTCAAATCGAATTTAATTTGAACTAATTCAATTCAAATTTCAAATTTAAACCATCCTGAATTATATAAATTCGAGTTAATTTTTTTTAAATGTTAATCCTTTAAATCAAATCAACTTATATCTTTAAACCATTTAATTCTGTATCCAAATTCCATTTTTATCTTATTTCAAAGTTCAAATAATAATTCAAATCCCTTTTTTTTAAACAACTAAATCTTTGAAATTCAATTTATCATCAAATTTCAATTTTGAAACCAACCTTTGACGTTTTATCTTAAACATTCAAAATTTAAGTCCAAAATGATTCCATTTTATCTTAATAATGGATATATTACCATACCCCATTTCTTTAAACAAATCCAATTTCAGCTTAAAAATTATTAATAACAACGGAATGGTATCATTCAAATTATTTTAAAACGCCCACCCATTTCCAATTTTTGGATCTCAAACCCATTTTGAGACCACTCAAATTTCCTAATTCAAATCAACCATTCAACTTCCCAAGTTAAATCTTAATTTCATCTTGAAATCATCAAATCAAGTTGATCATTCCAACTTATTTAACCTTTCCAAAGTTAAACTCAATTCACTTGATTCAGTCAACCTTACCCAGTTTGAACTTCCATCTTAAATTTTAAACTTTTCATAAATAATCTTCCCACTTATTAAGTTCAAAAACTTATCATTTTAGGTATCATATCTCATTCCAAATTTAAAACTCAATATTTATAGTTTATTTCAAATTATCCTTGATATCATGTATATCCATACATATATACATATTTATTTCTTTTGAATATTTCATTTTGCTTACTCATTAATACACATCTTATTACACAACTATCATTTAGGATAATAACCAAGATTATCATATCTAAAGCCATTCATTATCATCTTATTCTGAAACACTTCTCCAATTTAAGATTTCAATTTCAGTTTGAATCTATTTCAAACATATCTTTATTTAATTTCAGTTTGGTTGTATTTCTAATACCACTTAATTTAATCCCAAATATTTAACAACCAATTCCCTTAATATTTATTAGAAAGAAATATTGCTTTATATATCAAAATATATTCTTATATAAAATCATTTAAAATCTTTATATAAGAAAATAACAAATACGCTCTCATATATTTATACACTCAACTCATTACAGGGTACTATTGACCCTATCCTTAACGAGTATCCCACCAGAGCCAAGGTTCTCGCTTAACCTAAAGCTGATACCAAATGTAACGACCCGAAAATTTCGACCCCGAAAATTCCAGATAGTTAGTGAGAAGAAGAAAGAGAAAGAAGAAGAAACAGAAAACTCAAACTCAGAATCTCACATTCGCAGCGGATAGGATATAATATCACATAAATAATAGTTTTACAAAGAAGATCAGTATCATTACACTTATATTTTTATACATCAGAGTTACAACCATTACACAACACTGGACAGTTTAAAAGAACCTGTCCTAGATAAACTATAATATATCGCAGCGGAAATACCCCATACGTTCCTGCAATCCAGCTCGCCTCCTAAGCTTTAGAACGCCCTTACCTGAAAATATGTAATACTCGGTCTGACCCGAGCATTACATCAAAGTAACACCCGGGTCAGGCTGGAAACCAACGTGAGTAAACCCATCTAACATAAATTTCAAAAGCATACAATTTATATATAACCCGGGTAACTTGTATCAATTACAAGTTCATAAATTGTTATCGACATCATTTATTTCACTCACCAATTTCTAAGTACTAAACTTAGATTAAATGGTCTAATTCACTTAAATCATTCCATTCCAGCTTATTGATTTCACCTGGCAATTTATGAAGAATCGAAGCGGTTTCGGTATTTACTAATACCCGACTCCGGTCTCTTCGAAGCCAATATCATCTTAACTTAAATTATTCAAGTGAAATACAATTAAATTTTAAATACAGAATGTCACATAATTCATCATCAATAGATAACCACATCATCACAATTTAAATCAAACATATCTTATCACATAACATCACAAACCACATATTAGGAATAACAATTAATCAAAGGCTTCCAATATCATTCTATTTATCCTTTAATTACATTTAAGTAATTAACCCTAATTAATTTCACAAATTAATTATCCTTAACCCAATACGGTAATTAACCTTTAATTACTTCATTAATTAATTACTAACCATAATTATTAATCATCCTTCATTAATAATATCAGTAATTAACTACCCTTAATTACTTCATCAAATAAATTAATTACTCCTTAATTAATTAACTCTAATTAATCCCTTAGTTAATTATACAAGGTAATATAATCTAAATTCCTCTCATTAATAAATCACTTATTCAATTAATTAGCACTTGATTAATTAATCTTAATTATTAATTAAAATTAAATTAATAATCCCTAATTACAGATTAATTAACCTTAACTAATTAATCTTAAGTCTTTAATTAATCGACTTAAAAATTCTTAATTATTTAATTAATCATCCTGTCATTAATTAATTAAATAATTAATTATCCATTTAAATCAACTTAATAATTTAAATGAATCCAAATTCTTAAGTTCTAACTTAATTTAAGAAAACATTTCTTACTTATTTAAAGTATTTAAAAACACTTTGTTTTCAAATTTACTTTAAATTTCACATTAAATTTCATTTTAACATTTTAAGATTTTAAAATGAGCACAATTTTATTTAAACAAGGCTTAAAACAATTTAAAATCTTTTTATCTCACACGTTTAAGAAACATCCATTTAGAAAGAAGTTTTAAAAGAATTTAAACCCAATTCATTTTTAAATTCCAATTAATTTAAAAATACACTCTAAACATTCCAAGATATTTAAAAAAAATTCAATTCAAAATTTTCCTTTAATTTAAAAACTGAAATACAGTTTTTAAATTAATTCTAGATTTAACTTAAATTTTTAAAAGCTTTTCTTACATTACAAATCCTCATTTTAAAATTTAAATCTTTCAACCATATGTTTAAAGCAAATAAATAATTTAAATTGATAACCTATTTTATTTTAAAAACTGAAGTTTAAACCCAATTCCAGATTTCAAAAACTCGGATTTAAACTTATTTTAAATTTCTAATTTACCTATTTAAAACTTACAGTTTAAATTCAAACCCCATATACTTTTATACTAAAAAAATTTAAAACCCAATTTAAATTTCAAAATTTCTATTAATTCAAAACTCAGATTCAACTACTTTGAATTCATATTCAATTCCAGATTTTAAACTTAGTTTAAATTTCCAGTTTGCGTTTAAACTTTATTTTTAATTTTAAAAACAGAAACAGGTTTTCTGTTTTGTTTAAAAACATGAAACAAAGTGATATACCCGAGCAACCCTATATATTACTTCGAGTCACAACCATAATAGCTTCGAGCTAAAACTCGATTTACTCGAGACAAACCGGAGTGAACAAAACCTCTCAACCCAAACATTCACCAGCATGCTCACCATCCTCTGTGCACCTGTACACTGCTTTCGGCCACCGCTGACCAACTACGCGACCACTCCAAAGTCGACATTCAACTCCTCAGACCACCCAAACAACAACTCGATCGACATTTGCTCTAATTCAAAATCAAGACCACATACCCAAACCTGGAACAAAACAGTAACTTCATTCCAAACCTATCAACTACCCTCGTCCTCCCACTACCAATCACCAGAACTCCAGAGGCTCTAGCCATAGCTTCGTCCATGCCCTAGCCACCATTGCCCAAAATATAGTTGAACTCGATCAACTGAGAAAGACGAACCAAAGCAAAAACTTTAACCCATACAAACTAGGGTTCCAAAATTTAAATCACAATCTCCATTTTCAAAATGAAAAACTCCATGATCTGATAATTTTCCCAGCTTCACAGATCACCCTTCCACCTACAGAAGCAAACTCGACCTCCAAGATCAAACAGATCACCAGAAAATTCAAATTTCCTCCTTTCCAGTTCAACAAGAACTGCACTTAACTCCTAATGCTAAAAATCTTAATTTTGGTTTTAAAATTCATGATTTGGTATGATGTTTTAATTCATAATCCTGAAACATAAATTCATATAGTTTGAATTTTCACTTATACAATTTTTGCTATGTTATTTATATTTCCAGGAAATACAAAAATATCTAACATATATAAATTTTTAAAACTTTACTTTATGTTCTAACAATCAGGTTTGTTTTGAATTATAAATATTATCAGAGATTGTTATAAGAGGGAAATGGATTTTTAACAAGAATCCATACTACAAAAACTAAGCACTGTCAAAAGCATATACAATAGCATATTATATCCATACACATCACACATTAATTCACAGAAATGCACTTCAATTTACACACAAATCATACAGAATTACAGATATGAGCACGCAACAAGATTATTATACTTAAGCTTTTAAATTAAAAAGTTACTCACTTGTTTTAAATATGCAGAGCAAAGCTTCAGGTTTGAAAAGCTCTTGAATTTTTTTGAAATCCTATTTGAATGCTTTTAAGGCTTGAGTTGATTAATGCTTTTAATTTGCTTCCAGTTTTGAAAAATTTCATGCATGCAGGTTTGCTTGATTTTCCAGTTTTTGAAGAGGGAAATGTAGGCTTTTGGAAACAGATTGTTGCATGCGGGTATTTTAACTTGCACTTTTGTTTGGAAATGATTGCTTCAGTTTTGAGGAGAATGTGTCACAGGGATTGATATGAAATTTTGAAGATGAGCAGTTTGTTTTACAGGTTGAAGAGAAAACAAATTTTAAAGGAAATGAAAATCTGCATTTTGAAATATGTTACAAGGAAATGAATTGCAGGTTTGTATACTTGAAAATGCTTTGTATTTTGACATGAGGATTGTTTTTTTTTAGTTGAAAGATTTCTTAGTTTGGGAATTGCAATTGAGAAAAAGAATAGGATAGAAGATGGCAAGTCTATATAACAATATTTATGATTTATTTAAAATCAAAGAAAAAAATTAAAATTAAAATTTGACACTTGGCTTGAATTTTAACACTTGTTAGTATCTTTGTGTGTTTAAATTACACATGTTAATTACGTTCTAAGATGCTTACATTTGTCCTTTAATTGATTAGTATTTTTAATTAAAGTGTTAATGAAAGTTTTAAACTAAATTAGTTTCCAAAATACTTAGTTATATAGATAAATAATTTTTAAAGAATAAAACCATTATAATTATAAATAAAAACAATACACATATCAATTATTCGAAAATAACATTTTTAATTATCTTAAATAAATTTATAAAAGAGGTTGTAAATTGCTTGTTAAATTTTATTAACAAAAATTATCAAATCGATTTAATTTTTAACACAGATTATTAAATTTATATTGCCAAAATTCCTGGATATCACAGGTATTATCTCTCTTAAAAATCTATGATATCTTTTATGAGATGTTAATATTTGTTACTTATTCTTTACTTCATAGTTTTTCTCTAACAGTTAACTAATACAAACTTTCATTCCTCACCTCTTATTTTTCTTTACCTTTTAACGTATACTAACTAAAGCTTTTCAACCACAAATTGCCTTAACAAATAGTTCTATATTTAAACTTTTCTCTTCCATTTATACATACAATCTATGTCTCTCTCATTACCAAAAGAATTTTAGCAATGGAATTCAACATGATTCTTCTTCTTCTTTCTATGGCATCAAACAATAATTATGATTCTACTAACACACCATCATCTTATTCTACATCATTTATAGAAATTTTGGCCACTCCAACTCCACGTAAACAGGATAGACATCATCCTTCACATAAACATTCTGGTTATACTCCAGAAAATAAGAAATCTCGACGGTTTCTTTTCTTCCTTTCTCCATTAACTAAAGAAAAAACATCCGAGATTCATCATTACCAAAAAGAACAGTTGGATTTGCGGCGAGAGATGTATTACGAACAGAAAGTTAACACCAAACGACTTGGTTTTATTGAACAAGTGGCATTAAAATTCTGCGGTACATCTCCAAAGAAAGATGTAGTTCAACACTCAACCTCAAATCCATGGGAGCCGAGTCCACAGCATCCTCTGATTTCTTCAAATTCTTGGGAACGTCAGCCATATTGGTCTCCATTACGACCATACACTGAGATAACCAAGACAGAACCGAAAGAGTGCAAGACTCCGAGTGATTCGGATAAATGATTTCTTTCATCTATATTTGTTGTTGTTGAATGATCATATTTATATTTTGTAAATCATTCAAAAATTATTATAATTCCTTTTCTTTTTCAAATATATTTAAACAATGCCTTAAATACATATTTCAAACGTATGAAATAGTTGTTTCAAACGTTTGAATACTGTTGAAGAAGTTTTCTTCAGTCAGATTCAGACGTCTAAATACTCTATTCCAGACGTCTGAAAGTACCTCAAATTGAACCATTTTTCTTCTGCTTTAAAATTTACAATTTCAGACATCTGAAACCGAAATTCCAGACGTCTGAAATTGAAATTCCAGACATCTGAACGTCTGAATCTAACTGTCGATTTAAAATTCAAGGTGTTTTTCAAATTTATCCATCCACCAACCACATTAATTACTTTCATCTACCACTTCAACCCCTACTTCATCCGAACCAGCATCTTTATATGCTCCAACACTTCATTTTTAAGCTCTTCATCTACAAAAATTTTAAACAAAAATCTCTGATGCCTCCAAGAATAAAACGTCCAAGGGCTCCAAGCTCTTCATCTACACCGAATATAGATCAATGGCTATGGAATGATGAAGCAAAGAAAAGATTTGCTCAAATGGATAGATCTGGTTTCTTCCCGGGAGATTTTGTTAAATTTGACGAATTTTAACTTACAGAATTCAACAAATTGCTCGCTCAAGTGGGTTAGAATCTCTCTTATCCTTTTCTGCAAATAAAGTTAAGATAAATCATCTTTTAGTTAAATTATTCTATGCTAATATGAAATTAGACCATCATCATCCCCATAATAGAGAGGACTGTATTTGGACTTAGTTATGTGGCGTTAAAATATATCTTCCCTTAGTTCGTCTTGGAGATATTTTGCAATGTCCTTCATCCGGAACAGATTTGGATGAAATTGAATCTTCACTCTCTTTGGATCATAGAGATGAAGTCTCCCATAGATTTCTTTTCGATGATATCACTAAGCTTACCTCTGTCCAACTCCGGCCACAAGCCCGTATTCTTCATCGAGCTTTAATTCGTTCCGTCTTACCGAGAACCGGAAGTAATGAAGTTACCAACAAACGCAGCTTCCAAGCTCTGTATGCCATATATTCGGAACAATCTATAAATTGGGGTCGTGTTATTCTTCAGGAGTTTATGGATGTTAATCGTCGTCGTCGTTATAAAACTTTTCATTATGGTGCATATATATTGAAAATTCTTAGAAATTATGGAGTAACTTTTCCGGAATCAGAATTTTCACCTATAAAGGAGCTAGGATCCAAAACCTTAGGGCTGATGAACTTGCCTAAGCATACACAAAACCTTAACTTTATTTCTTGCCAAGAATGGATCACAAACCAGGATCAAAATATACCTCATCACCACATTGCTCCACAAGCTCCCGAGCATGATGATGATAACATAGAAGTACTTTCTCTTGATTCAACACCTAAACAAGCCTTTGTTACAATTTCTCTAAATCAGGCTAAGCTTAATACCAAGATTGATAGATTAGAAAAGCAAACCAATAAGAAGTTTAATTCTACTCGTGGCTTCCTAAACAAAATTTGGGAATGTATTGGTTGCTCATCTTCCACTTCTGCCGAGGTCTTTAATCCCGCACCCTTTCAATGGTCGTCTAGCTCTGGTACTAACAATAATGAAGATAATGATGACAATGATGAAGAAGGTGATGATCATCCTAGTTCATCTTTCTAAAATGGTGGTGGTACGGAACTTTCACTTCAATATTGCATAACAAATCTTTTTGCAATGTTTGTTTTTTGAAAATTACTAACGTTTCTTTTGGTGTGTAACTAAAACATATGCTACTACCGTTTGGCTCTTTGTATCTTGTGATGATTCTGATGCTTCTTTGTTCTCCTATTATTGTTTATATTTTGTTACATCTATGATATGCATGATATTTTAACTTGCCTTTTTGTCGATGTCAAAGGGGGAGATAGACAGGGGGAGTTTATATTAAGAGGGAGTATTTTTTTTCTTGCTTCTATATGATCTTACTATAATTTTATATAATTGTCATCGTCAAAAAGGGGGAGAATGTTGAAACCTTCATGTTTACGGTATTTCATAAATACGATACTTTGACTATGACAACTATATAATCATTCATATACTAACTTGTTTATTTTGCAGGAGTTGATCTATGACAACTATATATAATTTTATATCCTTATCTAGAAGTTAAAATATGTTAAAATCTCTCTTATATGATATATACTACATTATCATTTCATATATTTAGTTTAAAAGAAAAATCTCATCTTTATGTTACATTCAGACGTCTGAATGCTTCAATCCAGACGTCTGATGCTGAAAATTTGAATGTTGTAAAATACAATATTCAGACGTCTAAAGGGTATAAATCAGACGTCTGAATATGATAACTTTTGCCTATTTTCTTTCTGGTTTGATTTCGTTGCATTTCAGAAGTCTGAATTTTTAATTCCAGAAGTCTGAATATTTGCAACGGCTACTTTTCTGAAAAGGCATTTCCATTCATGAAGAGTTGCAATCTTTAATCCAACGGATAATCATAACTCTTGATGATAACTCTTCATGAACAATTGCAACTATTTATTATCTATATAAACACATTAGAATCAAGTTTTAAAAACACCGATTCTATTGATTATTATTCTATTGTTGAAATTCTTGATTCTAATACATTTTTGCTTTCAACATCATTCAAATTCAGTTTCCTTCTTCCTTAATCTTCACGCATTCACACATATATCATAAAGGAGAAAGATTATAGGAAGTTTGTACTATCAAGAGACAAATTCGTGTTATTAAGAACACATTGTGTCACAAACATTCTGTATAAGTTGAAGTCCTCTTCGGCTGTTGAGGCGAAATCCTATTCTGCTGCTCAGGTCCCTTGTTCGGCCATTCAAAGGTTGTATAAACCTATTCCTCTGTGTTAAGTGAGGATTGTTGTTAGTGAAATTCCAGAAAGTAGTCTGGGACTGGACGTAGAACTGGAAGTTCGAACCAGTATAAAAATTCCTGGTGTGCTTGTTTTATTTTTACTTACTTTACATTGTTATAGTTTATTTCTGCACTAGTTTAATATTATTCCATATAGCATAGTATTTTCAATATATAGTATATCTTTTGTATACATTTATTCTATTTATATATATATATATATATATTTGTATAAAGTTAGTCTGTCCTGAATCTGTAAGTTGTATACACATGGATTTCGACAGTTATGAATATTTTATATAGGATATATATATTTAGTTAATATATAACCTGTAGCGTCTATGAGAAAAATATACATATATTTACAGCATATTTGTTTACCTCAGTGTATTCTATATATGTCTTTATAGTTTTATTCTTGTCAGTTATATAATATATATACACACACATTATTTGTTGGTATAGGTATACGTGAATATATATTAGTTTAAATAAGTATGTTTAACTTTTATAAGAAGACAGGAATGGGGTGTCCATATCAAAACTATATACATTTGTTTAAAATCTATGGTCTATATATATTTTCCATAGCCTGCTTGTATACATGTAACTTATAAATTTATATATGTAACAGTTTATATGGGATTTTTATATAATAAGTTACGAAGTGGGTCTGTTATATATATATATATATATATATATATATATATATATATATATATATATATATATTTGAAATCAGAGAGAAAAATATATTATATATATTATATTATAAAAGCTCAGTCTGTTATATGGCATGTTGGTTTGTAGATATATAAGTTACATAAAAAAAATTTACATAGGTCTAAGTGTTATATTTTTATAAGTTTTGGTCAGTGCACATTGTTACTATTGATATAAAGCAAGTTATACAGACTTTATTTTAATATTGATTTCTAAAGATATAACTTGTATATAAGTTACACATATATTTATATATTTGTCTATATAGCTATTCGTTTATATAAGAATTAATTTTAAACATATTATGTATGCAAGTTGATTTTAATGTATGTATTTAAATTTGAAAATGAATTTTGGCGATACCTATATATTTAATTTAATATATGTTTGAATTTGGAATATGATCTTTATATATAATTATATATAGTTATATATTGGTTCACTGATACCATTTACCCTCATCAATCCAGTTCTGATTCGATCTCGTCAATCCCTATTTATTAGCTTTGTTCATCGATTCTTGCCAATCTTGCTTTGCTTTGGAATGCGTAGCTCATTTCTTTGTCAAAATCTATCCATCCTTGAAAGGTGAGAAATCACTCACGATTAACGTTCTAATATTTATTAAATTTAATTTCAATTGAAACGACAACTGAATATGCTGTTGTTAGTTATTTACATTGCTATATGATATGCTGTTATCTGTAACTGTTCACCTGTGGGATATGACACAATATCTTGTTGTTTATATTTTATTTAACCACCGATGATATATGTCTGTTGTTATATGTAATATTTTATCATATATATTCTTACTCTACAAGTTCCCTGTTAGTGTAGAATTTCCTATGGGTTGAAATGATACATACCCAAACGATCTTGTAGAATAGGAGAAAATCGTTATGGGTTGAAATGATAAACCAAAGAGATTTTCATTGAATTGAATTTAGGATTGCGGGTTGAAATGATATATACCCGTGGATAATTAAATCACGGATTGAAATGATAAGTATCTGTATCACTTGACCATAAGATAGAAAATTTTATACAAACACCGTTGGTCTGTATATATTTTGAAAATGATTTCCAAGGTTTTGAAAGGAGCTATATGGATTTAAATAAATATTAATTTTAAAAATATAATATATATAAATGTTATTTTTATATATCTCTAAATGGTAGATTTTTAAAATTATATGTTTTGAAAATTTAAACTTATAAGTTAGCTTTGAAATTATAAATTTTTCTTATAATTTTATTTTATTAAAGTATATATAACAAGATCTAATTTAATAAAATTTAATTTAATTAGTATATAATATGTTTTAAAATATTTATTTAAAATTTATACTAATGTTTTAATATAGATTTATAACTTTAACAATAAAGGTTGGAGATAAATAAATGTTGACTTGGAATTTAAATTGGTAATAGTTGGATTTAATAAAGAATTAATTTAAACTTATTGGTTTTGAGATTTGAAAAGATATGATTGTAACTTTGTTTATAACTTGATTTGATAAAAAGTGATTAAACGAATATTCTCAAATTTAAAAAAAATTGAGATTGAATATTTGATATTGACTTAAATAAATAAATTGGGATTTAAAATAAATTGTAATCAAAATGGTTAAGGGGATTTTTCCAATTTGATTAAACTTAAAGTTAAATGTTGAAATATAATTGAAATTTATAATGTTTGAATATTTGAAATGGAATCTTTTAACTTTAAATTTGAAATGATTAAACTGGGATTGATTTAGGTTGGATTTGTGAATTTAAAATGATAAAAAAATCGATTTGTGAAATTTAAGGAAAATATTTTAATTCATATGGTATTTTAATATATATATATATATATATATACTATATTTCAGCATCTAAGCTGTTTAGGTCAAAAGCGTAATGCTTTCAAAGTGTTATGATTTCGAAAGTGTTTTGATTTCAAAACTGTTATGAATACAAAAGTGCTATGATTTCAAAAGTTTTATCATTTTAATGTGTGACGATTTTGGAAATGAGTATTATTTAAAGCATATAATGATACCAAGTTGATATAGTTTGAAATGATATGATATTGTGATATGAATCATGAACTGTTTGAAATGTAATGACCACGGTGTGATAATAACCTTTGGTTGTTAAAGAGACCGGGATCAAATATTGTCATACTCTTTGCCAATACTGAAAACTACTTTAACAACTGTGTATGTGGTGGAGATTCTAGAATGAAGTAGGATGGTTTGATGATGATTTTATATGGTATTTACGTAGCCCTAACTCCCGTGAGTCAGCTTGATGTGGCTAAAACAGGAGCTACACCGGGCCAAATGAGGTCAATCCTCCTATCGGACACATTTCTTCAATACCATTCTATTGCTTTTGTTATGTGATTGAGTGCACCCTTTGATTTTGGAGTGTGTCACGAGGAGGGCGATGGCAGCTGCTATGTGTTACCACCAGTCCGAGAGTGCAAATGGTATATCTACCCTGGCATTGCCTCGAATGTCGTGTCACATGTCCCATCGCGCCTTCTACGAGTTTGTTTTGTACCATACCTATGGAGTGCCCCTTGATAGCCCTTCAGTTTACGAGGGGAGTTATGGTAATATATAGACTATGGGAATATATAAAAATGTGTTAAGGGGGGTACGGGTAACGTCTTAACTCTATTTTAATATATTACTTTACTTTAGACATTATTATAATAGCATATATTACTACATAGTAGATAGTTTCACAGATCCTTAGAGGGTGGTTATCCCAAACATCCTTTGAGTTACTTGTATTTCAGTTGATATTTCACTTGAGTTGGATTTATTGATATAAGAATGTTAATCCTGACTTGAGTGTTTTGTGTTTTGCTTTACGCTCGGGTCAGACTGAGTGTCACAGCATTGAGATACACCTTTGAAGTTGGAGCTTCACTTGGAGATCCATCTGTATCTATTCAGCTGTCAACTACCTAGTTTTTTGTTCGGACTTGTCATCTGCTTGCATTCAAGACTATATTATATTTGAGATATTCTGTTGTATGTTATATTAAACTCTAATGTTTTATATAGTAGCTTCATGAACTATTATTTATTCTATTCCGCTGCTTATTGTTATATTACTCCATGTATGTGATTCTATGATTGATCTATTTACTGTATATGCTGAATTTTGCCAAATATAAATTAACAATCTGATATTTTGAGCAATTCAAGTCTGACATGTGTGTCTGCCTATGCACTTGGCGGGTGCAGCATAATAAGGGGTTCTCGCATTTGGTTTGGTAGCAAGCGGATGACTCTTATTCCTACATGTCCCTGCGGGGTTGGTGTAGTCGAGAGGCTAGCCGTAAAGGTAGAACACAGGTACAGTTGTATGCTATGGTGGGCATTATCCCACTGACGCGGTCCGTTGCAGTTGGTATCAGAGCTCTGGTTTTAGGCAAAACTTAGCATATGTAGTAAATTTAATTACAGAATCACTTTCATTCGAGCTTGAGTTCCTCCACTTTAATTTGGGTTTCCTTTGAATTTTCAAGACTTCCCTTTCGTTTTGAAATCCATTCTTGTTTCTTCCTGTTCGTATTCTTCATGATTCTGGAGCATCTTATAGCTCCAATGTATGATTTGTAAAGGGGTGAAACTCCTTTATAATAGGCATTGATTCATCGGAGATTTCTGAATCCTCGGTTTTCGATGCTGCTATCTCTTGCTATGCACGAATGTTTCTATACTAGACGACCAGGGTAATTCTCTTGAGATTGGATGACGATTTGCCTCAGAAGCTTGCATCGATCTTACTCTTAAAGTCACGGTTGACCCGGTTAAGGTCGCCCGCGATTTATATAAGTCTAACCATCTTTCTATTTTGAAATTTAATTATTTTATCTCTCATACAGGCCTATCTTCCTAGTCAGAAGTCTGTTTGATTTGGATTCCTCTGAATTTGGATCTCTATCTTTGTTTGAAATCCATTCCGGAAGCGTCGAGTGAGGAAGTGTATTTGAAATTAATATTTAAAATGTTTTATATTGGGTTGGTTGAGTTGTTAATTTTATATTTTGAGCAATCGATTCATCTCGCTAACGCTATCCACGAGAATTCCAAAACACTTGAATAGAGCAAACCGACACAATATTGTTTTTCAAATTTGGCAAATGAAATAAATTTTGTAAGATTTTTAAATATATAAGCATAAATCTTCTAAAATTTAATAGTCAACTGAATTAGTTACTAAAATGATAATATTTGATTTTCATTTATTGTTTTGTAAACCATTAATTATTGCAACATGATGTAAATAAATGAATTTATAAAACATGGTTTATAAATTGATTTGAAATTTGAAATGAAATTAAATTAAGAATTTGAGAATTCAATTTTCGGTATTTTCAAGAGAAATTTGGTTTATAAAGTTTTGGAATATATTATTTAAGAGTATTTTTGAATAGAAATCGTTTCCAAAGAATTTTTAAAGATTTTAAAATCAGTGCTCTTTTCTTTTATCACTGGAAATTAATTTTGTCGATGACTGCAGCATCATTGACATCCATTTTTGAGTTTCAAAGTGAAGAAACGAGTTAGTAGCTTCGCTACACTTTTGTTTTGGAAAATAGATTTGATTTGAAATTCTTGAATATGATTTGATTTATAAAATATATATGTATATAATTATTTCAAAATAGTTTGAAGTGAAACCAGAAATATGAATCTTAAGTTTTATAATAAGAAATAATTTCAATTATTGAAATAAGGTGAAATGTTTGAATAATTGGAATATTTGAAATGATATATGAAATTTAACCAACTTGAAATAGTTGAATTTGAAGAAAATTATTTGTATAACATTAAATTTCATTCTAATTGTAACGAACTGTAAATTTTAATTGGTTTTAATAACGTAATTAATCGAATTTTTGTGAAATTTTAAATAATAAAATTTTGAATTGGAAATTTAATATTTGGAATACGTCTATTCCAACATAGCAACCGTTAAATTTTCATCTGATAATATTGAAGTTTATTTTATTACGTAATTTTATTTCAATTTAAATCAGTTAATATTTGATCATATTGAAATATTTTCCAAACCTAGATATTTTTATATAATAAATTTGTAAATCATCTTCTGAGTGGACCTCATACTTCATTTCTTAAAATTTTGATTATTGTTGCTCTGTTTATCTTAATTCGGCAGATTAGCAGTATTTTTGGTTCCGATTATCGACTTTTGATCGGATGATTGTACCACTGATATCGGTATACCGTTTTGATCGTCTTGTCATGCTGATCTCTATGGTATATTTGTTTGTGTGTTTCGAAGTCCGAGAGACAGCGAAATCTACATAACGTTTTTTGTATCGGTTCCGCAATTTGACTGTTGGGTTCTCTATACTCTTTCAGTTATTGCTGTGTGATTCAAACATCCATTATCATTTCTACAACACAGCTGGCAACAGTTGTTCCATCAATTCAATTTATTTATTGTTTGGGCGTTCATAGTGGATCTTTTCATTTCTTACCATTCGTGCTTTATAAAAACTTATATTTTAACTTTATATATTTATTTCTGTTCCTCTGGAGTTGTTCTTCTTTCCCCCTCTCAGATCTATTCTTGGCCAGCAACCTAACCCACGTTCCCCTTCATCTCCTCTCTTGGCTACCTACCACCTGTCATCTTCAGCCTGCAGCACGCCGACCCGACCTACCACGTAAACACCCCTCCTCGAAAACCATGGCCACGAGCAGCAACCAAACCCGCCTGTCCTTCCCTCTCTTCCTCTCTGCTCCTTCAACCGCCCTCCGCTCTGGCCTTCATCTTCCTTAACATCTCAGCCGAGCCCAGTTCGGCCGAAACACCAACACCACCGAGCACGACAACTCCTCTTGCTCAAACTCTTCTCCGGCCAAGCATGGTCCCTCTATCACCTTTGTATATTGTCTTCTTTATATATATATATGGTACATCTTCATATATAAGGAATTTTTATATGTTATGTACTCTGTTGTATATAATAATGAAGTTATATATATATTTACATATTTTTTATTAGTATAATATATAAGTTATATATATAAAAAGGGGGTTGGATCTGAGAATTTGATAGGTTCTGCAATGTTCGGTCTGCATATGTTAACATATTTTATGCATATCTTCATGTATCAGTTTGTGTGTGTATATATTTTAAGCATGTTGATTTAAATAAGTATATGTAAGTATCATTTTGATAATATGAATGTGTAAGTATGTATATGTGTTTATATAAGCTTATAGTTGAGTTATGGTGTTGTATATAATTTATAATAAAATAAGTTGTTTGTTATATGTACAATTTGATTTAATATATATATATATATATCAGATCTAGGTTACAATATTTTAGAATAAAAGTATTATATAAATATATATACAGGTGTGAGATTATGGAATATATATATATAATCTGTTAGCCTATTTTGCCATAAAATAGTATGTTTTGAATATATACAAATTTATATTAATATTTTAATTTTGCCTTAGCAACTGATATATATATTATGTGAATTTTATATAAAGTTATACGTTCTGTATTCTTTCCAGTGCATGCTTTTATTTGAATGAGTGCATTTTTCTAATCTATTTATATATTTTGTTTCATTACATTATTAGTCTGCATAACATATTTGTTTATTTAATATTGATTTTAAACTGTTTACATATATGGTTATTTTAATGTTGGAAGGTATATAAATTTAAATTAAAGGTTTATATCTACTGTTGTTTTATATTGTATATATAAAAAGTGATATGTTTATATAGCTATATAATTATTTATTTCAAAATATGTTATGTATATGTTAGATTTTAATATATGTGTTTTGATTTAAAACATTGATTTTGAAATATAATATATGTTTGAATTTAGAATATGATTTTATATATATGCACATAGTTATTTATAGCTATATATAAGTTCACCTATATCAATTATCTTCATCGATCCAGTTCTGATTTGATTTCATCTATTCCTATTTATCAGCCTTGTTCGTCGTTTTGTGCCAATCTAGTTTTGCTTTGGAAGTCGTGCTTGCATTCCGTAACTCGATTTCATTAGCTATCATCTCTAGCTTTGAAAGGTGAGCAATCACTCATGATTAACATTCTTATATTTATTAAATTAGATTTCAATTGAACTATTAATTATTTAAATTGTTATATATGATATGCATTTATATGTAATTGTTCACCTGTGGAATATGACACCATATCCCGTTGTTTATTATATTGTACTGATGATCTATGCCTGTTATTATTATTATCATATCTGTTATCACTCTTCAAGCTCCCTATTAGTTTAGAATTCGCTATGGGTTGAAATGATACATACCCGAACGATCTGTAGAATAGGAGAAAATCGTTATGGGTTGAAATGATAAATCCAAGCGATTTTCATTGAATTGAATTTGGGATTGCGAGTTGAAATGATATACCCGCATATATTTAAACTATGGATTGATATGATTAATATCCGTATCACTTGACCGTATGATAGAAAATTATATACAAACACCGTCCATCTATATACAAATATTTTGAAAAATGATCTCTATGGTTTTGAAAGGAAATATATATGGTTTTATTTAATACTAAAAATATTTTATATATACATAATTTCTAATATAAAGTAGATTTAATAATAAGCTTTAATTTAATAAAGTTTGATTTTATTTATATATAATATGCATGAGTATTTATTTAAAATTTAATTTTAAAAATAGATTTTTTATAATGATTTTATAAGTTAAGGTTGGGAAAATAAATTTGAAATTTATTTTAAATTGTATTTAATAAAGAATTTTATTTAATTAAATCGATTTTAAATCATTGAATTTGAAATTTAAAGATATGATTTTATAACTTGATTTTGATTTAAGAAATTTAATGAATATTTCACGTTTAACTAAATTGAAGGAAATATTTAGTAAAATGCAATTTAATGTTATTTAAATAATATTGAATTTATTAAGTGAATATTTTAAGACTAAATAATAACGAAGTTAAATCAAGATCTATATGAAACTGTAAATTCAGTTTTGAAAATGTTGAATATTTAAAGCTTTGAAATATATTGAAATTTAAATGGTTTATTTTATGGTTCAAATCTGTATTTTAAATCGATATAATTTGAATTTGTTTATTTAGAAACTGAATTGAATTAAAATTGATAAATTGAGATTGAATTAAGTCTTAATTTGTAATTCGAGTTGATTTGAATCGATTTGCTAAATTTAAGGAAATTATAAATATTGTGCTTATAAATTATTATATATATATATACTTTTAATATAAAAATATTTTTAATATAACTATTTTAAGATAAACTATTTTATTTTATAACTACTTTGTTTTATATACTATTATTAAACTATTCAAGTGGTGGAAGTTATGATTTCAAAGTTATGGTTTTCCAAAGAATTATGATTTCAAAGTGTTTTGGGTTTCGTAAGTGTTGTAACTTTGAAAGTGCTATAATTTGGAAATAGATATATTTGAAATGGAAATGGTATTTTGGTTTTGAAATATAAATTATTTTGAAATGATCATGGTGTTATAATGACGTTTGGTTGTTAATAGCATATATTTTTACATTGTAGATAGTTCCACGGATCCTTAGAGGATGGGTATCCCAAACATCTTCTAAGTTACTTGTATTTCTGTTGATATTTTACTTGAGTTGGATATATTGATATAAGAATGTTAATCTTGACTCGAGTGTTCTGTGTTTTGCTTTACGCTCGGGTCATACTGAGTGATACAGCATTTGAGACTCACCTTTGGAGTTTGGAGCTTCGCTTGGAGATCCAACTATCGATTCAGCTTTTTCAGTTGATTCGTTCAGAGATGTTATCAGTTTGTATTTAAAACTTCACTGAATTTAGATATTCTGTTGTATTTTATTTCAAACTCTGTTGTTTATATAGTAGCTTCATGAACTACTATTTATCTATTCCGCTGCATTATTATTATATTACTCCGTGCCTGTGATTCTGTGATTGATTTATTTACTGTATATGCTGAGTTTTGCCAAATATAAATTAACAATCTGATATTTTGAGCAATTCAAGTTCGACATGTGCGGATGCGAATGGTTGAAAATACTGGGTCGTTACAGTTGGTATTAGAGCTCTGGTTTTAGGAAAAACTTAGCATATGTAGTAGATTTAATTATAGAATGATTTAGATGCTGCTATCTCTTGCTATGCCCAATTCTATCTCTAGCGAGCGAATGTCGATTTTCCTTAGAATTCCGCATCGATCATATTCCTGAAGTCACGGTTGAACCGGTTTAGGTTGCCCACGATTTATGTAAGTACATCCATCTTTTATTTTGTAATTTAATTATCTCATCTTCATTCAAGCCTATCTTTGAATCAGAATTCTATTTGATTAGAGTTCCTCTAATTTGAATCTCTATCTTTGTTTTGAAATTCATTCTTGAATCATCCTTTGAAAAATCGTATTTGTTGTATTTTAGAAATTGTTTTATATATTTAAATTATTATTTTGATAAGTATGACTATATTCTATATATAAAAGTGAAAATGTTTTCGATAAGGATTATATACCTTTTAAAAACGAGAATTTGAAGTTTCGAAAGGATTTGAAATTTTGAAAATTATATAAGAGATTGATTTATATAAAAATGATTTATAGCTGAAAGGCTTTAAATTGGAAATTTGAGAAATTGAATTCTGGTATTTTGAAAATTGGTTTTGAGATTTAAAAATATACAATAATACTATTTGAAAGTATTTTCGAATAAGAAATGTTTCAAATGACTTCAAATGAGTTCCAATGATTTTGAAGAAATTTCAAAGAAGTTTCCAAGAAAATAGAATTCCAGAACTCACTTATGTCACGGGAGAATAATTTTGGTGATGAGTGCACGGATCATCGACATTGAATTTAGAGTTTCAGAGTGGGGGAGAGGCCACTATAGTAGCTTTGCTATGCGATTGATTTTGTGAAACCAATTTTGATTTCAAATTCCGAAGTATGATTTGATATTCGAAAGATATATGTATATATATTTGAAATGATTTGAAGTGAGCCCGGTGTCCAGTCCTCGAGTTTCAGATTTTTTTGGCATAACCCTATTTATTGAAATTAATTTACTGATTGGTTGTTGATTTCCAACTCTTGGATTGGAAATTTGATTTCTTCGACTATTTTGAATGTTCGAACACTTACAAGTCGAATTTTAATTTTCAACGCTAAGTAATTTCAAAAAGTATAAATTATTTGATAAAGTATATAAGTTTGGTTTTGCATTCTATGAATATTTCGACGAGACCATTCTTGTATTTATTGATTTTGGATGAACAACAATTTAAAATTTTTGCAAATCTTTTTCATAAGATTTATTTATAAGAATAATTGGATTTTTGTTCTTGAAACGAACAAAGAATATTCGTTAAGTTTTTTAAGAGATATTTTTATCATATAGAAGATAATTTTGTGATTGTATTGCCCATTTAGTATTTTAAGAATTCTGGTCGATGCGCTTGATCAACGTTATCGATAGGAATTTCCTAAACGCTTTGATGAGACAGTCGGACGCAATAAATTGCCTTGTGAAGATGTAAATTTTTCTAGAAAGATGATTACATAAAGTTAATTATAATTTTTGGAAGTTTTATCTTTTCGGGAAAGAAGATTATTTAAAAGAAATTCTGTCTTTTCCGACACTCTTATTCTTGTGATTCCCAAAGGGAACCAAGACTTTATCTTTTGTACCGATGCTTATCGTATTGGTTTGAATGTCGTTCTCTTGCAAATGAGAACATGCTATCATTTATGTTTCTAAATCATTAAAGCCTATCGAGACCAGATATGCCATTCATGATCTAGTGCTCGCGGCTATTGATTTCAATTTTAGAATTTGGCATCATCATTTTTGGATGAGAAATTTGTTCTCTACCCCGATCATAAATCTTTGGAATATTTATTTTCTCATAAGGAACTTAATGTTGGCTAGAGTTCCTTGAATCTTATGATCATAATATTCTTTGTAAACTCCCGGAAGGGAAATCATGTTGCCAATGCCCTTAGTCGTAAGCAACAAGTGGTTGTCTTTTTTGATGATGTTCGAATGGAATGATCTTTTACCAAGTTCATCGGACGTTTCGATGTACCTTGTTTTATTGAGCTTCGTCTCATTTCTTTTATGGGCTTGCGTCCGATGTTCTTTTATGGTGTTCGGTTCATTGGATGTACCATTTTTGTACTGCGTCGGTGTTCCGAATTATTTGAGCTTCGGTTCATTAGACGTACCTTTTTGTACTGAGTCGATGTTCCGAATTATTTGAGCTTTGGTTCATCTGGCGTACCATTATTGTACTACGTCGTTGTTCCAAATTGTTTGAGTTTCTTGTTTCTCGGGCGTACTGTTATTATTCTACGTCGTTGCACCGGCTCAATTTTCTGTTATTCATGATGTTTTCTCACGTCTTTCTACAACGGAAATGCCTTAGGGATTTCGATTTTTATTCTTGAGCCCGGTGTTATTGAGGAAATTGAAGTTTCACCAGATTTGACTTATGAGCAACATTCCATTCGCATCATTGCTTCGGAGGTTGGGCGCCTTCGGAATAAAGATGTTCTTTTTGTGAAAGTTCAATGGTTCTCAGATCCTAAGGATTGCTCTTGGGAATCCTGGGAATTCATCGAGCGATCCCGTTCAAGCTTACTCTTTCATGCTCTTTATGGTGAACTTCCTATTTCAAGTTTCTTTTGTGTTGATATGCTTTTATGGTTGTTACTCTTTATTTTCTTTTTAAGTATTGCGAGGACGCAATATCTTTAAGGAAGGGAGTCTGTAACAACCCGCATATTTATCGATTGTATATTTAAATATTTCATCATTCATCGGATTTTAGTCCGAAAATCTACTTCTTGCAAACAGTCGAATTGGGACTCGAGACCCCTTCCATTGAGTTCAAAATGTCGTTTGCAACCTTTTTGAGTATAAAGTTCGATATGTTTGGAGCTATCTAAAAATTTAACCTTTTTCACTTTGGGTTTGGGTTTGGGTTCAGCCCACTAGCCAAAATAATACCCCAAACTGAATCATCCCTCCCCATTCACTCTCACTTCCTCTTTTTTTCAGTTCTAAAGTAAAAATGGTGGAAGAGATCGGAAATGGAAATTCCTAAGCCCTAGCTTTCTTTGCAAATCCAACTTCTAGCCCCAAATTCAAGGAAACCCATTGGTAAGCCTTCTCTTCATCTTTCCCAACTCATTCTCTCTTTGATTTCAGAAAATTCTTAAACCTAATTTGGGAAATATTTCTCTTTTAAGCTTAGAATCAAGCTTCTTGAGTTGGGATTGAAGAATGGTTGATCCTCCTTTGTTTACAAGCTTCTCAATCTTGTGCTTTTGGGTTTAAAGGTGAGATTTTTATCTCACATCTATGACTATAATTATCTTTGGTTGTTGGGTATGAATTCCTAACACTTCTTCATGTGCATTTGCTCTTGATTTGGATTGGTTTTGCGAATATTCCAATTTTTGGGTTTTTAATTCAAATTTGTGTGAAAATCCTTTTATGCATGTTTGATCATGCTTTTGGTGATGCATCGAGGAGCATATAGGGCCGGGTTGCCGATTGGCATAAATCCTTAGAGCCAATGTTCGTCCGGTTGCATTTTGGAAGAGTTTGCTCTTCATTTGGATAGGCTGAAAAACAGCCCAGGCATGATTCAGTCGACTGAAATCTCTGTTCAGTCGACTGAATCTGGAACCCGAAAGTTTTCAGGCTGGGTTTAGTCGACTGAAAATCTCTGTTCAGTCGACTGAACCTGGAAACAGAAAGTTTCCAGGCAGGGTTTAGTCGACTGAAAATCTCTGTTCAGTCGACTGAATTTGTTGTTTAGTCAACTGAAAATCTCTGTTTAGTCAACTGAATTTGCTATTTCAGCCCACTTTGCCTTTTGGGATTGAATTTCCAATTTGAATTGATTCGTGATGATCCTATTTGTTGTTCATTTATTCGACTTTGATGACTCCTTTTTAGGGATTTTTGAATATCCATTTCGATGGATTCTTTATCGGTTTCTTTGGATTTGATTCACGTCTTCGTATGTGGATTTTAATGATTGATTGTTTCTACAATCATTTTTATAGTTTGTCACTTTAGAAATATAAAGTTTTTCAATGCTAGTAGTAAATATCAAAACTCTTTCATCAAAATGATTTCAAAACTATTTTATTACAAAGCTCGTTTCTTAAACCGTTTTCCAATCTACTAGCATATACAAACCTTTACCTCATTCGTATGAGAAATCTAATTAAACGGCTTAGTAAAACAAGTGGTATGAAACGCTTGCGTTTACTTCGTCGGTTAATTCTTGGACTTGTTCGATTGAATCTCTTGTGACAATTTTCTAGTGGAGATCTACAATTTGTTCGTAAATATTTAAGTTAAGCTAGTGGTTATGGGACATGGAGCTAAGCTCATATATTTACTAGCTTATTGTAATTGACACTTCTTGATGATCGATGGTGATCATTTTATAGTTTAGACTAGCAATGTGCGATGTCTCTTTGTTCACGTGGAGGACTGTACCTCATTCTATTGAGCTTCGTCTCATTTCTTTGTGGGCTAGCGACCCATGTACTTTTAATATGTTTGGATTCATTGGATGTACCGTTTGTACTACATCAATGTCTTTGCTTTTTGATTCATTGGATGTACCGTTCGCACTACATCAATGTCTTTGCTTTTGGATTCATTGGATGTACCGTTTGTACTACATCAATGTCTTTGCTTTTTGATTCAATGGATGTACCGTTTGCACTACATCAATGTCTTTGCTTTTTGATTCATTGGATGTACCATTTGCACTACATCAATGTCTTGGCTTTTTGGATTCATTGGATGTACCGTTTGCACTACATCAATGTCTTTGCTTTTTGATTCATTGGATGTACCGTTTGCACTACATTAATGTCTTTGCTTTTTGATTCATTGGATGTACCGTTTGTACTACATCAATGTCTTTGCTTTTTGATTTATTGGATGTACCGTTTGCACTACATCAATGTCTTGTCTTTTTGGATTCATTGGATGTACCGTTTGCACTACATCAACGTCTTGGCCAACCTTTTCTTGTGATTTCTTGATTTCTATATGATGATTTTTGGAATTTATGTTTCACCATCTTTTTCAGTTGGCATTGATATGTATGTCATTTATTGTGGCTTGGTGAATTAAATAAAGAATATGATATTCTTTTTGATGCTATGAGATTCTTGGGATTTTGTATGACTTTCGTGGTTCTCGAATGTATACTTGTCGTAGTATGACATTTTTGGTTATCATAGGTCTTTTTATTATATCTCTTATTATATCTCATTTTATCTGATAATTATAACTAGACTGATCCATTTATTATTTTCTTATTAAATAATACTCGGGTCAGACTGAGATATTACAGGTGCTTCCTCATGACTTCCTATCTAGAACCATCTTCTGACTTTTGCTTAACTACTTTAGTCTAGTAGTTTTTGTTGTATGCATTTGAGAAATAGACTCCTTGATGTATACATATTCTTTTGTCTAGCACTTGTATCTATTCTTTTGTGATGTTGTGGATCTTATTTGACCACTACTCTGATATACACTTTTATGTGTAATATTCATATCTATTTCCGCCTTTGTGATATGAATTGTCTGTGACTGATTCATGTTATGTGTATTTCTATATTTGTTTCCGAAGATTATATATAGCCACTGTGTAGTAGCTTTGAGTTTGTGTCGGTATGCCGGATTCCTCTTGAGATGAAATCCATGTTATATTTTATCTGACATATCGGTGCTCGCACAAAGCAATTACACAGATGGTCGCTCCTCAACAGCCTTATTCTCCAAGCTAGTTGACGGCATTACTCCGTAGTGTCCTTGGCTAGCGTGGGTATAGAGGTGGGGCGTCACAGCTTGGTATCAGAGCCAAACTTCGGAACAATGTAGAATAATCTAGCAAAGATCATGTCCTAAGTCTTTCTTAGGAGTTGTGCCTTAGGATTTAATTAGAGTCTTCGTACCGATTCATCCTATTTTCTTTATGATTCCTTGTTTTATCTATCAAGATTGCTTGATATTCATTTTGTGAATAATCTTCTTCTTCCTTCTTTCTTTCTTAAGGAAGAGAAATGGTTAGACCTGGTCGTCCCAGTGCCGGACAATCTAGTGCTACTCCCCAAGATGGAGTTTTTATGTCTGCCCAACAGCTTCTTGATCTAGTAAAGAACGCTCAAGTAGCCGGACCCAATCCAGAGCCTACTCATCCTAGATCCGGTTTTGCACGCTTGTGCAGAGACTATACCGATTTGGGTGGAAGGCCATTCAAAGGATCCGAGAGTGTTATAGAAATTCAAGCTTAGCTCAAATCATGCGATCGCATCTTTTCTCGCATGAACCTTATTGATCTACATCGAGTCCAAGTGGCTTCTAGCATGCCCAAGAAAGAGCATTAGATTGGTATGAGCTTTTACCTTTTGAAATCGTTGAAGCGGATCTCACTTGGGAGCAATTCCGAGAAAGATTCGAATTGAAATTCGTGCTGGAGGCTGAAAAAGTAACTTTAGCACGGCGTTTTATTGACCTTGTTCAAGGTGAACCTTCTGTGACAGACTATGTCGCATCTGTCGAATCTCTGTCCAAATATGGGGTTGAGTACATTAATACCCCATTGAAGAAAAATCAGAGATTTGTCTATGGCTTGAATAAGAATCTTAAGAAGCCATTACTTCTAAAACTTAAGGTTTCATTTGATCAACTTATTGATATCGCTCTTCGTCTTGAAGAGGCCGATAATGAAGGTGATGTTGAAGTTGTGCGTGCCCAACAGAACTTCGACAATAACTTGAAGAGGCCTATCAAATTCAAAGGCCCCAATCCTAATAAGAAAGGGAAGCAACAAACTCCGATAGCAAAGACTCCTACCTCTAGTCGTGGACGATGCTACAATTGTGGTTCCACAGACCACTATGCAAGGGAGAGCCTGAAACCCCTCTTTTGTCATTATTGCAAAGGTTAGAGTCATCTTTTATCTTCGTGTCCTAAGCTTCCAAGCAAGAGAGAAGGAAAGCTGCAAGCCCCTGGCAACTCTTCTCTTGGTCAAGGTATTTCTCGTTCGGTCCTTGATTTCATTTTTTTTGTGATTATCCTTTTCAAGTTCTTGCTGATATAATCATCTCGTTATTTTATATCAAGAGAACTTGTGTTTAAACATTTATGGGCTTGATGACTTTTTTGAGGATTGCGAATCCGGATTAGTGAATCTGCAACACTCAATTTGCTTTCTATTGATGTCGAAATTATTTTATGTGATTTTTCTCTCCGAGCCGATTTTTACTTATGCTTCGGAATTGACTTTTGTGAAGATTGGCTTAATTATTATGAAGCCATATCCTTTGTCCCGTGTGGACTATCCATCTTCGACATTTTCAATCTGTTAAGCAGATATCTATTTTTCTTTGTGATTTTGATTCCAATTTGATGGCATCATTTTATTCTCTAAGCCCTCATCATGAGGAAAGTGTTATTTCTCTCATTTAAATAGTTTGTGAAACTTTCCGGTATTTTTTAGTTTGTCTTAGGATTATCTCCTATGCAATCTTTTGAGAGTTGTTAGGGTCTTTTTAGTTCGAACTTGCCACCGATTTTTATTTGCTACGAGTTGCGGAAGTTAGCTTTCCACTTACCGCATTCCAAAATCGTTATGATTCTTATGAATGACTAATTATGTCATTCAGTTAGCCCAGCTTATTTCATCCATTTTATAAATCGAGTATTCTATGAATATTTCGACGAGACCATTCTTGTATTTATTGATTTTGGATGAACAACAATTTAAAATTTTTGCAAATTTTTTCATAAGATTTATTTATAAGAATAATTGGATTTTTGTTCTTGAAACGAACAAAGAATATTCGTTAAGTTTTTTAAGAGATATTTTTATCATATAGAAGATAATTTTGTGATTGTATTGCCCATTTAGCGTTTTAAGAATTCTGGTCGATGCGCTTGATCAACGTTATCGATAGGAATTTCCTAAACGCTTTGATGAGACAGTCAGACGCAATAAATTGACTTGTAAAGATGTAAATTTTTCTAGAAAGATGATTACATAAAGTTAATTATAATTTTTGGAAGTTTTAACTTTTTGGGAAAGAAGATTATTTAAAAGAAATTCTTTCTTTTCCGACACTCTTATTCTTGTGATTCCCAAAGGGAACCAAGACTTTATCTTTTGTACCGATGCTTATCGTATTGGTTTGAATGTCGCTCTCTTGCAAATGAGAACGTGCTATCATTTATGTTTCTAAATCATTAAGCCTATCGAGACTAGATATGCCATTCATGATCTAGTGCTCGTGGCTATTGATTTCAATTTTAGAATTTGGCATCATCATTTTTGGATGAGAAATTTGTTCTCTACCCCGATCATAAATCTTTGGAATATTTACTTTCTCATAAGGAACTTAATGTTGGCTAGAGTTCCTTGCATCTTATGATCATAATATTCTTTGTAAACTCCAGGAAGGGAAATCATGTTGCCAATGCCCTTAGTCGTAAGCAACAAGTGGTTGTCTTTTTTGATGATGTCCGAATGGAATGATCTTTTACCAAGTTCATCGGACGTTTCGATGTACCTTGTTTTATTGAGCTTCGTCTCATTTGTTTTATGGGCTTGCGTCCGATGTTCTTTTATGGTGTTCGGTTCATTGGACGTACCATTTTTGTACTGCGTCGGTGTTCCGAATTATTTGAGCTTCGGTTCATTAGACGTACCTTTTTGTACTGCGTCGATGTTCCGAATTATTTGAGCTTTGGTTCATCTGGCGTACGTCATTGTACTACGTCGTTGTTCCAAATTGTTTGAGTTTCTTGTTTCTCGGGCGTACTGTTATTGTTCTACGTCGTTGCACCGGCTCAATTTTCTGTTATTCATGACGTTTTCTCACGTCTTTCTACAACGGAAATGCCTTAGGGATTCCGATTTTTATTCTTGATCCCGGTGTTATTGAGGAAATTGAAGTTTCACCAGATTTGACTTATGAGCAACATTCCATTCGCATCATTGCTTCGGAGGTTGGGCGCCTTCGGAATAAAGATGTTCTTCTTGTGAAAGTTCAATGGTTCTCAGATCCTAAGGATTGCTCTTAGGAATCCTGGGAATTCATCGAGCGATCCCGTTCAGGCTTACTCTTTCATGCTCTTTATGGTGAACTTCCTATTTCAAGTTTCTTTTGTGTTGATATGCTTTTATGGTTGTTACTCTTTATTTTCTTTTTAAGTATTGCGAGGACGCAATATCTTTAAGGAGGGGAGTCTGTAACAACCCGCATATTTATCGATTGTATATTTAAATATTTTATTTAAATATTTCATCATTCATCGGATTTTAGTCCGAAAAGCTACTTCTTGCAAACAGTCGAATTGGGACTCGAGACCCCTTCCATTGAGTTCAAAATGCTGTTTGCAACCTTTTTGAGTATAAACTTCGATATGTTTGGATCTAGCTAAAAAATTGACCTTTTTCACTTTGGGTTTGGGTTCAGCCCACTAGCCATAATAATACCCCAAACTGAATCATCCCTCCCCATTCACTCTCACTTCCTCTTTTCTTCAGTTCTAAAGTAAAAATGGTAGAAGAGATTGGAAATGGAAATTCCTAAGCCCTAACTTTCTTTGCAAATCCAACTTCTAGCCCCAAATTCAAGAGAACCCTTTGGTAAACCTTCTCTTCATCTTCCCCAACTCATTCTCTCTTTGATTTCAGAAAATTCCTAAACCTAATTTGGGAAATATTTCTCTTTTAAGCTTAGAATCAAGCTTCTTGAGTTGGGATTGAAGAGTGGCTGATCCTCCTTTGTTTTCAAGCTTCTCAATCTTGTGCTTTTGGGTTTAAAGGTGTGATTTTTATCTCACATCTATGACTATAATTATCTTTGGTTGTTGGGTATGAATTCCTAACACTTTTTCATGTGCATTTGCTCTTGATTTGGATTGGTTTTGCGAATATTCCAATTTTTGGGTTTTTAAGTCAAATTTGTGTGAAAATCCTTTTATGCATGTTTGATCATGCTTTTGGTGATGCATCAAGGAGCATATAGGGCCGGGTTGCCGATTGTCATAAACCCTTAGAGCCAATGTTCGTCCGGTTGCATTTTGGAAGAGTTTGCTCTTCATTTGGATAGGCTGAAAAACAGCCCAGGCATGATTCAGTCGACTGTAATCTCTGTTCAGTCGACTGAATCTGGAACCCAAAAGTTTCCAGGCAGGGTTTAGTCGACTGAAAATTTCTGTTCAGTCGAATGAACCTGGAAACAGAAAGTTTCCAGGCAGGGTTTAGTCGACTGAAAATCTTTATTCAGTCGACTGAATTTGCTGTTTAGTCAACTAAAAATCTCTGTTTAGTCAACTGAATTTGCTATTTCAGCCCACTTTGCCTTTTGGGATTGAATTTCCAATTTGAATCGATTCGTGATGATCCTATTTGTTGTTATCATTTATAACGACTTTGATGACTCCTTTTTAGGAATTTTTGAATATCCATTTCGATGGATTCTTCATCGGTTTCTTTGGATTTGATTCACGTCTTCGTATATGGATTTTAATGATTGATTGTTTCTACAATCATTTTTATAGTCTGTTACTTTAAAAATATTAAGTTTTTCAATGCTAATAGTAAATATCAAAACTCTTTCATCAAAATGATTTCAAAACTATTTTATTACAAAGCTCGTTTCTTAAACCTTTTTCCAATCTACTAGCATATACAAACCTTTACCTCATTCGTATGAGAAATCTAATTAAACGGCTTAGTAAAACAAGTGGTATGAAACGCTTGCGTTTACTTCGTCGGTTAATTCTTGGACTTGTTCCATTGAATCTCTTGTGACAATTTTCTGGTGGAGATCTACAATTTGTTCGTAAATATTTAAGTTAAGTTAGTGGTTATGGGACATGAAGCTAAGCACATATATTTACTAGCTTATTGTAATTGACACTTCTTGATGATCGATAATGATCATTTTATAGTTTAGACTAGCAGCGATGTCTCTTTGTCCACGTGGAGGACTGTATCTCATTCTATTGAGCTTCGTCTCATTTCTTTGTGGGCTAGCGACCCATGTACTTTTAATATGTTTGGATTCATTGGATGTACCGTTTGTACTACATCGATGTCTTTGCTTTTTGATTCATTGGATGTACCGTTTGCACTACATCAATGTCTTTGCTTTTGGATTCATTGGATGTGCCGTTTGTACTACATCATTGTCTTTGCTTTTTGATTCATTGGATGTACCGTTTGCACTACATCAATGTCGTGGCTTTTTGGATTCATTGGATGTACCGTTTGTACTACATTAATGTCTTTGCTTTTTGATTCATTGGATGTACCGTTTGCACTACATCAATGTCTTTGCTTTTGGATTCATTTGATGTACCGTTTGTACTACATCAATGTCTTTGCTTTTTGATTCATTGGATGTACCGTTTGCACTACATCAATGTCTTGGCTTTTTGGATTCATTGGATGTACCGTTTGCACTACATCAACGTCTTGGCCAACCTTTTCTTGTGATTTCTTGATTTCTATATGATGATTTCTGGAATTTATGTTTCACCACCTTTTTCAGTTGGCATTGATATGTATGTCATTTATTGTGGCTTGGTGAATTAAATAAAGAATATGGTATTCTTTTTGATGCTATGAGATTCTTGGGATTTTGTATGACTTTCGTGGTTCTCGAATGTATACTTGTCGTAGTATGACATTTTTGGTTATCATAGGTCTTTTTATTATATCTCTTATTATATCTCATTTTATCTGATAATTATAACTAGACTGATCCGTTTATTATTTTCTTATTAAATAATACTCGGATCAGACTGAGATATTACAGGTGCTTCCTCATGACTTCCTATCTGGAACCATCTTTTGACTTTTGCTTAACTGCTTTAGTCTAGTTTTTGTTGTATGTATTTGAGAAATAGACTCCTTGATGTATACATATTCTTTTGTCTAGCACTTGTATCTATTCTTTTGTGATGCTGTGGATCTTATTTGACCACTACTCTGATATACACTTTTATGTGTAATATTCATATCTATTCCCGCCTTTGTGATATGAATTGTCTGTCACTGATTTATGTTATGTTTATTTCTATAGTTGTTTCCGAAGATTATATATAGCCACTGTGTAGTAGCTTTGAGTTTGTGTCGGTATGTCGGATTCCTCTTGAGATGAAATCCATGTTATATTTTATCTGGCATATCGGTGCTCGCACAAAGCAATTACACAGATGGTCGCTCCTCAACAGCCTTATTCTCCGCGCTAGTTGACGACATTACTCCGTAGTGTCCTTGGCTAGCGTGGGTATAGAGGTGGGGCGTCACACGTAACCATTTTGTATCCACGGTTTACAGCTTTTTGTGTTATCATGGCGAAATTCGCAAGGCGGAGATTGCTTAAAAGGTACGGATGTTTCTTGGGGGACCCAGCGTAACCATTATGTATCTGCGATCCATGATTCGATTCGGTTGATTTGTTTGGATTGTACTTTCCACATCAGTTTTGAAGGTTTTAGTGTATTTTCACTGGGTGTTGATGTTAACCTGCCTTTTAGCAAGGCCATGGACATGCGGATCCAACATTATCGGCTGCTCGTTCGTCGAGGCTGGTGTGCGATAGAGTTATTTGACTGGATGGATGGATGACGCAACGCGCTTGGAAGATGGAACTTGGATTGGATAAAAATGGATCAACTATAATTTGGGTCTAGGAAATTTGGTTCAGTCTGGAAGTAAGAAGTCGTTCGGCATTATGATAAGATCATGCCGCTCGGCATTGGTGAGGTGTTTCAGTTCTGGTAGTACGGCTCGGCATGATGGGTCGTTCGGCATTATGGATCGTTCCGCATGATGGGTCGTTCGGCATGATGGGTCGTTCGACATGATGGGCATGATGGTTCGTTCGGCATGAAGGATCGTTCGGCAGAGGGTCGTTCGGTATGATGGGTCGTTCGACATGATGGGTCGTTTGGCATCAGGTGCGGCTCGGCATTGGGGAGAGGCCGTTGTGACTCAGCATTGTGGTTCGGCATGGGCCGTTCGGCCTTGATGGGCTCGGGTTATTCAAAGATCCCAACAACTACCTGGACATGTCTATAAATACAGCGTGTAGGGGTTCAAAAAAGGGATCATCTTTTCTGCTCTCTGACTTTTTATTTCCTAAGGCTAAGGCTAGTTTACCACTTTGTAACTGTAATCAATTGTTACAGCAATAAAAGTAAACTTCTGGAGTGGACGTAGGCCGGAGTTAGCCGAACCACTATAAAAACCTTTTATTCTTTACTGCTTAATTTCTATTTTAATTGTTCTTCACATTATAACTCTCTACATATACTCTATCTGTCATCTGTGACTGTTAGTTGGTGCTTTCATCTACATTTAGGTGTTAGTGACCAATTTTGGCACTAACATTTTGGTGCTTTCATGAGAACTCTAGCACTCAGAAATTTTGAAGCTTGGATTTTGGATTGAAAAGCTTGAAAATTCGGATTTTAGGAAGCAATGGCTAGACCACCAACAAGGAAGCAAGCAACGGAAAGGAGCAATCAAGAAGGAAGTTAAGCAGCCTCTTCTGGATCTAGAGAGGAGCATGCATCCGTCTACATAACTCGGGATGAGATGCAGGTAATGATGAATTCTATGCAGGAGCAGATGATGAAACGACAAGAGGAGATGATGCAGGCTCTTCTTAGGCAATCTGGACAATCAGGAATTGCAGGTGTTTAAGTTCTCGGAACTGGACTAGAGGGACACAACCAGTAGGTGGATGGAGTAATTCAACAGGGGCAAACCCCAATTAACAGACGACTAACAATCCGGATGGATCTGAACTCGGGGGCGCACCACCAGATAATGCGAAACCAGTTCATGGAGGGGTTACAGCTAACACCATGCAACAAGATGCTGGCAGGAATGTAAGAGCAAAAGATGAAGAGTATGTACCAGAATTCCCTCGGGGACTCGGGGGCCAACCTTGACGGACAATGCTGGATTAGCCAAGATTATCAGGCGAACTATGCGCGGAGGTTTGACCAATAGAGATCTGGAAAGGGTAAACAAGAGTCCGTTCACTCATGAAATCAGGATAGCTCGGAATCCGCTTGATTTCAAGCTACCTAACGTGGAAATGTACAATGGCAAGGCCGATCCAACATATCACTTGATGAGATATACCAGAAACATGGAGGTGCTGGATGCATCAGAAGTAGTTATGGCTCGATGTTTCCCTTTATTCTCGACATAGCTGCTATGTGGTTCAGGCAGCTGGAAGAAGGATCTATCTGGACATGGACAGAGTTAGTTGACAGGTTGCTGAAGCAGTTTCGAGTACATATCAAAAGGCCAAAGAATGTAATGACGCTGACAACAGTAAAACAGAGGATGGAGGAATCACTCAGAGCTTTCTTAACTCAGTTCAATGCAGATGTAACTTCGGTGGATCGACCGGATCCATCGATGGTCTTAATGGCAGCAGTATTAGGGGTCAGAGAGAATTTAGATTTCAAGGTATCTTTAATACGGGACCCACCAATAGATGTCGGGGAATTCTTTCACGAAGTTGAGAGATTCCTTCGGCATGAAGATGCATGCTCAAATGTGAAGTTAAAGGAGGTGGATGCGGCTGAGGATGGAGGGCCATCCAGCGGAGGCTTGGAAAAAGATAAGGATAAAGGAAAAAGGAAGCTGGATGACGAATTAGGAAAGGCTAGGAAGCAGTGGAAAGAGCAAAATTCTCCACCTACACAGGATTGAACGAGACGCTGGAATGGATTTATTTGGAGACTCAGAATCGCCTTCCCTACCGAAGGCCGGCTAGGAGAGAACCCTCCAAACGTGAGAGGGCATCAGGAAAACACTGCCTCTTCCACGATTTGGACGGGCATGATACCAACAGCTGCAGGCACTTAATGGACATAATTGAGGAGCATGTAAGGAATGGACAGTTACGACAATACGTCATAGCTCGCAATGCAGCGGTGGGGCAGGAGCAACCACCGTCTACCTCATACAGTGATGGTATGAGGCACAAGAATGATGGTCGATTGGTTATCAATTGACTGGGATATTATGAAATAAGTGGCAAACTACAGGCAAATGGCCAAGTCACTTACTCATGTACGGGGACGGAGATAGCCCCTAGGCATGCTCTGAGATGATGATAAGCCGCGACGCTCTAGTTTGTGAAATCTGCTTTCTCTTTTTTGCTTGGACATTTGCTTTTTCCTGGTTTAGTTTGAACTTCTGGTTTTGTTTGTTTGTTTCTTGGTTTGGACTTTTATTTGGATGATTGTTTTCTAGTTCGGATATTGGTTTGGATTTTTGATATGGATTTTTTTTCCGATTTGATCTGGATTGGCTTTCGATTGGATTTTTTATCTGGTTTTTGGTAAATGGTCATTAGGTATGGATTATACCTGGCAAGGGGTAAGTCTCTTTGTCCAAGCACGGTAAACCGACTTATTCAGGTCGTCGAGTATGGACTATGCTCGGCAAGGGTCTGGAGAGACCAGGATTCAGCCTAGGAATTAGGCCCCATATTATCGGTTACTATTTCAGGTCGTCGAGTATGGACTATGCTCAGCAAGGGTCCGGAGAGACCAGGATTCGGCCTAGGACTTAGGCCCCATATTATCGGTTACTATTTTAGGTCGTCGAGTTTGGACTATGCTCGGCAAGGGTCCGGGGAGACCAGGATTCGACCAAGGACTTAGGTCCCATATTATCGGTTACTACTTCAGGTCGCCGAGTATGGACAATGCATGGCAAGGGTACGGAGCGACCAGGATTCGGCTTAGGACCTAATCCATGGCATTACTCAACGTCCAGGGACACTAGACTATGGTCGTCAAGTGTGGATTACGCCTGGCAAGAACCCGAAGAGGTTACGGATTTGCATATTGAACCGGAGAGGTCAGGATTCGGTTATGGGTTATTGGATAAGGATGGATTAGGACTCAGTTGTTGAGATCGGATGGATATGGAATTGGCTAAGGCTTTGGTTACTGGATTTGGAATCGGACATCGACTTGGAGTAGTCAAGGACGATGCACTCGGATGACATGGCTATGAATTTCAGATATCGGATTCGAAACTATTAACACACCTTCCAACAGCAAGGCATGTTTTGGGTGGAAAGTGATAACCTGCCTTTTGGCAAGGCCATGGACAGGCGGATCCAACATTACCGGCTGCTCGTTCGTCGAGGCTGCTGTGCGATGGAGTTATTTGACTGGATGGATGGATGACGCACCGCGCTTGGAAGATGGAACTTGGATTGGATAAAGATGGATCAACTATAATTTGGGTCTAGGAAATTCGGTTCGGTTTGGAAGTAAGAAGTCATTTGGCATTATGATAAGATCATGCCGCTCGGCATTGGTGAGGTGTTTCGGTTCTGGTAGTACGGCTCGGCATGATTGGTCGTTCGGCATGATGGATCGTTAAACATGATGGGTCATTTGGCATGATGGGTCGTTCGACATGATGGATCGTTCTGCATGATGGATCGTTCGGCATGAGGGTTGTTCGGCGTGATGGGTTGTTCGGCACGATGGGTCGTTCGGCAGGATTGGTCGTTCGGCGTGATGGGTCGTTCGGCGTGATGGGTCGTCCGGCGTGATGGGTCGTCCGGCGTGATGGGTCGTTCGGCTTGATGGGTCGTTCGGCTTGATGGGTCGTTTGGCTTGATGGGTTGTTCGGCATCAGGTGCGCCTCGTTCGGCATGAGGGTTGTTCGGCGTGATGGGTTGGGCACGATGGGTCGTTCGACAGGATTGGTCGTTCGGCGTGATGGGTCGTTCGGCGTGATGGGTCGTCCGGCGTGATGGGTCGTCCGGCGTGATGGGTCGTCCGGCTTGATGGGTCGTTTGGCTTGATGGGTTGTTCGGCATCAGGTGCGCCTCGTCATTGGGGAGAGGCCGTTGTGACTCGGCATTGTGGTTCAGCATGGGCCGTTCGGCCTTAATGGGCTCGGGTTATTCAAAGAGCCCAACAACTACCTGGATATATCTATAAATACAGCATGTTGGAGTTCCAAAAAGGGATCTTCTCTTCTGCTCTCTGACTTTCTATTTTCTAAGGCTAAGGCTAGTTTACCACTTTGTAACTGTAATCAATTGTTACAGCAATAAAAGTAAACTTCTGGAGTGGGCGTAAGCCGGAGTTAGCCGAACCACTATAAAAATCTTTTGTTCTTTACTGCTTAATTTCTATTTTGACTGTTCTTCACATTATAACTCTCTGCATACACTCTATCTATCATCTGTGACTGTTAGTTGGGACTTTCATCTACATTTGGGTGTCAGTGACCAATTTTGGCACTAACAGTTGAAACAGGTCTATTAAGTATTTGGAGAATTCTAGCTTTGCGCCTAATCGACGCATGGCCAGAGTCTACAAGAACGAGGATAAACCTGTTAAGACATCGAGTTATAAAAGTATATTGATGAAGTATTATATAAAGGATATTTTGATCATTTTTCTTTCTAAATAATTTAAAATGTTTAAAATACTGTTATTTATATACTACATGGTTAATAGTAAATTATTAGTGTTTTATGTAAATGACTGATCTTTATATAAATAAGTGAATGGAAATCAATTTAAAATGAAAATTTTATGGTCTGAATTGACAGTTTGAACTAACAAATTTGGATCGATTGACTATTTATGCATTTACTAAAATGGGTTTAACCAAATTATTAAGTATTAATTAATCTAAATTGAAATCTATATGGTTTTAAATTAATTATTTATTTTGTTTTTTTTCTTTTCCATTTTCTTTTGGTTGTTTCTGTTCTCCTACCTCGTTCCTTTTGGGGACGAAAAGTTTTAAGTGAGGGAGAGTGTATCGACCCGTAAATTTTAATTGGTTTTAATAACGTAATTAATCGAATTTTAATGAAATTTTAAATAATAAAATATTGAATTAAAAATTTAATATTTGGAATACGTCTATTCCAACATAGCAGCTACTAAATTTTCATCTGATAATACTGAAGTTTATTTTATTATGTAATTTTATTTCAATTTAAATCAGTCATTATTTGATGATAATAAAATATTTTTCAAACCTGAATATTTTTATATAATAAATTTGTAAATCATCTTCTAAGTGAGACGTCATACTTCGTTTCTTCAAATTTTGACAGCTATTGCTCCGTTTATCTTACTTTTGGCAGATTAGCAGTATTTTCGTTACCGATTATCAACTTTTGATCGGATGGTTGTACCATTGATATCTGTATACCATTTTGATCGTCTTATTGTGCTGATCTCCGTAGTATATTTGTTTGTGTATTTCGAATCCTTGGAGACAGCGAAATTTACAGAATGATTTTTGTATCGGTTTCGTAATTGACTGTTGGGTTCTCTATGCTCTTTCAGTTATTGCCGTGCAATTCAAACAGCCATTATCATTTCTACAACACAACTGGCAACAGTTGTCATTCCATCAATTCAATTTATTTATTGTCTAGGTGTTCATAGTAGGTCTCTTCATTTCTTACCGTTCTTGCTTTATAAAAACTTATATTTTAACTTTATATATTTATTTCTGTTCCTCTAGAGTTGTTATTCTTTCCCCCTCTCAGTTCTAATTCTTGGCCAGCAACCTAACCCACGTTCTCCTTCATCTCCTCTCTCGGCTACCTACCACCCGTCACCTCCAGCCTGTAGCTCGCCGACACGACCTACCACATAAACACCCCTTCCTTGAAAACCATGGCCACGAGCAGCAACTAAACCCGCCTGGCCCCTCCTCTCTTCCTCTCCGCTCCTTCAACCGCCCTCCGCTGGCCTTCATCCGCCTTTACACCTCAACCGAGCCCAGTTCGTCCAAAACTACAACACCACTGAGTACGACAACTCCTCTAGCTCCAAACTCTTCCCTGGTCGAGCATGGTCCCTCTGTCACCTTTGTATGTTGTCTTCTTTATATATATATGGTACGTCTTCATATATAAGGAATTTTTATAAGTTATGTACTCTATTGTATATAATAATGAAGTTATATATATTTACATATTTGTTTATTAGTATAATATATAAGTTATATATATAAAAAGGGGATTGGATCTGAGAATTTGATAGGTTCTGCAATGTTCAGTCTGCATATGTTACCATATTTTATGCATATCTTCGTGTATCAGTCTGCGTGTGTATATATTTTAAGTATGTTGATTTAAATAAGTATATGTAAGTATCGTTTTAAAAATATGAATGTGTAAATATATATATGTGTCTATATAAGCTTATATTTGAGCTGTGGTGTTGTATATAATTTATAATAAAATAAGTTGTTTGTTATATGTACAATTTGATTTAATATATATATCAGATCTGGGTTACAATATTTTAGAATAAAAGTATTATACAAATATATATACATGTGTGAGACTATGGAATTTATATATATAATCTATTAGCCTGTTTTGCTATAAAATAGTATGTTTTGAATATATACAAATTTATATTAATATTTTAATTTTGCCTTAGAAACTGATATATATATATATATTATGTGAATTTTATACAAAGTTATACATTCTGTATTATTTCCAGTGCATGCTTTTATTTGAATGAGTACATTTTTGTTTAATCTGTTTATATATTTTGTTTTGTTACATTATTAGTCTGCATAGAATATTAATTTATTTAATATTGATTTTAAACTGTTTATATATATAGTTATTTTAATGTTGGAAGGTATATCAATATAAATTAGAGGTTTATATCAATTGTTGTTTTATGTTGTATATGTAAAAAGTGATATGTTTATACATCTATATAATTATTTATTTCAAAATATGTTATGTATATATGTTAGATTTTAATATATGTGTTTTGATTTAAAACATTGATTTTGAAATATATAAACATTTAATTTAATATATGTTTTAATTTAGAATATGATTATATATATAGTTATTTATAGCTATATATAAGTTCATCTATATCAATTATCTTCATCGATCCAGTTCTGATTTGATTTATTCTATTCCTATTTATCAGTCTTGTTCGTCAATTCGTGCCAATCTAGCTTTACTTTGGAAGTCGTGCTTGCATTCCGTAACTCGATTTCATTATCTATCCTCTCTAGCCTCGAAAGGTGAGCAATCACTCACGATTAACATTCTTATATTTATTAAATTAGATTTCAATTGAAACGACAATTGAAATATAATGCTAAATTGAACTGTTAATTATTTAAATTGTTATATATGATATGCATTTATATGTAATTGTTCACCTGTGGGATATGACACAATATGTTGTTGTTTATATTATATTGTTATTGATGATATATGCATGTTATTATTATTATCATATCTGTTATCACTCTGCAAGTTCCCTGTTAGCTTACAATTTCCTATGGGTTGAAATGATACACACCCGAATGATCTATAGAATAGGAGAAAATCGTTATGGGCCGAAATGATAAACCCAAGCGATTTTCGTTGAATTGAATTTTAGATTTCTTGTTGAAATGATATAAACCTGTATATATTTAAACTACGGATTGAAATGATAAATATCTGTATCACTTGACCATACGATAGAAAATTATATACAGACACCGTCGGTCTATATATAAATATTTTGAAAATGATCACTATGGTTTTGAAAGGAAATATATATGGTTTTATTTAATACTGAAAATATTTTATATATAAATAAGTTTTAATATAAAGTAGATTTAATAATAAGCTTTATTTTAATAAAGTTTGATTTAATTTATATATAATATGCATAAGTATTTATTTAAAATTTTATTTTAAAAACAGATTTTTATAATGGTTTTATAAGTTAAGGTTAGGAAAATAAATTTTAAATTTATTTGAAATTGTATTAAATTAAGAATTTTATTTAATTAAATCGATTTGAAATCATTGAATTTGAAATTTAAAGATATGATTTTATAACTTGATTTTGATTTAAGTAATTTAATGAATATTTCATGTTTAAATAAATTGAAGGATATATTTAGTAAAATGTAATTTGAGGTTATTTAAATAATAGAATTTGTTAAATGAATATTTCAAGACTAAATAATAACAAAGTTAAATCAAGATCTATATGAAACAGCAATTTTTTTTTGAAAATATTGAAAATTTAAAGCTTTGAAATATAGTGAAATTTAAATGGTTTATTTTATGGTTCAAATCTGTATTTGAAATTGATATAATTTAAATTTGTTTATTTAAAAATTGAATTGAATTGAAATTGATAAATTGAGATTGAATTAAATTTGAATTTGGAATTCAAGTTGATTTGAATCGATTTGTGAAATTTGAGGAAATTATAAATATTGTGCTTATAATTATTTAATATATATATATATACTATTTTAATATAAAACTATTTTAGTATAAACTATTTTAATATAAACTATTTTATTTTATATACTATTATTAAACTGTTCAAGTGGTGGAAGTTATGATATCAAAGCTATGGTTTTCCAAAGAATTATGATTTCAAAGTGTTTTGGGTTTCAAAAGTGTTCTAACTTGAATGTGCTATAATTTGGAAATAGATATATTTAAAATGGAAATGATATTTTGGTTTTGAAGTATAAATTATTTTGAAATGACCATGGTATTATAATGACGTTTGGTTGTTAATAGCGTATATTTCTACATTGTAGATAGTTCCACAGATCCTTAAAGGATGGATATCCCAAACATCCTCTAAGTTACTTGTATTTCAGTTGATATTTAAATTGAGTTGGATATATTTATATAAGAATGTTAATCCTAACTCGAGTGTTTTGTGTTTTGCTTTATGCTCGGGTCAGACCGAGTGATACAACATTTGAGGCTCACCTTTGGAGTTTGGAGCTTCGCTTGGAGATCCAACTATCGATTCAGCTTTCAGGTTTTCCAGTTGATTCGTTCAGAGATGTCATCAGTTTGTATTTTAAACTTCACTGTATTTGAGATATTCTGTTGTATTTTATTTCAAACTCTACTGTTTATATAGTAGCTTCATGAACTACTATTTATCTATTCCGCTGCATTATTATTATATTACTATGTGTCTGTGATTCTATGATCGATTTATTTACTATATATGCTGAGTTTTACCAAATATAAATTAAAAATATAATATTTTGAGCAATTCAAGTCCGACATGTGCGGATGTGAATGGTTGAAAATACCGAGTCGTTACACTAGTTTATATATAACTTGCCTAAGTATTCAAAAAGTTAAAATGTTAGGATATAATAAAGGGTTGTACGAGAATGAAACTTAAGTAATAAATTGTTCAAACTAAAATCTAGCTTAATATAAACGTAGTAAATAAAAGAAAATTTGTATAGCATTTAGTTACACTCTGAAAACATTAATATAACTTGCCTTGAAAGTTTAAATGTAATTAGAATGTAATTGGTAATATACACTATAATACAGGTAATAGGATATCGTTGATATTTTGTTAAGGGAATTCACTAATAATAAATTAGATAATAAATGGGAAAAAATGGGGTTGATAATAAAAAGGAAAATTTGTTTTTTGAATAATATAAGGTTATAAGGAATGTCTATACATGGAATATATGTTGCAAAATATATACTAAGTGGTATAAATTCAATAAATAAAGGAGAATGATAGTTAAGCAGGTAAATAAAAACTTATGAATAGTGAACTTGAATTTTTATGGAATCAACTTAGCTGAAGTTAAATGGATAAAATAAAAGAGTTAATTTAAAAAATGAATTGATTTGAAAGAAATGTTGATGAAATGAAAGAAAATCAATTTTAAGTTGAATGACTATTTGTTAGTTGAATAAAATGGATTAAACCAAATTGTTGAATATTAATTTATTTAAAATTGAAATCTGTATGGTTTTGAATAGTTAGAGTTGAATGTTGAGGTGGAATTAACTATAGTTGATCAAATAGATTTAATAGAAGGAGGAAAAACAAATTGTAACGAGTCGGATTTTTCGCGCTCGAAAATCGACATCCATACCTCAAATCGTACTTGAATGTCATAGATTCGACCGTTCAAATCCGATTCGCCGGAGCTTATAACAATCATTAAGTAAGCAACACAGCGGAATAAAAGAACAATACATTGATATACAGCTTTGATACAATATCTGATACAACAGATAATCCAATAGATATCAATATACATCAGAGATATGATACAGTAAAATAGCAGCGGAAAAGAAAACGATAACATCTAGCAGTGGAACAAATAACTCTAAGATAGTCTTCAACGAAGAACTCCAAATCGGAACTGTAACTCCATTTCCAAGAATCAATCCAGCAGTAGCTCGAACTCCCAATAACATATCACCAAGCTCAGCAAGATTGGTGCGATCCAAAGACTGAACTAACTCCAGATAATCCACTATATCTAACTATCTGTAAAACCCAACTCTAGACTGCTCGTGTAGAAAATAATGAGCACCCAGAGTTTAGGAAATAAAACAATAAACTCCGGATCAGCCATGGGACTGGTGTGAGCAACAAAACAGTTTATCTATTAAAAACATTCAACAAAAGATTTTCAAAGTCAATTCGCAATGCTTTTGAAAAATGAGACTACCATAAGGCCTCCCGCACACACACACAATGCAAACGCAGAATCGGAGGAGATTTCTCCTTATGATAGTCAAAGATGCTTGATACGCATTAAAAGAACATTTGATATTATTACTAGTGCATAGTGTAGAGAAAAATTCATTTCGAAAGTAGAATATAAATCTTAGCCAACATACGACCATTATCGTATGCCTACTATAGCTAACCATGTTCAATAGCAGGTTACCGCCACATTCCATGGCAGGTTATACAACTAATACTGTACAAGTCTCGTATTGTTTCTTTGGATTTCCAACAAATGGTCAGGCCAAGGAACTTCCCATTGCCACATGAGAATGCCTCTGGAAAGACATCCCCGAGAACCAAACCGGAACTCTGCCAACACAAGGCCGGGTTACCCCTAACTGGGTAACTACTGACACGAGCACGTCATTCCCCGATCGTAAACGACCTTTCTCACGGGATCCCGAAAACCAACAACCACAAAGTAATAAATTCGTAGTAACCACATAGGTTAAATATCTGGGCTCCATACCATGATACCACCTCTATCCAGAAGGAAATGTACATACCCTAAAGGGAGCTACCCCTCATAACCTTGCCGCATCTTTCCTGTTTTGACCATTTCCGGGGTGTGAGGTTCTACGAAGTCTCGTCCACAAAAACATACTTTATACAAAAGCCATGCTTTGGGTCAACAAATGATCATAGAAATGATCACTAAGATAGACGATCAAATAAACGATCCTATCACAATGATCAACACAATGATCATTTCAGCAACACTCAGCATGTCACATTACCAAATTGGGAATATATCGCTGATAACTTCAACTATATAACCTCTGAGTTCGTACATCTCAGAGAAGGGTGTTAAGCTAAAAGAATAAATTCTCCGCCACCACAGAAATATATTTGAAAGAAATCGGCTTTACATCTCAACTTGTAATGTCAGACACACAATCCATACAAGTCTGTTCTGGGTTCGAACAGAACCGAAGGCACTTACAAAGAAGTCCTTGCAACCCGGATATTCACAATCCCAATTGGATTTTCCCATCACTTAGGGAGTTTCTATACCGGCGCGACTCGGTGCAGAAACAATCGATAGGTCATCCTATCGCTTTCACAAATACCCGGTCTTCATCACCGGTCTTCAAATGCTATCCATAACGACGTATCACATATTCGGAATGGGTTATACGACACAAAGGTCCTTTCCCGGTTAAACCGAATAGTGAGCGAAAATATTTTCAAAACATATGGATATGGGATTTCAATTAAGTCACAACTTAATAATTCAAACTTTCTTTCAAATGGTTTAACAAATTACCATTTTCAATCTTTAAACAAAAAGATTCATTTTCACAACCTTTAACGGTTTAAACAATTTTCACATTTAAATCTTTTAAACAAAAGATTCATTCACAGATTTTCCAAATCAATTTTCATTTCAATTCGATTAACTCGTTAAATCTTTAAATCAAAGATTTAACTTATAGCCTTCAAAACAATTCCATTTCAATTTGATTTAAACAAATCATCAATTTAAATCTGTTAAAAATAAACAGATTTAATTCATAGCTTTCAAAAAGAATTCATTCATAACTTAAGAAAATCATTTCTCTATTAAATCTTGAAATTCCCCTAATTAACTGGAATCTCAGTTCTTATCTAAAAGTGTTTATCATTTGAAAACAACAGTTTTCATTTTGGAAATCTGATTCATTTATACGAGTTGAAATCCTTGAGTTAAATTCAAATTCCCAAAAATAATACTTTAAAAATGGTTTAACTCATAATGACTAGTATAATATCATTAATCCCTAATTTCAAATTACAGAATTCAATTTCAAGTATTGAATTTAAATTTAAATCAACTTATTTAAATTCCAAAACTTAATCAACTAATTTAAAAATAATAAATTCTATTTTGAAATTCCATTCTGAAATTCCATTCCAAAAGCTTTTCACATTTATTCCGATTCCATTTCCAAAACATTTGAATTTAAAGATTCAAATTTAACTATTTCAAAAATCTGCGACTTAATTGATTTCCTCGTGAAATCCATATTTGTGTGTGTATGGTATGGTCCAGGGGTTTAACATACTAGTGCAACATCATTCAATCATCACAAATTAAACACAGAAATATAGTTGATAAGCGGTATAAACTATAACGCTTATATTTGATAAGCGATATAACCCATAACGCTTATCCTTTATTCACAGAACACAGATATATATATCACAGATAATAATTATATTTATCTCAGATAAATAAATTACATCTCACATCATAACACAAATTAGGATATATCACAAAGCATCAATATCAGGGATATCAGACAAATTAATTATTCAGTCAAGTTCAAACATTCACAAGTGAATTTATTAATCAACTTATTAATTTAAATCAGATGTATCAATTATTAATCCGGGTTAATTATCATAATTTAACCACAAATTATTTGAAATAAATCTTTCTTCCAAATCTATTAGTTAACCCTTAATTATTAACTAATCATTCTTAAATCAATGAATCAATTAATCTTTAATTTTTTAAATTAATCTTAATTTAATTGCCATTATTAATTAATCCTTTAATTATTCACAAAAATTTATGTTCTGATTTAAAAATCATCATTTAATTAATTACATTCACAAATTATCTATTAATTACTTCTCTAAGCAATTAACTCTTCAAAACTATCAAATGATTACTCTGAATAAATTAGCTTAAGAAATTTAATTTGAACAATTCGATTAACTCCACAAATTACACCGAATATTTAATTTCACAATTATTGTTATTAAGTAATTATACTTAATAGTTCCACGATTGATTATTATGAAATTAATCAAACTAAATTTATTGTTAAAATTTATCACATAAATTGATGATTTTCAAAAAAAATCTTAGTTAATGGTCTTTATCAATTATTAAATTTCTTAAATTACCATTCCAAAGAAATTTCTTATATTTAATTTTAACCTCTGATTTAAGATTAGTTCCAGGTTCTACTTTTAAATTCAATTTGTTTAAATGTCATTTTCAATTTCAATTATATTTTAAATTCAAATTCTTTAATACACTTAATTGCGTTGAAATTATTAAACCAAATTGAATTTAAAACTTTATTTTATTTACAAACTAGATTTCAATTCAATTTGAATTTTTATTTACATTTTGATTTAAACCTCAGCTTAAAACCTTGTTTTAAAATTTAAATTTTTGTTTTGAATTCCTGGAAGATAGGTTCAGGTAAAACCTGAAACTAAGACCTACCCAAGTCTCACCAGCCCCTGCTTCGGGTTCAACTCACAAAGCCCCGAGTAAAACTTCGGGTCATCCCACACGAGAACAAGCCTGAACCCGAGTGCATTACCTTCTTCCCCAAACTCCTCACTGATACACGCTGATACGTGTGCATATGCACCAGCGTCCGCCACCTCTCCGACCATCACCGTTGCCACTCACAAGTCTTCGTCGACCACCTCAACCCAATCGACCACCCAGAGACCACATCGAACCCCAAAATCAAAAACGAGCATACAACCCAAACCTGGAACACGCGAGACCCATCACTTAGCAAACCTGTCAACATCAATTTCTCGGTGCTCCGACCACTATCACCTCTGAAACACCGGCCATCAACTCACCTACGCTCGCTCTACCTTCTCCCCAAAGTTCGCCAGACTCGATCGACTAGAGAAGGCGCACGATCCAAAACATTTTACATCTCTAAAACTAGGGTTCTAGACAAAAAATGTCAACCACCACCTCCACCATGCTTCGATCGACTACCTGACATTTTTGCCAAAGTCTATGGTCACTCCACTACCTCTAGGAAGAAACACGACATCTCCAACCCTCTAGATCAATCGAGACGACTTGAATTGCTCAAATCAGACAAACTCAAACTACTCTCTTATCTTTGATCTAAAAATCAAGATTTTTACTTTAAAAATCATGTTATAGAATGTGAATTCAAGTTACAAACCTGAACTTGTAAATTAGAAAATTTGAATTTTGACAAATTTATGTTTTACTCAGTATCTTGATTTTCCAGAAACATTAACTAGTTGTTTTATCTTAAATAAAATTTTAAATTAAAGCTTAAGGTAAAACAATCAACTTTTGTTTAAATTATGAGTCCAGATTTTCCTTGGATCAAGAGGAAATAATTTTGAAAGATAACTTGAGTTTGAAATCTTTTGGAACAGAGGTCTTCTTCAGGTCATACAAACATACACTCATTATACTTCAGTAGTTCAACAAGATAAATATCCAAATGTACTTCACATTACAAGATGGAACACAGAAATAATATGAACCAAAATTATACTTAAGGGTTTAAAGGTGAAGTTGCTCACGGATTTTTTTTTCTTTTTCTTTTTTTTTTTATTTGCAGCCTGTAAGTTTGAACAGGATATGTTCATACCTGTCATCAGTTATAAACCCAACCACACACTTATATACACATAAAGCAGGCACAACATTCAAATATATTCACAACATAGCTTCTCATACGAATCCAAACATCCAGATAAAAATCAGAGTTAAGAGGTTTGCTCACTTGTTTTTCCAGGAAAAAAAAACAGAGTTGATAATGTTGAACAGGCTTGAGTTCTTTGCTTGCTGAAGCTTTTAAGTCTTCAGTTTTTGAATTTCTTTTTTTCTGGCTTGTTTATGTTTTGTTTTTGAATGAATATCAGCTAATATGGATGTATATAAATATATGGAAACAGTTTTGTACAATAGGTATGGGCTGGTTTGAAAGCATTAAATGCTTCATGCTTCAATGTAACAACCATCTTATTTTAATTCTTACAAGTACATTATGCATACACTTATATAGATATGCTGTTTGATTTGTGTTTGCCTTTATCATTGAGTTCATCACATATTGTCTTGTATTTATTCAGGTTTGCTTTTATTTTTGTTTTGTGGATATTTATTTTACTTTATTTTCTTTCACAAGCTTTTGCATATATGTTTGTTTAGTTCACTTTGTATTACAAATAATTTTCTATTTTAATTATGTTTGTATGCATACATTTGTTTGTAATTTATTTCATTTTAAATTTACAAATCCTAGTTTTCTTTTAAAAAAAATACATACATACATACATATATATATATATATATAAAAATCTGAAATAACCATTTCTATCTATAAAAATCCATTTGTATAAATATTATACTATTAATATTGTTTAAATACAACTCCTTATTTAATTAAAACAATTTATAAAAGAAACTATCTTTATTTTGATAAATAACATATTTATTTGCTCTTATTCTTGCATTTTAAATTTACTTCTATTTTTAGTTTAAATAATTATCATAAATTTTACTTTAAAAATTATTGTTTTATATTTCTCTATATATACACATATATTTTATATAACTCAAATTATCATTATTTATAAATTTTTAAATCAATTTATTTATTTTTATACTTGTGTCAATGTATATACTTTAATATTTATTTTTCAAACCATTAATATAAGATTTAAATTCAAATCAAAATATATATATATACACACAAGATTTTAAAATTTCAAATTGACTCATATATACCCAAATATACATACATATACATATATATATATTCACATATATACATATATACATAATATTTAAAAATTTAAATGATTTATATAGAATATATTTGAACTCGGGGAAACTCACATCACTATTTATAATTAATTTTATAAATTTTTATTCAAAATTTCATTTAATTATTAATTTAAATTAAATAAAAATTCAGGATCGTTACACAAATTTTGTTGTGAAAATTTTGTAATAAATGTTAATAAACCGGAAAAAAATAAAATGAATAAAAATATATGGAAATGAAATCAATCAAATGTGAACACCATAAATTTGCCTGATTAAATAAAATGAATTGAAATCAATTAATTGAATATAGACCAATTAGGGAATAAATGAAATTTATATGGTTTGGAATTACTGGTTGTATCTAATATTTTATGTTTTAAATCTATTTTCTTTCTAGTTGTTTCTATTCTCCTACCCCGTTCCTTTTCGGGGACGAAAAGTTTTGAGTGGGGGAGAGTGTAACAACCCTTAAATTTTAACGGTTTTAATAACGTAATTAATTGAAAATTTTGTGAAATTTTAAATAATAATATTTGGAAATAAAAATTTGATATTTGGAATACATCTACTTAAACATAGAAATGGTAATTTTCATCAGAAATTATGGAAGTTTATTTTATTATGAAATTTTATTTAAATTCAAAACAGTTAATATTTGATGATAATAAAATATTTTCCAAACCTGAATATTTTTATATAGAATATTTGTATATCTTCTTTTGAGTGAGACGTCATATTTCGTTTCTTCAAATTTGGTCTGATGTTGCTCAGCTTATCTTTATTTCTGGCAAATTAGCTGCATTTTCGGTACCAATTATCGACTTTTTATAGGATGATCGTACCACTGATATCTGTATACCGTTTTGATTGCCTCGTCATGCTGATGTCTGCTGTATATTCAATTCTATGTTTTAAAGTCCGGTACACAGCGGAATCCGTGAAAACGGTAACCGTATCGGTTCCGCAACTTGCCTTTTGTTTTGTCCGTGACCATTCATTAACCATCGGTTTAACTGTAGAGCTATTTACAATTCTTTTCCCTAAATTCAAACCAGTGGCTATCACTTTTCCTACTGGTTCCAATATAATATGGTGGTCCATTCATTTTGGGGTCTCTTCATTTTCCACCATTAAGAAACTTAACAATTTCTTACCTTTATTACATCCTAGATTCACGTGCTGGCTCCCACTATTCCACTGATTCAATTTACAAAATTTCTAGTTGATTTTCTTTTTGGGAAAAATATACAACAGGTGTGAATGCTTATACATGTAATATAATATAAGCTATTTACACTTTTATATTTTACCTGCTATCCACATTCATATTCCCATCACCAAAGCTTATTTATACATTTTTTTTGCCACACCACCCTATTTCTTTTCCTCTCCTTCTTTCTTCTTTCTATCACTCTAAAAGGAAATAATGTATAATGGCTTACAGTTTATACATATACTATCAAATCCTATTGTCTTCTTCTCCGGCTGTTTTCCCCAACCCTCTACCTGAACGCCGAGCAACACCACGCAAGTACTTTTACCCCTTCCACGCACGTCCTCCACCCATCAGCCATGCACAAAATAACCCAACCTTCCATAGTCGAGCAATCACCCATCGTGCTTTCCGCCCCATCATTGTCACTTCACTTTCTTGTGCTCGCTACCCCTTCCTCGGCCGAGCTCAGCCCATCTCAGTTCATAGCATCTTGTATAAGGTATATATCTTACGTGCTATAGTTATAATATTTATATAAATTTGTCAGTATATGAAATGGGTTTTCATGCGTATATTTTATTTTAATAGTATTGTATTGTTTGTTGGTTAGATTTTATTTCTGTAGTTATATTGATTTTGGTATGATAGTGTTTCGATCTGTATGTATATTTTATAGGTTTTTATGTATATTCGTATTTATATAGTTAAGTGTTATATATACACACATATATATAATACGTTAAATCTATTGTAATATTTGGAAGCGGGTTGAAAATTTATAACGTGTACTATATATACTTTGACTTTATCATATAAATATGTAGTATCTAATATATATATAGTATATCTTTTGTATAAAGTTAGTCTGTTGTTATATATATATATATATATATATATATATTTGTATAAAGTTAGTCTGTTGTGAATCTGTAAGTTGTATATACATGGGTTTCAGCAGTTATGAATATATTATATAGGATATATATATATATATATATATATATATATATATATATATATATATATATTTAGTTGATATATAACCTGTAGAGTCTATAAGAAAAATATACATATATTTGCAGCATATATGTTTACCTCAGTGTATGTTATATATGTGTTTATAGTTTTATTGTGGTCGGTTATATAATATATGTATACATTATCTGTTGGTATAGGTATACGTGAATATGTATATTAGTTTAAATAAGTATGTTTAACTTTTATAAGAAAATAAGAATGGGTTGTCCATATCAAAACCATATACATTTGTTTAAAATCTATGGTCTATATATTTTCCATAGCCTGCTTGTATACATATAACTTATAAATTTATATATGTAACAGTTTATATGGGATTTTTATATAGTAAGTTACGAAGTGGGTTCTGTTATATATATATATATATATATATATTTGAAATTAGAAAGAAAAATATATTATATTTATATATATATATTATATTATAAAAGCTCATTCTGTTATACGGTATGTTGGTGTGCAGATATATAAGTTACCGAAAAAAAATTACATAGGTGTGATATCCCGGAATTTTTGGCAACATCAATTTAATAATCTGTATTAAAAATTAAATTGACTTGATAATTTTTGTTAATAAGATTTGAATTAATTTAATAATCTTCTTTTAATAATAAATATTTAATTGGAGATTTTATCTTTTAAAAGCTAATAAATTATTTTCTATTTATAATATATATATCTGTGTATATAGTAAGTAGATAAGCTTTGGTTTAAATTTAATAAATGAAATTATGTTTTCAAATTATAATATATTTTTGGTAATTTGGAAATTACGATTTATTTAATATATAGCTTTTCAAAGCTATTTAATAAATAACTATATGGTTTTAAATACTTAAGTTAAATGTTATTTGTTTAAAATTATATTTAGCTTAAATGTGAATTTAAATAAGATTAATAAAAAGGTTTGTTTTATTTCTTTTTAAATATTACTTGATAAATATGATTTGAAAATAGAAGTTTAAGATACAATATAACATATGATATATTAAGTCATTTAATAATAGAAGTAATTTATAATCTCTTTTATAAATTATTTAAAATTGTCAAATTTTTTATTTTCAAATAATAATTATAATATGTTATTTTTATGTATAGAGACAAATACATTTTTAACAAAAATAGAATTGTTATTTCAAATTTAATTTTCGAATTTGATTTGAATTTGAATTTAAAGTTTTGAAATTCAAAGTATAGATATTTTAAATTGTTTTGAATTTTAAAATATTTGTATAAACTTTTATATATATATATATATATAATTGGTTTTATTTCTTTTAAAATTATCTATACATATATATATACTTATTAACTAATTAATTAAGCATATATTAATCTTTAATTACAAATACTAATTAACTTAAATGACATGTGATATTTTCCTAAGCTTCTATAACTTGTGTAATTTAAATAATTAATGTGTGTGACAAGTGTTATGTTTTATTTTTTCTTTGATTTTTATTCAACCATAAATTAAGTTATATAAGCACACATCTCCATTTTTCTTTTTCCTTTTCTCATTTCATTTCTAAACTAAAGAAAACTTCAGCTGAAACTATTTTCAGAAAAACCAAAACCAAAATCATCTTTAAACCAAAATGCAAATCAAATTTGTAACCAATATTGCCTCAAACCAGAACTATACCCTGTAAAGCATTTCCCTGTAATTCATTTTCAAGTTCAAAGCAAATATGATCAAAGCCTGTACTCATTTTCCAAATTTTCAAATGCAATCTGGAAATTGTCTACTGCATGCACACCTGAGATCTAAAGCAAGCATTCCAGTTCCAAAACAATCAAGCAATTCAAGTTTAAAGTTTTCAAATTAAGGAGCAAGAGCATTTCAGTCTTTAAGGAGGTTCAAAAGGTTTTCAAACTGTTTTCAAAAATGTGCTCTGTTCATCTTCTCTAATCAGGTGAGTAACACTTTAAAAAAAGTATTAAATTAAAATTGTAACTTAATTATGAAGTATGGTTGCATGCAATTTCTGTGATAAATATTATAGTGTGTATATATGTAAATGCAATCTGTTGTATGCATGTTTATGTCCATATGAATATTCTCTGTTTATAGTTTCCAGTTTTCCTATTTTGATTTAAATTCGTATCATCTTGATTCAATTGTTGTTAGGACTTAGTTTACAAACAAAAGTTGTTTGATTTATCATAGATTAATGTTTAAAAATTTAATTAAGTCAAATTAAAGCCTGAGCGCCTCTGTAAACTAAAAACAACAGTGCATGTTTAATAAATGTGAAAACTCAAACATTTTAATTTATAAATTCAGGATTATAAATTGAATACATACACTAAAACATGATTTTTAACACTAAAATCATAATTTTTAGTTTGGGAATGAGTGTGCAGTTCTGGATTGAACTGAATATGGGAATTGGGGCTGGTGATCTCTGTGGACTGGGAGGTCGGGATCTTCAGTGTTGATGGAGGAGTGATCGAAGATGATGGGAAAAATGTCTGATGGTGATGCATTTCACTGTGGTGGTAGCGGTGATGGATTCTTGTCTGGAACCCTAGTTTTAACTATGCTTGGTAATTTGATCACCACGGTATTTAGAGTTGAACGAGTTCAACGAGATTTTGGGTGATGAAAGCTTGGACATTGACGACGACTTGGTCGGAGTTTCAGAAGTAACGGCGGTTGGAGGATCGTGGAGGTTTGATGTGGTGTTTCTTGTTTTGTTTCAGGTCTAGTTTGAAGCTCGAATTTGATTTTGAGTGTGTTGTAACGATCTGATGATCGTGATGTGGTGTTTGGGTGATTGTTGATGTGAGGAGATCATCGGAGGTGAGCGAAGATGGATGGCGCCACCGTGCATGTGCACGGTGCACTTCCGTTGTTTTCGGATGAAGTTTAGTTTGAGGGGATTTGTGTACTCGAGTTTTCTCGAGTAATTTAGGGTTTTTGCTCGAAGCATTCTAATTTTGGCTCGAAGCAAATAAGGATGGGCTCGAGTAAATGTTTTGTTACAGGTTTCAACCTGTAGTGTTTTTGAAAATTTTAAAAATAAAGTTTAAAATATAAAGTAAAGGTTTAAACAAGTTTTAAATCTAAGTTTAATCTGAATTCAAATCCAAATGTATTCCAGCTTTGAAATAAAAGAAAAGTTTTTAAATTGTTTTAAACAACTTTGAATGTTAAAGTATATTTTAAATATGGTTTGAATTTAAAATGAATTTGGTTTTAAATTTCTTTTAAATTTCTTTTATAAGACAAATATTTCTTTAACATGTAATTCAAAAGGTTTTTGAATTGTTTTTAAACTTTGTTAAAGTTAATTTGTATTCATTTTAAATCTTAAATCTAAAATGAATTATGAAAGTAAATTTAAAAGTAAATTGTTTTTAAAAGCTTTTGATAATGATAATTTAACCATTTATAAGCATAAAGTTTTATCTTAAAGTTAATTAGGATTTAATGATTTGTGAATCATTAAATTATTAAGGTAATTAAAATGGATAATTAATTTAATTAATTAGTGATTTGGGTTAATAAAATAAGTAATTAAAGGTTTAAATTAATTAATTAAGGTTTAAGATTAATTAATTAGGAATAATTAATTTGTAATTAAGGATTATTTATTAGATAAGATTAGAATATTAATTAATGATTAGAAATTAATTAATCAAGTAATTAAAAGATTAATTAAGTTACAGTTAAAACTTAATTAATTAAATAATTAGGATTAATTAATGGATTATTAAAGATTAATTAATTTGTAATCAATAATGATTAATCTAAGTTTGATTACTTAAGGAAAGTAATTAAAGAATTGTTAATAGTTAATGAAGGTCATTAACTTAAGGTTATTGAATAATTAATTAATGTGATTAATTTTAATAATTAATTAGATTAATTAATTAAAGATAATCATTTGTGAAAATGTTTAAGTGTAATTACTTAATGGAAGTAATTTAGGAATTTATTACTCAATATAATTAATTGAGTTTAATGTGATTAGTTTAAGTTAATTAATTAAGTTTAATTAATTTAAGATAATCACCGGATGATTTGATGAGTAATTACCTAATGTAATTAATAAAGAATAATTACTTAGTGAAGTAATTAAAGGTAATTACATGATGTAATTAATGGAAGATGATTTAATAATGGAAGTAATTTGGATTAAATTACTTTGTGAAATTATTCAAGGGATTAATTAAGATAATTAATTAAAGAGTAATTAATCCATTTAATGAGGTAATTAAGGGTTGTTAATTATGGGATGAGATTAATAAAGAATGATTAATAAATGTGGTTTAATTAAAGATTAATTACTAAATGTAATTAATTTGAGTAGAGTAATTAATCAAAATATAATTAGGGATCATTAATTAATGTAATTAATGATGTAATTAAGAGTTGATTAATTAAGATTAATTAATCGATAATAAGGATTATAGAGTAATTAATTAATGTAATTAATTAAGGAATAATGTAATTAATTAATGAAGTAATTAAAGGATTAATTACTATATTTGATTAAGAATAATTAATTGGTGAAATTAATTAAAGGATAATTACTTGAATGTAATTAAAAGATAATTAATCAGGGACGATTAATTAAGATGGAAATTAGTTGGTGATTAATTATCGATTTGGAATTAATTAATGGTTATGTAAGCAAGTTTTATAATGATGAAAGTAATTAATTTAATTTACTTTAAACTAATTAGAGATGGAAATAATTAATTTAATTCATTTTAAATTAATTATAGTGTGATTATTAATCCTTGCTTATGAATGGATGGATGATATTGATTTCCTTGATTGGTTTGAGTTATCAGATATGAGACAAGAAATGCTGTGTGATATGGATGCTTTGGTTGAGGTATGATGATAATATGAATTATCTATTTGTGATGATAATGTGAATTATCTATTTTTGATGATAATGTTGATTATCTATTGTGATATGTGAATTATCTATCTGTGTATATATAGGAATTGAATTGTATTGTTTTAACTTTAAAATAACTTGGACCTAAAAGATGGCGTTTCGGATTCCGATGAGACCGAGATCGGGTTTCCAGATTTGGATATCCGAAAACCACATCGATCCAAATTAATGATAGGTCGTGAATCTTAAGTGAAGATGAAGATTCAGAGTGCAAAGGTTATCGTCGTTAACTCTGAGGGTGATTCCATAATGAGTGTAACGAGATAATGTCTTCGGTTTCGTTCGAATCCGGAACGAACTTGTACGGATTGAATGCTTTCAGAACATCGTCAGGTGGACGATGAGCATTCTAAGAGATGTGTTCTCTGAAGGTAATCGTAGCCTCAAGCCTCATCGGTCGGGAATGGCTAAAACAGGGGAGGTGTAGCAAGGTTAAGTGGGTAGCACCTAAGTAGGACAAGATTTTCCCCTATCTAGAAGTCCCTTTTTATTTGGCTGTGTGGACAGTTGGAAAGCGCGCCAACTGCGGGGTTGTCATGTTCGGGACTGTCCAGTAAGGGATGGTTCCGGCTTTGTGTTGTAGGGGATTGGGAGTAATCCTCGGTACGGTGATCTAGGCTACGTACTGTGAAGGGTGGTACCCCGGTAGCCCTGCCATTGTGTGGAATCCAAACTCCAATAAGTGTCATACATTTTAGTTGTGCCCAACTATGTTGGAACGTGAGATGTATGCATTCCAGCTATTTCTGTATTTTACTTGAAAACCCTAGACCCTATTATAATATCACTGGATTTCCTATCAAATGTTTTGGTTAGCGTAAGATAAAAACTTACCCATGTTTATGTGTGGGGAGTCTTACGTGATACCTTTTTCTTTCAAAGGTTTTCAAGGTTAAGAAACTTTAACCTGTTACTCACACCAGACCCATGTCTGACCCGAAGTTTATTTTGTTTTCTTAAACTCTTGGGTACTCAAATTTTTACGAGTAGCCAAGCGATTCAGGTTAGCTTTGACGAATTCTGGAGGAGCAATGGAGAAGGAGGCTTCAATGTTTGTAGACATATATAGTGTTCCGCTGTGTGATCTCTGAGTCAAATGTTTGTGTTGTATTGAGTTGTAATAACTAGATAGGTGTTTATAACTGTCTAGTGTGTGATGTATAATCTGTGTAACTCTGATAATGGTTGTATATTATGTAATACTTGTGTTATTAATATAATTTATTCGTTCTGCTGTTGAGATTCTGATGTTGTTTCTTCTTCTTCTCTATCTTTCTCTATTCTATCCCTTTCTTTCTTATTAATGATGCGTCATTTAGTGGAGAGAATGACGGGTCGTTACAGTGGTATCAGAGCGCTAGGCTGAGTGAATACCTAGGCTTTGGAGTGATTTCTTTCTTGAGAGAGTGTACTTGTATTTTTATATATATTTATATATATTTATTTCTACCTATTTGTTGGAATACCTGTTCGGGTTTTCCAATATAAGTTCTAGAGGTAGATAGGGTAGTGGTGTGTGTAGCACGACTACCAATGGTTGGAGTTTGAATGTTTGAGATTGGAAGTGTATTTGTCGAGACTGTAGACCTAATACCGTCTCGAGTGAGCTTTGCAGCTTGGTGTAGGGATTTCATCGATCTCAGAAGGAAACCTTTTAAAGGTTTAGAGTCTATCTTTGAAGTGCAGAGTTGGATGAGTAGGGTTTGGATCTGTCGGTTAAGCAGAAGCAAGTGATGGTATCTGGGCAACTTCAGAAAGGAGCAGCTGTGTAATGAGACGCTATGACTTTGGATGTTTCCAAAGATGTTTCTTTGGAATAAGTTTGTGGAAGTGTGTCTGCTTTGGTGTTGTGGCCAAATTTAGCCGGGTGTTTCTGTTTGGTTTGAGGTCTGAGTTTCTCGAAGATCTTTGGATTAGGAATTCTTTGGCATCTGTGGCAGTGTTGTAGCTCGGAGTGTTCTGTGTGTCGGCATGAGGTTGTCTGGCTTAGCAGTTTTCTAGAGGTGAAGTTCAGAAGCTGCTGAGTGGATCCATTTCTTTGATGGATTGGTTAGATAAGCATAAGCTGTTCTGATTGGTAAAGAGAGAACAATATCTTTGTATATTAGGCTGGGTCGATCGCAAAAGTGACTTGCGATACTTGAGTGTTCTTTTGGATTGTTAGAGATTTTTCCAGATGTCTTCAGGGAAGTCAAAGGTTTTTCCGCATCTGAAGATTGAGTTCCGTATCAACTAGGATTCCAGGAGTGGTACCGGTAGTTCAGCTTAGTAGAAGGAGGGCTTCTAGATAAAGAGTTGGCGAGGCAGCTCAAATTTTGGTAAAACTTATGAGTTTTCTTTTATGAATCTGTTGAACCATATTTCTGGGATGCGTTGTCCAGTCTGTGATCGTGTTCATCATCAGCATTTCCATGTACTCCAGATCAAAGTTGTGCAGCGGAAGCAAGGAGCAGCTGTTCTAGAGTGGAAGTTTTCAGGATCTGAGGTAGGTTTGGCGAGTGCTCTTGTTTGGTCTTTTCCGGATTGAAGAAGTTAGTTCTCTACTGATGATAGTAGAGTTGGTGTTCTTGATTTTGGAAGATCTTGTGAGCATCATTTTTTTTGTTGGGTTGTTTTTAGTCTAGTTTGTTTCTAGAGGCATCGGCGTAGGTTGAGCTGATCATGTAGGCAGCCCAGGATCATCCAAAGAATTTTGTGGATAAGAGACAAAGGAATTTGGATTCTGAGGTCGAAGATTTGGTTTTGGATAAGTTTTCTCCGAACGAAGGAGCTATAAGTTTGGTAAAATTGGGAAGCTAGCTCCGAGGTATTTTGGATCTTTCTGTATTTTGGTGAGGATACGTGTTTGGTCTTGTGGATTGAATTGCCAGTTTGGATAACTGGGATTCGATGAGTTTCACTTATCTTTGTGGGAGTACGTGTATGATCGATCTCTGGTTATGGAACCAGCTATTCAGGAAGATTTGGTAGTTGAGTCAGACTTGTTTGTGGTCTGATATCCTGTTCAGTTGTAGATCTAGAAGAGTAGGAGCTCTGTAGCTTAGTAGTATAGATAGTTTGGATTCTGTAGAGCGAGTAGTCCGGTATTTATACCTGGTAAACTCTAGGAAGTTCTATTCAGAATTTTGTCTGGATGGTTAGATTTGTTTGATTGGGTGAATTGGTTGCTTTGGTTGTTAGCATATGGTTGATAATATATGCTTGTGTTTTAAAATTAAATCTTTAATGAGATTATTAAATTACCTTTGCTTTTTAATTCGGGGATGAAATTCTTTTAAGGGGGGAGGAATGTGATATCCCCGAATTTTTGGCAATATCAATTTAATAATCCATATTAAAAATTAAATTGACTTGATAATTTTTGTTAATAAGATTTGAATTGATTTAATAATCTTCTTTTATTAATAAATATTTAATTGGTGAATTTTATCTTTTAAAAGCTAATAAATTGTTTTCTATTTATAATATATATATTTGTATATATTGTAAGTAGATAAGCTTTGGTTTAAATTTAATAAATGAAATTATGTTTTCAAATTCTAATATATTTTTGGTAATTTGGAAATTATGATTTATTTAACATATAGCTTTTCAAAGCTATTTAACAAATAACTATATGGTTTTAAATACTTAAGGTAAATGTTATTTGTTTAAAATTATATTTAGCTTAAATGTGAATTTAAATAAGATTAATAAAAAGGTTTGTTTTATTTCTTTTTAAATATTACTTGATAAATATGATTTGAAAATAGAAGTTTAAAATACAATATAACATATGATATATTAAGTCATTTAATAACAGAAGTAATTTATAATCTCTTTTATAAATTATTTAAAATTGTCAAATTTTTTATTTTCAAATAATAATTATAATATGTTATTTTTATGTATAGAGACAAATACATTTTTAACAAAAATAGAATTGTTATTTCAAATTGAATTTTAGAATTTGATTTGAATTTGAATTTAAAGTTTTGGAATTCAAAGTATAGATATTTTAAATTGTTTTGAATTTTAAAATATTTGTATAAACTTTTATTTATATATATACATAATTGGTTTTATTTCTTTTAAAATTATCTATACATATATATACACTTATTAACTAACTAATTAAGCATAATCTTATATTAATCTTTAATTAATAATACTAATTAACTTAAATGACGTGTGTTATTTTCCTAAGCTTCCTATAACATGTGTAATTTAAATAATTAATGTGTGTGACAAGTGACATGTTTTAATTTTATTTTCTTTGATTTTTATTAAACCATAAATTAAGTTATATAAGCACACATCTCCATTTTTCTTTTTCTTTTTCTCTTTCATTTCTAAACTAAAGAAAACTTCAGCTGAAATTTAGAAAAACCAAAATCAGTAATCATCTTCAAACCAAAATGCAAATCAAATATGTAACCAATATTGCCTCAAACCAGAACTATACCCTGTAAATCATTTCCCTGTAATTCATTTTCAAGTTCAAAGCAAATCTGATCAAAGCCTGTAATCATTTTCCAAATTTTCAAATGCAATCTGGAAATTGTCTACTGCATGCAAACCTGAGATCTAAAGCAAGCATTCCAGTTCCAAAACAATCAAGCAATTCAAGTTTTTTCAAATTAAGGAGCAAGAGCATTTCAGTATTTAAGGAGGTTCAAAAGGTTTTCAAACTGTTTTCAAAAATGTTCTCTATTCATCTTCTCTAATCAGGTGAGTAACACTTTTAAAAAAAATTATTAAATTAAAATTATAATTAAGTATGAAGTATGGTTGCATGCTATTTCTGTGATAAATATTGTAGTGTGTATATATGTAAATGCAATCTGCTGTATGCATGTTTATGTCCATATGAATATTCTCTGTTTATAGTTTCCAGTTTTCCTGTTTTGATTTAAATTCATGTCCTCTTGAATCAATTGTTGTAAGGACTTAGTTTATAAACAAAAGTTGTTTGATTTATCATAGATTAATGTTTAAAAATTTAATTAAGTCAAATTAAAGCCTGAGTGTCTCTGTAAACTAAAAACAACAGTGCATGTATAATAAAAGCGAAAACTCAAACATTTTAATTTATAAATTCAGGATTATAAATTGAATACTTACACTAAAACATGATTTTTAACACTAAAATCATAGTTTTCAGTTTGGGAATGAGTGTGCAGTTCTGGGTGGAACTGAATATGGGAATTGGAGATTTTCTGGTGATCTCTGTGGAGTGGGAGGTCGGGATCTTCAGTGTTGATGTAGGAGTGATCGAAGATGATGGGAAAAATGTCTGATGGTGATGCATTTTACTATGGCGGCAGCGGTGATGGATTCTTATCTGGAACCTAGTTTTAACTAGGCTTGGTAATTTGATCACCATGGCATTTAGAGTTGAACGAGTTCAACGAGATTTTGGGTGATGAAAGCTTGGACATTGACGAAGACTTGGCCGGAGTTTCAAAAGTAACGGTGGTAGGAGGATCGTGGATGAGGCAGTTTCCAAGTTTGATGTGGTGTTCCTGGTTTTGTTCCAGGTTTGGTTTGAAGCTCGAATTTAATTTCGAGTGTGTTGTAACGATCTGATGATCGTGATGTGGTGTTTGGGTGATTGTTGATGTGAGGAGATCATCGAAGGTGAGCGAAGATGGATGGCGCCACCATGCATGTGCACGGTGCACTTCCATTGTTTTCGAATGAAGTTTGGTTTGAGGGGATTTGTGTACTCGAGTTTTCACGAGTAATTTAGGATTTTTGCTCGAAGCATTCTGATTTTGGCTCGAAGCAAATAAGGATGGGCTCGAGTAAATGTTTTGCAGGTTTCAACTTGTAGTGTTTTGAAAATTTTAAATCTAAGTTTAATCTGAATTCAAATCCAAATCTGTATTCCAACTTTGAAATAAAAGAAAAGTTTTTAAATTTCAATTGTTTTAAACAACTTTGAATGTTAAAGTATATTTTAAATATGGTTTGAATTTAAAATGAATTTGGTTTTAAAATTCTTTTAAATTTATTTTATAAGACAAATATTTCTTTAACATGTAATTCAAAAGGTTTTTGAATTGTTTTTAAACTTTGTTAAAGTTAATTTGTATTCATTTTAAATCTTAAATTTAAAATGAATTTTGAAAGTAAATTTAAAAGTAAATTGTTTTTAAATGCTATTAATAATGATAATTTAACCATTTATAAGTATAAAGTTTTATCTTAAAGTTAATTAGGATTTAATGATTTGTGAATCATTAAATTATTAAGGTAATTAAAATGGATAATTAATTTAACTAATTAATGATTTGGGTTAATTAAATAAGTAATTAAAAGTTTAAATTAATTAATTAATTAAGGTTTAAGATTAATTAATTAGGGATAGTTAATTTGTAATTAAGGATTATTTATTAGATAAGATTAGAATATTGATTAATGATTAGAAATTAATCAATCAAGTAATTAAAAGATTAATTAAGTTATAGTAAAAACTTAATTAATTAAATAATTAGGATTGATTAATGGATTATTAAAGATTAATTAATTTGTAATTAATAATGATTAGTCTAAGTTTAATTACTTAAGGAAAGTAATTAAAGAATTGTTAATAGTTAATGAAAATCATTAACTTAAGGTTATTTAATAATTAATTAATGTGATTAATTTTAATAATTAATTAAATTAATTAATTAAACATAATCCTTTGTGAAAATGTTTAAGTATAATTACTTAATGGAAGTAATTATGGAATTAATTACTCAATATAATAATTGAGTTTAATGTGATTAGTTTGAGTTCGTTTATTAAGTTTAATTAATTTAAGATAATCACCGGATGATTTGATGAGTAATTAATTATTATAATTAATAAAGAATAATTACTTAGTGAAGTAATTAAAGGTAATTACAGGATGTAATTAATGGAAGATGATTTAATAATGGAAGTAATTTGGATTAAATTACTTTGTGTAATTAATCAAGGGATTAATTAAGATAATTAATTAAGGAGTAATTAATCTATTTAATGAGGTAATTAAGGGTTGTTAATTACGGGATGAGGTTAATCAAGAGTGATTAATAAATGTGGTTTAATTAAAGATTAATTACTAAATGTAATTAATTTGAATAGAGTAATTAATTAAAATGTAATTAGGGATCATTAATTGATATAATTAATGATGTAATTAAGAGTTGATTAGTTAAGAATAATTAATCAATAATAAGGATTATAGAGTAATTAATTAATGTAATTAATTAAGGAATAAAGTAATTAATTAATGAAGTAACTAAAGGATTAATTACTGTATTTGATTAAGAATAATTAATTTGTGAAATTAATTAAAGGATAATTACTTAAATGTAATTAAAAGATAATTAATCAGGCATGATTAATTAAGATGGAAATTAGTTGGTGATTAATTATTGATTTGGAATTAATTAATGGTTATGTAAGCAAGTTTTATAATGATGAAAGTAATTAATTTAATTTATTTTAAATTAATTAGAGATGGAAGTAATTACTTTAATTCATTTTAAATTAATTATAGTGTGATTATTAATCCTTGCTTATGAATGGATGGACGATATTGATTTCCTTGATTGGTTTGAGATCTCATATATGAGATAAGAAATGCTGTGTGATATGGATTTTTTGGTTGAAGTATGATGATAATATGAATTATCTATTTGTGATGATAATGTGGATCATCTGTTTTTGATGATAATGTTGATTATCTATTATGATATGTAAATTATCTATCTGTGTATATATAGATAATGGAATTGAATTGTATTGTTTTAACTTTAAAACAACTTGGACCTAAAAGATGGTGTTTTGGATTTCGATGAGATCAGGATCGGGTTTTCAAATTTGGATATCCGAAAACCACGTCGATCCAAATTAACGATAGGTCATGAATCTCAAGTGAAGATGAAGATTCAGAGTGCAAGGGTTATCTTCGTTAACTCTGAGAGTGATTCCAAAATGAGTGTAACGAGATAATGCCTTCGGTTTCATTCGAACCCGGAATGAACTTGTATGGATTGAATGCCTTCAGAACATCATCAAGTGGACGATGAGCATTCTAAGAGATGTGTTCTCTAAAGGTATTCGTAGCCTCAAGCCTCATCAACCGTGAATGGATAAAACAGCGGAGGTGCAGCAAGGTTAAGTGGGTAGCTTCTAAGTAGGACAAGATTTTCCCCGTCTAGAAGTCCCTTTTTATTCGGCTGTACGGGCAGTTGGAAAGCGTGCCAACTGCGGGGTTGTCTTGTTCGGAACTGTCCAGTAAGGGATGGCTTCGGCTTTGTGTTGCAGGGGACTGGGAGTAATCCTCGGTACGGTGATCTAGGCCCCGTACTATGACGGGCGGTACCGTGGTTGCCCTGCCATTGTATGGAATCCAAACTCCAATAAGTGCCGTACGTTTTAGTTGTGCCCAACTATGTTGGAACTTGAGATGTAAGCATTCCAGCTATTTCTATATTTTACTTGAAAACCCTAGACCCAATTATAATATCACCGGATTTCCTATCAAATGTTTTGGTTAGCGTAAGGTAAAAACTTACCCATGTTTATGTGCGAGGAGTCTTACATGATACCTTTTTCTTTCATAGGTTTTCAAAGTTAAGCAACTTTAACTTGTTACTCACACCAGACTCATGTCTGGCCCGGATTTTATTCTGTTTTCTTAAACTTTTGGGTACTCAAATTTTTACGAGTAGCCAAGGGATTCAGGTTTGCTTTGACGAATTATGGAGGAGCAATGGAGCAGGAGGCTTCAGCATTTGTAGATATATATAGTGTTCCGCTGTGTGATCTCTGAGTCAAATGTTTGTGTTGTATTGAGTTGTAATAACTAGACAGGTGTTTATAACTGTTTAGTATGTGATGTATAATCTGTGTAACTCTGATAATGGTTGTATATTATGTAATTTATTCGTTCCGTAGTTGAGGTTCTGATGTTGTTTCTTATTCTTCTCTATCTTTCTCTTTTCTATCCCTTTCTTTCTTATTAATGTTGCGTCATTCAATGGAGAGAATGGCGGGTCGTTACAATAGGTCTAAGTGTTATATTTTTATAAGTTTTGGTCAGTGCACATGGTTAGTATTGATATAAAGCAAGTTATATAGATTTTATTTTAATATTGATTTCTAAAGATATAACTTGTATATAAGTTACATATATATTTACATATTTGTCTATATAGCTATTCGTTTATATAAGTATTAATTTTAAACATATTATGCATGCACATTGATTTTAGTGTATGTTTTAAATTTGAAACAATGGATTTTGGAGATACCTATATATTTAATTTCATATATGTTTGAATTTGGAATATTATCTTTATATATAGTTATATATAGGTTCACTGATACCATTTACCTTCATCAATCCAGTTCTGATTCGATCTCGTCAATTCTTATTTATCAACTTTGTTCATCGATTTTTGCCAATCTTGCTTTGCTTTGGAATGCGTACCTCATTTCTTTGTTAAATCCATGTAGCCTCGAAAGGTGAGAAATAACTCACGATTAACGTTTTGATTTTTATTAAATTTGATTGTAATTGAAACAACAATTGAAATATGCTGTTGTTTGTTATTTACATTGCTATATGATATGCTATTATCTGTAACTGTTCACCTGTGGGATATGACACCATATCATGTTGTTTATATTTTATTTAATCACTAACGATATATGTATGTTGTTATATGTTATATTTTATCATATATGTTCTCACTCTGCAAGTTCCCTGTTAGTATAGAATTCCTTATGGGTTGAAATGATACATACCCGAACGATCTTGTAGAATAGGAGAAAATCATTATGGGTTGAAATGATAAACCCAAGCAATTTTCATTGAATTGAATTTGGGATTGCGGATTGAAAAAATATATACCCGAGGACAATTAATCCGCTTATTGAAATGATAAATATCTGTGTCACTAGGTGGGCGGTAGCAGCTGCTATGCGTTACCACTAGTCTGCGAGTGCAAATTGTTATCTATCCTGGCATTGCCTCAAGTGTCGTGTCACATGCCCTATCGCGCCTTCTACGAGTTTGTTTTGTAACATACCTATGGAGTGCCCTCTGATAGCCCTCCAATTTATGGAGGGAGTTACGATACTGTGTATACTATGGGAATACATAAAAATGTGTTAAGGGGGATAAGGGTAACGCCTTAACGCTATTTTAATAGTTTATTTACTTTAGGCATTATTTTAATAGCGTATATTACTACATAATAGATAGTTTCATGGATCCCTAGAGGGTGGTTATCCCAAATATCTTTTGAGTTACTTGTATTTCAGTTGATATTTCACTTGAGTTGGATTTATTGACATAAGAATGTTAATCCTGACTCGAGTGTTTTGTGTTTTGCATTACGCTCGGGTCAGACAAAGTGTCACAGCATTGAGACTCGCCTTTGGATTTGGAGCTTCACTTTGAGATCCATCTGTATCTATTTAGTTTTCAGCTATCCAGTTTTTTTGTTCGGACTTGTCATCTGCTTGCATTGGAGACTATATTGTATCTGAGATATTCTATTGTATGTTATTTCAAACTCTGATGTTTTATATAGTAGCTTCATGAAGTACTGTTTATTATATTCTGCTGCTTATTGTTATATTACTCTATGTCTATGATTCTGTGATTGATTTATTTAATGTATATGCTGAGTTTTGCCAAATATAAATTAACAATATGATATTTTTGAGCAATTTAAGTCCGATATGTGCCACCGGGATGTTACATTTGTGATGTGATCAGGATTTTATTTATTGTTGTTTGGATATATTTAAATCATCATTTCAGTTAATTTGAATTTATTTTGAATTAAATAGCCATTAATTTATTATTGAATTTAGATTGCAAGTTAAATAACTGTTATTGATAATTAGTTGTCTATTGATGTTCATTGATTGATGTGATGATGGTTGTGATGAATGATTGATTTTTGTTATTGGATGATTGGGTGTTATGTTTGATTTATATATTTTTATCACTCTGCAAATTCCCTTAGTTATTATTAGGAAAATTACTATGGGTTCAAATGATATATACCCAAACGATCTATAGATTAGGTAAAAATCGTAATGGGTTGAAATGATAGACTCAAGCGATTTTATGGATTTTAAATATTTTTGAGATTGCGGATAGAAATGATAAATATCCATATCACTTGACCCTAGGGTAGAGAATTATATACGAACACCGAATTGGTTAAATTAAATGATTTTTAAATCCATAAATTTTTGAATTTGGTTAAATCATATTTTGAAATAAAATTTGATGTATACCAATTGAATTATCATCGGAACTCAATTTTTAGGTTGAAATTGGAATTGGTTCAAAAGGGTTGTTTAAAGGAATTAAAAATTGAAATTGTAAAGTTGAATTTTGAAATATAAATGAAATTTTCGGAATTGAGTTATTGAAATTGTTTGAAATATAACTTGTAATATATATTGAATTTGGAGTAACTTAAATTGATATTTAAAATATGAGTTGAAAGCAATATAGAATTTAATAGTTTACTGAGAATTTGAATTTAAAGATTTGAAATTGGGTTTATTGATATGGAGATTGAAATGGTTTAGATATGTTGAGGTAAAATAAATAGTTTAAATTGATTTTTATTCCAAATTCATATTTTATTAAAAAAGTTTAAAATATATTATTTTAAAATTTCTAATTATTAATATTTTCTCATTATTAAACTATTTTAACCTATATTAAATCATTTTAAACCATTTAACTTACTTTAAAACTAATTAGCCCATTTTAACTTATTTTAAATCTAATTAATCTATTTTAAAGCTATTTCATCTATTTAATTTTATTTAATCTCTTTTAAATCTATTTAACTATCCTAAACCAATTTAACAGTATCTTTAATCTTTAATTAAACTATTTTAGAGTATTTTAACTATTTATAACTATCTAAACTATCTTTCTAAATTTCAAACTAAATAAAGTAGATGTGTGTATTTAAATCATCGATTTAAAGTGAATATGGTTAAATAATATTATAACCTAAGTTGGGATTAAATTACATATTTGATTTGAATATGAAGTTTTGAAATGAGGGTTTAACTATTTTGAAAATATGATTTTGGAAGTGAATAAAATTTCGAAAGTGATATGGTTTGAATTGAATATGATATTTTAATATCAATTATGAAATGGTTTGAAAATATAAAAGAACCATACGATATATAATAAGCGATTGGTTGTTAAGGAGACCAAGATCGGATATTGTCATACTCTCTGCCAATACCGAAAACCACTTTAACAACTGTGTACATGGTGGAGATTCCAAAAATGAAGTAGGATAGTTTGGCGAACGATTTCTGCATAAGGTATGACGTGATCTTGACTCCCGTGAGTCAGCATAGATGTGACCAAAACAGAAGCTATATCTGGGCCAAATGAGGTCATTCCTCCGATCGGACATGCTTCTTCGATACCATATTATGACATTTGTGATGATTTGATGGCCCCCCTTGATTTTGATTTTGGAGTGTGTTCTGAGGTGGGCGGTAGTAGTTGATATGCGTTACCACCAGCCCGGTTCTGCAATTGGTAAACCTACCTTGGCATTGCCTCGAGTGCCGTGTTCACATGCCTAGAGCGCATTCTACGAGTTTATTTTGTACCATACATATGGAGTGCCCTCTAGGCAAACCTCCAGTTTTGAGCATACTATACTGTATAGACCATGGGAATATATAAAATGTATTAAGGGGGATATGGGTAATGCCTTAACTCTATTTTAATACTTTTACTTTACCGTAGATATATTATAATAGTGTATTGTACTACATAGTAGATAGTTTAACAGATCCTTAGGAGATGTGAATTCCGAACATCTCTTAAGTAACTACACCCACTTAGACACTGGACAAGAGATGTCAAACCCCGTAAACATCTCTGATGCCGTCACACTCCTATTTACCGTTGATTTAACTTACATAAGGTCTTTTAGTTCTAACTCGAGTGTTTTATCTTTTCAATTCGATCGGGTCAGTGTGAGCTTTTCAGGGTTGAAGACCTCATTTCTGGAGGACGAAGACGAAGATTTGTATTGTTATTATTATATTTATCCCACTACATCTTGTTGTTCCACTGCATTTATTTATTTATTCCTGTTTATTTAACTCTTTTTTTTTGTGTTGTAAAGAATAAGCAAAGGTATATATAAAACGGCTTCATGAACTGTTGTTTGATTATTATATTTTGTCATTCCGCTGCAGATTCTGTATTTCTTTTCTTTTTTTCTCTGCTTTTCCTTATTTATCCCATAACAATCTGCCCTTTCGAATGGTTTGAGTTTGACGTATGTATCTGCTTAAAACGTCCAAAAAGGCAGGTCGTTACAGTTGGTATCAGAGCTTTGATTTAGCGATAACCTTAGCTTTGTGAGGTCTGATTCATATAGAATAGGGTAGTAATACCCTAGAATGATTCGCTGAGTATGTGTGTGTGTCTCTATGTGTGTGTGTGTATGAGAGAGCATATTTGTTGGTGTTATAAAAAGTTTTTGTATTGTGTTAATTTGTCCCGTTTTGTATTTATAAATTCTGATTGGTGCATAGGACGCTATAACATATATAAGGATCTCTAAACCTTAATAGGGCGGACCGCCACAATATTTGTTTTGAAACGTAGGTAAATGAAATAATTTTGCCCATTGTATATTTTTGTATATAAAATAATAATTTTATAAATGATATAGTTTGTTGTAATATATTTGTTTGTTAGGTAGTGAAATTTTATAAATATTGACTGGAAATAGGATTTACAAATAAAGTAAATATAAAATAGAATTTTAGAACTTAAGTTTCGAGATTTTTGGAAATTTCTTTCAAAATATTTTGGAACATAATTAGATATTATTTGAAAGTATTTCGTGATATAAATATTTCAATATAATTTGAAAGAAATATTTTAAAGGAATTTTGGAAAGAAATAAGTTATGTACTCCCCTCTCTGTCGTTGGAAATAATTTCGGTGATGAGTGCACGCATCATCGACATTCACTTTCGAGTTTCAAAGTGGGAATGCCATTGTAGTAGTTTTATTGCAGATTTATTTTGATAAACAAATATAAATTTTAAAGTTAAATATGATTGGATATGGAATTTATGAGTATATATGTGTGTGTGTGTGTTAAATGATTTGAAATGGAACCCGACATTTAGTTCTTAAATTTCTATGAATTAGAGATTTCAATTATTGTAATGGAATAAAATTTTAGCCATTTAATAATTGGAGCTTCTAAAATTGAAAGTAAGAAATTTAATGTTAAGTTATAAATTAAATATACAAGAAATTTGAAATTTGTAACCTGTGAATAAGAAGGATGTGAAAATGAGAAATAATAACTATTGAGCATTTTGCAAATTTAAAGTTTATAAGATAAACTTGTGTAAGATTCAATTGTATTCTTAAGACAATATATATATAATTTACCAAATATTAAAAGTTGAAATATTTAATAAGAATATGTAATGGAATTTCTTTTATAAATAAGAATTTTGACATTATAATGGTTATAAACTTAAGTTATAATTGAAATGCTACTGATAAAATGTAATAGAAAAGTGAGTACCTTAAGTAAAAGATTATAAACTTATGTTAATGTTTGAAGCTACTGATAATTAAAGTGAATAATTAAAATGAATACTATATTCAAATTTTATGGCTATAACTTCAGAAAAGTTGAAATGATCCAGGAAATGGATTTAATAGTAGTGACACTATATAATGAAATGAATGTAAATTAAAAAGTAAAGAAACTTAAGTATGAACTTATACACTAATGGATATTAAGGTTTAAAGGAAATCAAGTATGTGAATTAATAAATGTAAACTAAACTGAAATAAAATGTATGTAAAACTTAAATAACGAATTCATTGACTATTATAAAGAATTGAATGGAAATGACTTATGTAATGAAATGAATATAAAATAATGAAATGAAATGACATTATATGAATAAATGAAAAATGAATAAATGGAAGGAAAAAAAAGGAAGAACATATGTAAGCAAATGAATGTAGATTAATGAAAATTGGTAATGTATGAATAAATGAAAAATGAATTTTGTAAGGAATAAATGAAAACAAATGTTAATAAGCACTGAATGAATAGATGTGAATTTATTTACAAAGAAACCTATATAGTACTTTAAGAATTGATTTACATATGTTTAAAATAATTGTGTATGAGTAACATATGTAATGAAATGAAAATAACACATGTGAATAAATGTATGTAAATAAATGGAATTAAGTGTTGAATGAATAAATGGGAATAAAATTTTGTAAGAAATGAATGTAATTTTTTTTTAAAGGAAGTAATCATTGAATGAGAAAAAAATGAAAAAAAAATCTTATGAAAAGAAATTGATAAGAATAAACTTAAATAGTGTTTGGAATTTGGTGTTTGTTCTGGTTTATGGGTGTCGGGTAAAGATATATCTAATTGTATAGGGTGTATGAATAATTTATTGAGTTTTATCTAAGACTGTTGAGTAGAAGACATACTTAGTAGTTTATTTGTCATTCTATACGATTAAAGTTTCTAAACCCAAACAAACCATATGTTTTGCTTGATATGGATGAATGGTTGATCTCTTTGATTTCATGTGATGATTGTATGTTTGTTTGCAAGTGATTGTTGTTATGTTGCATTAATTTGTTTTGTTATTAGTTGATACAACTCAAAATATTTCTCTTCTATATAATTATTAACTCTTTTGGATTATATAAGTGAAATACAGGTTATGGAAGCAATTGCTATTGTTTTTGGTTTCATAAAATAAGCGTTATTTGCCCGACAAATAGGTACGTTCTCGGATTACGGTTTTCTAGCGATATTATATTGTGCTCTCGTGGTTTGGGATATATTATTTTGAAAAATATGGTATGTTATTATTGATATTATTATTTCTTCCAGACCTCTCGGTACAAAGGAGACTCTGCTGAAATTTTTCATGAATTTTGAACTTAGAAAATTTTGTGAAATGTTTCCAAACTTTATAAATTTGAGTATAAAAGGATTTAATTGTTTATAAATTGATATACTTTATTTAAATTATTTAATTTTGTAAATTAATTATTTATAAATTTAATATTTTGAATAAGATATATTGATTACTTGATTCCTTCTTTTCTCTTCTTTTTCCTTTTCGACGGCAAAATGTTTTGAGTGAGGGAGAGTGTAACGACCTGTAATTTTCAATAATTAAAAATAGTCAATTTAATAAGATTCTATGATGCAATATTGAAAGAAATAAAAAAATTAATTTAATAATGAAATTATAACTGTAATGAAACGTAACAATGTTAATTGAAGTTAATCACTAAAAATTTGAATGAAATTCCAATTAATCGTAGTGATTTAGATGTTATACTTAGTTATAAATTTAATATAAGGAAACAAATTTAGATATTAAACTAATTAATGAAATAATATATAATTAATGGTAATTGAATAAAATCAGTGGTAGGTAAGTAATTATAACAATTGTGGTGGATAATAAACTTAAAAAATGTGACTAAAAGTAATAGTGACAATTATTATCTGTTACCTACTAATTAAGCGTGCTAAATTTAAATTTGAAATCAATTGCAATTAATTCATTTAATTGGTGCAGTTAATGTAGATTAAATAGATAATGGTCGAATAGTAATTCAATAAGATGTAACCAATGTAAATTTTATGCATAATATGACAATTGATTAAATAAAAAGAATTGCAATCAAGTTTGCTCAAATCTATTGAAATTCAAATTATAATAAGTGGATTTATTATAATTAAATATAATTAAAGATTATGTTAATGAAGAGTAAGATGAATGGGAAATATATTAATGTAATAAAAAAAATATAACAATGTTAACTATGTATGTAGAGAAATAATTGATTGAATTAAAACATCAAAACCAAATTAAATAAATTTATTGAAATTAAATTATGTTTATTGGATTTAATTACAGTTGAAATTGAACACTGTAATTTATGAAATATTAAACACTGAATTTGATATGTAAATTTCTTTAAGTTGTTATAAATGTCTGAGTAATCAACGAGGATGAAAATTTGTTAATTATTAAATTCGAATTGAAAAGCGATTTAATTGATTTAATATTAATTTACTTAATTAACATGAAAATAGCCATTTTGGCCACCTACTCGGATTTCGACGAAACTAGTTTCATCGAATCCGTAACGATGAATTATCGTAGGGTTTCAATTTTCATAGCGATCGGACTTGTCGTTTGATCGTACGGGCTCGAAACGCCTAGAAATCAATTTAATTAAAATCAGTTGAAATCAATTTGAAATAAGCTGATTTTAACATAACTTCTTCATACGATGGAATTAGGACTTGAAACTTGTTCCAAAGAATTTAAAATTATTTAAAATATCTATTTTGATATATGGGATGACCCATTTTCGTTCTGGAGACAGAACGGGCTTTTCGGATCGTGTATCGTTCAACTTCCAAATCAAATCTGATCCATTCATTTCTATTTCTGATTTTCCTATAAATTGTCTGTTATAAACCCTAGCTACTTCTTACTTTCATTTGTATGTATGTACATTTCCTTCTTAGCTCCTCATTCCAATGGCAGGCAAACCAAAAACCAAATTCCCAATTCAATTGCAAATCAAAATCAAATCAAGAAATCAGACACCTCCAAAATATATCGAACCATATATCAATTTGAAGTTCCCGACGAGCATAATTCCTTGGCGTGATTCGTTTTTTGATTGGAGTCATTGTTTGTCCTGGAAGTCGCGGTTTATTTTCGGTCGTTCGTTCTAGGGTTCGCAAATCAACGGTAGATTTGCAACCATACGATAGTCGGAAAGCACCGCATCGGAGAGGGCGTTGAGGGGAGGAGATCTATAAGGCTACTTGGGTCTGGAGGTGTGTGATTTCCCCGTGATTGGTAGTTGAACGCGGCGATGGCCGTTGGTGGTTAGGGCGTTCGAGTGGGGCCGTGTTCTGCGAGATGGGTCGGCTTGGGATGGGCGTCACATGGGGGTTGGCCGATCTTGGTTCTGGCGTGCGTGGCGGCGGCTAGAATTGGGTGAAGGTTGGCAGCTTCGTGGATCTCGCATACGCGAGGTGGTAGGGTTTCCTGAGGGAGGACGCGAGCTAGTAGGTGACATGGTAAATGTTAGTATGTTTTTTTTAATTTCAAATCTCAAATCTTCTAAAATGCATAACTTTCACATACGAGGTCCAATTCACATGCAGTTTGTTCCGCTAGGATCGTATCAAAATTTCAAACATTTAAACATTGGTTTGGAAGAATTATGAGACTGATTGAATTTTGTCCTTTAATTAAATTTTAATCCGATTTAAAATCGAAGGTGAGTGTTTTGACCCACTCATAACTTCTAAAATTTCTTATGTTAGTTAAATTAAATTTGTGATATGATTAGAAATTTATTTATTGTTGTTGGATATATTTAAATCGTCATTTTAGTTAATCTGAAATTATTTTGAATTAAATGTCCATTTAATTTATTATTGAATTTGAATTGCAATTTAAATAACTGTTATTGATAATTAATTATCTATTGATGTTTATTGATTGATGTGGATGATGATTGTGATGAATGCTTGATTTTTGTTATTGGATGATAGGGTGTTATGTTTGATTTATATATTGTTATCACTCTACAAGTTCCCTTAGTTATTATTAGAAAAATCACTATGGGTTGAAATAATATATACCCGAACGATCTCTAGATTAGGGAAAAATAGTTATAGGTTGAAATGATAGACTCAAGTGATTTTATGGATTATATATATTTTCGGGATTGCGGAATGAAAATGATATATATCCATAAATATAAAATAACTACGGATTGAAATGATAAATATCCATATCACTTGACCCTAGGTAGAGAATTATATCAATATCTATTATTGGCTAGAGATTTCAATGTTATACGGGTGATCTGGGTTATGTCTCTGCTTAAAACTGAAAATTCAAGTATCATGGTTAATGTTATATTAGGTAATAAAATACAATCGAAACGTGGTCTTAAGCAAGATGATCTTTTATCACCTTTATTAGTTAACTTAGCCGCTGATGTCACCGCTAAGATTATTAAACTAACCACTAAGAATGAGATTTTAGATAAGGTTGGAAATGAGACTGTGAGTAGTGCTCTTTCCATTTTTTAGTTTGCTGATGATATCATGCTTTTTACCTCTCATTTATCTATACAAGTTATAGCGCTCAAGTTTATACTATATAGTTTTGAATTGCTATCCGAATTAGAGATTAATTTTGGTAAGAGTTCTCTACTAGTATTGAATGATATAGATAAGATGGAGAATGAAGTTACTTGTGCATTAAACTATAAAATTATGAAATTTCCCGTGGACTACTTGGGTTTTTCATTAAGGCTGTCTAAACTCAAACATGATAAATGGTTAATAATAATATATTAAATTAATAAAAAATTATCTGATTCGAATAGTAAATTTTATTGAGAGCGGGTAAGATAGTCCTTATAAACTCTATTTTGTCAGCATTACCTATATATTAATCATTTTATCGTTTTCTGTAATGGGTTATTGGTAAGATAGATAAAATAGGGAGAGATTTTTTTTATGGAGTGGTGATAATCTTAATAATAGTTCAAAGTGCTTGGTTAAATGGTACGTAAATCCAAAGAGGAGGAAGGACTAGGTATTTTAAATTAAAATAATTTAGATGCATCTTCATTAGAAATATGGATATGGAAATTTAATGATAATAATGAAAATTTAATTTGGAAAGAAATAATATCTAGTTAATGGTATTGTGGCACGTTTAATTTACATCATATTTCTACTACTAATAATAATAATTTTTCACATTTTTGAAAATCGATAATGAAATGTTATGATATATATAAATTAAGACATAAAAGTGTGGTACATTCAGGGAATAACACCTCATTTTGGCATGATGGTTAGAAATAAGTTATTCCACTTAAACTATAATTTAAAGAACTTTATAAATTTATAATTTTAAAAATGTGCCGATTTCAGAAATATAATGACTGCATTTGAATTTTCCATGGGAATTTAGTTTTAATCTTACTTTAATTAAGAATACATTTGTTAAGTTTGCTTTACTTTGCTCTAAACTAGAATTACATAACATTGATAATGAGAATGACATTAAATATTGTGTTGAGATAATACTAAAGTTTATATAACGTGCTTTTTTTTTATAAATTTCTTAATTTTTTAGGTACTAAATTGAATATCTTTAGATTTATCTGGAAAGAAACTCTCCTCATAAAGCTAAAGTACAAATATAGATATTATTGAACTTTTAGAAAAGAAAAATATAGTTGCTAATAAAAATTGGTTTTCTACAATATGGAAATGGAAACTATTTCACATTTACATTTTGAGTGTCCTATCACCAATTATATTCTTATAAATTATCTTAATATTTTTAACTTTAAGATAACTAATAATGATGTTAATTGCCATTTTTTTAATAGGCTTTGGTTTTATTATTCTGGATTTAATAGATCAGTGATTGACACTAACTTTATTATTATAAGTTGGTATATATGGTTTGAAAAAATCAAAGAGTTTTTAGTGATAAAACACTTCAATGGATATTTTAATATATGTACCTACTCTATTTTCTTTAATTGGATTTTTAACCCTAGTCATAACAAAGATAACAATATTGATTTTAAATATTATATTAAAAAGGTAAAATCACGTATTAATTTAATTAAGGAAAATGTAATAACTAAAAGTAGATATAATTATGGTTCTTTAAATATCCTTTTGATTGATATGTGTGCTAATAAAATTGATGTCATATTACATATAAGAAGTTAGTTGGATTTTTAAAATATCGTGTTTTAGAAGTTTAGTATTCATTTCATAATCTTGCATGTCACATATCACTATATTATGTCTTAGATTTACTCTTTCATCTCATGTAACCAATTCGTGTTGTATTGTCTACTGGTTATAACCTAGCTTACTCAGATTATTGCTTGTTTTTTATTAGGTTATTATACTTATGCATATATACATCATACGTACATACATACATATATGTTTTGATTTTACACTTTTTATAGAGCCTTTTTGCAGTTTTAGACATGCTCGTGATTAGGATGGATTCAGCTGATTCGAGGACTGGTTACTTAGCATTTTCATTGGGCAATAATGTTTTTATTATTTTATTTCATTATAGACTTTACTTTTCTAGGAGCGGGGTTTCTTTTATTTTATTCTATATTGTACGAGGTGTGTATCACTACCTGTCAAGCATGTTGCAAGTAACATTTTTTTTAATGTAGAATAAAATTACATGACTGCTCTCCTGATCTAGTAGAGGATCGCTTGTTTTTTCTAAAAATAATACACACACTTATATATATGTATATGTATGTATATATGTATATGTCTGTAAACATTTATGTATATGTGTATAAATCAATATGGGCCATACATCTTTATATAATTTATAGTATGTCGCATCATATTTATCTTTTTTACTTATATAATGAAACAAACACATCCATATGTTGTTTACTCTTTTGTGTAGTTTAAACTCTTTACAATGTCCACACTATACATATTGACTTTGAACATATGATGTTCCAGTATCAAATTTAAAACAGAACAAATAAACTAAACTTAAACATTAAAATTTTAGTTTAAAATAATCAAAATAAAATTAAATTTAAATCATAAACATAAAACTCTCCTTACATCAAAAAACATTAAATATGACACGATGTTACAAAATTATTCATGATAAGACAAAATAAAGGTCAAATGTAATAATTAATAATTTTTTTTTTTATAAATTTACCTCTTTTGCTCAGCTACCAGCGCACCTGATCCAGCAGGTAAGACTCCATGATGATTCCTTATTGCAACAAATAGTGAGTTTCCTTTCTTGTTGTTGTAAGTCGTGCTTCATAGGCATGTTGGTGAATAGCATCTTTGATCGTGCTTTAGCATCGATGTCCTATGATGCATCTATGCATGTTTGTGATATTGCAGGAGTCTTTGTACTACTTTGGTACTACATGGTCACTTTATCATCTCTTATGTGATATTTGAAGAAGCTTTGTTTCTTGTTTGGTGAAGTATTATGTTACTTAGTAACTCTGCATATTTGTTGTAAATGTATCTCCTTTTGAAATTATGGGTTGCTAACCATAGAAAGTTATTGAAGTGGAAAGCCTCACACCTATATCAATTCTTGATTTATTAAAAGTGGATGGACCGTCAATAAAAATCACTTGCCTTGAAAACAATGTAGGCTGTAATATATTATAATGGTCCGTATTTTTACCATTTAATAATATTTAATTTTATATGATTATGGAATAAAGATGGTTGAAAATAAAAATTTGTGTTTCGTTTGGTTTTTATTAAATATATACTTGAATGAAATTTTGGAAGCAACCAATTTCAAAGACTAAGGAAGTAACATGGATTGGAATGCAATTCAATGTATTCATATGTATGTAAGATAACAGGAATTGAATAATGAATATTGAATTATTTGGTTGGAAATAAAATATTTGATTTTATAACTAAAATTCGTTTGAAATCTAATATTGGAATTCATCGTAATTGAATTATTCAAGGGCATTGATTTATGAAGTATAATCTTTGTATTTAGTGTAAGAACTTTTGTTGTTCTTGATTTGAACGAACATTTTATTTTAAAGTGAATTTGTTTACGAATTTAAATATAAGAGCATTGGTTGTATAAATTTTGAAAAACATTTTTATTTACAAAATGTTTAAGATAAAATTTGAATTTGAAATATCTAGTTGATTTTAAATATTGAAAAGTTAATTTCATAAGTTAAATAACTTATATTTCAAATATAATGACTTATTTGATGATTAAATTTAATTTTTGAAATTGTTTAAATAACTGAATCTTGAATTTAATATGAATGAAAATGATTTCAAAAGTTGATTTAAATTTATTTAAGTAAGAATGAAAATTGTTAACTTTTAAATTTGAATTTAAAAGTGATTAAATTTATTTTGGAAATTTCTCATTTTAATTAACGTGTAAAAATAGTCTTTTTTGGCACTGTCTCGGATTTCGACGAAATAAGTTTCATTGGATCCATAACAATGAATTATTATAGAATTTTACGTTCGTAGCGCTCAGACTTATTGTTTGGTCGTGCGAGCTTGAAACACATAGAAGAAAATTAAAGAAATTTGATTAAAATAATTTGATTTGAAAAGTTATCTTCTGAATATGATGAAATTAGCTCCAGGTATATGTTCCATTGTGTTCGGAATATGAGTATAACATATAGAACGCTTGTTGGAACGCCTCGTTCGGAGTTCGAAAATATAACGAATAAATAGTAGTTTAAAAAAATTCCTATGTAAGGACCTAGGCATTCTCATTTTTGCAAACCTTAATTGACTAAACCTAGCTGCCTTTTTCAGTTCTCTTCATCCAACGGCCCATATCAACCACAACGATCGAGGCTGAGTTAGGGGAAAGGATCAAAAAGAAAGTTGTGCGTGGTGGCGAGAGCAGTTCATCGCTGGTGATGGATTGGTGATCGAAGGAGCGAGGCGGCGACAAACTTTGTTCGACGGCATGCGATTTTTGCATTTTTTCTCGAGCCACGGTGGTTTTCGGAGGACGAGGTGGGTGGAGATAGACCCATCTTAGCTAGAGGAGGCTGTGGCAAGAAGGCGGCGGCTGGAGTTGGCCTTGGTTGATGGCATCGTGGGTTTGGAATTGGCGGCCTAGGTTGGATTGAACAAAATCGTGATTTTGATGAAGGAATCGTGTAGCCTGATGATGATTAGGGTGTGGTAATAGGTAATTAGGATAAGTTGTAATTTAATTAAGTTAATTTTATTATCTAAAATCAAATGCATATAAATGTGATAACTTTTTCATACGAGAGGGGATTCGAGCGAAACAAGTCTTTTGGGTACATATCGACATCGACTATGACATGGAGTTGGATTGAAATTTATTTGACTCTGGAATATTTTCAGTTTCAAATAAAGGTGGGTGGTTAAACTCATTCACGAAGTACTAAATTTTCTACTGTTAGTTAGACAAATTAACGAAGTGAAATTTTATATTGATTGCTATTTGAAAATTTAATTGATTAAATTTGAACTAATTGAATTTACACCGAGATTTGAATTTTACCGTTAAATTGATAGTTTAACTTGATAGTTAAATTAGATTGTAAATTTGGCAGCTAGAATTTGGTAGCTAAAAATGTGACATTTAAATCTGATGGTTAAATTGAAACTTAACTGATATTCAAATTGATGTTGATAATTGAAATTTCATATCACTTTTAAACACCCGACATTGATAGTTATTGATTGTTGTAAAATGGATGAATTTGTTGTTTTGGATGTTGGTCAATATTGCAATGGATAATGCTTGTGATTGGTTGTTATGCTGTTTAGTAATTTCAATATATCTATATTATCATCCAGTTATTATCACTATTGATATGATTGATCATTTGTACATTGAATTTGGATATGGAACTTTGAACATCCTATTTGATATGTGAATTATAGGATGAATTGTTGGCTGCTTTCACAGAAATGTGATTGTTGTGATTTTATCGTTATTTGGCGGAATTGGAGATTTTGACAAAATGAATTTTAACTCTGAAAAGTTTTGAAATTTAACTTTGGAAATTTATATATTATAAAGAAGTAATTTTATAAATTGGGTTAAATCAATTTTTTTGAAAGTAAATTTGAAATCCATTTATAAACTTTAAATTTATAGATTTTATAATAATATATATGTATTTCTAAAATGGGTAAAGGGCATGTAATATTTCTATAACTTTATATAGTAAAAGAAAGTATTTTGTAAAGAAATCTAGGACTTGGAAATTTAACAAATTGATGGTTTTGGTATTTTTATACTAAAAATGGAATTGTTGACACTTTGGAAATTGTAAACTAACGTGAAACCTTCTGAAACTGAAATCAGCTATTTAAGTATTGATTGATAAAAACCTTGTATGTGTTTCAGCGATTTAAATAAAATCCGATTTAAACATTGAAGTTGTTTAAACTATGAAGTTTATTAAGTTGATTTGAAGTTGATAAATAACTGAAACCACTGCAAAGAAGTTTTGAAACCGTGAAACTTTTCATATGAAATTTTGAAATAAAAGAATGAAGTTATCTACAACTATATTTCACCTAATTTCAATTTGACTTACATGATGATATTTAGTCCCGACTCGAGTGTTTTGTCTTTTCATTACGCTCGGGTCAGACCGAGTTTTGCAGTTGTCGAATACAGTTATTCTGGAGGACGAAGATGAAGATTTAGTATATCATATCCTCTCGTATTTATTTTGCTGCACTGTTTCATTCTGGCTATTAAAATTGTATGACTCTTATTTATGTTGTAAATTGAATTGTGTATATATTGTTAAACAGCTTCATGAACTGTTTATGTGATAATTGTATTTTTATCATTCCGCTGCGAGATTTTGTTGTGGTTTTCTCCTTTCCTTTTCATTTCTTTAAAATGAACTCATTGATAATCTATCTTTTAAACGGTTTGAGTTGAACATGTGGTTTATTGTCCACTTGAACTGTCCAAAAAGATGGATCGTCACAGTTGGTATCAGGGCCAGGTTTAGCGTATACCTAAACATGTAGGATAAGCTCATTGAGTGTATATACGTATATGAGAGAGCGTATTTGTTAGTGACATATAAATATTTTGAAATTAATAAATGTAATGATTTCAACCTGGATTATATTTGGAATATAAAAGAATGAATTCTATAAACCGATAAAATCATTCATGACCGTTTGATGATGGTTGGATGTAACCTCTTTGCTGGTTGATTGATCGATTGTTATGGTTGTGCATATTATCATCTACTATTTAGTTGTGCTCGGCAGTTTATGAGCATTTTACTTTTATTGTTGACTTTCGAATAGTGCATAACCAATTGTAAGTAATTTAACTTCTTATGCATGGAAAGGGAAGAAATTGTAATCTTATGTGCAACGAAACAGATTTTCGACCCTTGAAAATCGACGCTATTACATTCTCGATATTCATATGCCACAAATCCAAGTGCTGGAAACCTGATCATTAAAGGTAAGAAAGAAAATAAAGACAGAACAGAATCTCACATGAATGAAATAACATATATTATTTCAACATTAAAGGTAGTAAACCCACTTTACCACTTAAAAACCTCACTCTCGTTTTGCTTGTGCGAGGATTGCAATCCTCGAGCAAAATATTGTTATGTCTAAATGCTTGTATGACTCAGTGATTCTCCATCAAATCAAAAAAATCAAGGAACCAATAAAAATAGGCAACCAAATGGTTCAAAACAATTCTTTTTGCTAGAACATTGCCATAATATACAAAAAGTTGGGTGTAAATAACACAAAATCAATCGCAATATGTGCAGTACATTCATATGAAGATCAAGACATCAAACTAGCAATCAAAACGCATATACATGTGTAAAGTAAATAACTAACGTATGAACATATATGGTACAGGCTAAAAAGTATAGCAGAAAAGATGAAACAAAAACATCTTCAGGAAGGAGTGCCTTTTATGACAACAACCGGGCAGCTAACATGATTGATGCAGTAGTTGCTTACGCTTCCCAAGAACATCCTGCATAATAATTAATAAAATATACTCAAACAGGCAAAATCAGATTTACATTCTAATCATGGTTGACCAATAAAAGCGTCCATGTGGTTATGTACTTGAACGGTGTAGGATTCTCGTATATTGTGATCCAAATTTACCAGCCTTGGTTTCAAACAATAGATATGTGCTTTGATGCACCAGCGAACATTGAACTTCTTATTAATTGACAAGACTTCTATCATTATCATAAGAGTCTTGTCGATTATACCGTTGGCATTGAGTTTAAATCCTCAGTCCTCATGTTCTCTATGATGATATGCCCACTTAATTTCAACCATTAATTCATAATTCATCCAGTTTTCATGTGATGCAGTGGATCCTCGTGTACTAATTAAATCATGATGATGGATGATAAATGGATGAGATTAAAAGAGACATGATAAAATAGAAAATGAGGATATGAGATTTCATTTGCTTTACATCTATGATAATTTGCATCCTTCATGTTCACACATATTTTTATGCATTCTTGTGTTATATAATGCCCTCCATATAAACTAGCAGAACAGGAGCATATATAAGAATGAAGCACTGGAATATATGATAGCCATTTCTACCCATTTTTTGACAAACCACAAGTTCCACTATTATCCAAATTAGAACTGTTTTGAATCAGAGTTTAACCAACTTTAAGTTAGAAGAATTTCTAAATAGATATAAATGGCATAAATGCTGAATAATATAAGCCCCATCAGTGAAGGCTATAATTATTAATCTCACAAGTCTTCTCAGCAAGAATACTAAATTGAAGGAATACAGTAGAAAAGTTTTCCATAAGCAAAGTGTATAGCTACAATCTTCTCAGAGAAGATGTCTCTTTTTTTCTCAACTCTCTACCATTTCTCATACCGAAGCATATATTTAATTCTTCATGGTTTAAATACAGGTATTTTTACTTGTAAATGTGAAAATGTAATTGTTTTTTTTTAAATAAAAAAATAGTAATTTTATTTATTTTTTGCTCTTATAAGTTATAACATGAGCTACAATTTTGAGAACATAACAGATTTTGCAAACTAGCAAGTTTTTGATGGTACTAGAAATCAAACGAATGACCTATAGAGTGACAACTAAATGTCTTAGCCGAATGAGCTATTGATGTTGGTCATAAATGTGAAACTAAATGCATGCAAATACTAAAACCAAAATATTTCATGGTTAATAAACTTTAAAGTTAGCTCTCAAAAAGAATGGCCAAGTGATGACACATAGGGCTAAGAGGTCGGAATTTGATCTGGGACGGTGACATGAATCCCTTTCATGTATCCGACTGTGTGTTAAGGTCATGACTACTAATTCTCATAGTGAAGTTAAATCAAAACTAATTCATATTTTCAAGTTCCATAGCTTTCTTAACATATCCATTATTTCGAACATTGTCCACTATTTTTACCCATTCATTATGGCTATCCACTAATTCTGCAATTAAAATTTTAAATTATTTTTTCCTCCAGTTAAATACTTATCATGATATGTTTTCACTGTTAAACAAACTTAGTTTGCTAAGTTTGCAAGTCATAATAAAGAAAAATACCTCTTGATTGGCCCGTAAGCACGGCAACCCATCACTAACAAATCTGCTTTCAAATTTGTCGCCACCTCACATATAGTTTCTTTCGGATCTCCGACCACCACTTGCGTTGTCACCTTAACCTTCAAAAAAAAAAAAAATCCACACAACATATTTTAAACCAGTATGTCAAATTAACACAAAAATTATGCTAAGAGGACACAAGGCAAGTTATCTCCAAATTGAGTAAAAACTAGGCTCACATTCTTCTCTTCACATATCTGTAATGCATGCCTAATAATTGCCTCACTTATCTTCTTCTGATGTGCCTCGATTGCTTCTGTAAATGCAGGCACCTCAATGTCGCCTTTAAAAAGACAAAACAAATGCATCAAAATCATAATTTTTCTCATATAACAAGACAAACATACTGTAATATCATATTTGACAGCAAAAATATAGATTTACACTTCCACCCCTGGAAACCATAAGTACACCACCTGTTACCTAGCAAAGAACTTATCTATATATTATAATGTAATATCAGATTATCTATTTTAGAAATAAACTTTTAGGAACTGCTTTTTATAGCTCTTCAAACACAGAAATTTAATTGTTTTTCCTTTCATGTACCACTCACACTTATGTGAAAAACGTTTTCAGAGTTGCATCACTTCAAATCCATATGGGACCTTCACGGTTGATAGTACAATACTTCAAATAGAAAGTGGTTTAAAGCTTCTAAACTTTTTGCCCTAAACTCGTGGAGGGAGGCTTCTAATTCACTTCTTCTCCCCTAAGATAGCAAGTACAATGCCAAAAAATTTCAGTGAACTTATGAAGGGTATCAAGTTCACATTTTACACACGCGCGCGTGTGTGTAAAATATATATAGATGACATAAGTGGTGACACAAAGGCATGTCAATCATAGATCACTCCTAGAATGAGATCCGACAACCAACACCTATTGTATCCTTATTTTGTGTTCCAATAGCCGCCCCGTGTGTGTGATAGAAATATATTTATGTCAAGCATAAAGGATTGTCCAGCGGATCATTATCATTTAACAAATTATGATGACAGCAGACATTATGCTTACTACATGCCTCTGCAAAATGTTGATTCACTCATTGATTCAAAGAAATGAACTCGTATAAGATTACGAATTGCAATTATCTAAGCAAAAGGAGCATCAAGGTAAAAAAAAATACTGAAACCAATTGCTAAAAGAAAATCTTTTAGTCTTTGTGTATTCCTTTTCTCGCAATGTATGAAATATTGTCAAAAAAGAGAGGAGATAAGAGGGGAAAAAAATAATGGGGAATAGCAATCTTGCAAATTTGTGACATCCTAAAAAATTTTCTTTGTTTAACATCCAAACAAAATTAATGCCTCACATTACCAATAAAATCGGAGCATGGCATATAGATACCAACTTTATTTTGAAGAAAATTGCAACTTATGGCATACAAACACCAGCCTTTTCATCAAACTGCAACAAAACATTGAGAAGCAAAACTCACATATAATTTGTTGGATCAACTATAGTGGTTGTCGGTCGGTGTTGATTATCACACATCAATACGATAAGACATATAAAACAAGTTTTAAAACAAATTGTTAATGTTGGAGAATTCATCGATCAATCGTTTATAGGGTAAATTACAGATTGACCTATTATAAGTATCCATTCAAGTATTTGTATGTAAAATAACCGATGATAAAGGCAATGTGAATTCGACTTTGATACTTTCAATCCAAAGAGAAAAAACTTGCACGCCCAATATACGCAATTTGTTCGACGCTACGGGTAAATAATTGTGATTTTAAATAAGTCTGAAGAATTTTCTACTTTTGGATAAATTTTCAAAAATGTGTAACGATTTCTTAAAAAATCTACTTGTGAATAAATTGAAATCTAAAAGAACTTTTTTTCCCTTGAGAAAGATACAGAAGTTATAAAAACCAATTGAAATTTGGATTAAAAGAGATTAGTTTTTTAAAATTTTAAAATTTTAAAACTAGAATTATTAATTTAAAATAAAATTAATTATTATTTAACTAAAATTAGTTGTGTAAACGTACCAATTCCAAGTTAATAAATTATCAATCAATAATATTAGTTTGAAACTAAGTTAATTAATTATCAAATTTTGATTAAATGGGTGAAAATCTGTTGGAAAATTTCAATATGTGGGTCACATATGTAAAATAAATGTGTCGTGCTATTTTGGTGTAAAGCCTAATTAAAATGATCAATTATGAATTAAAATTAAAAGGCTTACAGGTATAATTGTCATCGTATTAGTGTGTAGACACTGGGGTAATTCTATTTTGTTGAAGGGCCAGATTAGGAAATATCATCATTATAAATAAGGGGTTATAATCCCCAAATTATATAAGCTCCAGTTATTCTTTTAATCTCTTCCATGAAATTATTGATATAGGGTTTATTTCTCTTATCTTTTAGATCTATCTCTTTCTCTTAATCAGTTTATAAAAACATCAACTATGAATTCAAATCTAATATAAGGTCTAGAGTTTGTGTCAACATGGGAAACGAAACCAAATTTACTTTTCCAACAACAACTACATGTATGGCTTCCGCTAACCCGTTTAGTTTCGTCTACTTCTTTTCAATTAAATCAATATGGGTCATCTATTCAGATATAGGGTTTCATGATTAATCAGTCTTAAAGTATATTGAAATCCTAACAAGTGGTATCAGAGCCACCTATCTTTGATTTCATTGGGAATTTTTCTTTAAAAAATTATGAGTAAATTTTGAATTGACCTTTTTTTAGAAGTCCTGTAATAATCTTACTTAAGTTTCAAATCTGCTTGATCTAAGCATCAAGGACTTTTTGATGATGACTTTGTATTTAGTTTAGTATCAATTTTTTTGTAAATTGAAAGGCAAATTTATGAAATTGTTTTGCTGTAGAAAGATAGATAGATCTAAATGATCTAAATGTTATTATGAAACAATTAGAATTTTGAAATTATTAAACTATGAGAAATAATTCAACTTTCTCTAAATTTCAAAAAAAAACTTATATTGGTTAAAGCATTCACATATTTATTATTGTATGTTTCATAAATAAGTTGTGCATTTTAAGATGAGGAATGTTTTGGATCTGATATGTACAGTCTTTTTTTAATGTTTATAAATGGTATAAACAAATATATATAATTTAGAACCATTTATGCAAGAAATATAGATATGGCTCTATGGTTATTTTACCTTAATTTTTGATTAAGTAATTTGAAAATTTATATAAGATATTTGGGTTATTTCAAAAAATTTGGTTAATTGAAAATAAAATATGCTCCACGTGTTAATGTTTATTTTTTTTATTGAAATAAATTTTAACATGACACTAGTTTACATTTCGGATCAAATAATAGTCAATTGCATTTATTTTTATCATAATTGCATTAAATGTGGTTGTTATAGTAATAAATAAATAAATTTATTATCATAAACACAGTAAATGCATCAGTTGCAATAAGTTTAACGATGCAGCATGTTTGTATTTGGAATAAGAAAAGATAAATTGTTTATTATTTGATGCATTTATATTTGATAGATACATATATTTTATATGTGTGGCCCGCTCATTAAAAATAAGTTTCACTTTCATGCTTCAGTTATCATGAAATAAAAGGAGCGGCAGTTTTCATATTTTGCCAAAATGCATGGCTGCTGACCTTAATGAAGTGTTCAAATAATAAATTAAAGATAAAGTGGTACAGTAGGATTTTGTATAACTATCTCGTGGTTCAGATATACATTATAGTTACTACATTCATTCATGGTATTTATTATGACATTACTATGTCATTTATGTATAATTTTATATGGCAATTAATTCTGGCCTTCATCCGTGACATTTGTTATGTGATTTATTTATGATATCTTGTATCATACTTGTTTAGAAAATGTCATGAATGTTACCACTTAAAGTAAAATACTATAACGGCTATGATTAAAACATGTTGTACCACAGTTATAATTTTGAGATTTTCAAGTGTCATATAAACTTAAATGCTTTTGGGAGTATTTTATAGCACTTGAAATATTGTACACACACTAAGAAATAAATTCAAATACATTTTTGGTCTCTTTGCGAACTAATTGTAAATATCCTACATTCTAAGTGAGCTAATTGAAATAATATGTCACCAAAGTGACCTCTCTTATTTTGGTTGTTCATGAAAATGTTTGATATTTGTGTGTATTCATGCGGATGTTAGCCGGCCCAAAAGAATACAAATATTTGACCGAATAACTTACACATGTATGGTGATAAATATGTGATAATTATAAGATCTACAAATGAATAGCTAATCGGTCCAAAAGAAGATTGTTATTTGACTTGAAATTATTATCAGTGTTTGATCATTACAACAAGAGTACCACTTACAGTTAATATTACTGTTCAAAGATTTGATACTAATATTGTGCTAAGTATCTTGAGAAGAGACTTACCAATTATTTGAATTTACTATGCCTAATATTTGGATATCGGCATATGCGGTCAATCCTTAAATTTTTGTTCAATTTTAAACTAATTTGACTAAAGTGTCCGCCAATTTTAATGTTATGATCTTGTTTGGGACTAACTCAAAGGATTATTAAGAAAACGTGTAGTTTGTTCTTAACTTTATGGGTCTAGCTCCAGCAATCAGGAGGGTCACACCCACTCATATTATGGTTGCATGCTCTTATAATGTCATGAAGAACATTAAAAGGTGAGAAAATTCAAAAAGAAAGAGTCAAAAGATCATAAAGTAAAATATTTCAAACGCTTTCAAGGATGTGGTATTTGCAGAGATAACCAATTTTAAGGAGTTCTTTATCGAGAATGAAAAGCGTTTTGTTAAAATTGTAAGGAGAAACAAGCACACTTTATATTGCTTGATTCCATAAAGTCAAAATAAAGGAAACATAAATAAGTACTATATGGAAAATATTGCTTCAAAAGTTAAAGGCACTTAAGTTATTTTTTTTCTTGTACTCTCTTTATATACAGTATAACCATTTTAAGATTATTATTAATTTTCTTAAGAATAAAATGATATTTATTAAGCTCATTTCATATTGTGGTAAGAAGAAGAGAGATTGAAGCATGGTATGATAGCAAGTACCTATTTATCATACATTGTAAATAAATGTATAAATAAGGATAAAGAAATCGTTAAGAATCTAGGAGAAAAGATAAACATATTTATAAGTTACATATAAAGTAAAATTTATAGATATTTTTTAAGATATTGAGATTTCAGTAATATTGTTTGGATTTATATGATATTTTTGTTATGCTGTCATTTAGATGGATTTCGTTTTTCTACTTCTAATTTTTCTATTTCTAATATAAACAAATTGGGTTATTACTGTTCATTTAGAAATAATAAGATTGATTTATAATTAAATTCAAACATTGTTGGAATTAAAGCTCTTAATGTTTAAAATATAGCTTATATATATCTACTTATGCTAAATACTTTTTATAATGATGTCTCAAATTTTGATTCGGTGATTAATATGATTATTTGTTTCAGCTTACTAAATAATTGTAGGTTGAGGCATTAAAGATAGCAAATACTTTGTTGGTATTCTTAGCGACTTAAAAGCTACAAGTTTTATAAACCCACACTAAAAAAATTATAAGACGAGAAATGCTACAATTTTTGAGGATGTTGAGTTTGGAGGGAGAAATAATGTACGGATCATTGTCTTTAAGGAGAATCATTATTTTCGATTGAACTACGGTTATTTCTTCGGATAATGTATATGATTTGTTTCCTTTCATTAACAAGATGTAAATTAAGAACCATAATAAGACGATGTTAAACAAAATTTTAAAATGTGTATCATTGTCTTTAAGGACAATCATTATCTTTAATTCAACTAGAGTTACTTCTTCAGATTATATATAGGACATGTTTCCTTTTATTAACAAGAAATATATTAAGAACCATAATAAGACAATGTCAAACTAAATTTTCTTCAAATTAAGATTATTGTTTCATGAAAACAAACTCAACAACCTCAAGGTGTAAGGTCACTAAGGAAATCCACTTGAAAAGAAGATATACTATTCTGATGACTATATAGTATTTTTCATAAAGATAAATATTGGATTGGTGAAGATGATCATCAATCCATATAAGGTACTAATTTGAAATGTGGATTTAAGTTATGAATATATAGTCTAAATCTACAAGGATGATAAAGTTTGAGATCTTTCCCACCACATTAAGGTAACAAGATCATTGGTTATGAATAATTATTCAAAACAAAAATGGATCAAGTAAGTAATGTGGAAAGGTATAAGGCTCATTACAGAAAAGACTATACTCAAAATGAGATCAATGTTTTATTTTTAAAAAGACATTCTCTTCATTTTTACTAAAAGACTCCTTAGAATTATTTTAAAACTTGTTGTAGATTATGATTTTAAGCAATATTGGATAGATATTAAAGTCATGTTACTCAATGGAGACATTGATGAAACAACTAAGAAAACCAACTATGGATTACTCTTTTGTATTAGGGATTCAAATACACCATTATCATTCATGGAGTGCTATTTAGATTATCACAAAAGGGCTAGGCAGATAAGGCTTTTAAAATGGGGGGTTTGGTATGCAAACTGCAAATCAATTCTCTTTTACCAAAATGGACAAATGTTGTCTTCTATAGTAATATAAGAACATCATTGAAGTTAAAAAAATGCAAAAAATTTCTCATGCATTTGCGGTGTAAAGTCTAATACATGCTAAAGCATATACACATATGGATATTACGTGTATTATTCGGCAGATATTTTACTGACATTAAAAGTGGATCAGTTGTTAGTAACCAAAATGGTTACGAGATATCTTTAAGAAACAAAGGATTATATGCTTAAGACGGATTGTTTGGAGATCATAAGGCATTACGGTCCGAATATTTTGGATGCCAAGAGTACAAAATATCAACTTCAGATAACAATAATATTATCGTTGTTGTTATTTTTTTTGGATGAAGTTATATAAGGAAAGCTGTCATACAGATATTTATAGTTTTCTTTACTATTTTTCGTTATGGGGCATCCAACGATGGAAAATAATTGTATAATTTTGTCATAAAGTAATGGACTATTGAATAAAGAAATTGAAAGGTCATTAAAGTAATATTATAACAAGAAACAACATATTATTTTCCAGTAAAAGGAGAGCGCAGAATAAATTGTAATTCATAAAGCAAACTGTGACAAACTCCACCATGGTTGATCCGCTTACAAAAGGATGATCACCCAAGGTCTTTCATGAGCATCTTACTTAATTCATGTAACTTTTATGTAAGAATATTTTGATTCGGGGGGAGTTTGTATTTGGTGTTGTCATATGACACATTGCTCTATACTTTAGTTACAGATATATCAAATTCTTTTTAATTATCAGAAATAATGTAATAAAATTTTGTTTGCACTCTAGGTTGTTCAAATACTGAACATTTTGATCTCATTAAAGTATGACCAGTTGGAAATAGACATGTATAGATCACATCTCATGTAATTTTTATGTTATGCATTCATGATTGATCTATGTCGTTTGATTGTGTTGGTATATGTGACCATTGATTGGTTTAGTTAAGGTAACGAAAGCCACTTTGATTCTTTGCCAGCATAGTTAATGGACGAGATTGTTTTAGAAACACCTTATATTATAAATAACAAATTTTGAAGCTCATAAAGTTAAATACGTTTACAAGATTATTACATACATGGCCCTAGGGTAGATTGTTGGAAAATTTACATATGTAGACCACATATGTAAAATAGATGTGTCGTGCTATTTTGGTATAAAGCCTAATTAAAGTGATCAAATTATGAATTAAAGTTAAAAGGTTTACATGTATAATTGTCATGATATTAATGTGCAGATACTGGAGCAATTCTATTTTGTTGAATGGCCAAATTAAAAAATACCAACATTATAAATAAGTGGTTATGATCCCCAAATTACATAAGCTCTAGTTATTCTTCTAATCTCTTCCATGGAAATAATTCAGATATAGAATTTATATCAATTTGGAAGATCAGATCTAAATCTTATCTTTTAGATCTATCTTTTTCTCTTAATCAGTTTATGAAAGCAGCAACTATGAATTCAAATCTAATATAAGGTCTAGGGTTTGTGTTAATATAGAAATCCAAACCAAATTTGCTTTTCCAACAGCAACTACAAGTATGACTTCCGCTACCTCATTTACTTTCATTTATTTCTTTTCAATTAAATCAATATGGATCACATATTCAGATATAGGGTTTTATGATTAATTAGTCTTAAAGTATATTGAAATCCTAACAAAATCTTTTGTACATGCATCTGTTAAAATATTATCTCACTGAAACATCTCCTTGTCCTTTATCAAATTTCCAAGTTCCTATAATCAACATTGTCTACAACTTAACTTTAATCAACTTTTGATCTACGCTTCCCACCTACCAACCATTGACATACTATAACCTCTCCAACTACCTACCATTAGCAGTTTTTCGTCAAAATCTGCACCGTCTGACACCCAAAAGGTTGTTTCAATCGCCATTTGTAGATGATTAAATTTTCGCCGTTTTTGTTTCAAATTGGTAATTCTAATCAATACAGATGTTATCCATGAGACCTCTACCAATCAACTCCAGTTGAGTGCCACATTGAAGACATCATTTGCCAGTACCATAGACGTTTAATCGAAGATCATCAAATTGTGCTGGAGTTACCTATATTTAAGCTTTCATGGAATATATTTTCCCTTGTAAAAATTAGAAATATGAGTTTTGTTGCGCAACAAGAGTCACATATTCTACATTGCGAAAATGTATTCTGCACATTCGAAGCACAAGTTTGCACTTATCCTGTATCATTGCCCAACAACAAATGTCGGTGGTGCAAAGGCAAACAATTGCACTGTAATTTTTTGTTTGTATGACAAATATTTGTTCGGCAATTATTTTGCACAGCAATATAATTATTTATGCACCAAAACAATCAAATTGCAAACTGAAAGTATTTTTTTTTAAATATATAGCTTTTATGTAGATTTGATTCCAAATTATATTCACCAAACATTCAAAAAAATTAGATCTGAGAGCGATAGATAAAAAAGTCACAATATCGATATTAGAATCATTTTGAACACCAATTTATACATGTAAAAATGAGGGACGTGGTTCTCATTGTTTTTGGAGGGTCTAAGGTTCATGTTTTTTTTTTTTTAAAGATCTGAGCTAAAATCCCGCTTAAAATTAATTATTAATTAAAATTACATATTAATTATTAATTTTCAAAATTGTTGTCGAATTAACTAATTGATTATTTAATTGATCGAAGGATATTGCTTGCATGTCAAGTAAAGTTCTAAGCGTCAAAAACGCAAATAAGGTATTCATCATTCTGAGCCCTATACAGACCCTAAATTGGTGTATAGGCATTCATCATTCTAAGCACGATGTTCCTAAGCATAAAGCAACACGCTTATCTGCTGAGAATTATTAATTTATTTAAATAATAATAAGTATTATAATAAAATACAAAATTAAAATTTCATCCGTCATGAACATTAAATTAGGAAACAAAGGATTTACTCGGTCCACCAAATGGAATAGAGCCTGGATTTAGTCCAGCAGCAATGGACGGGGGAGACTGAACGTGGAGTACGACGAATGATCCCTGATCTGATAGACGGAGATTGAGTAGAGCCCAGCGTAGAGCGTTCATGCTCTCTTCGCTTCCGTCCACCGCCACTATCACCGCGTTCAGAGTGCTCGTAGCCATTCTACTCCTGTTTTGTTTTGGGTTTTTAGTTGACTATTGTGGTTTGTTATTTGACCATTTGCATTTGAATAGGGCTCTTCCTCCTGCTGAAAGGTTGCTTAGCAGACCGCGTACGGTTAAACTGTCTTGTCTTGGCTCTGCGGTTTCTCTATTACCGGTTTGCCGATCCAAAACTTCTAAAAAGAAAACTCTATTCTCGATAGATGGACACATCAGGATGAACATTTCGACAAAGTGATCTAATCTCGTATAATTAATATTGTTTATCAATGTTGAACAGCGTAAGCTGTTACATACATACACGGGATGGACAATAGGCTAGCCATATGCGGTATACAAAGAATTCAAAAATGGGCTAGCATCCCTTTATTTTCATTTCATGTCCCGTTATTTCCTTGAAAAATATAACATCGACATTTTCCTAACACATTCCGATTTAACCCTAAAATACCTTTGTATAAAAAACCACGTTCTATACGAGCATGGTTTCTATGTTATACACGCTCACCATGAGCGAGGGTAACCAAGATCCGTGCAAGCGAGGTTATTATAATATCCAAACTCAGGATGAGCAAGATTACTATGGTAACCACGTTTCTAGATGCATGATTACGTACGTACGACAAACATAGTTTTACAGATCTATTCCGTTTTATAAAAACTCAAAGGGCGAAGTTGAAAATGGAAAAGTTATAAATTTACGGGGGCGAAAGGTAAACCAAGTGGTGTTAATTGAAGCAATCTTCGAAAATTTACTACAAATATCATACCAAGAGAGCGTTTGTTTGCTACACGAAAGTGGAACGGTTCGCGAAAGAGAAATGCGTTGATATGTTACGAAAGATGCATTCTAAAAGGGGCATGGAGGTGAAATGGAGGAGGAAAAAGGAGTTTATAAGGTGATAAATGGTCCGTTCACCCCCAACCACTTATTTTGGTCCATTCGTCTTGACTAGAAGAAATGGAAGGCCTCATATCAAACACATCTAACGCATCCAAAATGACACAAATGTGAACTTAGCATTTATTGTCTATGAGCGCATTGTAAGTTCAGACACACACATCCAAATTAAGGTTTGATTAGAGTGTTGGTTCGATACGGGCATGATTGGTTATAACCCTACAATACATGTATTTTTATGTTTTTTGTCATACCTTTCAAGTTGATTTGGATTTGTTTAAATCTTTAATTTAATGTATTTTTCATCATTCGGACCCGACTCTAAATCCATCGAATTATGATCTTCTAGACTCACTTTAGATTTGCGGATCTTAATTCTAACAACTAACCCTAATAATTGGAGTTTGGACTATATATATACATTAAAAATCGGTTCAGACACTTCCAAGAAGATGATAAAGAGCCAACAGTTAAGAATATAATTGTTGATTGTATTTTTCGGTGGCTTTAACCTCTAATATATGTTATATATGAGTTATGTAACGACCCATCTTTCGTAACTTCGTGAATCCACGCATGCAAGCGATAAAATTCCCCAGTGTGCCATAGACGATGTTCCGTTAAGTGTAAGATATGTAAACAATAATAAATATCACAAATCATATCTATCACAACTAACTAGTTCTGAAAGGATATAGAATATAGAATATAAAATATAAAATCAACCTAAACATACAGAAGACTAAATGCATATCATATCAAGAGACGTAAGATCTAACATCATAATACAAATAGTAGATGATACATCAAATCTCATAACAGTACATGTTTCAGAATAATACATAAGTCTACATGTCAATATACCTAAAAAGTGGATAGATATAATTATTGCGGTAATATATCTAAAGATAGTCAACTGACTCTCCATCGCTAATTCTAGCTATGGATTAACAATCAAATAGTCATGTTTTATAGTTGACTGAATCCATTCGACTGCTATAAGTCATATTTAGCCTATTTTCTTCCGGTCAACAAAACCTTATACACCCCCGAATGGTCGATTGATGACACTTGATCAGTCGACCATTGACATGTGAGGGAGCAGTTTAAATCTGGATGGGTAAATTCCCTAAGGAAATTCATCCCACCATTTAAACATTACTCAACTATTATCTTGACTTTCCTCGTCCCGAGGTTGAGTGACGCAGCGGATATAACAGATGACAACAAAATGTAGATTTCGTGTTAAACTAATCGATGAAACGATTAGGTGAAATACTATAAATAGATGGATTGAAAATATCCAAATGCCCAATTCCGTTGATCTCGCGAGATACCGGATTCTATCTATCTCCAACACGTTGATCGTGCACGATACCGTGTTAAAAGACCTACGATTCTTCTACGTTGATCTCGCGTACAAGATTCCGTGAATCGGCTTCAAATCCGTTGATTCGAGCGCACTCGAATAACCGAAGATGGAGAAAGGAGACAACGCTCAACTTCCAATTTAAAAGAGGCACAAAGCACTCATACAAAAGTTTATTAAAAATCAACTCTTTACAAATGACACAACCGCCATATTTATAGGCCGTTTACAACTCAACACTTACAGTTCCACTGACCTAACAGGGCCACGACCTAGGACCTAACATAGGTCGTTAACGACCTAATCAACATGCGACATAACATATACAACACAACAGCATACAATACGAGTTAATAAAATTACAATACAACACGAGTTAACCAATATGCAACCCAAAACGACCTAAGAATACAACACACTACGCGACCTAAAACATCGTTCAACACAACGACTTAAAGATATAAGCTTCCACGACATAAGAGCTTCAGCATCCAACGACTTAAAGATAAAAGCTTCCACGACATATGAGCTTCAGCATCCAGTAGCAATCTAATGGAACTCGGCAGCGACCTACTTCACAGCGGCTTAAGGTCGAGCGAGTTAACTCGCTAGGTCGGTTATTCCTGTAGGTCGTAGCTTGGTAGGGTTAGGTCGGAGCGACCTATAGGAATACGCGCTGGTTTTTTTATCTCACTAGGTCGCTTGAATGCCTTGGTTCTTAACGTGTTACCTCGCGAGCGACCTTCACTAGGTCGTGAGCGACCTAAGGCCCTTGAACGACTCAAATCCATTGAGTTGGTAGATTGCACTGCATCATCCTCCCCCGGTTGACAAGAATTCGACCTCGAATTTGCACCTTCCTCTTCCTCGACAGGCTCATTCCCATGAAACGGAATCAAGTGTTTGACGTTAAAAACGTCTGTAGTGTGAATATGATCCGGTAACCTCAACTGATATGCATTATCATTGATCTTCTTCAAGATTTCCACTGGACCAATTTTTCGAGCTTTCAACTTGTTGTAAGTTCCAACTGGAAAACATTCTTTCGTCAAAACGGCGTAAACCAAATCACCTTCTTTGAAGTTCACACTCCTTCGCTTCTTATCCGCCAGTTGTTTATACTTCTCATTTGATGCAAGCAATCGTTCATGAACAGTTCTGTGACACTCCTGCAACTCATTCACGAAATCACAAGCTCGCTTAACAATTCCCTTCTGATATGACACTGTCGTCAAATTCAACTGTCCCTTCGGAATTGTTGAATATACAACTTGAAATGGACTGAATCCAGTACTTCGATTAACCGCATGATTATGTGCGAATTCAGCTTGACATAGCTTCACATCCCAACTCTTTAAATTATCTTTCACAAGACATCTCAATAAGTTTCCCAAAGATCTGTTCACCACTTCCGTTTGTCCATCAGTTTGCGGATGATAGGCGCTACTAAACTTCAGCTTAGTTCCAACCATCTTCCACAAACTCAACTAAAAACGACTTAGAAACGAGTATCCCGGTTAGAAACTATGGTTTCAGGAAGCCCATGTAGTCGATAAACCTCTTTAAAGAATAATTGAGCAACATGGGCTGCATCAGCGGTCTTTTTACAAGCTATGAAATGTGCCATCTTTAAAAATCTATCCACCACAACATATATAGAATCATTCCCTCGCTGAGTTCTTGGCAAACCCAAAACAAAATCCATGCTAACATCAACCCATGGTCTAGTAGGCACAGGCAATGGCATATATAATCCTGCATTCGTAGCTGTCCCTTTGGAAACTTGACATATGTGATATCTTTCCACAAATCTCTCAACTTCTTTCCTCATGGAAGGCCAAAAATATGATTGAGAAATCAACTGCAAAGTGCGATCTCTTCCCACATGTCCTTTTTCATGCAATTCTTTCACAATCTTCGTTCGCAAACTGCATTCTGGTATGCACAATTGATTTCCTTTGAAGAGAAAACCTTCCACCAACAGATACTCATCCGTCTTCCCTTTCTCGACTTCCTTAACAATTTTAGCAAAGTAAGGATCATCAACAAACAATTCTGGCAATACTTCAAACCCCATCACTTCAACTTTCATCGTGGTCAACAAATGATTCCTGCTACTCAATGCATTTGCCACACGGTTTGTAACTCTCGACTTATGCTTTACCACAAATGTAAACTGTTGCAAGTATGTGATCCATCAAGCATGCCTGGCTGCAACCTTATCATGCCCCTGCAAATGTTTCAAGGCTTCATGATCGGTATACAGAACAAATTATTTATGGAACAAATAGTGTCTCCAATGCTTCACAGCTTGCACAATAGCATAAAAATCCACATCATATGTATTGTATCTCATCTTCGCTCCAGAAAGCTTCTCACTGAAATAAGCAATTGGACGGCCCCTCTGACTCAACGCCCCTCCAATTCCAACTTTAGATGCGTTAGTATGTAATTCAAATAGCAACTGAAAATCCGGCAAAACTAGAATTGGTGCTGACGTCAAAAGTTCTTTGATTCGCTCAAAAGCAAATCCTGCTTCCTTCGACCATGAAAACTGCTTGCCCTTCATACAATCAGTAACAGATGCCATCACGCTAATGAAATGTGGAATAAACCTTCAGTAGAATGACACTAAACCATGAAAACTTCTCACTTCAGTTATAGTACTGGGTTGTGGCCAATTTCTGATTGCTTCAACTTTACTTTGATCCACCTGGATACCTTCCTTGGACAATACATACCCCAAAAACAAAACACTATGCGTCATGAAAACGCATTTCTTTGTTGCCGCATAAAATTGCTCCTGATGAAATATCATCAACACTTCCCGCAAATGTAGTAGATGTTCTTCGGTGCTCCCACTGTATATCAATATATCATCAAAATAAACTACAACAAACTTCCCAATGTACGGTCTAAAAATTTGGTCCATCACCCTCATAAACGTACTTGATGCATTTGACAGACCAAACGACATGACCAGCCATTCATACAATCCTTCCCGAGTCTTGAATGCGGTCTTCCACTCATCACCTGGTCTTATGCGAATTTGATGATAACCACTTTTGAGATCAATCTTCGAAAAGATTACAGACCCACTGATTTGATCCAACAGATCATCAAGCCTTGGCATAGGAAATTTATATCTGGCAGTTATTTTGTTGAGTGCCCTGCTGTCCGTACACATCCTCCAAGTCCCATCCTTCTTCGGCACTAACAAAGCTGGTACTGCACAAGGACTTAAGCTTTCTTGTACGCGTCCTTGTTCAAGCAAATCTTCCACCTGCCTTCTCAACTCTTCATGTTCTTTTAGACTCATTCTGTAATGTGGTCTATGTGGTAACACTGCTCCCGGTACAAGATCAATCTGATGTTGTATGTCTCTCAACGGTGGTAATTCTTTTGGCAGCTCTTCTGGGAATACATCTTCAAATTCCTTCAGCACTGGTTTAACTTTCTCTGGAATTTCAACCACCTCATTACTTTCACGTCTGATCAACAAAAACACTTCAGGTTCCTCTTCTACTTCTTTGACAAACTCCTTCAAAGATAGCATAGTCTTTAGTTCTTCGATCTCCTCCAACTTGCTTTCTTCTTGTTGTTGCTTTTTAGGAACTAAAGTGATTTTGGTGCCCTCGAACATGAAACTATAGCAATTAGTCCTCCCATCATGTTGCACAGCTCTATCGTACTGCCATGGTCTCCCCAACAGTAAATGACATACGTCCATATCCACCACATTACACCAGATATCATCTTTGTACTTCTTTCCAATGGAGAAAGTTACACAAACTCTTCGACCAACCTTCACTTCTCCACCTTTCCTCAACCAAGCCAACTTGTAAGGTTTGGGATGCTTTTCTGTCTTTAACGCCAACTTCTTTATAGCTTCTGAAGAGATAATATTGTCACAGCTTCCTACATCAATGACAAACTTGCAAACCCTCCCCAAGATAGTACACGTTGACTGGAAAATGTTACTGCTCAACCAACTAGAATCATCCTCTTGATTCGGTGTCAAACACGACCTCCTCATCATCAAATTACAACCCTCATCTCCTGATAATAATTCTGCTTCCTCCTCAACTTGTGGTGAATTGGAACATTCAATTTCTGCATCCTCATCCTCAACCTCAACAACCATCACTCGCTTCTTCAGCTTCGGACATTCATTGCTCTTGTGACCAAACTCCTGACGGTTATAGCACTTGAAATTGTTGTTGACCTTGGTCTTAGCAACTTCATTGACAACCGGTTTAGTAACAGCCTTGGAAACATTCGTATTGCTACTAGCCCCTTTCACTTGATTGTTGGAATTTGTGTACACACCACCTCCTCTTCTACCTTGCCTCTCCCAGGCTAGAGCCTTCTGGTGTGCTTCAGCAATGGATCTTGGATCAAACATATTCACCATATCTTGAATTTGCATTCTCAATCCTCCAACAAATCTCGATGTCAACTGTTCCTCTGTCTCCATGATATCATTTCTGGCAATCAACTGATAAAATTCATCTACATAATCATTCACCGACTTCGTCCCTTGTCTCAAATTCTATAAGCGCTGATACATAAGAGACTGATAATTATAAGGCCAGAAAGTAGCCTTCATCAACTTCTTTATCTTCTCCCATGACTCAATTTTTGACTTTCCTATTCTCTCCCGTGTAAGTTTAGTTTGCTGCCACCATGCCATAGCTCTTCCCCTCAATCGTGTAGCAACCAACTTAACTCTACGATGCTCGGGTACTTCCTTGAAGTCAAAAATTTCTTCAACATTTGATAACCAATCCATAAATTCTTCATCTACCATTCCACCTTTGAATTCTGGAATTTCAGTCTTCATCCCCGACTCCCATTTACGATCATCTTCTACCTCCCGATATGGATTTCGTACTTGGTCTCGATCACACTATATCTATCACCATCTTCATCATAATCAAATGTACTTCGATATCAATCTCGACCATCAACATTTCCATGATCATGCATATCTCTTCTACTATATCTTTCAGCATCATGATATGGGTCATCTCCAAACTCACGTGGAGTTCTTCTCTCTTCATTTTTGTACTCATGGTAATCTCGTCTCATTGAACTGATGATTCTTTTCTTTCTCTATAAGATTGTGGTGACACCCTCCTCGCTTCCGTAACCGATGGTGAAACTTTGTTTCCTCCATGGTTCGAAATTGGTGATCTTCTCCGTTAACTTTGATTCATATCGATCATCAATTTCTCCAATCTACCAATTCCCTCATCCAACTTCTCATTGAATTTATTGCTAATTCGTTGTTCCATTTGTTCAGCATCTTCTCTTTTATACAAATCTTCAACATTTTGATGACGGTTAGCTCTTCTTGGCGGCATGATCAACTTATCCATAAACACTCTTCAACCAAACTTTAAATGGGATTCAATTTAGCTCGGCTTGGCTGAAACGGTCACTCTCGGCCTTGATTCAAAACTTCAACTCACGGCCTTGATCTTCAAAAATTGGTGCATGCCTCCAACTTATAGCTTGGATCTAACTTCAACACTTCAAATCTTCTCCCAATAGGCTCGGCTTAGCTATGATTGGCTAAGTCTAGCTTTGATACCAAACTGACGCAGCGGATATAACGGATGACAACAAAATGAATATTTCGTGTCAAACTAATCGATGAAACGATTAGGTGAAATACTATAAATCGATGGATTGAAAATACCCAAATGCCCAAATCCGTTGATCTCGCGAGATACCGGATTCTAGCTATCTCCAACACGTTGATCGCGCATGATACCGTGTTAAAAGATCTATAATTCTTCTACGTTGATCTCGCGCACGAGATTCCGTGAATCAGCTTCAAATCCGTTGATTTGAGCGCACTCAAATAATCGAAGATGGAGAAAGGAGACAACGCACAACTTCCAATTTAAAAGAGGCACAAAGCACTCAAATAAAAGTTTATTCAAAATCAACCCTTTACAAATGACACAACCCCCATATTTATAGGCCGTTTACGACTCAACACTTACAGTTCCACCGACCTAACAGGGCCGCGACCTAGGACCTAACATAGGTCGTTAACGACCTAATCAACATGCGACATAACATATACAACACAACAGCATACAATACGAGTTAAGAAAATTACAACACAACACGAGTTAACCAATATGCGACCCAAAACGACCTAAGAATACAAAACACTACGCGACCTAAAACACCATTCAACACAACGACTTAAAGATAAAAGCTTCCATGGCATAAGAGCTTCAGCATCCAACGACTTAAAGATAAAAGCTTCCACGACATAAGAGCTTCAGCATCCAGTAGCAATCTAATGGAACTCGGCAGCGACCTAACTTCACAGCGGCTTAAGGTTGAGCGAGTTAACTCGCTAGGTCGGTTATTCCTGTAGGTCGTAGCTTGGTAGGGTTAGGTCGGAGCGACCTATAGAAATACGCGCTGGTTTGTTTATCTCACTAGGTCGCTTGAATGCCTTGGTGCTTAACGTGTTACCTCGCGAGCGACCTTCATTAGGTCGTGAGCGACCTAAGGCCCTTGAACGACTCAAATCCATTGAGTTGGTAGATTGCGCTGCATCATTGACCTCCAGACTTCACGACCTTACGAACGCTTACTACACCTCGCATTCGAGTTCACATTTTTGATGATTCACGGCGGGTCGAATACCACTGAACAGTCACTCGACGAATCATTTTAAAACTCAAACACTTTACATACCGTATGAGTTTAAGCACTCAACCAACCATTCCAACTCCATATTCCATCAATCAATGACAACTTCAACTACCATTTAATACAATCCTATCAATACTGTAACACTCAATAAAAATTAATAAGAAATTAACTAATAAGAAAAGAACTAATTAATAGAATAAAAATAAGGGTAAAAATGAAAATTCTATAAATGTCATAGTTTGACCATGAAAGTTATGTCATTGCGTTCGTGGCAATTTTCTGATAATTTTCCATCTATAAAATTTTGAAATTGGAGCTCAAATGAAAAAGTAATTGACGTTTGAAGTTTTTAGTTTCAAATTAATTTAAATAAAATTAAAATTCAAATAAATAATTAATTCTTAAATTTGAAATTGAAAAAGTAACAGTAATTAGACTTGGTAGTTGAGGATGTGTTCTTTTTTATAAACGAAAGGGACAAACGAAAGAGGCTGGGAAAGAGGTAAGTTCGCGAAAGGGGAATACATTCTTTTTACGAAAGGGCAACGCGAAAGGGGCGAAATTAATATTTATATTATTATTTTATTTGTGTTAATTATTTTTAAATAAAATAGATATATACCAAATACATAATACATAATACCGAATACATAGTTCAGAATTCAAAACGTAGAATACAAAATACGAATACAAAGCGGAATCTACAAATACAAACTACAGAATGAAGAATGCGTAATAGAAAATATAGACAATTCTTAATGTAACCCAGCATCAACTAGTTCATTTCATATGGTATCTCGAACTAATGTCATAGCAGTTGTTGTTGCAGTTCTTTGAACTTGTTCACGACCATTATTTCCATGGTTACGAATGTATAACACCCTTCTTGATATTCTTCGGGCACCGAATTCAGATTATCGTCATATGCCATAACATCAGGATCTCCAACGTTGTATCTTCGTATGAAATTGTGAATAGCCATTGTAGTAGTGACAATTTGGACCTAAACATTATATGGGTATGTTGGCATGTTACATAAGATTGCAAATTTTTCCTTCTAAATACCAAAAGTTCTTTCGACTGCCATACGCAAACTCGAATGATAGTAGTTGAAAACTTCTTGGTTCATTTTGTGTATCATTGAAATCTGGAATGTGGTATCCTAAACAGCGATAAGGAGGTAAATATCCTTCCATTAGTGGGTACTCCGAATCCACTACATAATACCGTCCTCGTGGTGGATGTGGAAAATTCAAACTTGGAGTATTTACAACTTCACGAAGACTCTAGCATCATGGGCAGTTCCTTCCCACCCTGCCCTTACGAACGTAAATGTTAAGTCAAATGCGCGTGCATCTATTGTATTTTGTGTAGGAACACCTTTACGTCCTACAAAACATTTGCATATTCGCTTGAGGAACATGAGCCATTACATGTGTACCATCAATAGCTCCAATACAATTTCTAAAGAATAGGTAATATCGTGGTGATGAACCGATTTATTCTGGAATTCTATTAAATTGAGAATCTATTGGCCTAATGATATCCACAGACATTAACAAAACAAAATCCAAAACTTTGTGAAAATAATAGCTAACAGTGTTAAGTGATCATTGAAATCTTTCAGCAACCTGCCGTACAAGAATAGCCAAAGCGATTATATATAGAAAGATGGCTACCATTTCTCTAACTGTAACGTGTGCTGTCGACTGCAAACCATAACTTTCGAACCGCTCATATAGTGACATAAAACAAAGCCTCTTCATTCGAAAATTTTGTTAACACCATTGCGCGTGGCCTGTAAGCATATTATTAACGCAATAAATACCGATAACTTCAAAATCGAGTATCAGGCTCACTTGAGGTCTACGCGTGGCATAATATAGTCTAAGGAACTGTATATCTTGCCAATCTTCAATCAGAATCATCACTTTCTTCATTTGGATCTGCTATTAGGGATGAAGAAGGTAGAAGAAAAGAGAGTAGAATGAGATGATGAAGAAGAGGAAAAAAGTAGGGAATAAATAGAAGAGGTAGTTAGGATGAACCGTTATGGGGAGCCTTTCGCGCCCATGTTGCGTCGGACGCGAATGGCTCCCCAACAATGGTTTACCCGAACTGGGCAAACTAGTGGGTCCAATGTTCGCTGCGACGTGTCAGACACGTCCAACGTAGATGCCAACTTCGTCTGGCCATTTCAGCAAAAGAATAGTACCTAAGTAAACGTTAAAATAGATGTTAACAATAAAAATTAACTAAGGTATTAAAAAAATAAATCAACGACAAGAAAATAACGTTCCTAAAATAGACCAACCGGTCGATCGTCAAGCATGGACCGGTCGACTGGTCGATTTTGGTGGAGACTAGGGTTTTGTGCATTTGAATGTTCTAGATTTCATTGTTTTTGATCGATTTAAATCTGACAGTTCTAATGCTTTCTGACCACCGTAAATAAGAGCATATGCCCCTCATTATTCACAAATTATTTTGGTCACTCTCTTCAAAGATTCAGAAAATTCTCTTGGGTTTTAGGTAAGAAATTTTAGATGTTTATTATTCAGTTTCTAATTCTATTCTCATGCTATCCCTAAATTTCCAAATCTAATTCATATATAATTCTCTTATTGTATATTTCTAAAATGAGATATCTGTAACAGATTGAAGGGGCATAAACAAATCCAAATAGGAAGAGCTAAGGACTTTTTATGAGTGAAAATCTTAGTCTTTCTTATTTTAGTAACCGTATAGTATAACTTGGATTTGAATTATCCCTTTTGCGAATTTTTTTTATGAAAACATCACACTAAAACCTCAAAATTCCCCTAAAATTAAATATCAAATCTTAAGTTAGAATCTCAATTATTCTATATTAAAATAATGGAATTGTGTAAATATTACAATTTTAACGTTTTACATTCTATTCCACTTCTTATATTTTTCTTTGGATCGGACTAAGGATTCGAAAAGACTAAATTAGGAAATGGTGTGTGAGGTATAGATTCCTTTATTCGTAGTTTGCACTGTCTATTACCGCAATTTAAATAGAAATTCCCTATTTCAGTTTTAGACAAAGAAGTTGAATAGATCATAAAAGTATTTGAATTGTAAGTTTCTATTAATGTTGATTTTGCTATTTTAGTATAAAATAAGTATGGTGTACATTTTATTTTATACAAGTACATTGATTGAATTGTGGATATTGGATATATGGTATATTTGTTAATATGGAATTGGACTTGTATAAATTTAAAATTTTGATATTTAAACGTTAATTTTAGGGCGCGATGATCTTAATGTATGATTATAACGTATTAATTACGTAGTTAATAAGCTATTAATTATCGTAAAATCTCTCTTAGGAAAGAAGTTAATTTAAACGCAAAATAAGAGTTTTCTTACAAGGCCTTAACATGGAATGCAGTGAGATGTGTGATAATATATTAAGAGGGTATTGTAAATTATTACTAAGCTATAGGGATGTGAGGTTGGACAAAAGCACACAATCTGTCCAGCTAATCTAGCTACCAACAGTGTGACTTTAGGGCTATTGTAAGACATCACCTATAATAAGTACCAACGGAGGATGCAAGGATAGTCCCAAATTCTATAGGATAAACCTGCCCAGCTAACTTGGTTACCAGTACCGACGAATAGTCGGACTAGTGTGTGACGTCACAGTAGGGTTATGGGTCATAATATGAAGTAACTGCTTTAGGGTTGAAGGTGTTAAATGGCTGATTAAGCGCCCGCCCATTCCCTATGTAGGAAGTAGTAAACGGTCAGGGTTGGCGGTTAGGCAAGGTAGAGGATATCTTGGGGATGGTCCGTTGCGGGTTTGAGGTATTAAGTGGCTATTGTGGGATCTGCCTCTCCCATAAAAAGAAGTATTGAGTGGCCTGAAGAAATTCCTTGCAATGTTAGCTAGATTGTACTAAAGAGGATTCCACCTTATGATAGGTATTAAATGACGGGGGCCAACCTTGAATGACGTATTAAATGGTCAGGGTTTGCCCAGTTCCCATTAAAAAAGTATTAAGTAGCTTGGGAGCTATCTCTTACACTATTATGACATTATTGACGATATCTATGGGTGATTGGGTTGAAAGAGTACTGGCTATGGAATTGGACTGGGAAAGCATTTGGGCTTACAGTTGGAAGACTTATAATACAGTTAGGATACGTAAGACATATTCTTATTTAAATTATACAGCCAAAGTACTATTATAAAAAGGCTCAAGATTTTTATTCACCGAATATTGTTGTTCCGACTCCCCTCTCATTAGAACATAGGTTAGAGATGATGCATAATTTCGAAAATGGTGGCGGAGACGCAGACTTGTGGCAGTTATTTAGCTATTTATGTTATTTTTATATTTTTGATGTACCCATTTAGACATGATGTATTTTGAGATATTGTACTATAAACATTTGGCATTGTTATGTGGGGCTATGTTGTTTGTTTCTGACATTTGAATTTTTAATAAATGGGTAATGTTTTGATATTATACTTTATCCTTCCGATGTGAGATTCTGAATGTGTAGATAGATAGCTCCGTGTATTATTCTTTATAGTAGTTTTATCAACCAACATCCAGCTTTGAAATAGGTCTAAGGTTCGAATGGACATTTCTAGGTCAAAAATTAAACCCGTTTCAAGGTTTGTTGTTACGTTTTGTATCATTGCTTTGGTTATCTGATCAACGAGGATACACATACGCATGCCAGATGTACTTATTATTTTTAAAAGTATTTTTCAAAAATCTTACTATATATACACACTTTTTTGAACATACGCCTAACTCAATAAATTCCAACCATAGAAGTAACCGCGACCATATTCCGAAAGGATGGACAAGGCAACTATGAGTTGGAATAGAAAAATTATATTTCTACCCTAAATACCCTATGAGCCGGAGGTCGTATCATAAGGAATGGACCAAAAAGAGCATGACTGCGACATATAGAAGCACCCTAGAAGCTGAATGGTAATTGACTCCTTTGTTGGACCTAGACTGCCTTATGATTTTGAATTTCAATGGATTCTCGATTGAAGACATACATTTCATCCAGACAGATGGGAGATAAGGACCCATATTTTGTAAGCATCCAAATGTAAGAAATGATAGAAGTGAAGCAAGTTGTGAAGAAGGAGTGGAACAAGTTTCCACAAGAAAGTAAGCATTAATCACCACAAGGAGATAAATAGATTTTATGAAGATTGAGTATGGAAGAAGAAAAGTTCAATAGAAAGAATAATTAAAGTTGATTTCTAAATCCTAGCCCATAGGAATGAATATGATAAAAGGGTTTTGCAAAAATTCCTTAGAATGTTTTGAATGGGTTTTTCAAAGGATATATTATGAAGTTGTTTTAAAAAGGTAAGGAAATTTGAAAATTTATAATTTATAATTTTTGTTGAGTCAAAAGTTTCTTAGTAAAAAGAGTTTTGCATTTTTGAAATTCTTAATTAAAAAAAATTGTGTTCGGTCAAAAATTCAGTTCAAAGATTTTTGATAAAGGGATTTTTCGTTTTTGAAATAAATGTAAAATAGAGCATAGATTGAACTTGATGATTTTTTCTATTTCACAAATTTGGAAGTTCTTTTTTGTAGTTCTTTCAAAAAATGGAGAATAAATGGAAATAGAACTTGACTAAAATTAAGATGTCGAGAATAGAAGGATAAGAATGCCCAATAACTATGATAGGAGGAACATTCCTGTATGAGGAAAATACGAAAGATAACAACTGATGTAGAACCATTTATGTAGGAGAAATATAAATAGAGGCAATGTTGGAAGATTTAAATAGAAATAACATTATGAACTTATATAAAATAGGATTAGTAATCTAGTTAGAAATAATATAGGAGATAAGTGATAGGAATATGGCAAAAAAACGATAAGATTGAAGTTTACCTTGTTTACTCCACTTTTCATTGATTAAAATTATAGAAGATGTTTTTGGAATAAAAATGGTTAATTGTTATGATAATTGAGTTTTCAAATGTTTTGAATTAAAAGTCCACCTTTAAAGGAATAAATCTTTGATGTAGAAAGTTTTTGAAAGAGAGAAATTATTTTTCTCCTTTTTGGAATTAAGTAATTTTTGGATTTTTGATTTGATAATAGTTTGGTTTAATAATTGAGTATTAAATGTTTTGAGTTAAAAATCCTAATTTGAAAATAAATAAATCTCTATTGTCGAAAGTACTAAAAAGGTAAAACTGGTTAGAAAAAGGAAAAAATTCATGGCTTCTTTTTATGGACTAAGAAGTTTTTGAAATTGATTAAAAAAGAGGGTTTCTAAGTTTTCAAATATAAAGGTTTCGGATTAGTACTTTATAATTGTGAAATTTTTAGTTTTAAGAATGATGGGGACTAAACCAAAAAAATTTATGGAGTAGATAGGGATTACTACCTAAGTATGATAGGGTAAAAGTTTTAGGATATGAATAAAATAGGAATGATATATACAACTTGGTTTGGAAATTTTAAATTAGTCCCAAATTTTTATTTGTAGAATGTTGGTAAAGTTGTAAAATTATTCCAAATCTATAATTGAATTGTAAATTAGGTTGTCCTAGTTGATTTGGAATGTGAATTTCTATGTTTTGATTTATTTGGAGCAGGTTCCGTTTAATTTCTATCAATCCCTAAATTCCCTCAGAGTGAAATGTCAATTCTTAAGATTGACATCTTAAATGTTTTGTGATAAATAATGGAGCTTTGAGAATTTTGCAGTTTATGTATTCTACCTTCTATTCCACTTCTTATTCTTCTTCGGATCTGATAAAGGGATTTAATTAAGAAATGTTATGTAAAAGACGAATCTTTATTTGTAGTTTACATCGTCTAGTTCTATAAAATTTAATAGAATTTCCCATATCTAAATTAATGTAAAAGAAGTCGAATAGAGCAATGAATTAATTAAATTGTAAGATTTAATTTTTGGTTTATTCCATTGGTTTAATATGAGATAAGTTGGATTTAGATTCTATATACTAGTCTATTTATTGCAGTTTCAGATATGAGTATTGAATCCTTGTTATAAATATTAGAATCCCTTGTTAGAAATATTAGAATTTGGACATTATTGGTAAAATAAAAAAAGGGAAAGACTTGTACTATTATGGTTAAAAATAAGTTGACGTTTAACGTTAGTTAGGGCGTAATCTCTGCATGCATATAATAATAAGTGTGTATTTATTTATATAGTAATTAGCGTAATAAACATATAATTATAACGTATAACTGCATAGTTAATTAGGTAATAATTATCATTAAATCCCCCCAAAAAAGGAAAGTAATTAATATTTTAAGGCATAATAAGAAGATTCCTTATAAGGCCTTGATTATAGAATGGTGAGATGAGTATTATATATTTAAAGAGTATTTAGATTATGGCTAAGTCATAGGGATGTGAGGTTAATCAAAAGGCACAGAGAAGTCTGTCCAGCTAATCTGACTACCAGCAGTGTGGCTTTGGGGACGATGTGAGAGATCTTCTATGATAAGTATCTATAATGATGCGATGTTAGTCCTAAATTCTATAAGGTAAATCTGCCAAGCTAATCTGACTATAAGTTCCTGTTAATAGTCGGATTAATGCGAGACGTCATTATAAGTATGGGTCATAATACAAAGGGCCTACTTCAGGGTCTTGAGGTATTAAATGGTTGTTTGAGGGCCTGCATCTTTTCCTCAAATGCGATAGTAAATGGCCATAGGGTTAGTCATTAAGCGTGGTATCTTGATAGGGGTTCGCTTCGCGATAAGGTATTAAGTGACTGATTAAAGGTTTCGTCTTTCCATAAAGAAGTGTTACGTGGCTGAAGAGATTCCATGTGATGTCAGCTAGATAGTCACCATTGAGGAGTCTGCCTTGGGAATAGGTAGTAAATGATGGGGTCTACCCTAATTGAGGTCTTAAATGGCTAGAGTCTATCCATTTTCCAATAAAATGTATTAAGTGACTTGAGTACCATCTCTCGCATTGTTAGACATTATGATATGGGATAGGAGTTATGGGATTTAGAAACATGCTTCGAGAATGGAAGGTATTAAGTGGTTGATTGAGGACCCGCCTCCTTTCCTCATATGAAGTATTGAATGGTTTTATATACGTAAGACATATTCTTCTTGAAATATACTACCCACCTAATGAAGTAGCAAGGCTCGAGATTTCTATTCACCCGACACTTGTTATGATGACTCCCTCCTCATTTGCAATACAGGATAGAGAAGGAGTTGATTATGCTTGAAGATGGAAGAGTGAAGCCTATGACAGTTTCTATCTATCCTTTAGTGTTATTTTCTATTATACCCATGAAATGTATTTTTGAACAAAATGTTGTAATAGTTAACATTATGTAATGTTTTATGACATTTGAATGATTTGAAATAGATAGGTATATTATTATATTATATTCTTTCGCTATGAGTTCTTAAAGAATAGATAGGTGGCTCTATTATTGTTATTTTACCAACCAACAACCAGCTTTAGAAAAGGTCTAAGTTTTGGTGGGCCTTTTCTAGATTGGAATTTAGGCTTGTTCCATAGTGGGTTGTTACATTTTGTATCAGAGCTTAGTTACTCGATAAAACGAGGAGAAGTATACGTATGAGTGGCATGTTTGTTATTTTTGAAAATGTTTTTAAAAACCTTACTATACACACACACACACACACACTTATTTTGAATTTACGCCCGACTCTATAAATTCTGAATACAGAAGTAGTTGCTACCATATTCTGAAAGGGTGGCAACTATAAGTTGAAAAAATAAATAGAGTTAAATTTATACTTCTTTATTGGACCTAAACTTCCTTATCATTATAGGCCCTATAGGCATATTAAATAATAGGGATAGGAATCATAGAAGGAAAATTGGTAACTCGAAAAAATTAGTAGGTAATGAATGAGAAATAAGCGAGGAGTTACAAGAAATTATATAGATTAATAAGACCATTAAAGTAATTATGGGAAGATAAGAAGAAGTTAAATAGTAAAGTTAAATAGCAAATAAATATCTTTAGGAAACGCCCATTAAGATAATAACCATTTAATACGGACAAAGTGACATTTATGAGAGTACTAAATATAAAGTGTTAGTTAATAATTAGATGTTATAAGGCATAGTATCTGTAAACATACGGAAGTAAGGGATATAGTAGTGAAACAAGTTTCCGTAAGAAGGTGTAAATTAATCATCACAAGGAGACAACTAGATTTTAAAGAAGATTGAGTAGGGAGTTCAAAGGGAAGAACAAACAAAGCCAATTTTTAAAATCATACCTCTTGAGGAAGCAAGTAGTAAAAATGTTTTTGAAAACTCCTTGAAAGTCCTGAAAGTGCTTCTCAAAATATTATTAAGTGAAAATCTTATGTGTTGTAAGTTGAATATTTTTGGTTGAAAGTGATTTTAGGTAGCTTTAGAAATATACTACCATTTGTAAAAAGTTTAGAAAGAAGTGATGAAACATTTTTAAAAAAAGGTGGATGATTTTTAATTACTTGAAAAGTTGAAAAAAGGCTCTCATTTGTTAACTTCTCAATTTAAAATTTGTTGAATTAAAAGTTTTGATTTTTTACATTATTCTATTTTTTTTGAATTCTTCTACTTTGTGAATTCAGAAGCTGTTATTTTGAAAAGAGCAAGCAAATTTGGAGATTTATAATTTATAAATAGTTGAGTTAAAATGTTCTAACTTAAAAAGATTTTGCATTCTTAAAGTTCTTAGTTTAAATTTATTGAGCCAAAGGTTTTTGGTCCAAAGATTTTTAGTAAGGGGTTTTCTTTTGAGAAATACATGAGTTTTCCCATCTTATAAAATTAGAGGTCATTTTTTTTTGAAATTTGTAAAAATAGAGAAGAAAAGCGATCAACATAGGATAGAAAGAACAGAAGGATATGAATGTCCGACAAGTAGATAGAAGGAACATTCCCATATAAGGAAATGCAGAGAATGACAGCTGAATTTAGACAGTGATAGAATTGAAAATTTTAATCCAATAATAAATCATTAAGAAGAGGTGCAATTGGAATAAGATAGGAGCTATCTTTGTCTAATCCATTTTTCCATTGTTTAAAGTTATATATAAGGTGTTTTTGGAAATTTAAATGATGGTAATTAAAAATGAGTTAGATATCTTTTCGAAAAGCATTATGTAAAGATGAGAATTTTATATATGTATTTTTTCTAATTCAATTTTAAAACTTGTTTGAATAAAATATTCTTAGAACTGATAAGAAAGGATTATAAGGGATTTTAAGAGTTTTGAACAAAGTTACAAAAAATATTTTGTCAAATAATGGTATATTTTGAGTAATAAGGCAATATATGTTAATTTATATTTTAGAATGATATATTGTTATTTTTAAATGATAATTGAGGAAAAACTATTACTTTGGAAATGATAATTTGTGTAACTAGAAAACTCTTTGGAATAATAAATGTCCAATTTATTATTTTAGAATGCTAATTGAGTTTTGAATGGTTTGTGTTAAAGATCCTATTTTAGAAAGAGAAAGTCTTTATTTTAGCAAGATATTAAAATGGGAAGTTTTCCATAGCTCCTTTTTGAAAACCAAGTAGTCTTTGAATGATGTGAATTGAAGTCTAACTTTTAAAAAAATAAATCTTTTATGACGAAAGTTTTTATTGTGCTCCTATTTGGAACTAAGGGATTTTGAATTCTTAGTAAAAGTTTCTAAGTTCATATTTTCAAAGAAGAAAAATTTAATTTTAGTACTTCATGTTTGTGAAAATTTAAGTTTTGCAAGAAATAAGGTGATAGATGCTGATTTTGAAATAGTTTACTTGAAATCAATTATTTGATTACTAAAATTCTGGTTTTATAAAGAATATTTTTTATGAAGTAGATAAGGATCACAACCTAGGTAGGATAGACTAAGATTTTTAGGATATGAATAAAATATGAATAGAGTGTACAGAAAGATCTAGAAATTTAAAATCAATCTCAAACCTTTATTTCAAGAAGTTGGTAAAGTTTAAAGATATTCTAGATCTATAATTGGGTTGTAAATTAAGTTGTCCATGGAATATGAATTTCAATATTTTAATTTTGGAGCAGTTTCTAAGTAATTTCCATAAATTATCCAATTCCAAAATACGTATAAAAGTGCGTTGTTTGAAGTAATAATCAATAAACTAAAAAAGGAAGAGATGTGTAAGAGATAATGTAACATTCTAAAATTTTCGACTTTCGAAAATTCAACATCGACACTCACTTTATCGACTGCCGAATATCGAAGGCCGAAAACCGAGAAGTTATGGGTTTTAAAAAGAAAAGAAAAGAAAGAAGAGAGAAAAAAGAAGAAAGAAAAAGAAAAATAGAGGGAAAAGAAGATAGACAATTTTTAGAAAACAGAGAGAGAAAACAGAGAATTTGAAAAATAGAAGATAGAAGAATTTTAAAATAGAACGGACAAAAGAAAACAACAAAACAACAACAGAATCTCACAATTCGCAGCGGAACAACATATAATAATAAATGAATAATCTTTAAACAAAGAACTATATCAGTTATTACATTACATCACATTTTATTACATCATATCATCACATCAGAGTGTACAACAACATAACAGTACAGCGGAAAAAGAAATACTATATAAACTAGTAATACGCCATGCCATCCAGCTTGCCTCCAGCAACTCCAGAATATCCAGAATATCCTGATAAACCTAACTCTTAACTGCCCGTGTGGAAATTGGTGGGCACCCAGAGTTTAGGAAGGAAAACAATAAACTCCAAGTCAGTCATGTGACTGGTGTGAGAACTCAAAACAGTTTATTTATCTTTAAAATCAAAATAGAGGAATATTTTTAATTCAATTCGCAATGCTTTTAAAAATGAGACTACCATAAGGCCTCCCGCACACACACACATGCAAACGCAGAATCGGAGGAGATTTCTCCTTATGATAGTCAAAGATGCTTGATACGCATTTAAAATAACATTTGATATTATTATTAGTGTATAGTGTAGAAAAAATTCATTTCGAAAGTAGAATATAAATCTTATCCAGCATAGACATTTCGAACTATGCCTACTATAGCTACCATCCAAACAGTGGTGACCACCATAAGTGAATAGCAGGTTCTACAACTAATACCGTACAAGTTTCGTATTGGGAATTGGATTTCCAACAAATGGTCAGGCCAAGGAACTTCCCATTGCCACTGAGAATGCCTCTGGAAAGACATCCCCGAGAACCAAACCGGATCTCTGCCAACACAAGGCCGGGTTACCCCTAACTGGGTAACTACTGACACGAGCACGCCATTCCCCGGTCCTTTAGGACCTTTTCAACCGAGCGCTCGATATCCAATTCACACAATCATAAAGTGTTTTCAACATGAGTAAGTATCTGGGCTCCATACCATGATACCACCCCTTTCCAGAAGGAAATGCACATACCCTAAGGGGAGCTACAGCAACCCCTAATAACCTTGCCGCATCTTTCCTGTTTTGACCATTTCCGGGATGTGAGGCTCGACGAATTCACGTCCACAAAAACATACTTTATACAAAAGCCATGCTTTGGGTCAATAAATGATCAACACAATGATCACTAAGATAGACGATCAAATAAATGATCCTATCACAAATAATCAACACAATGATCATTTCAGCATCACTCAGCATGTCACATTACCAAAATGGGATATATTGCTGATAACTTCAACTATATAACCTTTGAGCTCGTACGTCTCAAAGAAGGGTGTTAAGCAAAGAATAAATTCTCCGCCACCAACAGAAATATATTTGAATGAAATCGGCTTTATATCTCAAATTGTAATGTCAGGCATACAATCCATACAAGTCTGTTCCGGGATCGAACAGAACCGAAGGCACTTACAAAGAAGTCCTTGCAATCCGGATATTCACAATCCTGATCGGATTCACCATCACATATGGAGAACTCAATACCGTAGCTACTCGGTGCAGAGTCAATCGATAGTTCATCCTATCACTCTTGCAAATACCGGTCTTCAACACCGATCTTCAAATGCAATTCACAACGACGTATCACATATTCGGAGTGGGTTATACGACCCCATGGTCCTTTCCCGGTTAACCCGAATAGTGAGCGCTTATTCAAAAATAAGTGTGCATTCAAATTCAATCAATTCACATCAAATACCCATTCAAAGGGAAATACTGATAGTCGGTTATTGAACTATCACTGGATATGCACACATCACCAGATTCCAAATAATTTTCCCAAATTATTTATTTTCCAAAATATCTTTACAAGATATATAATTTCACATTTCAAAAATAAATCAATATTTATTTTTAACAAATTCCACCTTCACATATAAATTCCATAATGAATTTATATTTCAAAATATCATGCATATACAATTTCAACTATCCATTTCAATTTATCTTCAAAAGATAAATTCTAAATATTCACTTCATATTGGAAAACATTTCCATACTTATTAAAAATAAGTAATCGACAAATCTTTTTATTTCAACCTTTGAAAATATTCAATATACTTAAATCGAATTAAGTATATATTTCATTCTTTAAGGGAAATCATTCTCTTAAACATTTTTATTTGGGCCAAAACGAATGTTGCGTAAAACATCGTTACAACAACCCAAAATCACTAGTATAGGGATTCGAAATTAAAATAGATATATAAATCCCAATACTATACAAAACATTTCCTTTCGGAAATCATTTACTATAACAACAGTGTTATAGTCCACCATTTCCTTTTATTTCTCGAAAACGTCTATTTCAACAATAAATGTTGAAATCTATGGTTTCGAATCTCAACACATTTTAAAACATCGTTAGGTCGTTTTAATTCTGTTTAAAATATCACATTCTAAAACATTTCTTTAACGTCTTATTCACTATTCAAAAACGTGAATATACTATGTTCACAAATTCCATTATTTCTATTCTTTTTAACTTAAAGGATTATTCACTGTTTACAACGTGAATATAACTCCATTAATAGGTTATAACAATTAACTTATCAAAATAAGTCGTTTGCGGATTTATAAAACAACGTTTATAAATTCCGTTTCTATTTATTTATAAAAACTTCTTTTTTATAAATTCCTTTATTAACCTATTCCAGTTTATAACTCAATTATAAACTACAAGTTCATATTATAAGTTAATTACTTATAAAACGATTATTTTACAAAATCGTTCATTTAACTTCCCAAATTATTAATCTTAACTTATAAGATTGTTTATTTATCCAAAATTCATTCTTTCGATAACTTTATAAATTTTATAAACCTATTGCTTATAAAATTTCATTTATAACTTCACAGTTTATAATTTCATAAATTTCATTCATTTAGGAAATTCATTTTCACTACATTCAAACACTTATAAAAACTCGTTTTATAATGTCCATAATTCAATTTATAAATATCCATTTATAAATCTCTTAATATAAATTAATTTATATTATTCTTTTAAACGTCTTTAAATTCCTTTAAAATTTCATCGTTCTCTTGATTTATAAAATAATCAAATTTTATAAATCTTATATTCAAACTTTTAATAATAAACTCAAAAATCCAGTTTAAACTATTTTATAAAATCATTGGTTCATATTTCTCAAAAACCAGCTTTTAACTATATTTCACAAAAACCATAATTTTATAACTTTAAAAATTATAACGTTTATTTATTTATAATGGATCAATTCCAAAAATATAGTATATTTTCAAAAATCACTTTAAAATTATTTTAAAATCCCAAAATCTGGTCCAATGATGCTACACACCAAAAAGTCAATCACGACTACAACGATCCATCATATATCGATATGATAATCCATCAAATATCAAAATATCTGAAATCAAATAAATGCTGTTGAGGAATCCAGTTGGATCCCTCCAACCTGTTTTCCTGCATCCAAAAACATTAGCACAATACCAATTTCGCTCCAGTACGAAATTATCGCGGTATATGTTCTTATTAAATATTATCCGCTTAATAACGGCGTAATAGGGTCTCATCCGCTAAAAAAATACGGGAAATCAATCAACTGCAATATATACATATGCCAATATATATATATTGATATTATATATAATACCAATTTCACTGTTTATGAAATATTCGCGGTATATGTTTTTATTAAATAACATCCGCTTACTAACGGCGCATAATGTCTATTTTAACAATCAATAATTTACAGTCATCATTCAAACATGCATTCAAATATTTTAAATCTAACTATTTAAAATAAAATCGAAATCTATTCGATTGAGTGAGAAGTTCTCACCTTGGTTTTAATTTCCGTTTTAGCTTTTATTTCGAATAAAATTAAACGCGCGTTTAATTTTACCCGAAATTCTCACTAACTCCAAACGACTCCAAACCAACTCCATCGCGTAGTGCTCGTCCATACGATTCCAACGCAACTGAGTTTGCATTTTTTCGACCTCGTATGAAAAAGTTATGCATTTTACAAGTTTGTACACGATTTTAATAACTTAAATTACAACTATACATATATTTTTAAACCTACATCACACTACAGCCATAGGATCTTGAACCCCCTCATCAACACCGCTCCTTTGTTTCTTCCCCAAGCCCCTCACTCAACTCCCAGATAATCAAAACGCATAAGAACCCATACAATCCACACTAGGGTTTAATAATTCGATCTCATCTCTCAACGAAAACACGATCAGGAAGCGCCGTTGCGAAGCCCCAAACCCCACCTATGTTCGGCCTCCTCCATGCCAAGCTCGGCCATGCCCTCCACCTGGGAATGCGTGCGCAACCCATGACTGTCGGCCTCCCCTAGCTCGTCCCACGATGCTCCAAACTCCATCAAATCCGTATGGATTGAAAGCTCGTCTCGTGCTCTTCATCTTTGCTTCAGAAAGTTTTTGATAATATTGCATGGATTTTGAGAAATTGGAGGATGAAGAAGATTAAGTTTCAGCCCTTGATTATACATGGAGGCGGCCTGTATAGATTAGGGTTTTGTTGTTTTTATTTTTTATTTATTTTTGAGATAGTGGGCTATTTATAGGAAAAGCAAGCGTAAACACTATTCATTCCGGAAATTCCGAACTCCGATTTACGCGCCGTAACCAGCGTTTCTACGGTTTACCCCGCGTTCCGGACACAATGGAACAGGTTTCGGAAGCTAATTCGGAAGTATGTGCGAGTTATGGCTGTAAACGCTCAATTTAAATTAAACCGATTTAAATCGATTTCTAGGCGTTTTAATTTGTACCGGACAAACGGTAAATCCAATTGACTTGAAATTTGAAACCTTACAATAATATCACATTACGGATCCGATGAAACTGGTTTCGTCGAAATCCGAGACTTTTTGAAAAATGGCTATTTTGACTCGCCAAATTTAAATTAAAAACAATTCGATGCGTTTCGAGCTGCCACGATCAAACGATAACTCCGATTGACACGAAAATTGAAATCCGGTAATAACTAACTATTACGGATCCAATGGAACTGGTTTCGTTCAATTCTGAGACTGTTCAAAAATTGGCTATTTTACAGTCGATTATTAAATATTAAAATATTCAATTTTCACAGATTAACTTTTAATTCGATTTTAAAAGTTCTAAAATATCATTCTAACTCCCATATGATAAAATAAAATTTTACAAATCATTTTCTATCATATTTAACTCCATTTTCAATTATTTCCATAATTTCACATATTAATTTATCGATTTAATAATCCAATTAAATCCAAAAATTCAAATAAAAATTTATTTGACTTATAAATTCACTTATTAATATTTAAAATTAATTAAATATTCAAATTTTAATTTAATAAAATTCTGGGTCGTTACAATCTTTCCCCCTTAAAAGAATTTCGTCCTCGAAATTACAAGTAAGAAAAGTTACAGAATCTATTAATTTTCCAAAATTCATAATTAAACTTCTTATGATAACTTTTACTAAGTTTTCAAATCATACTTAGTTATGTTTTCAAAAACAATCTATATCATTTAACTTTCAACTCTAAAACAAAGTTAAAGTTTTCCAAAATTTTCCCAATTTTCTCAAAAATTTTCTAACGCCTTAAATTTCCGGAAAAATTCGCCATGTCTCCTTTGCGCGGCTCGATCCGAAAAAAAAAAATGACAGTATATATATCACAAATATACATCTCATCAAGTAATGAGGCATCCCGAAGGGAAAAAAAGTGTAAAAGTGCGATATTTAATCCGAGATATGTACCTTATATTTTATTAGCAAGCATATACAGCTAATATAGCGCAAAAGCGAACTCCAAATGCGAAGCAAACGCGATCCGCACCTACTAAACTCAACAAACAACATGAGAACATGCACATACGCAAATAATCTCAATATACAACATATAGCAACATATCAACTATATATGCCACATAGAAATGCAACTAAACAACAAATGAAACCATCAACCAACTATCATCCATATCCAAATAAACATTCATTCATATTCTTATTCATATACAATGAATTGGTTTTCACTTTAAATCACATTTGATTTATTTACATTGGATTTACTAACATTCATTCTCAATTCAATTAGTTTACATTTACTAATTAAATCTAATTCACATTCAATTCTATTCAAATTTATTTACTTCAAATTTGAATTCAATTACATAGCTTTAAATTTCATTAATACTTAATGAATTACATACAATCAATCAACAATCATATAACAACCAAAGTATATTAATTATAACCAAATTCCTTTGCTTATATTCATACATTCAATTCGGTTTAAATTTTAATTGATTTTCATTCAATTTTTTTTATTCAACTTCTAATAACATTTGAATTTTAATGAATTAACACTTATATTCATTATTTCATATCAATTCTATTTTCCATTCAATTGATTCACAATTCAATTCAATTACAAAGTTGAATTTCATTCATATACTCAAGTTCATATTTCTTTTAATCCACTTGATTATTTACTTCGATACCAAAATCAATTCCATTCAACAACACTTAAGTTATATTTCATTTAACCTTATATTCATTTTTATTTACAACTCACATTCATAATTATATTCATATAGTTTCACTTCTTATATATATAAGTTTATTTCACAATTGTAAATCACATTAAATATAATTCAATTCTTATAATTCTTTTACTTATACAATTATTCTTTAATTTAGATTATTCAAACAACCTAACAATCAACTTACATACAATTTAATAATTTTGAAAAATTATTTCTTTATATATAAAATATAATCAAGGAAAAATTATTTCATTTACCCAATTAAAACAATACTGTGCCGAATTGTTCTATTCAAGTGTTTAGAAACCCCTTCGGCATAGTTTGACTGACCGTGCTGACGAAGGTTCATATGCCACTCAATAAACCAATCATCACAATATAAAACAATTTTATATTCACTAACAAATACGCTCTCATAGCTATTATTACACTCAAACTCATTCTAGAGTACTACTGACTCTATCTCTAATGAGTAATACCCTACAGAACCATGGTTGTCGCTTAACCATCAGCTCTGATACCAAATGTAACATTCTAAAATTTTCGACTTTCGAAAATTCAACATCGACACTCACTTTATCGACTGCCGAATATCGAAGGCCGAAAACCGAGAAGTTATGGGTTTTAAAAAGAAAAGAAAAGAAAGAAGAGAGAAAAAAGAAGAAAGAAAAAGAAAAATAGAGGGAAAAGAAGATAGACAATTTTTATAAAACAGAGAGAGAAAACAGAGAATTTGAAAAATAGAAGATAGAAGAATTTTAAAATAGAACGGACAAAAGAAAACAACAAAACAACAACAGAATCTCACAATTCGCAGCGGAACAACATATAATAATAAATGAATAATCTTTAAACAAAGAACTATATCAGTTATTACATTACATCACATTTTATTACATCATATCATCACATCAGAGTGTACAACAACATAACAGTACAGCGGAAAAAGAAATACTATATAAACTAGTAATACGCCATGCCATCCAGCTTGCCTCCAGCAACTCCAGAATATCCAGAATATCCTGATAAACCTAACTCTTAACTGCCCGTGTGGAAATTGGTGGGCACCCAGAGTTTAGGAAGGAAAACAATAAACTCCAAGTCAGTCATGTGACTGGTGTGAGAACTCAAAACAGTTTATTTATCTTTAAAATCAAAATAGAGGAATATTTTTAATTCAATTCGCAATGCTTTTAAAAATGAGACTACCATAAGGCCTCCCGCACACACACATGCAAACGCAGAATCGGAGGAGATTTCTCCTTATGATAGTCAAAGATGCTTGATACGCATTTAAAATAACATTTGATATTATTATTAGTGTATAGTGTAGAAAAAATTCATTTCGAAAGTAGAATATAAATCTTAGCCAGCATAGACATTTCGAACTATGCCTACTATAGCTACCATCCAAACAGTGGTGACCACCATAAGTGAATAGCAGGTTCTACAACTAATACCGTACAAGTTTCGTATTGGGAATTGGATTTCCAACAAATGGTCAGGCCAAGGAACTTCCCATTGCCACTGAGAATGCCTCTGGAAAGACATCCCCGAGAACCAAACCGGATCTCTGCCAACACAAGGCCGGGTTACCCCTAACTGGGTAACTACTGACACGAGCACGCCATTCCCCGGTCCTTTAGGACCTTTTCAACCGAGCGCTCGATATCCAATTCACACAATCATAAAGTGTTTTCAACATGAGTAAGTATCTGGGCTCCATACCATGATACCACCCCTTTCCAGAAGGAAATGCACATACCCTAAGGGGAGCTACAGCAACCCCTAATAACCTTGCCGCATCTTTCCTGTTTTGACCATTTCCGGGATGTGAGGCTCGACGAATTCACGTCCACAAAAACATACTTTATACAAAAGCCATGCTTTGGGTCAATAAATGATCAACACAATGATCACTAAGATAGACGATCAAATAAATGATCCTATCACAAATAATCAACACAATGATCATTTCAACATCACTCAGCATGTCACATTACCAAAATGGGATATATTGCTGATAACTTCAACTATATAACCTTTGAGCTCGTACGTCTCAAAGAAGGGTGTTAAGCAAAGAATAAATTCTCCGCCACCAACAGAAATATATTTGAATGAAATCGGCTTTATATCTCAAATTGTAATGTCAGGCATACAATCCATACAAGTCTGTTCCGGGATCGAACAGAACCGAAGGCACTTACAAAGAAGTCCTTGCAATCCGGATATTCACAATCCTGATCGGATTCACCATCACATATGGAGAACTCAATACCGTAGCTACTCGGTGCAGAGTCAATCGATAGTTCATCCTATCACTCTTGCAAATACCGGTCTTCAACACCGATCTTCAAATGCAATTCACAACGACGTATCACATATTCGGAGTGGGTTATACGACCCCATGGTCCTTTCCCGGTTAACCCGAATAGTGAGCGCTTATTCAAAAATAAGTGTGCATTCAAATTCAATCAATTCACATCAAATACCCATTCAAAGGGAAATACTGATAGTCGGTTATTGAACTATCACTGGATATGCACACATCACCAGATTCCAAATAATTTTCCCAAATTATTTATTTTCCAAAATATCTTTACAAGATATATAATTTCACATTTCAAAAATAAATCAATATTTATTTTTAACAAGTTCCACCTTCACATATAAATTCCATAATGAATTTATATTTCAAAATATCATGCATATACAATTTCAACTATCCATTTCAATTTATCTTCAAAAGATAAATTCTAAATATTCACTTCATATTGGAAAACATTTCCATACTTATTAAAAATAAGTAATCGACAAATCTTTTTATTTCAACCTTTGAAAATATTCAATATACTTAAATCGAATTAAGTATATATTTCATTCTTTAAGGGAAATCATTCTCTTAAACATTTTTATTTGGGCCAAAACGAATGTTGCGTAAAACATCGTTACAACAACCCAAAATCACTAGTATAGGGATTCGAAATTAAAATAGATATATAAATCCCAATACTATACAAAACATTTCCTTTCGGAAATCATTTACTATAACAACAGTGTTATAGTCCACCATTTCCTTTTATTTCTCGAAAACGTCTATTTCAACAATAAATGTTGAAATCTATGGTTTCGAATCTCAACACATTTTAAAACATCGTTAGGTCGTTTTAATTCTGTTTAAAATATCACATTCTAAAACATTTCTTTAACGTCTTATTCACTATTCAAAAACGTGAATATACTATGTTCACAAATTCCATTATTTCTATTCTTTTTAACTTAAAGGATTATTCACTGTTTACAACGTGAATATAACTCCATTAATAGGTTATAACAATTAACTTATCAAAATAAGTCGTTTGCGGATTTATAAAACAACGTTTATAAATTCCGTTTCTATTTATTTATAAAAACTTCTTTTTTATAAATTCCTTTATTAACCTATTCCAGTTTATAACTCAATTATAAACTACAAGTTCATATTATAAGTTAATTACTTATAAAACGATTATTTTACAAAATCGTTCATTTAACTTCCCAAATTATTAATCTTAACTTATAAGATTGTTTATTTATCCAAAATTCATTCTTTCGATAACTTTATAAATTTTATAAACCTATTGCTTATAAAATTTCATTTATAACTTCACAGTTTATAATTTCATAAATTTCATTCATTTAGGAAATTCATTTTCACTACATTCAAACACTTATAAAAACTCGTTTTATAATGTCCATAATTCAATTTATAAATATCCATTTATAAATCTCTTAATATAAATTAATTTATATTATTCTTTTAAACGTCTTTAAATTCCTTTAAAATTTCACCGTTCTCTTGATTTATAAAATAATCAAATTTTATAAATCTTATATTCAAACTTTTAATAATAAACTCAAAAATCCAGTTTAAACTATTTTATAAAATCATTGGTTCATATTTCTCAAAAACCAGCTTTTAACTATATTTCACAAAAACCATAATTTTATAACTTTAAAAATTATAACGTTTATTTATTTATAATGGATCAATTCCAAAAATATAGTATATTTTCAAAAATCACTTTAAAATTATTTTAAAATCCCAAAATCTGGTCCAATGATGCTACACACCAAAAAGTCAATCACGACTACAACGATCCATCATATATCGATATGATAATCCATCAAATATCAAAATATCTGAAATCAAATAAATGCTGTTGAGGAATCCAGTTGGGTCCCTCCAACCTGTTTTCCTGCATCCAAAAACATTAGCACAATACCAATTTCGCTCCAGTACGAAATTATCGCGGTATATGTTCTTATTAAATATTATCCGCTTAATAACGGCGTAATAGGGTCTCATCCGCTAAAAAAATACGGGAAATCAATCAACTGCAATATATACATATGCCAATATATATATATATTGATATTATATATAATACCAATTTCACTGTTTATGAAATATTCGCGGTATATGTTTTTATTAAATAACATCCGCTTACTAACGGCGCATAATGTCTATTTTAACAATCAATAATTTACAGTCATCATTCAAACATGCATTCAAATATTTTAAATCTAACTATTTAAAATAAAATCGAAATCTATTCGATTGAGTGAGAAGTTCTCACCTTGGTTTTAATTTCCGTTTTAGCTTTTATTTCGAATAAAATTAAACGCGCGTTTAATTTTACCCGAAATTCTCACTAACTCCAAACGACTCCAAACCAACTCCATCGCGTAGTGCTCGTCCATACGATTCCAACGCAACTGAGTTTGCATTTTTTCGACCTCGTATGAAAAAGTGATGCATTTTACAAGTTTGTACACGATTTTAATAACTTAAATTACAACTATACATATATTTTTAAACCTACATCACACTACAGCCATAGGATCTTGAACCCCCTCATCAACACCGCTCCTTTGTTTCTTCCCCAAGCCCCTCACGCAACTCCCAGATAATCAAAACGCATAAGAACCCATACAATCCACACTAGGGTTTAATAATTCGATCTCATCTCTCAACGAAAACACGATCAGGAAGCGCCGTTGCGAAGCCCCAAACCCCACCTATGTTCGGCCTCCTCCATGCCAAGCTCGGCCATGCCCTCCACCTGGGAATGCGTGCGCAACCCATGACTGTCGGCCTCCCCTAGCTCGTCCCACGATGCTCCAAACTCCATCAAATCCGTATGGATTGAAAGCTCGTCTCGTGCTCTTCATCTTTGCTTCAGAAAGTTTTTGATAATATTGCATGGATTTTGAGAAATTGGAGGATGAAGAAGATTAAGTTTCAGCCCTTGATTATACATGGAGGCGGCCTGTATAGATTAGGGTTTTGTTGTTTTTATTTTTTATTTATTTTTGAGATAGTGGGCTATTTATAGGAAAAGCAAGCGTAAACACTATTCATTCCGGAAATTCCGAACTCCGATTTACGCGCCGTAACCAGCGTTTCTAAGGTTTACCCCGCGTTCCGGACACAATGGAACAGGTTTCGGAAGCTAATTCGGAAGTATGTGCGAGTTATGGCTGTAAACGCTCAATTTAAATTAAACCGATTTAAATCGATTTCTAGGCGTTTTAATTTGTACCGGACAAACGGTAAATCCAATTGACTTGAAATTTGAAACCTTACAATAATATCACATTACGGATCCGATGAAACTGGTTTCGTCGAAATCCGAGACTTTTTGAAAAATGGCTATTTTGACTCGCCAAATTTAAATTAAAAACAATTCGATGCGTTTCGAGCTGCCACGATCAAACGATAACTCCGATTGACACGAAAATTGAAATCCGGTAATAACTAACTATTACGGATCCAATGGAACTGGTTTCGTTCAATTCTGAGACTGTTCAAAAATTGGCTATTTTACAGTCGATTATTAAATATTAAAATATTCAATTTTCACAGATTAACTTTTAATTCGATTTTAAAAGTTCTAAAATATCATTCTAACTCCCATATGATAAAATAAAATTTTACAAATCATTTTCTATCATATTTAACTCCATTTTCAATTATTTCCATAATTTCACATATTAATTTATCGATTTAATAATCCAATTAAATCCAAAAATTCAAATAAAAATTTATTTGACTTATAAATTCACTTATTAATATTTAAAATTAATTAAATATTCAAATTTTAATTTAATAAAATTCTGGGTCGTTACATGGATATTCTTTTCTATTGTTTACATTGTCTATTTCAATAAAAAGGAAAAATAATAATCCCTTGTAATTTCAAATGAAGAAAAAAAACTCTCATTTATGGTTAATTTTTGAGAATTTATGACGGTAATCTTTTTAGAAGGAAAGCTTCGATAAATTAAGATATAGAAATGAGTGTGTGTATGTGTGTGTATATACACACACACACACACGACTGTATGCGTATAGCCTGCTTAACGATTAGAATATATATAGATAGCATAGATTATAATTGTATTCATTTTAGTTCGTAATTAACGAATTAGGATTTGTGGACATTAAATACAAATTTAATAGGCAACAAATTTGTAATTAATGAGGAAAAAAAGGAATTAAATGAGGACCGACTAAGAAAACTTGATATGAAATTTATGGAAGAAAGAAATTTGAGTAATGAATGAATTTTAGAAACCTGAAGAAGGCTAAAAGGATTAAAGAAAGGTTAATCGAAAACTGTCCAATTTTGATAGTAATGATTAACTACTATGGATGTTAATTGCAACAATGGATGTACAACATTTATTAAAAACTGAAAAGGAAAATTAAGAAAAATGGTTAATGGTGAAACGATATATTAGAAATACCCATCTTAATTTAGTAGGAACTTTTAGGTCTTCAATGCCATTATATTAGCTGATAATAAACGCCAGCTTCTAATAATATTTTCTTTCAATGTTCTTGGGTGGTAGCCGCTAGTCTTCCTTAGTCATTAGAAAAGTGTATGATGTGGTATAAGGTATATCTTTGTTTCATTCCTGTGTGGACTTAATGAACGAGATTTAAACCACTTGATAAATATATATGTTAAGAAACAAAGTAAATATGGAAATTTTATGGGGACATTAACTAGCGATAAATCATAGGCAAGACTGCAAGTTAGTGATGAAACTAGGTTGGCAGTCTAAAGTGAATAAGTGTATCAATCCCAAAACTTTAGAATTTTGGGAAAAATAAAATTTAGCTCATAGACTATCGTCATTCAAGGAAAAGATGAAATATACGGGAACGTGAAGAGAATTTTCTACTGATCAAGGATAAAGAAGAAGGCGGCATAATTTTTTGTTAGAAGCAATAAAACAACATAGTTTCTGACACAACTTCATGGAGTTGCGGTTTGCATTGTTAATGATAATGACTCTTGGTTTACTAGAAAATATTTGAGTAGTTTGCTAGTAGCTTTAGGAACTTCGTTAAATCTTAGCAACGCTTACCAGTTGAAGACCGATGGACAAACTAAAGGAATAAATAGGAACTTAAAGGATTTGTTGAATCTTGCATCTTGGACTTTGGAGGACATTAGGAGCAGCACTTACCCTTAGTTGAATTCACGTATAATAGTAATCGTCAACAGATGATTGGTATGACAACCTTGAAGCACTTTCTGGAAGGCCATACAAATCACCAAACTGTGGGTGGGAAACCACTAACAAATTCTACTCAGACAATATTTGGATTGCGAAATTTTGGAAAGTAATAGTTGATTAAGTAGCATGTGAAGATCGTAAGATTTGGATAATTGGAAAATTTGGCACCAGATCTATTGGGCCTTTCTTAATATTGGGGGAAAAAAAAGAAAACTTGTAAGTTGGTTGGAGTCCAGTTTTTCACGTTTCATATTTAAGGAAATAACTTCATAGCACAACCACTGTAGTGGAGCCTAATCAATCAGGGGACTTTGAGACGGAGCCAATAACGTCCCATGCTACATCATGCATTGTACAGTACGAAACTAGGAAGCTCCATAATAAAGAAATTAGATTGGTCTGAGTACAATGGAGAGAAAATCCGTTGGAAGGCATGAGGACTTCTCGTCCTAAGCCTTTTTTGGTAAACTTTTTCCTCCAAAATTAGGATTATAATTGCATCATGGTTTCTAGATTAGATGATAGGAGATCGTTGCCACACTTTTACACTCTCACTTTACACTCATATAGAAGTTTTATGCATGTTTAGGTATTTTCATACATATTTGCAAAGCACGATCACACATTCATGCTAGGGTTGAGCTCATTTATTGTATGTCTACAGTACATGATCACATTGCACTTTGGCTTGAGTGAATGGTTGTATAGATAATTTGGTTGCATAACATGAATGTTATTGTGTGTCGCGCTATTCGTCCCTTGAAGGATTTGAGGATGAAATCCTTTTGGGCACCTCGTGAAATCAACCCTAGATAAATAAATTAAGAAAAATTCAATTAATTAAGTAGGGATAAAAATGAAAATTTTACAAAAGTTGGGACTTGGCCACGAAAGTTATGCCGCTGCGTTCATGGCGAAATTTTGATTAATTCCATATATAATATGTCGAAAACGGAGCTCAAACGAAGAACTCGTGAGCATTTGAAGTTTCTAGATTTAAAATAATTTAAATAGAATTCAAATTCAAATAAAATAATTAATTCTCAAATTTGAATTTCAAAAATTAACTACGATTAGACTTAGGGGTTAAGTAAACATTAAGTTAACCAGTTAAAGTTAAAATTTACTTATGGAATAAAATAATTAGACAACAAAAAAAATACGCTCCTAAAATAATGGAACGATTGACCAGTGCGACCCAACCGGTCGACCCTTAGCGGTCTACCGGTCTATGGCGGTGATCGACCAATACTATGCTATGGCGCTAGGGTTTTGTAGTGTTAAAGCTCCAGATTTATCCGTTTTGACCCAGTTTCATCTTACGGTTCTAGTGAATTTCAACCACTATAAATAGTCCCTAGAGCCATCAATTTTATTCACAGATATTTCAGGAACATAAGTGAAGCTCTAAAAGTTCATCTATTCTTAGATTCAGAAAAATTCATTTGCGTTTCCGGTAAGAATCCTATATACCTATCTTTGTTTATTATTTAATTTCTAAACCTCTTCTCCTCTAACCTTTCTGAATTTAATACACATACACAAATTCCTTGTTGTATATATATAAAAAATTGATTTGAAGGAGATTATAATAGGCTTTGAAAATCTAAAGAGAAGCAAAGCTAAGGACAAATAGCGAGTGAAAATGTTAGTTTTCCTATTTTAGTAGTCGAATAACATGGTTTGGATTTGATATATGCCTTGAGGAGTTTTGGATTACGAAAGCATCATATTAAAACTCTCCAAAATTCCTCCAAAGCGAAATGTCAATTTTTATTATTGAAATCTTAATTGTCTTATGTTAAAATAATGGAGTTTTGTGAATTTTGCAGTTTATGTATTCTACCTTCTATTACACTTTTTATTCTCTCCAGATCTGATTAAGTGATTAATTGAGTAATGGTGTGTAAAGGATGAATCTTTATTCGTAGTTTACACCGCCTATTTCTATAAATTTAGTGGAATTTCTCTTATCTAAATTCATGTAAAAAAAGTTGAATAGAGAGTAGAATTGATTAAATTGTAAGTTTCCATTTTTCGTTTATTCGATTGTTTTAATATGAGATAAGTTAGATTTAGATTCTATGTACAAGTCTGTTAATTGCAATTTTCGATATGAGTATTGAATTCTAGTCATGGATATTAGAATCCCTTGTTATGGATATTAGAGTTTGGACATTATTGGTAAAATGGAAGAAAATGGCAAGATTTGTATTATTATAGTTAAAAAGGAATTGATATTTAAAGTTTGTTATGGCATAATCTTCGCACGTATAGAATAATAATTTCGTATTTATTTATATATTTATTAGCGTAATAAACGTATAGTTATTGCATATAATTACGTAGTCAATTAGGTAATAATTGTCATTAAATCCCACTTAGGAAATTAATTAATATTTTAAGGCATAATAATGAAGACTCCTTATAATATATTAGTTATGGAACAGTGAGATGAGTATTATATATTTTGAAAGTATTTAAACTATGGCTAAGTCATAGGGATACATGGTCAGTCAAAAGGCATACAGAAGTCCATCCAGCTAATCTGGCTACCAGAAGTGTGACTTTAGGGCTGATGTGAGACATCTCCTATGATAAGTATTTATAATGGCATTAGGTTAGTCCCAAATTTTGTAGGGTAAATCTACCCAACTAATCTGGCTACCAGTTCCTACGAATAGTCGGATTAATGTGATATGTCGTTATGAGTATAGTTCGTAATACGAAAGGCCTGCTTTGGGTTCTTGAGGTATTAAGTTTTTATTTGAGGGCCCATCTCTTTTCCTTAAATGAAGTAGTAAATAGCCAAGTTGTTAGTCATTAAGCACGATAGATGGTATCTTGATAGAGGTCCGCTTCGGGATAAGGTATTAAGTGATTGATTAATGGTCCGCCTTTCCATTAAGAAGTATTAAGTGGCTCAAGAGATTCCATGTGATGTTGGCTAGATAATCGCCATTGAGGAGTACGCCTTGGGAATATGTATTAAATAACGGGTCTACCTCAATTGATGTCTTAAATGGCCAGACTCTGTCTATTTTACAATAAAATGTATTAAGTGACTTGGGTACTATCTCTCGCTTTGTTGGACATTTATGACATGGGATATGAGTTATGGGATTTAAAAAACGCTTTAGGAATGGAAGGTATAAGTGGTTGATTGAGGACCCTCCTCCTTTTCTTGTATGAAGTATTAAATGGTTTTATATATGTAATTAAGACATATTCTTATTTAAATTATACTGCCCAAGTATTGAAATAGTTAGGCTCGAGATTTCTATTCATGAAAAACTTGTCAATCTGACTGCCTCCTCATTAAAACAATGGTTGGAGAAGGAGTTATTGATTCTTAAAGATAGCGAGAGTGAAGCTTGTGTCTGCTACTATCTATCTTTCTATATTATTTTCTATTGTATCCATGCTATGTATTTTTGAATAGTGTTGTAACGGTTTACATTATGTAATGTTCTATGAAATTTGAAATGATATGAAATAAATGGGTATTATTGTTGTTATTATATTTTATTCCTTCCAACGTAGGTCTGAATGAATAGATAGATAGCTCTATTTTTGTTATTTTTGCCAACTAAGAACCAACTTTAGAATGGGTCTAAGTTTCAGTGGACCTTTTTGGGTCGGAATTTAGGCTTGTTCCGGAGTTGGTAGTTACACTTTATGGAATTGCCAAATCTCACTAATTTATTCAACGACGATATTTTCAAAATGATCATACCAGCAATTTCAAATTCTAAGTCAATTCATCTCTTATCGACATAAAACTTTTGCCGATCTTGAGATGCTTTCATCCTTTCCCATATTAAATCGACTTTCCCTAGAATTTCATACGTCATATATGGTCCAACTATCACTTTATCAATTGTCTCCCACCGAAATATAAATGACTTAGAAGATCTTTCATATAAAACTTCAAATGGTATCTATTATTGCATGCAAATTCAACAATCAATAAATGATCTTCCCAAGAGCCTCCAAAATCAAGAATATAAGCTCTTAAAAAAACTTGTAGTTCATGGTTGACTTTGGCTTGGCCATCGATTTAAGGATGATAGGTCGTAACCAAGTGCACTTCTGTGCCCGCTGCATGTAGTAGCTCATCCAAAATTCACTCATGAAGAGTGGATCTTGATCACTCACAATGCTATTGGGTAAACCATGTAACCTCGCTATCCCTCGTACATACAATGCCGCTAGAGATAGAGAGGCTCTTGGAACCTTAAATAAAATAAAGCGAGAACTCTTTGTCATATGGTCTACATTAATCTATATGCTTGTATTCGCTCTTCGACTATGTAGCAAGCTATCTATGAAATATGCATTTCTAGTCTGGGTTTTACAAATGCATCAATAAACCACCCGGCTTCTTTTGTTTAGTCTTGACTTGTGTACAAGTCATGCACTTCTCTATGAAATCAAAGACATGCCTTTTATATGCTTCCAATATAAAGTGCATTTCACACCATTATATATTTTGATGTGATTAGGATGAATAGTCATCCTAGAACGATAACACTCTCTAAACACTTCATCTATCAAACTCTCCATGGAAACACAAAACCTTCCATCCCTACAAAGTCAACCCTTAGCATTAATGGAATATTGGTAAATATGATCGAGTTCTTCCCCTTTCTTGATTCAGTCTAAGTTCTCTACAGTGCGTGCATAAAGTCTTTGGTTAGAATCGATTTGATTGATAAGTGTGGGTCTAACTTCCAGCATTGTCAACAAACCAGGTAACACATCACAGGAAGGTCAGAAATCGAACTCCATGATAAACTCCAAACCCTTCCATTCTACGAACATAGAGCCCAACGTAGCATGCTTTCTGCTCAATGCATCTGCTACAACATTCCCCTTTCCGGAAATGTAGGAAATCCCAAAATCATACCATGCTAGGAATTCCATCCACCTTTGTTCCCTAAATTTGAGATCCTTTTGGGAGAGTAATTACTTCAAAGATTTATGATCGTTGAATAGCTCAAACTTATCACCGAACAAATAGTGCCTCCATGTCTTCAAAACAAAGACAATGACTACCAATCAAATCATGAGGTGAATAATTCTTCTTATGGATCTTATATTTCCTACCAGCATATGCAAACACTTTTCCCTTTTGCATAAGAACTGCACCAAATTCCGCACCATAAGCATTGATGTATGCGATAAATGGTTTGGCATCCTTCGTAATAACAAGAACCAGAGTATTTCTTCATCTTAATGAAAAATTCCTCATAACATGCATCCCATAAGAAGAATTAGTTCTTCCTGGTTAGATGAGTCAAGGGTGGAGCAATGATTGCAAAGTCTTTAACGAACTTCCTGTAATGTCCTTCCAATCCAAGGAAATTATGAACTATGATTGCACCACTTGGTACTTTCCAATATTGCACCTCGACAATCTTACTCGAATCAATCAAATTTGCATGCTCAGATATGACATGAACCGAAAAAAGAACTACATTTTAACTTTTTAGGATCTTTTTACTTTATTCATGTCTTACCGTTTAACTTTGGGGTTTACTACATTTTAATGCGATAAAACTACATTTCTATTCTAAAAATATTAACATCATAAATTTCTATGTCCTACCCAAAAAAAGAAGATATTCGTGCGGTGTTTGTAGTTACAAGGAACTATCCTTTTATTTCTTGAAAAATACGGCACAAAATATGGTAATTATATCTATTTTTTTATATCTCTTTCTTTTTAGGTGTGTTACTTCTCATTTCAAACATTACACTTTCAATTATTTAAACTTGACAATACCCAGAAATCTACTTGCAACATTCCCAATTCCCATGATTTAAAATAGCACTAAAACCCCTAAAATATCAATAAGCTTTTCTTTAAACTAGTTCATATCCATTGCATAAATACCAATTTCTAATCATTATGTAAAACATTAAAATTTATTTAATTCTTATTTGTTGCACAAATTCCAATTCTAATCATTACGTAACTCATAGCAGGAAAATATTCAATTCTTCAATATATAAAATAAATAGGAAAGTTTTCAATCTCTAAATTGCATTTATAAAAGTTTACTTACAATTCAAATTAAATTTCTCAGGTATATAGGAATAGACTTGCAATGATATAATCTAATATTATATAGAAGTATATAATATTCCCACTCAACTTTCCTAGCATTCCCAAATCTTCAAAACTAATCCCAGTTACCTATATTTTCCACTTTGATTCCCAATTTGGATTCACATACACATTTAGATCTATTAGAACTTTGGATTAAAAAAGAGAAAGTTATGTTGATTACTATTCAAATCCGGATTTACAATTATCTTGGTTGCGGTGACTTGATTTGAACCTATTCTCTATCTCTATCATCATTTTCAAATCCTCCAATAGTATAAATGTGCTAACTTAAACTATTTCTATGAATTTAGAGTTTTGGAGGGGAAAAAAATGACAAAGCTTCCACGTCCATTAGAAAATTATCAGTTGGAAGTGAGGATCTTGGTCTATATTTATAGAGGTTCAAACCTCTGCCAACTATTCGATTAAACTGTTTTAAATCCATGTCATTTAGGCCACACTAAAATTTGCCATTTACAAATCATAGGTTGCCGCTTATTGCTCCAGGTCGACCACTATCAGTTGACTTAAGATCTCCCTAGGTCGACCTGAGGAGTGTAAATTCGAAAAATAATGAACGTTAATTACTTTCTGCTTATAACCCACTGACGTTATCTGATACCTTAATTCATTTACTGAACATTTAAGTTACAATTAAGTTTAACGGTTTTCAACTAACGTTAATTAATTATTGATCATTTCTTCAATGGCATATATAGTTATTTCTGATCCTGAAATTTTAAACGTCAATAACATTTTTGTTTGAACTCTGATAAAAAAAGTTTATATATGAAAATTCATTAGAAAATCACCATGAATCCAATAGTGTAAATTTCATAGCCAAATTCTGACGTTTGCAAAAATTCCCTTTTTCACTATTTATTATTTGTCAATTAATTTCCATTTAAAACAGTTATCTTAAAAATTGTGGGGTGTTACATTCTTCTCCCTTTAAAAGAATTTCGTCCCTAAAGTTCCTCAAGGGCTCGATCATTTAACCTAACGTACATTCATTCTAAACTAACGAATCGTGAGTGTGCCAACAATTTTGCAACCAATCATGTATAAGTGTATGGTGTAACACAATATATATTATATGCATATTGAGCAATTCTAAATTGGTGCCTCCTACATGAATGTATTTAAAAAAAATTCGAAAATACTGTGCAAACATCTTAGATTTACTGGCAGTTCTATATGGATGCAACTTTTGCAAACCAAAAACCTGCATTCACATCCAAAGTTTCCCACAGTCCTACGAGTAGAAGTATAGCTTAACCAATTTTGCATTCTATTCTTACCATCCAAAATCCTAGCACACCATTTCTAACATTCAAACTTACAAAAATCCAGTTTTATAAACCCATGTTTATGCTTGGAAAGGGTCTAGATGTAAAATTCTATATTTTCATCCTTCTCTTATGTACTCATTTTCCACTATACCTAGGAATCTTCTCTTTTGCCCCCGATTCTCTTCTAACCTTTCCATGTATAATCCGCATAAGTAATTTTATTTTAAATCTTTAAAATTTTAAAACTGAATTATTTTAAAACCAGTTTAGTTCACTTATCGACAAGTATGTAGGAAGTGACTTCATAGGTAAAATAGCTTTTCCCTTATCTCTAGCCATATTTTATTTTACTACCACTTCTACTACACATTAAAATCTATATTAACCCACTTGTCAACTATTCCCCCTAAATCAAGTATTTTGCATTTTCAAAATTTGAAAATTTCTTCTTTTCAATTCAAATATATTTTTATATTACATTATAAAATATCCATAAAAAGTTTAAGCTTAAAATCTTCAAAAATATTTCGTAGAGATATTTTATTTTTCAAAAGCGTACATATTTATGTAGGATTTTAAAATAAAATTTTCCACATCTCAAGAAATCGAGGTTTTTTCAACAATCCAATGTCCTTAATAGACTCCTCTTAATTTACATGGTAAATTTTAAGTTTCAAAAATCTTTTCTTTTACTTATAATAGCAACCAACATACAATATCAATAATAAACTTCAGCTTTTAAGGTATAGGGACATTGATTTGTGACTACGTAACATCTTTTCCCTGTCTTTCCCTCATTGATATTTATTTTCTAAATTTTTTTGGGGATTACAATCTTATTTCATTTCTGTTTTAGTAGTCGATTAAATAAAATTCCTTAATTTATTTCTTAACCTCTAGCCTCTACTATTTTATTTTATTTTGCATTAGTTTATTGCCTTTTACAAAATTTCCTTATCTTTATTGTTTTCCCATAAAATAGCGGTCCATACAGAAAACATATAAAAAGGAACATTTCCTATAATATTGTTTGCATCAAAAATTGGCACAAATACCCATAGATATTTTGTAGAGAAATAAATAAAGAATATTAAATGAAAAAGAGGAAACAATTAATTAAATAACAGGAAATCAAAATAATAACGAGAATATAACGATTTATAGTGGTTTGTGTTGTTTGCCTACGTCCACTTTGAATATATAGTTTTATTAATCACTTTGTAAATTGAGTACAAGAGGGATCAGATGAAAGTCCTTAGTTACAATAGTGTACAAAGCAATAAATAGAGTAAAAGTCCTGCAAATGAACAATTAAGCATGTATTTATAGAGGAAGACCGTGAAACATCTCCCTGAAAATCTGACAGAAGGATCTTCAAAAACATATGGACCTACAAGAGGGATCGCATGACCCAAATCCTAAGAAATAGGGATCGATGCTGATCCCTATTTTGGAGGAATTTTATGGTGTGATCCTTTGGGAGCTTCTCTATGTTGTAATATGCTTAGCCTTCAAATTTCATGACAATTAGGTTAATAAAACTTGAGTTATTACTCAATCATTCTTTCAACATGTTATGCATCCTAATTCTTACCGATCCCTATGGAGGGAAGAGGGCCGATCCTGATTGCTAAGTCCTTTTGAGGTGCAATCCCTAGGATATGATCCCTAGGGTCTCTATATCTTTTTCCAAAGTTTCATATGTATTGGACTTATAGATTTTGAGATATTGATTGTTTTCCATTGATTTGCATTTGCCTGGCTAAAATAGGCCAATCCCTATTATTGAGAGGGAGTATAACCGATCTCATTTCTATGTTAAACTATATTCCATACTTTGAACGTTATGCAGTGCATATCTCTCAATTCCATTCAATCACGGCTTTTTATTATCATCTATACTTGATTTTTGGACGCCGTAATCATTGCTTTGGGCTTACTGGCTTTAATTGTAGTCTAGTCTAACTTGCCTAATCAGTTCGAATATAATCAGGTCAAAACACTAGATAACGCTTGCCCCTAAAGTACATCTTATGTTGAACATGACATGCTTTGAATCGAAGCAAGTTAGAGTCGTCGACTAGAAATCCATCCATTTTTCTGAATAGTCTCCATCCTTCCATTGAATTATTTTCCCAAAATGTCGTATCTCACTTGATCGTCATGACGCTTGGTCAATTTCCAATAGTATAAATTCAAGATTACATTCCATCAATTGATATCTATGTCCAATTCTACGAGACTAGTAAACTTTGGCTATCTAATCCAGTCTCGACCTTGAAAGCTTTAGGTTTGAATTCAACTTCTGTCGATTTCGAAAATGAACTTTTAGAATATACACGTGCACGTTCAGGCACACGTTCTTGTTGTTGGCTCCCGGACGCGTTTGCATGCTCATAAGTCTTCGCTAATTTTCGTTGAATTAGATGCAATTCCATTGCATTTTATATTTATTTACTATATATAGTTTTTAGGTACATGTTTTCATGCACATAGGGATCGTAACTGATCCCGTCTTTCACTCTTTTATGTTTATAGGGATCGACATTCCTTTAGCCGATCCCCCCTTTCCTATTTTTTCTTTATACATACGTTGATAGGGATCGAATGGACCCTCCTTGAGTAGGGATCGCATCTGATCCTTCTCAACATCGGCGATTTGGTTATTTTGCTTCGTGGAAAAGCTAAGGAAGTCCGACCCCTATAGACTTATATATAAACTAACATTTCCTTCTATGTTCTCTAATTTAGTTTATTTCCTTCCTCTTTTTTCTTCTTCGAACTAGGCTCCAAAACCTTCCCTTCCAACTTGCCTCCGATCCCTCTCTTCGAATCAATCACCGCTTCTATCTTTAAATCCACCATCCTTTCCTGTTTTGGACCAACATTCCACCTTCCAATCGAATCGAAATCCAACATCTGCCTTCGAGTAACTTGTATTCTATACAATTAGGTAGGTTTCCTTGCATCCAACTTTAATTTTTCGACGAGATGATGGGTTTTGTTTACGTTACATTACATGGACGAAGTTTTGAATTAGGTGAAGAAGAAAAGAGTAGTGGCAATGTTGGGTTCGACGAGATGGTAGAAGAGAAGGAAAAGAGTGAAGTATGAAGGAAGCGGAGGGATCGATCGAGTGTTGTGTGTAGAGCATGGAGGGACTGGTCGTTGTGGAGTATGGTGGAGAGGGATCTTAATTTTGCGTTTTGCTTGAGGAATCGGCGTAAAATTTTGAGGGAAGTATAGAAATGGCCAAGTATGTGGATCGGTGAGAGGGATCGACTATTTTCATAAACAAATGGAGGTTTGAGGAGTATGGAGGGATTAGTGATTGTGTAGCTTAGAGGAATCGGTCGAGTTGGTTTCGGCATAGGGATTAGCTATAGATTGGGATCAGTCATATTGGTGGTCTGGGATTGGTTATTTACTTTAGAAGAGGGATCAACTATAGGGGGACTTAGTCGATTTTAAGCCCTTGAATTAAGCTTGAACCCTTAAACAAACCAATCTATATAGACTTGTATGAACAATTAGAACCAGTCCCATCTTAACCAACTCAAACATATGATGATAACAAACAACAAGACTTGATTATCCAACTTTGAATTTGAAATTGAACAACCAAACTGTCAGGACTTGAACTTGAATTAAACTTAATATATGGACTTCAATAGTGGACTTCACACTTCGATATGTCGATGGTCGATACCAAAGCTTACACAACTGATCAATCTAAATGTCAATTTAGACGGCCAGCGATGACAGTCACTCTAGTCTGAATACAAAGTCTCATCACTTACTTTTTCTTTAATTGTTTATCTTTGCACCGCACAATATACACCACGCTAGTTTACACTTAGCATGGGGGGATAAGTTAATTTTTCCAATCTTCATTATCTACCAAGTTTAGTTGATATAGGTTCTAGACGTTTAGGGGGTTTAGCCGCAATACCTTCTAAACAACCGTTACAGCACCGCACTCCCAGAGCCGAGTCAAGTTCTACGACTATATCCGACAGACTTTCCCTTAACATCAAACTAAGTAACCATAGATTTCCAGCCGATTGGTCGACCTTTTCTCTGATGTTCCCGTCCTTCCAGTGGAGGAGATAAACCTTACTCCTAACACTATAGAGGGTGCTGTATTTTTGGATAACCCGATGGACTTCAAGGCCTCTAGAATTGGTGAGGCTACTCTCCGTAGACTATGCTCTAAACATGGGATTCCGTTTGGAGACGTTCTAGTCTTCTCAGTGAATGACAGGGCTCATTTTCCTCTGGAGGAGTATATGGTATGAAATAAATTTATACACTGGGCTAGATATTTGCCGCCTTTTAATTCTTTCTTCGAGAGATGATAATTATCTAAGATTAGCTCCTGCTCAGCTTTATCTGAATAGTTATGTTTTCTTTATGGCAGTTTCTTGCTATTTATGGATGTTCTGTTCTGTGTGCCATCTCTCTAAAGACAACATGTTTATCTATAAATTCAAATGATGGATGGGGAGCCTTTCTTATACTTTCCTCGAGCCTTCGCCCAACTGTCAAGTTTTGACTAGTGCTTGGAACAAGCTCGGTATCTTTAACATGAATGGTTCTACGTTTGTTGTCTGCCTGCCTTCGCGAGGTGATGGTTGGAAGGACATAAGTGTTGCCTTGACTTTATTCATAAATTCTTTAGCCTGAGTAATATTCTGAACTAACTAATACTTTGACATTTTATAGTTATCCATCCACGATATGAAGGTGATTGTTATTCAAGGGCGGTTTCTGCAATCCGCGCCACCTTAGTTGAGGACATGGACATCAGATCTCTTGTAGTCGATGAGTGGTTATCTCTTTTCGGCTGTTAGAAGAAGGTCGGAGTATCAGGCTTTCAGGAATCATTGCACCACCAAGGAATGCTGCGGAACAAGAAGGCAGCACTAGTAACCCTGTCGTGCCCTTAGTCTAGGGGGCTTAAGACGATGTTGAAGAAGGATTAATTATAGGCGATGAAGGCAAAAAGCTTTGTGATGCTGATGCAGGTCTATGCAATGCGTCTGTGGTCAAACCATCACAAAGCATACAACTTCATATGCCAACAAGGAGAGGAAAGGAGCTCATTTATAAACTACGTTGTAGAAAAACCGCCAAAAAGCCCGAGTTCGTCATCATCTGTGTTGAAGAAGAGTCTTCCTTTCAATATTTAGAAAGTTCGATGGAAGGGTTCTTGAGTCTCTCGATCCCTGACGATATCATGACCTCTGACTTCCTCAACATCAGTATTGAAGGGCTCAATATCCCACTTAGACCGATGATGACATTCCTCCCACTAGAAAAGGGGAAAACACTCATATTAACAAGGCTATAGTAACTGGTTCGTCGGGAGGATACTAGGACACTCATAATCATGCGCACTTCATTATATGATTTCTATCTTTTATTGAATGGTCACTTACATGCTGTTGTTAGATTCATAGGTGATATGTCTCATTCCCATGCCTTCGATTGCTTGAGGGGCTACTCAACACAATATGGATCAAGTTGTGGTCCAGTATCAGGCATACATCGATAAAGAGATGGCAACCCAAAAAGAAGTCATCGTCCAAGGGAGTCTTCATCTTCTAAACACAAGTCCCAATCTCAATCATCTCATCAGGAAGTTCAGCCTAATCTTCGTATACATAGCGCTGATCATATCTCTTCCCATGCTCTCCAAACTGCCATGCTGCCTGAGCATTATTCTAGTTCATCGGGTTCTCGATAGCATTGTGATCTTAGGTAGAGCAAACACCCAATTACTAATTCTGATCTAGCTTTGGCTACCACGGCTCCTGAGGCCTCTACGGTGGAAAGACTGGCCAAACTTGAGGTCAATTTCCCAAAGATCTACTTTGATGGGCTGAATTTCTTTCTTCTATCCATATAATTCCAGGGAGTTCTAAAGCAAGTTCACTTGCATGTATCAATGATGTTTTTATGCAGCATGAAGCATTCTAGCATTTAGTTGAGAAAATCTCTAAGGTGTCTACTGAGAGACAACACGAAATTGATCGCCTCAAGCTAGAGGCGATCCACGATAAAAACATAATTAAACACCAAGACGATTAGATCACAGAGTTGACAGCGAAGCTAGCCACAATAGAGAAGAATGCCAAAGAAACATTTGAGGTGGTTAGTCACCTGAGATGGCTCATAAAAAACGGCTGGACGCTGCCCTCAACCGTAGCGGCATGCTTGCTTTGGAAAAGGTCACATTACAGAAGGAGAAAAACATTCTAGCCTGCCGTGTTAAGGAACTCGAAGAACTTCTTAAGAAAGAGAAGGAAGAAGAATTTGAGGTCAGGAGGAATCTCAAATGTATTGTGAAGAGGACGTCGGGGCTTAGGGGCTTAAAATTAAACCCGACGAGCAACTCGCTCAAATTAAAGTCCTCAAGGAAGAGGCGAGGGAAGTTGGCCGTAATGAGGTTAGAAAGTAGATCGAGGCCCTATTGGAGGATGCTAAAGAGGCTAGCCGGAATGGGATTAAGGACATGTTTGATCCTTTAATTGTTGAATATACTGTTGAAGTCCTAATCCATCATGATTTGAATTTTCTTGGAGAGGGCTACTTTGAATCACTCGCCGAGGCATGGGAATTTATCATTGAAATGAAGAAGAAAGCCTTTGGCGAAGTTGTTTTGGATGAGGAGAAACTGGTATGGGAAATTGTTCGTGGAATGAACCTTTAGATCTTGTTGCTGCGAGGCTTCAATACTTTGATATTTTAACATCCTCTAGCAAAGGGAAAAACATTGCCAAAGCTTTGGAGTCTGATCCATAGGTCTTCCTCTACTTTAAAAAGCCCGAGCATCAGTTTCATTTGGCTTGGGACAGGATCTGAGCTATGATCCGGACAGATCTGGTTATCAATCAAAGGTGTTGACTCCTATTCTAGAAGGAAGCACTCCGCCGACCACTGAATGTCAGGCGGACATATGTATCCCGCTTTACTATCTATTATTCAAGAGGTTTTGTTCCTCATGCCCAATAGTTATGGGCTTATTTTCTTATTTCCACGAATTTTCAGGTCTTCCAGGTCCCATCAAACTCTAGGAAGTAGTGTCACTATGGAGCAACAACTGACATTTACTGAAATTCTAGCAACTACCGACATTCCAAGGCCCGATGCTCAAGTTATTGGAGGACTTGATGATGAAAAGGCCGACATTCAGTCGTTGCCAGATGAATTTGATGAAGCTGTGATCACTGGTTCCTTCGAACATACTGATGAGCTCAGCTTGAAGTAGCGCATCGAGAGAGAAGAGTTATTGAAGAAAAAAGCTAAAGCTGAACCCACTGATGTGGATGTCGATGATCCAAATCTCATCCCACTACAAGACATTCCACCTAACGTGTCAATTCTCGGAGAACTCCCTCCAACCGACGAAAGTTCTCCTACCAAGGGTGGTAAAGGATTGAAGAGAAGATCAGGCGAGGGCTCAAGTAGTGCCACTCCCAAGAAATCCAAAAGAGAGAAAGGGCAAAAGAAATAGCCGTCACTTCCGCTTAGTTTGTATATAGCTTGTATAGTTGTTTTTCTTTTTGTTAGCTGTGATTGTGCAGGTACATCCCCCGTTTTTGGATAAACCTGTACTATAATTTTCATGTTTGATGTACAAATAAAATTTCTTTATTTTTTATCGGACTCTTATGTGAATTTTGTTTGAGTAGTCGAGCAATTACTTTTCCATTCAACGTACTTATAATTTGTTGCCCCTTAATTCAGATAATTGTCTGTTAATTTTTACTCAAGGCCTCCATGTGGTTGTGGCCTTAAGTTGTACTAAACACTGGGCTCGAGCCCTAGTGTTATGCTATGGACTCAACGATTTGAGTGATTATGCTCCTGCCCCCGGTCTCAAGTTAGCAGAGTTAGACAATGGATGGTCGAACTCCATCCTTAGTGAGTTTATACACCTCTTGTCGGTTTCAATTCAGAATTTATGGAGTTGTGAGTAGTCAAACCACACTCATTTATTTATTTATACTCATATATGCACTCCGGGGAAAATATTTAGTTGGCGGGCGATCGAAACGCACCCGATTTGTGTTTATACTCCAGTCCATAATATGGGGAGTTAGAGTTATTTTGAAAACTAGTTGGACCTTAATTTCCTTAATTGATTTATTTGCCCCTAAGTTTAGGGTTTAACTTAGCAAGTGATAGGTCGTATCACGATCGCTTTTGATCCATGTCTGTCCCATCACTCGGTAGGATTAATTTGGTTATCGGGTGGTCAAGTCACATCTATTCCTCACTAGGTATTCCATCCACCAAGTTGTGAGTGAGAATCACCAAATGAATGATCAGACCATGCTCATTTTTTAAATTAATCTAAACTTATGTAATCGGCTAGCTCCAAACTTTGAAAACCTGCTCAGACATGTCAATATTAGTTGGTGGGTATCATAACTAATATGTAACGCTACATCAATCAAAGGTATGAAGAAAATTTCAAACTTTATATGCCAAATGGGAAGGAATGAAATAATTTGTTTCATCGCATATCTATAAAATCAAATGCTAAAGAAAATTCGAAAATGGAATACGACAGAATGAAAAAGATTAAACTAAGTGAAGTAACGTCGTAAGTGCTTGCTATTTCACACCCTTGGGAGCGTGACAACATCAACAGTCACTGGCTTGAAAGTTCCCTCTCCAAGCCTCTGTTCAATGACATATAGTCCTTCCCAAGTAGGATTCATGTGTGACAAGGCAGGAAAACCTCATTTTAAGACGAGATCATAGATTTCAAAGGTTCTAGGTCAGATTTTAGTGTTGTAGTATGGGGTGACGCGGTGCCGATATGTAGCTGCTCTCAAATTGGCTTCTTAGCACTTATCATCTACAAAGTCTATAGATTCTAAGAAGAGATGTCTATTCGTTCTTGGATCATAGTAGGTCACTCGATTAGTTCAATCAGAATAACAACTTTGGAGCCGTAAGCAAGGGAAAATGGAATATGGCCAGTCATAGACTTGTGGGTGGTTCTATAAGCCAATAATGTTGTTATGAGTCCATCCACCCATTTTCCTATAGCTTTTTCCAAACGCTTTATGATTTTTTTCAAAGCTTCAACTTGTCCATTCGCTTGAGGGTGATCAATTGTCGTAAATCTCTTTTCAATATGACAGTGATGGCGGAAGTCTTTAAACTAGGCATTGTTGAATTGGGTTTCATTTTCAATTACAATGGTCCATGGAAAGCCAAAATGACAGATGATGTTTTGAACAATGAAGTTAATTTCTCTGTCGTGATCATGGCTAAAGGTTCTGGTTTGGCCCATTTAGTGAAGTAATCAACTGCAATGATGGCGTACTTCACACCACCTTTAGAGATCAGTAAGGAACCGATAATATCTATGCTCCATATGACAAAAGACCATGGACTAACCATTTATGTGATTTTTGTCGGCGGATCTCTTGGAATTTTTGCATACATCTAGCACTTGTCGCTCCGCTTAGCATAATCGACAGCATCTCGGTTGACAGTTGACCAATATTACCGATAATAGATTATTTTCTTTGCTTGGGTTTGCACTTCAGTGTGATCGCCACATTCTCCTTCATGAACTTCCTTTAGGACTTTTTTTATTTCATCATGAGCGATACACTTGAGCAGGGGAAAGGAGAAACCCTTTTTATGCATGGCTCCTTCCTGAATTATATACCATGAAGTTTTTCGGAGGATTTGTCGTCTTTCATTCCCCCCATTCGGGAAGGACTCCTTGTAGCAAATAACCTTTACACGAAGTCATCCACGACACCTTCTTAGACTCCGTCTCTAGTACTTGGTCAATTTCCATCTGGTTTATTTTCGAAGCTTCTAGTATTTCGACTGGAATCATGCCCATTTGTTGTGCTTCCTTGTACTAGCAAACTTTGCTAGTGAACCGGCCTCTTTGTTTTGATTCCGTGGAATATGCATGATGTCATAATAGTCAATGTCAATGAATATCTCTTGGACTTGGATAAGGTACGGGGCGGGTCATTGTCCTTTAGCCTGGTAATCTCCTATGACTTGGTATATCACCAATTGGTGATTGCAAAAGATTTTAAGGGATTTTATCCCCAGTTCTCTAGAAAGTTTGAGTCTAGCAATCAATGTTCATACTCAGCTTTGTTGTTCATTGCAGGGAAGTCATGCTTCAAAGCGTAGCAAATTGACCGATCCTTTGGAGGTACCAGCACGATTCCGACTCCAGAAAAATGATTGCTGGATGCTCCATCCGTATACATTTTCTATCGAATTATAGAGGCTCCATGACTCTTTGGAAGATCATCCTATGCAGTGAATTATGCTATAAAGTTCACCAGTATCTGTCCCTGGATGGCTCTCCAGGGGAGATAAGTGATGTCTAATTGGCTCAGCTCGATGTTTCACCTGAGTAACCTACTAAACGTCTCAGGTCATTGTAGGGCCTATCATAACGATCGACCGGTGTAAATGTTGATGGGATGAGCCTGAAAATAGGGGCAGAGCCTTCATGAAGCAATCAATAAGTAGTATGCCAAATTTTCGATCTTTGGGCAGCTCCTGTTAATTGCTTGCTAACACAATAGACCGGTCTCTAGATCTGATTCACCTTGGGAAGTAGTGCGGCACTTATAGCATGTACCTATACAAGCTAAGTATGTATACAAGTCTTTGTGATCCACCGGCTTTGACAAGATGCAAGGCCTCTCTAAGTGGTTCACCAAAGCTTAGAATGCATTTTCACAATCCTACATCCACTCAAAGTTCCTTTTCCCTCTCCTAATTAAATCGAAGAAAGGAATGCATTTATCGATGGCTTTGAAAATAAATCGACTTAGGGCAGCAACCTTCCCATTTAGGCTCTATACTTGTTTGATGGTCTTTGGCGCTCGGATATTGCAAATTGCTCGTATCTTCTTGGATTTGGCTTCGATTTCACAAGCATTGACAATAAAAACCAAGAACTTTCCTGATGCAACGTTAAAAGAACATTTCAGAGGATTATCTTCATTTTGTAATATAGGAGGATGTCGAACATTTCTGCTAAGTCTCTAATGTGATCGCTTGATTGTCGTGACTTTACAAGCATATCATCTACATATACCTTCATCGTCTTTCCAATCCAATCTTTAAACATTCGATTGGCTAGGCACTAATAAGTTGTTCCAACATTCTTCTATCCGAATGACAATGCTACATAGCAATATAATCCAACGTCAGTAATAAAGCTATTGTCTCCTGATCGATGATATGCATCTAGATTTGATTATATTCGTAGTACACATCCATGAAAAATAGCAACTCGTGTCCTGCGGTTGAGTCGACCGGCTAGTCGATCCTTGGAAGGGGAAACTATCTTTCGGGTATGCTTTGTTTAAATCCAAATAGTCAACACATGTCCGCCACTTTCCATTCCCCTGTCTCACAAGTACAAGATTAGATACCCATCTAGGATAGAGGGCATCGTGAATAAACCCATTTCTTTTGCGCCTATCCACCTCCTCTTTAAGGGTGGCAGATCTCTCCGGATCCATGCCATGCCTATTCTATTTCACCAGGATATGCCTTGGGTCAATATTTAATGCGTGGCTCATAATGGCCTGTGAGATCCCACACATATCAAAATAAGTCTAAGAGAACATGTCAAGATTCGCTCGAAGAAAAGCAGCAAGTTCTTTTATCGGTAGGGGGCTGAGCTATGATTCGATCTTTAGGACCCGTTAGAGGGTCTTTATGGCTGACCGTGATATCAATCATCAACTCAACTAGTGCAACCTTGGTCTCTTTAGGTTCCTCCTTGTCATACCTTGGATCTATGGCTTTATAGAACCGACTGTGGCGCCCGAGCCAAGGCCCAGGCGCTGGTTTTCAATCTTCAGTGGCTTGGATGGGTGAGACTTATCCATACCCTTACCTTTCTCCTTTCGTTAAGCGTCCCTTAGTTTAGCCACATAGCAGGCACATCCGGTCGCCTAATCTCCATGTACAAATCCAACACCATTATCAGTTGGGAATTTCAAAGTCAAACACCATAAGGCAAGAGCTGCCCATGACTCTATATATTACCTTCATGTCATTATACCTAAAATTTAAAGAGCTATGATCATAGCAATAATATAGCTATTACTCTTTATCTTACCTTCAGCTAACATATATCCCAATCTTTAAATCAACCTACTCAAAGAATAGATAACAATGAAACAATGAAGAGAGGACCACACATATTAGGCTAGTGGGCGATACCTCAACCAGCCTCTTCACGTGCATCCAACAAGTTAGTAAATTCTACTATTGTGCTACACTATTCAATCAAACTACCAAGTATAAACAACATGACACCAGCTGTGAACCAAATGTCACTACTAGGCTAGTGGGCTATTGGTCTCTCGGTAAGTCCAAAACTCATCAAGTATAACCACCAATATAAAATCAATACTTATGATGCTTTCAACGCGTCATCCACCACCTGAAATCAAATCAACCCCGAATTGATATACATACACCTAACCACTACCATTGTTTATCATGAGAACAAAATAACAAGTAAATCTGAGCCTATAACCCTTACAACAACGTAGCCCTAGGTTACAGCCACATTATAGGGATAGAACATCTTCTATTGTAACATCTCATAATTTTGTAAATGTTTTTAGTTAAATTTTCATTTAAAAACTTTGATTTTTAAATCATTTAAAATTGAGTTTTTAGAATTTTTCAATGTAAGTTTGGAATTTGTTTGTAATTTATTTTCCAAATACAATAAAATAAACCTTTTCTGAAAAACTTATATTTTAGTCAACTGAAAGTCAAAGTTTGACCACAGTTGAAAATTTTAAATTTGAATTTTAAAATTCTAATCTTTTTCTTTGAAACTGTATTTTATTTTAATATTATTTCCACTTTTTGTTTCGTAAAATTCTGCTTTATACTTTTTAAATTAGATAAAATATAGCGTCTTACGCGCAATTACTTTCTGTATTTTATTTTCTATTTTTCCTATATTCATCTCTCTATTTTATTTTTCTATTTTTATTTTATTTTGGTTTTCACTTTGATTATTTATTTGGATTTTCATTTTGAAAATTACTTTGGAAATTTCAAGAGACATCGGCTTCTTTCTCCTTAACTTATGCCTTTTCAGTTTCCTAGCATTCACTCCTTTGCTGCCGTCCAAACCACTCCTCTAGCCGTGCAAATAATTCCACAAATCATGTACAAGATTTATTTCTCATCTCAAACTCCTCATTTCGTTTCTAGAAAAAAACTGTTCAAGATCTCATGGCTCCTTTTCTTGAAACCTTTTCATTTGCTCCCTAGCCGTTCATTTCTTATCCTATAGCCGTTCAAACCTTTTTGTATAGCCGCCACTCTATTTGCAAATCACGTACAAAACTTCTCATTCTCGTCTCATTTGCGTGAATAAAAAATATATACATCAAGCTCTAATTCCATGGCTTCATCTTCCCCTCTTTTATTCTTTTCCTTTGTTTTTCTCAAGGCACAAGCTCGGCCACCACCTCCTAGCCGACCTCACCACCATCTCCACCTCAACATGACCATCTCCACAACCTCATCGCTGCCACCATCTATGGCCGTGACCACCATGAAGATTCCATCACCAAACAATGGAAAACATAGCCTAAATCACCACATACATCCACTTTCTCCTTTATTACATTGGCCACACCACTCAAGCACCATCTCCTATTGCTTTGCCTTGCCTAGCTATGCCTATGATGACCACTTGACTCGTGCTATAGCTATGGCCGAGCACATAGAGACTTAGGGCCGATCCAAAACCTTGCTTGCCTTTGACCTTTAGCCTTCCATGCATTTATAACTTACACCTCTTGCGCTTCTCTTCATTTCTCAAGCCATAGCCGTGCACTTACATGCTTATGGTCGAGCCTAGGTTGCCTTTAACCCACCATAGCCAATTTGCTTGTGGCCAAGCCACTTTTGTTGGTCAAGCAAGGTTATGTCACTTTATTTCATATTTTTCCAGTGTTTAAATTCTAATCTTTATGTTGAGAATTATATTCTTATATATGTTATATTTGTTTGTGTACAAGAGTTGAATCTTGGCTCTCCTATCACTCAAGTTTGCATCGTGCTTTGTCGTGCCTTTTCTTGCTTTGCTGAATTTGGATTTGTGTCTTGAATTTCAATTCTAGCTTTAAAAAGGTGAGTTATTCACTCTAGAAATTACATACTTATATAATTATGAAATGATGACAAGTGAATTGTATAAATTAATACGCTATGTTCATACCTGCCTGTGATATGTTTATATGATGTTAAATGCTGTTTATATACCTGTTAAACCACCTGGTATGATATTATATGCTATACTATTATTTTATTTCCTATTTATCACATTGCAAGTGCCCTATCACTATGGGTTGAAATGATACATACTTGAACGGACTTTAGAGTAAGGAAAATCATTATGGGCTGAAATGATAGGCTCGAGCGATTTTTGTTGTATTTGATTTACTTGGGATTGCGGGTTTGAAATGATAGAACCCAGATTTTTCTTTTTAAATTACGGATTGAAATGATACATATCCGTATCACTTGACCTAGGTTAGAAAATATTATACAGGCCCATGGTTAATATTTTTAAAATAATATTTTCCTAAATTTTTATTACGTAATTTGAAATTTTAGAATATATGGAATTTAACTTAAAATTTGATTTAACGATTTACATATAAAGGTATATTGGTTTGTTGTAAGAGATATTGGTTTTCTATAAGTAAAATTTTTATAAGTCAAACTTTGGTTTTAAAAAGGGAATTTAAAGAGTTTTGTTTGAATAACTTAATAATTAAATTTAATTTAATATGGAACCATAAATCTAACCTAGAAATTTTAATAAAGGTTAATTCCTGAAATGAATATGTTGTATAATAAATAATGTATTTTTGAATAAATAAAATGAAATACATTTTAATGGGACATTTTGTAATAAAGTTTATTTAACTTGGAATCATAGTTAATTGATGTCTAAATGAATAGATCTATAAAGAAAATTTTATTTTTATATTAACTATGATAAAATGTTCTTTGTGAAATGTTATGTTTTGTAAAATAAATAGTTATGATTTTAAAATGGAAAAATGTATCTTGAATTATGACTTAACTTGATAATCGGAAATTGGGTTTTTATTAAAATTGTTAAGTTAAGTAAATAAATGAAAATTTAGTTTTATTTATGAAGTGGGTATTTTAAAATAAAGTGTTAAGTTATTTGTTAAAGTAGATTTAAGGAAGAATGTACTTTTGACTTAACAAATGAATCTTAGTTAAATTGGATATTTATTGATAAAATTTTATTTTATTAAATCATAAGTTGAATGGGATCCAAATGAATATTTTTGAAGCAAAAAATATGATTTTATAAGTTAAAATGGTTAAAATTGAAGTTTTAGTGTTTTTGAAATTTTATATTAAATCTGGAATTAGTATTGGTAGCAGAAATGCTGTAGTTTTAAGACAACATCTATTAAGTGCTATCATTTCTGAAAATAAACTAAGTTCTGGAATAATAAAGAGCTACTGCAGCACTTTGTAAGTGTCGTTATTGTTGAAACTAAACTATATTTTGAGATAACTAAAGAGCTATTGCAGCACTTTATAAGTGCTGTTGTTGTTGAAAGTAAAATGTTTTGAATAACTAAATAGCTATTGTAGCACTTTGTAAGTGTTGGTGTTGCTGAAAATAAACTGTTTTGAAATAATAACTAAATACCTACTGTAGCACTTTGTAAGTGCTGTTGTTTCTGAATTTGACAATGTTTTTGAAAATACTAATATATCTACTGTAACACTTTATAAATGCTGTTATACTGAAATTTACAATGTATTGGAAATTTTATAATTAAATGAATGAGCTTAAAAATGCTACAACTTTGAAATGAATATTGTTTGACATTGAATTTAAATGGTTTAAATAAATATGTTTCAAAGTGTTTGGTTTCAGAGTTGTTATAACTTGAAAGTAACATGGCTTTGGAAATGAAATTATTTGGAATTATATTTAATTAAGAATTGTCTTTGAATATATTAATTTAAAACCTGTTGAAATTGAAGATTTAAGAATATGACTTTATAAAGTGGTTTGGTTTAAGATGATTTTATGGGGGATATTTCAAGTTTAATAAATAGATGGAAATATTCAATGTTTTGTAAATTTGGGTTTTATTTAAAAGATATATTGATTTGGTTTCGGAATTTAAATGATATATTATTACTTTGGTTTTTGAAATGGAAATGATATATTGATTTGGTTTGAAATGTAATAATATGGTATTCAGTTTTGAAAATGGATATTATTTTGGAAAGTAATAGAATTTGATTTTAAATGGTTTTGGAATAGAAATGATTTTTGAAATAAATATCTATGGGTTATAATAATGTTGGGTTGTTAAGAGACCGGGATCGAAAGTTGTCATACTCTCTGCCAACTCCGAAAACCACTTTAACAACCATGTACGCGGTGGAGATTCCAGAATGAAGCAGGATGGTGTCGACGTTCTATTAAGGTATATACGTGGACCCGACTATTGTGAGTTGGCATAAGGTGGCTAAAACAGAAGCAGTCGACGGGCTAATGAGGTCGCTATTCGGTGGCCACTTTTGATTCTTTGATTAGGGGTGTGGCTCGAGGTGGGCGGCAATAGCTGCTACGCGTTACCACCGGACCGGAAGTGTAATTGGTATATCTACCCTGGCATTGCCTAGTTGTGCCGTGTCACCTACCCTGGCGCGCTTTGTACGAGTTTGGATTTCTCCCGTAGCCCATGGAGTTTTTAGGGTAGTCTCCCGATCTGGAGATGCGCTGATACCGGATAGCCAACTGGGACTATTACGTGTTAAGCGGGACATGGGTAACTCCTTAACGGTATTTAAAAGTAAGTTTATTTTACTATAGACATTATTATAATAGCGAATATTACTACATAGTAAATAGTTTAACGGATCCTTAGAGGATGGGCGGTCCCAAGCATCCTTTAAGTTACTTGCACCTTATATTATAGTTCACTTGAGTTAGTTTACATTTTATAAATATGTATATCCTGACTTGAGCGTTTTGTGTTTTGCTTTACGCCCGAGTCAGACTGAGTGATACAGCATTCAAGACTCACATTCGGAGTTGAAGCTTTGCTTGAAGATCCAGCTATCTATTTCTCTTTCATTTATCTAGATGATTCCAGTGATATATTCTAATTTGTACTTGGTTATCATATTCAGACTTCTGTTGTATCTTGTTTAACTCTGATATATTTATATAATAGCTTCATGAACTACTATCTCTCTGCTTCCGTTGCATTATTATATTACTCTGTGTCTATGATCTGTGATTTATTTACTGCATATTCTATGTTTTACCAAATTTAAATCAACAATTCGGTATCTTTAACTATTCAAGTCCGACATGTGTGGATGTGAATGGTTGAAAATAGCGGGCCATTACATCTATCAACATGGTTAGTCCACCCGAAGGTGCAAACCCAACACGACAATTGTTCATGCCATAAATGGTCTATCAATATCTAATCCGAAGGCCAAATCCAAGGGATATGGACTTACCCTATATGCATAATATCATATGGAATCATAAATCTAATACTATATTCATCACGAGACAAAATCACCAGATGACTCTGTAAAGTTACCATACAACTCAAAAATGCGTCTCCAACATCACCTATGATCTGATCTACATTCAACATCCCTGATACACCATTCCAGTTTTCTCAAAATTTATAGTTTTTGAATACATATTGGAGTGGGTCCAGCATGGGCCCTAAAATAAAAATACTCCAAAATCTAACCAAAATTTATTGAGTCATTTTTCATTAAAAATGAAGATTACTAGTCTAAATTGCATCTCAATCTGACTTTGTATGCGAAAGATATCGTGTTCCGAAGTTCGTCCTAAATCTTGATAAAAACCCCTAAATTTCCTTCTACGACTAGTTAGTCGATAGTCAATAACTGAATAGTCAATAACTGTAGCCAATTATTGCTACAGATTAACAATCAAATGGTGAACGTTTATTAACCAACTAACTCCTTGAACAATCGACTGGTTGAACTTGGCCACTCGACCATTGTAGGCATATTTAGCCTATTTTCTTTTGGCCAACAAAACCACGTACACCCTCCTCGAATAGTCGATCTATGACTCTCCATCCATTGATCATTCACCTGTAAGAGCGTAGGTTGAACCTGGATTGGGTAAATTTCCTTAAGAAAATTTATCCAACCATCAAAACTTTAGTCGACCATCGCCTTGGCTTTCCTTGCCCCGACATTGAGCCTCTTGACTTCATGACCTTATGTTTGCATACTACACCTAGCATTCGAGTTAACATCTTCGGCAATTCTCAATGGGATGGACACCGCTACATGAAAATTCAAGAATCATTCAGTAATTCAAACTCTTTACAAACCATATGAGTTTAACCACTCAACCAACCGTTCCGACTCCATATTCCATCAACCAATGACAACTTACAATTTAATAAAATCCCATTAACACTACCAACAATTCAGTCAACAATAAAACTACACATTCATATCAAATACCATTCATTTTATACCTATTCCTAATAGATGTTTATAAATTTATACTTTAAAACATTTATTTAACAAGACTCTCATCTCTAAAATCTCTAATCAAGTTCATTACTGAAGCCATAGCCACTATTAGCATCAAACAATGATCTTAACATACAAATGATCATATAGCTTAAAGAAGAGATCCCACTTACCAAAGTCCTTAGAAATCCAAGCTTATGGAATTAGTTATTTTACATTTTTGTATTTTTTTTGAACTTGTATCCAATCAAAAATATGTACTATTCTAAAAAATTTAAGTTCACCTAGAAAGCCTTTTCTACCATAGAATAGACCTGCGAAATAATTATAAGGTTTGATGCTGCGATAGTCCTATAGCGACAACAAATTTGTATGAGTGTTGCAATATTAAGGTGGAGTTTGTTTTGAAATGTAAAATAACGATCAGTTTGTATGCAATTTAGTTAATAGTTTCTTTTAGTAATATTTTTTAGACTTTCGATCATACCAAATTGTAGTTTAACAATTAGGTTATGTATGACTTATTAAATTACTATTATTAAAATATTGATTTGATTATTATAATTCCCCTCACTTAATTCTTGTTACTATATTAATTCATAAATATGGAAGAAAAAACATTGTCATTGCATAATTTTTCTGCAATTCCTATGATGTGTTTTTTAATTTACTTATATTAGATAAGTTTATCTTTAAAATTTGTTTTTTTTTACCTTTTTGAAAACTACATTCTAAATTAAAGTTAAGTCAACGTTTTTGACAACTTACGTTAGTATAAATCAAAGGTCATAAATCATGGAATGATATAAAAATCTACTAAGTCGATATGTATAAGAAAATTAATAGATAATTATAGGAAAATTAAATGATGGAGATCTTAATTCTTCCTATTTGAAAATTTGACTATAAAGACGAAAATATTTAAGAAAATATTTTTATATAAATGGTAAAGTTACAATTTGATGTGTCAGGTCGGATCCATAGCCAACTTGGTGCATCTGGTTCTAGGTGGGTCAAGTTTGGTTTGATTCAATTTATGCATATTCAAGTACAATATCACTAGCTCAAATGACAAATGAAATGTGGTAATGATCTCTAGATTGGGATTTAAAGGTCTGTTGTTCAAACCCTTAAGATATTAGGATGAGAGCTCTTCTTGAATGAAGTAAAACTCTTATTTTGCGTAGATACACACACACATATATAAAAATCTTGATCTACTCCAACTTGAGGTTCGATTTGGGTCTTGTTGGTTTAGTTCGGTTCGGTTCATATATAATTGGGTTGTAACACTAAGAATAAATATATTTTATGTATTTTGTTATATCTTTCAAGTTAGTTAGATATGTTCATATATTTAATTAAAAGTATTTTTCATCATCCATCCCGATTCGAGATCAGTCGAGTTCGGGTTTTCTAGACACGGTTTAGATTTGTGGATCTTAATTCTAATTAATAATTTAAGCTTGGATTTTTTTTTACAATCTAAAAAGTATAATAACACAATAATTTTATGTAAAAGTAATTCAAAACATTGGTAACGTATTGAATGTTTTCATTTTAGTTTCACTCCATTATTTAAAGTTACTATATTGATCCGTATTTCATCTCTGCTTAATCATTTTCATAGCCGTTTGTTTAAATACTTAAAGCTCCACTTATGTTTGCATTTCACTCACTCATGAATGTGAATAAGAATCCAATCTATTGGTGCGAGGATAACAGCAAATTCAAAACTTTAAACTGGGAATCCAAAATGATAACCATTAGCCAAAAAGCCGGTGTAACACCTCCAAGAATACAATAATGAACCAACAATTAAGAATGTAACTATTGATTGTATATTTAGCTAGATTTAGCCTTTAATCCTTGTTATATATAAGTTCTTTGATGACCCACCTCTCGTAACATCCAAAATCCACACACAATGTGATATCTCGAAAATTTTAGTACTATCAATTTAATAATCTGTATTTAAAATTAAATTGATTTGATAAAATTTTGTTAATAAAAATTTACTTGATTTAATAATCCAATTAAATAAATGTGTAATTGATGAATTTTATCTTTTAAAAACTAATAAATTGCTTTCTATTTATAATGTATATTTATATATATTGTAGATAGATAAGCTTTGATTTGTAAATTAATAAACAAATAGAATCTTGTTTTTTAAATTCTAACATTCATTTTGATAAATTGAGAATTTATTATTTATTTAATAAATAACTCTTCAAACTATTAAATAAATAACTAATTGGTTAAAATACTTAAAGAAATTGTTTTAAATTATATAATTGTATTTTAAACATTGTTTAAAATTTTAATAAGATAAACAAAAGTTTATTTTATTTCTTTTTAAATATAGCTTAATAATTATAATTTGGAATTATTTAAAAATTTAAATACCCTTTATATATTAAACATTAATTCTTTTAATTAAGATAAATAAGACAAGTAATTTATGATTTCTTATAATTATTTAAATTGGATAAATATGTTATTTTCAACAGTAGCAATAAATGTATAAATATAGATATTTTTTTTAAAAAGACAATATTATTATTTTTAAATTTAATATTTTTATATAAATTAGTTTTAAAATTGGATTTTTAAATGTATGAATAGAATTCGAATTTATTTTGAATTCAAATGAATAAACATATATAAATCTTGTAAGTAAACTTTCATCTTTTATATAAATTGTTTCACTTCATTTTCTTTAAAAAGGAATGTATATACATTTACTATGAAAATAACTTATACATAAATAAATACAAATAAAGAAAGAGTTTTATTTGCTTTTAAAATAAAATAAAAACAAATAAAATTCGTTTATAAAACACATGTTATTATATTAAGATGTATAATGACAAGTGTTAAGATTCTAACCTCTTAAATACATGTGTTAGCATAAGTTTGAGACAAGTGTCCTTTTCACTTTTGTTTTTCTTTTAATTTATAAATAAATTATTTTATCTTATAAAAGCATATTTCCTTCATTCCCATCTTTTTCTAATCTTCATTTTCCAAAGATAAATCTCAGCTGAAAACAAATTTGTTTTCAAAACTCTCAAAAACAAAAATTTAAATCATGTCCAAGTTTTGATTTCTTTTCAATATCAAATTCCTCACAAGAACCTGAATTCATTTATCAAACCTGAAATATGAACACCTTCAAACAAATCTGTAGTATTTTTCCCTGCAACCATTTTACATGTTCAAAATCTGGTTTTTCAAATGCAATGCAACCCTTCCTCAAAATCAAATCTGTAACATGTGTACTCTTCTTTTCAAAAACTAAAGAATGCAAGCATTCTCTCTTCCACCTGAATTTTTAAAGCAACAATAAGCTCTCAAATTTAATTTAAAACAAAAGCCTGCATCTGGAATCTGGGAATCGAGCATACAAAGCCTGCATTTTCAAATTAAAGATTTAAATGCTAATGGAATCAAGCCTGCAACCTGAAATTCATTTCAAAAGCAAGCTTGCCTGAATCCTTTAAACCAGAGTCCCGCATGCAAGTTTTTTTTTTTAACAGTAAGCATCACAAGTTTAAAATTTTCAAGAAGCAAAGGGCCTTTCAGTTTTAACGTTCAAGAGCTTTTCAAAATTTAAGAACTCTGTTCTTCATGCTCAAGACAGGCGAGTAACTTCACTAATTTAAAAATAATAAGTATTTTATGTTGCATGTTTTTTTCCCTTGAAATAAGTAAGTTTCTGTGAACATTTATTGATGAAAGTTCTGTGCAAATTTGGATATGTATGTATGTGATGACTGTAAACCTTCTGTTACCAGTTTCTTTAAAAAAAAAGAATCCTCTTGCTTTAGTTAAAATATTTTGTTAAGGCTTAGATTATGTAATAACTATGTTAATTAGACCATAGTTTAGTTTAGAAATTTATTAAGTAAAATTCAAATTGGGTGATGTCTCTGTAAAATTGTAAGACATCAGAGTATGTTAAATAAAGTTGAAACTCAACCATTATAAATTCAGTATTATAATCTAAAAACTTTAACAAAAAGATGATTTTTAAAACTAAAATCATAGTGTTTAGTTAGAAGTTGAGACTGCGGTACTTATTTGAACTGATAATGGGTTTGAGTAAATCTTTGATGATCAAGTTGATCAGAAGGTTTGGGGTTCTTGGTGGAGGTAGTGTAGTGGTCAGAGGGTGTGGCAATAATGTCAGGAAGATGAGCAGGGCTAGGTGGAGGCAGTTCTGTAATTTTGGATCATTGCGATCCTTTGGTTGATCGAGTTCGATGAAACTTAGGGGGAGAGTAGCTAGGGCATGGACGAGGGCATGGCCGGAGTCGCCGGTATTCTGGTGGTCAGCGATGGAAGTACGAGATGTTTTCAGGTTTTGGGAAATGAGGGTATGCCTGTGCTGCCAGGTTTTGAATTGGGGTAATCGAATTTGTTGTCGTGATGTTGTGGGGTTTTGGATGATCATGGATGGATCTATGGGGAATTGTCGGCATGCTTGTTGATTTGGTGGTGGCCGGAGGTGGCTAAGACCACCGTGAATATGCACGGTGAAAAGAAGTGTGTCAGGTGTTCAATTGTTTAAGGGGGATGGAGAACTCGAGTATTACTCGGGTGATTTGATTTATTGCTCGAAGAAGTTATTGGTTTTTTCTCGGAGTAGAAAAAGAGAGGCTCGGGTATTAAGTTAGTAACAGGTTTCTGGGTAAAACCTGTTTGCTTTCAAAATTAAATCTTAGTTTTAAAAATCTGGTATAAGGTCTTAAACAGAAATTAAAACCAGAATTTAAAGTATAAATTTTAAACTAGATTTGAATTCCAAGTTTTAAAATCTAATTTAAATTTTATTAATTAAAATGTTTAAACAACTTCAAAAGAGTTTAAATATTTGAATTTAAGATAAAGCTTTAAATGTAAGTAGAAGATTTAAACATAAGTTTAAATCTGGAATCAAATTTCAATTTCAAACAATGTTTTGAAATAAAGGAAGTTTTAAGGCAATTTAAATGTTTAAACAAATTTGGATGTTGAGACATATTTAAATATGATTTGTATCTTGAAAAGAATTTGGGTTTAAATTTCTTTTAACTTCTTTATAAAATGAGAAAAATCTTTAGCATAAGTTTTTAAAGGGTTTTAAAATGTTTTTTAAAATTTTTGTTTAAGTTAAGTTTAATTTCTTTTTAAATTTAAAATTTAAAATGTAATTTGAAACAAATTTTAAGTTAAGTTGTTCTAAATTACTTTGTTAATGATAAAGTAATCATTAATAAGAAATGTTTTTATCTTAAAGTAAATTAAAGATCTAATGATCTTTGTTTCATTAAAATTAGTAAGATAATTTAAGTAATTTAATTAATTAATTTATTTAATTAATTAAGGATTTGAAATAAATTAATTGAGGTTAATTAAATTTGTAATTAATATTAATTAATTTAAGTTAATTACTTAAGAAAGGTAATTAAAAGAATTAATGAAAAGTTAATGAAGGTCATTAACTTGTGATTATTTATTAATTAATTAATTTTGATAATTAAATGCGTTAATTAATTTAGATAATCAACTATGGAACTTGATTAAGTATGATTACTTTATGGAAATAATTAAAGATATTAATTACTCATTGTAATTAATTTATTAATTGGATTATTTTAAATTAATTAATTTTAATTAATTTAGAATAATCATTGGATGAGATGATAAGTAATCAGTGAAGAATAATTACTTAGAGAAGTAATTAAGTTCAGTAAATTACTGGAAATAATTGATTGAAGTATGGAAGAGTTTTTGAATTAATTACTTTGTGTAATTAATATGAAGATATTTTCTTTGTGAAAGTAATTAATAATTAATTACTTATTGTAATTAATTTAAGCATTAATTGATTAAGTTATTTGAAAATAATTAAGTGATGTAATTAATTAAGGGAATTAATTACTAATGAGATTAACCCGGGTGATTAATAAATATAATTAATTATTAAATATAATTAATTTAGAAGTAATTAGGGAAGTGCTTAAGGGTAATTAATTACTAAATGTAGTTAATCAAGAATGATTAATATTTGTGGTTTAATTAAGATTAATTACTTAATGTAATTAATTTAAATAAGTAATTAATTTAAATGTAATTAAGGATCATTAATTAATATAATTAAGGATTTAATTAAGGATTAATTAATTAATATTTATTAATCAATGATAAGTGATTAAGAAAGTAATTAATTAAGCATTAATGTAATTAATTATAGTTAATTAATTAATGAAGTAATTAAAGGTTAATTACTGTTTTTGATTAAGGATAATTAATTTGTGAAACTAATTAAATGATTATTACTTGAATGTAATTAAAGGGTAATAAATCAAGAGTGATTAATTTGAGAATAATTATTCAATTGATTTATAATCAATTAATGGTTAAGTAAGCAAGATTCAATTGATGAAGTAATTAATTTAATTCATTTTAAATTAATTAAAGATAAGTATTAATTTAATTCACTTTAAATTAATTAGAGTTGAGAGTAATTGATTTAATTTATTTTAAATTGATTAAAGTATAATTAAGTAAATCATTGCTTATGAATGGATGATATGGTTTGAATCTCAGAGATGAGATTAGTATTGTGTGATATGGATGCATTGGTTGTATTGTGATGATATAAGTTATCTATGAGGATGATAATGTAGATTATCTATTTGTGATGATAATATAGATTACCTGTTGGTGATGATAATGTTGATTATCTATTGTGATGATGTAAATTATCTATCTGTGTGTATATAGATAATTAGATTGAATTGTTTTAAACTTAAAACAACTTGGACCTAAAAGACACGCTTTGGATTTCGATGAGACCGGGATCGGGTTTCCATATTTGGATACCCGAAAACCACATCGATTCCAAATTAACGTTAGGTCGTGAATCCAAGTAGAGCAAGTGAAGACTCGAGGTGTAAGGGCTATACGTCAGTATAACTCTGTGGGTGATTCCGTATTGAGTTTGACGGAATAGTACTTATAGGTTCGAGATGGTGATTTAGAGTGCAAGGGTTATCGTTGTTAACCCTGAGGGTGTGTGACGCCCCACCTCTATACCCACGCTAGCCAAGAACACTACGGAGTAATGCTGTCGACTAGCACGGAGAATAAGGCCGTTGAGGAGCGACCATCTGTATAATTGCTTTGTGCGAGTACTGATATGCCGGATAAAAATATAACTTTTCATCTCAAGAGGAAATCCGACATACCGACACAAACTCAAAGCTACTACACAGTGGCTATAAAGGTCTTCGGAAACAAATATAGAAATAAACATAACACAAATCAGTCACAGATAATTCATATCACAAAGGCGGAAATAGATATGAATATATATATATATATATATATATATATAAATATATATAACACATAAAAGTGTTCATCAGAGTAGTGGTCTAACAAGATCCACAATATCACAAAAGAATAGATACAAGTGCTAGACAAAAAAATATGTATACAACAAGGAGTCCATATCTCAAATTGTACACAACCAAAAACTACAAGCTAAGTAGTTAACCAAAAGATAAGATGATGGTCCGATAAGGTGGCAAGCAGAAGCACCTGTAAAATCTCAGTCTGACCCGAGTATTATTTAAGAAGAAAATAATAAACGGATCAGTCTAGCTATAATTATCAGATGAAATGATATAGAATAAGAGGTATGACTAAACGTATAATAATCACAATGCCAAGCTATGATAAATAAATAATTGGAAAACCAATAAGAGATTAATCAATATCGCAAGGATCTTCTCAAAGATAAAAAGGAATGTCATACTCCTAATTTCATTCACCAAGCCACAATAAATGACATACATATCAATGCCAATCGTAAAAGTTGGTGAAACATAAATTCCAGAATTCAACACATGAAATCCAGAAATCACAATCAAAGGGAACAACGACATTGTACAGCGTGACATCCGATGAACCAAATCACAATCAAAGGGAACAACGACGTCGTACAGCGAGACATCCGATGAACCAAATCACAATCAAAGGGAACAACGACGTCGTACAGCGAGACATCTGATGAACCAAATCACAATCAAAGGGAACAACGACGTCGTACAGTGTGACATCCGATGAACCAAATCACAATCAAAGGGAACAACGACGTCGTACAGCGAGACATCCGATGAACCAAATCACAATCAAAGGGAACAACGACGCCGTACAGTGTGACATCCGATGAACCAAATCACAATCAAAGGGAACAACGACGTCGTACAGCGAGACATCCGATGAACCAAATCACAATCAAAGGGAACAACGACGTCGTACAGCGTGACATCTGTTCGTCGACGGAAATTCTATCGATTTAGAAAACCGTCGAACGAATTGAAATTAAAAATAACCGCAAGCGCACGATGTACGAATGTAGCACGCGGCGAATACGGGTCGATCCGCAGGGAATTGTTAGAGTTTAAAAATGTATTCAATCAAATTAGACCAAATGGAGGAGAAGTTGTTAACTAGAAATAAAATGAAGCTAAAGCTAGAGTTAAAGTTTGATTTAAGAACTATTGAACTAGAGAACAATTTAGGGATAAATCCACTCCCATATTTTTGTAAATCAACAAACAATAATTTATGATCTCTAGTTTTGACATTAAGTGAAATATTGTTGTATTTATCATAAGTATGGTTTGTTTATGTTATTAATTAACATAACTCAAACCATCAAACTATAATACAATACATAAACCACTTATCTATTCTAATGAAAATGAAGCAAAAGCAAAAGCTAATTTAAGTATGATCTATTTACTATTGTAATTAGTAACATAGATCATCAAATTTCATTTTTACTTTCATTTCAAAATCAAAAATGGATTAGCAAATGATGATGCAAATTGTGTTTATGTTGAATAAGAATAGCTCATTTGCATAAACAATATAAGCTATCAAACTCACTTGTATAAACTTGCATCAAAACTTACTTCATGAAGCATAGACCAAAAGAGATCATAAATCATAAAATGTTGATATTACATAAAGTTAGAGAGCTTCATCACCCCTAAATTGAAGGAGTTTAGCTACTCATTTATGGCATTAAAGCAACACATGTAAGTTTCAACATTAAAAAGAAAAGAGAATAGAAAATAAGCAAAGAAAGCAAAGAGATTAGCTACTAACTACTTGCATAAATGTAAATCTAAGCTATGAGCATAAAGAGAAAGAGAGCATAAAAATAAACATTAACAATAAAATAAAGAAAAACTTGTAGAAAAGAGAGAAGAAAGAGGCTTGAAAGCCATTTTTATTTCATAGAACATTGAGCTTACACTTGATTTCTTAATTTCCTAAGTAAATGAAAGAGTAGAAGATCATCTTCATGTACATAAGAGGGCTATTTATACATGCATAAAACCCTAATTCTCTTTTTAGGGAGCTTCCCAAAATACCCTTGAGGTGGTGTAGCCTCCAAGTAATCATTAACATTCACTAATACCCCACTTAATATGTACATGAAGCTTTAAGTCCTTTTAGCATGTGCTTAGCTTCTAATTGGAAGTTAGGTAAGTGGGTGGGGTCCTCCATGATCTTGAACTTGAATTATTTCCTCTTCATTCCTTTGTATTTCCTTGCGCATGCATGTATCTTCATATAAGCCTCTTCCATATGCATCCAAATTCCTATAAAAATAATCAAAAAATGTCCAAGTAAAAATTCTTACATTGACATATGCACAAAAATGACCGTTTTGCCCCTGAATGATGATGAAAATATGATGGTTTGGAAATAATTGAATTTTGGTTTTAAACATGTTAAAATGCCCAAATATGATGATTATTTAAATAAAAAGAGATAAAATATGGATGTAAATATATGCACAATTACGTGCACATCAACATCCGATGAACCAAATCAAAATCAAAGGGAACAACGACGTCGTACAGCGTGACATCCGATGAACCAAATCAAAATCAAAGGGAACAACGACGTCATACAGCGTGACATTCGATGAACCAAATCACAATCAAAGGGAACAACGACGTCGTACAGCGTGACATCCGATGAACCAAATCAAAATCAAAGGGAACAACGACGTCGTACAGCGTGACATCCGATGAACCAAATCACAATCAAAGGGAACAACGACATCGTACAGCGTGACATCCGATGAACCAAGTCAAAAAGACATCGCACAATGCTAGTCTAAAACATAAAATGATCGTCATGATCAAAGAGAAGTGTCAATTACAGTAAGCTAGTAAATATATGAGCTTAGCTTCATGTCCCATAACCACTAGCTTAACTTAAATATTTACGAACAAATTGTAGATCTCCACTAGAAAATTGTCACAAGAGATTCAATCGAACAAGTCCAAGAATTAAACGACGAAGTAAACGCAAGCGTTTCATACCACTCGTTTTACTAGGTTGTTTAATTAGATTTCTCATACGAGTGAGGTAAAGGCTTGTATATACTAATAAATTGGAAAACGGTTTAAGAAACGAGCTTTGGTATTGAAAATAGAGTTGAAATCGTTTTGAGGAAAGAGTTTTGATATTTACCACTAGTATAGAAAACCTTTATATTTTAAAGTGACAAATCATAGAATTGATTGTAGAAACAATCGATCATAAAAATTCACATTCGAAGACGTGAATAAAAATCCAAAGAAATCGATATCAAATCCATCAAAGTGGATATATCCAAAGTCCCAAAGAAAAGAAGTCATCAAAGTCGATAATAAATGATAACAACAAAAAGGGTATCAACACGAATCGATTAAAGTTGGAAATATACTCAAAAATAGCCAAAATAGGCAAATTAAACAGTTCCAGACGTCTGGTAGGTGTTCCCAGACGTCTGGCCCTAGTATTTGGAAGTATATATGTTTTCTCCCTTCTATTTTTAATTCCTGGGCCATTTCAGACGTCTGAAATTTTCAACCAGACGTCTGAATTTGATTTCAGACGTCTGGATTTTGTTTCAGACGTCTGGATTTAGCCTCTGCCTTTTCCAGACCCCTTTCCAGACGTCTGGATTATTCAACCAGACGTCTGGATTTGGTTTCAGACATTTGAAATTAATTTCAGACGTCTGAAATCTTCTGTTAGGCAAAAAAACAGCCTAGACCAAAAATGGAAAATCCAAACCGAAATGCGATCGAACGAGCGAAGGATGCTAAGGATTTATGCCAATCGACAACCCAGCACTATAGGCTCTTCGATGCATCACCAAAAACATGTTCAAACATCAAAGATTGGATTTTTAAAGATTTAACTACAAAACACCAAAAATTGAAATATTCACCAATTCAATCCAAATCAAAAGCAAATGAACATAAATAAGTGTTAGGAATTCATACCTAACAACAAAGATAGATATAGACATAGATGTGAGATAAAAATCTCACCTTTATGCACAAGAACAAGGAGGAAGAAGCTATAGAACAATGATAATAATTATCACTCTTCAATTCCAACTCAACAAGCTTGAATCTAAGCTAAAAAGAGAAACATTTCCTAAATTAGGTTTAGGAATTTCTGAAATTGATAAGAGAATGAGTTGGGGAAGAAGAAGAGAAGCTTACCAATGGGTTCTTCTATTAGTTTGGAGCTGGAGCTTGATTTGCAAAAGAAAACTAGGGTTTTGGAGTTTTAATTTCCCATCTCTCCCACCATTGATGCTTTAGAACTGAAAAGAGGAGGAAGTGAGAGTGAATGGGGAGAGTGGTTCAGATTTGAGTATAAGTTAAACATAGGGCTGAACCAAACCCAAAGTGAAAAAGTAGCAAAACTTGACTAACTCCAAACATATCGAAGCTTATACTCAAAAAGGTCGCAAACGGCATTTTGAACTCAATGGAAGTGGTCCCGAGTCCTAATTCGACCGTATGCAAAAAGTAGCTTTTCGGACTAAATTCTGACGAACGATAAAATATTTAAATATAAAATCGATAAATATGCGGGTTGTTACAGACTCCCCTCCTTAAACAAATTGCGTCCTCGCAATACTTAAGAAGAAAATAAAGAGTAACAACCATAAAAGCACATCAACACAAAAGAAAATTGAAATAAGAAGTTCACCATAAAGAGCACGAAAGAGTTAATCCGAAGTTTTCGTTCGATGAATTCTCAAGATTTCTCAAGAGCAATCCTTAGGATTTGAGAACCATTGAACTTTTACCAAAAAGAATATCTTTATCTCAAAGGCGCTCAACCTCCGAAGCAATGATGCGAATAGAGTGTTGCTCAAAAGTCAAATTTGGTGAAACTTCAATCCACTCAATAACACCGGGCTCAAGAATAAAAATCGGAACCCCTAAGGTATTTCTGTAGATAAAAGACGTGGAGAACGTCAAGAATAGCAGAAAATTGAGCTGGTGCAACGACGTAATATAATAACAGTACCCCCGAGAAACTAGAAACTCAAATAATTTGGGACATCAGCGTAGTACAAAAACGGTACGCCCAATGAACCAAAGCCCGAATAATTTCGGAACACCGACATAGTACAAAAACGGTACGTCCAATGAACCGATAAACCGGAACAATGATGTAGTATAATAATGGTACATCCATTGATCCAGATAAGACGGAACATCGATGTAGTATAATAACAGTACATCCGATGAACCAAACACCATAAAAGAACATCGGACGCTAGTCTTAAAAAAATGAGATAAAGTTCAATAAAACGAAGTATATCAAAACGTTCGACGAACTTGATAAAAAGATAATTCCATTCCGACATCATCAAAGAATCGACACCTTGTTGCCTACGACAAAACGTACTGGTAACACGATTTCCCCTTCGGTAATAAAAAGAATATCAAGATCATAAGATGCCAGGAACTCGAGTCAACATGAAGTTCCTTATGAGAAAATAAATATTCCAAAGATTTATGATCGAGGTAGAGAAAAAATTTCTCATCCAAATATGATGATGCCAAATTCCAAAAGTAAAAACAATAACCGCGAGCACTAGATCCTGAGTGGCATATCTAGTATTGATAAGCTATAATGATTTAGAAGCACAAGTGATAGCACGTTCTCCTTTGCAAGAGAACGACATCCAAACCAATACGACTAGTATCAGTACAAATAGCAAAGTCTTGGTTCCCCTTCAGGAATCACAAGAATAAGAGTATCGAAAGGAAGAGTTCTTTTAAATAATCCTCTTTCCCAAAAAGTTAAAACTTTCAAAATTACATTTTTATTTTTATGTAATAATCTTTCTACAAAAATTTACATTTCTACAAGTCAATATATCGTGTCTGACTGTCTCATCAAAGCGTTTAGGAGATTCTTATCGATAACGTTGATCAAGCGCATCGACCAGAATTCTTAAAACACTAAATGGGCAATACAATCACAAAATCATATTCTATAGGATAGTAAGTTTCTCAAAAACTTCTAAGAATATTCTTTGTTCGTTTTAAGAACAAAAATCCAGTTATACTTCTAAATAAATCTTATGAAAAAGATTTTGCAAAATTTTAATTGCTATTTTCATCCAAAATCAATAAATGCAAAAAATGGAATCATCGAGATATTCGATAGAATGCTCGATACCTAAAATGGATGAAATAAGCTGGACAAACTGAATGACATAATAATTCATTCATAGGAATCATAACAAGTGCGGAATGCGGTAAGTGGAATGCTAACTTCCGCAACTCGTAGCAAATGAAAACCGGTGGTAAGGTCAAACTGAAAAGACCTTAGCACCACACAAAAGATTACTTAGGTGATAATCCTAAGACAAGCTCAAAAATACCGGAAAAGTTTCACAAATTATTTAGATAAGAGAAATAACACTATTCTCATCTTGAGGGCTTAAAGAATAAAATGATGCATTCAAAATTTTGAAATAGGAATCTCAAGAAAAAAATAGAAATCTGCTTAACAGATAGAAAATGTCGAAGATGAATAGTCCACACGGAAAATAGGATATGAGCTTCACAATGATTGAGCCAATCCTTACAAAAATCAATTCCGAAGCCTAAGTAAAAATCGGCTCGTAAAGAAAAATCTCATAAAATAATTTCGACATCAATAAAGATAAATTGAGTGTTGCGGATCTACCATCCGGATTCACAATCCTCAAAGAAGTCATCAAGCCCAAAATATTCAAAGAAAAAGAATCGACAAGTTCTTTTGATATAAAATAGTGAGATGGAACCCATATCAAAAGAACTCGAATAAGAAGGTCACGAAATAAATAATGCCATCAAGGATTGAATGAAAAATACCTTGACCGAGAGAAGTGTTACCAGGAGCTTGCACAATATTCAGCTCTCTCATGTCCTTGTTCAAAAGTTTGGGACATGTAGATAAAAGATGACCCGGTTTCTTGCAATAGCGACAAGAATGGGGTTTTGGACACATATTCGCATAATGTTCCTTAGATTTACAATTGTAGCATCCTCCACGATTAGGGATTGACAAAAGTAGTTTGCTTCACTCTCTTATTGGGATTAAGGCTCTTGAACTTAATATGCCCCTTCTTGGAAGTCCCAATATCACAAACACTTCCTTTACCAACCTCTCCATGAAGAAGAGTAACATCCACAAGCTGATTGAAAGAAACTTCAAGTTTCAAAGGTAGAACCATTTCGGGTTCTTACTCAAAGCATAGATAAACTCTTGACTCTTTACAAGAACCAAAATTTGTTGAGCAGACATGAATACTCCATCCAGGGGAGTAGCACTAGATTGACCGGCGCTGGGACGGCCTGGTCTAACCATTTCTCTTCTTTAAGAAATAAAGAAAGAAGACGAAAAAGTTATTCTCAAAATAAATATCAAGCAATCTTGATAGATAAAACAAGGAATCATAAAAGAAAGTAGGATAGAACGGTACGAAGACTCGAATAAATCCTAAGGCACAACTTCTAAGAAAGACTTAGGAAATGATCCTTGCTAAATTATTCTACATTGTTCCGAAGTTTGGCTTTGATACCAAGCTGTGACGCCCCACCTCTATACCCACACTAGCCAAGAACACTACGGAGTAATGCTGTCGACTAGCACGGAGAATAAGGCCGTTGAGGAGCGACCATCTGTATAATTGCTTTGTGCGAGTATCGATATGCCGGATAAAAATATAACTTTTCATCTCAAGAGGAAATCCGACATACCGACACAAACTCAAAGCTACTACATAGTGGCTATAAAGGTCTTCGGAAACAAATATAGAAATAAACATAACACAAATCAGTCACAGATAATTCATATCACAAAGGCGGAAGTAGACATGAATATATATAACACATAAAAGTGTTCATCAGAGTAGTGGTCTAACAAGATCCACAATATCACAAAAGAATAGATACAAGTGCTAGACAAAAGAATATGTATACAACAAGGAGTCTATATCTCAAATTGTACACAACCAAAAACTACAAGCTAAGTAGTTAACCAAAAGATAAGATGATGGTCCGATAAGGTGGCAAGCAGAAGCACCTGTAAAATCTCAGTCTGACCCGAGTATTATTTAAGAAGAAAATAATAAACAGAACAGTCTAGCTATAATTATCAGATGAAATAATATAGAATAAGAGATATGACTAAACATATAATAATCATAATGCCAAGCCGTGATAAATAAATAATTGGAAAACCATTAAGAGATTAATCAATATCGCAAGGATCTTCTCAAAGATAAAAAGGAATGTCATACTCCTAATTTCATTCACCAAGCCACAATAAATGACATACATATTAATGCCAATCGTAAAAGTTGGTGAAACATAAATTCCAGAATTCAACACACGAAATCCAGAAATCACAATCAAAGGGAACAACGACATCGTACAGCGTGACATCCGATGAACCAAATCACAATCAAAGGGAACAACGACGTCGTACAGCGAGACATCCGATGAACCAAATCACAATCAAAGGGAACAACGACGTCGTACAGCGAGACATCCGATGAACCAAATCACAATCAAAGGGAACAACGACGTCGTACAGCGAGACATCAGATGAACCAAATCACAATCAAAGGGAACAACGACGTCGTACAGCGAGACATCCGATGAACCAAATCACAATCAAAGGGAACAACGACGTCGTACAACGTGACATCCGATGAACCAAATCACAATCAAAGGGAACAACGACGTCGTACAGCGTGACATCCGATGAACCAAATCACAATCAAAGGGAACAACGACGTCGAACAGCGTGACATCTGATGAACCAAATCACAATAAAAGGGAACAACGACGTCGTACAGCGTGACATCCGATGAACCAAATCAAAATCAAAAGTGAACAACGACGTCGTACTGCGTGACATCCGATGAACCAAATCAAAATCAAAAGGGAACAACGACGTCGTACAACATGACATTCGATGAACCAAATCAAAATCAAAGGGAACAACGACGTCGTACAGCGTGACATCCGATGAACCAAATCAAAATCAAAGGGAACAACGACGTCGTACAGCGTGACATCCGATGAACCAAATCACAATCAAAGGGAACAACGACGTCGTACAGCGTGACATCCGATGAACCAAATAAAAATCAAAGGGAACAACGACATCGTACAGCGTGACATCCGATGAACCAAATCACAATCAAAGGGAACAACGACGTCGTACAGCGTGACATCCGATGAACCAAGTCAAAAAGACATCGCACAATGCTAGTCTAAAACATAAAATGATCGTCATGATCAAAGAGAAATGTCAATTACAGTAAGCTAGTAAATATATGAGCTTAGCTTCATGTCCCATAACCACTAGCTTAACTTAAATATTTACGAACAAATTGTAGATCTCCACTAGAAAATTGTCACAAGAGATTCAATCGAACAAGTTCAAGAATTAACCGACGAAGTAAACACAAGCGTTTCATACCACTCGTTGTACTAGGTCGTTTAATTAGATTTCTCATACGAGTGAGGTAAAGGCTTGTATATACTAATAGATTGGAAAACGGTTTAAGATACGAGCTTTGGTATTGAAAATAGAGTTGAAATCGTTTTGAGGAAAGAGTTTTGATATTTACCACTAGTATAGAAAACTTTATATTTTAAAGTGACAAATCATAGAATTGATTGTAGAAACAATCGATCATAAAAGTTCACATTCGAAGACGTGAATAAAAATCCAAAGAAATCGATATCAAATCCATCAAAGTGGATACATCCAAAATCCCAAAGAAAAGTCATCAAAGTCGATAATAAATGATAACAACAAAAAGGGAATCAACACGAATCGATTAAAGTTGGAAATATACTCAAAAATAGCCAAAATAGGAAAATTAAACAGTTCCAGACATCTGGTAGGTGTTCCCAGACGTCTGGCCCTAGTATCTAGAAGTATATGTGTTTTCTCCCTTCTATTTTTAATTCCTAGGCCATTTCAGACGTCTAAAATTTTCAACCAGACGTCTGAATTTGATTTCAGATGTCTGGATTTTGTTTCAGACATCTGGATTTAGCCTCTGCCTTTTCCAGACCCCTTTCCAGACGTCTGGATTATTCAACCAGACGTCTGGATTTGGCTTCAGTTCTGTTAGGCAAAAAAAAAACAGGCTAGACCAAAAATGGCAAATCCAAACCGAAATGCGATCGAACGAGCGATGGATGCTAAGGATTTATGCCAATCAACAATCCAGCACTATAGGCTCTTCGATGCATCACCAAAAACATGTTCAAACATCAAAGATTGGATTTCTAAAGATTTAACTACAAAACACCAAAAATTGAAATATTCACCAATTCAATCCAAATCAAAAGCAAATGAACATAAATAAGTGTTAGGAATTCATACCTAACAACAAAGATAGATATAGACATAGATGTGAGATAAAAATCTCACCTTTATGCACAAGAACAAGGAGGAAGAAGCTATAGAACAATGACAATAACAATCACTCTTCAATTCCAACTCAACAAGCTTGAATCTAAGCTAAAAAGAGAAACATTTCCTAAATTAGGTTTAGGAATTTCTGAAATTGATAAGAGAATGAGTTGGAGAAGAAGAAGAGAAGCTTACCAATGGGTTCTTCTATTAGTTTGGAGCTAGAGCTTGATTTGCAAAAGAAAACTAGGGTTTTGGAGTTTTAATTTCCCATCTCTCCCACCATTGATGCTTTAGAACTGAAAAGAGGAGGAAGTGAGAGTGAATGGGGAGAGTGGTTCAGATTTGAGTATAAGTTAAACATAGGGCTGAACCAAACCCAAACCCAAAGTGAAAAAGTAGCAAAACTTGACTAACTCCAAACATATCGAAGCTTATACTCAAAAAGGTCGCAAACGGCATTTTGAACTCAATGGAAGTGGTCCCGAGTCCTAATTCGACCGTATGCAAAAAGTAGCTTTTCGGACTAAATTCCGACGAACGATAAAATATTTAAATATAAAATCAATAAATATGAGGGTTGCTACAGGGTGATTCCAAAATGAGTGTAACGAGATAATGCCTTCGGTTTCGTTCAAACCCGGAACGAACTTGTATGGATTGAATGCTTTCAGAACATCGTCAGGTGGACGATGAGCATTCTAAGAGATGTGTCCTATAAAGGTAATCGTAGCCTCAAGCCTCATCAACCGGGAATAGCTAAAACAGGGGAGTTGCAGCAAGGCTTCGTGGGTAGCCCCCACTTGAGAATGAAATTTACCCCTATCTAGAAGTCCCTTTTTACTTCGGCTGTGTGGGGCGGTTGATTCGCAACAACTGCCGGGGTTGTCTTGTTCGGAACTGTTCAGTAAGGAATGGTTCCGGCCTTATGTTGCAGGGGAGCGGGCGTACTCCTCGGTACGGTGATCTAGGCCACGTACTGTGACGGGCGATACCCCAGTAGCCCTGACATTGTATGGAATCCAAAATCCAATAAGTGCCAACGGTTTTGATTGTATTACCCACTTTTGTGGCTAGTAGCTGGAATTTAATAAATGTAACAATTTCGGCTATTTCATATTTACTTGAAAACCCTAGACACTATTATAATATCATCGGATTTCCTATCAAATGTTTTGGTTAGCGTAAGGTAAAAACTTTTCCATGTTTATGTGTGGGAAGTCTTACGTGATACCTTTCTTTTCAAAGGTTTTAAAAATTAAGCAACTTTAACCTGTTACTCACACCAGACCCATGTCTGACCCGGAGTTTATTTTTTTTCATAAACTCTTGGGTACTCAAATTTTTACGAGTAGCCAAGGATTCAGGTTAGCTTTGACGAGTTATGGAGGAGCAAATGGAGCAGGAGGCTTCTGCGTTGTAGTTATATAGTAGTCCGCTGTGTTGGTATCTCTGAGTCATTTGTTTAAGTTGTTTTGTACTGTGTTGTATAACTAGACAGGTGTTTATAATTGTCTAGTATTATCTATGTAACTCTGATAGTTGTTGTATATCTTTGTAATACCTTTAATTATTAATATATTTTATTCGTTCCGCTGTTGAGATTCTGATGTGTTGCTCTTTTCTTCTTCTTTTTCTTTCTCTTTCTATCCCTTTCTTTCTTATTAACGATACGACTTTCTAGTGTTTTGGAAGTTGGGTCATTACACACAAGCAACTAAATTCCCTGACAGGGTCATGGATGACATTTCGTGAAGGGTAAGATTTGTAAAAAACAACAAATATCATAGAACCTATCCATCACAACTAAACAATTCTCAATACGAAAGGGTATAAAATATAATATCAACATAAAAACGTGTAGGACTAAATGCATATCATATCAAGAGACGTAAGACCTAACACCATATTGCAGATAGTAGATGGTACATCGAATCCCATAAGAGTACATGTCTCAAAATAATACATATGTCTACATATGAATATACCCAAAGACTAGATAGATATATTCATTACAGTAATATAGCTATGATTCTATAAATTGCCTCCAACTAGTAGAGCTCCCCATCTCTAAGTCAACCTACTTAAAGAATAGATAACAAAGAAACAACGAAGAGAGGATCAGATATAAAGTCTGGCGAAAAGGAAATGTATCATTATTCTGCATGATTACCACTATGTTAATATATATTATGAGTAATACCAAATGGTAATATTGAGGCAACGAAACCATATATCAGCCTGCATATTCACCTGCGTCCAACAAGTTAGCTCATTCTACTATTTTCCTACATTATACAATAAAATTACAAATACAAACAATGTTACACCGTTCGTGATCCAAATGCAACATTATAGGTTAATAGGCCATAGGTCTCCTACAAGGCTAAAACGTGCCAAGTATAGCCAGACAAATACTTACACGTGCCTGACCCGGTAAGGTCGTCCACTACCCAAAATCGTTTCGAAGCTGAATCGAAATACACATTTCTAACCTCTACCATTTGTTTATAATGAGGAAAAAATGATAATTAAATCCAATTCTATAATGTTTACTACAACGTAGTCCATGGTTACATCCGCATTACTGAGATAAAACATCTTCTATAGGCAATGTCGGTCTACCTGAAGGTACCCACCTTACATGAGAATCGCTCATGCCATAAATGGTCTACAAATATCTAATCCTAAGGATGAAGCCAAGGGTTACAGACTTACTCTACGTGCACAATATCGTATGGAATTGTATATCACAATACCTTAATCTTTATGTCTAAAAATTAATCGAATGACTCTGTAGAAGTTATCATATAAATCAAAACATGTATCCAAAATCTTCTAAGACCTCAACGTCATTCAATATCTCTGATACACCCTTCCTGTCTATCTTAAAATCTATATTTTTTGAAATACTTGTCAAGATGGGTCCAGCATGGGCCATGAAATTAAAATACTTCAAAACCTATAAAGATATTGTAAGTCGTTTTCCTACAAAAACGAAGACTACTGCCATAAATTATGTCTCAATCGCAATCCATATGTGAAAAATATCGTGTCTTAAAGTTTATATGAGACCATGATAGTAAACCCCAAAATTTCCCTTCCATAGCCGAACAGTCAACTGTCGACAATTGAACATTCCATCGACTCTCTGCTGCGAATTCTAGTTGTAGATTAATAGTCGAATGGTCAAGGGTTACAGTTAATTGAGTCCTTAGATAATCAATTGATTAAACTTGGCCTAATGACTATTATTGGTCGTATTTAGTCTATTTTCTTTTGGCCAACAAAAACCTATACACCCTCTTGAATAGTCGATTGATGATAGTTGATCAATCGACCGTTAACATGTTGGAGCGTAGGATAAACCTAGATGGGGTGAATTTTTCTTTGGAAATTTATCCCACCATCTAAAATCCACCAACCATCACCTTAGCTTTGCTCGTCCCAAGGTTGGGCTCCTACTTCATGATCTTAAGTCTGCCTACTACACCTTGCACTCAAGTTCACAATCTTCAATGATTTGATGTAAGACAAATACCATTAGGCGGCAACATCACGAATCATTTCGAAACTCAAACGCTTTTCAAACCATAAAAATTTAAGCGCTCTACCAACCATTCCAACTCCATATGCCATCAATCAATGATAACTTTAACTACTATTTTACCAAATGCTATCAACACTACCAATAATTCAATCAATAATCAAACTAGACATTCATAGCAAACATCATTCGATTTATGCAAATTCCTAACATGTCAATTTATAATGTGTACTTTAAAACATTTGTTCGATAAGATTATCATCTTTAAAGTCCTTGATCAAGTTCATTACTTAAGTCCTAACAAACATTAATATCAAACCATGATTTTAACATATCAAATTATCATATAGCTTAGAGAAGAAATCTCACTCACCAAATCCCTTAGAAATCCAACCTCAATAAAACCCAACTCAAAGTTCTCCTCTGATTTTTGAAATCTGGTATATACCTTCTCTGAATACAACTTGATGGTATGGATTTTTAAGAGAATTTTGAATCTAGTTTTTTAATTTGGAATCTCGGTTCAGAATCGAAGAAGTTATGTTGATTTTCATTCTAGAAAACCTTGCTTTCTTTTTATCAAAAAGAAGTAGAAGAAGAATGAAGAGACAAAGAGGAAAGTGCTCATTTTAGAAATAAGTAATACAGTTCTGACCAAATGACCATTTAGCCACTATCTCTCTTTTGTTTTCTTTCCATTTTATTAATATTATTCAAGTTTAAAAAACTTAATATCCATGCCATATATTATAACATTACGAACTCAACAAAATAGGTCTCAAGTCCTAATTCATCCATCTTAAAAATTCTTCTTTTAAGTCATTAGTCCACCTAATCTAAATCAATTATAATTTATTACTAATTAAAAATTATGGGTTATTACAAATTCAAACTTATGGAATCCCATATATAGCCTATAGAATAAGAAAAATACAAAAAAAAATAAGAACAAAATATAGGTGATGATATGAAAGCTAACACAAAGTTCTGCATTCATTATCTCGAAGTCTTAGCCTGATTTGATATCATAAATGGTGGAACCTCCTCTCAGTGAAAATAGTTTTTACTGGTTCAAGATGAAAGTACGTATGTATTTATAGGCATAGAGGGGTTATTTCGGAGCTTGAAGTCTAAATACTCACTAAAAAATTGTCTAAAATGCCTTAATTCTTGATCCGAGTATGACTGAGAAATACTAGGGGTAAATCTGAATCTGTTTATGGGTAGGTATCAATCCATTTATGGATAGATATTGGCCAATAGAATTATAGAATATACAATATTGTGTTCCATTTTGTCTGTTGATGCAATACTACTTTATGCTTTCACCTTATTCCATGCTTCAAAGCAAAATTACAAAGAGAATTCAATAAGAATAACTTATCTGATGAATCGATAGAGATCCATATTGTATCGGTATCCATCGATGTACTTAATAAATTTTCCTTCATTTTATCTTATATTGCCATATACTTGATCGTTTATGGTTATTGTATCCATTCCTTCATTATTTTGAAGTCCAATATCATTAGATCATCGCTTGTGAAAAATCAGGAATAACACTTGCCTCTTAAAGTACACTTTTGTTAATACAAAGCTTGCTTTATTTATAGACAATAGACTAAATCCTAAATCGTACAAACATTTCCATTACTCAGACCAACTCCACAAAGAGTTGCGTCTTTCAAATAGCACTTGACCTCCACACAGTCATTGACTAAGGTCTTTCCAAGCAGCATAAATTTCCAAGTTCCTTAGTCTAGAAAACTAGTCGTCGTAACATCGCATATTTTGGAATGTCATTATATGGACTTAAACGAGAAATAAATTTATTTGAATAATAATTGAAATAATTTAATAAGAGTGTTATCCAAAGGAGGATTTAATTAGTCAAGTGCAGTTGGACACTTAAAGATGAATTAAGTTGAACTAAGACTAAATGTTAAAAAAAGTATAATTTAAAATAAAAGGTCATATAAGTGAATAGAAATGAATTAAGTTAGAAATATGCTTCCTGAGCAAGGAGTGATCCAAATCCATTACAAAACCCCACATCTCTTTGTTCATTTCTCCTAAAATAAACATAAACTAAAAACAAAAGTGAGCAAAAATGGAGACCATTTTCTAAGGAAGAAGAGATTAAAGCAAGACAACTTCAAAGATGAAGCCATTCACTTTAAGGAAGGAACTACATCTTTATTTATTATGGGTAATATAACCTTAACCCTAGGCAAACCTAGGTTTATTGTAACGACCCGTAAAGTTCGACCATTTGAAATTGTTTGTTTAATAGGATTTTGTAATTTATTTTAGTTGAAAGAATAAAGGTGGTAGATAAATATTAAAATGAAGGCTAGAATAAATTATATAGAAGTGACTTAGAAACCTATTTAAAGACATTTGAATAAAATTCAAATGAATTAAGTAGAGAAAGAAAGAAAAATTCTTACCTGGACATAAAATTTAATATGGGAATATTAAACCAATTTAATGCAATAAAAGATTGTGAACGATAAATTGAATAGATTAAGAAACCCTGTTATTGCAAGTCAATAAATTTGTAAACCCTAATGAACATCTCAAAATTTATAAATTTATTGAAATTTAAGACATAGCATAAGCGTAGAACTATAGGTATGATGACAAACTTTTATAAATTGGCTAATTAAGGGTCAGCAAATTTATTAGGAAATCAAACTCAATTAAGGGTAAGTAATTATGATGGATTGATGGCATAAACGTTACTAAATTTTATCATAGTAACGGAAGTGCAGATGGAAGGCAACTGTAGAAATTTAAATACGTATTAACAATTGAAAGGGATTGTCGATTGAATGGAGTACTTTAGGTTGTCTTACTAAATTTAGAATTTAACATAAGACAAATAGAAATAAATCAATAAACGTATAGATTTTAAGTTTATTATGATGAAGTATTTTAGTAATATGACTTAGGATAAATGAAATAATTTGGGTTAATTGGTATTTAATGGAATTAAAGGTTGCAATATTCATAGGTAAGGATTTAGATGAAATAGATTTATGTATGAAAAATTTAATTGGATAAATGGCAATCAATTCCTTTAATTTGTGCAATTAATGTATGTTTAATTGATAACGATAAAAAGTTTTTTTTTTTGTGTAACCAACGTAAAATATTATCATAGCATGATACTTGGTTTGAATAGAAGGGTGGAATTGGGAATTTAATAAGTGAATTTATTTCAATCAGTGCAATAAAAGGATATGTAAATAAATGGTAAGATGAAATGGTAAATTATTGATGTAATGGAAGATATAACAATGTCAATTATGCATATAAGGTAATAAGGTAATGAAACCGAGGTAAATTAATTAATTGAGACTTTAAGTAAAATTAACGTGTGGAATTGACCAAGGTTCAATAAAATGAGAATTTGATTGGTTATATTTATTGGTTGAGAAAGGTAAATGTGTTTGGGGAATAAATTTAGTCCGACTTAAATATTGAATTTAATTAATTAATATATATGATAAATGATGATTAAATAAAAACCCAATACTCTATATATATGTATAATATTTGAGTGAAAATAATAATACACTTATAAATGTGGAATTAAGAGTTTACAACAACTATTTTGAGTAAAGAAATTGTTCATTCAAGTAAATTTGAAACATCGCAATAGGTGTAGATTAAGTGTTGCGTTAAATAAATTATAAAGGAATAAATTTATAGAAACGTAGGAACGGAAGAATGAACATTATAGTAACGTAAAACGTATTGTAGGATAATAATTAAGTATAGGCTTGTAAATTAGATGTATGACAATAAATTTTGTACGTAAATCTTTCTATTAGTTGATAAGTCTTATTTTGATCAATTTAAAGGAATACACTAAATTTTGTAGTTAGTACGGAATATTGATGAGTGAATGAATAAGATGAAACAAAGGTGGAATGTATTAGTTGAGGTTTTAAGTTTACTTATGTGATAAGTTACCAAAATTACAATTTTATCTAAATACAGTAATTTATGCGAACAAAAGATGAACATTTTGAAATATTACCACAGTGATATATAAAAGAAACGTTAACTATGTAGTTGGAGAATAATTGATATATTTTGAGTTGGATAATAGAAATCAAGTTATTTATATAATTAGATTTAAGATGAGAGTATAAGTATATGATTTAATAATTGGGTTTTGCGAATGAAATTTATAATTTCCTAATAATAAGAAAGTGCGGATATTAACGCTGCAAATTAATATACTTATACATTTTAATTCAAATTCAAGCGTGTTAAATCAATTGGAACTGATTGAATTATCTTAGTAATGAAATTTGGCTAATAATAGAAGTTGAAAAATAAAATTGGTTTTTATGATTTATTTTAATTTATTTAATAAATATTAAAAATAGCCATTTTTGTCACGGACTCGGATTTCGACGAAACCAGTTTCATCGGATCCGTAACGTTGAATTATAATAATGTTTCAATTTTCGTAGCGATCGGACTTGTCGTTTGATCGTACGGACTCGAAACGCCTTGAAATTTACGCATTTTGAAATCAATTTGAAATTTTTGTTTTTTTTGCATAACTTCTTCATACGATCGAATTTGGTCGCGAAACTTTTTCCATCGCGTTCAGAATATTTTAAAACACCTATTTGGATATATAGTTTTCACAAATTTGGCTCCGGAGGCATAGCGGGCTTTTTGGACCATGGTTTGTCACGCACGTTCGCGTATCCAGTCTAGCTACCCTACCTCTAGCCTATCTATAAATATACAGCTATAAACCCTAGCTCCTTTCTTTTTCATTTGCTGTACGTTCATTTCTTCACTCTTTTCTCTTCCCCAAATGTATACATCTCAGATCCAATTCCAGATCCATCCACAGTTCAAAATCAAAAGTCAAAACTCAAAAATTTCAGAAAATTCTGAAAAAAATATATGTTGAAGTATTCGATACGTGTAATCTCATGGTGTAATTTGTTTTTCAATTGGAGCTGTCGTTCATCCAGAATAAATTCAAACAGCCCCAAAACCGTTCATCATCGCCGTAACAAAAGTTGTCGGATCGGAAAAACATTTCTGGGTTTTGGAGAGGGAACCGAGGGGATCGCATCTATGTAGTTTGTTTCGAGTTTCAACGGTTGGATTGGCGGGAATTTTCGATTAGGGTTGATAAAGTATGGGTGGCGGCTGTGCGTGTTGCTTCTGCGTGCGTGATGAAGGTTGAACGAAAGGGTACTGTGTTGCGTGCGTTACTTCTTGCTGACGTGGCAAAGATGAAAGTGAATTGTGTTCCATTTCTCATTTTTTTTATGTTTTCAATCATCATTTTTCGCCATAACTTTCTCATACAACCTCGGATTCACGCGAATTTTTTTTTGTTAGGATTGAAATTAAATTCCGGACTTGATGACGCTGGTTTGGACGAATTCTGAGACGGGCGAATTTTGGGTTTAAATCGGGTTTAAATTCGATTTAAATTCAAAAGGTGAGTGTTTTAACCCACTCACAACTACTAGAAGCTTTTATGTTTGTTAAATAAATTTTAGAAATGAATAGAAATTTATTTATGAGCTTTTGGCATGTTATTTCATTCATATCTGTTGAATTGCATTTTATTGAATGTAACTGTTAATTTAATTGATTTATTGCGTGTTAATTGGCTGTTAGAAATTATTGTTTGCATATGAACTGCTAGTTAACAGTTATATCAATTATCACTGAATATAAATTGTTAGATTAATAGTTGATAAAATTTAATTTGAATAAACTGCCAGTTATCACCTGTTATATATGATCATATATATAATTGTTATTGATTGATATTGATCGATGTTGTGATTGGATGATGGATGTGTTGTTGAATGAATGTTTTATTTGGATATCATTAAACTGCAAGTTAGTATGCATTTACATTTCATTCGGGATTGCGGTTTGAAATGATATACAACCGCAGTTTTATTTTTTTTTAAATTGCGGATTGAAATGATAAATATCCGTATCACTTGACCATAGGATAGAAAACTATATACAGGCACCGCGGTCTATATATATAACTATTTTTAAAATGTGATTTCTATGGTTTGGATGGAGTACGGTTTATAAAAATCTTAAATTTTATACTGAATAAATGTTTTCTTCCATATTTATATACATATGAAGTTGAAAAATATAATAATATAAAAAAAAAGAGTGTATAAATTTCTTTATTAAAAATGGAAGAAAATTTAAAAATGGAGTTTGATAATTTATATCCTATGTTCAAAGATTAAGTTGGAAATTTTAAGGGATGATATTTATCAGTGGATTTTTCCCAAAATAATTTGAAATGAATATGCTAGTAAAAATTTGAATTTGGAAATATATATATATTTTACTAGAAATTGAAGTCTTATTAATTATGGATTTTATGTGAATGGTCAAGATTAATTAATAGAATATTGATTTTGAAAGGATAAAAATCCAACTTTAGTTGAAATATTAATGCTCAAAAATGGATATAAATATATATAAAATTGAAATGGTTTTGGGACTTGAAGTAATATTTTGGATTTTGGTTTAACTTTAAAAGAAGAAATATTTGGAAAGCCATGTAATTTATTTCTTTATAAAGCAACAGTAAAGTTAAACCTTTTTAATTCGCATACCGTTGAATATCCAAACCATTTAGTTTTGAAAATAATGGTTTAAAATACTATGGATTTTCGAAGAATTATGTTGAAAGTTACAAACAAAATATTGGTTACATGGGATATTAAATAATAAAAAGTGACATAATTTTTGGAAAGGAAAATTTTATTTGGGAAACGATATCATTGATTTGGGCTTTTATAAAATAATATGAAAATAAATTGTTTGTGTTTTTAAAGAAGAAATGATATCGTAATATTATGGTTTTGAAAGGGATTATATTCTGGTTTTAAAGTATAAACTGTTTTTAAATAACCGCGGTGTTATAATAACGATTGGTTGGCAAAGAGACCGGGATCGGATATGGACATACTCTCTGTCGATACCGAAAACCACTTTGACTAACCGTGTACGCGGTGGAGATTCCAGAATGAAGTAGGTGGTGGCGACGTTTCCTGTAAGGTAAATACGTGGACCCAACTCCCGTGAGTTGGCATAAGGTGGCTAAAACAGGAGCGATTCTCAGGCCAATGAGGTCATTCCTCTGATCGGACGCTCCTCTTCGATATTATACTTTGACTTGGATTGATTTAGTGGCCACTTCTATATTTTGATTTTGGGGAGTTAGTCCGAGGTGGGCGGTAACTGCGGCTACGCGTTTCCACCAGCCTGGATAGCAATTGGTATATCTACCCTGGCATTGCCTAGTTGTGCCGTGTCACCTACCATACCGAGCCTTTACTACGAGTTTCTATTTGTGTCGTACCTATGGAGTATCCTCTGGTAGCCTCCCGATCAGGAGGTATTACGGTACTGTATAGACTATTGGCATTTTACGTGTTAAGGTGGAAAATGTAAAGCCTTAACGCTATTTAAAAGTAAGTTTATTTTATAAATAGACACTATTATAATAGCGCAATATACTACATAGTAAATAGTTTAACGGATTCTTAGGAGATGTAAATCCCGAGCATCTCTTGAGTTACTGTACTCACATTTATTCCTGTTTATTTAACTCACATAAGATTTTCTAGTCTGACTCGAGTGTTTTTGTCTTTTCAAATTCGCTTGGGTCAGTCCGAGCGTTTCAGGATAGCAGATTTTAGCATTGGAGGACGAAGACGAAGAACCAGTATTATTTTACATATAGTATTGCACCACACTCTTTCTATTCCGCTGCATTGCTTGTATTGGTATGTGTAACTCTGATATTTATTGTAAAAGAAGAATCAAGCTTTTGTAAACTGTTTATGAACTGTATATTTGTTATTATATTTTATCCTTCCGCTGTGAGATTCTATTTTGTTTTATTTCTTCTCTGTTTTTCTTATTTACCCCATAACAAATCCGCCCTTCCGTATGGTTTGAATCGGCATGTGTGTCGGCTTGAAGCGTGCGAAAAGGCGGGATGTTACAGTTGGTATCAGAGCTTTGGTTTAGCGATAAACCTTGGCTTTGTGGGGTTTGACTCTTTGTTAATAGGGTAGAAATATCCTATGGGAGTCGCTGAGTGTATATATATGAGAGAGCGTATTTGTTAGTATTAATAAAAGATTTTGATATTGTGTTAATCTGTTCCGCTTTGTATTTATAAATTCTGGTTGATGCATGGGACGCTATGCCATCAATAGGGATTTCTAAACACTTAATAGGACAGACCGACATAATATTTGTTTTAATATAGGTAAATGAAATAATTTTGCCTATTTTATTTTCTATATATAAAAATAGTTTTATAAAGATATATATATATATTTGGTTGCTATAGATTGGGTGTTAGAAAATAAAAATATCTATAATAACTGAAGCTAAGTTGAAATTATGATAAATCAAATGGGAGATTTTAGAACTTAAGTCCGGGATTTTTTCCAAACATGTTTTCAAAGAATTTATGAAAAATAATGGTTCGGTTTATAAGTATTTTCTTATATAAATATTTCGTATAAATTTGAAGAATTGTTTTAAAGAAGATTTTGGAAGAGAATTAAATTCTGTACTTTCCTCTCTGTCGCTGGAAAATAAATTCGGTGATGACGGCCGCATCATCGACTTTCATTTTCGAGTCTCAAAAGGGAAAGGCCACTGTAGTAAATTTTACTGCAGATTTATTTTGAACTTTTCTAAAATTTTTCTTTTATTGCTCTAACTATAATTAGAGATATTGAGATGTAAGAACTTATTTATCTATTATTTTGAAACAAATTGAAATTTAACCCGGTATTTAATTCTAAATTTTTCCGTTAATTAATTGTTTAAAATTTGTTAGTGAAATAAAAGTTAAGTAATAAATGAATTGAAACCTCTAATTGAAATAAGAGAATAACTGCAAAGCTATAAAGAGGAATTTGCATACATATGAGACAAAGGGTAATATGAATAAACATTAAATTTAATTAAAAGAATGGAGATTCAACTTGTATAAGTTCAATTGCAATTTCCTTAACATAAATAACTTACCCAAATATAAAAGTTGAAGTGTTAAATGAGAAACTGGAATTGAATATTTTACAAGTAGGAATTTAGGAAAAATGAAGTATTCAATAAATTACTGTTATAATAAGAATTCAATGGTATAAACTTAAGTTATAATTGAAATTTTGCTGAAAATAAGTTAAGAATTATTAATAGGTGAGATGAACTTAAAGCAAATAAAATGAAATTCTATATAAGAATTGATTGTAGGATTATTAGTTTAAGATGTCTTAAGTCTCCCCTATTCTAATATAATGGAAAATAGGAAAAATTAAATGACTGCAATTCATAGTCAATGGATAAATAAAAACTTCCACTTATAAGAATGAACGTTAGCAGATTAAGAATTTAAGGGAAATCTTACAAGTGAAGAGTAAGGAAATGAAGATATTCAAAATATTTGTTGTTATTAATGAGAATTTATTCTATAAACTTAGCTAATAAAAGGAAACTTAAGTAATAAAAGGAAATACAAATATAATGAATTTTGGGATAATTGGAAAATAAAACTTGTAAGAACAAAGAAATCCCTCATAAATGAAGGGAAGAAAATCAAACCACTGAAGTATGAAATAAATGTATAATAAGCTATTTTGGTGTTGATTTGAATTGTTTGGTTGATGTATGGTTGTTGGGTAAGGAATTTTGAAGTTGTTGGATGGAGAAATAATCTATCTTTGTTCCATCTAAGACTGTTGAGTAAAGGATGCACTTGATAGTTATTTTACATTTCGTACAATTTCGGAATTTGAACCTAACAACTAATTGTTTGTTTGATTGAATGATTTTGTTTGTGGTGTGTGCTGTTTGTTAAAATGTATGGTTGTTGCATTTGATTTGGATATGAATGATTGAATCTACCCAAACATTTCACTGTAATATAGATATTTAACTTTTAGATTATATAAGTGAATACAGGGGTTGAAAGCAACTGCTACTGCTTTTGGTTCCAAAATAATAAGCGTATTGCCCGACAAATAGGTACGTTTTCGGATTACGATTAAAGCGCTATTTATATATTTTTCCCGTGTGGGATATTTTGGATACATAGGTAATATATTTGTATATTTGGATATTATATTTTCTCCAGAGTCTCTCCGTACAAAGGAGACTCTGCCAAAATTTTTCGTAAATTTTGGACTTAGAATTTTGTTAAAGATATTTTTCCAACTTTAATAATTCAAGTCTTAAAAGACATAATGATTATAAAACAAGTGTATTTCATTAAAGGAAATTAATTTAGTAAATTATTGTTATAAGTTAATATTTGAAATTAGATATACTGTTTTATTCTTCCTTCTCCCTTCCTTTTCCTTTTCGGGGACAAAAAGTTTTGAGTGGGGGAGAGTGTAACGACCCGTAAAGTTCGACCATTTGAAATTGTTTGTTTAATAGGATTTTGTAATTTATTTTAGTTGAAAGAATAAAGGTGGTAGATAAATATTAAAATGAAGGCTAGAATAAATTATATAGAAGTGACTTAGAAACCTATTTAAAGACATTTGAATAAAATTCAAATGAATTAAGTAGAGAAAGAAAGAAAAATTCTTACCTGGACATAAAATTTAATATGGGAATATTAAACCAATTTAATGCAATAAAAGATTGTGAACGATAAATTGAATAGATTAAGAAACCCTGTTATTGCAAGTCAATAAATTTGTAAACCCTAATGAACATCTCAAAATTTATAAATTTATTGAAATTTAAGACATAGCATAAGCGTAGAACTATAGGTATGATGACAAACTTTTATAAATTGGCTAATTAAGGGTCAGCAAATTTATTTGGAAATCAAACTCAATTAAGGGTAAGTAATTATGATGGATTGATGGCATAAACGTTACTAAATTTTATCATAGTAACGGAAGTGCAGATGGAAGGCAACTGTAGAAATTTAAATACGTATTAACAATTGAAAGGGACTGTCGATTGAATGGAGTACTTTAGGTTGTCTTACTAAATTTAGAATTTAACATAAGACAAATAGAAATAAATCAATAAACGTATAGATTTTAAGTTTATTATGATGAATTATTTTAGTAATATGACTTAGGATAAATGAAATAATTTGGGTTAATTGGTATTTAATGGAATTAAAGGTTGCAATATTCATAGGTAAGGATTTAGATGAAATAGATTTATGTATGAAAAATTTAATTGGATAAATGGCAATCAATTCCTTTAATTTGTGCAATTAATGTATGTTTAATTGATAACGATAAAAAGTTTTTTTTTTGTGTAACCAACGTAAAATATTATCATAGCATGATACTTGGTTTGAATAGAAGGGTGGAATTGGGAATTTAATAAGTGAATTTATTTCAATCAGTGCAATAAAAGGATATGTAAATAAATGGTAAGATGAAATGGTAAATTATTGATGTAATGGAAGATATAACAATGTCAATTATGCATATAAGGTAATAAGGTAATGAAACCGGGGTAAATTTATTAATTGAGACTTTAAGTAAAATTAACGTGTGGAATTGACCAAGGCTCAATAAAATGAGAATTTGATTGGTTATATTTATTGGTTGAGAAAGGTAAATGTGTTTGGGGAATAAATTTAGTCCGACTTAAATATTGAATTTAATTAATTAATATATATGATAAATGATGATTAAATAAAAACCCAATACTCTATATATATGTATAATATTTGAGTGAAAATAATAATACACTTATAAATGTGGAATTAAGAGTTTACAACAACTATTTTGAGTAAAGAAATTGTTCATTCAAGTAAATTTGAAACATCGCAATAGGTGTAGATTAAGTGTTGCGTTAAATAAATTATAAAGGAATAAATTTATAGAAACGTAGGAACGGAAGAATGAACATTATAGTAACGTAAAACGTATTGTAGGATAATAATTAAGTATAGGCTTGTAAATTAGATGTATGACAATAAATTTTGTACGTAAATCTTTCTATTAGTTGATAAGTCTTATTTTGATCAATTTAAAGGAATACACTAAATTTTGTAGTTAGTACGGAATATTGATGAGTGAATGAATAAGATGAAACAAAGGTGGAATGTATTAGTTGAGGTTTTAAGTTTACTTATGTGATAAGTTACCAAAATTACAATTTTATCTAAATACAGTAATTTATGCGAACAAAAGATGAACATTTTGAAATATTACCACAGTGATATATAAAAGAAACGTTAACTATGTAGTTGGAGAATAATTGATATATTTTGAGTTGGATAATAGAAATCAAGTTATTTATATAATTAGATTTAAGATGAGAGTATAAGTATATGATTTAATAATTGGGTTTTGCGAATGAAATTTATAATTTCCTAATAATAAGAAAGTGCGGATATTAACGCTGCAAATTAATATACTTATACATTTTAATTCAAATTCAAGCGTGTTAAATCAATTGGAACTGATTGAATTATCTTAGTAATGAAATTTGGCTAATAATAGAAGTTGAAAAATAAAATTGGTTTTTATGATTTATTTTAATTTATTTAATAAATATTAAAAATAGCCATTTTTGTCACGGACTCGGATTTCGACGAAACCAGTTTCATCGGATCCGTAACGTTGAATTATAATAATGTTTCAATTTTCGTAGCGATCGGACTTGTCGTTTGATCGTACGGACTCGAAACGCCTTGAAATTTACGCATTTTGAAATCAATTTGAAATTTTTGTTTTTTTTGCATAACTTCTTCATACGATCGAATTTGGTCGCGAAACTTTTTCCATCGCGTTCAGAATATTTTAAAACACCTATTTGGATATATAGTTTTCACAAATTTGGCTCCGGAGGCATAGCGGGCTTTTTGGACCATGGTTTGTCACGCACGTTCGCGTATCCAGTCTAGCTACCCTACCTCTAGCCTATCTATAAGTATACAGCTATAAACCCTAGCTCCTTTCTTTTTCATTTGCTGTACGTTCATTTCTTCACTCTTTTCTCTTCCCCAAATGTATACATCTCAGATCCAATTCCAGATCCATCCACAGTTCAAAATCAAAAGTCAAAACTCAAAAATTTCAGAAAATTCTGAAAAAAATATATGTTGAAGTATTCGATACGTGTAATCTCATGGTGTAATTCGTTTTTCAATTGGAGCTGTCGTTCATCCAGAATAAATTCAAACAGCCCCAAAACCGTTCATCATCGCCGTAACAAAAGTTGTCGGATCGGAAAAACATTTCTGGGTTTTGGAGAGGGAACCGAGGAGATCGCATCTATGTAGTTTGTTTCGAGTTTCAACGGTTGGATTGGCGGGAATTTTCGATTAGGGTTGATAAAGTATGGGTGGCGGCTGTGCGTGTTGCTTCTGCGTGCGTGATGAAGGTTGAATGAAAGGGTACTGTGTTGCGTGCGTTACTTCTTGCTGACGTGGCAAAGATGAAAGTGAATTGTGTTCCATTTCTCATTTTTTTTTATGTTTTCAATCACCATTTTTCGCCATAACTTTCTCATACAACCTCGGATTCACGCGAATTTTTTTTTGTTAGGATTGAAATTAAATTCCGGACTTGATGACGCTGGTTTGGACGAATTCTGAGACGGGCGAATTTTGGGTTTAAATCGGGTTTAAATTCGATTTAAATTCAAAAGGTGAGTGTTTTAACCCACTCACAACTACTAGAAGCTTTTATGTTTGTTAAATAAATTTTAGAAATGAATAGAAATTTATTTATGAGCTTTTGGCATGTTATTTCATTCATATCTGTTGAATTGCATTTTATTGAATGTAACTGTTAATTTAATTGATTTATTGCGTGTTAATTGGCTGTTAGAAATTATTGTTTGCATATGAACTGCTAGTTAACAGTTATATCAATTATCACTGAATATAAATTGTTAGATTAATAGTTGATAAAATTTAATTTGAATAAACTGCCAGTTATCACCTGTTATATATGATCATATATATAATTGTTATTGATTGATATTGATCGATGTTGTGATTGGATGATGGATGTGTTGTTGAATGAATGTTTTATTTGGATATCATTAAACTGCAAGTTAGTATGCATTTACATTTCATTCGGGATTGCGGTTTGAAATGATATACAACCGCAGTTTTATTTTTTTTTAAATTGCGGATTGAAATGATAAATATCCGTATCACTTGACCATAGGATAGAAAACTATATACAGGCACCGCGGTCTATATATATAACTATTTTTAAAATGTGATTTCTATGGTTTGGATGGAGTACGGTTTATAAAAATCTTAAATTTTATACTGAATAAATGTTTTCTTCCATATTTATATACATATGAAGTTGAAAAATATAATAATATAAAAAAAAAGAGTGTATAAATTTCTTTATTAAAAATGGAAGAAAATTTAAAAATGGAGTTTGATAATTTATATCCTATGTTCAAAGATTAAGTTGGAAATTTTAAGGGATGATATTTATCAGTGGATTTTTCCCAAAATAATTTGAAATGAATATGCTAGTAAAAATTTGAATTTGGAAATATATATATATATTTTACTAGAAATTGAAGTCTTATTAATTATGGATTTTATGTGAATGGTCAAGATTAATTAATAGAATATTGATTTTGAAAGGATAAAAATCCAACTTTAGTTGAAATATTAATGCTCAAAAATGGATATAAATATATATAAAATTGAAATGGTTTTGGGACTTGAAGTAATATTTTGGATTTTGGTTTAACTTTAAAAGAAGAAATATTTGGAAAGCCATGTAATTTATTTCTTTATAAAGCAACAGTAAAGTTAAACCTTTTTAATTCGCATACCGTTGAATATCCAAACCATTTAGTTTTGAAAATAATGGTTTAAAATACTATGGATTTTCGAAGAATTATGTTGAAAGTTACAAACAAAATATTGGTTACATGGGATATTAAATAATAAAAAGTGACATAATTTTTGGAAAGGAAAATTTTATTTGGGAAACGATATCATTGATTTGGGCTTTTATAAAATAATATGAAAATAAATTGTTTGTGTTTTTAAAGAAGAAATGATATCGTAATATTATGGTTTTGAAAGGGATTATATTCTGGTTTTAAAGTATAAACTGTTTTTAAATAACCGCGGTGTTATAATAACGATTGGTTGGCAAAGAGACCGGGATCGGATATGGACATACTCTCTGTCGATACCGAAAACCACTTTGACTAACCGTGTACGCGGTGGAGATTCCAGAATGAAGTAGGTGGTGGCGACGTTTCCTGTAAGGTAAATACGTGGACCCAACTCCCGTGAGTTGGCATAAGGTGGCTAAAACAGGAGCGATTCTCAGGCCAATGAGGTCATTCCTCTGATCGGACGCTCCTCTTCGATATTATACTTTGACTTGGATTGATTTAGTGGCCACTTCTATATTTTGATTTTGGGGAGTTAGTCCGAGGTGGGCGGTAACTGCGGCTACGCGTTTCCACCAGCCTGGATAGCAATTGGTATATCTACCCTGGCATTGCCTAGTTGTGCCGTGTCACCTACCATACCGAGCCTTTACTACGAGTTTCTATTTGTGTCGTACCTATGGAGTATCCTCTGGTAGCCTCCCGATCAGGAGGTATTACGGTACTGTATAGACTATTGGCATTTTACGTGTTAAGGTGGAAAATGTAAAGCCTTAACGCTATTTAAAAGTAAGTTTATTTTATAAATAGACACTATTATAATAGCGCAATATACTACATAGTAAATAGTTTAACGGATTCTTAGGAGATGTAAATCCCGAGCATCTCTTGAGTTACTGTACTCACATTTATTCCTGTTTATTTAACTCACATAAGATTTTCTAGTCTGACTCGAGTGTTTTTGTCTTTTCAAATTCGCTTGGGTCAGTCCGAGCGTTTCAGGATAGCAGATTTTAGCATTGGAGGACGAAGACGAAGAACCAGTATTATTTTACATATAGTATTGCACCACACTCTTTCTATTCCGCTGCATTGCTTGTATTGGTATGTGTAACTCTGATATTTATTGTAAAAGAAGAATCAAGCTTTTGTAAACTGTTTATGAACTGTATATTTGTTATTATATTTTATCCTTCCGCTGTGAGATTCTATTTTGTTTTATTTCTTCTCTGTTTTTCTTATTTACCCCATAACAAATCCGCCCTTCCGTATGGTTTGAATCGGCATGTGTGTCGGCTTGAAGCGTGCGAAAAGGCGGGATGTTACATTTGTGCTCTTTTCATGTTTTAAAGTTTTAATTTATGAGTATTAATTACGTATATGATATGAATATATATGTATGTATATATATATATATGCATGTATGTATGTTTTCATGTATGTGTATGTTATATGTGGAAGTCATAAACTATTTTATGTGTTCAAATCATTACAATGTTTATATATAATGTATAAAATATGATTTTGGGGATTGTTTTTAAATTTTTGAAGTTTATTATATTATTATTTACTATGAATTTTCCAAAGTAAAAATGGAATAGTTCCAAATTTAATTAACTTGAAGCATGCAAACTAAGTATTTTGGCTAGAAATTTTCATACATGGTAAATAAAGTCAAATTTTATTTTGGGAATTTTTCTAGAATTTTCACTTGATTTAGGAATTAATATGAATTACTAAAGTTAAGGAAAAGTGGGATAAAAATGCTGAAAAAAATTTGATTAATTAAACAATTAATTGAATGGTTATAATGTAAATTAATTCTCTCAAATACGCTGAAGAAATTAGTAAATGTAAAGAATGAACAAATGTAAATTCGGTCAAAAACATATTACTCTATTTAGTAATAAAGAAAATTTCAATTTATTTATCAATTTATCATTCATGTTTTTGTTATCACTAAAAGGTATGTTTTCGCTAGCAAGTAACCTGTGTTACCGTTAGCTCTATGTTTCCATCAACGAGAATGCCATTTTTCGTTAGTATATGACCAATATTTTCGTTAACGAACCATGCTTTCTCTTGAAAATAATGTTTTCATTAGCAGAAGTAAGCTCTAAATCTATGTTTTGATAGCCTTATAAAGTATGTTTACGATAGCCTTACAAAGTATGCCTTCATTAACTTATAAAGTATGTTTACGTTAACGTAATAAACCATATTTTTGATAGCAAAACTATGTTTTCATAACTCAAAGGAACATGTTTTTGGTAATAAAGTGAATGTTTTGATTAGCTTGTGGTTATACTTCCATTAGCACATAACGTGCATTCCATAAGCTAAAGAGTGTGTCTCCACTAACATTGTGAGACGTGTTACCAATAGCCTAAAGTATTCTTACTTTAACAATATAAATACTTTCGGTAGCAATTTGGATGGTAGTTTCCATAGTTATATAGCTTTGAGTTAAAAAATGTGAAGCCGTAACACAAAATGTTAACTAGTTAAGACGGAATTTAAAATGAAGAAAAATGGAGATAACTTAAATGTAAACTAGAAAAACAGTAGAAATGTATCATTATTTTGAAATATTAGATAAATATGTTTTATTTACAGGATTTAATTTGTCTACCTAACCTATATAAGGGTCTAAAAAAGGTGTAAAATTGCATTAAATTATATGAAAGTGTTTATTTGACCAAAACGAAAAGGGTTAAATAAAGGCATAGGTTGCACAAACATTATAATGAGAAATGATATAAACCCAATTTACTAAGTTTAATAATTTGTGATAAAAGTACCAAAGACAAGTTGTTAAGACTAAATTAAAGTCTAGGTTAAGTGGGTAAAATCTGAAAAAAATAACGCTTTTCTAAGTAAAATGACATCAAAATGGACGTAATTATCAATTAAATGAATGAACTGATAATGCATCATGTCTTTACATTCAATCACCTAGGAAGGTCAGATTGTCCCAAGTTAGATTAACCCTAAGGTGAATGAGTGACCATTAGCTGGTAATGTTGTATGAGATTAATTAGTGGCCATTCAACTCTTGTATTTATTTTGTTTTACCCATAAACACATGATTATTCATTTGAGTAGGTTGAATTTTCAGAATTCGACAAGTCATATTTGAGAAGTTGGATAAAGCTACAAAGTTGAAGTGTGGCTTAGTTATTTATCTTATAATTTGTATTCCTTTGTATGTAAATAATATTTATAAGTTGCTAAGTGAACATGTTAGCCTCTTCATATGACAGAGATACCACTCTATCTATGTTTTATTGTATTTACCTCTATATAAGAACGTTTAGGAAAATAAAGATGTAAAAGATGAATTTCATAATGAATTTTTTTTAGCCGCTCTATTTACTTATTAAAAAATGACCACATTTTGTCGCTTGAAAGCAACCCTGATGATGATTGCGGCATCACAAGTATTCATTCCAGGTCTCAAAATAGGGGACGTTACAATGTGATATTAGAGCTTAGGTAATGGGCACCTAAGTGAGACAGAGCTAAGTAGAAAGCTTGGTAGAATTTATAAAAATGAAAACAAACACCTTGGCAAAGGGTATGTGCTATATATAATGTATTTATTATTTTACTATAGAGATATATTGGATTATATACATCTACCCTTGTACTATTGCATCCACTCTCTTTACTCCCGTCTCTAGCAAGGATATGCTTATGTAGAAAGAAAGAATGAAAACTAGGTGTGAACTATTGTCTTTTGAAGGAGTTGGAGAGAATACTAATAGAAGGACCATAGGTACACAAACCATTGTCCAAGAAGGCGAGGCAATGCCAAATATGAACATTGAAGCCGGTACTGAAACGCTTGCTCCAATGATTGGAGCAAAGGATAAGAACGTTCTTTTTCGTCAGTATGTGGCAGAGATGATGTGGCAATAGCTGGATGAAGTTGTTGAGCTAAGACAAATCGTTAGGATATATTTTCTGAAGATGAATCAAGATTATTAGAATTACGAAGTAAAGGTGTTTATTGGATTTAGAAGTGCTGAATTAACTTAAAGTATGTGAGCGTATCTTTGGATATGTGGGCCATCATGGATAGCAAAAGAAAGGGAGATTTGATTTTTGTAGTATATATTTAGCATTTTAATGCTTTGTCAAAGTATGGTCATGAACACATCCATATTCTATTGAAGAAAAATGAAAAGTTTATTGAAGGCTTGAGGAAGGGACTGAACCATAAAGTTATGGCACATTTGTTAGCTCCCTTCGAGCTTGTCGTAGACATGGATAGAAGATATTATAGGCTGTATCAAGAGAAGATAAGAATTGATATTGGACCCAAGGGCGGGCAAAAGAAGGGGTTAGCCCCGTATTAGAAGGAAAATAGAACCAGGCAAAAGGAGGAAAAAGGTGAAAGTGGTAGATGTTACATAGTACAACTTAGGTAGAAGGGGCTCTATTCAAATAAGTGTATTCTGACATCCCCTCTATATATGTACTAGGAAAGAGTATTATTGAGTACAACTATTCGATAATACGGAGAACGAAGCGATATTGGATAGTAACGTGTGAATATTCCCTTAGGCTAATACCTGTACAGCTAAATGTTCTATATATCAACATAAAGCAATAAACACCCTCAATTCCAGTATAGAACAATACATAACATATATAAGAGTACATAGAGTCGTCGAATACGTAATAATAAATATAATATATATCATATACATGTCCAAGTAGGTCTATATAACAAAAGTCAACCCACTATCTCCAAAATACTCATGACATCAGTTCAATACATACAAAGCATCCCAACATCAATGTGTACCTATATGAGGCTACACCAATACACACACACATACACACACAATAGATAGCCCGGTTAATAAACTAGCCTCTAAAACTATTCCCAACAACCATAAGCTGGTCACTTTGTCTTTAAACTTAAGTGTCTTAGACTAATTTGAGTTTTATATAAATGATAAACGGGTTAGATTATGTTTAACATCCCTCATTCTAAAACCCAAAGATGGAACTCTAGTGTACTACAATCATATTGGAATTATCTTTCGATGATATAGATGAGATCCGTCATATATAAAGATAGTTTAAGTAAATAGAATAGCTAATAAATGTCATGCAACATAATTATTTTCAATTCAAATTGTTTCCATAGTAGCACCCACGTAGGGTCAAAAAATATAATACAGCTATAACTGATAGCATACGAAGATGCTGACATAAACACTTAGTACACTGGAATCAAAAATAACATTTATATCATCTAAGCCTTCAACTTCATCTTTGGAACTCCTCATATGTTCTTTGAAAGCAACCCATCTAGATCCATAAACTAAGCCTACTCGAATGAGTATCCATGAATTTATAGGGAAAACAGTGGAAAAGCACATATCATACATAAATTCTAGTCGGAGCAATATATTAGACTATGTTGCTAAAGTACGGAGTGTGTTTTCCTTTCACTAACATAACACATTTACCAACTTAAAACATATTATTAAGGGTCTTATTTATACAATAATTCCATAACTAAAATCTATAGCCGTTTCTCTCTGTATGCCATTCAGTACTCACACTCTTTTCTTTCCTAACCTAAGCTGCAAAGCCTTCGACTGCCACTAAGACAATTAACCTTCATTGCTTCTTAGTTCTCTAGTTATACTACTTGGTTTTGGTTGTCACTCCAAGATTTACAAATACGCTTGTTTTGGTTGCAACTCCAGACCTTACACCTATTCGCTTTCATGTTTTAGTTTTTACTTCAGGCCTTACAACTACATTGCTTTAGTGTTTCAGTTGCCACCATGGTTTTAAATCTCCTATATTTCGCCCGAGATCTCCTCCGAGATCTCCTTTTCACACTTAAACGAGATGAAAGTGTGGCTTCCTGTAGCTCGTTCTAATCAAGCTTAGCGAAAGTTATAACCGTTGCTCGTTCTAATCAAGCTTCCTTGTGAAAAATGGTGGCTTCATTAGCTCGTTCTCGTTCGTTCCTCTCCGATCAAAAATTAGGGTTTTGGCAATTGAGGCACCGATTGATTGTTGGTTGATTACAATGGCTGTTGTAATGCTTTGCTTCGGCAATCGATCGTTTCCTCGATTCTCATACGGCTGCTTCAATTCGATCGAGTTCGGTTTAGACTTTGGTATGTAATTTATGCCTTTTTGCTTTACTCGTTAGTTTGTTTGAACTCGATGCTTTTTACGCCAATGATGATTGGGTTTATATAGGAATCGAATTCCTTATTTTTTGTTCATATATTTCATACGAGTTTGTCAGATAATTTTTGGCTTGCCGTTCGATTTTGCATTAATGATTGTGATGATTTCTGACATTTTCAATTCGTATATTTTTGGCTTGGTTAACACGGTGTTGATTAATTTCTTGGCCACCACGACTTGTTTGATTTGTTCAATTGTTCGACACCTTATTCATCACGGCTCTGACATTTGCTTTGACTGATTGAGTTTTTGACTATTGTCGTGGTTGTTGACATTGCCTAACTTCGTTCATTTTTTCACTTGTATATCATGACTTTCATACTGCTGTGTCTTGGACATATTCATATGCATACTTATTTTTTTATCTGGTCTATGCTGTATCGAGTTGCATCACTAGTCTTTTCATTTGTTTTCATTTACTTCAAGACAGTTTCAGTTGCAAGTGTATTTGTAGTTTAGTATGGACATGTGGTTCATTGTGTAGCCTAGTTTTGGTTCCATGATGCAGTCTTGTTCATGGGTTGATGTCATGTTGAACTGATCTTTGTTGCCTTTGATATTACTTTCAAGTTAACCTGTCTTGTGAAGTTTCTCATTGGAGCTGCTGTGTGCACCTGTATATTTTCATTATTTGTACTGGAGTATTGCCTTTGTTCAAGTCTTCATTGCAAAATCCACTGATGTTGATCTGATTCATCTATATGCTCCAATGTAATTTTTGTCTCGAGTATGTATTCATTGATACTTGAATTTGATTCACTCTAAAAAGTTTTGTCCATTGTATATGTTGTTGTATCGCTGTTGCATATTCAAGTGGTTGTGTTGTGATCCTTTGAGTCAGGTTGCGTTGCTTCATTCTTGTCATATGATGAATTCTGTTGTCAATTTATGGTGTACTATTTGAAGCTCTGCACTATTCATTTGATGTTGTTTTGTTGTCTTCACTATCGCTGTTGCATTTGCTCCATGTATTCGTGTCTCAGTGGAGCATCGCTTGGCCATATGTATGCATCGAGGCAGTTTGTATTTGTGTTGTAGCTGCTGTCCATTTTGGTTTTGCTAGCTGTACTTGTACGTATATTTGAACTTGAATCATTCCTCTTTGTCTTTGTTCAGTTTCAGCCTTGACTCGAGTTCGAATTGCTGCCATTTACTGCTGCACTTCTTCATTGATACATACATATGTCTTGTAGAAATGTTGTGTTTGTATCATGTTGTTTTGAAGTTTCTGATTAACTTGGTTCATGCCATTCTTCTGCTCTAGTATTGGTGCACTTGGTTTGAACTTTTTGCTATGATATTGAAATTGATCATTTCATGAACCTGCACCTGTGTTGAATCCAGCTAGTAGCTCGGGTTTGACCTTGTGCTTGTGTCATGACATTATTTTTATTGCACTTGAGTTGAACCCGACGTTTCATTTGGGTTTGACCTGTGCTCACCTCTCCCTGTAATTTCATCAAGTGTATATATCGGTGTGCATGGCCTAGTGGCATGTACAGTGATACACTATGCATGTCACAAGCTGTTCGTGTATGATGAATTCAAATTTAAATGATTAACAACCCAAATAACTTAGGAAAATAATATTTTCAAAATTACATTTTATTTATACTGCAACAATATTTTGTTTTCAATTTTACTGCGTCAGTATTTATTTTTGCAGATTGCTCATATGCTGGATTCAAGTTGAAGATAAAACACGAGTGAATGAGTGAATTGTAGTGAGGTGCATTTGTAAATTAGAAATTGTGATGTAATCAAATTTGTATTATAATTGAAATTGTATATATATAGTGAGAGCTCGAATTTGTACTATTCAGAATTGTAATAAATATTTGTTTGAATAAAATATTCATTTGAATTTATATTCTGTGTTATTTATTTTATTCAGCAAATATTTATTGAATTATATGAAAAATATAATAGTACATTAACAAATACATTTAAATGAATGTATATTTATTATCATCAAACAAAAATCATATAATTGCATATTCAACAAAATCCTCTTTGTGAAGTATACATCTCTTTTGATGATAACAAAAGATAATAGTGTGTTACAAGTAAAATATGAACAAAACATAATTTTATCTTTAATCGACTTGTCATTGGAAAGCAATAACACAAGCAATTTAAACTTCAACCATGCAACATCAACTATCCAAGAGATTTTATTTTCAATACATTTTTCTTTTGGCTAAAGGGTGATATAAATAAATGAGTCAAACAAATTGGGGTTCTTACAGGTACAATTGTTAATATTAACATTTTTCTATAAAAACAAATTTGGGCACCAAAGATTTCAAATGTAAATAAGTGTGGTCCTACATCTTTTTCTAGCCACTCATTTTTTCTAGCGTGCAGGTACAAAGATGGGCTAAGGAGCAACTGTGATGGAAGTAGATTCTGAGTTATCCTACATATTTAATAAGCGATAATTGTAATGTTCCTTAGGCTATCAAAACAAGTGGAGATCCATACATTTTAGATAATAATGGTGAATACGAATGCAAATTCAAAGGTAAGCTATGGTATGATTTCAAAACCCTATTCCTAGCTTTCTCTCATTGTTTTGAGTTTTTTTCCTAAGACCACTGTAGTAATTTTGTCATACTTAAGCTTTAAAACTTTGATTTGCAAAATTCAATATGCATTGGAAAATAGATAGAAAATCCTGTAAGTTTTATGTGTTGAATTCCTCTAGATTTTGATCTTAAAAGACTGAAAAACTATAAATAATTTAGTAAAATGTTTTACACATGTTACAAAACTTTCTATCACAATGGAGTATTTCGACCATGACCTTTTCATTGATATTCTAATTTATAACATTATAGAAGTTTTGAAAATCTTACAAAAAATTATATAATTTGTTTATGAATGACTTTTGGATACATGTTTATGAATGAAAATTCTGAAAATTTGAAATGAAACTACTTGAGATGAGTCTTTGATATTCATGCTTGACTTGATTTTGAGAGATGATTTTTAGAATGAAAATTTTAAGCTTTGTGATAAAATCATTTAAGATGAGTCGTTTGTGTTTTTTTTTTTTCATTTTATTAATGTGTATACCCTTGGACCATGTACTTGTCTTTACATAATCGCTCTAAAATAGATTCATATGTTTTTTCAAGATTAGAATATAAAATTGAAGATAATTATGAGATATTTACAAAGAATTTACTTTTGAAACCATATAATGATCGATTGAACTTCCTAATGTGATTTTCAAAAGTATTGATATTTATTACATAGATGATAAAGGATACTGTAGTTGTAGTTGGTTAAATAATAAAATTATGATATTTTTTGATAATCAAGCACACATTAAAGCTACTAATTTTGACAATTTCATACCCTACACCATCTCTAAATCTACTATGTGATATTCATATTCAATCAACTGATATTTTTCATTTTTTATGCTAATGTCGGCTAATTTAACATTGCCAAAATTAAGTATTGGGAGCATTTGGAATTTAATAAAAATAACGCGTTATATAAAAAATTAACTAAGCCCCTTCGGCATTCTTATGAAATAGTTATGTCGGTTCATAAAGTAACATCCATTCCTTTCTAAGTGACCTCACTGCAATGCATGAATGGAAGATTCTTGATCACATTTATGATGAGTTACAGATAAGTTTTAACTCAAATTTTTTTAGTCGCATTCATTTTAATCTAAGAGATTTCACAGTAATGCATGGATGGAAGTGACTTATTTTCATAATGAACTAAAAAAATAAGCTAGTTCATTATGGAATATCTTATGAACTATGTAATCTGAACCTCGCTACATATGACTAAACTTGTTTTTGTCACCATCTTTCCACTTATAGGAAATGACTTTGGTCGATATAGCTACTATGATTTATGGTTTACATTTCATTAAATATTTAATTTCATAGTTCGATCACGTTTCATCATGCACTACCACTTCTCATTATATTAATTTAATAATTATACGTTTGATGAAAACAAAAAGGGAAGGGAGAGGTTATGATGTTATGATATAACGAATTCATTGTTAGTATTAAAAGAAATATTATTGGTTTAATATCGAAACCTTGAACATATATCTCATATATCTAGAGGGAGCATATCAATAAGGGAAGCATGTTAAATGTATTGAGACATTGTGTTACGGTTTTGTTTTTATAATATCGAGTACACAATCAACACGAGTTACACTAGCCGATTCTTAACTTGTTGTTTATTACCATCAAAATGGGGAGATTGTGGAGTATACGTCTTATTTGGTGGTAACAAATGTATATAGCGCGTTACAGGTAAAATATCAACAAAATACAATTTTATCTTCAATAGGCTTGTCATTGAAAGCAACGTCATAAGATATATAGACTTCACTTATGGTTTTTCTAACATCATGTTTCGTCCCCTCCACCCTCCTCATTATTCCTATCTTCTCTACCGTAACCTTATCTCTAAGCATCACCTCTCTCTCTATGTTGATTTATCCCATGAGGAAGGGGTTCTTTGAATCCCAAATCGGCCGTCGTTCCCTTATCATTTTGGAACCCCGACGATGAAATTTGGAAAATCATTCACACCTCCTTCTTTGACTGACCCAACATCTACCCTCCTCTAGCTCATACATAGTCACATGCCAAGCGAAAACAAAACCTCTCCGCCATTGATCCGAACCTGACTTCCCCTAATTGGCACATCTCTCTACCGCAATTCTTGCTTGACATCATCCCTCCACCTTCTTCCGAGAATGCTATGTGTTGTCCCTTCCATAACAGTGAAGCTGCTTCTGTTTTTTTAGCAGCAAGTCCCATTAATAAAATTCCAATACCTAACACGTCACCTATTGCTACCAAGTTAATTGTTAATAATTATATCCCGATGTAAGTTAGTGAATAACATAAGGGTCCTCTGCAATGCTCGATTGCTGAAGAGAGAGCTCTTTGTCACAAAAAGTAATGGTCCTCATTATTCACCAATAAGCTAAAGAATGCCGGCAAGTACACATCTAAACACTTTAGAATAACGGGTAATGTTGATGAAATACTTGTTCCTGCTCAAGAAATCATTAACATTGGAGTTGGGTTTTAGAAAAGCACTCTTGTTAATTTCTTTTTAGATGATGGTCTACCCTATAGTATGGTAAAGAAATCCTGATCAAATTGTTGGAAACTTACGGGATCCTTAAAAGTGCACTTTGATAAGTATATGTACTTCTTTGATTTTGGATATGAAGAGGAGCAACATAGGCTTTTGGAATCTAATCCTTGTATTATTGATGGTAAAGCATTTATAATTACCCTTTGGAGCTCCTTGGTTGATTCTGCTTATGAGAATGTTATGTCAATCCCAGTTTGGTCCAAGTTCACATGTATCCCCTCCTTTCTTCAATCTCTTAAGGGCCTAGATTGGTTGGTTAGTAATATTGGAAAAGTGATTTGAAAATACCAAGCGTAGAAATCATCTTGAGTATGCTAGAGTGCTTATTAAGATCACTCCTGCTAGGCCTCTTCCCTCACAGTTATTTGTTGTTTTCTCCGAAAATAGAACCATCCATATTTTAGTTTCTTACTTATAGTAGCCTCCTATTAGTGCTCACTGCCATTTATTTGACCACTTGCACTCACCTTCCTATTTCGTTCGATCCAGAGATTGTTCCACCTTTAATCCCTTAAAAGGTTCCATTGCAAAAAACTTCGCCAGGAAATGGAGGGCCAAAGTTGCCTCTGCCACTGTGAGGCCTTCGTCCAGGCCATCATCTTAGGTCCCTCTCCATGCTACTCCGCCTCTCCCACTATGCCTGATACTAATGAACTAGCTAAGCTTGATGCTTTCTTTGCCACTTCCTTCTTTAGTGTCATTTCTCCCAAAGCCAAGCTTTTAGTAGATACATCATTGTCCTTTGATGACACTGCTCCTAGTCTGACTAGGCGCCCAGTAAACCAGGATGGTCATGAGGATGGAATTGAGTACAATACAGCAGATCTTTTCCCCTCTTAGATTGTTATCATGTACAGCACTTTGTATGGCAATTTGGTTTTATTTGTCATATTACTCTATATGAGTTGTATATTCAGTGGCATGACATTTTAGATTATGGTCATTCTTGCATGAGTTGTAGCTGCTTTAGTATCTTAACCAAACATCTGCTTTAATAGTGTAACATCCCTAATTTTCAATAACATTATTTTAGAGATTTAATTAGATAAATTAAATAGAGTAATGTAAAGATCATAGTGATAAAGAGATTGAGATTTGGAAACTAAAAAAGAGGCATGCTTAACTAAATACAAATTTAAAAGAATGGGTTTATGGAAATGGTTTTGTAAGCTAACCAATAAGAGAATAAGGCAACGGTATTATGAGGAATAGCCATCCACCATAACCCTTAACCCCTAAACCTTTATTCCCATTTTTCATTTCATACATCCACAAAGTAAAAATATAATAAAAAGGGAGCTTAAGCCAGCCATAACCTAGGGGAAAAAGAGGAGAAAAATCAATTAAAAGCGAAGGAATCAAGCAAGGAGAATTAAGCAAGATCAAATCTCAAGTTCCTTATCCAAAGCAAGGTGAATAATAATCCAAACCATCTCATTTTCGTTTTTAAAGAGCAACTGATTTGATTTTTAGGTTTAAAACCTTTATGATGATTTTAATGATGATATGTTTGGATTACATGATATGTCTGATTCAAATTAGTATGTTTGACAAATGTTTTTTTTTAGATTTTAATGCTAAAATCATATATGTTGGGTTTGGAATCCATAAGGATTTAATTGGTTATGTAAAACATTATTTTGGATATGGGTTTAAATTTTCATAATTATCCAAGCTATGAATAATTTATTATGAATTTTTGAATGAAGAAATAAGTAGTTGGATATAAAAATTTATTTCGGCTATTATATGAAGGATTTTGCATCTGAAATTTATATATAATAGATGATGTATTAAAAGTGAAATTTGTTTTTTAGGGATTTTTTCCTAAGTAATTTACTATGGAAATTAAATTAATTAAGTTGGAGGACTTAAACGTCTCCATTGTTTTATAAAAGGGAATAGCTCTTTTGTTAATTATTTTAATATAATTCTGAATGAATTTGGCAGTCTTTTAGAAAATATTTTGGTAAAATTTGTGGCAACCAATTACATTTTTACAAGTATGCAAGTTAGTTAAAAAATATTTACTTAAAAAGGAAATAAAACAGTTTTATATATATTCATTGCTTCGCCACTTTCAGTACAAACCTTTCGACCCTATACCTCTGCATCCAACCAAGTTGAAACAAATACACATGGTATCAATGCTTTGGTATGTAGTGGATTGGAGAAAGGCAGAAGGTATAGAGTTGAAATCATTTTTTCGAAGGGGTTGGGGCCATTTTAAATAGCTTTCGAATTACTTTGTTTGCTTTCAAAACGTGATGTCGCTTGCCTTCGATTTAAAGAGATGCTTTCGAAAGGGGTTGAATTAATCATTTAATTCTCCTCCCACTTCGCTCGAAGTGCAAAATTGTGTGTTTTATATAGAAATTAAGTTGAAGAAAACGAGTTTTAGGAACGTTTCGAAATCGTTTTAGAAATTGCCTTTGAATTTATCTTATTATAGAGTATATACTTTTTATACTAAAAAAGTAATATATAATAATAATTTCAAAAGCCTATTTATGTGAAAAACATTTTTAAAACACATTATAATAACTGTGTATGAAATCCAGAAAGAAATATCAAGAAAACATCGAAATAACGGAAATTATACCAAGTTTATCCGTTTAAAACAAGTTACGACTCAATATTCGACTGCAAGTTTGAAAAAGTTAACAGTTTCAAAATGACATGAAATTTCGCAAGAATGTAGTCCAACATTCCTACTTCTATGTGCAAAAAGATTCATTCAAATCCGATTTGAAACGAAAAATCTGCGTCGTTTCAAAGTTGGACCAAAACAAGGTTTTAAATACTGAATTACAGCAAGATGTGAGTACAAGTTCGACAGTAGTTTCGAAATAGCAAACCAACATCCCTACTTCAATCTGCAAAAAGAATCACTCAAATCCGATTTGAAACGAAGAATCTGCGTCGTTTCAAAGTTGGACCAAAATAAGGTTTTAAACACTGAATTACAGCAAGCTGTGAGTACCAGTTCGACAGTAGTTTCGAAATAGCAAACCAACCCAGATTGTAATGAAATTTTACAGAAATGTAACTCAACACTCCTATTTCAATTTTAGAAAGAGTCACTCAAATCTGATTTGTAACGAATGAGTCATGCTGTCTCAAACATGGACTCAGGCCATGTTTGCAGCAGTTAAAATACCGTAAATGTTTAGGCCTGAAACCATCCTGGGTTCAACTTCCAAGCATAAAACAGTGGAACAAATGACATCGAATTGAGCTCAAAATTGGTATGCCTATACTAAAAAACTTCATATTTCAAACAAAAAAAGAACCATTGAATTCCAGTTAGAAATGAATGAGTTATGATGTCTCAAACATTGACTCGGGCTATGTTTACAGCAACTCAAAACAACTGCAGGCAAAAATCTGTGCCTGAGTCGATTTTGCAGCAACGTTTTGAACATTCAAACGACCATATATTCCAACCAAAATTTGTAGAAATGAAGATTAATATGCAAGCTACCAAATGCAAGAAATCCGATGGCATTTCGTTGTCGGAATCAAAAGTTACGATCTTTCAAATAGGCAATAAGAAACATATTTGAGACAAAAACAACAAAAATTCATTAACAAAAGCTAGAGTTTTGATTGCTTTTGCAATTTTTGAGCTCGGATCAGCTAGGATTTATGAGTATTACAACTCACCTTGCTGAATGCTTGAGCTACAAGAAAAAATCGGTGGAAAGGAGCAAGCTTTGCCCTCAAAAGAGCTTCAACAACCTAGGAATAAAATATACCTAGACATGCAATGCCAAAACAAAGTTAAAAGCAATCAAATAATCTTTGAAACTGAAATTTGATTAAGGAATTAGGTCTAGAAGTTGATTACCTATCTAAATTGACTTAATTTGATAAATTATAGCAAGGATTTGATGAAAATTTGGAGACTTTGGTTTTGCTTTTAAAGAGGGAAGTGGGTTCATTTCTTTTTCTTTTACAGTAAAGAGAAAGAAGAAGAGGAATTTGCTTTTCTCTCAAATAGCTGGTTAATTTACTAAGTGGACCTTGGACCCATCAATTAAAAGAAATAAATTTGTATTAGGCTAATTTAATTAACACCAAGCCATATTTACACTATGTAAATAAACAAAAGCTATTTTGTTTTAAATTTCACATAACAAAGTATGTAAATTTACGTACTTATGAAATAAGATATTTTATACTACATAAAAAGATTAATTTTAATTTTTTAAACATTTTTTATTATTAAAATCCTTTAGTTTACAAAAATACACAATTTCCACAAATAAATGTACGAAACCTTGTTTTTAACTTCTAAAATTCCATAAAAATATTTTTCTTGCTTAGAAAAATATAACTAACCATTCTAATCTCGAATGTATAATTAAAGCTCATTTTTACAACAATTTCCACCTTTTTATTTAAATAAACAGCCTTTAAAAATCTAATACTTCCTTTAAAAATTATTAAAAGAAGTAAATGTCAATAGTTAATAAAATTATTGCATTTTCTATAAATAAAAACTATTTTCCATTTATTATTAAGCCAAACAAATAAATTAAAGTTTCAAACTTTATTTTCTCATTTTATTCTAAAATTCATTGTTTATTCCAAATAAATCATTTAATTTCTCTAATTTTATTTTAATTCACAATATTAAATTATAGCTACCATTATAATTTAATATTTACAGGTAACCTTCAAAACTAGGGTTGTTACAGACTCCCCCCCTTAACAAAATTGTGTCCATGCAATTTCTATAATGGAAGTTATCTATAACACCAATTTCATCACAACAAGATTCAAATCAAAAGATAGGATCATAGATATTCCCCTTCAACAGATGATGAAAGGATCATGGCAAGTTTGCTCGGCAAATCCCATGGTTTCCCGAGCACAATACTTAGGGTTAGCGGACCATAGAATTTCATAAGCAGAACATTCTTATTTCGAATGTGTTTAATCTTCGAAACAACTACACGAATAGAATTCGGCATGTACACAAGTCGGTGAGACTCGTGATCATGCAACATAAGTGAATTAACAATCGAGATTAAATCTCGAAGATACAACGAAATTGGATTACCCAGAACATATTATGAATACCCAAAACTGAACAGAAAATGATGCATGAAAGTAATCGAACCAAGGCATTCAGTAATAGTAGATGATCCTATATAACTAGGAGCCAACTTCTCGAATATACTGAAACGCACTTAACTCCTTTAAAAGAGTAACCCAAATAAGCACAATCATCAAAAGAGGATTAAACAAAAGATAGGTGGGATTTCAAGCTACCATCATAACACATGACTACATGAATGTAAGTCATCACAAGAACCGCACTAAGCAAGACACATAAGAATGGATTACAAGAAATTTTCCCAAAAATTTGTTATAAGAGTTTTCACTCAAATCCATTTTCTTTTATACACAAAACTCAAACTTCAATACTTGGAAAATTTTAAAGTCTCTTACTTAAATTTTCAATTCTATGATCTTTACTTTAAATTTAAAGTAAATTAAATTAGAGTTGTTCCATACTCTAATTCCAAAAATAAATATACTACAAATAAGTAATATATTTTTTCCATTAAATTTATCAAATTTTAAACCATTTTACTTTATGATTTAAAAAGGACACTTATTAGACCCTTCATCGATGGCTCTAAATGTTCACTATTTAAATTTCCTGAAAATTTTTCTATGTGTTTAAGTTTTCAAAAAATTCGACGGGGTCTCCTTTGCATGGAAAGCCCTTTACAATTTTATAAATATGAATTATATATATATGTAACGACCCAGAATTCCTGTCATTAGAAATTCTTATATTTACTTGATTTTAAATATTAACAAGTAAAATTTGTACGTCGAATAAATTATATTTCGAAATTCTAGATTTAAATGGATAATTAAATTGATATTTTAATATTTGAGATTACAGAAATAATTGGAAATTGGGTTTAATGCGATTAAATTTGATTTGTAAAGTTGTATTAAATCATATTGGAGTTAGAATGATGTTATAGAACTTTAAAATTGAATTAAAAGTTAATTTGTGGAAATTGAATATTTAATATTTAATTAACGAGTAAAAATAGTCATTTTTAAAACAGTCTCGGATTTCAACGGAACTAGTTTCATTGGATCCGTAATGTTAAATTATTGTAAGATTTCAAATTTCGTGTCAATTGGATTTACGGTTTGTCCAGGGTAAGCCAAAATGCATTGAAATCGGTTTAAGCGAATTTTTAAATTTAAATAGTCGATTTGAAAACCTATCTTCCAAATATGATCGAATTGGCTCCCGATATATATTCCATTGCATTCGGAATGGGGGTAAAACATTATAAACGCCAGGCGGCACGCTTCGTTTCGAGTTCGAAAAAAAATTGGATGAATAGTGTCGCGTAATTTTCTATAAAAGGACCTCATTTCCTTGTTTTGCTCAAACCCTAGGGTTTCAAGCTTCAGCCGCCACCTCTAATTTCTATGGCCGAAAATGCATCTTCTTCGTCCTCGTTTTTCTTCAAATCCGTTAACAATTACAAGAAATCTTCAACTGCAACATTGTAGAGCACAACGAGATCGTTCAATCCAACGGTGATGATCGAAAACGAAGCTACGAATCAATGGCAAATCGAGCTCGAATGGCTGATGTTCACGCGGTAAATGAAATTGGAAACTAAATGTTGAAATTCATCTTGAAATTGCAAGTAAATTGAAAATTTGTCAAGTTGGATAAAATGAAGCTAAGTATTAAAATAAAATTAGTAAGTAAAACTAATCGAAGAAATGACAAATTTCATATGGGTTGAAATGAATTGAATTCAACATTTATAAATAAAGGGTAAATTAAATTCATATGGAATTTGAAATCCAGTTTAAATATAAGTGGTTATAAACCGAAATAGTGAATTGAATTGTGTTTGGGAACGAACAAAAGAATACAAAAATGAAATTGAAAACTGAATATCGAAAACCAATTTGAATTGTGCGAGATGAAACGAGTTAGAACTTGTAATGAATTAGTAAAAGAAACTAATTTAAAATAGCAAGATGAATCAGTTGTGAATGAAAAATAATTGATAAAATTCAATATTTAGAAGGTAAATTGAATCCAAATAGAATTGAAATTGTAAATTGAATTCAAATGAAATTGTAAATTGAATTCAAATGAAATTGATAATGTGAGATTGAATGAAAATAGATATTATGGTTAGCAGGATATACATGTGTGTTAAAGAAAATTGGGATTTTGATTTCGAAGATGAAAAAATTGAATTGCTCGACAAAAAGTATGTATTAGAATTTCTGTATGAAATTTTATGATTTTCTTGTTCAACCACTTGGCCTTTTCTTTTCTTTTCTTTTTGAAATCTGGGGGCTGTGGTGCCATTTTTGTAGTCGTACCGAGCTAGCTGTGCAAAGGAGACGCTGGCGAATTTTTTTGAAAATTTAAGGCGTTATAATATTTTTGAGAAAATTGGAAACTTTTGAAAACTATAACTTTGATTTTGGAGTGAAAAGTTAAACGATATAGTTGGTTTTGAAAAGATAACTAAGTATGATTTGAAAACTTAGTAAAGTTATTATAAGAAGTTTAACTATCGATGTTGGAAAAGTTAAAATGTTTAAATGAATTTGAAATTTAATTTGAACAAATGGTTTTGAAAAGTTAATGGATTTCAAGACTTTTTCTTACTTGGCAATTTCGAGGACGAAATTCTTTTAAGGGAGGAATTTGTAACGACCCAGAATTTCTGTCATTTGAAATTCGTATATTTAGTTGATTTCAAATATTAACAAGTAAAATTTGTAAGTCGAATAAATTATATTTCGAAAATCTAGATTTAACTGGATAATTAAATCGATAATTTAATATTTGAGACTATAGAAATAATTGATAATTGGGTTTAATGTGATTAAATTTGATTTGTAAAGTTGTATTAAATCATATTGGAGTTAGGATGATGTTATAGAGCTTTTAAAATTGAATTAAAAGTTAATTTGTGGAAATTGAATATTTTAATATTTAATTGACGAGTAAAAATAGTCATTTTTCAAACAATCTAAGATTTCGACGAAACAAGTTTCATTGGATCCGTAATGTTAAATTATTGTAAGATTTCAAATTTCGTGTCAATCGGATTTACGGTTTGTCCGGGGCAAGCCAAAATGCACTGAAATCGGTTTAAGTGAATTTTTAAATTTAAATAGTCGATTTGAAAACCTGTCTTCCAAATATGATTGAATTGGCTCCTGATATATATTCCATTGCGTTCGGAATGGGGGTAAAACATTATAAACGCCAGGCGGCACGCTTCGTTTCAAGTTTGGAAAAAAATTGGATGAATAGTGTCGCGTAATTTTCTATAAAAGGACCTCATTTCCTTTGTTTTGCTAACCCTAGGGTTTCAAGCTTCAGCCACCTCCTCTAATTTTTATGGCCAAAAATGCATCTTCTTCCTCCTTATTTTTCTTCAAATCCGTTAACAATTACAAGAAACCTTCAACTGCAACATTGTAGAGCACGACAAGATCGTTCAATCCAACGGTGATGATCGAAAATGAAGCTACGAATCAATGGCAAATCGAGCTCGAACGGCTGATTTTCGAACGCGGTTTTCGACGCAAGATGGAGGCCAAGCTTGGTCGGTCGCTGGCCAGTGGTGGAGCTCGTGACGCTCATTCATATGGCACTCGTCGATCGTCTTCAAGTTGCTCGAGTTGGTCATGAAATTCAAAACCTAATGGTGGCTAATGGGTTACTTCACGCGTTCGAACCTGGAGTTGGAGAAGAAAGCAACGAGCGGCCTGGATTCAATTTCAAAAACATACAGCTATGATAGTAGGGTTTCTAAAATATAAATAAAATTGAAATTATTTTATATATTAAATTGTGAAATGTTTAAAATGCAATAACTTTTTCATACGAGTTCCATTTCGCGCGAAACGAGTTTTGTCGGGTTCGTATTGACGAGCACTACACAACGGAGCTGGATTGAAATCGATTGGAGCGAGTGATAATTTTGGGTAAAATTAAACGCGTGCTTAATTTTATTCGAAATAAAACGCTGAAACCGCTATTGGAAGCAAGGTGAGAACTTCTCAATCAATTGAATCTGTTTCAATTTAAATTTTTAATAGTTAGATTTAAAATTGCTTTATTGTGTGATTGAATGATGGTTGTTATCTATTGTATTGAAATAGACCCTATACGCCACATATTAAGCGGAGGTTATTATATTAAACACATATACCGCGATATTCCATCTTGAAGTGGAATTGGTATTATATATGTACTTGGAGTTGATTTCCCGCACTATATAGCGGATGAGACCCTATTGCACCGTATAATAGCGGATAATATTTTATATAAACCCATGTACCGCGATATTCCGTCTTGAAACGGGATTGCTACTGTGCTAACATCTGTGGATGCAGGGAAACGGGTTGGAGGGATCCAACTGGATTCCTCAAATAATTGAATTTGTTTCAATGTTATGTGTTGATTATTTATAATCTCTGTACGATTATCTTTATGGTTGGAATTGTAGAAGGCTAAAATTTAGCCGAATATAATTTTGGTATCGTTAGATACCGGAAATAAATAAAATTTGATTTTTGAAAATAAAGGTTGAAAGTTTATATTAAAATTTATTTTTGAGAATTGGATAAATTTAAAAGAAGGAATTTTAAAATAATAAAGTTTTATTTTTAATTTTTTTTGAATAAAATTTCAAAATATGGGAAAAGCTTAAATAAATAGATTTTGAGTAATATTATTTAAAAGTTGAAGAATTTATTCAAAATAAGGATTTATTAAGTTATAGTTAACACTTAATTTATTAAATAACTAAGGATTAATTAATAAGGTAATTGAAGAATGATTTTTTTGATTTATAAATAAATAATTTAGATTAATTTATAATTAGAAATGATTAATAAAGAATTAATCTAAGATAATTTTTTAAGAAAGTAATTAAGGAAAAGTTATAGTTAATGAAGATAATTAACTGAGGATTATTAAGTAATTAAATAAATGTGATTAATTTTGATAATTAATTAGATTTATTAATTAAGATAATCAATTGTAAATTGTTAATTACCTAATGAAAGTAATTAAGGGGTTAATTACCAATTGTAATTAAAATAGGATATTTTGATTAATTTATTGATAAAGATTAATTGGTAATTAATGATTTATTGGTATGAGATGATTGCTTAATGGTAAGTAATTAAAGGTTTAATTTCTTAAAAAAATTAATTAAGGGGTTAATTAATTATGTAATTGGTTTAAAGGTTAACTTAATTAATATGTTTAATTAAGAATAATTTAATTTATTAAAGTGGTTGATTAATTAATTTATATCAAATGATTTGTAATTAATTAATTGATATTGGATAATTAATTCATAAGTAATAAATTTAATTGGAAATCAATTGAATTAATTAGGATCAAGCAATTAAATTAATCCTACTTATAAATGACTATTAAATGCTTGACCTTACTTATGAATGATTGTATTTTATGAGATGCCTTGAATTGATTGTCCTATCTAATCTATGATATTTTGTTCTGTGGATTGAGCTGTGTATAATTTATTCATTTATTTACATTTGTATATTATCTGTGAATCTGTGGATGGACGATAAGCGTTATAGTTTATATCGCTTATCAACTATATTTCTGTGTTTTAATCTGTGATGATTGATGATGTTGCACTATTGTGTTAAACCTCTGGACCACACTTATACACACACAAATATGGATTTCATGATTTGAGTCACAGATTTTGAAATAGTTTGAAAAAATTGAATATTTAAATTCAAATGGTTTTGAAAATGGATTGGGTTTAAAACGAAAAGCTTTTGGAATGGAATTTCAAGATAAAATTAATTTTTGAATAACTTGATAAAGTTTTGAAATGATATAATTTGACTTAAATTTGAATTCAAGATTTGAAATTGAATTCTATGTTTGGAAACTTGGGATTAAAGATGTTATACAATTATATATGGGTCAAACCATTTTCAATGTATTGATTTGGGAATTTGAATTTAATTCAAGGGCTTTAACTCGTGTAAATATAATTGGATTATTTTGAAACGAAAACTATTTGTTTTCAAATAATAAAAGCTGTCACATAAGTAATGAACTTCCAATTTGTGTTGAAAGGTTCCAAGTTTGAAATTGAAATATTTTAAAAGGCCATGAATGAATCTTTGGAAATGAATTTTGAAAGCTATAAGTTAAACCATGATTTAAAGATTTAACTAGTTAATCCAATTGAAATGGAAATTGTTTTGAAATCCATGAATGGATCTTTGTGAATGGGGTGAACTTTGTGAATTGAATCTTTTTGTTTAAAAGATTTAAGTGTGGAAATTTGTTTAAACCATTGAAGGTTGTTGAAATAAATCTTTTTGTTTAAAAGATTGGAAATGGTAATTTATTTTAACCATTCGAATGAAAGGTTTTGGGCTTTAAGCTGTGACTTAACCGAGACCCCAATATCCATGTATTTCTTGTAAATATTACGCTCACTATTCGATTTAGCCGGAAGAGGACCTTTGGGTCATGAATCCCATTCCGAATAGTAATACGTCGTAATGGATAGCATTTGAAGACCGACGTTGAAGACCGGATATTTTCGAAAACGGACGGATTACCTTCGATTGTCATTGCATCGACTGATCTGCGATGTAGAGATTTTATCACCCTTTGTGATGGGAATTTCGGACGTGATTAGTGAATGTCCAGATTGCGAGGGCTTTGTTGGAAGTGCCTTCGGTTCCGTTCGATTCTGGTTCGGACTTATATGGATGTGTGTCCGATGTTACAATTTGAGATGTAAAGCTGGTTTCTATCAAATACATTTCTGTTGGTGGTAGAGAATTTATTATCTTAGCTTAACACCGTTCTCTTAGACGTACGAGCTCAGAGGTTATGTAGTTGATGGTTACTAGTGATACATTCCCAATTTGGTAATGTGGCATACGATGTGCTGCTAATCATTTGTTGATCAAAGCATAGCTTTTGTGAAAAGCGTAGCTTTGTGGACGAGACTTCGTTGGACCTCACATCCCAGTAATGGTCAAAACAGGAAAGATGCAACAAGGTTATAGGGAGTAGCGCCCCTTAGGGTATGTGCATTTCCTTCTGGATAGAAGTGGTATCATGGTATGGGTTAACTTATGTGGATGTCGCAAATATATATGACTTTGTGATTGTTGTTGGTTGAGGATCCTCGGATAAAGGTTGTTTACAACCAGGGGATGGCATACTCATGTTAGTAGTTACCTACTTTTGTAGAGGTAACCCAGCCTTGTGTTGGCAGAGATCCGGTTAGGTTCTCGGGGCGTCCCGCCAGAGGCGTTCCCATATGGCAATAGGAAGTTCCTTAGCCTGACCATTTGTTGGAAAATCCAAAGAAACAATACGAGCTCTGTATGGTTTTAGTTGTATAACCTGCCATGGAATGTGGCGGTAACCTTCTATTGAACATGGTTGCTATAGTGGGCATAGTTCGGAATGTCTATGCTGGCTAAGATTTATATTATACTTTCGGAATGTTTTCCTACACTTTGCACTTATAACAATAATATCAAAGAAAATTTCTCGTATCAAGCATGTTGACTATCATAAGGAGAAATCTCCTCTGATTCTGCATTTGCATTGTGTGTGTGCGGGAGGCCCTATGGTAGTTTCATTTTCCAAAAGCATTGCGGATCTATTTTAAAATATTTCTTTGTTTTTTTAAAGATAAACTATTTTAAGTTCTCACACCAGTCCCATGAATGACCTGGAGTTTATTGTTCCCTTTCTGAAACTCTGGGTGCCCATCATTTTCCACACGACAGCTAGAGTCAGGTTATTCTAGAATTCAGGAGTTGCTGTAGAGATCTGGAGGCAAGCTGGATGGCATGGCGTATCAACTTGTATATAGTATTTCTTTTCCACTGTTTGTTGTTGTAAACCCTCATAATGCAATGTAATATGATGTAATGTAATAACTGATACGGTTCTTTTGATTTAAATATTATTCATTTATCTATTATAAGTTGTTCCGCTGCGATTGTGAGATTCTGATATTGTTTATGTTGCTTCTTCTTTCTTTCTTCTTTAACCCTAAGGGTTTGGTTTTCCGGCATTCGATTGTTCGGCAGTTGATACAGTGGACGTATTAATGTCAATTTTCGGAGGTCGAAGAATCGTACCGTTACAATATACATCGACCAAAAGGTTGGAACACAATATATATATATATATATATATATATATATATATAAAATTCTTAACACATAAACACTTAGCAATTCATATCTTTCATTTTTAGCGTTTAAAATGCAAGCATGCTTACTTTTACACTTACTATTTGCTAATTAATCATTCAAATATCCTCTTGCACCTGCACTTAACTTATTGAAACATATTAGCATGCACTTATGAACATATAAAGCACTAAAATCATAGTTTATATAAGACAACAACTCAAAACATCAGAATTTTCAAATTCAAGCCTGCTACAAAGACTCAGGCTTTTGACACAGTAAAACTCATAATCTAAAAATACTTATAGAATAGAAGTTATTCTACTCGGTCCAAGCTTTCCATCGATATAAAGATCATCAAAATTGGATTTACATTTTTAAAGTTATGCCCAATTTTCTTTCAGCTTTTGTAACGACCTAGAAATTTCGATCCCGAAAATTCCAGATAGTTAGGAAAAGAAGAAGAAAACATAACAAAACCAGAAACTCACATTCACAGCGGATAAAAATATAATATCACATAAAGAACGGTTTTACAAGAAGAACTGTATCAGTAATCTTATATTTTATACATCAGAGTTACAATATAACACAATACTGAATAGTTTTAAAACAACATGTCCCAAATAATCAGCAATAATCCTCCCAGCGGAAACGCTCCATACGTTCCTGCCATCCAGCTCGCCTCCTGAACTCCAGAACATTCTTACCTGAAAATCTATAATACTCGGTCTGACCCGAGCATTACATCAAAGTAACACCCGGGTCAGGCTGGAAAACAGCGTGAGTAAACCCATCTAACAAAGAATACTAAAACATACAACTTATATAACTCGGGTAACTTATATCAATTTACAACTCCACAAGTTGTTATAGACATCACATATTTCACATATCAATTTATAAAGAATCGAAGTGATTTCGAGAATTTTCTAATACCCGACACCGGTCTCTTTGAAACCAATATCATCTTAACTTAAATTATTCAAGTGAAATAAAACTCAATTTTAAATATAGGATGTCACATAATTCATCAACAATAGAAACCACATCATCACACTTTATCACCTAGTAATTAACTACCCTTAATTTCTTAACAAATTAATTATTCCTTAATTAATTTCTTTAATTAATCCTTTGATTAATTATTAAGTAATTTAATCCAAATTACTTCCACAATTAAACCATCTTCCACTAATTACATCCAGTAATTATCATTAATTACTTCACTATGTGATTATACTTCATCAATTACATTAAAAAATTATTATCAAATCATCCGGTGATTAAAATTAATTAAACTTAGTTAATTAATTTAAAACGTTCACATTAAACTCCATTAATTACATTAAGTAATTAATTCTTTGATTACCTCCATTTAGTAATTAAATTTAAAAAAATTTCACAATTGATTATCATTTAATTAATTAATCTAATTAATTATTTTAAATAATTGCATTAATTAATTATTAAATAATCCTTAGTTAATGGCCATCATTAACTATTATTAATTCTTTTAATTACTTTTCTTAAGTAATTAACTTCCATAAATCAATATTAATTATAAACTAATTAATCTTTAATTATCCATTAATTAATCATTAATTATTAATTAATTAAGTATTACTATAACTTAATTAATTCTAAATTACTTGATTAATTAATTCTTAATCATTGATTAAGATCTAATCAAAAATCCCTATTTACATAAATTAATTATTCCTAATTAATTAGTCTTAACCATTAATTAATTAGTTTAAAACTTTAATTACTTATTTAATTAATCCAAATGATTAATTAATCAAATAAATTAATTATCCATTAAATTTGCTTATAAATTTAATCAATTACAAATCTTTAAATTCTAATTTACTTAAAGATCAAACTTTGTTAATGATCAAGTACTAAACAATTTATTTAAAATTGCTTTCAAATTTCATTTTAAATTTAAGATTTAAAATGAATTCAAATTATCTTTAACAAGTTTTTAAAAAAAACACATTTCTAAACCCTTTATTTCACAAGTTAAAGAAATACTTGCCTAATAAAGAAGTTTTTAAAGGGTTTTAAAACCAAATTCATATTTAAATTCAAATAAATGTGAATTACCCTTTAAATATTTCAAATAATTTAAATCATTTTAAATTTTAAAACTTTCCTACATTCCAAAACTGAAATACTTATTTAAAATTTAATTTCGGATTAATCTTCAGATTTTAAAACTTTACTTACCTTTTATAAACTTTATTTTAAAATTCAAACTACTTAACACTTCTAAAGTAGTTTAACAATTCAAGTTTTAAAAACTTAATTAATTTTTTAAAAAAAAACTGAGATTTAAACTTAAATTTTATCCCAGACTTAAACTTGGATTTAAATACTTGTTTAAAACTTTTACTTTCATTTTAAACTCAATTTTAAATTTCATTTTAAAATTCTAAAACAGACAGGTTATACTTTAAAACCTGTAGCACAAATCTCTTTGCCTAAGCCCATACTTCTTTGCTTAACATTTTTAAATTTCATTTTTTTTAAAAAAAAAAACAAAATTATGTAACAAAACAATACAGGTTCCAGTTTAAAACCTGTCACCATTACTAAACCCGACCCAGCCAAATATGCTTCGAGCTAAATTATTCATTACTTCGAGTAAGAACTAGAATTATTCGAGAGTATCTCAAGCCAAAAACACTACAACGTCCAAAAACTCCACCTGGCACAACCACTGCACCGTGCATATGCACTGTGGCTTCAGCCCTCTCCGATCATCACCGGTAGCGTCACCACATCAACAAACAACGCCGCAACCCACCACGATCATCAGATCGTGACCACTAACTCGAATTCGAGTGCGCCAACTCTAAACCTAGAAATACACGAACATCACCATCCCAAAACCTGTCATCACCTTGCTTGCAAAATTTCGACCACCAGAAGGTCGGCGACTCCGGCCATGTCTTCATCCACAACCAAGCTATTATCCTCCACAGACTCGTAGTACTCATTCACTCAGAGAAGACGAGAAGATCAAAATTTCAAACCTAGATAAAACTAGGGTTCCAGACTTAAAACTTCAACCACCTCCTCCACACCGAAAAGCACCATCACCAGATAATTTTCCTATCAACTATGATCCCTCCACTATCATCACTGAAAATCCTGGCCTCTCCGATCATTTGGATCAACAGAGGCAACCCAAAATGCATAATTCAAACAACCCTGAACTGCTCTCTGCTTCGAATACGAGAAATTGTGATTTTGTTTTTAAAAAACATGATTTTGTTTAGGGACATTGATTTATAACCCTGAATCCATGAATTACTAAATTTGAATTTTGACTTAGCTTAAGCATTTATATTGTTCATGATACCCAGGGTCCATACAAACTTATTTCAACTTAAATAAATTTTAAACTTTACTTTATAAATGAACAAACAAATATTGTTTAAATACCAAATCCTATCATTGATTTGATAAATAGAAAATGAATTTTGAAATAGTTTAGACCCTGGAAACTAAAGACAGAGAGATCTCTTATAAAACAAAACATGCACAAGCATCTACATGTCCATATATATATATACATATATATATATATATATGTATATATATATATATGCAGAACAATGCATATCTAACACGCATACTTATTTCAGACTTTAATCAGGCAACCAATAATCATATGCTTAAATTTTTAGAAAAATTGCTGCTCACCTGTTAAAGCTTGATGAAAAGAGCACATTTAATTAGAAAAGCCCTTTGAAAACTTTGAACTTGATTTTGTTGAGATGCTTATGCTCCCTGATGTACAGACAACATGCATGCTTCCATCTTAAAAGAAAATGCAGGCCTAATCATCTCAGGTTTGCATGCAGTAGCCACTTCCAGATTGCATTTGAAAATTCAGGTTGAATGTTGAATGCATGCTTGCTTTAAAATGCTTTGATTTAAAAAAAAAACTTGCAGTTGCAATGCCGGTTCACCTCAAGTTGAAGAACAAGGTTTGCAACTTGAATTGAAAATGAATTACAGGTTTGCTTTAGCTTGAGACTGAACTACAGGTTTTGATTTTATTTTGGTTTTCCAGATTTGGAAAGAAAGTATGAAACTAGTTTCTTCTTTCTTTCTTATTATTTATTTTTACTTTTACATAATAACATTGTTTTTCAATTTGAGAAGAACCTTTTCCATTTGTAAATTGCATGGCACATATGTGTTACAAGTGTTAGTATGGACTATTTGGTTTACAAATGTTTAGATACAAGAACTATGTGTTTACACATGTTTTAAACCTATAAAAATAAAAATTTCTAAGTTACTTTTGTATGTTAAATTTTTATGTTATGCTTTATATGTTTACTACTTTATATATATACATCTTATACATATATTTGAGGAAAGTATAAATCTTACTAAATTCTATTTTAAACGTGAGCTTTTATTCCTTAACAAATAAATAGAGATATATATGTTATCCGTATTGTCATAAAAGTATAGATTTTTACCTTTAATAGCTTTGAAGATTAATATTCGATTTTAAACTATAGCTAACCATTTATTAAAATTCAAATTTATTTATATACATATCCAAATATATTCAAATTATCATAATTTCACTTGTTCAATTAACAAATAAGCATTTTAACAATTTTAATCTTGTTAATTTCCAAATAACAGATGCCTAGAAATTTGGGTTATCACATTCCTTCCCCCTTTGAATCTTTTCGTCCTCGAAAAGAAACGAAGCCAGAATTTATTAAAAATGCTTAAAATCAGATAAATTTTTCTTTGACCATTTTTAAAACACTTTGAAAATATACATAATATTATGAAATAGTTTTTATAAAAATACTTTTTATAACTCGATGTTTCAACCAGTCCATCCTTGTTCTCACAGAAATTCGGTCATACGTTGATCAGGCGTAGGACTGAAAATCTATAAGTACTTAGCAAACCCGTTTTCAACATCCAGTGAAAATACCGAGAAAACATTTACTGAAAATATAGAAAACATTCTTGAAAATAGAGGAAATATCTTTGGTGAGAATGCTATGGAAATCATCACCCATCCATGGTCGCAGTTACATTCCCAGGTTACGTCGCCATCGCAGCAAAAGTTCATGTAACTGCAGGCTCTCCGCGGCCTCTCGATTACGCCAAGGAACTCACAACAGATCACAGTTACATTCCAGGGTTACGTTGCCATCACAGCAAAAGTCCATGTAACTGCAGGCTCTCAGCGGCCTCTGATTTTCGCTGTCGAAATGAAACTTCTCCACTCCTACATAGGTCGCAGTCTACCGATATAAAATCAAACGCAGACTGTTGGCTCTCAGCGGAACACATGACTTTCGCTATGTTATACTATGCTCATAATCCCCAGGAACTAGTTTTGTTCAGACTGCTCACAGGATCAACTTTAGAACCCCCGTTTGGGGCTCAAGGCTGCACCACCCGGTGGCACTCCTGAGAAGTTCATTTCAAGGGAGCGCCTTTTTCCCCAGAGCTATTATCAAAACACTTTATACTATACACATATGGTATCTTTCAAATCATACACCTAGTATGATCTCATATGAAGCTCCTTTACACAAAATCGATTATTCCAAAATCGATAATTCTCAAACTAGGCTTTCCAAATTCTCATATCGATTTTACCCAAAAATCAAAAGCCTTTCCAAATCCAAAGGTTCCCAAAACCTTTTCCAAAATCCTCATAAGATCCTTTGCATATATATACATACAGATATATATAATTTTTAGAACTTTGGATCATTTCAAACTTGTATAAACTCCTTTTATACTTCAACATTTTCAAAAACCCTTTTCTTATGGCAAAAGATTCAACAAGGGGAGTTCATTTTATAAAACAAGGATATTTAACTTTGTTTACTCAAAATCAAATCTTCAAATTTGATTACTTCTTTCAATATCATTTTCATTTAAATCTGTACGATGTACATATATCATCCGCATGCTATACTAATCTTATCGCTTACTCGATCACACAATTTCACTTCCGAACTAGTATCGTCCACCCGACTTCCTAGTGCAGACACAGATCTGGTTTCTTGATCAGAAACCATCATGCTCCTTGCATAGTCATAACTATGATAGAGAATATCCAGAACTAATCAACAATCCATATCCAGGTTCGCCTTCAAAAATCGAGTGGAAAATTCCAACTCGGATCGACATACTATCTCGAAATTCTGTGCTCGAATCTGGATCAAATCATTATGCGAATAGAATAACATACGTACACCCTACGTATTTATCTTTATTGGTTATTAGCCAAATCAACTCCACTTCTATTCACATTCACTTACTCACAATTGCTTCAATCCATTTGGATTATCACCTCTATTCTTATCTCGATTGGGTATTTAACCAATAAAAGTTTGAACTCCGACCAGTTTATATAGAAAATAGCTTGAAAAATTTAAAAATATATAAGTAGTTGGAAAATAATTACTAGTTTGTAAAATAGGTGTAAAATAGTTAGAAAACAGTTAAAATAATCATAGAAATTTTAGATAATTGCAAAATAATAGTAAGATAGTAATTTTATAAAACAGTTGGAAAATTGTTAAACAGCTTCAAAAATAATTATAAAACAAGTATAAGATAGTTTGGCTTTTAAAAGAAAGGTTGTATATATAATGAATAGCTTGGAAAAATAGGTTTATATAAAACAATTATATTAAAAATAGTCCAGAGTCAAAACTTCTCACTTCCCAATCTCCATTCTCATCAATTTGATTTAAATTTCCACTTCCATTTAAATTGACTCAATTCCAATTTAAATAACTTCAATTGCCATTGAAATTGATTCAACCCCAATTCAAGTTGAATTAACCTCAGTTTCTTTCCAAATTTAACTTTATTCAACCTAGATCTCAAATTCTACTAATTCAAATAAATTTCAATTGAACTAGTTCCAATTTCAATTCGTTGCAACTCCAGTTTGAATTAATCCCAATTTCAAACTCCATTTCCAAATCAAGTTGAGTTATTCTTGATTTCCTCCCAATTTCAATTCAAATTTCAAATTAACGTTAGATTTTTTACAACAATAGGACGATATCATCTAATTTATTTTAAAACATCCATTCATTTTTAGTTTCTAGGTCTCAAACCCATTTTGAGATTACACAAACTCTCAATTCCAATCAACCATTTAACTTCCCAAGTTAAATCTCAATTTCATCTTCAAATTTTCAAATCAGGTTGATCATTCCAACTTATTTAACTCTTTTTCCAGTTAAACCCAATTCACTTAATCTAGTCAACCTTACCCGGTTTGAACTTCCATTTTAAATTTTGAACTTTTTATAAATAATCTTCCACTTATTAAGTTCAAAAACTTACCACTTTGGGTATCTATATCATTCCAAATTTAAAACTCAATATTTAGAGTTTATTTCAAATTATCCTTGATATCATGTATATCTATACATATATACATATTTATTTCTTGGCCCTCCCAGCCATGTTTTAAAATTTTAAACCACCTTTTGTTTTAAATCCAAAAAAATTCCTTTAAATCTTTAAACAACTCTTGTTTGCATCAAACTCTCTTATTCAAATAATATTATTTATTATTCTTTTTAAATAATTTGTAAACAAATTTCAAATGTTTTTAAATCTTAAGATTCAAACTTCACAATTTAGATCAATTTCAATTTCAATTTATAACCCATACTTACTTAAATGGTTTACTTCCTTAAAAAATTTCATTACCAAATACAACAACCATTTATGATAATAACCAAGATTACCATCTCTGAAAACCAATTCATTATTATCTTATTCTGAATTCTTTCGCAAATTCATGAATTAAATTTCAGTTTGAATTTATTTCAAACTTATCTTTATTCAATTTCAATTCAGTTTGGTTGTGTTCTATTACTTCTCAATTTAATTACAATAGTTTTAACAACCAATTCCCTTAATATTTATTAGGAAGAAATATTGCTTTATATATATCAAAATATATTCTTATATAAACTTTTAAAATCTTTATATAAGAAAATAACAAGTACGCTCTCAAATACACACACACACACACATACTCAACTCATCCTAGGGTACCACTTACGCTATCTTTAATGAGTAATCCCACCAGAGCCAAGGTTCTCGCTTAACCTCCGACTCTGATACCAAATGTAACGACCCTGAGATTTCGATCCTGAAAATTCCAGATAGTTAGGAAAAGAAGAAAAGAGAAAGAAGAAGAAAACAGAACAAAACCAGAACCTCACATTCGCAGCGGATCAAAATATAATATCATATAAATAACGGTTTTACAAGAAGAACTGTATCAGTACTCTTATATTTTATACATCAGAGTTACAATATAACACAATACTGAACAGTTTTAAAACAACATGTCCCAAATAATCAGCAATAATCCACCCAGTGGAAACGCTCCATACGTTCCTGCCATCCAGCTCGCCTCTCGAACTCCAGAACATTCTTACCTGAAAATCTGTAATATTCGGTCTGACCCGAGCATTACATCCAAGAAACACCCGGGTTAGGCTGGAAACCAGCGTGAGTAAACCCATCTAACAAAGAATACAAAAACATGCAACTTATATAACCCGGGTAACTTATATCAATTTACAACTCCACAAGTTGTTATAGACATCACATATTTCACATATCAATTTATAAAGATTCGAAGTGATTTCGGGAATTTTCTAATACCCGACACCTGTCTCTTCGAAACCAATATCATCTTAACTTAAATTATTCAAGTGAAATACAACTCAATTTTAAATATAGGATGTCACATAATTCATCAACAATAGAAACCACATATTAAGCGGAGGTTATTATATAAACACATATACCGCGATATTCCAACGTGAAGTGGAATTGGTATTATATATGTACTTGGAGTTGATTTCCCGCATTGTATAGCGGATGATACCCTATTGCGCCGCATAATAGCTGATAATATTTTTTATAAACCCATGTACCGTGATATTCCGTCTTGAAATGGGATTGGTATTGTGCTACCATCTGTGGATGTAGGGAAACAGGTTGGAGGGATCCAACTGGATTCCTCAACAGTATTGATTTATTTACAGATATTTGCGATATATTCTGTTATCATATCGATATATGATGTTTGGATGCCGTGGTTGATGTATTGGTGTTGTTGCAGCATTGAGCCTATTTTTTTGGAGTTTTACAAATGTTAAAGTAAAGATTTCGATCTCTCAAGTGATTTATGAAAGTATACATTTTATTGAATTTTGGAATTGATTCATTTTAAATTAATAAACGTTATAAAATTTATGTTATAAAAATTATGATTTTTGTGAAATATAACCGAAATGTGATTTTTGAAATAAGTAGTTGATTAATTTGTAAAATGGTTTAAATTGGGATTTTTGAATTATTATAAACGGTTTATATAAAAGATTTACAAAATTGATATTTATAAATTAAAATATTGGAATTGTAAAACGATTTTTTATAAGTGTTAAAATGAAGTATAAATGGATTTCATAAGTGAATGAAATTTATAGATTTATAAATTGTGAAGTTATAAAATGAATAGATTTTGTAAAATAAAAGATTTATAAGTAATTAACTTATAAATTGGATTTTGGCATTTAAATGGGATATAAATAAAATTTGTTAATTAAGGGATTTTATAAGTTGAAGTTTTATAAAATTTATATAAATGTGAATTTATAAACGTTATTTTATAAATCCAAAACCAATTGAGTTTGATAAGTAAATATGAAAGCTTATTAAAGGAGATATATCCATGATTTTGGACAGTGGATAATCCTTTAAATTAAATATGTAGAAGTGTTGAATTTGGTAAACGATTTATATTCACGATTTTGGACAGTGAATAATATATTAAAGAAATGTTTTAGGAAGTGATCTTTTAGATAGAATTAAAATGATTTGAAGTTGTTTTAAAATGTGTTAAGGATCGAAACCATAGATTTCAACATTCATTGTTGAAATAGACGTTTTCGAGAAATAAGGAAAAGATGGACTATAACACTATTGTTATAGTAAATGATTTTCGAAAGGAAATGTTTTTGTATAGCATTGGAATTTATATACCTATCGTATTTTCAAACCCCTATGCTATTGATTTTGGGTTGTCGTAATGATGTTTACGCAACATTCGTTTTGACCCAAATAAATGTGTTTAAAGAGAACGTTTTCCTTAAAAGATTAAAATATATACATAATCGTGTTTTAAGTATATTGAATATTTTCTAAGTATTGAAAATAAATAGATTTGTGAATTACTTATTGTTAAATAAGTATTTGGAAATGTCTTCCAATGTAGAAATTGAAATGGTTTAGAGAATGTATATTTTTAAAGATACATGGAAGTGAATATTTGGCAAGTTATTTAATTTATGGAAGATAAATAAAAGGGCCTAGTGATTGTTATGGTGCAAAATATTTGTTTGTATGCTTTGATAGTTAAATAACCGATTATCAATATTTACCTTTAAATGGGTATTTGTTGTGATTTGCTCGAATTTGAATGCTACACTTATTTTAAAATAAGCGCTCGTTATTCGGTTTAGCCGGGAGAGGACCTTTGGGTCATAAATCCCATTTCGAATAGTGATACGTCGTAATGGACAGCATTTGAAAACCGGTGTTGAAGACCGGATGTTTTCGAAAACGGAAGGATTATCGTCGAATGTCTCTGCATCGGCTGATCCCCGAAATAGAGATTTTATCACCCTTTGTGATGGGAAGTCCGGACATGATTAGTGAACAACCAGATTTGCAAGGGCTTCTGTGGAAGTGCCTTCGGTTCCGTTCAATCCCGAAACGGACTTGTATAGATGTGTGTCTGACATTACAATTTGAGATGTAAAGCTGGTTTCTATCAAATACATTTCTGTTGGTGGCGGAGAATTTATTCTCTTAGCCTAACACCCTTCTCTGAGACGTATGAGCTCAGAGGTTATGTAGTTGATGGTTACTAGTGATATATTCCCATTTTGGTAACGTGGCATGCTGAGTGATGCCGATCATTTGTTGATCAAAGCGTGGCTTTTATGAAAAGCTAGCTTTGTGGACGTGACTTCGTCGAACCTCACAACCCAAAAATGGTCAAAACAGGAAGAATGCAGCAAGGTTATTAGACGATAGCGCCCCCTTAGGGTATATACATTTCCTTCTGGATAGAGGTGGTATTATGGTATGGATCCCTAAAACTTAACCTATGTGGTCGCTGCAAATTTATTTCTTTGTGGTTGTTGGTGAATCCCGGGATTTATGTAACAACCCGCATATTTAACGATTTTTATATTTAAATGTTTAATTTAGATATAGCGTCGTTAGTTGGATTTTTGAGTCCGAAATGTTACTTTTTGCAAACGGCCGAATTGGAGCTCGGAACTACCTCCATTGGTTCCAAAATGGCGTTTGCGATCTTTTTGAGTATAATCTTTGATATGTTTGGAGTTTGTGAAATTTTGACCCTTTTTCTATTGGGTTTTGGGTTTGGGTTCAGCCCACTAACTATCTAATTAACCCTAACTCAGCCCTCTCCTCTCATTCACTTATTCCATTTCTTAAAACTTAAGCTAAAAACTGAAAATGGTGGAAGGGAAAGAGAAATAGAAATAGCAAGCCCTAATTTCTTCTTGCAACTTGAATTCTTGCTCCAAAATCATAGAGAAGCCATTGGTAAGCTCCTCTTCATCTTCTCTATCTCTTTCTCTCTTCAATCTCAGAAATCTCCTAAACCTAAATTGGGAAATATATGTTTTATTCTTAGATTGAAGCTTGTTGAGTTGAAGTAGTGTTAAGTTGGTCTTCTCCTTGTTATTGAGCTCCATCTTCTTTTTTTTGGGTTAAGGTGAGTTTTGAACTCACATCTACTTCTCTTGATTTCATTGATGTTGGGTATGAATTCCTAACACCTTGTTCATATGCATTTGCCTTTGGTTTGAATTGAAATTGGTGAACATCTAACTTTTTGGTGTTTTGGAGTCAAATCCTTGAAAATCATAACTTTGATGTTTGATCATGGTTTTTGGTCGTGAATCGGAGTCAATGGGGTTGGGTTATCGATTGGCAAAATCCCCTTAAGTCCATTGCTCGATATGTTGCAAATGGGGTGAGTTGCTCCTCCATTTGCTAGGCTGGAAATCAATTCCAGCTACAGCCAGTCGACTGACCCCCTACAGTCAGTCGATTGACTGCAGAGAGTAAAAACTCTCGGGTCATGGTTCAGTCGACTGACTGCAGTAGGCCAGTCGACTGACCTGCTTCATTTTGTCCAGTATGCCTATTTGTTTCTGATTTTCACTTTTATCGATGTATATTGATTCTAACTAGTTATTTATGCATAGTTGACCTTAATTGTAACGACCCGTATTTTACGTGTCGATTAAATCGTAAAATTTGTTGCACTAGGTCGTTAATGTTGTTAAGTTGTTTAGAGTTGACTCAACCATAGCTTAGGTCGTGATGGAGTTAGGTCGGTAGAACAACCTAAGGTAGTTAGCGACCTAGGGTTACCGGGTTATGGGATTTACCGACTCATGAGATTAACGACCTAAGAAAGTTAGGTCGTGGACGACCTAGCAGTAGCGACTTAGGTTGGGCCGGTAGCTAACAGGTTACGACTTAAGGTGATAAGTCGTTTGGGCGACTCAGTGCATAGCGTAGGTCGTTGGCTCGAGTTAGGAAGTGTAGCCGACTCATGGAAGTAGACGACCTATGGTCTTTGGCCGACTTATAGAATTGACCGACTTAGGAGTTAGCGGAGATAAGTCGCGTGTGCGACTCAGTGTTAAGTCGTTTGAACGACTTAGAGTTAGGTCGTTTAAGGGTTAGGTCGAGTGATTCTTCTAAGTCGTAAGTCATACCACAGCTGAGTCGTGTGTGTCTTAGGTCGTGTGCATGACCTAGGTTGTGTGTTGAGTCGGCAGGACTTGAGTCGTTAGCGACTTAGAGTTAGCTTGGATAGGAGTTAGGTCGGCCGTGTTCATAGGTCGTATGTCGTTAAGTCGTTGGGGAACTTAGGTCGTATGACCCTGTGTTGTGTTAGGTTGGCAGGGAGTTGAGTCGGCATAGAGATAGGTCGGCAGCGACCTAAGTTAGGTCGGGGAAGATTTTAGGTCGGCACTAAGCTAAGCCGTGTGGGATGTTAAGGCGTTAGGTCGTGAAGGGGCTTAAGTCGCTATGCCGCGTGCTGTTAGGTCAGTAGGTCGCTAGGTTGTAGGGGCGGCTTGTTTTAGGTCGTAGGATGATGATGAGTCGTGCACGACTCATGGATAGGTCGTGACCGACCTATAGGGCGACGACCTAAGGGTGATTTCAGCCTATAAATAGAGGGGTTTGGCTCACTTTTTGGCACCGATTTTTGAAGCGACGAAGTGCTGCCATTTTGGGAACTAGACTACAACATTTCTTCATCTTCTTTTCTCCATTCCAATCTAGTTCTAACATCCATCCAAGATCGAAGATCAAGATCGAAGATTCAAGGGCCAAAGTTGAAGATCTTCATCTGTTGAAGTGAGATTTCATCAATTGAAGCGAGATTTTGCCGGATCAAGCCTTGTTCTTCGCTGTCCAGATCTGGAGTTGATTGTTATTGAGGTGTTTAGGTGATTTGGTGAGTGGTAGTTATCTCTCACGCGGACCCAAAGGAGTATATTGGATTGGTGGTTTGTTGGAGTGTTGTAGATAGTGATTTTATGCATTTTTCCTTAGATCCAAGTGTAGATCCATCACTTATGAAGATGCTTACCTTTGCAAGTTCATTCATCTAGTTGTAGAGACAAAACCCATGATTTATATTTGTTAGATCTATGCTAAAGACCCATGATTCATTTGATCGATTACTTGACTTGGACAAGTATGGTTGATGGTGATTCAAAAGCCAAGTGGAAAGGCTCTTGAATAAGGAAAGCTGCCTGTGGCATATGAAGCGGATGTGGAAGCTCATATGGATGGATTCGAGGATGTGGGACCTTGCCATGATGCGAGAAGGCAAAGCATGATATTGAGATGGGACTTTTCTATGATGTGATGGGGCAAGGCATATGTTGAGATGGGACGGGTCATGATGACGTTCCAAGCACGGGTCATGACGACGTGCGAAGTTATAACTCGGTGATGCGGTCCGAGTTGGGATGGATAATGGTTAGCTTGAGAGGCGCTTGAGCTAGTATGGAAAGAGTCGTCAAGGAGGATGACTAGGAGGCTATGATCTCATCGTTGTTGAAGGTTCTAGCATACTCAAAGCAAGGGTACGTTGGAACGGGTCACGATGACGTGCTAGTACTCTGGGCTGATGCGTTCGGCTTAGGCACGGGTCATGATGACGTGCGGAGTTATGTCTAAAACCGGGGTTACCATTAGCCCTTGACGGATGGTCATTCAATTAACGGTGAAATCAAGGCAAGGATAACAGTGATAGCCAGAGTCATGGATGTTTGGATGTTTGGTTGTATCATCATTCGGTCTCAAGAGCGGTGTTTTCTGGGTGCTTATCTGATCTTGGTTTAGGCCTTGGGGGTTTGTATTTGGAGAACATCGACCTTGACTCGAGTGATTATTGCTTACCTTAATTGTTTGTTATGTTATGCTTGCTTCTCCTTAGTGTGTGTCTGGGGGCTATCACTGTAGAAAGAGGTGGAGTGGGATGGTTTGGTTCCTATTCCTTTTATCCCTTATGCTCTTTTGGTATGTTTGGTAGTTAATTTACTGCTCACTAAGACTTTGTCTGACTCAAGGTTTTATGTCTCCTCTTATTACCTTGGGATGTTCATCCATGTTTGGGATGGGCAGACTAGGTAGCAGGTGACAGGTGCTGTTCTTGGAAATCTACGCTGATGATGACGAAGACGAGTAGGAGGCTTTGCATATTAGTTTCCTTACTATATGTACTGGGTGTTCCGCTGTTGTATCTGATTGAGTGTTATGTAGCGAGGCTTTGATGTATGGATGATTCATATGTTTGTATAAAACTACTATGATACTTATATGATGATTTTCTGTTACGGAGCTTCACTATATATTTCTCTATTGTATTTTATCCATGCGCTGTGAGTTGTACGATAGAGTTTCTATTTTATTCTACCCTGACCATCGTCCATGGCTGCCTGGCACGCATTTCAGCGCACTATTTTCCTTGTTTTTGGTGCGGAGTCATGGGCGGTCGTCACATTTGGTATCAGAGCTTTGGTTAATCGATTTTAGCCAACGCTCGCTGACGTAACTACGTATGAGAGACGTAATTGTATTTTGATGGATGATTACTATACATAATATAGTAGCTTAGAAGGATTTGAACTCCTTATGCAGTTGTTTCTTAAGGTGTTCTAATCATTCCTTTTTCAAGATACTAAAGATGAGTCGAAGAGGGAGACCAACTGCAAGGGAAGGCCGTGCTACTGAAGGAGCTGTTGATTATGGAACTATGTTCGAAGCGATGATGACTTCGATCATGAGAAGGATACCAGCTTCAGGATCATCAGTGGATGTGGGAGTTCAAGTTCAAGCTCCAAGACCAGTGGATTTTGCTAAGCTTTGTAAGGATTATACTTCTCTTGGAGGAAAGATTTTCTTTGGAACGGAGTCGACCATTGAAGTGCAGAGATGGATTGATGCTTGTCGAAGGATTTTTGGTGATTTGGGAATTGAGGATGCAACTAAGAGGAAGCTTGCATCAAGGCAACTTCAAGGAAGAGCTGCGGATTGGTGGAATTCTATCACCATTGATACTCCAGAAGAAGAGATCACTTGGGAGCAATTCCAAGTCAGATTTGAAGCTAAGTTCATCTCTACGGCTCAGAAATCTGTATTGTTTAAGAGGTTTGTGCAGCTCAAGCAAGGTGGGAGACCAGTTCTTGAGTATATTTCTGAGTTTGAAGCTTTGTCTAAGTATGCCAGGTCGTATATTGATTCTCCCTATCAGAAGAATGAAAAGTTTGTGACTGGTTTGGACGCTTATCTGGGGAGGCAGTTAGTGGATCATTTGGATGATCCGTTTGAGAAGCTTGTGGAGAAAGCTCTAAGGCATGAGAGTTTGTTTCCTAGGGAAAGTTCTTTTGTTGCTGTGACCAAGGACCATAGTGGAAATAAGAAGAGGAAGCAACAGCAGCAGAAGGGTAAGGATGGCCAAAAGAAGCCAACGGGCGAAGTGACCTGCTACAACTGCCGACAGAAGGGTCATCTCTCCCGGGATTGCATGAATCCAAAGGTGCAGTTGAAGTGTCACAACTGTGATAAGCTCGGACATATCAAAAAGGACTGTCCAGAGCCGAGGAAAGATAAGCAGATTGTGCAAGCTTATGCTTTGGGAGCTGTGCCGTCGTCTTCAAAGGCTCCTACTGCTGAAGAGAAGGGGAAGAGTGTGGTGGTTCAAGGTATTCTTTCCATTTGTGGTGTTCCAGTTAGAGTGTTATTTGATACTGGAGCGTCGCACTCTTTTGTTTGTGATGATTTGGTAGGCCGGTTAGGTTTGAAACCGGATATTGTTGATAGGCCATTGGTTGTGACTAATCCAGTTGGGGGTTCGACTTGTTTGTGTATATTATGTCGTGGTCTAGTTGTAACGAGTCATGATTGCTCGTTTGTTTGTGATTGCTTTGTTCTGAACTTTGCGGGGTTCGGAATTATTTTGGGTATGGACTAGCTTAGGATGTATGCGGCAAGGATTGACTGTGAAAGGCTGGAGGTGACAGTCGGGAATGTGGAAGGGCGAAAGGTTGTGATACGATGTAAGCATGAGGAAGGCGTCTTCATGAGCTTCATGTATTCGCTGGTTGTTCCACAGGATGGACTGTCATCAGTGCCTATTGTGAATGGATTTGAGGACGTCTTTGACGAAGTCAAAGGGTTACCGCCGCATAGGGAGATCGAGTTTCGTATCGATCTAGTTGAGGGAGCAAGACCTGTTGTGATGCCTCTTAGGTGGATGGCGCCTAGGGAGCAGCTAGAGTTGAAGGTGCAAGTTGATGACCTTTTGCAGAAAGGATTCATTCGGCGTAGTGTGTCCGAATGGGGTGCACCAGTTGTGTTCGCAACCAAAGCGGATGGATCGTTGAGGTTGTGTGTCGATTATCGTGAACTGAATAAAGTGACTAAGAAGAACAAGTATCCATTGCCGAGAATAGATGACTTGTTTGATCAGCTTCATGAGGCTAAGGTGTTTTCTCAGATGGATTTGGCAACGGGATTTCACCAGTTGAGAGTGGCTAAGGATAGTGTGCCGAAGACTGCTTTTAGGACACCATTCGGTTTTTATGAGTGGCTGGTAATGCCGTTTGGATTGACCAATGCACCAGCATATTTTGTGGATCTTATGAATAGAGTGTTCAGAGATCAGTTGAATAAGTTTGTGCTTGTGTTCGTGGATGATATTCTGATTTATTCCAGAACTGAGGAGGAACACAAGACGCACTTGAGGATTGTTTTGGAAATCTTGCGGAAACATCAGCTGAAGGCTAAGTTTTCGAAGTGTCACTTCTGGAAGAGTGAAGTGAGGTTCTTAGGCCATGTTATCTCTGGAAATGGAATAGCGGTTGATCCCGCTAAGGTGGCAGCAATCCAGGATTGGGTTAGACCTAAGAATGCATCTGATATGAGAAGTTTTCTTGGATTAGCAGGATATTACCGTCGGTTTATCAAAGACTTTTCCAAGATAGCTGCACCGTTAACAGGATTGACGAAGAAGAACCAGGCGTTCAAATGGGATGCTAAGTGTGACCAAGCTTTTGAAATCCTGAAAGAGCGACTGACGAGTGCTCCTGTTTTGACTATTCCAAGTGGGAATGATGAGATGGTGGTTTACACCGATGCAAGTGGTACTGGACTTGGAGCGGTGCTAATGCAGAAGGATAAAGTTGTTGCGTATGCTAGTCGACAACTAAAGCCGCATGAAAGGAATTATCCGACTCATGATTTGGAGTTAGCGGCGATTGTGTTTGCTTTGAAGATGTGGAGACATTATCTATTGGGAGTTCGATTCGAGTTGTTTACGGATCATAAGTCGTTGAAGTATCTGTTCTCCCAAAAGGATTTGAATCTTCGACAGCAACGGTGGCTAGAGTTTCTAGCATCTTATGATTTTGGTATAGCCTATACTCCGGGAAAAGGTAACGCAGTGGCAGATGCGTTAAGTCGAAGACATGCAGGATTGGGAGCCATGTTTTCGGAATGGAAGAGTCTTGAGTATTTGGCTGGATTTGACTTCAGGCCTAGATGTGAATTGGAACCTGAGATGTTGGCAAACTTATCGATAAGACCTACTCTTGTGGAGAGAATTGGCGAGAGCCAAAAGCGAGATGATAAGCTTGTCAGGATTATCCGAGATTTGGAATCTGGATTGGAACCAGAAAAGGATAAAGGATTCGAGGTCGATCGAGAGGGTTGTCTTCGAAAGCAAGGACGACTAGTTGTTCCTGATGTAGATGGATTGAGAGATGAAGTTCTAAGGGAAAGTCATCACTCGAAGTTGACAATTCATCCAGGTGGAAATAAGATGTATCGGGATATGAAGAGAACTTACTACTGGGAAGGTATGAAGAAAGATGTTGGAAGTTTTATTTCCAAATGTATGAACTGCCAGTTGGTGAAAGCTGAGCAGAAGAAGCCCAGTGGATTGCTTCAACCATTAGAGGTTCCTACATGGAAGTGGGAGCAAGTATCGATGGCCTACCTAGAACCAGAGCAGGGAATGAAGGGATTTGGGTCATAGTAGATCGGTTGACCAAGAGTGCAAGGTTTATTCCTGTTCGATCAACTAGGACTGCATCGAAGTTGGCTGAGTTGCATGTTAAGTGGATAGTTCGATTCCATGGTATTCCGAAGAGTATAGTAAGCGATCGAGATCCATTGTTCACTAGTGGATTTTGGAAGAGCTTCCAGGAAGTTTTGAGAACCGAGTTATGTTTGAGTACAGCTTATCACCCTCAAACAGATGGTCAGACTGAGAGAGTCAACCGAGTTTTGGAAGATCTTCTTAGAGCATGTGTTTTGGACTTCGGAGGATCATGGGAAGATCACCTTCATTTGGTGGAATTTGCATATAATAACAGTTATCAGTCGAGTATTGGTATGGCACCATATGAGGCTTTATATGGAAGACCGTGTAACTCTCCGACATGTTGGTTGGAAACTGGAGAAAAGCTGATACTTGGGCCAGAGATGATTCGACAGACTTCAGATTGTATAGAGATCATTCGGCAACGAATGAAAGCAGCCCAAGATCGTCAGAAAAGTTATGCCGATAATCGTCGTAAGGATTTGGAGTTCGACGTAGGCGATATGGTTTTTGTAAAGATTTCTCCATTAAAGAATATTATAAGATTTGGGAAGAAAGGGAAGTTAACTCCGAGATTTGTTGGACCATTCCCGATTATCGAGCGAATTGGAAAGCTCGCGTATAGATTGGAGTTACCGGGGAAGATGGCGGGTGTGCACAATGTTTTTCACGTATCGTATCTACGGAAATGTGTGCATGACCCAAGTACTGTGGTTTCTGCTGATAGCTGTGAAGATTTAGAGGTTGATCCAGTGGTTAGAAGACCTCGTAAGCCGCTTCGTGTTGTTGAGACCGACACGAAACAGCTTAGGAGGAAGATGATTACGTTGCTCAAGGTACAATGGAGTGATGATGTTAACGACTGTACGTGGGAGGAGGAAGAGAGGATGAAGGCAGCTCATCCTGAACTCTTCAAGGTATGGCCCTAAGGTGTCGTAACATCTCATGAATTTGCATCTTGATCTAATTTTAGAATTCTGCATGCTAGGCTAGAAATTGGATGCATGGTCTGTTGATTGCTATGGATGGTAGGCATGCGGAATAGTTTTGATTGCTGTTGTTTGTTTGGAATTTCGGGGGCGAAATTCCTAAGGAGGAGAGAATGTAACGACCCGTATTTTACGTGTCGATTAAATCGTAAAATTTGTTGCACTAGGTCGTTAATGTTGTTAAGTTGTTTAGAGTTGACTCAACCATAGCTTAGGTCGTGATGGAGTTAGGTTGGTAGAACAACCTAAGGTAGTTAGCGACCTAGGGTTACCGGGTTATGGGATTTACCGACTCATGAAATTAACGACCTAAGAAAGTTAGGTCGTGGACGACCTAGCAGTAGCGACTTAGGTTGGGCCGGTAGCTAACAGGTTACGACTTAAGGTGATAAGTCGTTTGGGCGACTCAGTGCATAGCGTAGGTCGTTGGCTCGAGTTAGGGAGTGTAGCCGACTCATGGAAGTAGACGACCTATGGTCTTTGGCCGACTTATAGAATTGACCGACTTAGGAGTTAGCGGAGATAAGTCGCGTGTGCGACTCAGTGTTAAGTCGTTTGAACGACTTAGAGTTAGGTCGTTTAAGGGTTAGGTCGAGTGATTCTTCTAAGTCGTAAGTCATACCACAGCTGAGTCGTGTGTGTCTTAGGTCGTGTGCATGACCTAGGTTGTGTGTTGAGTCGGCAGGACTTGAGTCGTTAGCGACTTAGAGTTAGCTTGGATAGGAGTTAGGTCGGCCATGTTCATAGGTCGTATGTCGTTAAGTCGTTGGGGAACTTAGGTCGTATGACCCTGTGTTGTGTTAGGTTGGCAGGGAGTTGAGTCGGCATAGAGATAGGTCGGCAGCGACCTAAGTTAGGTCGGGGAAGATTTTAGGTCGGCACTAAGCTAAGCCGTGTGGGATGTTAAGGCGTTAGGTCGTGAAGGGGCTTAAGTCGCTATGCCGCGTGCTGTTAGGTCAGTAGGTCGCTAGGTTGTAGGGGCGGCTTGTTTTAGGTCGTAGGATGATGATGAGTCGTGCACGACTCATGGATAGGTCGTGACCGACCTATAGGGCGACGACCTAAGGGTGATTTCAGCCTATAAATAGAGGGGTTTGGCTCACTTTTTGGCACCGGTTTTTGAAGCGACGAAGTGCTGCCATTTTGGGAACTAGACTACAACATTTCTTCATCTTCTTTTCTCCATTCCAATCTAGTTCTAACATCCATCCAAGATCGAAGATCAAGATCGAAGATTCAAGGGCCAAAGTTGAAGATCTTCATCTGTTGAAGTGAGATTTCATCAATTGAAGCGAGATTTTGCCGGATCAAGCATTGTTCTTCGCTGTCCAGATCTGGAGTTGATTGTTATTGAGGTGTTTAGGTGATTTGGTGAGTGGTAGTTATCTCTCACGCGGACCCAAAGGAGTATATTGGATTGGTGGTTTGTTGGAGTGTTGTAGATAGTGATTTTATGCATTTTTCCTTAGATCCAAGTGTAGATCCATTACTTATGAAGATGCTTACCTTTGCAAGTTCATTCATCTAGTTGTAGAGACAAAACCCATGATTTATATTTGTTAGATCTATGCTAAAGACCCATGATTCATTTGATCGATTACTTGACTTGGACAAGTATGGTTGATGGTGATTCAAAAGCCAAGTGGAAAGGCTCTTGAATAAGGAAAGCTGCCTGTGGCATATGAAGCGGATGTGGAAGCTCATATGGATGGATTCGAGGATGTGGGACCTTGCCATGATGCGAGAAGGCAAAGCATGATATTGAGATGGGACTTTGCTATGATGTGATGGGGCAAGGCATATGTTGAGATGGGACGGGTCATGATGACGTTCCAAGCACGGGTCATGACGACGTGCGAAGTTATAACTCGGTGATGCGGTCCGAGTTGGGATGGATAATGGTTAGCTTGAGAGGCGCTTGAGCTAGTATGGAAAGAGTCGTCAAGGAGGATGACTAGGAGGCTAAGATCTCATCGTTGTTGAAGGTTCTAGCATACTCAAAGCAAGGGTACGTTGGAACGGGTCACGATGACGTTCCAAGCACGGGTCACGATGACGTGCTAGTACTCTGGGCTGATGCGTTCGGCTTAGGCACGGGTCATGATGACGTGCGGAGTTATGTCTAAAACCGGGGTTACCATTAGCCCTTGACGGATGGTCATTCAATTAACGGTGAAATCAAGGCAAGGATAACAGTGATAGCCAGAGTCATGGATGTTTGGATGTTTGGTTGTATCATCATTCGGTCTCAAGAGCGGTGTTTTCTGGGTGCTTATCTGATCTTGGTTTAGGCCTTGGGGGTTTGTATTTGGAGAACATCGACCTTGACTCGAGTGATTATTGCTTACCTTAATTGTTTGTTATGTTATGCTTGCTTCTCCTTAGTGTGTGTCTGGGGGCTATCACTGTAGAAAGAGGTGGAGTGGGATGGTTTGGTTCCTATTCTTTTATCCCTTATGCTCTTTTGGTATGTTTGGTAGTTAATTTACTGCTCACTAAGACTTTGTCTGACTCAAGGTTTTATGTCTCCTCTTATTACCTTGGGCTGTTCATCCATGTTTGGGATGGGCAGACTAGGTAGCAGGTGACAGGTGCTGTTCATGGAAATCTACGCTGATGATGACGAAGACGAGCAGGAGGCTTTGCATATTAGTTTCCTTACTATATGTACTGGGTTTTCCGCTGTTGTATCTGATTGAGTGTTATGTAGCGAGGCTTTGATGTATGGATGATTCATATGTTTGTATAAAACTACTATGATACTTATATGATGATTTTCTGTTACGGAGCTTCACTATATATTTCTCTATTGTATTTTATCCATGCGCTGTGAGTTGTACGATAGAGTTTCTATTTTATTCTACCCTGACCATCGTCCATGGCTGCCTGGCACGCATTTCAGCGCACTATTTTCCTTGTTTTTGGTGCGGAGTCATGGGCGGTCGTCACATTAATGATTCCCTATTGAATTCATTTACGGGTTTTATAAATGATTTCTCCAAATCGTATTAAAAGTTCGCTTCTCCGATTTATAAATTCTATTTAAAATACACGCACAATTTCGCACTTCGAGCGAAGTGGAAGGGTGATTAAATGGTTAGGCAAAACACGGACCATGAATCTGTGTGTTTATCTTTCCGATTAGTCCCCGACCTATTCGATTGATCGTTTTGACCTTCGGGTTTGGTTTATCAATGATATGAGGTAAACTTTGTACTGCTTTGAGTGTGAAAGTGACTGACGGATAGTAAACCGTTTAGTGCGAACGAGTGGTTATGGGACATACGTTAACATTTTTCGGATTCCTTTTCGAGAGTTGTGACACATTCCGCCAGTTAGTGGTATCCAGTACTGGGTCTTCGACCTTCACCACTATGGCTTGCCGCCCTATAGTATCGCTTCCGATGTTGGTCGTTATGAGCCGCATGGGTGATATTGGGTTTGTGCCTTCGGGTTTGTCACCCTATAGTATCGCTTTCTATGTTGGTCGTTATGAGCCGCAGGGGTGATATTGGGAATGGAGTCTTCGGGCTCACGGATCCTTGTTTATACAGTACTGAGCTCGAGCAATTTTATGATGTTTCATTAATATGTATATTCCTTTGGTATCGCCCTTCGGTGTTGGTCTTTTTGAGCCGCATGATGCGTAGAGATTACCTTATGGAACTTGTATACCTTATGGGTATTTGTTATTTGCCTTTTGGCTTAATTTGAGATAATTGTATCCTTTGTTTTTCTATGTCGCCGATGATATGAGGTTGTTCTATATGATTCATCTTTTGTTGATGATTATGTTATCTCTTTTAGAGATATTTGTTATACTTTGTAACCATGCAGGTTTATTGTTGTTCAGTTTATCTAACTGATTTGTTTAGCTAGACTGACCCGTGTATTTTATACTCGGGTCAGGCCGATATGTTCCAGGTTAGGTACTTGGACTTAGCCTATTTTGCTTCTGCATGGACTACTTCGCTAGCTTCTTTTTGTCATAGCTTTTGTGTAGTCCTATTGTGTTGTAACTCTGATATTTATTCTTGTGAACTCGTCTGTATATTGTGGTTTGCTGTACCACTTGACATGTATTATTTTGTATACTCTGCTATGTATCAGTGTATGTGTATATGATGGTTTACTGTTCTGTGATGTATATTGCATTTGAGTTGTTATGTTCTGTTCTGATAGATCCTCTAGCCACCTATGGTTTTGTTTTAAGTATTCATTGGATATGTCGATCTGCTTGATAAGGCAATTGTCGATGTATTCAATAGATAATTAAAGCAAGGCTATAGATGGTCGCTCCTAAACAGCCTTATTCTCCGTGTTAGCAGATGGTATTATCTATTAATACTCTTTGCTAGCGTGGGTATAGAGGTGGGGCGCCACAGCGTGGTATCAGAGCGAGGTTCAGAACAAAATATGATAAACAGAATAGAGCACATATTACGATACATCAGAGTGTGATAAGTGATACAAATCTTTGAATCATCGTGCCTCTCTATTTCTTCTACCATCAAAGGTTAGATAGGATTTGGGAATATGTCTAGGAATGCATTTAAATTCCGTAGTATTCCATATTGAATTATCTACCTTGGGAATAATATTTACCTTATCTTAACTTTCAGCTTATGGCTGGAAGAGACGGAGGACGACGCTCGGATGTTGGGCAATCCAGTGGCTCACATCCGGACGGCGTTTATATGTCTGCCGATCAGTTTTTGGAGTGGTTTAGGAGCACACAGCCTCCAGCTCCTACTCGAACATCTCTTCCATGCAAGTCCACCTTCGCACGTTTGTGCAGTGATTTTTCTCATCTTGGAGGGAAGCCATTTAAAAGCTCCGAGATTGTTCTTGAGGTCCAAGCTTGGATTCGCATGTACGAGCATGTTCTCTCTCGCATGGATCTTTCTGACCATGATCGAGATCTTGTAACTTCTAGCTTATTGCTAAAGCGTGCCTTTGATTGGTACGAGCTTCTTTTAGCTGAATTTGATGAGTCTGCTCTTTCTTGGACTCAGTTTCGGGAACGATTCGAACTCAAGTTCGTTCCTGAATCTGAGAAAGCTTTGTTGTCCCGGCGCTTTCTTGAATTGAAGCAAGGGGAGTCTTCCGTTTTTGAATATGTTGCATCTTTCGAGGCCTTATCTAAGTATGGTCTTGAATTCATTAGTACCCCGTATAGGAAGAATCTGAAGTTGGTATCTGGTCTTAAGAAATGTCTTAAGAAGTCCTTAATGCTCCAGCTTAAGCTTTCCTTTGAAGAGTTGGTTGATTCGGCACTTCATCTCGAAGCCTTCGGGAAGGAGTGTGATTGTGGGAATGATGTTGAGGTTCGCAAGAACACCAACAAGAGGCAGTTTCCATTCGATAAGCGGAAATTTTTCCCTTCCAAGAAGAAAAAGCATGTTGGAACTGAGTCTCAGTCTGTTGGAACACCTTCCACTCGGAAGTGTTTCAATTGTGGTTCATCTGATCATATGATTCGAGCTTGCCCTATGCCTCTCTTCTGCCACTATTGCAAGAAGGAAGACCATCGTATTTTCACTTGTCCTATTGTTCCAAATAATCCTCTATCTGGCAAACTAAATATAGCGGATGCTTCTGGAGGTTCTTCTCGGGGAAAAGGTACATCTCCATCTGTTTAGGAAGGTTCTATTGTATTTCATGACTATTGTATTCGAGTTCTCTTCGATACGGGTGCTTCACATTCTTTCGTATCGAAGAAGCTCTTTGCCTTTGGGTGTTTCTTGTATGGTTACTTCTTTGAGAATTGCGAATCCGAATTGGTGGATTCGCAACGCTCAATTTTCTTGTATTGATGTCGAGATTATTTTATGTGATTTTTCTTTCTGAGCCAATTTGCATATTATGCGTTACTTAGGCTTTGGAATTGATATTTTTGAAAGGATTGACTTAATTATTATGAAGCCATATCCTATATTCCGAGTGGTCTATTCATCCTCAACATTTTCAATCTGTTAAACAGATTTCTATCTTTCTTTGTGATTTTGATTTCCAATTTGATGGCATCATTTTTCTTTAAGTCCTCATGATGAGGAAAGTGTTGTTTCTCTCATTCTTGTAGTTTGAGAATTTTCTGGTATTTCTAGTCTTGTCTTAGGATTATCACCTAAGCAATCTTTTGTTGTAGTGTTAAGGTGTTTTTAGGTCAACCTTACCATCGATTTTCATTTGACTACGAGTTGTGGAAGTTAGCATTCCACTTACTGCTCTCCGCACTCGTTGTAATTATTATGAATGATTTGTTGTGTCATTCAGTTTGTCTAGCTCATTTCATCCATTTTATGAATCGAGTATTCTACGAATATCTCGATGATTCCATTTTTGTATTTGTTGATTTTGGATGGAATTGGCAATCTAAAATTTTTGAAATCTTTTTCATAAGAGTTATTTATAAGTATAAATGGGATTTTTGTTTTTAAAACAAACAAAGAGAATTTTCAAAAGTTTTTAGAAACATGTTATCATATAGAAGATGGTTTTGTGATTGTATTACCCATTGAGTGCTTTAAGAATTCTGGTCGATGCGCTTGATCAACGTTATCGATAAGAATCTCCTAAACGCTTTGATGAGACAATCAGACACGATATATTGACTTGTAAAATGTAAATTTTTCTAGAAAGATTTTTACATTGGGATAAATGTAATTTTGAAAGTTTAACTTTTCAGGAAAGAAGATTATTTAAGAGAAATTCTTTCTTTTCGATACTCTTATTCTTGTGATTCCTGAAGGGGAACCAAGACTTTGCTATTTGTACCGATACTAGTCGTATTGGTTTGGATGCCGTTCTCTTGCAAAAGATAACGTGCTATCACTTATGTTTCTAAACCATTAAAGCTTACCGAGACTAGATATGCCACCTATGATCTAGTGCTCGCGGCTATTGTTTTCGCTTTTTGTATTTGGCATCATTACTATTGAGTGAGGGAATTTGCTCTCCTCACCAATCATAACTGTGAAATGTTTATCTTCTCATATGGAACTTAATGTTAGTTCGAGTTCCTAGCATCTTATGATCTTGATATTTTATTCTCAAAAAGGGAATCTTGTTGCCAATGCATTTAGTTGCAAGCAACAGGTGATTGTTTCTTTGCCGATGTCCGAATGGAATGATCTTTTTACCAAGTTCATCGGATGTTTTGTTGTACTTCACTTTTGTTGAGCTTTGGTTCATTTGACGTATTGTTTGTACCACGTTGGTGTTCCAAATTATTTTGAGCTTAGGGATCCATAGAATTCTCTGAGCAAGCAAGTTCGGACTTATCCTCTCGTGCTCTTTATGGTGAACTTCTTATTCTGTTATTCTTTGAGTTGGTATGTTTGTGGTTGTTAGGAGAATCACCTACCTCTTTTAGAGTTCTCCTACAATAATAGTTTCCAGTCTTGTATTGGTATGGCTCTTTCGAAGCCTTGTACGGAAGGCCTTGTCAATCACCTTCTTGTTGGTTGGAATCTTGGGAGAAGCTTATTCTTGGTCCAGATTTTATTCGTGATTCTTCCGAGAAAATTGATCTTATTCGATTGAGAATGAAAGAGGCATAGAGTCGCCAGAAATCCAACGTGGACAACCGTAGGAAGCCTCTCGAGTTCTCGATCGGCGATCTTGTTTTTATTCATGTTTTTCCTTTGAATGGGGTTATGCGCTTCAGTATGACTGGGAAATTGGCTCCTTGTTATATAGGACCATTTTCTATTACTGAACGTATTGACCCTGTGGCTTATAGAGTTTAACTTCCAGCTCATTTATCTGGTATTCATGACGTGTTTCACGTCTCGCAACTTCAGGAGTGTCTTCAGGAATCAGATTCTGTTATTACTCTCCTGACTTGCAAGAGCTTGAGGTCTCACCGGACTTATCTATTGTACATCAACCTATTCGCGTGCTTGACACAGAGGTGCGACACCTTTGGAACAAGGACGTGCCGCTCGTTGAAGTTCAATGGTCCGCTAATCCCAATGACTGTACTTGGGAAAGCAGAGAGTATATTGAGCGACCTTATCCGGATTTTCTATCTTTACTTTGAAACAGTGAGAATGTCTTTTCATCTCAAGCTTATTTCCTTCTCTTTTGAATGTTGTATGTATGTAGTTGTTACAAATGTCGTCTCTAGGTATTGCGGGGACGCAATTTTGTAAGGAGGGGAGATCTGTAACAACCTGCATATTTAACGATTTTTATATTTAAATGTTTAATTTAGATATAGCGTCGTTAGTCGGATTTTTGAGTCCGAAATTTTACTTTTTGCAAACGGCCGAATTGGAGCTCGGAACTACCTCCATTGGTTCCAAAATGGCGTTTGCGATCTTTTTGAGTATAATCTTTGATATGTTTGGAGTTTGTAAAATTTTGACCCTTTTTCTATTGGGTTTTGGGTTTGGGTTCAGCCCACTAACTATCTTATTAACCCTAACTAAGCCCTCTCCTCTCATTCACTTATTCCATTTCTTAAAACTTAAGCTAAAAACTGAAAATGGTGGAAGGGAAAGAGGAATAGAAATAGCAAGCCCTAATTTCTTCTTGCAACTTGAATTCTTGCTCCAAAATCATAGAGAAGCCATCGGTAAGCTCCTCTTCATCTTCTCTATCTCTTTCTCTCTTCAATCTCAGAAATTTCCTAAACCTAAATTGGGAAATATGTGTTTTATTCGTAGATTGAAGCTTGTTGAGTTGAAGTAGTGTTAGGTTGGTCTTCTCCTTGTTATTGAGCTCCATCTTCTTGTTTTTGGGTTAAGGTGAGTTTTGAACTCACATCTACTTCTCTTGATTTCATTGATGTTGGGTATGAATTCCTAACACCTTGTTCATATGCATTTGCCTTTGGTTTGAATTGAAATTGGTGAACATTTAACTTTTTGGTGTTTTGGAGTCAAATCCTTGAAAATCATAATTTTGATGTTTGATCATGGTTTTTGGTCGTGAATCGGAGTCAATGGGGTTGGGTTATCGATTGGCAGAATCCCCTTAAGTCCATTGCTCGATATGTTGCAAATGGGGTGAGTTTCTCCTCCATTTGATAGGCTGGAAATTAATTCCAGCTACAGCCAGTCGACTGACCCCCTGCAGTCAGTCGACTGACTGCAGAGAGTAAAAACTCTCGGGTCATGGTTCAGTCGACTGACTGCAGTAGGCCAGTCGACTGACCTGCTTCATTTTTTCCAGTATGCCTATTTGTTTGTGATTTTCACTTTTATCGATGTATATTGATTCTAACTAGTTATTTATGCATAGTTGACCTTAATGATTCCCTATTGAATTCATTCACGGGTTTTATAAATGATTTCTTCAAATCGTATTAAAAGTTCGCTTCTCCGATTTATAAATTCTATTTAAAATACACGCACAATTTCGCACTTCGAGCGAAGTGGAAGGGTGATTAAATGGTTAGGCAAAACACGGACCATGAATCTGTGTGTTTATCTTTCCGATTAGTCCCCGACCTATTCGATTGATCGTTTTGACCTTCGGGTTTGGTTTATCAATGATATGAGGTAAACTTTGTACTGCTTTGAGTGTGAAAGTGACTGACGGATAGTAAACCGTTTAGTGCGAACGAGTGGTTATGGGACATACGTTAACATTTTTCGGATTCCTTTTCGAGTGTTGCGACACATTCCGCCAGTTAGTGGTGTCCAGTACTGGGTCTTCGACCTTCACCACTACGGCTTGTCGCCCTATAGTATCGCTTCCGATGTTGGTCGTTATGAGCCGCATGGGTGATATTGGGTTTGTGCCTTCGGGTTTGTCACCCTATAGTATCGCTTTCTATGTTGGTCGTTATGAGCCGCATGGGTGATATTGGGTATGGAGTCTTCGGGCTCACGGATCCTTGTTTATACAGTACTGAGCTCGAGCAATTTTATGATGTTTCATTAATATGTATATTCCTTTGGTATCGCCCTTCGGTGTTGGTCTTTTTGAGCCGCATGATGCGTAGCGATTACCTTATGGAACTTGTATACCTTATGGGTATTTGTTATTTTCCTTTTGGCTTGATTTGAGATAATTGCATCCTTTGTTTTTCTATGTCGCCGATGATATGAGGTTGTTCTATATGATTCATCTTTTGTTGATGATTGTGTTATCTCTTTTAGAGATATTTGTTATACTTTGTAACCTTGCAGGTTTATTGTTGTTCAGTTTATCTAACTGATTTGTTTAGCTAGACTGACCCGTGTATTTTATACTCGGGTCAGGCCGAGATGTTCCAGGTTAGGTACTTAGACTTAGCCTATTTTGCTTCCGCATGGACTACTTCGCTAGCTTCTTTTTGTCATAGCTTTTGTGTAGTCCTATTGTGTTGTAACTCTGATATTTATTCTTGTGAACTCGTCTGTATATTGTGGTTTGCTGTACCACTTGACATGTATTATTTTGTATACTCTGCTATGTATCAGTATATGTGTATATGATGGTTTACTGTTCTGTGATGTATATTGCATTTGAGTTGTTATATTCTGTTCTGATAGATCCTCTAGCCACCTATGGTTTTGTTTTAAGTATTCATTGGATATGTCGATCTGCTTGGTAAGGCAATTGTCGATGTATTCAATAGATAATTAAAGCAAGGCTATAGATGGTCGCTCCTAAACAGCCTTATTCTCCGTGTTAGCAGACGGTATTATCTATTAATACTCTTTGCTAGCGTGGGTATAGAGGTGGGGCGTCACAGCGTGGTATCAGAGCGAGGTTCAGAACAAAATATGATAAACAGAATAGAGCACATATTACGATACATCAAAGTGTGATAAGTGATACAAATCTTTGAATCATCGTGCCTCTCTATTTCTTCTACCATCAAAGGTTAGATAGGATTTGGGAATATGTCTAGGAATGCATTTAAATTCCGTAGTATTCCATATTGAGTTATCCACCTTGGGAATAATATTTACCTTACCTTAACTTTCAGCTTATGGCTGGAAGAGACGGAGGACGACGCTCGGATGTTGGGCAATCCAGTGGCTCACATCCGGACGACGTTTATATGTCTATCGATCAGTTTTTGGAGTGGTTTAGGAGCACACAGCCTCCAGCTCCTACTCGAACATCTCCTCCATGCAAGTCCACCTTCGCACGTTTGTGCAGTGATTTTTCTCATCTTGGAGGGAAGCCATTTAAAGGCTCCGAGATTGTTCTTGAGGTCCAAGCTTGGATTCGCATGTACGAGCATGTTCTCTCTCGCATGGATCTTTCTGACCATGATCGAGATCTTGTAACTTCTAGCTTATTGCTAAAGCGTGCCCTTGATTGGTACGAGCTTCTTTTAGCTGAATTTGTTGAGTCTGCTCTTTCTTGGACTCAGTTTTGGGAACGATTCGAACTCAAGTTCGTTCCTGAATCTGAGAAAGCTTTGTTGTCCCGGCGCTTTCTTGAATTGAAGCAAGGGAGTCTTCCGTTTCTGAATATGTTGCATCTTTCGAGGCCTTATCTAAGTATGGTCTTGAATTCATTAGTACCCCGTATAGGAAGAATTTGAAGTTGGTATCTGGTCTTAAGAAATGTCTTAGGAAGTCCTTAATGCTCCAGCTTAAGCTTTCCTTTGAAGAGTTGGTTGATTCGGCACTTCATCTCGAAGCCTTCGGGAAGGAGTGTGATTGTGGGAATGATGTTGAGGTTCGCAAGAACACCAACAAGAGGCAGTTTCCATTCGATAAGCGGAAATTTTTCCCTTCCAAGAAGAAAAAGCATGTTGGAACTGAGTCTTAGTCTGTTGGAACACCTTCCACTCGGAAGTGTTTCAATTGTGGTTCATCTGATCATATGATTCGAGCTTGCCCTATGCCTCTCTTCTGCCACTATTGCAAGAAGGAAGACCATCGTATTTTCACTTGTCCTATTGTTCCAAATAATCCTCTATCTGGCAAACTAAATATAGCGGATGCTTCTGGAGGTTCTTCTCGGGGAAAAGGTACATCTCCATCTGTTTAGGAGGGTTCTATTGTATTTCATGACTATTGTATTCGAGTTCTCTTCGATATGGGTGCTTCACATTCTTTCGTATCGAAGAAGCTCTTTGCCTTTGGATGTTTCTTGTATGGTTACTTCTTTGAGAATTGCGAATCCGAATTGGTGGATCCGCAACGCTCAATTTGCTTGTATTGATGTCGAGATTATTTTATGTGATTTTTCTTTCCGAGCCAATTTGCATATTATGCGTTACTTAGGCTTTGGAATTGATATTTTTGAAAGGATTGACTTAATTATTATGAAGCCATATCCTATATCCCGAGTGGTCTATTCATCCTCAACATTTTCAATCTGTTAAACAGATTTCTATCTTTCTTTATGATTTCGATTTCCAATTTGATGGCATCATTTTTCTTTAAGTCCTCATGATGAGGAAAGTGTTGTTTCTCTCATTCTTGTAGTTTGAGAATTTTCTGGTATTTCTAGTCTTGTCTTAGGATTATCACCTAAGCAATCTTTTGTTGTAGTGTTAATGTGTTTTTAGCTCAACCTTACCACCGGTTTTCATTTGACTACGAGTTGCGGAAGTTAGCATTCCACTTACTGCTCTCCGCACTCGTTGCAATTCTTATGAATGATTTGTTGTGTCGTTCAGTTTGTCTAGCTCATTTCATCCATTTTATGAATCGAGTATTCTACGAATATCTCGATGATTCCATTTTTGTATTTGTTGATTTTGGATGGAATTGGCAATCTAAAATTTTTGCAAATCTTTTTCATAAGAGTTATTTATAAGTATAAATGGGATTTTTGTTTTTAAAACGAACAAAGAGAATTTTCAAAAGTTTTTAGAAACATGTTATCATATAGAAGATGGTTTTGTGATTGTATTTCCCATTGAGTGCTTTAAGAATTCTGGTCGATGCGCTTGATCAACGTTATCGATAAGAATCTCCTAAACGCTTTGAAGGCCTTATGGTAGTTACATTTTCTAAATGCATTGCGGATCTATTTTAAAATATTTCTTTCTTTGTTTTTAAAGATAAACTATTTAAGTTCTCACACCAGTCCCATGACTGACTTGGAGTTTATTGTTCCCTTCCTAAATTCTAGGTGCCCACCAATTTTAACACGGGCAGTCTAGAGTCAGGTTATCAAGTCATTCTGGAATTCAGGAGATGCTATGGAGATCAGGAGCAAGCTGGATGGCATGGCGTATCGACTTGTATATAGTATTTCTTTTCCGCTGTTTGTTGTTGTAAACTCTGATAATGTAATGTAATGTGATGTAATGTAATAACAGATATGATTCTTTGTTTTAAAGATAATTCATTGATATATTATATGTTGTTCCGCTGCGAAATATGAGATTCTGTTATTGTTTCTGTTTTCTTCTTCTTTCTTTCTTTCTTCTTCTACCACTTCTTCTACCTCTACTTCTTTAACCCTAACAATTTGGTTTTTCCGACGTTCAATTGCTCGGCAGTTGATACAGTGGATGTATTAATGTCGATTTTCAGAAGTCGAAAATCCCGTTCGTTACAATGTGGTATCAGAGCATTTGGTTAAGCGACAACCTTGGCTCTGTTGGGAATTATTCATTAGAGATAGAGTCAGTAGTACTCTAGAATGAGTTTGAGTGTAATAATAGATATGAGCGCCTATTTGTTGGTGAATATAAAAATGTTTTATATTGTGTTTGCTTACCCGTTGAGCTATTTATGAATTCTGGTCGGTGCGGGAAGTACAACTGTATCGATAGGGGTTTCTAACTCTTAAACGAGATAAACCGACATAGTATCATTTTAAATTGGGTAAATGAAATAATTTTACCTTGATTATATTTTATATATAAAGGAATAAATTTTTCAAAATTAAAGTGTATATAAATTAATTGTTTGGTTGTTGAAAATGTAAGAATATATATATATATATATAAGTTAATTAAAAGAATAAATTGTATAAGCAAATTAATTATTAAGTATGGAATTATAATTAATGTGATTTACAATTGTGAAATAATCTTATGTAACGACTCGAATTTTGCCCGCTCAAAAATCGACATCCATACTTCAAATCGTATTCGAATGTCATAGATTCAACCGTTCAAATCCGATTCGCCGGAGCTTATAACAATCATTAAGTAAACAACACAGCGGAATAAAAGAATAATACTTTGATATACAGCTTTGATACAATATCTGATACAACAGATGATCCAATAGATATCAATATACATCAGAGATATGATACATTAAAATAACAGCGGAAAGAAAAATAGATAACATCTAGCAGCGGAACAATATAACTCTAAGATAGTCTTCAAAAGAGAACTCCGAGAACTGCAACTCCATTTCCAAGAATCAATCCAGCAATAGCTCGAACTCCCCATAACATATCACCAAGCTCAACAAGACTGGTGTGGTCCAAAGACTGAACCAACTCCAGATAATCCACTATATCTAACTATCTGTAAAACCCAACTCTAGACTGCTCGTGTAGAAAATAATGAGCACCCAGAGTTTAGGAAAGAAACAATAAACTCCGGATCAGTCGTGGGACTGGTGTGAGCAACAAAAACAGTTTATCTTTTAAACAATCAACAAAAGATTTTAAAGTCAATTCGCAATGCTTTTGAAAAATGAGACTACCATAAGGCCTCCCGCACACACACATGCAAACGCAGAATCGGAGGAGATTTCTCCTTATGATAGCCAAAGATGCTTGATACGCATTAAAAGAACATTTGATATTATTACTAGTGCATAGTGTAGAGAAAAATTCATTTCGAAAGTAGAATAGAAATCTTAGCCAACATACGACCATTATCGTATGCCTACTATAGCTACCATCCAAACAGTGTTGCGACACCATAAGTGAATGATAGGTTCTACAACTAAAACCGTACAAGTTTCGTATTGTTTCATTGGATTTCCAACAAATGGTCAGGCCAAGGAACTTCCCATTGCCACATGAGAATGCCTCTGGAAAGACATCCCCGAGAACCAAACCGGAACTCTGCCAACACAAGGCCGGGTTACCCCTAACTGGGTAACTACTGACACGAGCACGCCATTCCCCGATCGTAAACGACCTTTCTCACGGGATCCCGATAGCCAACAACCACAAAGTAATAAATTCGCAGTAACCACATAGGTTAAATATCTGGGCTCCATACTATGATACCACCTCTATCCAGAAGGAAATGTACATACCCTAAAGGGTGCTACCCCTCATAACCTTGCCGCATCTTTCCTGTTTTGACCATTTCCGGGGTGTGAGGCTCGACGAAGTCACGTCCACAAAAACATACTTTATACAAAAGTCATGCTTTGGGTCAACAAATGATCATAGAAATGATCACAAAGATAGACGATCAAATAAATGATCCTATCACAAATAATCAACACAATGATCATTTCACAGCAACACTCAGTATGTCACATTACCAAATTGGGAATATATCGTTGATAACCTTCAACTATATAACCTCTGAGCTCGTATGTCTCAGAGAAGGGTGTTAAGCTAAGAGAATAAATTCTCCGCCACCAACAGAAATATATTTGAAAGAAATCGGCTTTATATCTCAATTTGTAATGTCAGACATACTATCCATACAAGTCTGTTCCGGGCTCGAACAGAACCGAAGGCACTTACAAAGAAGTCCTTGAAATCCGGATATTCACTAATCACGTTCGGACTCCCCATCACATATGGAGTCTCTATACCGGGGACCATTCGATGCAAAGACATTCGACGAGTTGTCCTTACGTTTTCGAAAATATCCGGTCTTCACCACCGGTCTTCAAATGCTATCCATAACGACATATCACATATTCGGAATGGGATATATGACACAAAGGTCCTCTCCCGGCTAAACCGAACAGTGAGCGCAGTATTTCAAAAACATATGGACATTGGGATTTCAATTAAGTCACAACTTATTACCCAAAACTTTTCTTCAAATGTTTTAAACAAATTACCATTTCAAATCTTTAAACAAAAAGATTTATTTCACAAAGTTCTCCCCATTTCATAAAGATCCATTCATAGTTTTCAAAACTATTTCCCATTCCAATTGGATTAACTCGTTAAATCTTTAAATCAAAGATTTAACTTATCATTTCAAACCGTTTCAATAACTTAGAAGTTTTCTTCATTTCAAACTAGAAATCATTTTAACCAAATTGGAAGTTCATTTCTTATGTGAAAGCTTTCGTTATTTGAAAACAAATAGTTTTCGTTTTCCAGAAAAATCCAATTATATTTGTACGAGTTAAAGTTCTTAATTTATATTCATATTCATATTCCCAAATTAATACATTTTAAAATGGTTTAACCCGTATATAACTGGTATAACATCTTTAATCCCTAGTTTCAAATTATAGAATTCAGTTTCACATTTTGAATTTAAATTTAAATCAAATTATTTAAATTTCAAACTTTATCAAGTTATTCAAAATAAATTTCATCTTTGAAATTCCATTTCAAAAGCTTCACGTTTAAACCCAATCTTATTTTCAAACCATTTGAATTTAAAAATTTAAATTCAAAAATATTTTCAAAAATCTGTGACTTAATCGATTTCCTCGTGAAATCCATATTTGTGTGTGTATGGTGTGGTCCAGGGGTTTAACACAATAGTGCAACACATTCAATCATCACAGATTCAAAATACAGAATATAGCTGATAAGCGGTATAACTATAATGCTTATCGTTCATTTAAAGATCACTGATCACAGATATATCAATCACAGATAAAAGTTTACATTCATCCTAGACAAATAAACCACAGTATAGATCACGCACAAATCACAATATATCACAAAGCCTTACAGATCAGAGATATCAAATAATTCAACATTCAATAAAATCCAAATATTCATAAGCGAATTTATTAATCAACTGATTAATTTAAATCAGATGTATCAATTATTACTCCGGGTTTATTATCATGATTTAATTATGAATTATTTGAAATAAATCTTCGTTCAAATTTTATTAGTTAATCCTTAATTATTAACTAATCATTTCAATCAATGAATCAATTAATTTATAATTATTAAATTATCTTAATTAATTGCCATTATTAATTAATCCTTTAATTTATTCATTAACTCAAATTCTTAATCATCATTTAATTAATTACATTCAATAATTTTTAATTAATTACTTCTCTAAGTAATTATATTTTCAAAATTACCAAATGATTATTCTGAATGAATTAACTTAAGAAATTTAATTGAACAGATTCGATTTACTCAATAAATTACATCGAGTATTTAATTTCACAATTCCCGTCATTAAGTAATTATCTTAATAGTTTCACAGTTGATTATTATTAATTTAATCAATCAAATTTATTAATAAAATTTATCACATTGATTAATTGTTCAAATAATCTCAGTTAATGATTTTAATACTATTAATTTATTTAATCACCCTTTTAAGGAAAATTTCTTACATTAACTATTATTAATTTATAAATCAATTCCCTATTAAAATTCATTTGTAATGAATTAGAAATCATCAATCTTCATTACTTAAAGTAACACATTTATTTTCATAACATTTTAAATTTACATCATAAAATAACCATTGATTACAAAGAAATTTTTAAAGAGTAAAAAGAAAATCAATTCTTTTTCTTCTACTTTAACATTTTGACTTATTGCAACACTTAGTAATAAAAATTTATTTTCCAAAATCTTCTGATTTGAAACTCATTTCAGGTTCTACTTTTACATTTAACTTGTTTAAATTTTATTTCCGAATTCAATTCTATTTTGATTTCCAAATTTTCTTCAATACCATTAATTACTTTAAATTATTAAAACAAATGGAATTTTGAACTTTTATTTATCTTCAAACTAAATTTCAATTCAACTAGAATTTTTCTTCCTATTTACATTTTAGATTAAACTCCATTTAAAACTTGGCTTGATGAATATAAATTTAGTTTTAAATTTTTTTCTTTCTTTTTTTTTTCTTTTTTTTTTTAAAAACAAAGAAACAGGTTTCCAGGCAAAACTGCGACAAGAATTCGACCCAGGCAAAACAACACTCGTTCTCCTTCCCAGGCAAAACAACACCCAGGCACAAAAATACTCGTGCACGTGTACATCGCCGCTGGCGATCTTTCGGCGCCGCCACTACGTCGAGCAAGTCGCCGATCATCCCTAGATCGATTCGCGACCACCCAAACTTCCCCATCACCTCGAATTTGAAATCGAGATCGAGCTCGAGCCTGGAACCATGAACTGGGAACACCCTCATACCTGAAACCACCACGTCCATGCTACCTCGACCACCAGAAAATATGGAATTTCAGCCAAACCTTCGTCCACACTTCCTCTACCATCACCCCGAACCCCATAGTACTCGATCGACTATAGACGAAGAACGAATTAAAATACAGACCCCTTAAAACAAGAACCCTAAACCCTAACTTCGATTCACACCCAAAATTCTTGAATTCGAAAAATCTCTCAACATTTTTCCCATATTCCCGAATCAAAAATCTAACTTCACAACAAATTTCAGCATTAATTATTGATTAAATTGACAGGAATTGATGAAAAAGTATTTTCAGTTCTTAAATAAATTGCTCCTTGAATCCATGCCTAAAAATTATCATTTTTGGTTTAAAATTCCTACCTTTATATGTATGTTCAAGAAATGAAATCAAATCGACAGTTTATGATATTCGAATTTTAAACATTCATTTGCTTTCTACTGTAAATTTGGATTCACAGTATGTATATCCCACTGCTAACCTCCAGACAGTTCCCAAACTTTGATCTTTAGTTTAAACAGGTTTATTTAACTTAAACTCCTAAGTCTAAAGTGTTTGCAATAAGAAACATTGAAGTTTCCATTTTTTTTTTCCTTTGCTCTGTACATAACATTTTAAAAGATCAGAGCATAGAAAATTTTCCAGAGCAACAAAAATACACAGAGTTGTTTTATTTAAAACTATTCAGCAAGCATTTCAAAGTAATACACAAGTTTAAAACCTTATAAACAGATGTGCACTCACCTTCCAAATCATTGCTTAAATCCAGGAGTTTACAGGTTAGAGTTTGGTTGATCTGAAGCTTTTCTTTGCTTCAAACTGTCAGGCTTTGATTTATTTGAAAAATGTTTTATGTTGAATGATTGTTTGAGTTAAAGAATGGCCTTTATACTTCAGTTTATAATGGTGAACAAAACTGAGATGAGAAGGTGATGTTCATAAAAATGAAGTTATAGGTGATGTTGTAGTGTATAGGGTGATGTTTATATTGTACAACAGTCATGGCTGAAGACAAATGTTAACCCCTATTCATATGTACTTTGGTTAGTCTTCATCATTTTGCAAGTGTGCATGCATATATACTTTCCTGTCATATTCATATCAAAGGTTACTTTATAAAGAAAAGGATGCAGTGATATTATACTGATATATTATTGTACTGTATTTTTACTTTTATTACTTTTTTTTTTATAAGCTTATGCCTTAATTCTTTTATTTATATTTTTGTTTTCCATGCTTGCTTTGTTTTCATTTACAAGTGTACATACTTGTATGTATTTTTGTTTTGTATTCTATTTGATTTCTTTCTTTCGCAAGCTACATACTAAAACTATTTATATTTGTTTGTATTTATTATGTTTGATTTGTTTTGTTATTGGTTATAACTTTAACTTATATAGGTACCAATATATTCTATTTTGTTCTTTCTTATGCATTTATATATACTTTTATTTTGCTTACTTAAATGTATTTGCTTTATTCTTGCATCTTAAATTTACTTCTATTTTTAGTTTAAATAATTATCATAAATTTTACTTTAAAAATTATTGTGTTATATTTCTCTATATATACACATATATTTTATATAACTCAAATTATCATCATTTATAAATTTTTAAATCAATTTATTTATTTATTTTTATACTTGTGTCCAAAGTATATTATTTATTTTTCAAAATCATTTATTTAAGAATTAATCTAAAATTCAACATATACATATATATATTCTCATATATGCAAATTTTCAAATCAATTTGACTTAATATATTTTATATTCGAGTCGGGGAAACTCGCTTCCATTTATAATTAATTTTATAATTTTTTTATATTCAAATTTCATTTAATTTTCAAATTAAATCAAATTAAAATCTAGGGTCGTTACAAACTTCCCCTCTTAAAAGAATTTCGTCCTCGAAATTCGCAGGCACGAAAACAATACAGAGATAGACTCAAAGATTGAGAAATATCTTTTCAGATCAAACTGGATATTTTCAGGTCATTCATAATATATTTTATATTAAACACTACTCAAAATATTAGTACATGAGTTATAGTCATACATAACCCACTAACATCCAACTTTTACTACGATCTCAAGTCCAAAATACCTATATAAATACCCCAAAATGAGTCAAACTGACCAACTACCAATCCTCACTCTCAGAACCCTCCCTCTCAGGCCCTGACAGGTCCATCACTTCAACCTCATTGTCTGTCTCAAAAATCTCCTCCGGATCAGATTCTTCCAGAATAAGATACCCACCATTTAACTCCTCATCCTCAATGGGATCATCATCATCCACGGCATTATCTAAATTCTAATGAATTGCTTCGTCACCTTCGGACTCTTCCTCCACGTCAGGCTCTTCTTCCGCCTTAACCTCTTCCTCGAATTCCTCCTCAACTTCTTCTTCGAATTCTTCCTCGAACTCTTCTTCTTCGAATTCCTCTTCATTTTCTTCTTTGAATTCGTCTTCATTTTCTTCTTCGAATTCCTCTTCATCTTCTTCTTCTTCCACTGGTGGTTGGGGCTGCACTACAGGCTCCACTGGGAATTCCCTATGAACTGATGACTCACCTTCATCATCTCGTACCCTACTGGATGAAGCATAATCACCCACCCTCCTGACCTTTCCTCCTCGGCTAACGCTATTTGTTCTCTACAATTAAAATCAAAAGCCAAATATTAAGATCTTAAGTTTAGAGTTTTATATGTTGAGAAATACATCAAAGTTTATATTTTATATTTTATTCCACCCAAGAAGTTATAACAGAAATTCAAAATTTGTTCTCAACCAAAATCGTTTTATCAATACAATTCAAAAGAATTTGAGAACGAATCAAAGAAAATTGATAAGAAAGTTGTTTCCACTATTGTTACAGAGTATCGACCATTTATAGTCGTATTTCCCTGTCCTCTATCTCGTTCTCTTTTTTGCACTCATACTTACTATCAGTGGATAGTAAGAGAATTTACTGAGGAATTCAAACGGATATCTTAAGGATTACTCATTCTAGGATTTACTTCATCCTATCTTTAATGAGCTACTTAATGTGTTACACTCCTGAGCTAAAGTTTAACCCTTAGCTCTGATACCAAATGTAACGACTAGAATTTTGCCCGCTCAAAAATCGACATCCATACTTCAAATCGTATTCGAATGTCATAGATTCAACCGTTCAAATCCGATTCGCCGGAGCTTATAACAATCATTAAGTAAACAACACAGCGGAATAAAAGAATAATACATTGATATACAGCTTTGATACAATATCTGATACAACAGATGATCCAATAGATATCAATATACATCAGAGATATGATACATTAAAATAACAGCGGAAAGAAAAATAGATAACATCTAGCAGCGGAACAATATAACTCTAAGATAGTCTTCAAAAGAGAACTCCGAGAACTGCAACTCCATTTTCAAGAATCAATCCAGCAATAGCTCGAACTCCCCATAACATATCACCAAGCTCAACAAGACTGGTGTGGTCCAAAGACTGAACCAACTCCAGATAATCCACTATATCTAACTATCTGTAAAACCCAACTCTAGACTGCTCGTGTAGAAAATAATGAGCACCCAGAGTTTAGGAAAGAAACAATAAACTCCGGATCAGTCGTGGGACTGGTGTGAGCAACAAAAACAGTTTATCTTTTAAACAATCAACAAAAGATTTTAAAGTCAATTCGCAATGCTTTTGAAAAATGAGACTACCATAAGGCCTCCCGCACACACACACATGCAAACGCAGAATCGGAGGAGATTTCTCCTTATGATAGCCAAAGATGCTTGATACGCATTAAAAGAACATTTGATATTATTACTAGTGCATAGTGTAGAGAAAAATTCATTTCGAAAGTAGAATAGAAATCTTAGCCAACATACGACCATTATCGTATGCCTACTATAGCTACCATCCAAACAGTGTTGCGACACCATAAGTGAATGATAGGTTCTACAACTAAAACCGTACAAGTTTCGTATTGTTTCATTGGATTTCCAACAAATGGTCAGGCCATGGAACTTCCCATTGCCACATGAGAATGCCTCTGGAAAAACATCCCCGAGAACCAAACCGGAACTCTGCCAACACAAGGCCGGGTTACCCCTAACTGGGTAACTACTGACACGAGCACGCTATTCCCCGATCGTAAACGACCTTTCTCATGGGATCCCGATAGCCAACAACCACAAAGTAATAAATTCGCAGTAACCACATAGGTTAAATATCTAGGCTCCATACCATGATACCACCTCTATCCAGAAGGAAATGTACATACCCTAAAGGGTGCTACCCCTCATAACCTTGCCGCATCTTTCCTGTTTTGACCATTTCCGGGGTGTGAGGCTCGACGAAGTCACGTCCACAAAAACATACTTTATACAAAAGCCATGCTTTGGGTCAACAAATGATCATAGAAATGATCACAAAGATAGACGATCAAATAAATGATCCTATCACAAATAATCAACACAATGATCATTTCACAGCAACACTCAGTATGTCACATTACCAAATTGGGAATATATCGTTGATAACCTTCAACTATATAACCTATGAGCTCGTATGTCTCAGAGAAGGGTGTTAAGCTAAGAGAATAAATTCTCCGCCACCAACAGAAATATATTTGAAAGAAATCGGCTTTATATCTCAATTTGTAATGTCAGACATACTATCCATACAAGTCTGTTCCGGGCTCGAACAGAACCGAAGGCACTTACAAAGAAGTCCTTGAAATCCGGATATTCACTAATCACGTTCGGACTCCCCATCACATATGGAGTCTCTATACCGGGGACCATTCGATGCAAAGACATTCGACGAGTTGTCCTTACGTTTTCGAAAATATCCGGTCTTCACCATCGGTCTTCAAATGCTATCCATAACGACATATCACATATTCGGAATGGGATATATGACACAAAGGTCCTCTCCCGGCTAAACCGAACAGTGAGCGCAGTATTTCAAAAACATATGGACATTGGGATTTCAATTAAGTCACAACTTATTACCCAAAACTTTTCTTCAAATGTTTTAAACAAATTACCATTTCAAATCTTTAAACAAAAAGATTTATTTCACAAAGTTCTCCCCATTTCATAAAGATCCATTCATAGTTTTCAAAACTATTTCCCATTCCAATTGGATTAACTCGTTAAATCTTTAAATCAAAGATTTAACTTATCATTTCAAACCGTTTCAATAACTTAGAAGTTTTCTTCATTTCAAACTAGAAATCATTTTAACCAAATTGGAAGTTCATTTCTTATGTGAAAGCTTTCGTTATTTGAAAACAAATAGTTTTCGTTTTCCAGAAAAATCCAATTATATTTGTACGAGTTAAAGTTCTTAATTTATATTCATATTCATATTCCCAAATTAATACATTTTAAAATGGTTTAACCCGTATATAACTGGTATAACATCTTTAATCCCTAGTTTCAAATTATAGAATTCAGTTTCACATTTTGAATTTAAATTTAAATCAAATTATTTAAATTTCAAACTTTATCAAGTTATTCAAAATAAATTTCATCTTTGAAATTCCATTTCAAAAGCTTCACGTTTAAACCCAATCTTATTTTCAAACCATTTGAATTTAAAAATTTAAATTCAAAACTATTTTCAAAAATCTGTGACTTAATCGATTTCCTCGTGAAATCCATATTTGTGTGTGTATGGTGTGGTCCAGGGGTTTAACACAATAGTGCAACACATTCAATCATCACAGATTCAAAATACAGAATATAGCTGATAAGCGGTATAACTATAACGCTTATCGTTCATTTAAAGATCACTGATCACAAATATATCAATCACAGATAAAAGTTTACATTCATCCTAGACAAATAAACCACAGTACAGATCACGCACAAATCACAATATATCACAAAGCCTTACAGATCAGAGATATCAAATAATTCAACATTCAATAAAATCCAAATATTCATAAGCGAATTTATTAATCAACTGATTAATTTAAATCAGATGTATCAATTATTACTCCGGGTTTATTATCATGATTTAATTATGAATTATTTGAAATAAATCTTCGTTCAAATTTTATTAGTTAATCCTTAATTATTAACTAATCATTTCAATCAATGAATCAATTAATTTATAATTATTAAATTATCTTAATTAATTGCCATTATTAATTAATCCTTTAATTTATTCATTAACTCAAATTCTTAATCATCATTTAATTAATTACATTCAATAATTTTTAATTAATTACTTCTCTAAGTAATTATATTTTCAAAATTACCAAATGATTATTCTGAATGAATTAACTTAAGAAATTTAATTGAACAGATTCGATTTACTCAATAAATTACATCGAGTATTTAATTTCACAATTCCCGTCATTAAGTAATTATCTTAATAGTTTCACAGTTGATTATTATTAATTTAATCAATCAAATTTATTAATAAAATTTATCACATTGATTAATTGTTCAAATAATCTCAGTTAATGATTTTAATACTATTAATTTATTTAATCATCCTTTTAAGGAAAATTTCTTACATTAACTATTATTAATTTATAAATCAATTCCCTATTAAAATTCATTTGTAATGAATTAGAAATCATCAATCTTCATTACTTAAAGTAACACATTTATTTTCATAACATTTTAAATTTACATCATAAAATAACCATTGATTACAAAGAAATTTTTAAAGAGTAAAAAGAAAATCAATTCTTTTTCTTCTACTTTAACATTTTGACTTATTGCAACACTTAGTAATAAAAATTTATTTTCCAAAATCTTAAGATCTGATTTGAAACTCATTTCAGGTTCTACTTTTACATTTAACTTGTTTAAATTTTATTTCCGAATTCAATTCTATTTTGATTTCCAAATTTTCTTCAATACCATTAATTACTTTAAATTATTAAAACAAATGGAATTTTGAACTTTTATTTATCTTCAAACTAAATTTCAATTCAACTAGAATTTTTCTTCCTATTTACATTTTAGATTAAACTCCATTTAAAATTTGGCTTGATGAATATAAATTTAGTTTTAAATTTTTTTCTTTCTTTCTTTCTTTTTTTTTTCTTTTTTTTTTTTAAAACAAAGAAACAGGTTTCCAGGCAAAACTGGGACAAGAATTCGACCCAGGCAAAACAACACTCGTTCTCCTTCCCAGGCAAAACAACACCCAGGCACAAAAATACTCGTGCACGTGCACATCGCCGCTGGCGATCTTTCGGCGTTGCCACTACGTCGAGCAAGTCGACGATCATCCCTAGATCGATTCGCGACCACCCAAACTTCCCCATCACCTTGAATTTGAAATCGAGCTCGAGCCTGGAACCATGAACTGGGAACACCCTCATACCTGAAACCACCACGTCCATGCTACCTCGACCACCAGAAAATCTGGAATTTCAGCCAAACCTTCGTCCACACTTCCTCTACCATCACCCCGAACCCCATAGTACTCGATCGACTATAGACGAAGAACGAATTAAAATACAGACCCCTTAAAACAAGAACCCTAAACCCTAACTTCGATTCACACCCAAAATTCTTGAATTCGAAAAATCTCTCAACATTTTTCCCATATTCCCGAATCAAAAATCTAACTTCACAACAAATTTCAGCATTAATTATTGATTAAATTGACAGGAATTGATGAAAAAGTATTTTCAGTTCTTAAATAAATTGCTCCTTGAATCCATGCCTAAAAATTATCATTTTTGGTTTAAAATTCCTACCTTTATATGTATGTTCAAGAAATGAAATCAAATCGACAGTTTATGATATTCGAATTTTAAACATTCATTTGCTTTCTACTGTAAATTTGGATTCACAGTATGTATATCCCACTGCTAACCTCCAGACAGTTCCCAAACTTTGATCTTTAGTTTAAACAGGTTTATTTAACTTAAACTCCTAAGTCTAAAGTGTTTGCAATAAGAAACATTGAAGTTTCCATTTTTTTTTCTTTGCTCTGTACATAACATTTTAAAAGATCAGAGCATAGAAAATTTTCCAGAGCAACAAATATACACAGAGTTGTTTTATTTAAAACTATTCAGCAAGCATTTCAAAGTAATACACAAGTTTAAAACCTTATAAACAGATGTGCACTCACCTTCCAAATCATTGCTTAAATCCAGGAGTTTACAGGTTAGAGTTTAGTTGATCTGAAGCTTTTCTTTGCTTCAAACTGTCAGGCTTTGATTTATTTGAAAAATGTTTTATGTTGAATGATTGTTTGAGTTAAAGAATGGCCTTTATACTTCAGTTTATAATGGTGAACAAAACTGAGATGAGAAGGTGATGTTCATAAAAATGAAGTTATAGGTGAGTTGTAGTGTATAGGGTGATGTTTATATTGTACAACAGTCATGGCTGAAGACAAATGTTAACCCCTATTCATATGTACTTTGGTTAGTCTTCATCATTTTGCAAGTGTGCATGCATATATACTTTCCTGTCATATTCATATCAAAGGTTACTTTATAAAGAAAAGGATGCAGTGATATTATACTGATATATTATTGTACTGTATTTTTACTTTTATTACTTTTTTTTTATAAGCTTATGCCTTAATTCTTTTATTTATATTTTTGTTTTCCATGCTTGCTTTGTTTTCATTTACAAGTGTACATACTTGTATGTATTTTTGTTTTGTATTCTATTTGATTTCTTTCGCAAGCTACATACTAAAACTATTTATATTTGTTTGTATTTATTATGTTTGATTTGTTTTGTTATTGGTTATAACTTTAACTTATATAGGTACCAATATATTCTATTTTGTTCTTTCTTATGCATTTATATATACTTTTATTTTGCTTACTTAAATGTATTTGCTTTATTCTTGCATCTTAAATTTACTTCTATTTTTAGTTTAAATAATTATCATAAATTTTACTTTAAAAATTATTGTGTTATATTTCTCTATATATACACATATATTTTATATAACTCAAATTATCATCATTTATAAATTTTTAAATCAATTTATTTATTTATTTTTATACTTGTGTCCAAAGTATATTATTTATTTTTCAAAATCATTTATTTAAGAATTAATCTAAAATTCAACATATACATATATATATTCTCATATATACACATATATGCAAATTTTCAAATCAATTTGACTTAATATATTTTATATTCGAGTCGGGGAAACTCGCTTCCATTTATAATTAATTTTATAAATTTTTTTTATTCAAATTTCATTTAATTTTCAAATTAAATCAAATTAAAATCTAGGGACGTTACATCTTATATATATAAGAAGTGAAACTATATGAATATATTTATAAATATGAGTTGTAAATAAAAATGAATTTGAACTATGAATTGAAAATGTTGAATCCTTTATTTTGGAAATTATTTTCCAAAATTAAAAGTTAAATAGTGAAATTATATAAGAAAAAGATTTATAAATGTGATTTATAAATTAAATCAAATTTGAACTAAATTGGATAAGTTAATGGATTTGAAAGTTTAAAAATATAAGTTGTATAACTTATTAAATGTGAAAATGTAAGTGAAACCAAATGATAAAATGGTTAAACAATTTTGTTAAGAAAAACGAGATATGAATTTGAATAAGTGATGAAATTTGACTTTGGTAAAAGTAAATAGAATTTACTTTAGAATTGGAATCTGAATTGGATATATAAGTAGAAATTTAAGTTAAGTTAAACAAATGATGTTTGAGATGGAATATAACTTAAGTGATGTTGAATGAAGTTGATTTTGGTATCGAAGTATAAGAATAAAGTGAATTAAATGAATATGAACTTGAGTTGTGTAATGAAATTCAACTTTTGTGGTTAAATGAATTAGAAATTGAATTGAACTAATGAATTGAATATTAATCAATCGAATGTAAAAGAATTGATATAGAATAATGAATGTAAGTGTTAATTCATTAGAAGCTAATGAAGTAGAAGAAAAATTGAATAATTGAATGGAAGTCAATTTAATATCAACCAATTGGGATTAAAAGTGTTAAACCAAATTGAAGTTAGACAAAGTGAATATGAATTATTTGAATGTAAATTTAATAAATTTGGTTGTGTTGGTTATGATTTGGTTGTTATATGATTGTTAGTTGATTGTATATAATTCATTAAGTGTTAATGAAATTAAATTGATAAAATTGGAAGCTATGTAATTTGATTTGAATTGGAAGTGAACTAACTTGAATGTAAATTAGTGAATATAAACTAATTGAAAATGAATAAATGAATGTTATTAAAGTCCAATGCTAATGAATCAAATTTGATTAAATGCAAAACCAATTCATTGAATATTAATGAGAAGTGAATGTATATTGATTTGATATGGATTTGTCGCATAAGTTGCTGGATGATAGTTGTTTGGTGGTTGCATTTATTGCTTTTTTTTGCATTTGCTATATTGGCACATATTGTTGTTGCTTCTGGTATATGTTGTATATCGATATTATTTTCTATATACATGTCTCTCATTGTTGTTGAGTATTTAGTAGATGCGGATTGCGCTTGCTTCACATTTGGAGCTCGCGTTCGCGCTATATTAGCCGTATATGCTCGCTAATAATATATAAGGTACATATCTCGGATTACATATCGTACTTTTACACTTTTTTCCCTGCGGGATGCCTCATTACTTTGATGAGATGTATATTTGTGATATATATTGCCCTTTTTTTTGATCGAGCCGCGCAAAGGAGGTTATGGCGAAAGTTTCTGAAAATTTAAGGCGTTGGAACATTTTGGAGTGAAAAGTTAAACGATATAGTTGGTTTTGAAAAGATAACTAAGTATGATTTGAAAACTTAATAAAGTTATTGTAAGAAGTTTAACTATGGATTTTGGAAAAGTTAAAATGTTTAAATGAATTTGAAATTTAATTTGAACAAAAGGTTTTGAAAAGTTAATGGATTTCAAGACTTTTTCTTACTTGGCAATTTCGAGGACGAAATTCTTTTAAGGGAGGAAGTTTGTAACGACCTAGAATTCCTGTCATTTGAAATTCATATATTTAATTGATTTTTAATATTAATAAGTAAAATTTGTAAGTCGAATAAATTTTATTTCGAATATCTAGATTTAATTGGATAATTAAATCGATAATTTAACATTTGAAATTACAGAAATAATTGGAAATTGGGTTTAATATGATTAGAATTGATTTGTAAAGTTGTATTAAATCATATTGGAGTTAGAATGATGTTATAGAACTTTTAAAATTGAATTAAAAGTTAATTTATGAAAAATTGAATATTTTATTATTTAATTGACGAGTAAAAATAGTCATTTTAAAACAGTCTTGGATTTCAACGAAACTAGTTTCATCGGATACGTAATGTTATATTACTGTAAGATTTCAAATTTCGTGTCAATCGGATTTACGGTTTGTCCGGGGCAAGCTAAAACGCACTGAAATCGATTTAAGTGAATTTTAAATTTAAATAGTCGATTTGAAAACCTATCTTTCAAATATGATCTAATTGGCTCCCGATATATATTCCTTTGCGTTCGGAATGGGGGTAAAACATTATAAACGCCAGGAGGCACACTTCGTTTCGAGTTTGGAAAAATTCTGGATGAATAGTGTCGTGTAATTTTCTATATATGGCCCTTTATTCTTTTCATTTGCAAACAAAACCTTAGGGTTTCATAGCCCCGGCTAGATTTTCAACGGCCGAAATCTTCCTCTTTTCTTCCCTCAAAATATCTCAATCCGTAAACATTTACGAAAAGTGTTCAACTACAACATTGAAGAGCACGACGTGAACTTTCAGTTCAACGGCTATGATCGCAAATTTCGCCGCGGATCGATGGCAATATGAGTTCGAACGCATGGAAGTCAAGCATGGTTTTCACGGTGATGGGACGACCGAGTTTCATAATATTCAGGCCGAAGGTGGAGTGGAACATGCTCGTTTGAATGGCGCTAGCTGATCGTTGTCGAATGCAACGTGGGTGGCTCGAAAATTGATGGAAAGGGGCGGCAAAAATGGGTTCTCGTGTACGTATAAAATCTAGGGGAAGAAGAAGATAGTCACGGCCCAGGTTAGGGCAAACGAAATCAACGGCCGAGATGTGTTTAGGGTTAGAAATTTAAATAAATGTGCAAATTATTTATACTTATAATTCGTATAATCTTTAAAACTCTATAACTTGTTCATACGAGGTCGAAAACTGACGAAACGAATTGCGTTGGAACCGTATAGTCGAGCACTATACGATGGAGCTGGATTGGGATTGATTTGAGCTAGTGTGAATTTTGGATAAAATTAAACGCACGTTTAATTTTATTCGAAATAAAACACTGCAACTGTGTTGGAAAAAAGGTGAGAACTTCTCACTTAATCGAATTTGTTTTGATTTAAATTTTAAATAGTTAGATTTAAAATTGCTTGATTGTGTGAGTGAATGATAAATTACTATCTGTTGTATTGAAATAGACCCTACACGCTGCATATTAAGCGGAGGTTATTATATAAACACATATACCGCGATATTCCACCGTGAAGTGGAATTGGTATTATATATGTATTTGGAGATGATTTCCCGCATTATATAGCGGATGAGACCCTATTGCACCGTATAATAGCGGATAATATTTTTTATAAACCCATGCATCGCGATATTCCGTCTTGAAACGGGATTGGTATTGTGCTAACATCTGTGGATGCAGGGAAACAGGTTGGAGGGATCAACTTGTAATGACCCGTAAATTTCATGGATTTAATTTGGTTAAATTAATAAGTTTGTAATCAAATTTAGTAGAAAAAAATAAAATAAATTAAAACCTACTTATAGGAATTTGATGTTAATTCAAATGATTTTAAGTAGTGATAAGAATTTTACCTGTATATAAATTGAATATGAGAAATTTAAGGAAAGTATTAAACTGATTTAATGTAATAAACATTGTTAACAGTAAATGGACTATGATAATTAGAACAATTGCAAGTTTTGTATTTAGGGGCGAAATAATATTGATAGGTAATAATTGTTGTAGAGAATAAATTACAAATGTTATAAGTTGTATAATGGTGACAACTATTGTTCGTTACCAATGCATTCAATTAATAGCGACTAAATGTAGTTAATCATTGCCTTTTGTAAGTTAAGAAAATAATTGAAATTTTTGAAGGTAAAATCAATAGAAAGGTTAACTATATGCATAAGATGGAAAGTTGAATAGAATTCTAATAAATGATAGTAATGGAAAACGTATATAATCAATGTAGGTAATTAGTAATTACAATGTTGTTGAAAGTAATAAACATTTCTTTGTTGATAATTTATAACATAACGGAAAGAGTAAATGTACTCATTAGAATATTAATTGCAATTGGATATGGGTTTTAAGTAACAATGTTAATGCAAGGTAATTAATGCTCAATTAAAGTAAATAATAATGAGTAGTGATTAATTCGAAATTTGTAACATATATTTATAAATTACCTGCTTATCTGTTAATGGAATTAGAAATTGTAATAAGTGATAATAAAATAAATGAATGTTACACTAATTGGAAATGAAATAACGTCCGTTTAAATGTTGAGAAGCTATAGGGTCGTAATTATTTTAAGCGTTACGTTAAAATTTATGATTAATTGTGATGTTAATACGGGAAGATGTAAAGTAATAACTAGGGAAGTAATATGTTATAAATTAAATATAACCTAAACTTAATTGTAAGTAAAGGGTTGAAATTGAATCTAATCCATTGGAAACTTATTAATAATAAACTGGATTCAATTTATAATAAAGAGGTTAGTTTAAGAAACTGAAATACATACTATAAAAGGGTAAATTAAGTTACTTTAAATTGGAACGGAAATTGATTTAGATAATTATAAATAAATAAGTAAATCAAGAAGATGGAATTTATGAATTATAGAATTCATGAATTTGAATTTTTTGTGAGTTAATTTATTTAATTTATAATAGTTGGATTTATTGCAAATAAATAAAATCAAATATGTAATTATTACGTTAATTTAAAAATTAAGTGAAAACGAGAAATATTTATGTGATAATTTTAAATCCAATAGTAAACCCTTATATTTGAAATTAATGAATGGAATAAATATAGGTTAATTCAATTAAAAGGAAATTTTGGGAATTTACCCATAATTTTGAATTTTATGAAATTAAAGATTTATATTGATTTAATCTTCAATAAATTGACATTTAAAAATTGTTAAATCATTTCAAAATGTTTGAGAATTCTTAGTGATAAAAATTTTCAATACTAAAACTGAGATATAAAAATTGGATTTATTCACTAATTCTTAATTTATTTAATTAATATAAAAATAGCCATTTTTGTCACGGACTCGGATTTCGATGAAACTAGTTTCATCGGAACCGTAACAGTGAATTATTGTAGGGTTTCAAGTTTCGTAGCAATCGGACTTGTCGTTTGGTCGTACGAACGCGAAACGCCTTGAAATCAATTTAATTGAAATTGATTTGAAATCAATTTGAAAATATTGATTTCAGCATAACTTCTTCATACGATCGAATATGGACGTGAAACTTTTTCCATCGCGTTCAGAATATTTTAAAATACCTATTTGGATATATAGGTTTAACCAATTTCGTTCCGGGGTCAGAACGGGCTTTTGGGCCAATTATCGTTCAACACGTTTGTTTATTGGATCCATCTACTCTATTTCTAACCTACCTATATAAACCCAGTTATAAACCCTAGCCTCTATCTATTCTCATTTGTTTGTGCATTCATTCCTCAACTCTTTCTCTTCCTCAATGGATGCAAATCTTAGATCCAAATTCAAACTTCAAACAATTCAAAAACAAAAGTCAAAATTCAAAATCTTCGGAAAATTTCAAAAAAATTACAGAACTGAAGATCTCATCGATACGAATCTGCGTCTGCTGTTCGTTTTTCAAGTCGGTGACCGGATTTACCAGAAATTGCGGTCAAACCTTGGAAATTCGAAACCCATATGGTTGATTTGGGGCTTTTCGATTTTGGCTTCAATCGGGGAAATTAGAATATGGGTTTGGTGGAGATTTTCATGTGGAGCTGTACGATGTTGGCCGTTTGGTCGGAATCATTGTGTGATGGCCGAAAATCGAGGGTTAGGGTTTGTAATTAACAGCGGCGGCGGGCGACCGGAGGCATGAGCGGGGGTTCAGGTGAAGGCGGCTCGTCGAGGCGAGCTCGATAGTGGTAGCAGCGTGGGCTATAGCGGCCGGAGTAAATGGTGAAACTTTGTCAAAGTGTCGGTAGGCAGCGTGTTGTGTGCGGTTGTTTCCAGGGAGCTTGCGCGTTCAAATTTGGTTACTGGAGAAGATGCGTGAGAAATTTGGTGACGTGGCATGGTGGAATTTTGTGTTCGTTTTGTTTTAATTTTAAATTTATTTTTCAATTTCTCAAACCGATATAACTTTTGCGTACGAACTCCGTTTCACGCGTGATTTTTTTTGTTAGGATCGTATTAAAATTCCGGACGCTTTGACGCTGGTTTGGATAGATTTGGAGATCGTCAAATTTTTGAGTTTAAATCGGATTTAAATTCAATTTAAATTCAAAGGTGAGTGTTTTAACCCACTCACAATTTCTAAAATTTCCTATGTCCGTTAAATTGACATTAGATATGAGTAGAAATTTATTTATGGCTGTTTGTCATGTTTCATTCATCATCTCTGTTAAATCGCATTTATTTAATTTAACTGTTAATTAATTTTATCATTGCATATAAATTGACAGTTAAATTTATTTATTTGCATATAAACTGATAGTTAAATAGTTAATAAATTTATTATTGAATATAAACTGTTAGTTATTATCCGGTATATATTTATATGCCTATATTGATGATTGGTTAAATTGATGATGATTGCAAATAAATTGGTTGATGGTTGATATGGGGTCAATGGATGATGTGTTCTATATTATATAGACTGCAAGTTATTATGCATTTTCATTTCATTCGGGATTGCAGTTTGAAATGATATATAACCATAATTTTACTTTTAAATTGCGGATTGAAAGGATAAATATCTGTATCACTCGACTATAGGATAGAAAATTATATACAAGCACCGCGGTATATATATATATAATTATTTTTGAAATAATTTTTTTCTATGGTTTGGATAGGATACGGTCAATAAATATAATTTTGATATTATATAAAATCTTATTTTATATATATATATATATATAGATCTATAGTTGAAATATTGAATTTAAGCTATGTAGGGTTTTCGTTGAATAAAATAAATAGGTTGAAAAATGGAGTTTGACTATTTTATATTATATTGTTAAGTACATGTTAAGATATTGAGAATATATAGAGTTTTAAATGATTTAAATCAATTAATAGTGGAAGTTAGATTGAAAATTTATTTGGAATCGAGCTTAATTGAGAATTTAACCTCATAAGTTAATGTAGAATTTATTAACTTGAAATTTTAATAGGTATGATATTTATAACTAAAATTTATTCAAGATGGATTAAATGAATATTTCTAGTATAAATAAATTGGAGGAAATTTTGATTGTTAATAGTAATTTGAGTTTTATTTAAAAGGATTTCGGATTTATTATGCAAATATTTCAAAATAAACAATAGGACTTTAAATTTTTGAAGTAGAAATTTCCAACCTTAGTTCCAATTGTTTAATATTCAAAGTTTGAAATATATTGAAACTGAAGTGGTTTATTGAAACTGAAAGCGATTTTAAAATTGATGGATTTTGACTTAATCTTAAATAAAATAAATTGTAAGTCGCCGAAATTATTTTATTTTATAAAGAAATTTTAAATTCAAACTATTTTATTTTATATATTGTTGAATATCCAAACCATTCAAGTTTTAGAAGTATGGTTTTAAACTATGAGTTTCGAAGTATTATGTTTTGAAAGTGATGATTCAAATATTTAGTTTCCAGATATTATAAATTTTAAAGCAGTATGATTTTGGAAAAAGAAATATATTTGAAATAAAAATGATATTATTAATTTGGGTTTTATAAAATTAATATCAAAATGAATTGTTTTGGAAATGAAAAATAATATCGTATTTATAGGTTTTGAAATGGATAATTTTATTCTGGTTTTAAAGTAGAAACTATTTTTTTTAAAGACCGCATGTTATAATAACGTTTGGTTGTTAAAGAGACTGGGATCGGAAGTTGTCATGCTCTCTGCCAACTCCGAAAACCCCTTTAATAACCGTGTATGCGGGGGAGATTCCAGAATGAAGTAGGTTGGTGACGGCATTTCCTGTGAGGTAAATACGTGGACTCGACTCCCGCGAGTTGGCATAAGGTGGCTAAAACAGAAGCGATTCTCGGGCCAATGAGGTCATTCCTCTGATCGAATGCACTCCTTCGATATTATACTCTGACTTTTGGATTGATTCGGTGGCCACTTTTGATTTTTGATTTGGGGTGTTGTTCGAGGTGGGCGGTAGCTGCGCGTTTCCACCAGCCCGGATAGCAATTGGTATATCTACCTTAGCATTGCCTAGTTGTGCCGTGTCACCTACCCTATCGCGCCTTGTACGAGTTTGGATTTCTCCCGTAGCCCATGTGGTATCCTCTGGTGGCTTCCCGATCAGGAGGGACTATGATATTGGATGGACTACTGGGACTATTACGTGTTAAGGGCTATATGGGTAACCCCTTAATGCTAAGAAAAAAGTAAGTTTATTTTACAATTAGACACTATTATGATAGCGCAATATACTACATAGTAAATAGTTTAACGGATCCTTAGGAGATGTAAATCCCGAGCTTCTCTTGAGTTACTGCACTCATATTTTTTTTTGATTTAACTTACATAAGATCTTTTAGTTCTGACACGAGTGTTTTGTCTTTTCAATTCGCTCGGGTCAGTCCGAGCGTTTCAGGATTTGAAGATTTAGCTCTGGAGGACGAAGACGAAGATTTGTATTACTATTATCTACTATTATTCCACTACACCATTTAATTCCGCTGCATTGATATTTATTGGTATGTGAACTTTGATATTTATTGTATAAAGTAGAAGCAAATGTTTGTAAATAGTTTTATGAACTATATATTGATTATTACATTTTATCCTTCCGCCATGAGATTCTGTTTTATTTTATTTCTTCTATGTTTTTCTTATTTACCCCATAACAATCCGCCCTTCCGTATGGTTTGAATTGGCACGTGTGTCGATTTAAAGTGTGCGAAAAGGCGGGACGTTACCCAACTGGATTCCTCAACAGTATTGATTTATTACAGATATTTACGATATATTCTGTTATCATATTGAGATATGATGTTTGGATGCCGTGGTTGATGTATTGGTGCTGTTGCAGCATTGGGCCTTTTTTTTTTGGAGTTTTAAAAATGTTAAAGTAAAGATTTCGAATTTAAAAGGATTTTCAAGTGATTTATGAAAGTATACATTTTATTGAATTTTGGAATTGATTCATTTTAAATAAATAAACATTATAGTTTTTATGTTATAAAAATTATGATTTTTGTGAAATATTACCGAAATGTGATTTTTGAAATAAGTAGTTGATTAATTTGTAAAATGGTTTAAATTGGGATTTTTGAATTATTATAAACGGTTTATATAAAAGATTTACAAAATTGATATTTATAAATTAAAATATTGGAATTATAAAACGAGTTTTTATAAGTGTTAAAATGATGTATAAATAGATTTCATAAGTGAATGAAATTTTTAGATTTATAAATTGCGAAGTTATAAAATGAATAGATTTTGTAAAATAAAAGATTTATAAGTAATTAACTTATAAATTGGATTTTGGCATTTAAATGGGATATAAATAGAATTTGTTAATTAAGGGATTTTATAAGTTGAAGTTTTTATAAAATTTATATAAATGTGAATTTATAAACGTTATTTATAAATCCAAAACCAATTGAGTTTGATAAGTAAATATGAAAGCTTATTAAAGGAGATATATCCACGATTTTGGACAGTGGATAATCCTTTAAATTAAATATGTAGAAGTGTTGAATTTGGTAAACGATTTATATTCACGATTTTGGATAGTGAATAATATATTAAAGAAATGTTTTAGGAAGTGATCTTTTAAATAGAATTAAAATGATTTGAAGTTGTTTTAAAATGTGTTAAGGATCGAAACCATAGATTTCAAATTAATTGTTGAAATAGACGTTTTTGAGAAATAAGCAAAAGATGGACTATAACACTATTGTTATAGTAAATGATTTTCGAAAGTAAATGTTTTTGTATAGTATTGGGATTTATATATCTATTGTATTTTCGAACCCCTATGTTATTGATTTTGGGTTGTCGTAATGATGTTTACGCAACATTCGTTTTGACTCAAATAAATGCGTTTAAAGAGAACGTTTTCCTTAAAAGATAAAATATATACTTAATCGTGTTTTAAGTATATGGAATATTTTCTAAGCATTGAAAATAAATAGATTTGTGAATTACTTATTGTTAAATAAGTATTTGGAAATGTTTTCCAATGTAGAAATTGAAATGGTTTAGAGAATGTATATTTTTAAAGATATATGGAAGTGAATATTTGGCAAGTTATTTAATTTATGGAAGATTAATAAAAGGGCCTAGTGATTGTTATGGTGCTTAATATTTGTTTGTTTGCTTTGATAATTAAATAACCGACTATCAATATTTACCTTTAAATGGTTATTTGTTGTGATTTGCTTGAATTAGAATGCTACACTTATTTTCAAATAAGCGCTCGTTATTCGGTTAAGCCGGGAGAGGACCTTTGGGTCATAAATCCCATTTCGAATAGTGATACGTCGTAATGGATAGCATTTGAAGATCGGTGTTGAAGACCGGATGTTTTTGAAAACGGAAGGATTACCGTCGAATGTCTCTACATCGGCTGATCCCCGATATAGAGATTTTATCACCCTTTGTGATGGGAAGTCCGGACGTGATTAGTGAATATCCGGATTTGCAAGGGCTTCTTTGGAAGTGCCTTCGGTTCCGTTCGATCCCGAAATGGACTTGTATAGATGTGTGTCTGACATTACAATTTGAGATGTAAAGCTGGTTCCTATCAAATACATTTCTGTTGGTGGCGGAGAATTTATTCTCTTAGCTTAACACCCTTCTTTGGGACATACGAGCTCAGAGGTTATGTAGTTGATGGTTACTAGTGATATATTCCCAATTTGGTAACGTGGCATGCTGAGTGCTGCTGATCATTTGTTGATCAAAGCGTGGCTTTTATGAAAAGCGTAGCTTTGTGGACGTGACTTCGTCGAACCTCACAACCCGAAAATGGTCAAAATAGGAAGAATACAGCAAGGTTATCAGGCGATAGCGCCCCCTTAGGGTATGTACATTTCCTTCTGGATAGAGGTGGTATTATGGTATGGAGCCCAAATACTTAACCTATGTGGTTGCTGCAAATTTATTTCTTTGTGGTTGTTGGTGAATCCCGGGATTTAGGTCGGTTACAACCGGGGGATGACATACTTGTGTCAGTAGTTACCTGGCTAGAGGTAACCTGGCCTTGTGTTGGCAGAGATCCGGTTAGATTCTCGAGGCGTCTTTCCAGAGGCGTACCCATGTGCCAATGGGAAGTTCCTTGGCCTGACCATTTGTTGGAAATCCAAAGAAACAATACGATCCCTGTACGGTTCTAGTTGTAGAACTTGCCATCTAATATGGTAGCTATAATAGGCATACTATAATGGTACCTATGGTGGCTAAGATTAATATTGTACTTTCGAAATGTTTTCCTACACTTTGCACTTATAGTAATAATATCAAAGAAATTTTCATATCAAGCATGTTCGACTATCATAAGGAGAAATCTCCTCCAATTCTGCGTTTACATTGTGTGTGTGGCAGGAGGCCTTATGGTAGTTACATTTTCTAAAAGCATTGCGGATCTATTTTAAAATGTTTCTTTGTTTGTTTTTAAAGATAAATTGCTTTAAGTTCTCACATCAGTTCCATGACTGGCCTGGAGTTTATTGTTCCCTTCCTAAACTCTGGGTGCCCACCAATTTTAACATGGACATTCTAGAGTCAGGTTATCAAGTCATTCTGGAATTCAGCAGATGCTGTGGAGATCAGAAGCAAGCTGGATGGCATGGCGTATCGACTTGTATATAGTATTTCTTTTCCGATGTTTGTTGTTGTAAACTCTGATAATGTAATGTAATGTAATGTGATGTAATGTAATAACAGATATGATACTTTGTTTTAAAGATAATTCATTGATATATTATATGTTGTTCCGCTGCGAAATGTGAGATTCTGTTATTGTTTCTGTTTTCTTCTTCTTTCTTTCTTTCTTCTTCTACCTCTTCTTCTTTAACCCTAACAATTCGGTTTTTCGGCCTTCGATTGCTCGGCAATTGATAGAGTGGACGTATTAATGTCGATTTTCGAAAGTCGAAAATCCCGTTCGTTACAATGTGGTATCAAAGCATTTGGTTAAGAGACAACCTTGGCTCTATTGGGAATTATTAATTAGAGATAGAGTCAGTAGTACTCTAGAATGAGTTTGAGTGTAATAATAGATATGAGCGCGTATTTGTTAGTGAATATAAAAATATTTTATATTGTGTTTGCTTATCCGTTGAGCTGTTTATGAATTCTGGTCAGTGCGGAAAGTACAACCGTATCGATAGGTGTTTCTAAACTCTTAAACGAGATAAACCGACATAGTATCATTTTAAATTGGGTAAATGAAATAATTTTACCTTGATTATATTTTATCTATAAAGGAATAAATTTGTCAAAATTATTAAAGTATATACAAATTGATTGTTTGGTTGTTGAAAATGTAAGAATATATATATATATATATATATATATATATATATATAAGTTAATTAAAAGAATAAATTGTATAAGCAAATGAATTATTAAGTATGGAATTATAATTAATGTGATTTACAATTGTGAAATAATCTTATATATATAAGAAGTGAAACTATATGAATATATTTATAAATATGAGTTGTAAATAAAAATGAATTTGAACTATGAATTAAAAATGTTGAATCCTGTTTATTTTGGAAATTATTTTCCAAAATTAAAAGTTAAATAGTGAAATTATATAAGAAAAAGATTTGTAAATGTGATTTATGAATAAAAGGAAGTTAAATAAATTAAATCAGATTTGAACTAGATTAGACAAGTTAATGGATTTGAAAGTTTAAAAATATAAGTTGTGTAACTTATTAAATGTGAAAATGTAAGTGAAACCAAATGATAAAAGGGTTAAACAATTTTGTTAAGCAAAACGAGATATGAATTTGAATAAGTGATGAAATTTGACTTTGGTAAAAGTAAATAGAATTTACTTTAGAATTGGAATCTGAATTGGATTTATAAGTAGAAATTTAAGTTAAGTTAAACAAATGACATTTGAGATGGAATATAACTTAAGTGATGTTGAATGAAGTTGATTTTGATATCGAAGTATAAGAATAAAGTGAATTAATGAATATGAACCTGAGTTATGTAATGAAATTCAACTTTTGTGGTTAAATGAATTAGCAATTGAATTGAACTAATGAATTGAATATTAATCAATCAAATGTAAAAGAATTGATATAGAATGTAACGACCCTGAAATTCAAACCCAGTTTAAAATTTTTAAAATCGTTTATTTAATGTTGAAATTCAAATTTTCACAAACAGATTCCGTTTCTATTCAAACTTCATATTTGGAATGCGTCTAAATAGACATAGGCGTACGCCAAATTTCGTCGAAAAATATTGAAGTAAATTTCGTGCGTCGCATTTGCCTATTGATTTAAATTATATGTGTAAATTTCCTATCGTCCGAACTCAAATATTTTTCCACATTTCTGAATAAGAAAAATATTCTGAATATAACGGCGAAGTTCGTTTTGTCAAATTTCGCTTTTAATTGCTAGTTGAATTGTCACTTGAGTAATCAGTTAAATAAGATTTATCACGTCGCAAACAATATCCAACTATAAATATTTTTATACCGTTGTGTCCGCCTCATCACGCTGACCAAAACGGTATATTTGTTTGTGTCAATCGGAGTTCGGCGCTGCAAACTATAATTATTTAACGGATTGCAAACCGTTCCGTTACATAGCACAAAAACGGTATCCGTTTTCTTCAACGTTCAGAATCCTAACAGCCTATGACCATTTAGCTGCATTGAAACACCAATAGTCTTTTTCGGTTACCGAGAGAATAAATTCATGACTCTTGGTTTCTATAATATTCAATATATATTGGTTGCTTCATATTTCGTTCGGTTGAAAATCTGGTGCGTGTTCTTCTTCCCTCACTCTCTTTTATTTGTGCTCTCTCTAAAACCATGCATTCACACCCGTACCCACCCTCATTTCATGCATACACACCACTTCCCACGTTCGTGTCCGTCTCATCCTGCACCACCCGCCACTGCCACCTCGCCGCCACCCCGTTCGCCTCATCCCACCAGCACTTCGCCGACCCAACGCCACTGCTGCCTGCACGCCTCAGTCCCCTGCTTCGCCCAGACCCCACGCGTGCCACCACAGCCCGGGTCCTTCCACCGAGCCCGCATCCCGCTCCTCCGTGCCCAGTCAGCAGCTACACTCGCCAGACCCACGTCCCGTGTTCGCCTCCACCCACCGCCGCACAGCCTCAGTCCCCACGCCACTCAGCCGCACCGCAGATGCGCCTCCCCTCCACTGCAGACCACCGCACCCACTCACGCACCCAGTCCGACCCTCCAACCTCTCCACCCGAGCCACTACCGATCACACGGCCCTTCCCGCACTACCCCAGCACCACCCGAGAGCCCATTGCCTCGACCAACAGACCCGAACCCACAACGTCGCTCCATTAGCCCAGCCTTCCGCCAGCCGCGACTGCACTACCGCATCGCCGTAACCACTGCTGCCCTCACTGCTGCAACCCGCCTTGGCCGCAACCGTGTCCAATGCATTCCGTTTGCATATAAATATATATGTGAAACTAGTTTATTTATAGCGGTATATCGTTGAAATTCCATTCGCTCACATACAGTGTTTTACTGTGTTGTTTCAGCTACTGTTTCGGAGACGTAGGCTTCCATTCAGCTTGTCGAGTCATTCTTGCATCGTTACCTTGGTATGGCTTATATATATATTCAATTGATATATATTGCAATAAACAAATGGTTGATTTATTTAATTGTTTGAATTGCAGTTTGTGTCGTTTTGCATCGTGCTTGTTCGTGCCTTTTATCTAGTTGTCTTCGTGTTCGTCGTCTTCTCTAACCACGCAAGGTGAATAAAATATTCACGACTCAAATCAATTATGCTATGATAATCAAGTGATAAATTATTGTTATTATAAATTTGGATACTAACTTTTGATTGTTAAAATTGTTGAATTAGATTGTAAATTGTTATATAAGTTAAATTTGAATATTGCTTGAATTAAGATTTCTAAATTGATGCCATGTATTAAATAGGGAGTTGGGATTTAATTTGTGATTTATTGTTGATTAATAGTTAATAGTTGTGACATTAAATTTGATATGAAATTTGGTCGTTAATTTAAACGATAATTAATAAGGACTTAAATTTGATAGGAGTTACACGATTTAAATTGGATTACATATACTGAATTTTGACCCTTAGATGTTAAATAAATTGACGCATAGAATAGCGTTAATCTTATTTGAACTAGTGAGTGTAGGTAAACACCAAGTGAAACCGAAATGAAATAATCTTTAATTCGCAGGAAATGATAGTGCGAATTCTAGAAAATAATTATATTAATTTGCATAAATAACAAATGTAAATTAATACGATATTTTGGGATTATTTAAATAAATTGTTGAATTGTTATGTATGGTTGCTACTGCTTTTTTATTTACTTTGACATCATCCCGGTTATAACGCTGCAAGTTCCCTTTGCTATGCTTTGTTTATTTTGAATAATATTAGGTAGAAATGATAAAGACAATTAAACAACTTGGCCTAGGATAGATAATTAAAAGTAAGAAACCCGAATGGTCGAAAAAAATCATTTTGAAATTGAAATTATTTTTATTAAGTAACAAACTAAATAGGTTCAATTGAAATAGGTTAACGAATTAAATTAATGGATTTAATTGAAACAAATTAATAAATCTATTTAGTTGAATAAAAATGAATTTGAAAATTTGATCGAAATGAGATTTAGAAACAAATAAGTTTTAGGAGTTAATAATTTAAAGATTATTAAATGTGTAAAGTTTAGACTTAAACTGGGTTTTAATTAAATAAATTTGAAACGTTTATAAAGTTTAAATTGAGATTGGAAATTTGACTTAAGTGAAATATAATTAGCTAAAGTTATATAGATTTAATTTAATGATAATTTAATGATTTAAATTTTAATGAATTAATTAAATCACGATATTGTAAGTGGAATATGTACTGAATTGATTTGTAACCCGAAATAGCTTATTTTGATGTATAGATCATTTAACTAAATAAATGGAAGTGTATTTTAAATAAAAATATAAAGTCGAATTTGGAAAATAAATCAACGAAGTTTTGATAAAAGGGAGATTTAGTTAATGAAATTAAGTTAATCAAATTTATGATTTATTTAATGTAACGATGAATGTAAATACGAATTTAAGTGAATATAATTTAATTTAACGATTTGAACCAAAAATTGACCATTAAAGTGAATTAATTAATTATGAATAAAATTTAATAAGCGAAATTTAGATCTTATTAAATTTAATTTGAATACTGAATTATAGTGTTAACTCGAACGATAAACTAAAATTTAATTGGAAATATGTTTTTCCAAATCTGGAATCAATCGAATTGTAAATGTCAAAATTTAGAGGTCAAATTTGCAACTTGACTTTTAGACTTTGATTTTGTTTAAACTCTAATATAACCGACCATCGGGTAATAAATACGTAGTTATTAAAGAGACCGGGATCGGATATGGACATACTCTCTGTCGATACCGAAAACCACTTTAATAACTATTATACGCGGAGTGTTGATCCAGAATGAAGTGGATGTTTGGTGAACGCGTTGACTGAAGAAAGAAAACGATATTGGATGACCCCTGACATGACTAAAACAGGAGCCGCGCCGGGCCATTGAGGTTCGCTACCTCTAGCGGACACACTTCTTCGATACCATATCTATTACTTTTGTGATTTGATTTGGGTGCACCCCTTGATTTGGGAGTGTCGTTTCGCGGTGTTGAGATAGTAGCTGCTATGCTCAACATCAGTCCGGATCACGCAACTACTAGTATCCTAGTTGGTATCGTCTCATGTACCTTGTCATACTGATTATCCTATTCGCGACCACTACGTTTTGATTTGTACCTTGAGTATATGGATTGCCCTCTGGTGACTTCCAGTTTTGGGGAAACTACGGTCTTGTATATGCTTTTGGGAATATAAAACGTGTTAAGGGGAATTATGGTAACGCCTTAACGCTATTTTAATATTCTATTTTACTGATTAGACATTACTTACATATCGTATTTTATTATATATATAGATAGTTTATCGGATCCTTAGAGATGTTTATTTGATTCATCTTTAAGTTATGGACTTTTCCTTGCACTTGATTATCTTGTATAAGGTTTTGAGTCCTGACTCGAGTGTTTCTTTTTGTATATGCTCGGGTCAGTCTGAAGCTATCCAGTTGCTGATCAAGGTTGGTTGAAGATGTCGAAGACTTGGCATTTATCTTTATCAGTCTATTTCCTTTTTAGTATTGATGTTCTAGTCCGTTGGACATTTATGTATTTCATTTCAGTCACTTTATGTTGAGACATTGTTGTACTTTTGTAGTAGCTTCATGAACTGCTATTATGACGATGTATTTTCCGCTGGATTATTCTGTGACTGTTCTGTGTCTGTGATGTTGTATTGATTCTCATTTACATTTATGTATATATAATCCCATAATAATTCGTGTTTTGTATTATTTAAGTTGACATGTATGGATTATTGTCAATTTAAATGGTCCAAATATACGGGTTGTTACAGTTGGTATCAGAGCTTTGGTTTCCACTAGAAACCTTAGTTTGGGTTTATATAAACTCATTAGACATAGGGTAGCAATACCCTAGAATGAGGAGAATCAATTCAAGATCCATATCCTTTCAAATTCAAACTTCTTATTGATTCGTTGATTTGACTTTCCTTAAAGTTCTATGATTTTCTATCCTTGGTTCTTAAGATTCCAGTTGGAAGACCGCACAGGATATGTGTGACGACCCGGAATTTTCGAGCAAATAAAAAATCAGAATATTAATTGAGTTTAAATATCCAATAGAGCGATTATAACCTAAATTTCGAATATCACCAATTATTTGATAATTAAATTATTTAATTAAATAAGTTGAAGTTGGGTAAAAGGTTGAATCTAGACTTTTAAAGTCTGTTAAAAATAATTCGAAGGCTTATAGAATTTATGTTGATAGTACTGAAGATAGTAAAAGTATTAAAATTTTATTTGGAAGCGATTTGTTTTGTTTTGAATTTTTATCGTTAAATTGAAACAAATAATAAAAAAAAGAAAGAAAAAAAAACACAAATCTACCCTATCTTCTAAGGGAAGCCACTTACTTTCCCCTTTTATAAACACAGGTTTCTCTTTCTTATGCCCACAGTTACTACCGAAATCGAAATTCCCTTCTCATTTTTGTTTTTTCAATCGCATAAACCTTTAAATCACGACTTCTATTTTTACCCTCTGACCAAATCAAGAGCTGAGGCAAGCCTCGAATTCGCGAGTGAGGCCGCGTAGAGGGATATTCGCGTGGGTCGCGACTGGTTCTTGGGGTTCGGGTAGATCGGGGGGAAGGAGCACGACGAGTGCAGTGCTCGACCTGGGTTGCGAGATCCAGGCCAGGTAGCGGCGTCGTTTTGAGTGTGAGGTGATGTGATACGGGCAGACGCGCGTGAAGACGCTACGGTGGCGAGGAGGCGCGCTTGTATGAGAGAGTTCGAGCTTCAGATGCAAACGTGGAGGAAGCCGATGCGAACTCGCGACCAGATGGGAAACTCGCGCTGTTGGAGGCAAGTGAGAGGGAAGGCGAACTCGCGGTGGTTATTGAGTCGAGCGATTTTTCTGGTGGGTCGTACGCGAGGCGTCGAGCACGGTGGGCCTGGGTGGTTCTCAGGTGGAAATCGCGACATCGAGTTTGCAGTGGGTCAAGTTGAGCAGTTTTGTGAGGTATTTACTTTATTACTTTCAATTTTTTTTTATATAAACCTTTACAGGAAAGAAGTTTGGTTTCAACATATATACAGAAAACGAAAAAAAAAATATATTAACAGAAATTGTTCTCTCCATTGAGTTAATACATTTATGCAAAAATCAGGTATATAACAGTAAAGTTAATTGTTGGGTTATTTATAGTAAAACAGATAAGTGTATCTGAGATTTTCTTAATTTGAATTTTGATATTCAGAGAAAGATGAACTTATAAAATTATATATAGGAATTTTAAAAAGAAATGTTGAAAGTTATTTAATATATAAATAGATTTATATAAAATCTATGTAAATTATTTTTTATTTATTTGTAGTTTAAGAAAATACGTATATATGATTTTGGGAATATATATAGAAAGTTTAACATGTTGTAGAGATTTTATAAAGGTTAGATTTTTGAAATCTATCGTTAATTTTTGTATAAGTGTATATGTAGTTTTAAAAAGGAAATTACTAATAAAAAATTAAATCATTAGTTAAATTTTTAAATGGTAATTAACCGGTCGATTTATTTCAAATATTAATAAAACCTTATAAATGATTTTACAAGGTCAAAAATGTGAAGAAAACAATATGGAATGGAAATGGATTGCATGCGAAAGAAAAAGGTGAGTTAATCTCACTCAGTTTATAATTAAATTTAAAATGATTAAATTTAAACAATTGTTTGAATGGTTGAATGAATTGATGAGATATAGTATGATACTGTGGAATTGGTATATTATATTGTGCTAACATCTGTGGATGCAGGAAAACAGGTTGGAGGGATCCAACTGGGTCCCTCAACATATATATATTGTTTATTATTCTCTGACATGCTTTGTGGATATTCTGTGATGAATCATATTGAAATATTGAAAGCTATAGCTGCTTGGATATATTCTTGAACTCTGAGTTATCAAATTATATAGCATTGGATTCTTGGAAAGAAATAATAAAAGAAGTAAATTTTTAAGAAAATAATTATAAAGAATGTAAATAAATTGAAAATGAATCGATAAGAATATTAGTGTTTCCAAAATGCTAATTAATGAATCCTGTATATGAAAAGGAATTTTTGAATAAACAGAAAGTTAAGAAAACTTAAAATTTCAATGTTACTGTTTAAAAGAATAAAACAATTATTTCAAATTAGGATTTAAATTATTCTAGAAGAATAAAGAAGAAATGGAAAAAAATATGAAATATGTATATTTCAGTTTAAGATGTAAAATAAAAGGGAAAATAATAACAATTATAATTGAGTCAATAATTAATGAATTTTGAAATGAACTGAATAAGTGAAGAAATTTATTTCAAATAAAATAAGTTGAAAATCAATTTGGAAAATTGATTCAATTGATTGAAGTTGGAAAATTCTCCTCGAATAACCAAGTATGTTTTCAAAGCGAGTTTTTAAATATAAGTTAAAAGGGTTTTAAAGTTGTTTTTTAAAAAAAAAAGCAAGTTTTGAAAAATTTTATTATATCCAATATTTAAAATTCAAAGGGTAAGTATTTTCTAAAAATCTATTATAGTAGTAATTATTTAAAAAGTGACTTAGTATTTTGTTTTAAAAAGTGGAAATCTAGTTTTATATTTTATTAGGTAACTTTATTTTCAAATATTCATATAAGATGTATTTTTAACAAATTAATAAAGTAGTTTAATTTAAATGTTTTAAAAGTATATATTTCTAAGTAAAGTGTTTTAATTTTTTTTTTAAAATATAGTTTTGTACTTGGTGATTTCAGAGGAGATATAAAATATTTGGGGAAAGTTTATTCTGGAAAGAAGAATGGTTTTGAAACTGGTTTTCAAGGGATGAAAATTAGAAATATATCTTATAAAGATATTTTGAAGGTAATAAATAATTTGGGAAATTATTTATTGTTTGATGGATGTTTGTGAATAGAAATTGATAGTTAAATAACCGACTATCAATATTGGACAATGCGTTGATCGTTTCGAAGAGACCGGGATCGAGATTTATTCTCGAAAACCACTTCGATCAGGTTTGTACGTTTCGAAAAACGTGTTCGGAGTCGAAGATGAAGCAGTGAAGTGCAAGGGCTAGTCGCTACTAATCCTGAGGATATTTCCAAAATGGATGTAGTAGGAGTAGTGCCTTCGGTTCCGTTCGAACCCGGGACGGACTTGTATGGACGAATGCTTGCGAAACATCGTCAGGTGGACGATGGGCATTCTAAGTGAAAACGTTCTAAAAGGTAACGCTTAGCCTCAAGCCTCATCAAATGGGAATGACTGAAAATCAGGGGATATGCAGCAATGTTAGGTGGGTCATGCCCAAGCAGGACAAGATAACTCCCCTGTCTAGATGTCCCTTTTTATATATTTCGGCTTAGTGGGTGGTTGGTCGCGCCAACCACGGGGTTTATCTTGTTCGGGACTGTTCAGTAAGGAATGGTTCCGGCCTTGTGTTGCAGGAGATGAAGGGAGTAATCCTCGGTACGGTGATCTAGGCCCCGTAATGTGACAGGTGGTACCCCAGTGCCTAGTCATTGTTGGAAATCCATTCTCCCCACGAGCCTTGTACGAGTTTTGTTTGTATTACCCACTTTTGTGGCTAGTAGCTGGAATTTAATAGATGTAACAATTTCGGCTATTTTATAAGTATTTGTATATAGACCCTATTATAATATCAGAGGATTTCTATAAAAATTGTTTTAGCTATCGTAAGGTAAAAACCCGACATGTTTATTTGTGGCGTGGTCTTACGAGATGCTTTTGGTTTTCAAAGGATTTTTGAAACTTTAATAATCAATTGGGTGTGATTTTCTCACTCTGGTATTCCAGACTGACTCGGGTATTATTTAACTGTAATGCTCGGGTCAGACCGAGTATTATAGGATACAGGATATGATGCTGTGGAGCTCAGGAGACGAGCTGGATGACGATACGTATAGTCGTACTTGTTATATATATATATATTCCGCTGTTTGAGTTGTTGTGTACCTTGAGTTGTTGTGTATCCATTGTATTGTTTTGATGTGAGCTGTGACTGATGTACTCTGATGATGGGATGTATGTAAACAGATATATTTGATTTTGAGTAAAGATTATTTATTATCTATTATATTTTATTCCGCTGCGATGGTTAGATTCTGATATTGATTTTGTTTTCTCTTCTTCTACCTCTTCTTCTTAAACCCAAATGGTTCGTATTTCTGTACAACTTGAGTTGATTGTTGTAGAATAGTGTAAACTCAAGGGGTACGGATTTGCGGGCTGTTACAGTTGGTATCAGAGCTTAGGTTGGTGATAACCTTGGCTCTGGTGGGAATTACTCATAAATTAGAGTCCGTAGTACTCTATAATGAGTTTGAGCGTATTAATAGATATGAGCGCGTATTTGTTAGTGAATATAAAATGGTTTTATATTGTGTTGATTGGTTTATGGAGTGGTATATGAACCTTCGTCGGCACAGCCTCGAAAACTGTATCGAAGGGGTTTCTAAACACTTAAATAGAACAATCGACACGGTATTGTTTTAAATATGGGTAAATGAAATAATTTTACCCAAAAATATATTTTTGGATATAAAGAAAGTTTTTGGTAAACAATATAGCTATTATATGGTTGCTTGGATGTTAGAAATGATAATATTAAAATATTATCATTGTTAAGTGAAAATTTAACTAGAAATTGTGAATATAATCAAAGATTGAGAAGATAAATCCAATTATGAAATGAAATTTATAAATATGAATTATAAATGTAATTTATGAATTGAAATACAATCAAATAGAAATTTGTATAAGCATAAATTATACAAATGAATCATAGTTAAAATGTATTTAAGCAGGATTTGGAAATTCAAAATTTCAGAGATTTTGGGAATGTTATCGAAGTGTTTTGAAGATAAATGATAACATTATTAGTTTGGAAGTATTTCTGGATGGAAATTTATTTTAAATAGGTTTTGAAAGTGATATAGCATTGAATTCACTTCAGTCACTGGAAAATAACTTCGATGATGACTGCAGCATCATCGATGTTCATTTTCGAGTTTCTAAGTGATGAATTGCTACCAAATTGATTTATTCGGAAAAGTTAGTTGGTTTTGGAATTTTCAAAGGGAATTTGTTGTGGGTAAAACCAGGATTGGTGTAACTTTTGAGAAATGTGATTTGTGACGTTGGAGATTTCAAAATGATTTGAAACCAAAGCCGGGAGTTTAAAAATCCGGATAAGATAAGTTGTCAGCTTATAAATTTCGATGATTTTAAATCAGGAATGGAATATAAACTTTGAAGATTGGAATTTAAATTTAAAGATAAAAATTGAAAATGAAAATTTACTTGGAGTTGGAAATAAAAATTTGATTGGATTGAAATTCATTGAATAGGCTGGAAATAATATTCAGTTGTATTCGAATTAAGTTAAAATCGAATTGAGTCAAGTAAATTCTGAGTTTAAAGTAAAATTGAATTGAAATTGATTCTTAATTGGATAAGAAATAAATTGGATAAGAATTTAACTGAAATAAATAAACCAGAATAATTTATAAAAGAATTAAAATGCATGAATAAAATATATGCTTGGGTTATAAATAAGCATAAGGCTTGAGTTAAAAAAAAAAAAATAATATATTCAAGCCTATGAGGAATGGAATGGTGTAAATAATAAGTTGCGACTTATAAAATTGAAAATGGAATACAAATCCAAATAAATATTTAGATGAATAGGGAAATGAGAGGAAAATCCAAACTTGAATTGTAAAATATATTGAACTAAGGAAAATAAATAAAAGTGATATTTGGAATGAAAAAAAAAATTCAAGTGTTGGATTATAAATAATGGGAGAACTAATTGGATAATAAATTAGTTAATAAAATTGAATTGTGAGTTAATAAATTGGATGGTAAATTAAAAGTGGATAATAGAATCAGAACTTGAGTTATTAATTAAAATTTAACTTGAAGTGTTGACAAATTAAAAATAATTGGGAATGTATCAGAGGAAAAAAAAAATGGATCTGGATTTAAAATAGTAATGGTATGAATTGCAAATAAAATCCAAATATGTGGAAATAAATTGGATATGGCTCTGTAATAAATTGAGTCAAGCTGAGTATAAAAGAGAAAATATACTTGTAAGATGGAAATGAGCTTAAGTATAAAATTCGAATAAATTGAAGTAAATTGACTTAAGCTAAATGAATGCAGGAGAGTTGAATTGAATTCAACTTAAACAAAGTTAATAATATTGGATTGGTTTTAATCAAGTGAAAATAAATTTTTAACCGAAATAAAAATTCGATGAGTTATAAATAATGTCAATGGAATGAAGTTCTAGAATAAATGATTGTAAACCATTTACATTATTAAGGAATTGAAATAATTTGAGACAATAAGGAAATAGAATGTTTCGAGTTTATTTGAAATGGTTCAAGTAAATGTGGATAAACAGATTATATTGAATGAATAAATGATGGAATAAATAAGTATCAAATGAAATATAGTTTAAATAAGTTGAGAAATGGTTATTGAATAAAATAGCCCGAATTGTTTTCGAGCTAAATAAAATAGATTGGAATAAACAAATATGGAATGAAATGTAAATAAATGCTTGTGAATGAATTAAAATAAAAGAGTAATTAAATTGGTAATGAAGACGGACCTAAGATGTTAATAGTTTTGTATGAACTAGTTTGGTTAATAAATGAAATACAAGTGAATGTATTCAAATCCGAAATGGAAGCGAGGATAATTGGATTGTGAATAAATTTGGAAATAGAGTGAAATCAATTTGAATTGGTTATAAAACATAAATGCTTATTTATTCACATAAATCTCGTCGAATTTCATAGAATAAATTGTTATTGGATATAAATGGAAGTAATTAAATTCTATAAATGGATAGAAGTAAAATAAATTGATTTTGTAAGCAATTGAATTAAATGTGAGTTCAATTTGCTTAAGAATAAATTAAAAGTAAGCAATTGAATTCTAAACCATTCAAATTGATGGAATTGTATACGAATGAATCGAAAACCATCCGAATTGAGTGAAAATGGTTATAAATAAATTGGAACAGTTGAATTAGCATGGAAACTATATAAATTTCTTACAGAAAAATGTTTGGTATGAGTTTCTTTTAGAATTCATATGTTTTAACTATTACAAATAGGTGATATGTTGTTAAACTTTATATATTTGGCACTTACAAGTTTAAACTGAGTAAGTACAGGTACCTAGAAGCCATGTGGCTGGATTTGGGTTGGGCTTTTTGCTAAAAATAATAAGCTGCTTGCTTAAAATGCTAAATAAGGTACGCCTACGCAATAAAAATAGGAAATATGAACTGTTTTTGGTTTTTCCGACTGTGTGGGTCGATGTATATATATTTATCTCTTTTGTCAAATTGCAAAAGCTCCTCCGTACAAAGGGGACTCTGCCAAAAATTTTCAGAAATTTTGGGAGTTAGAAATTTTTTTGAAAATTTTGGAAAATTTTGTTAACGACAAAACTATTTAGAATGGGAAACTAAAATAAGTTAGTAAATGAAACTAATTAAAGTAATGACTTAAATTAGTTATAGATGAAGGATAACATGTAAAAATTCAAAGTTGAAAATAAATGAAATGCATATGTAATGTGGAAATTGATTTGAATAGAAATAAGTAAACCAAAGGAGGTAAAGAGAAATGAAGATAAGAAACATATAAAATGTTTATGATAACTTAAGAAAGAAATGATGTTTTGGGATATTGTGATTGGATATTAGTACCAAGCAGGTTATGCAGGTATTGTAAAAGGGGAAAAGAGAATTGGTTTTTGATTCAGAAGATAAATTTGAATTGCCCGACAATAAGGTATGTATTTAAATTTGGTATGGAATTTGATTGGGATTTGGATTTGGATTGAGCCACTTGGCTTTTTGTTTTCTTTGAGATTTGGGAGGCCGTAGAGCCATTTTTGTAGTTGTACCGAGCTAGCCGCGCAAAGGAGACGCTGGCGAAATTTTTCGAAAATTTAGGGAGTTAGAAAAATTTTGAGAAAATTTTGATAATTCAAAATTTGGGTTTAAATTGAAAACTTGAATGGTTAAACAAATGGTATGGTTTGGAACTAGAGAAAGGTTTGGAAGTTAGTAAGAAAGATAATGAGTCTTTTATATAAAAGATAATTGGTAAGATGTTGAATTGTTAGAAAACTGTTTGGTTTAGGGAAATAATAAACGGGTATTGGACCATTCTTCCTAACTAGTAATTTCGGGGACGAAATTCTTTTAAGGGGGGAGGAATGTGACGACCCGGAATTTTCGAGCAAATAAAAAATCAGAATATTAATTGAGTTTAAATATCCAATAGAGCGATTATAACCTAAATTTCGAATATCACCAATTATTTGATAATTAAATTATTTAATTAAATAAGTTGAAGTTGGGTAAAAGGTTGAATCTAGACTTTTAAAGTCTGTTAAAAATAATTCGAAGGCTTATAGAATTTATGTTGATAGTACTGAAGATAGTAAAAGTATTAAAATTTTATTTGGAAGCGATTTGTTTTGTTTTGAATTTTTATCGTTAAATTGAAACAAATAATAAAAAAAAAAAAAACACAAATCTACCCTATCTTCTAAGGGAAGCCACTTACTTTCCCCTTTTATAAACACAGGTTTCTGTTTCTTATGCCCACAGTTACTACCGAAATCGAAATTCCCTTCTCATTTTTGTTTTTTTCAATCGCATAAACCTTTAAATCACGACTTCTATTTTTACCCTCTGACCAAATCAAGAGCCGAGGCAAGCCTCGAATTCGCGAGTGAGGCCGCGTAGAGGGATATTCGTGTGGGTCGCGACTGGTTCTTGGGGTTCGGGTAGATCGGGGGGAAGGAGCACGACGAGTGCAGTGCTCGACCTGGGTTGCGAGATCCAGGCCAGGTAGCGGCGTCGTTTTGAGTGTGAGGTGATGTGATACTGGCAGACGTGCGTGAAGACGCTACGGTGGCGAGGAGGCGCGCTTGTATGAGAGAGTTCGAGCTTCAGATGCAAACGTGGAGGAAGCCGATGCGAACTCGCGACCAGATGGGAAACTCGCGCTGTTGGAGGCAAGTGAGAGGGAAGGCGAACTCGCGGTGGTTATTGAGTCGAGCGATTTTTCTGGTGGGTCGTACGCGAGGCGTCGAGCACGGTGGGCCTGGGTGGTACTCAGGTGGAAATCGCGACATCGAGTTTGCAGTGGGTCAAGTTGAGCAGTTTTGTGAGGTATTTACTTTATTACTTTCAATTTTTTTTTATATAAACCTTTACAGGAAAGTAGTTTGGTTTCAACATATATACAGAAAACGAAAAAAAAAAATATTAACAGAAATTGTTCTCTCCATTGAGTTAATACATTTATGCAAAAATCAGGTATATAACAGTAAAGTTAATTGTTGGGTTATTTATAGTAAAACAGATAAGTGTATCTGAGATTTTCTTAATTTGAATTTTGATATTCAGAGAAAGATGAACTTATAAAATTATATATAGGAATTTTAAAAAGAAATGTTGAAAGTTATTTAATATATAAATAGATTTATATAAAATCTATGTAAATTATTTTTTATTTATTTGTAGTTTAAGAAAATACGTATATATGATTTTGGGAATATATATAGAAAGTTTAACATGTTGTAGAGATTTTATAAAGGTTAGATTTTTGAAATCTATCGTTAATTTTTGTATAAGTGTATATGTAGTTTTAAAAAGGAAATTACTAATAAAAAATTAAATCATTAGTTAAATTTTTAAATGGTAATTAACCGGTCGATTTATTTCAAATATTAATAAAACCTTATAAATGTTTTTACAAGGTCAAAAATGTGAAGAAAACAATATGGAATGGAAATGGATTGCATGCGAAAGAAAAAGGTGAGTTAATCTCACTCAGTTTATAATTAAATTTAAAATGATTAAATTTAAACAATTGTTTGAATGGTTGAATGAATTGATGAGATATAGTATGATACTGTGGAATTGGTATATTATATTGTGCTAACATCTATGGATGCAGGAAAACAGGTTGGAGGGATCCAACTGGGTCCCTCAACATATATATATTGTTTATTATTCTCTGACATGCTTTGTGGATATTCTGTGATGAATCATATTGAAATATTGAAAGCTATAGCTGCTTGGATATATTCTTGAACTCTGAGTTATCAAATTATATAGCATTGGATTCTTGGAAAGAAATAATAAAAGAAGTAAATTTTTAAGAAAATAATTATAAAGAATGTAAATAAATTGAAAATGAATCGATAAGAATATTAGTGTTTCCAAAATGCTAATTAATGAATCCTGTATATGAAAAGGAATTTTTGAATAAACAGAAAGTTAAGAAAACTTAAAATTTCAATGTTACTGTTTAAAAGAATAAAACAATTATTTCAAATTAGGATTTAAATTATTCTAGAAGAATAAAGAAGAAATGGAAAAAAATATGAAATATGTATATTTCAGTTTAAGATGTAAAATAAAAGGGAAAATAATAACAATTATAATTGAGTCAATAATTAATGAATTTTGAAATGAACTGAATAAGTGAAGAAATTTATTTCAAATAAAATAAGTTGAAAATCAATTTGGAAAATTGATTCAATTGATTGAAGTTGGAAAATTCTCCTCGAATAACCAAGTATGTTTTCAAAGCGAGTTTTTAAATATAAGTTAAAAGGGTTTTAAAGTTGTTTTTTAAAAAAAAAAGCAAGTTTTGAAAATTTTTATTATATCCAATATTTAAAATTCAAAGGGTAAGTATTTTCTAAAAATCTATTATAGTAGTAATTATTTAAAAAGTGACTTAGTATTTTGTTTTAAAAAGTGGAAATCTAGTTTTATATTTTATTAGGTAACTTTATTTTCAAATATTCATATAAGATGTATTTTTAACAAATTAATAAAGTAGTTTAATTTAAATGTTTTAAAAGTATATATTTCTAAGTAAAGTGTTTTAATTTTTTTTTTAAAATATAGTTTTGTACTTGGTGATTTCAGAGGAGATATAAAATATTTGGGGAAAGTTTATTCTGGAAAGAAGAATGGTTTTGAAACTGGTTTTCAAGGGATGAAAATTAGAAATATATCTTATAAAGATATTTTGAAGGTAATAAATAATTTGGGAAATTATTTATTGTTTGATGGATGTTTGTGAATAGAAATTGATAGTTAAATAACCGACTATCAATATTGGACAATGCGTTGATCGTTTCGAAGAGACCGGGATCGAGATTTATTCTCGAAAACCACTTCGATCAGGTTTGTACGTTTCGAAAAACGTGTTCGGAGTCGAAGATGAAGCAGTGAAGTGCAAGGGCTAGTCGCTACTAATCCTGAGGATATTTCCAAAATGGATGTAGTAGGAGTAGTGCCTTCGGTTCCGTTCGAACCCGGGACGGACTTGTATGGACGAATGCTTGCGAAACATCGTCAGGTGGACGATGGGCATTCTAAGTGAAAACGTTCTAAAAGGTAACGCTTAGCCTCAAGCCTCATCAAATGGGAATGACTGAAAATCAGGGGATATGCAGCAATGTTAGGTGGGTCATGCCCAAGCAGGACAAGATAACTCCCCTGTCTAGATGTCCCTTTTTATATATTTCGGCTTAGTGGGTGGTTGGTCGCGCCAACCACGGGGTTTATCTTGTTCGGGACTGTTCAGTAAGGAATGGTTCCGGCCTTGTGTTGCAGGAGATGAAGGGAGTAATCCTCGGTACGGTGATCTAGGCCCCGTAATGTGACAGGTGGTACCCCAGTGCCTAGTCATTGTTGGAAATCCATTCTCCCCACGAGCCTTGTACGAGTTTTGTTTGTATTACCCACTTTTGTGGCTAGTAGCTGGAATTTAATAGATGTAACAATTTCGGCTATTTTATAAGTATTTGTATATAGACCCTATTATAATATCAGAGGATTTCTATAAAAATTGTTTTAGCTATCGTAAGGTAAAAACCCGACATGTTTATTTGTGGCGTGGTCTTACGAGATGCTTTTGGTTTTCAAAGGATTTTTGAAACTTTAATAATCAATTGGGTGTGATTTTCTCACTCTGGTATTCCAGACTGACTCGGGTATTATTTAACTGTAATGCTCGGGTCAGACCGAGTATTATAGGATACAGGATATGATGCTGTGGAGCTCAGGAGACGAGCTGGATGACGATACGTATAGTCGTACTTGTTATATATATATATATTCCGCTGTTTGAGTTGTTGTGTACCTTGAGTTGTTGTGTATCCATTGTATTGTTTTGATGTGAGCTGTGACTGATGTACTCTGATGATGGGATGTATGTAAACAGATATATTTGATTTTGAGTAAAGATTATTTATTATCTATTATATTTTATTCCGCTGCGATGGTTAGATTCTGATATTGATTTTGTTTTCTCTTCTTCTACCTCTTCTTCTTAAACCCAAATGGTTCGTATTTCTGTACAACTTGAGTTGATTGTTGTAGAATAGTGTAAACTCAAGGGGTACGGATTTGCGGGCTGTTACAGTTGGTATCAGAGCTTAGGTTGGTGATAACCTTGGCTCTGGTGGGAATTACTCATAAATTAGAGTCCGTAGTACTCTATAATGAGTTTGAGCGTATTAATAGATATGAGCGCGTATTTTTTAGTGAATATAAAATGGTTTTATATTGTGTTGATTGGTTTATGGAGTGGTATATGAACCTTCGTCGGCACAGCCTCGAAAACTGTATCGAAGGGGTTTCTAAACACTTAAATAGAACAATCGACACGGTATTGTTTTAAATATGGGTAAATGAAATAATTTTACCCAAAAATATATTTTTGGATATAAAGAAAGTTTTTGGTAAACAATATAGCTATTATATGGTTGCTTGGATGTTAGAAATGATAATATTAAAATATTATCATTGTTAAGTGAAAATTTAACTAGAAATTGTGAATATAATCAAAGATTGAGAAGATAAATCCAATTATGAAATGAAATTTATAAATATGAATTATAAATGTAATTTATGAATTGAAATACAATCAAATAGAAATTTGTATAAGCATAAATTATACAAATGAATCATAGTTAAAATGTATTTAAGCAGGATTTGGAAATTCAAAATTTCAGAGATTTTGGGAATGTTATCGAAGTGTTTTGAAGATAAATGATAACATTATTAGTTTGGAAGTATTTCTGGATGGAAATTTATTTTAAATAGGTTTTGAAAGTGATATAGCATTGAATTCACTTCAGTCACTGGAAAATAACTTCGATGATGACTGCAGCATCATCGATGTTCATTTTCGAGTTTCTAAGTGATGAATTGCTACCAAATTGATTTATTCGGAAAAGTTAGTTGGTTTTGGAATTTTCAAAGGGAATTTGTTGTGGGTAAAACCAGGATTGGTGTAACTTTTGAGAAATGTGATTTGTGACGTTGGAGATTTCAAAATGATTTGAAACCAAAGCCGGGAGTTTAAAAATCCGGATAAGATAAGTTGTCAGCTTATAAATTTCGATGATTTTAAATCAGGAATGGAATATAAACTTTGAAGATTGGAATTTAAATTTAAAGATAAAAATTGAAAATGAAAATTTACTTGGAGTTGGAAATAAAAATTTGATTGGATTGAAATTCATTGAATAGGCTGGAAATAATATTCAGTTGTATTCGAATTAAGTTAAAATCGAATTGAGTCAAGTAAATTCTGAGTTTAAAGTAAAATTGAATTGAAATTGATTCTTAATTGGATAAGAAATAAATTGGATAAGAATTTAACTGAAATAAATAAACCAGAATAATTTATAAAAGAATTAAAATGCATGAATAAAATATATGCTTGGGTTATAAATAAGCATAAGGCTTGAGTTAAAAAAAAAAAAAAATAATATATTCAAGCCTATGAGGAATGGAATGGTGTAAATAATAAGTTGCGACTTATAAAATTGAAAATGGAATACAAATCCAAATAAATATTTAGATGAATAGGGAAATGAGAGGAAAATCCAAACTTGAATTGTAAAATATATTGAACTAAGGAAAATAAATAAAAGTGATATTTGGAATGAAAAAAAAAATTCAAGTGTTGGATTATAAATAATGGGAGAACTAATTGGATAATAAATTAGTTAATAAAATTGAATTGTGAGTTAATAAATTGGATGGTAAATTAAAAGTGGATAATAGAATCAGAACTTGAGTTATTAATTAAAATTTAACTTGAAGTGTTGACAAATTAAAAATAATTGGGAATGTATCAGAGGAAAAAAAAAATGGATCTGGATTTAAAATAGTAATGGTATGAATTGCAAATAAAATCCAAATATGTGGAAATAAATTGGATATGGCTCTGTAATAAATTGAGTCAAGCTGAGTATAAAAGAGAAAATATACTTGTAAGATGGAAATGAGCTTAAGTATAAAATTCGAATAAATTGAAGTAAATTGACTTAAGCTAAATGAATGCAGGAGAGTTGAATTGAATTCAACTTAAACAAAGTTAATAATATTGGATTGGTTTTAATCAAGTGAAAATAAATTTTTAACCGAAATAAAAATTCGATGAGTTATAAATAATGTCAATGGAATGAAGTTCTAGAATAAATGATTGTAAACCATTTACATTATTAAGGAATTGAAATAATTTGAGACAATAAGGAAATAGAATGTTTCGAGTTTATTTGAAATGGTTCAAGTAAATGTGGATAAACAGATTATATTGAATGAATAAATGATGGAATAAATAAGTATCAAATGAAATATAGTTTAAATAAGTTGAGAAATGGTTATTGAATAAAATAGCCCGAATTGTTTTCGAGCTAAATAAAATAGATTGGAATAAACAAATATGGAATGAAATGTAAATAAATGCTTGTGAATGAATTAAAATAAAAGAGTAATTAAATTGGTAATGAAGACGGACCTAAGATGTTAATAGTTTTGTATGAACTAGTTTGGTTAATAAATGAAATACAAGTGAATGTATTCAAATCCGAAATGGAAGCGAGGATAATTGGATTGTGAATAAATTTGGAAATAGAGTGAAATCAATTTGAATTGGTTATAAAACATAAATGCTTATTTATTCACATAAATCTCGTCGAATTTCATAGAATAAATTGTTATTGGATATAAATGGAAGTAATTAAATTCTATAAATGGATAGAAGTAAAATAAATTGATTTTGTAAGCAATTGAATTAAATGTGAGTTCAATTTGCTTAAGAATAAATTAAAAGTAAGCAATTGAATTCTAAACCATTCAAATTGATGGAATTGTATACGAATGAATCGAAAACCATCCGAATTGAGTGAAAATGGTTATAAATAAATTGGAACAGTTGAATTAGCATGGAAACTATATAAATTTCTTACAGAAAAATGTTTGGTATGAGTTTCTTTTAGAATTCATATGTTTTAACTATTACAAATAGGTGATATGTTGTTAAACTTTATATATTTGGCACTTACAAGTTTAAACTGAGTAAGTACAGGTACCTAGAAGCCATGTGGCTGGATTTGGGTTGGGCTTTTTGCTAAAAATAATAAGCTGCTTGCTTAAAATGCTAAATAAGGTACGCCTACGCAATAAAAATAGGAAATATGAACTGTTTTTGGTTTTTCCGACTGTGTGGGTCGATGTATATATATTTATCTCTTTTGTCAAATTGCAAAAGCTCCTCCGTACAAAGGGGACTCTGCCAAAATTTTTCAGAAATTTTGGGAGTTAGAAATTTTTTTGAAAATTTTGGAAAATTTTGTTAACGACAAAACTATTTAGAATGGGAAACTAAAATAAGTTAGTAAATGAAACTAATTAAAGTAATGACTTAAATTAGTTATAGATGAAGGATAACATGTAAAAATTCAAAGTTGAAAATAAATGAAATGCATATGTAATGTGGAAATTGATTTGAATAGAAATAAGTAAACCAAAGGAGGTAAAGAGAAATGAAGATAAGAAACATATAAAATGTTTATGATAACTTAAGAAAGAAATGATGTTTTGGGATATTGTGATTGGATATTAGTACCAAGCAGGTTATGCAGGTATTGTAAAAGGGGAAAAGAGAATTGGTTTTTGATTCAGAAGATAAATTTGAATTGCCCGACAATAAGGTATGTATTTAAATTTGGTATGGAATTTGATTGGGATTTGGATTTGGATTGAGCCACTTGGCTTTTTGTTTTCTTTGAGATTTGGGAGGCCGTAGAGCCATTTTTGTAGTTGTACCGAGCTAGCCGCGCAAAGGAGACGCTGGCGAAATTTTTCGAAAATTTAGGGAGTTAGAAAAATTTTGAGAAAATTTTGATAATTCAAAATTTGGGTTTAAATTGAAAACTTGAATGGTTAAACAAATGGTATGGTTTGGAACTAGAGAAAGGTTTGGAAGTTAGTAAGAAAGATAATGAGTCTTTTATATAAAAGATAATTGGTAAGATGTTGAATTGTTAGAAAACTGTTTGGTTTAGGGAAATAATAAACGGGTATTGGACCATTCTTCCTAACTAGTAATTTCGGGGACGAAATTCTTTTAAGGGGGGAGGAATGTGACGACCCGGAATTTTCGAGCAAATAAAAAATCAGAATATTAATTGAGTTTAAATATCCAATAGAGCGATTATAACCTAAATTTCGAATATCACCAATTATTTGATAATTAAATTATTTAATTAAATAAGTTGAAGTTGGGTAAAAGGTTGAATCTAGACTTTTAAAGTCTGTTAAAAATAATTCGAAGGCTTATAGAATTTATGTTGATAGTACTGAAGATAGTAAAAGTATTAAAATTTTATTTGGAAGCGATTTGTTTTGTTTTGAATTTTTATCGTTAAATTGAAACAAATAATAATAAAAAAAAAAAACACAAATCTACCCTATCTTCTAAGGGAAGCCACTTACTTTCCCCTTTTATAAACACAGGTTTCTGTTTCTTATGCCCACAGTTACTACCGAAATCGAAATTCCCTTCTCATTTTTGTTTTTTTCAATCGCATAAACCTTTAAATCACGACTTCTATTTTTACCCTCTGACCAAATCAAGAGCCGAGGCAAGCCTCGAATTCGCGAGTGAGGCCGCGTAGAGGGATATTCGTGTGGGTCGCGACTGGTTCTTGGGGTTCGGGTAGATCGGGGGGAAGGAGCACGACGAGTGCAGTGCTCGACCTGGGTTGCGAGATCCAGGCCAGGTAGCGGCGTCGTTTTGAGTGTGAGGTGATGTGATACTGGCAGACGTGCGTGAAGACGCTACGGTGGCGAGGAGGCGCGCTTGTATGAGAGAGTTCGAGCTTCAGATGCAAACGTGGAGGAAGCCGATGCGAACTCGCGACCAGATGGGAAACTCGCGCTGTTGGAGGCAAGTGAGAGGGAAGGCGAACTCGCGGTGGTTATTGAGTCGAGCGATTTTTCTGGTGGGTCGTACGCGAGGCGTCGAGCACGGTGGGCCTGGGTGGTACTCAGGTGGAAATCGCGACATCGAGTTTGCAGTGGGTCAAGTTGAGCAGTTTTGTGAGGTATTTACTTTATTACTTTCAATTTTTTTTTATATAAACCTTTACAGGAAAGTAGTTTGGTTTCAACATATATACAGAAAACGAAAAAAAAAATATATTAACAGAAATTGTTCTCTCCATTGAGTTAATACATTTATGCAAAAATCAGGTATATAACAGTAAAGTTAATTGTTGGGTTATTTATAGTAAAACAGATAAGTGTATCTGAGATTTTCTTAATTTGAATTTTGATATTCAGAGAAAGATGAACTTATAAAATTATATATAGGAATTTTAAAAAGAAATGTTGAAAGTTATTTAATATATAAATAGATTTATATAAAATCTATGTAAATTATTTTTTATTTATTTGTAGTTTAAGAAAATACGTATATATGATTTTGGGAATATATATAGAAAGTTTAACATGTTGTAGAGATTTTATAAAGGTTAGATTTTTGAAATCTATCGTTAATTTTTGTATAAGTGTATATGTAGTTTTAAAAAGGAAATTACTAATAAAAAATTAAATCATTAGTTAAATTTTTAAATGGTAATTAACCGGTCGATTTATTTCAAATATTAATAAAACCTTATAAATGTTTTTACAAGGTCAAAAATGTGAAGAAAACAATATGGAATGGAAATGGATTGCATGCGAAAGAAAAAGGTGAGTTAATCTCACTCAGTTTATAATTAAATTTAAAATGATTAAATTTAAACAATTGTTTGAATGGTTGAATGAATTGATGAGATATAGTATGATACTGTGGAATTGGTATATTATATTGTGCTAACATCTATGGATGCAGGAAAACAGGTTGGAGGGATCCAACTGGGTCCCTCAACATATATATATTGTTTATTATTCTCTGACATGCTTTGTGGATATTCTGTGATGAATCATATTGAAATATTGAAAGCTATAGCTGCTTGGATATATTCTTGAACTCTGAGTTATCAAATTATATAGCATTGGATTCTTGGAAAGAAATAATAAAAGAAGTAAATTTTTAAGAAAATAATTATAAAGAATGTAAATAAATTGAAAATGAATTGATAAGAATATTAGTGTTTCCAAAATGCTAATTAATGAATCCTGTATATGAAAAGGAATTTTTGAATAAACAGAAAGTTAAGAAAACTTAAAATTTCAATGTTACTGTTTAAAAGAATAAAACAATTATTTCAAATTTAGGATTTAAATTATTCTAGAAGAATAAAGAAGAAATGGAAAAAAAATATGAAATATGTATATTTCAGTTTAAGATGTAAAATAAAAGGGAAAATAATAACAATTATAATTGAGTCAATAATTAATGAATTTTGAAATGAACTGAATAAGTGAAGAAATTTATTTCAAATAAAATAAGTTGAAAATCAATTTGGAAAATTGATTCAATTGATTGAAGTTGGAAAATTCTCCTCGAATAACCAAGTATGTTTTCAAAGCGAGTTTTTAAATATAAGTTAAAAGGGTTTTAAAGTTGTTTTTTTAAAACAAAAAGCAAGTTTTGAAAAAATTTATTATATAGAATATTAAAAATTCAAAGGGTAAGTATTTTCTAAAAATCTATTATAGTAGTAATTATTTAAAAAGTGACTTAGTATTTTGTTTTAAAAAGTGGAAATCTAGTTTTATATTTTATTAGGTAACTTTATTTTCAAATATTCATATAAGATGTATTTTTAACAAATTAATAAAGTGTTTAATTTAAATGTTTTAAAAGTATATATTTCTAAGTAAAGTGTTTTAAATTTTTTTTTTAGAATATAGTTTTGTACTTGGTGATTTCAGAGGAGATAGAAAATATTTGGGGAAAGTTTATTCTGGAAAGAAGAATGGTTTTGAAACTGGTTTTCAAGGGATGAAAATTAGAAATATATCTTATAAAGATATTTTGAAGGTAATAAATAATTTGGGAAATTATTTATTGTTTGATGGATGTTTGTGAATAGAAAATGATAGTTAAATAACCGACTATCAATATTGGACAATGCGTTGATCGTTTCGAAGAGACCGGGATCGAGATTTATTCTCGAAAACCACTTCGATCCGGTTTGTACGTTTCGAAAAACGTGTTCGGAGTCGAAGATGAAGCAGTGAAGTGCAAGGGCTAGTCGCTACTAATCCTGAGGATATTTCCAAAATGGATGTAGTAGGAGTAGTGCCTTCGGTTCCGTTCGAACCCAGGACGGACTTGTATGGACGAATGCTTGCGAAACATCGTCAGGTGGACGATGGGCATTCTAAGTGAAAACGTTCTAAAAGGTAACGCTTAGCCTCAAGCCTCATCAAATGGGAATGACTGAAAATCAGGGGATATGCAGCAAGGTTAGGTGGGTCATGCCCAAGCAGGACAAGATAACTCCCCTGTCTAGATGTCCCTTTTTATATATTTCGGCTTAGTGGGTGGTTGGTCGCGCCAACCACGGGGTTTATCTTGTTCGGGACTGTTCAGTAAGGAATGGTTCCGGCCTTGTGTTGCAGGGGATAAAGGGAGTAATCCTCGGTACGGTGATCTAGGCCCCGTACTGTGACAGGTGGCACCCCAGTGCCTAGTCATTGTTGGAAATCCATTCTCCCTACGAGCCTTGTACGAGTTTTGTTTGTATTACCCACTTTTGTGGCTAGTAGCTGGAATTTAATAGATGTAACAATTTCGGCTATTTTATAAGTATTTGTATATAGACCCTATTATAATATCAGAGGATTTCTATAAAAATTGTTTTAGCTATCGTAAGGTAAAAACCCGACATGTTTATTTGTGGCGTGGTCTTACGAGATGCTTTTGGTTTTCAAAGGATTTTTGAAACTTTAATAATCAATTTGGTGTGATTTTCTCACTCTGGTATTCCAGACTGACTCGGGTATTATTTAACTGTAATGCTCGGGTCAGACCGAGTATTATAGGATACAGGATATGATGCTGTGGAGCTCAGGAGACGAGCTGGATGACGATACGTATAGTCGTACTTGTTATATATATATATTCCGCTGTTTGAGTTGTTGTGTACCTTGAGTTGTTGTGTATCCATTGTATTGTTTTGATGTGAGCTGTGACTGATGTACTCTGATGATGGGATGTATGTAAACAGATATATTTGATTTTGAGTAAAGATTATTTATTATCTATTATATTTTATTCCGCTGCGATGGTTAGATTCTGATATTGATTTTGTTTTCTCTTCTTCTACCTCTTCTTCTTAAACCCAAATGGTTCGTATTTCTGTACAACTTGAGTTGATTTTTGTAGAATAGTGTAAACTCAAGGGGTACGGATTTGCTGGCTGTTACAATATGATTATGGAAGCATCCGAGAAGGTTAATGAGATCAGAAGGAAGATGAAGACCGCACAGGATAGGCAGAAGAGCTATGCAGATAGGCGTAGAAGAGAGTTAAAATTCCAGGTTGGAGATGATGTATTTCTAAAAGTATCACCTTTGAAGAATGTCATTCGATTTGGTCGTAGAGGAAAACTCGCTCCTAGATTTGTTGGACCATTCACTATCACTGAGAGGATTGGTACACTAGCCTACAGAGTTGCATTGCCGGAGAAATTTGAAGGCGTGCACAACGTCTTCCATGTTTCACATCTTCGGAAGGTTGTACACGATCCATCCATGACCATTCCTATTGCTCAGTTAGATGAGGTGGATATTGAGCCGGATTTGACTATAGAGAGGAGACCATTTCGTATTGTTGATAGAAATACGAAGCAGCTTAGAAGAAAATCGGTTAGCCTAGTCAAAGTCCAATGGAGTCCCGATGATCGTGATTGTACTTGGGAAACTGAGGAGAGTATCCAGGATTCTAATCTGGAATTGTTTGATGAAGGTAAACTCTATTTTTATTCTATATTTTATTCGATAATAAAAATTCTATATCCATCGTATCTCTTTATCTGTTCTTCCACTCTTTACTCTGTCTTTTTCGAGGACGAAAAGTTTTGAGTGGGGGAGAATGTAACGACCCTGAAATTCAAACCCAGTTTAAAATTTTTAAAATCGTTTATTTAATGTAGAAATTCAAATTTTCACAAACAGATTTCGTTTCTATTCAAACTTCATATTTGGAATGCGTCTAGATAGACATAGGCGTACGCCAAATTTCGTCGAAAAATATTGAAGTAAATTTCGTGCGTCGCATTTGCCTATTGATTTAAATTGTATGTGTAAATTTCCAATCGTCCGAACTCAAATATTTTTCCACATTTCTGAATAAGAAAAATATTCTGAATATAACGGCGAAGTTCGTTTTGTCAAATTTCGCTTTTAATTGCTAGTTGAATTGTCACTTGAGTAATCAGTTAAATAAGATTTATCACGTTGCAAACAATATCCAACTATAAATATTTTTATACCGTTGTGTCCGCCTCATCACGCTGACCAAAACGATATATTTGTTTGTGTCAATCGGAGTTCGGCGTTGCAAACTATAATTATTTAACGGATTGCAAACCGTTCCGTTACATAGCACAAAAACGGTATCCGTTTTCTTCAACGTTCAGAATCCTAACAGCCTATGACCATTTAGCTGCATTGAAACACCAATAGTCTTTTTCGGTTACCGAGAGAATAAATTCATGACTCTTGGTTTCTATAATATTCAATATAAGGGTTGCTTCATATTTCGTTCGGTTGAAAATCTAGTGCGTGTTCTTCTTCCCTCACTCTCTTTTATTTGTGCTCTCTCTAAAACCATGCATTCACACCCGTACCCACCCTCATTTCATGCATACACACCACTTCCCACGTTCGTGTCCGTCTCATCCTGCACCACCCGCCACTGCCACCTCGCCGCCACCCCGTTCGCCTCATCCCACCAGCACTTCGCCGACCCCACGCCACTGCTGCCTGCACGCCTCAGTCCCCTGCTTCGCCCAGACCCCACGCGTGCCACCACAGCCCGGGTCCTTCCACCGAGCCCGCATCCCGCTCCTCCATGCCCAGTCAGCAGCTACACTCGCCAGACCCACGTCCCGTGTTCGCCTCCACCCACCGCCGCACAGCCTCAGTCCCCACGCCACTCAGCCGCACCGCAAATGCGCCTCCCCTCCACTGCAGACCACCGCACCCACTCACGCGCCCAGTCCGACCCTCCAACCTCTCCATCCGAGCCACTACCGATCACACGGCCCTTCCCGCACTACCCCAGCACCACCCGAGAGCCCATTGCCTCGACCAACAGACCCGAACCCACAACGTCGCTCCATTAGCCCAGCCTTCCGCCAGCCGCGACTGCACTACCGCATCGCCGTAACCACTGCTGCCCTCACTGCTGCAACCCGCCTTGGCCGCAACCGTGTCCAATGCATTCCGTTTGCATATAAATATATATGTGAAACTAGTTTATTTATAGCGGTATATCGTTGAAATTCCATTCGCTCACATACAGTGTTTTACTGTGTTGTTTCAGCTACTGTTTCGGAGACGTAGGCTTCCATTCAGCTTGTCGAGTCTTTCTTGCATCGTTACCTTGGTATGGCTTATATATATATTCAATTGATATATATTGCAACAAACAAATGGTTGATTTATTTAATTGTTTGAATTGCAGTTTGTGTCGTTTTGCATCGTGCTTGTTCGTGCCTTTTATCTAGTTGTCTTCGTGTTCGTCGTCTTCTCTAACCACGCAAGGTGAATATTTTATTCACGACTCAAATCAATTATGCTATGATAATCAAGTGATAAATTATTGTTATTATAAATTTGGATACTAACTTTTGATTGTTAAAATTGTTGAATTAGATTGTAAATTGTTATATAAGTTAAAATTGAATATTGCTAGAATTAAGATTTCTAAATTGATGCCATGTATTAAATAGGGAGTTGGGATTTAATTTGTGATTTAATGTTGATTTATAGTTAATAGTTGTGACATTAAATTTGATATGAAATTTGGTCGTTAATTTAAACGATAATTAATAAGGACTTAAATTTGATAGGAGTTACACGATTTAAATTGGATTACATATACTGAATTTTGACCCTTAGATGTTAAATAAATTGACGCATAGAATAGCGTTAAACTTATTTGAACTAGTGAGTGTAGGTAAACACCAAGTGAAACCAAAATGAAATAATCTTTAATTCGCAGGAAATGATAGTGCGAATTCTAGAAAATAATTATATTAATTTGCATAAATAACAAATGTAAATTAATACGATATTTTGGGATTATTTAAATAAATTGTTGAATTGTTATGTATGGTTGCTACTGCTTGTTTATTTACTTTGACACCATCCCGGTTATAACGCTGCAAGTTCCCTTTGCTATGCTTTGTTTATTTTGAATAATATTAGGTAGAAATGATAAAGACAATTAAACAACTTGGCCTAGGATAGATAATTAAAAGTAAGAAACCCGAATGGTCGAAAAAAATCATTTTGAAATTGAAATTATTTTTATTAAGTAACAAACTAAATAGGTTCAATTGAAATAGGTTAACGAATTAAATTAATGGATTTAATTGAAACAAATTAATAAATCTATTTAGTTGAATAAAAATGAATTTGAAAATTTGATCGAAATGAGATTTAGAAACAAACAAGTTTTAGGAGTTAATAATTTAAAAATTATTAAATGTGTAAAGTTTAGACTTAAACTGGGTTTTAATTAAATAAATTTGAAGCATTTATAAAGTTTAAATTGAGATTAGAAATTTGACTTAAGTGAAATATAATTAGCTAAAGTTATATAGATTTAATTTAATGATAATTTAATGATTTAAATTTTAATGAATTAATTAAATCACGATATTGTAAGTGGAATATGTACTGAATTGATTTGTAACCCGAAATAGCTTATTTTGATGTATAGATCATTTAACTAAATAAATGGAAGTGTATTTTAAATAAAAATATAAAGTCGAATTTGGAAAATAAATCAACGAAGTTTTGATAAAAGGGAGATTTAGTTAATGAAATTAAGTTAATCAAATTTATGATTTATTTAATGTAACGATGAATGTAAATACGAATTTAAGTGAATATAATTTAATTTAACGATTTGAACCAAAAATTGACCATTAAAGTGAATTAATTAATTATGAATAAAATTTAATAAGCGAAATTTAGATCTTATTAAATTTAATTTGAATACTGAATTATAGTGTTAACTCGAACGATAAACTGAAATTTAATTGGAAATATGTTTTTCCAAATCTGGAATCAATCGAATTGTAAATGTCAAAATTTAGAGGTCAAATTTGCAACTTGACTTTTAGACTTTGATTTTGTTTAAACTCTAATATAACCGACCATCGGGTAATAAATACGTAGTTATTAAAGAGACCGGGATCGGATATGGACATACTCTCTGTCGATACCGAAAACCACTTTAATAACTATTATACGCGGAGTGTTGATCCAGAATGAAGTGGATGTTTGGTGAACGCGTTGACTGAAGAAAGAGAACGATATTGGATGACCCCTGACATGACTAAAACAGGAGCCGCGCCGGGCCATTGAGGTTCGCTACCTCTAGCGGACACACTTCTTCGACACCATATCTATTACTTTTGTGATTTGATTTGGGTGCACCCCTTGATTTGGGAGTGTCGTTTCGCGGTGTTGAGATAGTAGCTGCTATGCTCAACATCAGTCCGGATCACGCAACTACTAGTATCCTAGTTGGTATCGCCTCATGTACCTTGTCATACTGATTATCCTACTCGCGACCACTACGTTTTGATTTGTACCTTGAGTATATGGATTGCCCTCTGGTGACTTCCAGTTTTGGGGAAACTACGGTCTTGTATATGCTTTTGGGAATATAAAACGTGTTAAGGGGAATTATGGTAACGCCTTAACGCTATTTTAATATTCTATTTTACTGATTAGACATTACTTACATATCGTATTTTATTATATATATAGATAGTTTATCGGATCCTTAGAGATGTTTATTTGATTCATCTTTAAGTTATGGACTTTTCCTTGCACTTGATTATCTTGTATAAGGTTTTGAGTCCTGACTCGAGTGTTTCTTTTTGTATATGCTCGGGTCAGTCTGAAGCTATCCAGTTGCTGATCAAGGTTGGTTGAAGATGTCGAAGACTTGGCATTTATCTTTATCAGTCTATTTCCTTTTTAGTATTGATGTTCTAGTCTGTTGGACATTTATGTATTTCATTTCAGTCACTTTATGTTGAGACATTGTTGTACTTTTGTAGTAGCTTCATGAACTGCTATTATGACGATGTATTTTCCGCTGCATTATTCTGTGACTGTTCTGTGTCTGTGATGCTGTATTGATTCTCATTTACATTTATGTATATATAATCCCATAATAATTCGTGTTTTGTATTATTTAAGTTGACATGTATGGATTATTGTCAATTTAAATGGTCCAAATATATGGGTTGTTACTTAGAATAATGAATGTAAGTGTTAATTCATTAGAAGCTAATGAAGTTGAAGAAAAATTGAATAATTGAATGGAAGTCAATTTAATATCAACCAATTGGAATTAAAAGTGTTAAACCAAATTGAAGTTAGACAAAGTGAATATGAATTATTGAATGTAAATTTAATAAATTTGGTTGTGTTGGTTATGATTTGGTTGTTATATGATTGTTAGTTGATTGTATATAATTCATTAAGTGTTAATGAAATTAAATTGATAAAATTGGAAGTTATGTAATTTGATTTGAATGTGGAAGTGAACTAACTTGAATGTAAATTAGTGAATATAAACTAATTTAAAATGAATAAATGAATGTTATTAAAGTCCAATGTTAATTAATCAAATGTGATTAAATGAAAAACCAATTCATTGAATATTAATGAGAAGTGAATGTATATTGATTTGATATGGATTTTTCGCATAAGTTGCTGGATGATAGTTGTTTGGTGGTTGCATTTATTGCTTTTTTTTGCATTTGCTATATTGGCACATATTATTGTTGTTTCTGGTATATGTTGTATATCGATATTATTTTCTATATACATGTCTCTCATTGTTGTTGAGTATTTAGTAGGTGCGGATTGCGCTTGCTTTGCATTTGGAGCTCGCTTTCGCGCTATATTAGCCGTATATGCTCGCTAATAATATATAAGGTACATATCTCGGATTACATATCGTACTTTTACACTTTTTTCCCTGTGGGATGCCTCATTACTTTGATGAGATGTATATTTGTGATATATATTTGCCCTTTTTTTTGGATCGAGCCGAGCAAAGGAGGTTATGGCGAATTTTTTTGAAAATTTAAGGCGTTAGATCATTTTTGAGAAAATTGAGAAATTTTGAAAACTATAACTTTGATTTTGGAGTGAAAAGTTAAACGTTATAGTTAGTTTTGAAAAGATAACCAAGTATGATTTGAAAACTTAGTAAAGTTATTGTAAGAAGTTTAACTATGGATTTTGGAAAAGTTAAAATGTTTAAATGAATTTGAAATTTAATTTGAACAAATGGTTTTGAAAAGTTAATGGATTTCAAGACTTTTTCTTACTTGGCAATTTCGAGGACGAAATTCTTTTAAGGGAGGAAGTTTGTAACGACCCAGAATTCCTGTCATTTGAAATTCGTATATTTAATTAATTTTTAATATTAACAATTAAAATTTGTAAGTCGAATAAATTTTATTTCGAATATATAGATTTAATTGGATAATTAAATCGATAATTTAATATTTGAAATTACAGAAATAATTGGAAATTGGGTTTAATATGATTAAATTGATATGTAAAGTTGTATTAAATCATATTGGAGTTATATTGATGTTACAGAACTTTTAAAATTGAACTAAAAGTTAATTTATGAAAAATTGAATATTTGATTATTTAATTGACGAGTAAAAATAGTCATTTTTCAAACAGTCTCGGATTTCGACGAAACTAGTTTCATCGGATCCGTAATGTAATATAATTGTAAGATTTCAAATTTCGTGTCAATCAGATTTACGGTTTGTCCGGGGCAAGCTAAAACGCACTGAAATTGGTTTAAGTAAATTTTAAAATTAAATAGTCGATTTGAAAACCTATCTTTCAAATATGATCGAATTGGCTCTCGATATATATTCCGTTGCGTTCGGAATGGGGGTAAAACATTATAAACGCCAGGCGGCACGCTTCGTTTCAAGTTTTGAAAAATTCCGGATGAATAGTGTCGCGTAATTTTCTATATAAGGCCCCTTATTCTTTTCATTTGCAAACGAAACCTTAGGGTTTCATAGCCGCCAACTAAATTTTCAATGGCCGAAATCTTCCTCCTTTCTTCCCTCAAAATCTCTCAATCCATAAAAATTTACGAAAAGCGTCTAACTACAACATTGAAGAGCACGACGAGAACTTTCAGTTCAACAGCTATGATCGCAAATTTCGCCGCGGATCGATGGCAATATGAGTTCGAACGCATGGAAGTCAAGCACGGTTTCACGGTGATGGGATGACCGAGTTTCATAATTTGCAGGTCGAAGGTGGAGTGGAACACGCTCGTTTGATTGGCTCTAGCGGATCGTTGTCGAATGCAATGTGGATGGCTCGAAAATTGATGTAAAGGGGCGGCAAAAATGGGTTCTCGCGTACGTATAAAAAATGGGGGGAAGAAGAAGATAGTCACGGCCCAGTTCTAGGGCAAACGAAATCAACGGCCGAGATGTGTTTAGGCTTAGAAATTTAAAAAATGTGTAAATTATTTATATTTATAATTCATATAATCTTTAAAATTCTGTAACTTGTTCATACGAGGTCAAAAACTGACGAAACGAATTGCGTTGGAATACCTATTGTCGAGCACTACGTGATGAAGCTGGATTGGGATTGATTTAAGCTAGTGTGAATTTTGGGTAAAATTAAAGGCACGTTTAATCTATTCGAAATAAAACACTGCAACTGTATTGGAAACAAGGTGAGAACTTCTCACTCAATCGAATTTGTTTCGATTTAAATTTTAAATAGTTAGATTTAAAATTGCTTGATTGTGTGATTGGATGATAAATTGCTTTCTGTTGTACTGAAATAGACCCTATACGTCGCATATTAAGCGGAGGTAATTATATAAACACATATACCGCGATATACCTCCGTGAAGTGGAATTGGTATTATATATGTACTTGGAGTTGATTTCCCGCATTATATAGCGAATGAGACCCTATTGCGTCGCATAATAGCGGATAATATTTTTTATAAACCCATGTACCGCGATATTCTGTCTTGAAACGGGATTGGTATTGTTCTAACATATGTGGATGTAGGGAAACAGGTTGGGGGGATCCAACTGGATTCCTCAACAGTATTGATTTATTTACAGATATTTGTGATACATTCTGTTGTCATATTGATATATGATGTTTGGATGCCGTAGTTGATGTATTGGTGCTGTTGCAGCATTGGGCCTATTTTCTTTTCTTTTTTGGAGTTTTAAAAATGTTAAAGTAAAGATTTCGATTTTAAAAGGATTCCCAAGTGATTTATGAAAGTATACATTTTATTGAATTTTGGAATTGATTCATTTTAAATAAATAAACATTATAATTTTTATGTTATAAAAATTATGATTTTTGTGAAATATAACCGAAATGTGATTTTTGAAATAAGTAGTTGATTAATTTGTAAAATGGTTTAAATTGGGATTTTTGAATTATTATAAACGGTTTATATAAAAGATTTACAAAATTGATATTTATAAATTAAAATATTGGAATTATAAAACGAGTTTTTATAAGTGTTAAAATGAAGCATAAATGGATTTCAAAAGTGAATGAAATTTATAGATTTATAAAATTGTGAAGTTATAAAATGAATAGATTTTGTAAAATAAAAGATTTATAAGTAATTAACTTATAAATTGGATTTTGGCATTTAAATGGGATATAAATAGAATTTGTTAATTAAGGGATTTTATAATTGAAGTTTTTATAAAATTTATATAAATGCGAATTTATAAACGTTGTTTTATAAATCCAAAACCAATTGAGTTTGATAAGTAAATATGAAAGCTTATTAAAGGAGATATATCCACGATTTTGGACAGTGGATAATCCTTTAAATTAAATATGTAGAAGTGTTGAATTTGGTAAACGATTTATATTCACGATTTTGGACAGTGAATAATATATTAAAGAAATGTTTTAGGAAGTGATCTTTTAAATAGAATTAAAATGATTTGAAGTTGTTTTAAAATGTGTTAAGGATCGAAACCATAGATTTCAACATTCATTGTTGAAATAGACATTTCGAGAAATAAGAAAAAGATGGACTATAACGCTGTTGTTATAGTAAATGATTTTCGAAAGGAAATGCTTTTGTATAGTATTGGGATTTATATATCTATCGTATTTTCGAACCCCTACGCTATTGATTTTGGGTTGTCGTAACGATGTTTACGCAACATTCCTTTTGACCCAAATAAATGTGTTTAAAGAGAACGTTTTCCTTAAAAGAATAAAATATATACTTAAAGTATATTCAATATTTTCTAAGTATTGAAAACAAATAGATTTGTGAATTACTTATTGTTAAATAAGTATTTGGAAATGTTTTTCAATGTAGAAATTAAAATGGTTTAGAGAATGTATGTAATGACCCAGAATTTCTGTCAATTAAAATTTGTATATTTAATTAATTTTAAATATTAATAAGTGAAATTTATAAGTCGAATAATTAGATTTAATTGGATAATTAAATCGATAATTTAATAGTTGAAATTACAGAAATAATTGAAAATTGGGTTAAATATGATTGAAATTGATTTGTAAAATTTATTTTTATCATATTGAAGTTATAGAGATGTTATTGAACTTTTAAAATTGAATTAAAAGTTTATTTGTGAAAATTGAATATTTAATTATCGACTGAAAAATAGCCAATTTTCGAACAGTCTCAGAATTGGACGGAACTAGTTTCATTGGATCTGTAATAGTTTGTTATTATCGGATTTCAATTTTCGTAGCAATCAGAGTTTTCGTTTGACCGTGGCAGCTCGAAACGCATCGAAATTGTTTTAATATTAATTTAGCGAGTAAAAATAGTCCTTTTTCAAACAGTTTCGGATTTCGACGAAACTAGTTTCATCGGATCCGTAATGTGATATTATTATAAGATTTCACATTTCGTGTCAATCGGATTTACCGTTTGTCCGGGGCAAGCTAAAACGCCTAGAAATTTGATTTACCGATTTAATTTTAAATTGATCGTTTATTGCCATAACTCGCACAGATGATCGAATTAGCTCCTGAAACACGTTCCATTGTGTTCGGAACGTAGGGTAAACCTTAGGAACGCCAACCGGCACGCTTCGTTTGGAGTTCGAAAATTCCGGGATGAATAGTGTTTTGGCTATTTTTCTATAAAAGGACCTAACTATTTTCATTTGCGTCCAAACTAAAACCTAACCCTAGAAACAAAGCCAGCCGCCACTATCTATACCAATGGATGAAAATTCATAACTTTCCCCTCCAATTATCTTCTAATCCACGCATCCATTCGAGTAATCTTCAACTAGAAATTCGTAGAGGGCGACGAGATCTTCGTTTTGAACGGTTGTGATCGAGTTTCGTTGCACGGGTTGGCGGCAATCTCTGTTTAAACGGCCGGAGTTGCGCATGGTTTTCAAGAGAGAGGGGGAGGCCGAGCTCCAAGCCTTTGCAGCCAAAGGTAGAGGGGGAGATGGGCTTCCATTTGGCGCTAGCTGATTAACTTCTCGTCGAGCGTGGTGGCGGCGATTTCAAACCCTAGCTTCGTGAGATGGGTTTGTGTGCGTGCGTATTATCCTGGAGAAGAAAACGCAAACGTGAGGGAGAAAGGGGAAGGAAGCATGCAGCCCGGATCTGATGTTGAGGAATGTGCGGCTGTGATGGAGCTTGGGTATTAAAAAAATAAAATAAATGTTGTAAATTCTATATATAAAATTGGGTAAACTTTAAAATTACATATCTTTTTGATACGAGGTCGAAATCGTACGAAATCAGTTGCGTTGGAATCATATGGACGAACAGTACGCTATGGAGTTGGATTGGAGTCGTTTAGAGCTAGCAAAAATTTCGGGTAAAATTAAACGTCCGTTTAATTTTATTCGAAATAAAACGCGAAAACATAATTGAAATCAAGGTGAGAACTTATCACTCAATCGAATTGTTTCGATTTAAATTTTAAATCGTTAGATTTAAAATTGTTGATTGAATGTTGGACTATTGATTGTTAAAATAGACATTATGCGTCGTTAGTAAACGGAGGTTATTTATTAAAAACATATACCGCGAATATTTCACCGTATAGTGAAATTGGTATTATTTATGTACTTGGAGTTGATTTCCCGCATTATATAGCGGATGAGACCCTATTGTGCCGTCTATTAAGCGGATAATATTTTATAAATCCCATATACGCGATAATTCTGTACTGGAACGGAATTGGTATTGTGCTAATGTTTGTGGATGCAGGAAAACAGGTTGGAGGGATCCAACTGGATTCCTCAACTGTATTGATTTATTTACAGATATTGTGATATTTGTTGATTATCATATTGATATATGATATTTGGATGTCGGGATTGACTATTGGATGCTGTTACATCATCAGATCCATTTTTGAAGTTTTAAAATAATGATTTTTGATTTTAAAAAGAATTTTAAAGTGATCTTTCAAAGAATACGCTTTATTAAAATTTTGAATTGATTCATTTTAAATAAATAAACGTCAAAATTTTAAAGTTATAAAAATTATGATTTTTTAAAAATATAACCAAATTGAGAGTTCTGAAATAAATAGGGATTAAATTATAAAATGGTTTAATTTGGAATTTTGAACCATTATAAAGGATGTAAATAAAAGATTTTAGAAAAATTGATATTTATAAATTAATAATATTGGAACTATAAAACGAGTTTGTTAAGTGTTAAAATGAAGTATAAAATGGATTTTTAAGTGAATGAAATTATAGACTTATAAATTGAGAAGTTATGAAACGAGTAGATGTTGTAAAATAAAAGATTTTAAGTAATTAACTTATAAATCGGATTTTTGCATTTAAATTGAAATCTTTGATGAAGCATAAATGGTTTATAGATGAGATTTATAAGATATATATTTTATAAATCGAAAATAATGGAATTTTAAAAGGAGTTCTGTAAATGTTGAAAATATGGTTATAAATGAAATCTTATAAGTAATAAGATTTATAATTTGTGAAGTTTAAAAAGAACGATTTTGTAAATAAATGAATTATAAGTATTTAACTTATAATATGGACTTTTGGTATATATTTGAGATATATAAATTGAATTGGATTAATAAAGGAGATTTATAAATCGAAGTTTATAAACAGAAATGGAATTTATAGACATTGTTTATAAATTCGAAATCAATGGAAATTGATAAATTGAATATAGAAATTTATTAAAAGAAGTATATTCGTGATTTTGGATAACGAACTATTCTTTATATAAAATGCGTAGAAATGTTGAAATTTGATCAATGAAGTATATTCACGATTTTGGACAGTGAATATATTATTAAAGAAAATGAACATGTTTTTGAGGAAGTGATATCATAAAATGAAGTTAATTATTTTAAAGAGGTTTTAAAATGTATTAACTGTCGAAACCATAGATTGCAACATTCATTGTTGAAATAGACGTTTTCGAGAAATATAAGGAAATGGTAGACTATAACACTGTTGTTATAGTAGATGATTTCCGAAAGGAAATGTTTTATATAGTATTGGGATTTATATATCTATCTAAATTTCGAATCCCTATACTAGTGATTTTTGGTCGTCGTAACGATGTTTACGTAACATTCGTTTTGGCCCAAACAAATGTGTTTAAGCGCTTGTTTTCCTTAAAGAATGAAATATATACTTAATTTCAATTTAAGTATATTGAATATTTTCCAAGTGTTGAAAATAAATGGATTTGTGAATACTTATTATTAAATAAGTATGGAAATGTTTTCCAATATGGAGTAAATGCTTTGAGATTTTATCTTTTAAAGATAAATTGAAAATGAATATTAGAAATCGATTTGGAAATCGTATATTCATAGTTATTTTGGAATTGTAAATTCACTATGGAATTTATAAAAGAAAGGGAATTTTTTTTTAAAAATAAACGTTGTTTTATTTTTGAAGTGTGGGAATGAATTTATGGATTTAGAACGTAAATATAAAGTAAATCGGTAAGGATTTATTTAATTGGTTTAAACGAACCATTTTGAAATGAAAGTATTTCCGCGTAAGGAAAATGATTGAAATTTGTTTTCAAAAGTGGTAAAGGTGAATCTATATTTAAAATTATCTTGTTCTTTGTTTTTAAAGATAAACTGTTTTAAGTTCTCACACCAGTCCCATGACTGACTCGGAGTTTATTGTTTTCCTTCCTAAACTCGGTGTGCCCACCAATTTCCACACGGGCAGTTAAGAGTTAGGTTTATCAGGATATTCGGGAATTCAGGAGTTGCTGGAGGCAAGTTGGATGGCATGGCGTATTCACTAGTATATAGTATTTCTTTTCCGCTGTTTGTTGTTGTTTGTTGTTGTACACTTTGATGATGTAATATGATGTTGTAACGACCCCAGATTTCGGCCCCGGTTATTTTAATAAATGTTTAATCTAATTAAATATAAAATGTGAATTGATCATGTTTAAATGAATATGATTTTTGAAATTTTGCCATCTATTTATATAAACTGTATTTAAAAGGAGATTGATCTGGAAAATTGAAATAAGTATTTCAATAATATTCACAATAAAAATCTATCTTATATAATTACTTAAAATACTTTACATTATTTATATTTAGTATGAAATAATACACATAGATAATAATGTTTGAAATTCTAAAATAAGTTTCTTAACAATATTATTAATAAAATTTAACTCATATAATTAAATTAAAATGCTATACATTGGTAAGTTTTGTTAAATGAATACATATGCTTGATAATGTTTGAAATTTAAAATTTAATTCTAGCAATATAAATATAAATGTAAATAAATACAAATGAACCATAAAAATGAGAATAAGTATAAATATAACCTAAGGTAGGATTACAAACATAAGTATAAAATTATAACTTGAATAAGATATGAATAAAAGTGTTAACTATTGAAAGACAAATATACAAAATCTGTAAGCGATGAGACTAATATCTTTAAAACAAATGTAACTTGTCTGCAAACATAATCATATGTAAACATCAGCAATAAGACAAAAACTAAATTAACAGCAAATATTACTTCTATGTTGACATAAGTATGAAGACAAATGAAAAACCGGTAACTCGTATATGCATAAGAAATCAAAGACCTGCAAATATCTTTGTAAACAAGTTGTCAGCAATTACTAATTAGTGTAAACCCATATGGAACATATTAGTACAATCTTAAGCCTGCAAATATCTTTATTCAAATATATGTGTCAGTAAATAGTGATTATGTTAGCATAAGTGTTAACACAAACATTAATTAGCCACTTTTATTTCTGAGAGAAATAGCTGCTAGCCGAAATTTTTAATGCGTTTCAGGTTTTAGTACATGAAAAATATAGGATAAAGCAAGATATTTTTTCTATCTAGTGGAAGCTTGTGTAAGAAGATTTATGTTCAAAGTTATGTATACATGTATTCATATGTTCTTACCTTCTAGTTCTGTGATAACTTCAAAAGCCTGATTAAGCAAAGAAAAAAAAAATCAAAACTTTATATTCTCAAGCTTAATCAAATTCTAGCAAAAGAAAGTTGCAGGAACTCAAACTGCAGTACCCAAGCTACAAGTTTCTTGCATCATTCAACTACTCTCTGTTTCAAGTTTCAACAGTGTTGTGTGAGCAAACCTTCTTTCGAACTAGCCTTCTTTACTTCTTCCACCTGTGAGTAAACAAGATTAGTTAAAGCTTTAAGTTCCAATTGTTTTTGTTTTAAACAGTTCATGATTTAATCATCATATGATACGGGTTATGCTTGCTCTTGTATAAAATTTCATCTACTCTGTGACTCCTGTTATTGTTTCAGGTTTGCATATATTTGAGTAAACCTCAAATTAGCCTCATTAAACGTGGGTAATCTGTAGGTATTCAATTAAAAACAATATGATATAACATAAAGTTAGAGACTGGTTAAGTCTTAAGGTAGAATATAAGCACTGTAATGATTTACTGGGCATTAAACAATAATTTGATAAAAAATAAGTTGTTGTAAAATATTAATTCTAGGTCATAGATTGAATCAATACTGGAATTCATGATTTTCAAAAACTAAAACGAAGATTTTTAACTTTGTTTTTCAAGCACGGTTTGTAATTGAATTAAGTTTACATTTATTCCATTTTCAAACAATCAAGCCAATTATAAATAGTGAAACTTGGATTGAAGCAAGCTTATACATCTATAAACTAAGGAAAAATATCAATTAATTTTTCTATTTATTGAATTTGGAACACGAGACAATATTAGGGCTTTACTGGGTATTTATTTCTTCTCTGTTAATCATCGAATTCGCCCTTATTTCGTGACCGAGCTGCACGAGATTTGGAGGGTAGATGGTTTAGTGTGTCGAGGTCGTGTGGGCGAAGCGGCGGTAATTTCGGTGGTTTGTTCGAAGATCGCGAATGAAATTTGCTGAGGGGTTTGTTGCAGTGTTTTCGAAAAACTATAAATTTTGGTTTCGACATTATTTTTGAATCTCTGGGAGTCGTTTATGGTTGAGAGGAGGAAATTTGGTTTGTGGACGCCGGTGACTGCCGCTGGAAGTGCGGCTACCCACCGTGCACGTGCACGGTGGTGATGGAGGTGGAGCTGTGTTTTTTTTTTTGTTCTTCTGTCATTGGTGTGCTTCGAGTCGTGTTTACTTTTCTGGGGAGATGCCTCGAGACGATCGCATGATAGTTGTGGGGACCTGATGTTCATTCTTTTGTAACGTTTAGCAGTTTATAATTTAACAGTTTATAACTAAAAAAAAATTAAAAAGAAGAAGATGGGGTTCAGGGAGGTGCTCGGGTGAATTGCTTGAGTGACTCGAGGGATTGCGTGAGTTTCCCAGGGTAGTGCTCAGTGTTTGATAATTGCAGTTTCATTTTTTTTAGTAAGCTAAGTAAACAATTTTTATTTAACTGTAAAACACTGTTTTGAAAAGAAAAAAAAGAGAGAGAGAGAGAAAAAATGTTTAACAGGTTCAAGATTTCAAAACTTATATACAAGATAATTATTTGGTCCATACTTTGCAAGGTTAAGCTCCTATTTATTAACGTAATTTAGTGATCAATTTATTAAGCATAAAGTTAATAAAAGTCCGAGGTATAGTTAGTAATATAATGAAACTTCGAACTTAAAGAAAACCCTTAAAATGTTAATTAAATTAAATAATCAATATCTTCAGGAAGTAATTAAGAATAATCATTTTTAAACTATAATTAATGGTAGATTTTGAGTAATTATAAGATTATAATTACTACTTAAGTTAATAGTTGGTTAATCAAATAAACCAGATGTGGATTAATAATTATTAAGTAATTTACTTAAGAATTAAGGATAAATAAAGGGTTAATTACGTACATTAAAGTTAACAAATAAGAATTCAAGTTATTAAATAACCATTAAGGTAGTAGTTAATGGTTAAAGAATCGTAATAAAAGTTAAACTATTTAATCAAGAATTGATTAATTAAATAGTGTAAAATAAAATAAGTTATTGAGTAATAAAGATCAATAATGAATTATGAACGATCTATTGATTCAAATAGTTTGTAAAGAAATGAGTAATATAACTGTTAATCAATAACACAGGGTTGAGTGATTAACTCTGATATACTTAATTTACATTGAATTTCAGATGACTGTTTATGGAATGTGTGTTGAATATCTGATTGTGATATTTATGTAATGATATTCTATGATACTCTGTGATATGCTGTGCTATACCAATGTTACTTGTATTGATTTGATCTGAAATCGATGCTATGTTAATTCAATTGTTGAATTTGAATTATTTAAAACCGTATAAGTTAATTAGACAACTTGGCCCTTAAAATGGCGTTTGGATCCGATGAGACCGGGATCGGAAGAATCAAATTTGATTCTCCGAAAACCACATCGATCCAATCTAAATGTTAGGTCGTGAATCCTAAAATGGAGATCGAGATGGAGTTTCAAAATGCAAGGGTTATCGTCGTTGACTCTGAGGGTGATTCCAAAATGAGTGTAACGAGATAATGCCTTCGGTTTCGTTCGAACCCGGAACGAACTTGTATGGATTGAATGCTTTCAACACATCGTCAGGCGGACGATGAGCATTCTAAGTGATATGTTCTTCAAAGGTAATCGCAGCCTCAAGCCTCATCAACCGGGAATGGCTAAAACAGGGGAGATGCAGCAAGGTTAGGTGGGTCATGCCCAAGCAGGACAAGATATTTCCCCTGTCTAGATGTCCCTTTTTATATTTCGGCTTAGTGGGCGGTTTGCTAGCTAGAACCGCGGGGTTTATCTTGTTCGGGACTGTTCAGTAAGGAATGGTTCCGGCCTTGTGTTGCAGGGGATGAAGGGAGTAATCCTCGGTACGGTGATCTAGGCCCCGTACTGTGACGGGCGGTACCCCAGTAGCCCTGCCATTGTTGGAAATCCATTTTCCCTACGAGACCCTACGGTTTTGATTTGTATTACCCACTTTTGTGGCTAGTAACTGGAATTTAATAGATGTAACAATTTCGGCTATTTTCTATTTACTTGAAAACCCTAGACACTATTATAATATCACTGGATTTCCTATGAAATGTTTTGGTTAGCGTAAGGTAAAAACTTACCCGTATTTATTTGTGGGGAGTCTTACGTGATACCTTTATTTTCAAATGTTTTCAAAGTTAAACAACTTTAAACCGTTTACTCATACCAGACCCATGTCTGACCCGGAGTTTATTTTTGTTTTTCATAAACTCTCGGGTACCCAAATTTTTACGGGTAGCCAAGGGATTCAGGTTAGATTTGATGAATTCTGGAGGAGCAATGGAGCAGGAGGCTTCAGCTTGTAGATATATATATAGTTCTGCTGTGTTGGTATCTCTGAGTCATATTGTTTGAGTTGTATTGGATTGAGTTGTATTAACTAGGCAGGTGTTATAACTGTCTGGTATTGATGTATTATCTGATTAACTCTGATATATGTAAAACTATTAAATATTTAAGTGATATATTATATTTTGTTCCATTCCGCTGTGAGATTCTGATATTGTTGTTCTTTCTTCTCTATCTTTTCTATTTTCTCATCTCTTTCTTTCTTAATGATGATACGTCTTTCTGGTAGTAGAAGGGCGGGTCGTCACAGATGTAATGTAATAACTGATATAATTCTTTGTTTAAAGATTATTCATTTATCTATTATATGTTGTTCCGCTGTGATTGTGAGATTCTGTTATTGTTTCTGTTGTTTTCTTTTTCTTTCTCTCTTCCTATCTTCTACCTCTTCTTTAACCCAAACGGTACGGTTTTCCGGCCTTTGATTACTTGTCAGTTGATACAGTGGACGTATTGATGTCGGTTTTCAAGCGTCGAAAAGTCGAATCGTCACAATGTATATTTTTTAAGATAAATGGAAGTGAATATTTGGCAAGTTATTTAATTTATGGAAGATTAATAAAAGGGCCTAGTGATTGTTATGATGTTGAATATTTGTTTGTTTTCTTTGATAGTTAAATAACCGACTATCAATATTTACCTTTAAATGGGTATTTGTTGTGATTTGCTTGAATTTGAATGCTACACTTATTTTAAAATAAGCGCTCGTTATTCGGTTTAGCCGGGAGAGGACCTTTGGGTCATAAATCTCATTCCGAATAGTGATACGTCGTAATGGATAGTATTTGAAGACCGGTGTTGAACACCAGATGTTTTCGAAAACGGAAGGATTACCGTCGAATGTCTCTGCATCGGCTGATCCCCGATATAGAGATTTTATCACCCTTTGTGATGTGAAGTCCAGACGTGATTAGTGAATATTAGGATTTGCAAGGGCTTCTTTGGAAGTGCCTTTGGTTCCGTTTGATCCCGGAACCGACTTGTATAAATGTGTGTCTGACGTTACAATTTGAGATGTAAAGCTGGTTTCTATCAAATACATTTCTGTTGGTGGCGGAGAATTTATTCTCTTAGCTTAACACCCTTCTCTGAGACGTACGAGCTCAGAGGTTATGTAGTTGATGGTTACTAGTGATATATTCCCAATTTGGTAACGTGGCATGCTGAGTGCTGCCGATCATTTGTTGATCAAAGCGTGGCTTTTATGAAAAGCGTAGCTTTGTGGACGAGACTTCGTCGAACCTCACAACCCGGAAATGGTCAAAACAGGAAGAATGCAGCAAGGTTATTAGGGGATAGCGCACCTTAGGGTATATACATTTCCTTCAGGATATAGGTGGTATTATGGTATGGAGCCCAAACACTTAACCTATATGGTTGCTGCAAATTTATTTCTTCGTGGTTGTTGGTGAATCCCGGGATTTAGGTCGGTTACGACCAGGGGATGACATACACATGTCAATAGTTACCTAGCTAGAGGTAACCCGGCCTTGTGTTGGCAGAGATCCGGTTAGGTTCTCGGGGCGTCTTTCTAGAGGCGTACCCATGTGGCAACGGGAAGTTCCTTGGCCTGACCATTTGTTGGAAATCCAAAGAAACAATACGAGCCCTGTACGGTTTTAGTTGTAGAACCTGCCATCTAATATGGTAGCTATAGTAGGCATACTATAATGGTACCTATGGTGGCTAAGATTAATGTTGTACTTTCGAAATGTTTTCCTGCACTTTTCACTTATAGTAATAATATCAAAGAAATTTGCGTATCAAGCATGTTTGACTATCATAAGGAGAAATCTCGTCCAATTCTGCGTTTGCATTGTGTGTGTGGCAGGAGGCCTTATGGTAGTTACATTTTCTAAAAGCATTGCAGATATATTTTAAAATATTTCTTTGTTTGTTTTTAAAGATAAATGTTTTAAGTTTTCACACCAGTCCCATGACTGACCTGGAGTTTGTTGTTTCCTTCCTAAACTCTGGGTGCCCACCAATTTTAACGCGGGCAGTCTAGAGTCAGGTTATCAGGACATTCTGTAATTCAGGAGATGCTGTGGAGATCGGAAGCAAGCTGGATGGCATGGCGTATCGACTTGTATATAGTATTTCTTTTCCGCTGTTTGTTATTGTAAACTCTGATGATGTAATGTAATGTGATGTAATGTAATAACCGATATGATTCTTTGTTTTATAGATAATTCATTAATATATTATATGTTGTTCCGCTGCGAAATGTGAGATTCTATTATTGTTTCTGTTTTCTTCATCTTTCGTTCTTTCTTCTTCTACCTCTTCTTCTTTAACACTAACAATTCGGTTTTTTCGGCCTTCGATTGCTCGGCAGTTGATACAGTGGACGTATTAATGTCGATTTTCGAAAGTCGAAAATCCCGTTCGTTACAACAAAGTAATTATATATGTACACACACAGACACATGTATATATATATATATATATATATATATATATATATATATATATATATATATATATATATTCAAGACAACATCAACGATGCATCAAACATAATGGCAAGGCAATAGTATCAAGTGACGTACTCCTGTGTTGTAAAATTCTAAATTAAATTGGGCATTGGGTTTTATTTTAAAGAAGAAGAGGGGGAAATGGTATTGGGAATAGTCCCACATCTTAGAAATTATAGGAAATATATTTGTTTAAATATAGGTTCCTCAAGAGAGGGTTGGACCTTTTGGGCATCCAAATGTTTGTTTTATTGTAAGGAGGGAAGCCATGCATAACTACCACACACGCTTGCGCCACCGTCCATCCGAAAACCAAACCGGGTCGTGTTTGGGTTTGAATAATATTTTTGGATAAAATTCTATTGACATAACGGGTCCAATTTTCAACCCGTTAATAACCCAGAACTTGAACTCAATATAAGGCAAGAGATACGACCATTTGCAACTGTTTTGGACCGTTGGGAAGCAATGTTTTGAACGGAAACAACCCTTGGCGAAAAGGCACCTCTCTCTAACTATAAATAGCAACACCCAGATGCTGTTTCAAAACAACTTCTCCTTTCTAATGAAATTTGCAATGCTTGAAAGTGTTTTAGAGCGCTTCTTCTTCATGCAATCAGCTACGCCAGATAGATGTTGCAGATCAGAAATGATTGAAAGGTGTTGCGAATCTTCACTTCTTCTTCTCTATTCTCTTCTCTAAATTGCATCATTAAAAATTATCAAAGTAGTGTTCTTGACCAGATCAAAGTCATACAAACATTGAATCTGGTTGCACTGTTTCAAGGCTTGAATCCCGAAGTTGATAATTCTACAACCCATTTGTACCTGTTGGGTTGAACTATTGTTTAAAAGAATCTATATAGTAGATCCTTAAAGTTTGAAGTATAGCAATCTCCTCATCACAATACTCAAATCGTCGACAATTTTCCAACAATTTTTAAACAATACATTCAACTATGGATGGTTCGAGTTCAAGCAATATTAATGCCCTGCAAGTCATGAGTCAACACTTAACGTGTTCAGAGCGGTTTGATGGTAAAAAGTTCACTTTGGCAAGAAACTATGAAGTTCTTTGTCACCATCAAACTCTTCTACATTCTTAAAGATGATTTGGAGGCTATACCCATAGAAACTTCGATAGATATAGATGAGTTGAAAGCGAAATGTGTGAAGCGCAAAGAAGATGATTCCTATGTAGAGGACACATATTCAACGCACTGTCTGCTTATACATACAATGCACGTAGAACTACGAAGATGATTTCATATATGCAAGGACCGTAGTCTCTACAGGAGATATGAAGAAATTAACAGAGTTGAAAATCAAGTTATTGGAGCAAATAATGTTCATAGCAAAGTGATTGGAAAAGCACTATAGAACTCCCGTTCACTTCTGAAAAGACTCTCACTTTGGTTAATGTTTTTCATGTACCCGATATTTGTAAGAATTTGGTCACTGGATATCTTTTAACCAAAGGAGGATTTAAGATAATGTATGAGTCTAACAAATTAGTGTTATCCAAGAATGGAAAGTTCATTAGACAGGGATATTCTTGCAACAACATGATTAAGTTGAATTTAACAAAGAACACTTCTGCTTATATCATTGATTTTGTAGATTTATGGTATGCTAGATTATGACATGTTAATTATGGTTCACTTAAAAATATGAATAGGTTAGGATTAATTTCTGATTGCAATTTTAATTCCATCGCCAAATGTGAAATTTGCATTTAAGCAAAAATACGTAGAAATCCTTTAAATCTATAGAAAGGAAAATAAGTCTTCTTGATCTTGTATATAGCGATGTTGGTGATTTAAAAGGTCATACAATATATGGCGGAAATAATTTTTATGTCATATTTATTGATGATTTCTCTAGATATTCTTATGTTTTTCTAATGAAATAAAAAGATGAAGTCGTTGATAAAAGTAAAATTTACAAGGTTGAAGTTGAACTACAATCAGGACTTAAAATAAGTATTACATTCTGATCATAGTGGTTGATATTTTTCAAATGATTTTACTTCATTCTATAAATAACAAGGATTAATTCATCAATGTATTGCTCCTTATACCCCTTGACAAAATGGAGTCGCTTAAAAAAAAGGACATTAATAGAAATGGTTAATGTTATGTTAATTAGTTCAAATTTGCCCAACACGTTATGGGACAATGCCATTTTATCTGCATGTTATATTTTAAATAGAGTTCCTTCGAAAAAGTAGGACATATCCCCAAATATGGTTTAAATGAAAACCTAATTTATCAAGACATAAAGTTTGGGGATATTTAGCGTATCTTAGAAAACTAGGTCCCGAAAGACCAAACTTAGGAAATAGAATATTTAAGTGTGCTTCCATAGGTTATTATCTTAAATTATAACTCATCGTTTTATTATCCTTGATACTTTTGAAGTAATTGAGTCTGTATATGCAGAATTTTTGGAAAACAAGTATATAGCTCAATAATAAACTAGCGAGAATCCATTGGCATCATCTAGTTTAGAAATATTAAAACTAATTAAAACAATGATGAAGATTATACCACTTCTCAAAACAACGAGAATGTTTCAGTACCTAAAGAGGATAATGAACGAAGGAAAAGTAAAAGAGCAATAATAGAAAAGGACTATGGTCCTAATTTCATTATATATCTTGTACAAGTAACTAAGAATGAAATTATTAACATCACTACATACGTAATGAATGTTAACGATGACCCGGTATTATGAAGCTATGAGTTCCAAGATGCTATTTTCCAGAAAGAAGCTATCAATGATGAAATGAATTCAATTTTGATAAATCAAACTTAGATTTTGACTAATTTACCTCCTGGTACTAAACCGATAGGATGTAAATGGATATTCAAGAAAAAGTTGAATGCTGATGGATCCATTGATAAAGCTAAAGTTAGATTAGTAGCAAAGGGTTATAAGCAAAGACATGGAGTGGACTATTTTGAAATATATGCTTCTGTTGCTTGCATATCTTCAATTCGTTGTTGGATAGCACTTGCATCCATTCATAAACTTGTAATACACCAAATGGATGTGAAAACCACTTTTCTAAATAGTGATTTAGAAGAAGAGATATACATGGAACAACCAGAGGGTTTAATAAATCCAGGCCAAAAAAAGAAAGTTTGTAAACTAATAAAATCATTTTATGGTTTGAATCAGCAACCCATGCAATGGCATGAGAAGATTGATAAAGTAGCATTATCATAAGGCTTCATTATTAATGATGCCGATAATTTTATTTGTAGCAAATCAGATGGAATCGATTGTATTATAATAATTTTATATGTTGATGACATGTTAATTTTTGGGACTAATATATCATGTGTGAAAGAAACTAAGAAATTTCTATCCTCTAATTCAATATAAAAGATCTAGGAGAGGCTGATATAATTTTAGGGATTAAAGTCCTAAGAAAAGAGGAAGAGTTGGTACTAATCCAATCTCACTATATTGAGAAATTTCTCAATAAATATGGTCATTATAATGACAAACCAGCACAGACTCCTTTACATCCTAATATTAAATTGGAGAAGAATACTGGACATACTATTTCTTAATCAGAATGTTCTATTATAATTCAGAGTCTTATGTATGCTATACAGTGCACAAGATTTAATATAGCACATGCTATTAGCTATTATGTCGTTTCATAAGTAATCCAGTTATGGAACATTGCAAAATAATTTTAAGAATTATAGTTTATTTGAAAGGTACCATAGACAATGGTTCTTCTTATAAAGGATATCCTGCTATATTAGAAGGATATAGCGATGCTATTAGGAATTCAAGTCTATGACTAGATGGATATATAAGAGGAGATGCCGTGTCTTTGTGTTCTAAGAAGCAGACCTGTTTTCTGACACTACTATGTTGTCAGAATTGATTGCATTAGCAGATGCAAGAAAAGAAGCAGAATGGCTTAGGAATTTGTTAATAGAAATTCCTTTATGCAAGAAGCCATCACCAGCAGTCTTGATTAAGTGTGACAATCATGCTTAAATATATAATATTTCCAATACAATATTTATGAAAAGTCTAGATATGTAAGTCTTAGACATCAAATGATAAGACACTTACTTAAAAGATGAGAAATCAATGTCGATTACATAGAAACAGAGAAAAACTTGGCTAACCCATTTACTAAGGGTCTTCCAAAGGCTATGGTTTCCATAAATCAAAATAAATGAGGCTAAGGTGTATGAATGAAGGTTTATCATGCTTAACAGAAACCCAATTGTGTCTTGAAATGACAGATAAAGTTCAACAGGTCCAACAAGTTAAGAGAATGATTATGGACTTATCTATATGAGTATGGAAATCAATCCATTTCCTAAGAGTGTAATACCACCTTTTTAAGTAGACTCATGAACTCAGGATTTGAGCATATGGCCATTATTATGCCAAACATATAGATCACTTCATATACGAAAATCAGTATGTGTGACTATTTTGGTACTATCACAAGGGGTACTTATTTTGAGATATGTTCACCATAAACCTTGATAGAACTTTGGACGGTTACACTAAGTGAAGGTCCAAATCCCAAAGATACATATCATTTATGTATCGATTTCCACGATGATGCAATCCTGTGATCTTGGAACTATGTTGGTTTGATCCCACTTTGGTACATAGGTAGTCACTCCAGTGATGCAGCGGTACATTTTATTTATGTTACTTATTTTGAAAATGGGGGGAAACTGTTGAAAATTTTCAAAATAAATTGGGCATTGGGATATATTTTAAGGAAGAAGAGGAGGAAGTGGGACTGTTGGAAGCAATGTTTTGAATGGACGCAGATCTTGGCGAAAAGGCACCTCTCTACAACTATAAATAGCAACGCCCAAATGCTGTTGCAAAACAACTTCTCCTTTCTCATAAATTTTGCAACGCTTGAAAGTGTTTTAGAGCGCTTTATTCTTTCTAAAATAAGTAACGCCTGATAGGTGTTGCGAATCAGAAATGACTAAAAGGTGTTATGAATCTTCTCTTCTTCTTTTCTACTCTCTTCTCTAAATTACATCATCAGAAATTATCAAAGTAGTGTTCTTGGTCGGATCAAATTCATATAAACTTTGAATCTGGTTATGCTGTTTCAAGGCTTCATTAAATCCTCAAGTCGATAGTTCTATAACCCATTTGTACCTATTGGATTGCATTATTGTCTAAATAATCTGTATAGTAGATCCATGAAGCTAGAAGTATAGCAATCTCCTCATCACAATACTCTATCGATAATTTTCCATCATCCAGAACTTAAACAAGAAGTAAGTGCGATGAGATTTCAAATCAAACCTCTGGCTTTAGATTCCAGCGCAAATCCAGTGGCGATTTACCGACGAACACAGCTTTTAGATGATACATTGTTTGGTAGTCAACACATCCAAAGGAATTTTAGTGACAAATCTCGAGGTTCACTTGCATCCTTTTCTATCACTCCAAATTTGAAATGCAACAATCAATGTTCAAAGAAGTTTTTCCTTAGGTAGTAGTAGTGATGAAATAATTATCTCATAATCAACTTTGACATAACCAGAATTAGATTGAAAACTTTATATCAGGTGATAATGGGCCTTACAAGTTTCAGATCTCAGCATCCTTCACTTCAACACAATGATGACGAGTGTTACAAACTTGAACCGAGTATTGCATTATCTGTTTAGCATTACACGAGTTTGTGAATCGGCAAGTTCAAGGAGATGAAGCAAGTGTCTGGCCCAATCTAAACAAAAGGGATTGATTTTAACCTTTTAAACAAAAATTAAGAAATACTATATGGATATAAGTTAAAATGAAGTGGAGAGTAGAGGTTGAGAAGGATGTATTCAAAGTTTGTCACGAAGGGAAAATTCATTGTTTTTTACAAGTCCTTTGTTTATTTTCACTTAGCATTTGATTATTTGTATAAGGGCATTTTTATTCTTTGTGTTTTTTTTAAACTTTAGAACTCTAGATTTATCTAGGATTGAAATACATGGTTCGTAATTCATGTATTCTCGTCTTAAGGCATTAAGTTTAGAAGGGGTCACAATGCATATGATTAGCACATTCAAGTTAGTAGAAGATTGTGAGTTTACATGTGCTGTAAGTGGTCGAAAGTTTAATTCTAGTAGTAATCTTGATGACAACAATAGGCACTAACAGGTAAATAGCTGAAGTTGGATATATCCATGTGTACTTTAGTTATCGCTTTTATGTTTCGGCATTTAATGTGTACTTTAGTTGTCGCTTTTACGTTCAACATTTAATTTTATCCTATTATCTATGAAAATTTTAAAATACCCTATTCACCCCAGTCTTTAGGGGATATTGTATCACTATAATAGTCTTTAGCCTTGTCCCCTTCTACCTTTGGTTAATAACCCCAGATTCATACTTAAGCATTCTTAGCTTTCCTAATTAAGTCTTTATACTTAATGTTCTAGTTCACTTACTCTTGGTTCAACTCTAGTTCCTTCAGTATTGCCTCTCCGTACATGTTGAAAACTATTTTCTACACTTCTGACATCACTTCACATATATTGACTTCTCATTTGTTTAACTTAGTCTTTTCTTACCATTATTTAGTACTTTCTTGACATGTTCAACACACATGTGGATATGGTCTATTGACAAATTATTTTGCTGAGGTAAGCCGATTTGATGGTGGTTGTACCAATGTATATATAAATATGAAGAGATGTGATGCAGAGATGCCTCAACAACCACATAGGCTTAGTACAGCATATGAGCGATGGTAATATCTCTACTACTAATAATAGAAAACAAGTACTATCCTCCCATAGACAAGGAGGAGTCACTACCATAAGGAGATAGTCTGGGCCTAATGACTTGTAATAACTAAAAAACAAAGGAACGAGACATGGTAAATAGTCCAAAGACTGACTACTGTATATATATCTCCTGTTCCACGTATCATTTATCAGAATCCCTTTATTCCATGCAACATGACTACCAGAGGATGTAAGAGACTTGCCGGCTCTTGTATAATGGTCAAAAAATATGTTTATAATATCTTTCATTGCCATTAACAAACTTGTAAAAACTGCCGATCCTAGGATCTATGTAACAACCCTCATTTTTTAACGAAAAGATATTTAAGTAATTTATTTAAATATTAAATCGTTGTTGGATTGAAAATTTATCATATGACTTTTCATATACGGTCGAATTAGGACTCGAAACTACCTCTGTTGAGTTTGGATTGATGTTACGAATCAGAATGAGTACAAATATAGCTATATATGGAACCACAGTATTTTTAGATTTAATATTGTTATATGTATTTTATAAAAATACGTACGCAGTCGGATCCGATGGGATCTCGACTGTTGAATTGTGTTTTTGGGATGATAACTTTAGTATGAGATGTACAATTGAGGGATTTTTGGAATCAGGCGACCCGATGGCTAAAATGATCTCAAAATGCATGAAATTATCATCCCAGAGCATTATCTCGAATAATAGTGAAATTTATACCATCAGGAGTAGAAAAATGAGGTGATGTGCGCCGACGAATTTCCTAGTAATTCAGTGTGCTGTGTGATCGTATGAGCTTGAAATGTGTGACGATTTATTTGTGAAATCTAATAATGTATAAATATATTTATTTACTACAGATACACACCTCCAAATCAAAAAAGTTCAGCAACCCACTTTTCTTTTCCTTTCCCTCTTTCCCTCCTCATGCAAAAAACTAAGAAAGCAGCTCCCCCTTCTTTAATTAAGTCCAAAGCATCAGGATACGATAGAAAATGGCGTCAGATTCATTGACCTCGTGACATGGTAGGGCAAATCTATGTAAGCGTTTAAGGCTTCGACGATGCTTGGTCGACCACCCATTTTCTTACGTGTGACGTTTGATGAGGTGGTGGAGCTTAGAGCATCAGTTGGGTAAACAGAGTGTGCTAACATTAAATTTATTCCAAGGGAATTGATTGACGTTGGTCGGAGGGGATCCGATGCACCATGGTAAATTGTGGTGCTGGGGTGGCTGGCTAGGGATTGTATGTTGCAAATGGGAGGGAGGTGCAGACTGGATTGGGTGGTGTTGGGGAGTTCGTTGTCGCTCCACAAAGTCATCAGAAGTGGTTGTGGTCAATTTCGTCGATTGTAGCTTGAGTTAGGGTGGAGGACGTGCATGCTTGGATGGGTTTTGGTGCACAACATGTACATGAAATGATATGGGGGAAAATGATTAAAGTGAGCGATTAATTTGGGTAATTAGTGAATTAGTTAATGTTATTTCTTATAAAATCCTTATCTCTTGTATACGAGGTCTAATCGAGACATGGTCTTTGCTACGACACTCATAGTAGGATTATCTATGACATCGTATGTGCGTGGACTAGATTTGGACACTAGAGAATTTACGATTCAAGTGAGCAGAATTATAACTCTGAATTTGTATTTTAGTATATATACCCTTAATTTTGTATATTGAAAAATATTACCCATTAGAGTTAGAAAAAATATATATGTATAAAATTATTTCCCCATTTGATTGGATTTGTTTGTGTAGATATTCAGGATAGTATTGAAATTTTGTATGTTTATATTGTGTATAATTCATCTTGAATAGGGCGAGATAGCGATGACATTAATTTATAATATGATTATAAAATTTTCAAACTCTATTTTTCGTTATACTAGTGATAGAAATATTATCACATATTTTATTACTAATCGAAAAACTTTAAAACAAGTTGAAAGACTTAAGAATCATTTATAAGCTAGTTTTGTATTTTATAAAATGGAATGATTTTATAAAATAATAGAAAAGAGGTTGGACTTTTTTTGAAAAGATTTAGTAAATAAAAGTAATATCTATTTATTAAACAATTGAATTGTTTATTTAAATGTTTATATGTATATAAAAATATCCATATGGGTGTATCATCAAGTTGCAAGCAATCTTATGTGGCCATAGCAACTATCGGGCATGCTAAGTTGCATGGAGGATACCGGGTCGAATAATCACCCCGATGAAGCTTGAAATACAATTTGTTTAGTATATGTGTGTTGTTGTGCGCTTATGTGCACAAATGAGTGTATTGACACACGTGTGAGCAACATATAAGGCATAAGATCTATTTGGGTTTGGCTTGGCATGTTAGAGGAGGTCAGGTCGCTATAATCAACTGTTGAACTATACACGTGCAAAGAGTGGATTTTGGTATCAAAATAGGTTTCTGAATACTTAAGTAACTAATGAATTCCAAAGGAGGTCTGATGCAATGAAGATAGGCTAGGGGAGTTAGGTGACTTGTCGGGTGAAGTGTGGAGAAGACAAAGCTCAAATCAATGGCTTTGAATCTTCCTTCTAGGCTTTACTGCCTAGGAAAGGCAACCACCGGTCGACCAGTAGTAGAACACCGGTCCACTGCACTTGCCTAGGTGGTAAATCCCAGGCATGGTGCAATTTGATGGGGTTTTACTATGGATCTGGATGTGATGCGATGTGAGACTTTGGCACAACTTCGGCAAAACTTCGGGATATTAAGGAAAGTGGAAATGCAAGGAAAATCTTGGGATTTGGATGCTCAGTGTAGTGATATGTCTATGATCAATAATGATCGCATATGATATCAATGTAGTGATTAGGTTACACTGTCACATTTGGTGGGCATGAACAGTTGAGTGGAGTTAGTCTGCACCCTTTGGCTTTGACCTTGGGATAAACGTATTTGTTTAAGCAATGTTATATTTGATGTGTGCATATATCTATATGGCATCATGGTTCCTTCGGGGGGGGGGGGGTCCAAATAGCATATTATATGGGACATACCCATCATTCTCTTTTTTCGGGAAGTGTAATGCGAGTAAGAAAATTAATCCATGATGGTCGATGGGGAGATGATGATAATCATCTACGGGGAAATCATTTATCACTTATGTTTGATACGGGGTACGGTGAGGTCCATATAAGTTTAATCAGGATATGGCTTGGGGTCCATGGTATATTGATGCACTGATTCTATTTATTTTGGACCCTCAGTGGAAATCATAGGATTGCAATAATTTGAATTGTTGATCGATATCCAATATGGACTTTGGTTTTAGATATATAAAGTAGGTCATATATGACGTATGCTCGATATAGGTACAGTAAGATCTACACATGTTCGATAACATTGGGTTTGACTTGGGTTTGTGGTACACTGAGTATCGACTCTATGCTTGGCATGAGTTTACCATGGACTCCATATGAGTATCAATATGTGTTATTCGTGTATTGCTTATAGTTATACTATTTTTTATATTAGGTGTTTGATAATATTGCCATATATTCTAGGATATGCTTATATCGTGATATCTGCATTTGTATATTGGGTAATTTTATCATGATATATCGTTACATTTCAGTTACATTATGTTAGTTGTGTTAACTTATTGATTACATGAGAAGAGCAGGTGATGGTATGATTTTTCTTTCTCTTGTATAGGTTTACTTTACTTGTTGAGGGATAGTTCGGGTTATCCCTAAGCTACGATTGTAGAGAGGACTGGATGTGTCTTAGTAGTCTTGTTTATTTATATATAGTTTTAATATACGGTATTTTGAGATAGTTTCCCTCATACAAGGCTTTATATCTGACTCGTGGTTGGTCTTTGTTTGTTTATGTCATGATAACTCTTGGGTACTCAATTGAGTAGTTTGGAAGTAAGGTGGCTTTGGTGATATACCTTTGGGACAGTTGGAGCATTTTATACTATGCAGTTAAATCCCTGTAGAATCCCCGTAAAATCCCTACAATAGCACATAGTGCTCTACGACCACTATGCTATTTCAATATAGCGCTATTAAATAGTAGATTCGTTTTAAGCCCGGCTATTTCTGCTAAATCTGCTTAATCAAGGATTTTTGGCATTCGGTTTAGCAACATTAATATACAAGGGTTGATTTGACTAGTTCAAATGAATAAAATTAGGGTAAAAACCTAATTTTAAGGCATAAGTCAATAAAAATTATAAATTTGTTGTAGTCTACAAATCTAGTATGTATAGATCATGATATCCTTCAGTTTGGTTATATAAGATTAAACAATATGTTTTTTCTACACAAATGATTTGAGAATGAGAATAAATTAACTTTAAATATTTGGTTTTTACATCAATGAAACCTTTTGCACCTCTGTCATTTTTCCCTGTATCCCTACTATAACTTTTTGCACCTCCACCACTATACAACCGCTAAGAACTTTAACTGCGCAGATTCTATGGAGGAGATGTTGCACTTCGTATATATACTTGATATTGTAGTAGTACATGAAAAATATGTATTTATATATGAGAAGATGTGTCATATATTATATTCAGAACTCTATCTATATGGAGTTTGATGTATTCTTACTTTTAGTATTGTTGTTCATTTATCAGTTATTTTCGCTAGTACAATATATATTGTTATCATGTTCTTTTCATGTATATTCAGTATATTATATGTTATTGTTCCACTGTGAGGTTCCGTCGATATGCCTTAGTACAATGTTTATTTTAATTTTCTTTCCCGACAATCTATCTTTTATGGTATTCAAAAGTCAAACATTTTCATTCGGTGCTGATTTAGGGCATTACAAAAGGTAGGTTATTACAATCTACATGCACATTAGAGCTGTCCTGAACCCAAGTTCGCTCATAAGGATTCCATTTTATCGTCGAGGAGGACTAGTGGGAACAACTATTAAACTATCAACAATAGTAGTATAACTAGTGGAGCAGTGACATGAGGCAGCTGGATGTCTAGGGAAAGGGAAATAGTGGCTTGAATACTATCTGTGATGGCAGCTGGAGTACTAGCAAGCTTTGTCTTAGGTACCTATTTTCTAAAGAGCGAGGCAGTGGGGATTTGTTGGGAATGGCCAATAGGGAAGCATCACATATAGGATTCACAGAAGTGAGGGCATATAAACAAGTCTCTATGGAGTCACCATAGGAGTGGCATGTCATGCGTATGTCAGGAGCTGGCTATAGTGAACATCAACTACCATAACATGGTCTTCAACGACTTGAACTTTGAGTTTCGTAGAAAGAGGACCATTATGAAATATCTCAATGAGAGCCTTGGCATATAGTAGTTTCCTTTTTGCTGCAACGTTTGCATCAAAGCACTCAACATTCCTAACTAGGCTAGCTAACCAGTTGAGACTAATCAGAGGTTGTAGTATTGATGGGAAATGAGAGAAATATGTTAGAATGGATATTCTCTATCTATATCGACTTAAGGACTCTACTTGTAATAGTAAATGGCTTATCCTCAATGAATGAAAGCTCTACTTGAAGAATACGTCTTTCTTTGACATTCAAGAATTTGAAAAAGAACATCGAGTTGTCATAGTAAACTTTAAGGCCACCTTTCAGCCTCCAAACATATCAGAAATGCTATATGACAACTTCATAATGGAAGTTTTGGCCAAGGAAAAACAAAATGATAGTCCTACATGAAGTTAACACCGACTTGAATAACTTTGGTCAGTGGAACCATTACATCGTTTACTTCAACCGTTTCAAAAGTTCAAGGTATGTGTATGCCTAGGTTTATCGACAAGGAAGAAAATAAAGATTTCCAAATATTGGGAGATGCAGTATTTGCTAAGGCATTCAAAATATTTGGTTCGGGAAGATTCTCTCCTATTGGATTTAAAGATATTTGCTTTGCGACATGGCAACGTGATGTGACCAATGATATCACATGATGACATTGGCTATGAGTGGTTGATAAGCATTGCATCTATATATATTGACCAATTATGAACTGCTTTATTACAATAAATTACCTCCCGACCCTTATTATTTGCCTTACGTATCCTATTAAACCCTTTTCGCCTAAGTGTATTTTCCCTTGAAAATCACATATTATATTTCCTGAAAAACTTAGAATACATATATATATTCTTTCATAAAATTTCTCAAACTCCATATTTATGTCCATAAACTATAATGAGCGATTCTTAAATAATTCGTATCAATTTATTTGCTTATGGGAAAACCCTATAACTCAAAACCCATCTCTAATAATATGTTCTTAGAATCAAAACCATTCCTAAATGGTAATTAATTTCTCGATGAGCAATTTCGAAGGAAAACGAAATTAGGGAATATATTTCTCACCAAGATCTCTTAGTTGAATGGCATTTCTAATTCTCTTAGCTTTGATCTTCTTATTTTACTTTTCTCTTTCTTAGGAACTACCATTAAAGGCTTCAAGCTTCTATTTTAGTTTGAATATAAAATAGAATGAGAAGGGAGTGATGAATTAATTTGAAAAGACAGGTAATAACCTCCTTATGGGTTATTGGCTCATTATCGCCTTTTCTCATTTTATTCATTTTTATTAAGTGACAATACTGATAAATAAATGTACAATCAAAGGTTTATCACCTTTTATTATTATTTAAATCTTTATTTTCAAAATTAATTCTTTAATCAACTATTTATTCATTTATAGGATGTTGCAGGGTTCCCCTCGTTGGAATTTCCTCCTCGAAAATCAAATAAGGTACGATAGTAATTTTTGACTTTCTTATCCATTCTAGAATAAACACATGAGTTCCCTATCCATGTGTCAAAAAATGTATTAGTGTATCTACAGTACATAAAAATATCAACCATAATATCTTATGTATACATGGTCAAAACAAACATAACAAATACACATGCTAAACTATGTAAACAACTTAGGAAATGTTTTTTTGCTTTATCTTCTGTTTATCAAGTGTAATCATCTCGGTCCTCACTCCAATGGACCTGCACAAACTTCACCGCCTTATTCCAAAGCCTTTTTTTACATCTCGCACTACTATCCAGATATGCTTATTGACATAAGTCATATTAGGTTCAACAACCAATCCTTCCATAGTTTTGGACTACTATTTTCTTAAGGTCTTGGACACATTTCTTTAAATGTGATACATGAAACACGATATGGGCCCTAACAATAACTTTGGGAAACTCAACTCTGCAGGATATTTTTCTAATTCTCTGTAATATCGAAAATGGGCTAACATATCTTGGTGCTAACTTTCTAACATTTTTAAACCACATAGTGCCACTTATCAGTGATACTTTGACAAACACATGATTCCAAGATCAAATTATTAATCTTTCCGCCTCGTATTAGTGTAGCACCTCTTAAGGATTGAGCATCTTTTATCCTTTGTCAAATCAACTCAGCCTTCTCCGATGCTTCTCTTATATGACCCGGACCTAAAACAAGTTTAACTCCAATCCCGCACCAATATACCAACTTACAAGGTCTTCGATACAACACCTCATCCTTACACTTTACTGGTAACTATTGTTGTATGAAAATTACACTAATTACAAGTGGTCTTTCTAAGATCCCCTAAAGTCCAACACACATGCTCACAACAAATCTTCAAGCACTCAGTTGACCCTCTTGGTTTGTCCATCTATTTGCAGATGGTAAGCTATACTCACACATAACTATAAACCCAAAGAATTTTGAGGCTCCATCAAAACTCATTGGCAAATAGCGGGTCTTGGACCTGTGTAGTTAATGCCCCGCTATTACCCCACTATAATCCCGGTATATCTCATAGCGGATTTCTACCACTACGATTTTTCCATGTAGCCCCAAAATATAGCCTTTCCGCTTTAAGCCCCGCTATTTCCGCTATATCCCGTTATTTCCGCTATTTCCGCTGTGTCTTCTTTAATAAAATGAATTGAAAAATTGCATTTGTACATTATAAAAATTATGAAACTAATTTACTTGATTTAATTTTTAATATATTTTCAGAAATGAAAATACTCTAATATTCTACTAAATTCAATTATGTTATATATAACAGTTTTACGTTTATTTAGTATATTCGCACATGTTTTATTTAAAACTGTTTATGTATTAACCATAATTCAGTTGATTGATAATTTTTCATTTAATTACCATTTATATATTTGTAAAAACATTAAGTATGAGTTTTACATGCTATTTTAGAGCCATCCGCTATATCCCGCTATATCCTCGCTGTATCCCCACTTTGACTTTTTGCACCTCCACCGCTTTGAATCTGTCGAGCGTATTAACTGCACAGTCTTGGACATTGACGATAGTACTTGGACGTCCATGTAATCTGACTACGGTCTTAACATACATCTCAGCCAAAATGGCTAATGTCCTCGTGGACTTCATGAGAATAAGATAGGCACTCTAAGTCAATATGTCAACTATGACCTATATACACTCCTTCCTTGCTATGGTCCTCAACAAACCATCTACAAAGTCCATTGGAACTGAATCACACTTCCATAATGGAACTTCTAAAGGCTGTAAAAGTCCACTTGATTTTTGATGTTCAGTCTTAACTTGTTGGCATGTGAAACATCTCTTCACACATTCTCCATCATCTCTTTTCATTCCTTCTTAATAGAACTCTGCTTCATATCTCAGTACATCTTAGTACCCTTGGATGAGAAAACTTTGAACAATGACATCCGTCCAAGAACAACTTCCATAGGTCTCCACTATCTAGACATACATGATTCCCTTCTTTCGAATCAAACCTTTCCTATGAGTACCAAAGCTTTTTATCTCTTCGGTCTCAGCACCTATCTTTAAGGCATGGCTCCACTTGGCACAAAATAAATCTTTTTTCTACTTCTTGGGAATCCACTCTATGAGAGCTGGCAAACTTCTACACATGAGAACAACCCATAATGTAAAGTTAGATTAGTACTGGTTGTAACCGAACATTATAAGGAGTTGGAGTCCCTAAAACATTCCACTCTTTGATCATAGAAAAAATACAACTATGTTGCATTCGACTCACATAATCAGCAACCTTATCTCCTTTCCTTAGCATGACGACCTCCTTACGCCTTCTACACCTAATATAACCAAAGTTTGCACTTTTATGGTTCTTGGTAGATGTAGAATGATTGTCAATTGTGAAAAGTAGAGGAAAAACATCATAGAACCTATCATATATCTCATAGTACATCGAACAAAATATAATAAACATCACAGATATAAAACATGCAAGATAGTAACAACTAAATGAAAAAAAAATATTGAGTGATAGGTTCATAGAGTTATATAAAATAGCAGTATAGTTTTTACAATTAGAAAAAACTTAAGGTAATTATCTTTAAATAAATTAACTAATACTATCTAGGCTCCACAACATTGCGCGGCGGAATAAGTAATAGTAAGCCACATGTAAGTACGAGAAAATACATCTCCTGCTCATCCATCTGCACAACACCACATATCACCTAAACTTGCTATCCAGTCTACTCGTTTATGTACTGTAGATAATAGGAACTAAAACATAAAACTTCAAGTCAGACAACAATCCATTGTGAGCGATAACAATCTCAAAATACCATACAAGTTGATATAGTAAGGAACAAAGGTATAAGAATCATACCTAACCTATCCCTGCATCCAAAGATTTAGCATATAACAACTATAGTTATGCTACTCCACTATTAACATCATAAAATATACAAACATCTTCGTATACTATGAGATGTCTAGGCATTGATATTCTAGATACCACATAATGTAACATCCCAAAAGAGAAAAAACAACAACTGTAGGAATCACTGCAAACATAACATCCATCAAACAACCCTCACTATCACTCATTGTGTCATGGGTATATGACAGCTCATATGACCATTCCTCTGCTAGGGATTAATGGAAAAATCATGGTTTTATATGTACCTAAGCACCAGCACATAGATAACATCAGTTCCCTTCCTTGATCTTGGGTATATAGATTCCTTCAATGATCCAGGGTAGCCAACGAAGTAACCAATGAGCGTCCTTAAAATACTCCAACTTATAAGTATACTCGAAAACACTTTGAGCATCAACAATCCATTAACATGGCTATCCAAGCCCTTCATTGCTCCATCCATTTCCATTCATTATCACGGAACCCATCAACATTCCATTTTCCACCATAGAACCCTTTAATGTTCTATCCATGAGTTCCCTTCCATAAACCCACACTGTTGGATTATCCTCATCAGGACACCACCAATATCGATTCTTTGTCATCAAAACACTTTTAGACATCCACATTTGTTGAATCAACACATCATAGTTCCAAAGCCATCAATTCGAAGCATCGCTCCTTTTCCTTATTGTGTCATCGTCGATCTTCACTACATTACCACAATAGAAATCGACCATCGAACAATCGAGAAAATGCATATGCATGCACTTTGAGATACTATGTACACATCCCTAGTGGTACACCACTATTTCCCAAGCATTGACACGATCGGTACCGACCATGTATGGTCGGTACCGACCATGTTTGGTCGGTCCAAAGTTGGCCAAAACAAAACCACTGCACTTCACCTTGCTCCCCTACATTATCCTGAAGTCCAGTGGTTTCTAAATCGAAGTAGTTGTTCTAAGCTCTGGAAAGTCCTTTGATCGGTACCAACCTCTTTTACCACTTCGAAAATTTGGTTAAGTCCATATTTGCCTGCACCACTTTATGCCAACTTGAAGTAACTTTCCCAAAGCCTCGAAGTCTTTGCTATATCAACCAGAATTTTGCAAGGAACCAACCAAACCCCCTCATCCAATAAATGTTTAAGTGTAATCCCATGCCTACCTAATTTCCCCTAGGTCTAACTGGAAGTCTCTAGCCTTCAAATCCGAAGTAACTCGACATGTGACCCGAAGCACTTTACCCTGATCAAAAATTTGATTCTTACCAATCAAAATTTTTGATCCTAAGTTATTCCAATTTTCCATAGAGACTTCCCACAGCTTCTAGGATATCATATCCAAATTTTACTTTGTTTCGAGCACTTTGGTGTCGTTTGCACCAAGTGGCCTATCATATTCGTAACTATCAAAAACACTAGCAATCATGTCAAAACTATTCACCAAAATAAAATGTCATTCCATAACAACCGAGCAATACAATTAAATCATTCGAACATAATTTCATAATATAAATCACCTAAATCTAATTTCCTAGATAATAATAATTATGATGGGCAAATGGCGTAAATCCTACCAAAATTTAAATATATCTTCCTAAACATGGTTATAAGATGTTGTTAATATCAGATCCCAATTTTAAAGGTCATTAAATTTTGAAAATCATGTAAAAACCATAATTTGACTATATCAATATGTATAAAATAGTGAGAGATATAATTTTACTCACCTAACAACCAATTTAATCAATTATCCTTTTAAGATCAAAATAAATAGTAATAGCATAGATTCCAAAGAATCCAAATTATAGATATAGAGATTCGGCTTGCTAATTACCTTCTAATGATGATTTTTGGCTAATTATAATATAGAAAGGAGAAGCTATTTGATAGAAAATGAATTAATAGAGGTTTAGACTTATTTTTGAAAGTTGGAAAAGTGATTGGATATGTCCCATCATCCTCTATTAGGAACAAATCCCAAAATGGATCAATGGTCATAAGAGTGGGCTTATCTAATTACCTACTAATCTGGTAGTAGTAATCTAAATTTAAAAGGCCATATTACTTAAACGGTAAATCCCTTTTCCTGTTATAGCCACCGTACGGAAAGAGAAACCATCATCCTAGTCTAATGGAAGCAGCTTAAGATCCCATTTCTGCTTCTACCAAAAGTTATACGCCCTACAAGATTTTCAGGATCAAAACTATCCGATAAAATTCTAAAGATGGAAATTGTCCTTAGTAGTCATTTCCTAAAATTATTGATCCATACAACCTCAAATGAATTACATAATAAGATTTTATGACCTTCTGATATGTAAAATATGGGTCATTGCACTCTCCCTCCTTTAGGAATTTCGCCTCTAAAATCTCTAAATAAAATCAAGAAATGGTCAACTATAATTACTCTGCATGCCTAATAGTCATAAGAAACCATCAAACAAATCAAACAGCAATTATGCAATCAATGATGTTTATATACCTATTCTAGCGTAAGGGACACTAAACTATCCAACATGATATCAAAAGTGGATGTAAATATGGTAAGCAGTAGGTCTTACCATGTAAAGGGCTCTGGATATGCAGTCCACATACTCTCCTTAGTTTTCCACATGTACTCACCTTCACCTTCACTCGATTGAACGTTTACTAACTCCATTGTCTTCCTCTTAAGCTGTTTCATATCACGTTCGACAATACGAACAGGCCTATGAAGTCCCGAAGCTTCTAGTTCAATCTCGATATCATCAAGTTGATCCAGTGTATTATCATGCTTGAGTCGTGCTCAAACTTCCTTGAATGAGAGACGTGGTATATATTATGCATGCCCGCCATCTTTTGAGGTAGGTCAACCATATATGCTTTGATTCTAATCGTTTCTACAATTAGAAAAGAGCCTAGAATCTCGATGATGAATTCCCCGTATTACCCAATCAAATAACATTCTTAAGCGGAGAAATCTTTACGAGTACAATATCGCCCACAAAGAACTCCAAATCTCTGTGTCCCTTATGAGCATAACTATTTTGCCTACCCTGAGAAACCTTCATTCTTCGCCTAATGATTTCAATCTAATATGACGTCTCTCTAGTTAGATTTGGCCAGGGTATAAGTTTTTCGCCCTCTTCCCACCAACATGGAGGACCACTATACCATCGGGCGTATAATGCTTCAAATGGTGCAATGTCGATACTAGGTTGATAATTAGTATTGTATATGAACTCCACCAAATGTAAATCATTCTCCCACAAGCCTCCAAAGAGGATTATGCAAGCTCATAAGAGATTGTCCAATATACAATTCACTCTCTCGGTCTGCCCATTATGAAACACCCCACCTCTATACCCATACTATCAAAGAGTATTACTAAATAATACTATCTGATAATGTGGAGAATGAGGCGAATTGGGCTTATACACATGAATATTCCCTTTTAGGCTAACACTGGTACGTATTTCAAAATTGAATAAAGAACTCATGTATATGTACACAATATCAACATAAAGCAATAAACCTGTGCATCTGCAGGATAGAATAATACATAAAATATAATAAATGATAGAGAACACCGAATCAGTATTGCAGCGATAATATAAAATATACAAGGTATGTCCAATATACAACACAAAGTTATCCATGCATGAGACTATATGATACAAGATGACACACATCAATACTAAATACTAGCCTCCTCTATGTGCACTTAACACCAGCTAGTCTCTTCGTTCCTAAAACTAAAATGTCTTGGACTAACTCGAGTATTACGTAAATAATACATGGGTCTGACTATGTCTAAATATAGAGATTAGTATACATATATATCTCAGTATATGCATGGTACAAGAATATGATCAAGAACACTAAAATAACTTAAGAAAACAACTATCATAACATTATGTAATAAAGATGTCATCACCCATGCAAATATCACATTAAATCTGGAATCTTGGAATCAATGTCAAATGGGTGAATCATCTATAGAAAAATCATCATCAAAGTCTAGAAAACATCTATATATGAGATATCATCAAGTATAGTTAGGCTAGCACACAATGATGCCTAAGTATATCTCTCAATCTCAAATAATAAAATATCACTTTCAAATCATAGAAATTAATAAGAGAGACCGGGTAGCACACAACAATGCCCTAAATAAATATAAAGTTGACATTCCCCAGTCCGTCAAACTCATAAAGGTGTAGATAATAACATTCATATATATAATCAGTTAAGAATAGGCCATTTTCCTAAAAAGTATAGGCCATCTACTTGAAAAGAATAGGTCGTTAGCCCAACAATCATATGAATGTAGGATATGGGGATTGATCATACATGGACATAGTCTCAGGTATAATCATAGCTCATAATCATAAGTAATATGTATCTATTTACCACACATTAGAACCAAACGGAAGACTGATGGTAGGTATGTATGCTCCAGGAACTATAGTGTATTCGTCTAGCATCACTCATATAGTCTTTAGTTACCTTCCCTAGGTATCATGACAAGATCCACTAGTATGCTCATCAATGCGAGGACTCAACTAGTCATGACTCGGCACATTCGCTTATGGTAATAGACTACTAGCCTAAGTGACACAAGGGAGAACACACATAGCTAAAAATATATGGTGTCATGGATTCGGGGTCAGACACCATAATCAGATCATCAAGGTGGTGGATATTGGCCTAATCGGGTTCACTCCTACATGATAAAGGAAGTAGGATTGTAATAAACAAACAGATACTGACTATCTATATATTGGCTACCACACAGCCATCTAGATATGTTGACACATGGCAATAGGCACACATGCATATAAATATACCAACATATAATAATATGCACGAAGCCTAACTCACCGCAGTGAGCTCCACATCATAGTCTTGTCATGTTTATCCCTATATAAGTGTCATCCATGAGCAAAGAATAACCAAATAAATATCACAATGGCATCCTATACCACCGTGTACTACTAATCCATTTATTCAGTGCTTACAAGTCAAACTTGCTCCATTATATATTCTATCTCATGAGTTAAAAGAGTAACCAAAAAAGTATTACCAAATGTCTCATACCAAATGGTATCACTAATCCGTTTACTCAAATTTCTCACAACTTAGAACCTCCTTAGTATTATTCTATATAACGAGTCTAAAGAATAACCAAAGAAATATTACCGAAAGTCCTATACCAGTCAGTATTATAAATCTGTTTATTAAGATTCCTCATCTCATAGAAATAAAAACAATCATAACGTACAAAGAGAATTTCTAAATAAGTTAGGTTTATATCCATATTATAAACTTCTTAAAATACATGTATACAAACATACATACATACATACATACATACATACATACATACATACATACATATATTTGAAATATGACATTACTATCTTGTTTATTCAATATTAAAATAAATCTTTAACTCACTTCCAAAATATCTTTTCATAATTGAACCCTTAAAAGAATCACTTTATCAATCAAATATATTTTGCAGAAGTCATTACTCAATTTTCTGTATTTAACAATTTATTATAATAAAATTTATAACTACCGAAATACTTTCTTTATTCCAAACTATTAAATATAATTCAATACCATCACTTTATACTTAAAATAATTGACAACTCATATTAGAAATCGCTTAATAGCATTTAGAAAACCATTGATAATTTTATAAAATAAAATATGATATTAAGGGAATTTATAGTATTGAATATAGATGTCTCTTCATTTGAACACACATATCTATATATTTACAAATCCTTATATAAACTTATAAATTAAGAAACATACTTTAAAATACCCAAAATATTAATTAGAAAACATTATTTGTATTTTTGAAATTATAAACGATTTTAAATAATTACTTAAAACCTTAAATCAAATTTCTTATTAAACAAATATCATTTAATAATATTTAATATCAAATTTAAATAAATATTTTCTTAAAATTATTTCAATAGATATAAATCCTTAACATAATTTTATGTTCAAATCATATAAACTAATTATATATTTATGTAAATAGTTATAAAAAATAACAATATAAATATGGATGAATTAGAGCTTCTAGGTGCTCACCAGTCGATCATTAGCGGTCAAACGATAGGTGATCAACTGGAGTAATCCACCTCGGTCGTGATCCCTAAGACACTTTTTTAATGATTTTGATTCAAATTTACCATACTTTGCACAATTCAACCATACTCAAGAGTATAAACAACACATAATTCACAAGCAAACCTATAAAAAGAAATTCATACCATATAGATGTATATAGATATAGGTTTCGTGAGTTAAATTACTCACTTGTAAACTTTCTTAATAACTTTACTGCTTCGGTTTTCTTCTTCATTACAACTAGTAGCAACTCAAACCTTGATCAAAATGCAATCTGCTTCATGTATTTGTTGTAGCTTGATGTCGAGGTGCACATATATTGATTTGGAGATTTATAAAATTTTATTTCTATTTTTAGTTGAATTTAGTGGAAGGAGAAGGAGGAGGATTTCTGATGATTCTTGTTTCATCTTGTAGAGAAAGAAAAATGGAAGGAAAAAAGCTTACATGAAGTGTTTTCTTGAAGAGTAATGAGTTTTCTAGGCTTAAGAAAACATAGATAAGGAAACAAGGGTTTTGGGCTTGATTATGTGGGCCTGGGTCTATATGTTAAAAAAAGTATTTTTTTTTCTTTTCTTACCTCTTTCAAAACTATTTTCTATTTAATTCAAATGACTATTAAATTACAAATAAAAATCATTACGAAATTTTATAGAAATTATTTTTCACAAATTCTTTAACTAATTTTTTTGAAAATTGCCATATTTGGCCTTTTATAGTAAATTTTTATTTATTAACTCTAATAAATTCAAATTTCCATTTTGAGATTATCTCTTATTTAAATCAATACTAATTATCAAATTTATATTTTTTATGAGATATTATATCCACATTTTAATTCAATTTAATTTAATTACTCCATAATAATTTAATTCATTATTTATTAATAATTTATAATTTCAAATATTAAATTCCATAATAATTTATTCCATATTTCTTTTATCAAACAATTAGATTTAATTAATACTTATTTAATAATCAAATTCTAAATTTCTAAATAATTCCAAAATTATGCTAATTTAATCTTTAAAAATCCATTTTAATTGCTCGAATCATCCTTAGTAATTTCTAGTTAATTACCACTCAATTCCGGATTGTTAAACATTGTGTTGTACGTAAGAAACTATATTGATATGCATTTCCATCCCCAATGCCTCTCGTAAGCTATTCTAAAACTCATTCATGAATAAAGGGTCTTGTTGACTCACAATGCTCTTCGAAACACCATGCAATTGCATCACCCATTTCATATACAACTTGGCCAATTTGGATGCCCTTTTTTTAGACTTAACGGGTACGAATCAAGCACTCTTCGTTATTATATTGACCATGACTGAAATATTATCATACCCTCATCTGATTCTTGGTAATCCATCAATGTAATCCATCGACATTTGTACCCACTTCCACTCGCCAACTTCAAGTGGTCGTATCAACCCACTTGGCTTCTTCTACTTTACCTTTACCAATTGGTAGTCCGTGCACTTCGAGATATTTGACATCCTTGTCATCCCTCCCAATAGTACGTCTACTTCATATCATGGTACATCTTATAATCGTTGGGATGTACAGTCAATATAGAAAGATGGAACTCTCATAGTACTTTATCCTATAACCCATCAACGTTAGGAAAAAATACCTCCTATCATTACGAAGCCAACCATCTTGGTAGAGTCCGTACTGCTTCATCTTATCAGACTCCACTCTTTCTTCTATCTTTGCTATGATCTCTACTAGCCTAGCATCTCACTTCTGACTAGTACCATTCCCCTCGATCAAAGTCAGTCTGATGGTTAAATTTGTCAACATCTCTGGCTCTAACTTACAATGATATCCAAAGTCATAACTAACAATATACTCCAACTGCTTACACTTTAGAAACATCGCTCCAAAATTGGCATGTCTTCTACTCAAAGCATCGACAATTACATTTTCTTTACCGGGTGTATAAGAAATGCTTAAGTCGTAAGACGCTAAGAACTCAAACCATCGTCGTTGATAAAGATTAAGATACTTTTGGGAGAAAAGTTATTTTAGGGAATTTTAGTATATGAACAACTCCAACCTTTCTCCCAGTAAATAATGCCTCCATATCTTTAAAGCAAATACTATGATGACCCAAAATTTTTAAGCAATTTAAATCGGAATATTTAATTGATTTTAAATATTCAAAAAGTGAATTTTAAACTCGAATTTCAAATATCACTATTTATCGGATAATTTAATTATATAATTTAATAATTTAAAATTGGGTAAAATATTGAATCTTGATTTTTAAGCTTTTTAAAAATATTTTAAAGGCTTGTTAAATTTATATTGATAATACTGAAGGTGATAGAACTTTTAAAATTGAATTTAAATGTGGTTTGTTAATTTTTGAAATTTTATCATTTAAATTGAATTTAAAAATAGCCTTCCAGGGCACAGTCTTGGAATTTGACGAAACCAGTTCCATTGGATCCGTAATATTGTATTATTACCGGATTTCAATTTTCGTAGAGTTTGGTGTTGTTATGTGAGCATATGGTATGTAAACGCGCTGAAACCTATATCGAAAATTTACTATAATAACTTGTTTAAAACGCTATCTTCTCCATACGATCGAATTGGGGCTCGAAACCTTTTTCGTTGCGTCCGGAATAGGGGTATAACCCTAGGAACATCTAGCGGCACAACTTGGTAGGAGTTCGTGATTTTAGGCTACGTAAAGTGGAACGATTTAAATTTAAATTCAAATATAAAATATTCTTTCTTGTCAAACTTTTCTTCAGCCGAAATCCTTCCTGAGCAAGCCGACTTTCTTTCATCTCCATGTTCCCTCTTTTAATAACATCACACAACTTTTTCTAATCACGCTGCCTCCTTTCATATCTTGTCTTCTTTCCATTTTAATGGCCGATCCCAGGGAAATCTCGTTCAACATTCAATTCGCGAGTCATCTTCCCTTCGTTCCTAAATTCGAAATTCAAAAAAAAAGGAAAAGAAAATAATAAATGGCGGAACGAAATTGAAATCGCTGTCATTCCTTCTTTCCTTCCCATCTTTTGTTTAGTTTCGAATCAATAAAACCGAGCTCCTCCCTCATCCTCTCAATAATTCTCGAAAAAAAAAAATGAAACCCAGATCGAAAAACTCATATGCCCTTCCAATTCACTAGCTAACCCCTAAAACTGAAATCAAATCGCAGTTTCCAAGGCAGCAACTTTTAATCGAATTGAATATGGATCCGCGTGCTTCCCGGTTCTATCGTCACGCTCGGTGGAGGGAAGGCGATCACGTCATGTTGAGGGAGGTTGTGTTGGCATTCGATTCAAGGGATTTTCGATGGCCTCAACCCCGGCGAAGCGACATGGGGGTGCTCGACTTCGAATTGGGAGTCGTCGCGAGGCAGGGACGGTCGATGTTGCGACTGGAATGGCATGCTTAGGAGTGGGAGTTCGGCGTACGGGTTGGTCTGTGTTGTCAGAGGTGAAGTTGGTGGCTGCTCTGAAGATGGTAGTAGTGTGCTGGTCGTAGGGTGTTGGTGATGGCGAAGTCATGCCTGAAGAGAATCGCCTGGATGACCGTTCCGGTTTTGGTTTCTGTTTGGAAGGTAATAAACCATTTATTTAAATAAAATAAAATGATTTAGTGTATAGTGGTATTTCTTAAAATAGATTTAGTGATTAGTTGCCTATTTAATCATTCCAGCCACTAAGTAATTTAGCAAAGGAAATTTAATTTAAAGTTATTAAATGGAAACTTTACTTTTGGTATGGATTTGTTTAATAAACCTATTGAAGTTATTTTGTTGCTAAAAATATTTTATTTATTAAACTGTTAGTTGAAATAAATCATGGGTTAAAAATATTATTAAATTGGAAATTAATTATTCGATTAGTTCGAATATTAATAAATGATATAAATAATTTATTAAATGGTAAATTATTTGTAGATTATTTCAAATATTAATAAAACCTTATAATACTTATACAAGTTCAAATTCTGAAAAGAAAACAAGCTGGTTGGTATGGATTGCAAACAACAAATCAAAGGTGAGTTAATCTCACTCGGTTAATTTAAATTTAAATGATTAAATTTAAATAATTGTTTGAATGGTTGAAATTGATTGATGTGCAATGGTGTGGTATATTCTGGGATTGGCATATTGTATTGTGCTAACATCTGTGGATGCAGGGAAAACAGGTTGGAAGGATCCAACTGGACCCCTCAACATTTATTATTTAATATTCTCTGTTATGATTACTTGATATTCTGTGATGAATATATATTGTAATATTGAATGATATGATTTGATTTGATATATTTGGGTATAATGAATTATCAAAAATATATAAATTGGATTTTGGAATAGAAAATAAAGGAAGTAAATTTGTAAACAAAATAATCTTAGAAAATTTAATAAATTAAGAATGAATTGAAAAAGAAATGGAAGTATGTTAAATACTAATAAATAACTTCGAATATGAAAAGAAAAGGGTTTGAATAAACAGTAATTAATGAATTGCAAAATTATGTGATATTAATTTAAAGGAATAAAGAATTATTTTAAAAACTTAAAGTTTTAAGTTTATTTAAGGAATAAGAAGTAAATTGATTTATCTAAATTGGTATTACAATTAACAATATTTTAAATCATAATTAAGGAATGAATTCTAAAATTAAAGGATTTTGGAATAAATGAAGTAAATTGGAAATCTATAGGAAATTGATTTAAGTGTTTGGAATTGAATATTTGAAAGAATAAATTCAAGGTGGGAATTTGTTAAGGGAATGAGAAAAATTGTTTAAAAATAAATAGTGATTTATTTTTTTAGGGTTGTAAAGAGAAGTATATTTCTCTGGATAGCCATGTACGATTTTCAAGTAAATTTTTTAAAAATAAAATGAAGGTTTTAATGTTGTTTTACAAAGTATGTTCTTGGAAATTTATTATTTCTAAATGTTTAAATTCTAAAGTAAATATTTATTCAAATATATTACCGCAGTAATAATTTATAAAGAGGGACATAGTAATTCTGTTTAAAAGTGAAACCTAATTTATATTTATAAAGTAACTTTATTTTCAAATATTCTTATAGTATATATTTTTAATCAATTATTGAAGTAGTTTTAATTTAAATATTTTAAAGTAAATTCTAAAGTAAGTAATTTGTTAATCTATTATCGTAATAATTATTTAAAGAATGACTTGGAATTTTGTTTAAGGAAGAAATCTAATGTATGATTATAAGGTAACCTTATTGTAGTTATTTCTAGAGTATTATTTTAAATTAAGTTCTAAAGTAATTTTGCTATATTGAATGTTAAATATATTTTACAATAAAGTGTTTTTATAATTATTTTAAAATCTAAGGTTTTGTGCTTGGTGATTCCAGGGGAAATAAAAATACTTGGAATTTATTCTAAGAAGGCAGATAGTTTTGAAAACTGTTTTCAAAGGAATTTGACAAGTGAAATATATCCTATGAAGATATTTTTGTGATAAATAAATAATGTGGGAAATTATTTATTGTTGATGGATGTTTGTGAATATAAATTGATAGTTAAATCACCGACTATCAATATTGGACAAATGCGTTGATCGTTTCGAAGAGACCGGGATCGAGATTTATTTCTCGAAAACCACTTCGATCCGGTTTGTATGATTCGTGAAAACGATTTGGATTCGAAGATGGAGCAGTGAAGTGAATGGACTACTCGCTACTAATCCTGAGGATATTTCCAAAATGGATGTAGTAGGAATAGCGCCTTCGGTTCCCTTCGAACCCGGGACGGACTTGTATGGATGAATGCTTGCGAAACATCGTCAGGTGGACGATGGGCATTCTAAGGGATATGTTCTAAAAAGGTAACGCTTAGCCTCAAGCCTCATGAATGACTGAAAATCAGGGGTTATGCAGCAAATCTAGGTGGGTAGCACCCAAGCAGGGTGAGGTCATTCCTGTCTAGATGTCCCTTTTTATTTCGGCTTAGTGGGCGGTTGGTGATCCCAACCGCGGGGTGATCTCACTCGGGATTATCCAGTAAGGGGTAGTCCCGGTCTTGTGTTGCAGGGGAGCAGGTGTACTCCTCGGTACGTTGATCTAGTCCCCCTACTGTGACAGGTGTTACCCCAGTGCCTAGTCATTAGTTGGAAATCCATTCTCCCTACGAGCCTTGTACGAATTTTGTTTGTATTACCCACTCTGTGGCTAGTAGATGGAATTTAATGAATGTAACAATTTCGGCTATTTTATAAGTTTTTTTATATAGACCCTATTATAATATCAGAGGATTTCTATAAAAATGTTTTAGCTATCGTAAGGTAAAAACACGACATATTTATTTGTGGCGTGGTCTTACGAGATTTTTTTGTTTTCAAAGGATTTTTTTGAAACTTTAATAATCAATTGGGTGTGATTTTCTCACGCTGGTATTCCAGACTGACTCGGGTGTTATATAATTGTAATGCTCGGGTCAGACCGAGTATTATAGAATACAGGAAATGATGTTGTAGAGCTGGATGACGATACGTACTCCCGTACTTGTTTATTATTATTCCGCTGTGTATCCTGTTGTATATTATTGATGATGTACTCTGATGATGTATGTATAAACAGTTATAGTTTTCTTTTGCGTAAAGATCTGTTAATATATATTATATTTTATTCCGCTGCGATGGTTAGATTCTGTAGTTTTCTATTTTCTTCTTCTACCTCTTCTTCTTTAACCCAAATGGTTCATATTTCCGTATAACTTGAGTTGATTGTTGTAGAATAGTGTTAACTCAAGGGGTACAGATGTGTGGATCGTTTCACTTGGTATTAGAGCTTAGGTTGGTGATAACCTTGGCTCTGGTGGGAATTTTTCATTGAAATAGAGTCAATAGTACTCTAGAATGAGTTTGAGCGTATTAATAGATATGACTGCGTATTTGTTAGTGAATATTAAATGATTTTATATTGTGTTGATTGGTTTATTGAGTAGTTTATGGATTCTGGTCAATACGAGTAATTAACGTTATTGATAGGGATCTCTAAACACTTGAGTAGAACAATTCGACACGGTATTGTTTTAAAATGAGGTAAATGAAATAATTTTACCCAAATTATTTTTGTACATTAAAGAAATAAATTTTGTAAAGTATTATAATATTCGGATGCTTGATTGTTAAGGAATGGTAATATCAAATTATTAACACTATTGTGTAGAAATTGAATAAGAAATTGGAACTTATAAGCAAAGTTGAAGAATAAATTTATATAACAAATGGAATATGAAATATAGATTATAAATGTAATTTATAAATCGAAATAAACTTCATATACAAATGAGATTTGTTAATGTAAACTGTAAAGGTGATTATAATTTTGGAATAGAATTCCATAGAAACATTTGAGATTAAAATGCGATAAAATTCTAGGGTATGTTTGGATATGGACTTAAAGGAATTGCAATTTGGAATTTTTGGGAAAATTTAAATTCCTTTGGATTTGAAAGTGGTTTTCAAAGATTTTGGAGTAATAATAGTGGTAGTATTTCGGAAATATTTCTGAATTGGAATTTAATATGGGGAGATTTGGATTTAAAAATATCAGAAAGGGATTTTAAAGAGATAAAAGCATTTAGTTCTCTTTCGGTCACTGGAAAATAATTCCGATGTTGATTACGACATCATCGGTGTTCATTTTCGAGTTTCCAAGAGAAGAATTGCTACCCGAATATTTTAAATTAGAATTATTTGTGAACTGGGTTTGGTTTTGAAATTAAAGAATAAATGAATTTGTCGAAGAATTTTGGATATAGTTGAATTTTAAGGTGATATTGAAATTTTGGGAAATTGTTTAAACTCTGGAATCTTGTTTAAAATGTTTATGGAATAATAAAAATATATTGGCTAAATAAAAGGTATAATTCCGAGTTAAAAGGTAAAATGTGAATGAGATTGATTGTAAATAGATGAAATATGAATATAAATAAGTTGGGACTTATAAAGTTTGGAAGTAAAATAAATAGGCCAAATAAAATTGTTTGTAATGATAATGAATATAATCCAAAATTTAAAATATAAAATAGATTGAACTCAAGTAAAAGGTTAGAGTGATTTTTGAGATGAAAATCAAATATTGGGTAAAATTTTAAATAGACTACTTGATTAAATAATGGAATATGGAAATGGAACTCAAATTGGTTAATAAAAAAAAATTTGAGTTGTGAATAAATAATAGAATTTGGAAGTGAAGTTTGAGTTATTAATAGAAATTCAACTTGAAATTGTAAGTGAATTGAATTTGAAATGAAGTTGAATGGAATTGAATTAACATAAAAATGACTTATATTGCAAATAAAAATCTAAGTAGAGATAAATTGGAAATGGCCTCGTTATAAAATGAAAGGAATTCAGAAATAAATTATTGAATGTGAATTAGAATTCATATTGATTTAATGAAATATACTAATTTAATTTAAACAAATGGAGCTGGTAATGAACTCAAGCTAAACAAAATAGAGTTGAAATAGTGATGGTTGAGTGGTAAATAAAATTCAAGCGAATAAAATTAAAATTGAAATTATTACAAATGAATTAGAATGGGAGAAATTGATTATTAATTGAGTTGAATATAAGCTTGTTTAGATTAAAAATAAGCTGAATGTAAGAAATTGAATTGTAAACCGTTGGGACTGAATGAAATGGCATTAAAATTGATTGGTAATTGAAATCAATTAAGGATTTAAATTGGAAAGTGCTTATAAAATATATATAACTTGAGTTTTAAAGTTGAAATAACTCGACCAAAATAATAATAATAATAATAATAATAATAATAATAATAACTTAAGTAATATTTGAATAAAAGGTTGATTTAAGTAAAATTGTGAAATGGTTGTGTCGAGTTTTATGAAATGGTTTTAAATAAAACTTGTTTGGTAAATGAAGTTAGTAATTGAGTTAATTAACGTAAGTTATATTAATGAGAATTTGACTTTGGAATAAAATGGAAATTAGATTGCTTTTGAAAATTAATTCAATATAAATGAGTTTGCTTGGACTTAAAATGAATTTAAGTTAAGTAAGAGAGTTGTGAAATCATTTAAATTGAACAGGATGGTTTGAATATTGATTGGAAGCATTCAAAATAAGTATCGAAATATTTCATATGTGTTTATGGAAATATATAATATGCACTGTTTATAAAATCCATGTTTTAGTTATTTATAATAAAGTGAAATGTTAATAAACTTGTATATTTGACACTGACATGTTTAAATTGAGTAAGTACAGGTTTTTGGAAGCCGTTTGACTGGTTTTGACTGTGCTATTTGCTTAAATAAATAGCTGCTTGCTTAAAATGCTAAATAAGGTACGCCTACGCAATACAAATAGGAAATATGAACTGTTTTTCTATTTTTCGACCAGGTGGGTCGATGTATATATATTTATATCTCTTGTCAAATTGCAAAAGCTCCTCCGTACAAAGGAGACTCTGCCAAAAATTTTCAAAAATTTTGGGAGTTAGAAAATTTTGAATCTTTTGAAAATTTTCACTAACGACAAATGATTTAAAATTTGTTAAGCAAGTAGAATTATAACCGAATGTTGAAATCTAATTTAAATTGTAAGTAAGATGAACTGAAGAATTGTTCAAAGAAACTAAAAGAAGGAAAAAGGTTTGCAAATAAAATTTTATTTGAGTTTTTAAATAAATTAGTAAGTAAAAACTAATAAAGGAATTGGTTAATTAAATATGGATTAAGATAGGGTGAATCAAATTTCAATATTCAAAGTTTGGAAATGGATTGAATTCAAGTAAAATTGGGAAGAAGTCAATAAAATGTTTTTGAATGTTGTGATTGGATATTATTGTTAAACAGGATATGCAGGTACGAAAAGGGAAAGTAAAATTGGTTTTGATTTCTGATAATAAATTAGAGTTGCCGACTAAAAGGTATGTGTTTAAAATTCTATATGGAATTTGATTGGGTTTTTGGTTCTAGCCACTTGGCCTTTTGTTTTCTTTTTGGATTTGGGAGGCTGTAGAGCCATTTTGTAGTTGTACCTAGCTAGCCGCGCAAAGGAGACGTTGGCAAAAATTTTCGAAAATTTAGAGAGTTAGAAAATTCTGATAATTTTAAATTTGATTTAAAATTTAAATTTGAATGATTGAGTATGTAATATTGTTTAAAACTATGGGAAAGTTGGGAAGTTAGTAAGTATGGTAATGGGTCTTCTAAAATAAAAAAAAAGAGATAGTTGGTTAGATGTTGAACAGTTTGGTTTTGAAAAAAAATATTAACGGGTATTGGACGATTCCTCTTAACTAGTAATTTCGGGGACGAAATTCTTTTAAGGGGGGAGGAATATGACGACCCAAAATTTTTAAGCAATTTAAATCGAAATATTTAATTGATTTTAAATATTCAAAAAGTGAATTTTAAACTCGAATTTCAAATATCACTATTTATCGGATAATCTAATTATATAATTTAATAATTTGAAGTTGGGTAAAATATTGAATCTTGATTTTTAAGCTTGTTAAAATTAATTTAAAGGCTTGTTAAATTTATATTGATAATACTGAAGGTGATAGAACGTTTAAAATTGAATTTAAATGTGGTTTGTTAAGTTTTGAAATTTTATCGTTTAAATTGAATTTAAAAATAGCCTTCCGGGGCACAATCTCGGAATTCGACGAAACCAGTTCCATTGGATCCGCAATATTGTATTATATCGGATTTCAATTTTCGTAGAGTTTGGTGTTGTTATGTGAGCGTATGGTATGTAAAAGCGCTAAAACCTATATCGAAAATTTATAATAATAACTGGTTTAAAACGCTATCTTCTCCATACGATCGAATTGGGGTTCGAAACCTTTTCCGTTGCGTCCGGAATAGGGGCATAACCCTAGGAACGTCTAGCGGCACAACTTGGTAGGAGTTCGTGATTTTAGGCTACGTAAAGTGGAACGATTTAAATTTAAATATAAAATATTCTTTCTTGTCAAACTTTTCTTCAGCCGAAATCCTTCCTGAGCAAGCCGACTTTCTTTCATCTCCATGTTCCCTCTTTTAATAACATCACGCAACTTTTTCTAATCATGCTGCCTCCTTTCATATCTTGTCTTCTTTCCATTTTAATGGCCGATCCCAGGGAAATCTCGTTCAACGTTCAATTCGCGAGTCATCTTCCCTTCGTTCCTAAATTCGAAGTTCAAAAAAAAGGAAAAGAAAATAATAAATGGCGGAAAGAAATTGAAATCGCCGTCATTCCTTCTTTCCTTCCCATCTTTTTTTAGTTTCGAATCAATAAAACCGAGCTCCTCCCTCATCCTCTCAGTAATTCTCGCAATCAAATAAAAAAAAAATGAAACCCAGATCGAAAAACTTGTATGCCCTTCCTCTTCACTAGCTAACCCCCAAAATTGAAATCAAATCGCAGTTTCCAAGGTAGCCACTTTTAATCGAATTGAATATGGATCCGCGTGCTTCCCTGTTTTATCGTCACGCTCGGTGGAGGGAAGGCGATCACGTCATGTTGAGGGAGGTTGTGTTGGCATTCGATTCAAGGGTTTTGCGATGGCTTCAACCCTAGCGAAGTGACGTGGGGTTGCTTGACTTCGAATTGGGAGTCGTCGCGAGGTAGGGTCGGTCGATGCTACGACTGGAATCGCATGCTTAGGAGTGGGAGTTCGGCGTACGGGTTGGTCTGTGTTGTCAGAAGTGAAGTTGGTGGCTGCTCTGAAGATGGCAGCAGTGTGCTGGTCGTAGGGTGTTGGTGATGGCGAAGTCATGCCTGAAGAGAATCGCGTGGATGACCGTTCCGGTTTTGGTTTCTGTCTGGGAGGTAATAAACCATTTATTTAAATTAAATAAAATGATTTAGTGTATAGTGGTATTTCTTAAAATAGATTTAGTGATTAGTTGCCTATTTAATCATTCCAGCCACTATGTAATTTAGCAAAGGAAATTTAATTTAAATTTATTAAATGGAAACTTTATTTTTGGTATGGATTTGTTTAATAAACCTATTGAAGTTATTAATTTGCTAAAAATATTTTATTTATTAAACTGTTAGTTGAAATAAATCATGGGTTAAAAATATTATTAAATTGGAAATTAATTATTCGATTAGTTCGAATATTAATAAATGATATAAATAATTTATTAAATGGTAAATTACTTGTAGATTATTTCAAATATTAATAAAACCTTATAATACTTATACAAGGTCAAATTCTGAAAAGAAAACAAGCCGGTTGGTATAGATTGCAAACAACAAATCAAAGGTGAGTTAATCTCACTCAGTTAATTTAAATTTAAATTTGAATGATTAAATTTAAATAATTGTTTGAATGGTTGAAATTGATTGATGTGTAATAGTGTGGTATATTCTGGGATTGGCATATTATTTTGTGCTAACATCTGTGGATGCAGGGAAAACAGGTTGGAGGGATCCAACTGGACCCCTCAACATTTATTATTTAATATTCTCTGTTATGATTACTTGATATTATGTGATGAATATATATTGTAATATTGAATGATATGATTTGATTTGATATATTTGGGTATAATGAATTACCAAAAATATATAAATTGGCTTTTGGAATAGAAAATAAAGGAAGTAAATTTGCAAACAAAATAATCTTAGAAAATTTAATAAATTAAGAATGAATTGAAAAAGAAATGGAAGTATATTAAATACTAATAAATAACTTCGAATATGAAAAGAAAAGGGTTTGAATAAAAAGTAATTAATGAATCGCAAAATTATGTGATATTAATTTAAAGGAATAAAGAATTATTTTAAAAACTTAAAGTTTTAAGTTTATTTAAGGAATAAGAAGTAAATTGATTTATCTAAATTGGTATTACAATTAACAATATTTTAAATCATAATTAAGGAATGAACTCTGAAATTAAAGGATTTTGGAATAAATGAAGTAAATAGGAAATCAATTGGAAATTGATTTAAGTGTTTGGAATTGAATATTTGGAAGAATAAATTCAAGGTGTGAATTTATTAAGGGAATGAGAAAAATTGTTTAAAAATAAATAGTGATTTATTTTTTTAGGGTTGTAAAGAGAATTATTTTTCTCTGGATAGCCATGTACGTTTTCAAGTAAATTTTTAAAAAATAAAATGAAGGTTTTAATGTTGTTTTACAAAGTATGTTCTTGGAAATTTATTATTTCTAATTGTTTAAATTCTAAAGTAAATATTTATTCAAATCTATTACCGTAGTAATAATTTATAAAGAGGGACAGAGTAATTCTGTTTAAAAGTGAAACCTAATTTATATTTATAAAGTAACTTTATTTTCAAATATTCTTATAGTATATATTTTTAATCATTATTGAAGTAGTTTTAATTTAAATATTTTAAAGTAAATTCTAAAGTAAGTAATTTGTTAATCTATTATCGTAATGATTATTTAAAGAATGACTTGGAATTTTGTTTAAGGAAGAAATCTAATGTATGGTTATAAGGTAACCTTATTGTAGTTATTTCTAGAGTATTATTTTAAATTAAGTTCTAAAGTAATTTTGCTATATTAAATGTTAAATATATTTTACAATAAAGTGTTTTTTTAATTATTTTAAAATCTAAAGTTTTGTGCTTGGTGATTCCGTGGGAAATAAAAATACTTGGAATTTATTCTAAGAAGGCAGATAGTTTTGAAAATTGTTTTCAAAGGAATTTGACAAGTGAAATATATCCTGTGAAGATATTTTTGAGATAAATAAATAATGTGGGAAATTATTTATTGTTGATGTATGTTTTTGAATATAAATTGATAGTTAAATCACCGACTATCAATATTGGACAAATACGTTGATCGTTTCGAAGAGACCGGGATAAAGATTTATTTCTCAAAAACCCCTTCGATCCGGTTTGTACGTTTCATGAAAACGATTTTGGATTCGAAGATGGAGCAGTGAAGTGCAAGGACTAGTCGCTACTAATCCTGAGGATATTTCCAAAATGGATGTAGTAGGAATAGTGCCTTCGGTTCCGTTCGAACCCGGGACGGACTTGTATGGATGAATGCTTGCAAAACATCGTCAAGTGGACGATGGGCATTCTAAGGGATATGTTCTAAAGAGGTAACGCTTAGCCTCAAGCCTCATCAAATGGGAATTACTGAAAATCAGGGGTTATGCAGCAACACTAGGTGGGTAGCACCCAAGCAGGGTGAGGTCATTCCTGTCTAGATGTCCCTTTTTATTTCGGTTTAGTGGGCGGTTGCTGATCCCAACCGCGGGGTGATCTCACTCGGGATTATCCAGTAAGGGGTAGTCCCGGTCTTGTGTTGCAGGAGAGCAGGCGTACTCCTCTGTACGGTGATCTAGGCCCCGTACTATGACAGGTGGTACCCCAGTGCCTAGTCATTAGTTGGAAATTCATTCTCCCTACGAGCCTTGTACGAGTTTTGTTTGTATTACCCACTCTGTGGCTAGTGGCTGGAATTTAATGAATGTAACAATTTCGGCTATTTTATAAGTATTTGTATATAGACCCTATTATAATGTCAGAGGATTTCTATAAAAATGTTTTAGCTATCGTAAGGTAAAAACCCGACATACTTATTTGTGGCGTGGTCTTACGAGATGCTTTTATTTTCAAAGATTTTTTTTGAAACTTTAATAATCAATTGGGTGTGATTTTCTCACGCTGGTATTCCAGACTGACTCGGGTGTTATTTAACTGTAATGCTCGGATCAGACCGAGTATTATAGATTATAGGAAATGATGCTGCAGAGCTGGATGACGATACGTACTCCCGTACTTGTTTATTATTATTCCGCTGTGTATCCTTTTGTATATTATTGATGATGTACTCTGATGATGTATGTATAAACAGTTATAGTTTTCTTTTGTGTAAAGATCTGTTAATATATATTATATTCTATTCCGCTGCGATGGTTAGATTCTATTGTTGTTTTCTATTTTCTTCTTCTACCTCTTCTTCTTTAACCCAAATGGTTCGTATTTCTGTATAACTTGAGTTGATTATTGTAGAATAGTGTTAACTCAAGGGGTACGGATATGCGGGTCGTTTCACTTACTATCACTACCAACTCCAAATAGTAGATTGGGTACTTCCTCTTATGTGGTTTCAACTGTAGACTAGCGTAGGCAACAACTAACCCCTTTGCATCAGTACCGCGTCCAATCCAGTACCATAAGCATTGGTTTATATCATGATCTCCTCGTTTTTTCTTGGAAAAGGTCAACACTGGTGCACTCATCAACCTCCCCTTTAGAATCATGAACACATGATCACACTTTGCATCCCAAAAAAGTTCGATTCTTCATCATTAAATTAGTCAAAGGTGCTGTTACTTTTGAGAAGTCCTTGATAAAACATCTATAATATCCCACCAGTCCTAGAAAATTCCTCACATCCGTAGTATCCTTGGGTTAATTCTAATCTTGAATCGCTGCTGCTTTCATAGGATTGACTAAACACTCTACTTTGAGATGACTAGACCTAAAATCTTACTTCCCTCCTCCATTAGTGGCACTTTGAAAATTTTGATTTCAATCCATGCTTCCTCAACACATCAAGTAAAATTATTAAGTGTGTCTTGTATTCCTCCTCCGCCCTAGAATAGACCAAAGTAACTTCCACGAATGCAGATATAAACTTGTTTACTTGATCCCTGAAGACGTGGTTCGTAAGATCAATAAAGTATGTTTGTGTGTCAGTCAGCACAAATGGCATAACCAAATGTTATAGAATCTAAACAGCGTACAAAATGTTGTAATCAACACACTCTCCTTCGATGGTATCAGTTAGTGAAACCCCATTGCAAGATCCAACTAAGAGAACACCTTTCGCATCGGGGAGTTGTTCAAACAAGTCAATAATATGTAGGAGCGAATACTTGTTCTTCCTCGTCATGTTATTTAGCTTACAGCAATTAACACACAACCTTAGAGAGCCATTCGCCTTAGTGGTAAATATTACGGGTGCACCCCACTCAGATATACTCTTGCGAAATGAACCCTTTCCTTAATAGGTCATTAACTTGCACCTCTAAATCCTACTGCTCTCTAGGTGTCATACGTCTCAAAGGCATAACTATCGGTCTGGCTTCCTTCACTAATTCTATGTAGAAATTAATCTGTCAATGTGGTGATAATCTAGTCTCCTCCTTGAATAAGGCAAGATACTTTCTAACGATGGGCGTAGAAGACAACGCATCCTATGGGGCCTCTAGAAAATATAGAAAGCTAATCATAACCTCATCCTTTGGTAGGCAGCCAATCTATATCTTCTACCACTCCTCAGGCCCAATTATCATCAACACCTTCTCGCAATCCACTACTACCTCATACTTCCTTAGTCAGTTCACCCCTAAAATAACACCAAATCCAAAGAAACCTAAAATAGAGTAATCATAAACAAAAGAGAATTCATGACTCAATAATACCAAATCATGACAAACCATACAAAGACTAATGAGGCCTCCAAATATTTCATTGCTATTAAAGATTAGTCAACTATTTTGGGTCTTAATCGCAATCCATTTACCATGTTAGTAGATATAAAATAATGCAAAGCCTCGGTATGGAATAAAATACGAATGAGAACAACATAAATAGAAAGCATGCCTTGAATGCTGACACCGTTCCCTTTCTCCTTTGTCAAGGGAATACTCAACAAAGCCGGAACCGCATCTAAAGCGCAACCCTTCACCGTCTGCCTCTGCTTCATTGCTATGGGCAATTCTTCCATAATTGACCTATTTTATCAAACTTATATCATTTCTTTCCTACACCCATGCAATCCCTACTCAAATGGCCTTTAACTCCATAATTATAGCAAATAGGGCTCCATTTTTTCCTTCTTTTGAGCATCCTTCCCAAGGACTGCTTCCTCTTCTCATTCCATTTCTTCTTGCCTCCACCACCTTAATGCGACTTTGGCTCTTCCTTAATAGCAACAACTAGTTTGGACTTAGGGTACAAACACTCAAGGAGAAAAGCTTTCACAATAAGCTTCTCAAAAGACTCATTGATGTATCCCACTTGTAGGATCGAATCAACCCTAAAGGCGGAGTGAATAGGGTTTATTATAAATTCATAGAATAATCAAAATCGCAACACGAATAATAATAGAGTAAATGTAAAAATTAAAACAACATATAAATTTACCTACTTTCGGCAGAACTTGGCTACCGCTACTCCCAAGATTTCTACTATGATTAAACAATCGAGTGCTTATAAATACCTTATAAACTTATGACTATTGCTAACCTAACTTTTCTAACCCTAAGCCCAGAAACCCTGCCCCAACTCTATCCTCGAGTTTAGATTTCCTAAATTACACACCACAATTCAATCTTATTTAAAATTAGAGTTTTGAAATAAAAAAATGATTACAAATAAAATAAAAATGGAAACCCTAAAAAAATATAATTTAAAGTTGGCCTAAAACAAAAACATGGTGTTTCAATTTATTTAGCTCGTTCATATCTTCTTTTGCAAAGTTGATCCCTTCTTCCTCTTTAGGGTTTCTTCCTTAGATTTCTAAAATCCACTAATTTGAAAATTGACTGATGAATTCTTGCCTTTGTATCCTTATCAGCTGATTTCTTGCCTGGCAATTCATGACTTCAATTGCTTCCTTGGCAAAGAACTTCTACAGTTAATAATTGGGTATGATTTCAATTTTCTAATTTACTTTCGAACTCAACTAGTGAAAAAAAAACCTTCCCAATTTTCATATATTTTGAGTGTTTTGATTTGAATTTTTTAATTCCTGAATTTAGCTTTTAATTTTTGCTGTTGATTTTGATTGACCTTTGGTTTACGGTTTTGAGATTGTTGACTTGTTCGTTCTTGAAATATGATGGTTACAGCTTGACAACATTGACTTGTTCATTATTGAAGTAATTAGCTATCTCTAATTGATGTTGTTGACATGTTCAACTTTGAATTCTTGCATATGTTTTCCTTTATATGAATTTTCGTTCTTCTATATCTGACTGCATGTGCTTGAGCTTGTTGGTTTATGCATATTGTAGTGTTTCTGAATTTGTGCTTTTGAAATCTTTAATTTTGACTTGATTTCGCAAATGTCACTATGATTAGTTTTACATTGCCTTGAATTACTTGCTTGTGTGTGTGTGTGTTTATTGCTAGACATGGCTATGTTGCACTTGACCTTGTGTATGTTCTGTTGTACCTGACCGTGTACTTGCTATGTGTTTGTTGTACTTCACCTTGTGCATCATTAAGTAGTGCATTGCTTGTGTGTTTTTGGCTTGATTGTGTGTGTATCTTGTGTGCTTTCCTTGTGTGCTTCCTTGTGAGCTTTCCTTGTGTGCTTCCTTGTGAGCTTGCATTGTGTGCTTGCCTGTGTGTGCACCAAGTATGCATGACTGGTCATGATATGTGTCTTATACATACTGCATTGATGAGTGCCTAGTTTTCTGTGCTTGTAAGCATATGGACCCGAGTTGGCTTATTGTTGTGCATGACCTTACAGCCTTGTATTCTTAATTCCAGGCTTGCCTTCGAGTGCCTGAATCTATTCTTTATGCATGCCTCATGTGCTTGTCTTGTGCTTGTTGTGTTGTCAATCTTATAGGACTATGCACTTGTACTATAAACTGCCTTGTGCATTCTTTATGTGTGGCCTATGTGATTATGCTTGAGCACTTGCACATTAACCTTTAATGGACTGTGCACACTTGTTCACATCTTTTGATCCTAGTTGTGCATTTTGATTTGTTTTTGCTTGTTCCCTGCGTTGAGCCTAAAAACATTTGGGCTTGACCTTTATTGGCTTCAATTTGTTCCTTTTTTCTTTTTATTGTATTATTATTTAACATGTAAAGCAAACTGCCATTTTGATAAAGGCTGGAGCAAAAAGATATAAAAGTTGTATTCAAGTGGGTGAGGAAAAGAGTGATTACAAAATATATATATGAAAGAGTGTTGTATATGAATAGTGTATATAATTGTGGTATGAAAATGTTATGGGAGCACTTGTTGTAATTGTTTGTACTATTTAGATTTCATTGAAATAAAATATTTAGTTGTTTATTTCATTCTATGATATTGTAATAATACTGCATCAAGCGCTTCAAACGCACACACATTCAAACATTCACACACACACACACACATATGTCTAACAAAAATCATAAACTACTATATTCTACAATCTCTCCATTTTAATGATGACAGACATTAAGATTTTGTATCAAAGAAATATGTTTAATGTGTCGTAATCAAGCTTCCCTATTAATTACTCCCCCTACACAGATGCACGATTTGAAAAAATTCTAAATGCCAAAGAAAAAAGAAAAAGTTATATGTCAAAAGAAAATAATTACCTAGATGCCAAAAGACAAATAAAATAAATCTAAAATATCAACAAGGTTATTACTCAACCATCAAAATTTTAACTCCTCTTCTCTTTTTGTTGTCGTCAAAAATTAAAATAATAATCAATATAGTGATAAATTTTGACTGAAACTATAGATCATGTAGAGATAAGAATATTGAAATTTTCAATTAATCAAACAAAAATCATAATAGTTTAATAATTAGACGCATATTAAATTTTAGAGTGATGATTGGATTGTGATTTAGGGAGAATTTCATATAATGACAGTAGTATGGTATTTTTGATCATAGAAAATTATTAAAAATTAAATTTTGAAAAGACAAAATATACAATGTTAAGCACTTTCTAAAAATGCATAACCGTAAGGACTTTAAATGAGGTTAGTAATTACTTAAACAAATAATATCAAGCATTTTCCAACCATGCAGAATGTTAGGACTTTTAAATGAGGTTAGAAGTTACTTGAATATTTAGCCCTCTCTTATATAAGTGTTTCATCCATGCATAACCACGAGGACTTCTAAATGAGAATGGAAGCTCATATCTAAAGATTAAAGTTATTCATACATGCATGACCATGATAAATTTTAATTGAGAGTGAATAATTTAGGATATAATAAATTATTTAAATCAAGTTAAAAAATATTAATTCCTTACTTTTCAAAATACCATTTTCTGTGTACCGTATTAAATTTTGGCGTGTGGATTGTAAAAGGATGATATACACAGAAATGATCACGAAATATGTATTAGTTAAAAAATACTATAAATTCAATTTTCAAGAAATTTTAACATATCCTTCCTCTAGTTATGAACTATAATCTGATCACTATCCATTACTTTCTCAATCACCATTAATAATTTTTGATAGATTTCAAAAAAGTTCAAGCAGTCAAGCATCATCTTTTCCAAAGTAAATTTCATACTAGAAAATCGAAAAATAAAAAATCGAATGGAAAAAGAGATTAGAAAAGTCATTTCAAAATTTTTGAAATCTAATCGAAGTTGCGAAAATATATTTTCTAGAAGAAGTTTAGGAAAATATCTGGTAGTTTCAAAATTATTTGAAATATAAATCCGATGGAAATATGATCTTAAATGAAGTGGTGTTTTGCAACTATGCGTCTAGTGTGTGAGTGATGCACACTATCAGTATTAGGCATGAAACATAAACATCATAAAACAAGTAAAATATACTCCACAATATTAATCCACAATATTAATCGAATTGGTACAAAATTCAAAAAAAAAACCTGTAAAGCTATTTACGTCAAACAAAGACAAAGTCGTTTACATTAAACAATGGCACACATAACTAAAAATTATCCAACGAATGATTTGTTAGTCATCATTAAAGGTAATGAAAGTACTCATCGTATGTAAACAACTATCCATTGTTGTTTTGAAAATTCAATCCATCTGAAACCACTATTTGAAAACTTTTAAGTCCCTAATTTGATTTAGCATTAAACTTGGAAGATTTTGATATTCAATATTGCTTATGAAACAAATTGATTTCAAGAGAAAATGATAAATCCATCAAAAGGTATATGTATGAAATACTATAACTTGTTTGCATATATCAAAAACATTTTTTATGTAATGTGTCGACATGGTTGCTGCTTTTTAAGGTGTTTTAAAATGAATCAGATACTCAAAATATTAATGTTATAATGTTTGCTTTTCAGAACTTTAAGAATTTCAAAATTCGGAGTAACAAGGTTCAATTTATAATCGATTTACTGCATCTTTATTAGGAGGTTCCGAATAATTTTAAAATAATATATCGAATGATTTGTAGTTTTCTATTGATCTAAGTTCAAATTCTAGAAAGAAAGAAAAACTTATAGAGTTTTTTATCTATTTTCTATAACATTTTGAATTTTGCAAATTGGAGTTAGGATCTCAAGATATGGCAATTAAACAATAGCTGCATCAATAAAAATCACATCAAGAAGAGAAAATAGGGTTTAGAGACCACACATTTACTTACCTTTGATGTTGCATTCTTGCCACCATTTTTATCCAAAGTATGCAAATCTTCTCTTTATTTTTCTAGGCTAAGGAACATTGAAAATATTGCTTATCAAACATACACAAGTCTACCACAATAGTAATTATTCTTTAGCTTGTTTTGTGTACCTAAATATTAGAAGAAGAAAGTGGCCCAGCAATGGATGTAGGACCATATACATTTACATTTGGAATCTTTGATACCAAGATTGGTTTATATAACAAATTGTTAATAATAACAACTATACCCTTGGGAACCAAAACTTGTTTAAATTTAAGAAAATTTTGCATTTGTACCTTTTGGGACCCAATTTTTTTTATGATTTTGTGTTTGTTCTTATTTCAACATTTATTTTGTCATGCCTAATTTTTCCACAAATTAAACACTAAGAAAATTCTTTGTGAAATTTGATCTTATCATAATTCTTTCTCTTAATTTGTTCAACATTATCATATCCAAACTTTTTTTTTTGGTGATAGTCTGATTACCTAACAACATATTCAATGATTTTTCTTCTTTAGAAAATTTTCTTATAGTTGATTTAAGTTGTTGAACCTTAGGTATGAGAGCAATATTTTCATTCAAAAGCGGGTGCATCTTTTAATGGAATTTTCTCCTTTTGCGTCTTTTTTTTTCAGAGTCAAAATTTCATTTTCAAGCATTTTAACTTTAGTCTTAGACCTATTAATTTCTTCTTCCAGGGACCGAGACTTCTCACATTCTAAGTTAAATTTTCTAATGTTTTCAATCATCAATTCTAACTCATTATTTATAGAAATTGGACTATTTTTCTTAAATTCTAGTTTATTATCTCTGTTGAAGTCTATTAGTGTTTGACTTTAACTCATGATATACCAAGGGTAAATTAGTATAAGATAAGTGTTCTACCTTATTACGTTCATCGTCATTGTCATTTGATTACGTCATCAGACACAAATTTGCTTCATTTTCTCACTATTAGTGTTCTCCTCTTTTTCTTCTTCACTTTCATCCTAAGTGGCTGCAAACTCCTTCTCTTCTTCTTCTTCTTTCCATTGTCGAGTTGATTCAGTATATAGTATGGTTTGATGTAAACTAGTTTCTTACATCTATGACGTATGATTTCTTCCTAAGAATTATCCAGTACTTTGGCAATGCTAGTTTTTATTCATTGTTTTATTGTTGGATTTTCATGTTTTCTGATCCATGTTTTGAATCTTAATTAACAATATGATTGCACCAAAAATTAACAAAAACACCCAATAGGATGAGTGTAGAGAAATAAATGAAGAAATTTAATAAAAACAGAGGAAATAAGCAGAAAAAGTAAAAAAAACATTGAAAAACGAATTTGAAGTGGTTCAGCATTAAATGCGTACGTCCACTTTAATGAAAAAGCTTTATCGATCACTTCAATATCTGAGTACAGGAGGGATCGGATCGAAATCCATAAATACGATGAAGTACAAGAAAAATAATAGCGTAAGGATCCCTAAAATGAACAATAAACACTGTATTAGTAGGAGTAGACGATCGTATATCTTCCTGAAAGTTTGCCGGCAAAATCTCCACATATGGATGAGGTCACATAGAAAATTTCGAGGCCCAATTCCCAAAGAAGAGCGATCGGCACCGATCAGCCTTGGAAGTCACATAGCGATGCACGATTGGTTGTATGGTACCTCTCCATGCTAGCTTCATGTTACCAAAGTTGTTTGCAAAGTTGCTTTCATGTTTTTAGAGATATCAGTCAATTCCTATTAAGTTGAACTATTGGTTGATGTTTTTCATTGTATAGTGATACGATCCGACCCCTTGTCTAGGGGAAGGGATAAGTACCATTCCCTTGCCTAGGGGAGGTACAATTCTATAATTAAGAGTATTACAAAGAGTATATCTTTTGGTTTTTCTTGATATTGGAATCTAAGATCACCTCTCTGATTTCCTTTTGTATCATCAAGTCTAACTTGTCTACTTAGTCTGAATATGGCTGGGTCAAAATGTTGGATAACACTTGCCCTCCAGAATACATCTTGTTTCGAACATGATGTGCTTTGAATCGAAGCAAGTTAGAGTCACCGAAAAGGATTCCATTCAGTTTCCTGAACAGTCATTACCCTTATACTGAATTGTCTTTTTGAAGAGTTGTATCTCCCTTTATTCATTATGATGCTTGGTCGATATCATTCGGTATAAATCTGGAGTGTAATCCCAATCTATGTCTATGCTCGGTTCCATTGAGCATGTTGATCGAGTTAATAGGTCTGGCTCTCTGCAGTGACATCTTTTCTGCAAAATCTAAGTAATAATTCAATCTCTTTCGATTCAAGAAATTGAATGTTGGGTACACATGTTTGCACTTGTTCACACACACATTTTATCTTCAGCTCCCTAACACGTTCACATGTATGTGGGTCGTTGCCAATACCATGTAGTTGAAGTATACTTGCATTGTTATATATTTTCTTGTTTTTTTAGAAAACATTGGTAAGGTGCGTTCGGTACCAATCCTCTAAGTAGGGGGATTAGTCAATCCCTTAGTTTAGGTGGACTTAACAAATTTCAGGTCCGAGCAAGTGGGCCGCGTCTACATATAGGCTGAACATTTAGCTTATTTCCTCACTTCACTTACTCACTTATTTCCTTCTTAACTAAATCAATCGATAATTCTTCCTTGCCTTCGCTACCAGATCAGTAAATCGAGAACCCTACCGATCCATACAGTCTCCCATCGATCCAATCGTCTACTTAACCAAAAATCTCGATCAATACTCTAAATCACTTCTGCCCCAATCTCTCCAATTTAATCCCATATCCAAGCCCAAACTCGCATTGCTTTATTTCTTTAATTCGACCCTTGGCATCGCCTTCATCTTAACCAGATCATTTGTATTTGAATTTACATAGGTGGGTTTGCAATTCAATTATTATGTAATTCGGTATTAGATTGTAGGGTTTTCTTTATGACAAGACAGTGGGATTATTCAAGTTGTTGAATGTAGATCTAGGGTTCGAAAGTATGGAGTTAAATGATTGGAATTTCAGTAGAATTTAAGTTGCTTTTGTGTGTTGGTAGAATGGAGGAGCAAAAAACATTGGGATCGACCAATGGTGATAGGTGTTGATGTGGAGAAGATGAAGTGATGAAGAAGGATCGGCAATGTGATGTGAACGGTTGTAGTGCTTAAAAGTTGAGCTGGGTCAACCTAACATGGTGGGTTCAGTCGCTTAATGGACTGGAGGGATTGATTGTTCTAGGGATCAGTTGGAGGCAAGTGGAGTTCAAAATTTGGATAAGGTGAGAATGCCTAGATAAGGGTTCGGGTACGATCCCCTTGCTTAGAGTGACTTAGTCGATTCTCTGCTTGAGTGAAGACTTGAACTAGAATTTAACCATATACACATGAACATTTGCCATAAGCCTAAACTTGAACTAAATAGTTGCATATCTCAAACTCAAATACTTGAACTTCGGAACAAATGCATATGACTTAGTACTTGAATGTTTGGACTTTGTATTTGAACTTATATGACTTGAATCATTGGATCCCAAAGTCACACACTTTTGAATATGACTTGAACTTGAACAAGCATAACATATGGTCTCGAATGAACTTGAATGTAAATATCATACTTTAATGTGCCAAAGCCCGATCTCGTATCTTATATGAAATCCATAACCATTAACGTAAAAGCTTGTTGGGACGATCAACGATAATGGTCACTCCAGTCGAATCCCAGAGTCCCGTCACAGCCGTCATTTTAATTTTGAATTGCTTATCACTGCACTGCACAACATTGCATTACCCACACTAGTTTACGCTTTGCACGAGGGGAACGAGTTTATCTTTCTAATAACGATTATCTGATAAGTTTGGTAGCTATAGGTTCTAGATGCTCGGAGCATTTAGCTGCAATGAGAACTGAAAAAACTAATTCAGATGACAATCTCGATGCTGAATCAAGCTCAACAATAATATCTACTCGAGACACACTCTGGCTATCAATCTGAATAGTCCAAAAGTTCTTAACAGGTGCTAGAAATTCAAACTTAGAAGCAGAAATTGAGCTAGCACAAGACATTTTAGAAGATGCCATATTTTTAAACAATTTGGAGTATTCTGTGGCTTCAAGGATCGATGCGGCCTTCCTCCATAGACTGTGCATTAAACACGGGATTTTGTACGAGGATATGCGAGTCCCGTCTTGTAACGATCGGGTCCACTTACCACCAGAGGGGTATACTACATGCAACAAGTTTATGTGCCGAGCAGGTTGCATTCCTCCTTCCAATCCATTCATCCGTAAAATGGTACGTTATTCAAGATTAGCGTCGGTTCAACTTCAACTGAGCAGCTACACAATTCTGCACTACACATATATGATATCCCTTGAATTCTTATATGGTGTGTTGAGTCGAGAAGACATTAGATTCATTTACAATCTCAAATGGTGAAAAGGAAACCTCTTGTACACTTTCCTCGAGCTAGTCACTAACTATCAGGTTGTAACTAGCGCTTGGAACAAATTAAGTGCTTTTAAGAATGAATGGTTCTATGTACGTTGCCTACCTGGTTTTGTTAGGATGGTGGCTGGAAGGATGTAAGTGTCGCTTTATACGCAACTTTTAGTGCTTTTATTCAAGTCATTTCCTGAACTAAGCAGCTTTTTTTTTTTGAAAATTACTAGCAACATCCATGACCTAATGATAACTGATATTCAGAGGCGATTTCAACACTCAAAAACATACCTGTGGCAGACAGGGGCATCAGATCTCTTCTTACTGACAAGTGCTTTTTTATCTTTAACTTACTAGAAGAAGGCTGTAGCATGGGACTGCCAAGAAGCATCGAGGATGAAGTTGTAGAAAGAAAAGGGTAAGGAGTAGATGAAGTTGATCCTGTTGTGCCCCTAGTTGAGGGAGCTTAGGATTTCGTCGAAGAAGGCGAGGTAAAGGGTGATGCTAAAGAGCCTGGCCATGACGATGTGAGATCAAGTCATGAGCTTGTGGTTGGATCCTCCTAAGACCCATAACTCCCTGCCTTAAGGAGGAGAATAAGAAAAAGGCTCATTTATAAGCTTCATAAGGGGTAGGTCTCTAAGAAATCCAAGTCAACTTCCACTGCTACAGATCAATCTAGCTCTCTGCCTCTAGAAAATTTATTTAAGGGGATATCAGACATCCCAATTCCAAATGATGTCGGGAATTATGATTTTTCCAATTTAAGCCTTGATGCTTTGAATCTCTTATTCGATTCGTTGTTGACGTTCCTCTAACTAGTGTGGGAGAGATTACTCCAGCTGGCAAAGCCCTAATAACTGCTTCGTTGGAAGGGGCCCTAGGAAACTTATGATCAAGTGCACCGCAACGCACGACACTTATATACCTTTAACTCTAGTGATTCTTAAACACTTTCATTTTGTCTACAGGCTTGATAGAACCACCCGCAACTATGATCACTAGAAGAGTTCAACATACTCCCAGCCGTCTTATTTTGGGCCTAGTCGTGGTCCAGACCGTGGTTGGGATACAGAAGTTCTTAAAGGAAGAGAAAACCAAGACCGAAGCCATTAAATCCATGGACTCGTCATCCAGGCATAAGTCAAAATCTTAGTCTTCTCACCACAAGGGTGCCATTCAACACCCCATTATATATAGTAGTAGCAAGTCGCTGCCCCATGCTTCCACTTCGGCTCTTGCACTCGAGCTACATTCGGGTTCTTTCGATGTCCGTCGATCTTTGGAACGTCAGTCTGGCATCGTAAGTCTTAATACTTCATCCCACAAGCACGACAAATGAGAACTTCCATCCTCGACTACTCTTGATGCCACTGCTGCTGGGAAGATGGCTGAGCTCAAGGCTACGTTTTCTAAGTTATGTTTTGATGAATTCATGTTCGTTCCTCCTATGAATTTGATTCATCCAGATGCTAGGGATAAGGCGCTCGCTTATGTCAATGATGACTTCATCCAGCATGGCACGATGCTTGATGTGGCCAGGAGGATTTCTAAGGTGTCAATGGAAAGGAAGCATGAGATCGTTTGCTTAACCCTTGAAGCGATTCATGATAAAGGCATCATCAAACACTTGGATGACGAAGTCAAGAAGTTAGGTACAAAGTCAGTTGATGATGAGAAAAGAGCCAGCGAATCTTCTAAAGCCATCGAGCATTTAATGAAAGTGCACCAAGCTGAACTGGACACTATCATTCGTTATAGTGGTGCTTTAGCCCTTGAAAAGACGTATTATAGAAGGAGAAAGATGTACTAAAAAAAGGCGATGATGTCCTAGCCCTTCATTTTAAAAAGCTTGAAGAAGAGCTTGAGAAGGAAAGGCAAGAAAAACTTGAGGCTCGGTTGGATTCTCAATGATTTTGCGAAGAGGCCATCGAGGCTTGCGAAACTAAAGTAGAGGATGAAAAATAACTTACACAGATTGAAGCCCTTAAGGAAGAGGCTAGGTAGGCTGTTCGAATAGTGATAAAGGATGGTTTGATCCATTGCTGATATGTTATAATGCATGCGTCCTCATGAATCACAACCTCTGCTTCCTTGGAGAGAGATATCCCGAGTCGCTTGTTGAAGCTTGGAACCATATTGTAGATCTAAAGAAGAAGTCCCTCGGTGGTGCTGAAGTGCATGAAGAGCAGCTCATGCGTGAAATTTTGCGCGATGAAGAGCCCGATGAACTCAGGGATGCTCGGCTCAGTTTACCCAATGGTCCAACGACAACCTAAAAGGGGAAAGATGGCGGTGAAGCCTCATGATCCAATTCCCAAGACCTTTTAACTACTCAAGAAACTGGTGCTTCAATTTGTCATGCCCAGCAAAGGATGCGGCTACGATCCAGATTAGGAAGGGACTCGGAAATATGTTGGGATGTCTTCAGTTTTGGAAGGCGGCATTGCAGCTACGACCAAAGGCTAATCAGGCGAAGGTATATCTCTCACTTTTTTTATGTTCAAGAAGTTTTAAATCTCGCATCCAAAAGTCATAGGTTACCCATCAATCTTCATGAAATTGTAGGTGCTTTTGCATATATTCATGCTTCCGATGATGATGTTATCCTAGGATAGTAGGCACTGGCTGCAGGGGCCACTACAATTATCACTGTACATGTGGCTCCTACCGATCAACCTACTGAGACTCCCATCTTGGATGCTGAAGTCATAGAGGCTCTGAATGATGAAATACTAATGACTAACAGGGCTAGGATAAAACAAAGGATGTCATAGTAACTCATTCCTCCGAACACACTAGTAAACTTAGCATGAAGTAGCGCATTGAAAAGGAGGAGCTAGATTTCTAAGCCAAGAAGGAGAGTGCTGAAGTGGATATTACTCTGTTCCAAGTTATGCTGCCGGGTGATGTCACTCCTAAGGAGGTCGACCCTTTTGTATCCCAAAATGATAATGCTTCTACTCCTGTCTATGAAAGGATTCTCCTAATTCATCGCTTATTATTCAAGTTGTAATGTCTTTTGGTCGCCCTTTTCTTTAAGCGTCGATCCAACAAATCCATCTCAAGGCCTTCTTTCGGTCGTGGTCTTAATTCGTATCAAACACTAGGCGCAAGCCATATCGTTACATTGTCATGTTCAATGGTTAAGTGATTATACTCCCGCCCCCAGTCTTGGATTAGTGGAGTTAGTTCGTGGATGGTCGGCGTAACGATCTAGAATTTCAATCATTCAATATTCATTTATTTAATTTATTTTAAACATTCATAAATTAATTTTATAAGCTGAGTAATTTATATATCGAATATCTAGATTTAATTGGATAATTAAATTGCTAAATTAATATTAGAAATTGTAGAAATAATTGAAAATTGAATTTAATGTGAATTATATTAGTTTATAAAGTTGTATTAAATTCCATTTAAATTAGAATGACGTTGGAGAACTTTTAAAATTGATTTAAAAGTTAAATTACAGAAATTGAATATTTGGATATTTAATTAACGTGTAAAATAGCCATTTTTCAAACGGTCTCGGATTTCAACGAAACCAGTTTCATTGGATCCATACGTTATATTATTTTAAGATTTCAAATTTTGTGTCAATTGGATTTACGGATTGTACGTGGCAAGCTAAAACGCGTAGAAATTCGTTTAAGTGAATTTTAAATTTAAATAGTCAATTTGAAAACCTGTCTTCCAAATACGATCGAATTGGCCTTCGATATATATTCCATTGTGTTCAAAATAGGGGTAATATATTATAAACACCAGGCGGCACGTTTCGATTAGAGTTCGAAAAATTTGACGATGAATAGCATCGCTAAATTTTCTATAAAAGCCCTCCATCATTTCATTTTTCACAAGCATTAGGTTTTAAACCCTAGCCGCGGCCAAACATTAATGGCCAGAAATGTCCCACCTTCCTCCTCGTTTTTCTGTCGATCCCTTCACTATCAAGCTTCGGTTCCATCATCAATGTTGGAGAGCTCGTCGAGCTCACCGTGATCAACGGTCATTATCGCCAAAGGCTTGGCAAAATGGCGGCAATCTTCAAGACAAAAGGGGGGTCGAGCTTCAAGGGATCAAGGCCATGGGTAGAGCTAGGGTTGACGCTTGTGGTGAAGATGGCCGGTCGTCATTGAAGTCGACGAGGATGTCTCGATAATTCAATTTAAATCGATGGGTAGGTGGGTTCGGTTTCGTACGTGAGTTTGAAGGGGGAAGAAGATAAAAGTAGTGCCCACGATCTGAAATGCAGAAATGCACGGCTATGATGCGATCTAGGTTTTGGAATTATGAATAAAAGTTGTAAATAATTTATATAAATTCGTATAAACTTTATAACACTATTACTTTGTCAAACGAGGTCTGTTTTTGACAAGATAAGTTGCGTCGGGTTCGTATTGACGATTGGAGCTAGTGTAAATTTTGGGTAAAATTAAACGGCTGTTTAATTTTATTCGAAATAAAACACTGCAACTGCTATTAGAATCAATGTGAGTACAACTCACTCTTTCTGACTCACTGATATTTTTATATAAGTGATAAATAAATTTATTTATGCTAATTGATGATTTTTTGGATGATATTATATATATATATATATTGATTGGTACTTGGATATATTCCTACCTATTAGAGCAGATGAGACCCTATACGTTCCCGTGTATGAGCGGATGACCCTTTGTACGCGCATCTGCCTTGAAGCGGACATTGCACACATATTCTAATATGTATATTTGTTGCAGGTGACAGGTTGGATGGATCCAACTATATTCCCCACTAGTATTGATTTTATTTACAGATATTGTGATATATGCTGTTATCATATGATATATGATGTTTTGGATGCCATGATTGATATATTTAGTGCTGTTGTAGCATTGGGCCTATTTTTGCAAATTCAAAGTGTTAAGGTGATGATTTCCAAATTAGAAAGGATTTTCAAGTGAATTTGGAAATATACGTTTTATTGAGTTTTAAAGTATTAAAGAAATGAATTTATTTTAAATAAATAAATAGTTATAATTTTTATGTTGTAAAAATTATGATTTTTGCGAAATATAACCAGAATGTGATTTTTGAAATATGGAGTTACTTATTTTGTAAAATAGTTTAAATTGGTATTTTGAAATTATTGTAAATTTTTTATATATAATGTTTATAAAATTGATATTTTACAAATCAAAATGATGGAATTATAAAGGAGTTTTTATAAGTGTTAAAATGAAGGTATAATTGGATGTTTTAAGTGAATAAGATTCATAATTGGTGAAGTTATAAAAAGAATGATTTTGTAAACAAAGAGATTTGTAAATAATTAACTTACAATTTGGGTTTTGGCATGTAAATGAGATAAATGGAATTTGGTAAATAAAGGGATCTTATAAATTGAAGTTTTGATAAAATAGAAATGTGAATTTATAAACATTTTTTATAAATCCGAAATCAATTGATTTTGATAAGTTAAATATGAAAGCATATTAAAGGAATTTTATCGTTGATTTTGGATAATGGATAATCCTTTAATTAAAAGTGCAATAGTAATGAATTTGGTTATAAATTAAATCCACGATTTTGGACAGTGGATTACGCTTTAATAAATGTGTATAAATGTTGGATTTGGTAAACGGACAATATTCACGATTTTGGACAGTGAATAATCTTTTAAATAAAATGGATATTTTTGGAAGTGATATTTTAAATGGAGTTAAATGATTTGAATATGTTTTAAAATCGTGTTAAGTATTGAAACCTAGATTTCGACATTCATTGTTGAAATAGGTGTTTTTGAGAAGTAAAGTAGTGATGGACTATAACATTGTTGTTATAGTAATTAATTTTCGAAACGAATTTTTTTTGTATAGTATATGGGATTTATATATCTATCTAATTTATGAATCAATAAACTAGTGATTTTGGGTTGTCGTAACGATGTTTTACGCAACATTCATTTTGACCCAAATAAATATGTTTTAGTAGAATTTTTTCCTTAAAGAATAAAATATACTTAATCTTTATTTATGTATATGTAATATTTTCTAAGTGTTGAAAATAAAGAGATTTGTGAATTATTTATTATTCAATAAGTATATGGAAATGCTTTCGAAAGTTGAAATGGTTTTGACAATAATCTTTTTAAAGATTATTTGAAGTGAATATTTGGCATATGATTTAATTAATAAAAGATTAATTAAAAGGGCCTAGTGATTACTTATGGTGCTAAATATTTGTTTGTTTGCTTTGACAGTTAACGAACCGACTATCAAATTTGGCCATTTTAGTTCCTCGACTTAATGTGGGAACTATTTAGTCGTACACTTAGTACGTAGCCTTCTGTGTAGGCTTGATTATCGTTTATGCTGAGGATGTTAATTTGTGTAGTGCAGAGTATTACTCCAATCTATCGAGCTTCCTTCTTGGCCCGAAGGATAGAAAGTTAAAAGTTGGAGACGTGATAAGTCTATGAGACTTAATTTCTATATGAGGTTGAGAAACGCATTTGCGTTGTTGGTGTGAAGACACCGGGACCGGTTTAATCGAAAACCACTTCGGACCAACGTATGTGCGACGATTGTGCAGGTTGCTGGTGATGATATTGATATTCCGGATTTTCATAGTGGGGGACTGCTTCTTAATCGTTTGGATTTAAAATTCCAATATAAATATAGTAGCAGCGGTTCTTCATTATGAATATCCAATGCGCGGACTATTCGCTATTAATCCTAGGAATTTTCCGACAGGATGTGGTAGGAAAGTACCTTCGGTTTGTCCAGTTCCTGGACAACTTGTATGGATGTTTGTTTGACATCGCATTTCTAAAAATTACGTACATTGGTTTTACAAACGTACATCAGTGGTGGCGGAGAAGGCAACTTCTCTTAGCTTAACATCCTCCTTGAGACGTATGAGCTTAAGAGTTCTATTTTTGTGGAAGGCAATTAGTAATCAATGGAAACGACCATGTGGCATTCAAAGTGATATGATATGTGATATGTGAAAGGTAATCGTTACCTTTGGCCTCATCAACCGGAAATGACCAAAACAAGGTTAGATGCGGCAAGGCTAAGTGGGTCACTTCCAAATTGGGTATGATCATCCTCTTCTAGATATATCTTCACACGCTATAACATCGTGTATCTGATTATTGTGGTTTGTATGCTAGAAGGCCCTCAGTAAAGGTCGACAACGATCGGAGGATGATATATTCAATACCATCTAGTTATAGAGGTGGGTTGTTCTTGTGTCGGTGAGGATTCTTTGTGATAGTCCTCGGTACTGTCTTCTAGAGATGTACTGCCGGAAGATAGTCCCTTCACCTAGTCATTTGTATGGAAATCCAAACTCCACTACGTACTTGACATTTTGATTTTATTACCCATTTTGGGCTATATACTGGAATTTAATTAATGTAACAATTTCGGATATGATTAATATTATTTGTGAAATAGACACTATCATAATATATGAGGATTTGATATGAAATGTTTTAGTTACCGTAAAGTAAAAACATGTCTGTGTTTATGTGTGGATTTGTCTTACGAGATACTTTGTTTTGATAAAGAAAAAGTTTAGTAATTTAATAAATTCAGCTGAGTGTGTTTCTCATGCTTGTTTACTAGACTGATCTAGGCGTTCTTCCCTATCAACGCTCGGGTCAGACCGAGTATATTTACAGGTTTAAATTGGTGCTTTTGGAGCTTCGGCAAGAGAGCTGGAGATCTTCATTTTCATATACATGTAGTTTTTTTGATTATTGATTATCCACTGCATTGCTTAGTTGTCGTTTATTATCGGCAATTGTGAGGACGGATTATTGTAATTTTCCAGGCTGATGATTATCTATTAATTGTTGAACTCCGGATGATGTATATATATACAGTTTCTGTTTTGTAAAGATCATCGATATGATATTATATGTTTTCCGCTGCAATGTGAGATTCTGTATTGTTCTGTTTGGTTCTATCTTCTCTCTTTCTTCTCTTTTCTTCTTCTCTCTTCTTTTCTTTCTCTTGACTTTCCGTCGGTCTGTGCTTTTGGTTCGGACATGCGTGATTTACTGTCAATTCAAAGGGTACAGATTTGCTGGCCATCACAGTTGGGATCCATCCATGATGAGTTTATGCTCCTTCTGTCAGGTTCAGGCTCGAGTTGGAGAATGAACGGTCGAATCGCACTCATTCGTTTTGTTTACATTATTATCCGCATGCCAGGGATTAGACACTACAAGAAAAATGGGCACTAATTGCATTGTCGAATTAAACATCCATTGCTGTATTACACCTATAAAAATAAGAAGTAAATAAATATATTAGTATATTATGCTATAGAAATGAAGATGCCAAATTTATTAGCGAGCACATGAAATATTTTTTTAGCCGCTTCATTTTTTAATTATTTCGATTCCTCTCAATTTTTTTCCCATTTTCCCCTCCTTGATGAAGCCCTACAAAAAGAAAATCTATATTTCCTTCAATAAGATTCACTATTACTAATAAATAAACGTTCGTTGCCCTCGATGGAACAGATCCTAGCCCATCACCTTTGTGGTTTCCTTTCCTAATTCACCTTCATTGTTAATATGTTACCTCACCTTGTCAAATTCCTCGACAAAATAAATATGAGCTTCCAAAACAATTTTTACTTTTTTTTGGTTCATTCGATGTCTCGAAGAATTATGAGCTGAAGGAGATTGTGAATAAACTTATAAATGGATTGTATATACTGTGAGGTAATTATATGATTTTTAGTTTATTTCGGAGTCCCTTTGTAAAAGGACGCCTTGTATCATGAAACCGGAAATTTATAGCATTGTTACATATGGATATAGTTTATAGATTAACGAAATTTACAACTATTTGTAGAAGTTTACATTCATTAAGTGGACTAATTTCAAAGTCTTGCTTCATTTCTATTTATGAATTTATATTGAATAATAGAAAATTAGAAAGATTGTGTACAATTGAATGATAGATTTTAGGCAATGAAAATAGGTAGTTAACACTTAAGCTATTGCCCTTTTAGTCACGTTTCAGGATATTAGAGTTGTATTTTATTTTCATAATGCGGTGGTTTTGGTTTGTTGTCAAAATAAATGGCAATAATCTATAATTACATAATAATGGAATTCAAATCATAAAGTACCCATTCTAGATATCTTTGTGAGAGCATATGAAATCAAACAGTTGAATTATCATGAGAAGGCTTTTTGGTTTTTTTGTCATGGATAAAGATTAAAGGTTATATAAATTTAATGGAAGCATACAAAGAATTAAAATATAAAACATAAACAAAAAATTTTACGACTGAAAACGTAAGTAAAATTAAAGTTCATGTATACATTTTAGTCTTTCTTGTTCACTATGATCTTTCAAGTTCTTTGTTTATAAAAAAACATCATCAATTCACGACATATAATTGCAAGGTTACGCTAGTGCTCACCAATTCAATTTAAAATGCAATAAACTTTAGGCATGCAAAAACTCACTATGCACACATATGCATATAAATTACAAACCCAATAGAGAAATAGTGATAAATATCCTAATGGAACCACGATCTCTTAGAATATTAAAATGATTACTTTACATAATTATAGCTAGCTATATAATATGTCGTAAAAAATGAAATTGTTGAGGGTAAATACTGTGCCCCGCTTAAAAAAATATGGAAATTAATATAAATTATTCTTTTTTGTGTAGAAGTTTAGAAAGAGCATAAAGCAATTTAGTCATCTACCAACATTATCTCTTGCTTACCATCTTAGTATTTACTGGTCAACATCAAATCATTGGGATTACTTCATCTGGAAGCAAGATCTTCCATCCCATGTATAATGAATTGTTTTACTTATAACACATCCATGTCCATACAAACCTGCATTTACAAACTCTAGTCAACCTTAATAAGACCATAAGAATCTTTAGGCTATTATGCAATCAAAAATTTAATTTCTTACCTTTTTCTAAAAGGTTTGTTTATAATCATGGATTTTTCTGTTGACCAAGTACAAGTTTTTATTTCTACTCTTTATAACATAAATTAGTTGTTACATCCCATAAAGTCATCATCTCAAATAATACTGTTTGCACCAAAATTGGTCACAAACCCCAAATACCGTGAAAGCACCTGTGTATGAACACAAATCAGTGATATTCAAGCACAAATATCAGATCTCAGCAAATATCAAACAGCAATTCAGAAGCAATGAACAAAGACACAAGATTTATAGTGGTCCGGCTATCTCCGGCCTACGTCCAATTCAAAGTTTTATCCTTTTATTGATTATCCTTGCTGGTTACAGATGATTACAATAGTAAAAATGAAGAATTTCGAGTACAATAGCTGCATTGAAGTATAGAAATGAATCCGCCAGAGTCTGGATGTCCAATAGCCCAAAAGATCCCCTTCCTGTAGCCTTCAGGGGGATATTTATAGGCGTAGGAGGCTGAGATCGCGCTCAAACTTCGAAAGACTTCTTCTGGCACGTGAGTGGGCCCACGCGACCGACCCCACCAAGTTTCGACTCGATCTGCGATCGATACGAAGTGATTTCGTATCCATCAAAAAATGATCTAGTCGAGCTGAAACTTGGCAGGATCATTCCTTACCTTGTATGCAAGCTGTTGTGAAAATTTCATTGCATTTGGATCATTGGTGTAGGAGATATGATCCATACGAATTTGGATTTTGTGTTGGTTGTCGTGTTCGAACCCATTGTTTCGAATCCATCACCTTCGAATCGATCCAAAGCACGTGCTCATCGATGACGTGGCGCTACTTCCTAGGCCATATCCTGAATTTGTGCCGAGTTGAAGGCTTCTTCCTTTGAAACGTGCTTATCCTTAGCCGTTTTGAATGATTCTTTGCTTGATTCACGTTCGCATCCATGTTTTATGCTTCGTCCATACCCATAACTTCACAATGGCTTGTTCGCATCCATCAAATCGTGCTTCTCTTCGCATCGATTCCAGGAGTTCATCCCGTATCGATTCCATGTGTTGATCGATTCGAAATGAACATGGGGGGACCGATGCGAAGTGGTCGTGAAGGATGGATACGAACCTCATCCTTAGGATGGATACGAACTAGACCTCACCTAATGGATACGAACGAGGCTCTTACCTGATGGATATGAAGGAGACCAGTAAAGTTGATGGAGTCGAACTGCACCACCTGTACCCATGCTGATCGATACGAAACGTGTCGATTCGAAGTTCACCACTATATCTTACCTTTGATCGATACGAACCATCGATTCGAAAGATCATATTCCTAATCGATGCGAAATGCATCGATACGCACCTATCCCCGATCGATGCGAACTGCATCGATGCGAACACCATCCCGATCGATGCGAAATGCATCGATACGAACCGTTCCTTGCACACCGTAATCCATCCATATCTCCTTCATACGAACTCCGATTAATCTGAAATTTGAAACATAGCCTTTCCTAGTCCTTATCATCATCTCCAATCAATTTCGTCCTAATCGGAGCTCAACCAAATTTTGACGACATCGATTGCGGCCTTGATTCCAATCGATCTCCAATCCTGATATTCATCATTCCTTGCCATTTTGTTGATATTCCAGCCTTGACCAAAAGGTGGGATAACAAATAAAACTCCTTAACGACATTAAAAGTTTTAGTATAAACATCATTGACTTGGTGTAATGTTATTATTTGATATTTTTATTCTTTGTTATGACACATAGCATGTATTTATTTATTGACTTGAAAAAATTAACCGGCTGTTCTCTTTATGGAAATACAAGTTCATCTTTAGCAAAATATTAAAGTTGGACATTAAAGAAATATACGCAAGTGTTCTAGTTGGGCACTAGTGTGTATCTTTAGCCGAAACTGCATTATTACGAGTGAAAAAGTACCAAGTAGATGATAAGATATTTGCAACTCATGTTCCTGGTGAGTTAATGAGCATTGAACAGTATAAATATATAATACTCTTATGTCTATTCTAGAATGTTCTTCTAATAGAGGTTTGAGATGTATTGAATACATACAGAACTCTTTATATTCTATTATTAGTTTATTCCATAACAACTAAATTTCCTATTTATGAATATCTTTATAAACTAATAAGTAGTCAAAATCTATATTAGCATAAAACGTGTTCATACATATTGGTGATATACGTTTTAAATTAACCATTTATTTCAATTAGCATTTTACATTTTATTTCCAAATTAATCATTTTTTAAAGTGGTAAATAAGAACACCATTACAATTGCAATATTGTTTATGATCAAAATTATTTATTATAAACCAAATTTTGATATCCTTTGATGTGTGTTCCTAGGATTCTAAGGTCATTAAGGGCCAAAATTAGCTTTAGCTTCCTTAATAAAAACTAATCCCAACTTTGATGGGTGTTTCGACAAAGTTTGAATAGAATATGAAATTTAAGTTGGAAGATGCATGTTGCATAATGGCAGTTCGCGATTTGCGCCGTAGAAAGTTAAATCCCTTTATACGATGGATTTGAAGTTACAATTCTTTATAATAAGGTTTTTCAAACTCTTATAACTATACTTTTCAAATAAATAAAATCAAGATTTCGTATTGTATATTTTGAAATATATGCAAAATAAGTTTTCAAAATAGTCGTGGTTCGGCAGTTTGGAAACGAAAGCAATAAATTCTTTAAAAATAAGGAATAAATTCTATAAATCTTTTAAAATGTTTTAAAAGATATTTAGTCAGAAAAATAGATTTCCAAACGATCAAAAAGTTGTTTGATTAAATAAGCTTTGAAAACATTATTTGCAGAACTATGCGCACCAACTTTTTGTAGCACTTTTTAATAACTTTTGAAATATGGCTTTAAACTTAAGTATTCTTTCTCAAATCTTTTATAAGTGTTATCAAATAAATAATTAAGTATTTAAAAATGGTTTGGAGGTTTTTTTAATTTATTTAAAAAGGTTTAAATAAATGATTTAAAGAAAAGCTGTTAAAAGCAAGTGATTTAATCTTGTCTCTAAAAACCAATGAGTAGACTGGATTTTTGTATACGTGAGATCTGATTGTGTGGTGCTTAAACTGAGGATTTTTTCAGGAGCAACCAGTGCTGTAGGTCTGCTAGCCTCTTTTCTGGGAGAGGATATATAAGGTCGAAATGTCGGAAACGAGACAAGTATAAAAGATTCAAATTTATAAATTTAATTTAATACAACTTGGATCGTGTAGAGATAATTTTCTTATACTTGGTATTACATTTCAAAGAGGGAACCCATACTATCTGCGTGAATTTAAAAGGTGGTCTCTTCGTATTCGATGGATAGTAAAGGTTGAATATGGATACTGATATTGAGTATAATTATTATAATTTTTATCAACCCTTTTTAACTCAATAATGTTTTCCAATATGACTTATGAAAATGATTTGGTATTTTCAAAGTTAAAGAGAGGTTTAATGATTTTGTATATACCGAAAAGAATTTTTTTAAAAACATATATCTCTAGAAGATATTATTTTTGATAAAAAGGAAGTAATTAATCAAATGATATGCACCTATTTACTTAATAAATTTTATCGATGGCTGGTTTGAAGGAACCGGCGTCCGATTTGAGTGATTCTTATGCGAAACCCACTTCGAACCAATTTATGTATTTGATGTAAAGACATGGAATGATAATAAATAAAATGAAGGGCTACTTATCACTCACCATCGGGGGAAATTTCGCATATCATATATGTGTGGCAGTAGTATCTTCATTTGATCTTCGATGCAAAGGCTACTCGCTACTAATCCCAGGGACGATTCTTGACATGATGTGGTAGGAGAGTTCCTTCAGTTTAACCTGGACAATTTGTATGAGCGAATGCCTGACGTTCCATTTGAAGATCACATTGACTGATCTCTATAAACGTATCATCTATTTAGTTGTGGAAAGGAAACTTCTCGCTAACACCCTTTCCTGAGATGAATGAGATCAGGAGTTATACGTTTGTAGAACTCAGTTGTTTGATCGTGAAATGGAAATGTAGCGTTAAAAGTGAAATGTTTGCTATCAAAGCTAATTGTTTCCTTAAGCCTCGTACCCCGAAAATAACAAAAACATGGTAGAAGTAGAAAGGCTATGTGGGTCGCACCCATTAGGAGATGTCGTCACCTTTCTAGATACCCTCTATAATATGAGTTGTTATGCATGCTTGGGGATTTGGGTAAAGGTCGGGAATGACCGGAGTGATGACATATTCGGTACTATCAAGGAAGTGGTAGGCCGGTCTTGCGTCGGTTTAGGTGCCCAGTATCTGAACCATAGGTACATCCCTATAGAGGTGCACTTCAGAAGGTAGTCCTTTATCTTGTCATTGTATGGAATCCATTCTTCAATAAGTGCCTTTGGACTTAGTTATAAACCTATTATGCCGTCAAATTTAACCAATGTATTAATTTTGGCTATTTTGATATGTTTATTTGAATAAAAAAATATTCTCAGATTTTGCATAGCAAATATTTTCGTTATCATAAGGTAAAAACCTATTCTATATTTATGCGTGGCGTGGTCTTATGAGATACCATTTGCTTCCAAATATCTGTATTTTGAGTTTTTCACACCAATCTCATGATTGACCTGGAGTTTATTTTCTATTCCCCTTAAACTCTGGATGCTCTATTTTTTCGAGCAACTAAGTAGTTAGTTAATCTTGGAGCATTTTGGATGAAGCATGGAGATGGAGCATCTTCTATTGGTTGTTACCTAGTTTCAAATTTCTGTTGTATTAAGTATCTACTAGCACCTGTAGGGATAGGCTGTTATAACTATCCTGGCTGGATTAGTTCATTCCATAACTTTGATACATTATTTTGAGAGCGATTGTACATACCATCTTCATGTACATTTTACTGTTGAATATGATGTGAGATCTTATTGTTGTTCTATCTTATGTCTATATTTTCTTTTTACCCCTAACGATCGGCTTTGCAGCACTTGAATTTGCTGCACGTGAATACGAGGATGCATTAATGTCGATTCTCGAGGGTCGAAAATCCCGTTCTTTATACAAATTCTAGTTGATATCTGTTAAATTGACAACCATATATACCGTTGATTTTTTTGGAGAATCTTAGCACTGGCCTTACATGCGTATCATAGTAAATGAAGTGTTTCCCTTACTTAAAAGGACTATGTTCATTCTAGCACATTTTTATAGTATTTTGAAAATTTATGGCCATGATCGAGTAAACATTTGCAAAACAATGTTCAAACATTATGCAATATTTTAATATTTCCATTTTTTGAAATTTAAAACCAAGATCGGTTGTCCATTCCTAATCTCTATAGTTTTCAGAATGATTTTTAACAACTTAAATCTTACAAACTCAGTTTGGGTGTTCTGTAACATATACCCATAATTTAGATTATAAAAGATATGCCACTATATTATTAGCATGTGCCATAGCTTTGTAGATCGTAACTTCATAATACATGATGTTTTTGTTGAGGGAGATTGTTTTAGAAGGGAAGCAATTAGTCCCACATCACCAAATTTTGTTTACTATTCCTAGGTATATAGGAATGGTTGGCTTAGGATATTGTGAATTAAATTGATATGGGCTTGATTATGATTGCATGGGGGCTTGGGTATGTGGGCTTGGGCCTATGCATTATTATTATGGGTCAAAGATGGGCACTTGGGCACTTGGGGCACGTGGGCGCGTGCGTGACCGTATGGAAAGGGTGTGACTGTTGGCAACAGTCATATTTTTTTTGAATTTAAACAGATGGACGCGTCTGTTCAAACGGTCGCACCTGTTCACCTGCTATATATAGCCGTCAACCCATACCAGTCCAATTATCTTCTTCCTTCCTCCTTCTCTACATACACGCTCTGTTTTAGTCTACAACCAATAAAAGCATCCCAGTGGACTCATAGGCATTGCTACGCTTCTGAGTTCTGGTTTTGTTGTATCCTAGGAAGCAATCTGCATTCTACCCTGTTAGCAAACTACGCTGTAGTGGGGGCAGATATTGCTTTAAGGACAGCGATTACGCGCCTCAAAACCATACGCTTCAATTATACTCTGCACAAAATTCTTCAACAATCTTAAAGCAATATCAGCAATGGAAAACGGTGCAGAATCAGCATTCAAGATCATGAACCAGGACTTCGTCAGGCTGGCCAGAATGGACGGGACCAATTTCACGAGATGGCAGGACAAGATGAAGTTTCTTCTCACCACTCTCAAAGTCTCGTACGTTCTGGATGAGAATCTTCCACCAATTCCTCCTCTGACAGATAAAGATACCGACGAACTAAAAAAACAGAGGATGAAACGCGAGGAAGATGAACTGCTATGCCGAGGCCACATACTTAACACGCTATCAGATCGTTTGTATGATCTCTACACTCCGCTGAAATCGCCTAAAGAAATTTGGGATGCACTGGAAGCAAAATACAGAACCGAGAAAGTTGGAACAGATAAGTTTCTTACTTTGCAATATTTTGAATTTGAAATGAAAGACGATATCTCTGTTATGGACCAGATGCATGATTTACAAGTTCTGGTTGGAAAACTTGCCGATTTAAAAGTGCAAATTCCAGAATCGATTCAAGTGGGGGCTATCATTGCTAAACTTCCACCTAGTTGGAATAATTATCGTAAAAAGCTCCTACACATGACTGAAGAACTCACGTTGGAAAGGATTGGAAAACACATACGGATTGAAGAGGAGAATAGAATTCGCGATGGTGTTTTTCCACCAAACAACGTGAACAACGTGAATTCTGGAAAAAAGAGGAAGAAAGGTCAAAATCAGAACTTTAAGCCAAATAAGAAAAGCAAGTCTGAAGCCAAATCTAATCCAAAAGATAAGAAGAACGGGGCTTGCTACAACTGCGGCAAACTTGGCCATTACAAACGAGAGTGCAGGGCTCCTCCAAAACAGAATAAAGCACAATCTGGAAATGCAAATATGGTTCAGAATGAAGAAGTGCAGGAAATCATTGTGATGGTTTCAGATTTACAAATTGGTATGATAACCGATGTGCAAAAACTTCAGATTGGTGGTTTGATTCCGGCGCAACAGTTCACGTTTGCAATAATAAGGATCTGTTCAAGACATATAAGGAGGTTGCAGAACAAGAAGTGATCATGGGTAATGGGAATGCAGCAAAAGTTCTAGGAAAAGGAACTGTCGAGATTCAATTTACTTCTAATAAGAAGATTACACTCACGAATGTGCTGCATGTTCCTGATATCAAAAAGAACCTTGTCTCTGCATCAATCTTATGCAAAAGCGGTGTCAAATCTGTCTTAGAGGCTAATAGTTTAATTCTATCCAAAAATGGCATGTTTGTAGGTAAAGGTTATGCATGTAATGGGATGTTCAAACTCAGTATTAATGAAATAAAAGAATGTTCTGCTTATATTATTGATTCTTTACCTTTATGGCATGCACGTTTAGGGCATTTAAACTATAAATATTTAAAGTATATGGCAAAACATGGTCTTATTTCTGTTACTAATGATAAACATGATAAATGCGAAATATGTATACAAGCCAAGATTACAAAGAAACCATTCCCAAGTGTTGAAAGAAATTCGGAACTTTTGGATTTAATTCATTCCGATATATGTGAATTAAATGGAGTTTTAACCAGAGGTGGAAAAAGGTATTTCATTACCTTTATTGATGATTTTTCTAAATACACATGTGTGTATTTACTCAGAAATAAAGATGAAGCTTTTGACATGTTCAAGTGCTATAAAACAGAAGTAGAAAATCAGAAGGGTAGGAAAATAAAGGTCCTACGTAGTGATAGAGGAGGAGAATACTTCTCCACTGAATTTTCTAACTTCTGCGAAGAACATGGAATTATTCATCAGCATACTGCACCATACACGCCACAACAAAATGGGTTGGCTGAAAGAAAAAATAGAACTCTGGTTGATATGGTAAATTCTATGTTATTAAATGCTAAATTACCACTTAATTTGTGGGGGGAAGCATTGTTGTCTGCATGTCATTTGCATAATAGAATCACTTCAAGGAAAACTAAAGTTTCTCCTTATGAACTATGGAATGGTCGAAAACCTAATCTACGATATCTAAAGGTGTGGGGGTGTATTGCTTTCTATAGGGTGACTGATCCAAGGCGGACTAAATTAGGTCCAAGAGCATTGAAAAGTTTGTTTGTAGGATATGCACAAAACTCTAAAGCATACAGACTACTAGATTTATCCTCAAACATAATTGTTTAATCAAGGGATGTTGAGTTTATTGAAAATAAATTCAAGGATGATTCAACCACAAATCAACCATTAAATCCCAACACCACCCAAACACCACTGGATGTTTCTACACCTTCTGCTAATAAAAGGAAAATAACAGAAGAACAAACAGAAATGAGAAGGACACAAAGAATCAGGAAAGAGAAATCTTTTGGTCCAGATTTTATATCATCTCAAGCTATAGCGTTTCTTGTAGAAGGAACCCGAGATGAAATTACTAATAAAATTCCTATTGTACTAAATATAGAGGATGATCCAAAAACATACAAAGAAGCTATAACTTCTAGAGATTCTGCTTTTTGGAAGGAGGCAATTAATGATGAAATGAATTCAATTCTATCAAACAATACTTGGGTCTTGGTAGACTTGCCTCAAGGGTCAAAACCTATTGGTTGCAAATGGGTGTTTCGAAGAAAACTTAATAACGATGGTAGTGTGCAAACTTTCAAAGCTAGATTAGTAGCCAAGGGTTTTCGGCAAAAGGAAGGAATTGATTTCTTTGACACTTATGCTCCGGTTGCAAGAATTACATCAATTCGAGTACTAATAGCATTAGCATCAATCTATCAGTTGCATATCCACCAAATGGATGTCAAAACGGCCTTCCTTAATGGTGAACTTAATGAAGAAGTTTACATGGAACAACCAGAGGGTTTTATCCTTCCTGGAAATGAAAGAAAAGTTTGCAAACTAACAAAATCGTTATACGGATTGAAACAGGCACCAAAACAGTGGCACGAAAAATTTGACTCAATTATACTCCAAAATGGTTTTACATATAATAGTGCCGACAAATGTATCTACTCCAAATTCACAAAGGAATATGGAGTAATCATTTGTTTATATGTAGATGATTTATTAATATTCGGTACTAACATGAAAGGGATACAAGACACCAAGAATTATTTAACTTCAAAATTTAAAATGAAAGATTTGAATGAAGTTGATACAATTCTGGGTATAAAAGTTAGTAAAGTTAGTGGGGGCTATGCACTAAGTCAATCACATTATATTCAAAAAGTACTTCAGAAGTTTGGACATCTAAAAATTAAGGATGCAAGTACCCCAATAGACTCGAGTATCAATCTCAATAAAAATGAAGAGAGATGTATTGCTCAACTCGAATACGCAAGCGCTATTGGAAGTGTAATGTATGCAATGCATTGTACAAGACCTGACATAGCATATGCAATATGCAAACTTGCATGATATACCAACAATCCCGGCATAGATCATTGGAAAGCAATTGAAAGATTACTTGGTTATCTCAAAAGAACCAGTAATCTAGGACTTGTCTACAATGGATTTCCAAGTGTATTAGAAGGGTATACTGATGCAAGTTGGATAACTAGCGCTGGTGACAATAAATCTACCTCGGGTTGGATTTTCACATTAGGTGGAGGTGCTATTTCTTGGGCATCAAAGAAACAAACCTGCATTTCGCACTCCACAATGGAATCAGAATTTATAGCACTTGCTGCAGCCGGGAAGGAGGCAGAATGGCTAAGAAATATGTTACTGGATATCAATCTATGGCCGAAGCCAATGCCAGCTATATTATTACGATGCGATAGTCAAGCTACTATGTCAAGAGCATATAGTAACATATACAATGGGAAATCAAGACATATAAGACTTAGACATGAATATGTAAGACAAATAATAAATGATGGAATAATTACTATTGTCTACATAAGATCCAGCAATAATTTGGCAGACCCATTCACAAAAGCTCTAACTAGAGAAATGATAAGATCCACATCAGTCGGAATGGGACTTAAACCCTGTATTAATCAATGATAGCGGAAACCCAACTTTAATATTAATTAGCTTAATTTTAAGGTTTAATGGGTACTATCATATGATTGGAAAGGCACTAAGTCAAATTAGTGAAAACTGTTACAGGAATGAAGAGGCTGAGTTGAATAACTCTTAATAAAGTTCTAATTGGTCTGGTAACAGAGACATTGAAAAGGAAAGGAACTTTACCTTTATGAACTTGGAAGTGGTGCCGCTTCTAAGCAAGAGTTTATAGGGTTTGCTTTTGTAAAAGTTCATTAAGCTGGGATGGAGCACATGGCCATAACGGTGCTCACAGGTAGGGAAATTTATTGGTAAATTGAAATTACGTGTGTAATATTTCCGACTTTATAACTCATAGGAGACTCGGTTTAAGTTAAGACCACCCAGCTCTTCTTTAGAGTCCTGAGATATTAACACTAATGTGTGGTTTAATCGAATAGATACCACATATGATGCGTAATCTCAAACTAAAATAAGACCGAACATCATCGATAAAACAATCTAGTGGGGGATTGTTGAGGGAGATTGTTTTAGAAGGGAAGCAATTAGTCCCACATCACCAAATTTTGTTTACTATTCCTAGGTATATAGGAATGGTTGGCTTAGGATATTGTGAATTAAATTGATATGGGCTTGATTATGATTGCATGGGGGCTTGCGTATGTGGGCTTGGGCCTATGCATTATTATTATGGGTCAAAGATGGGCACTTGGGGCACGTGGGCGCGTGCGTGACCGTACGGAAAGGGTGTGACTGTTGGCAACAGTCATATTTTTTTTTGAATTTAAACAGATAGACGCGTCTGTTCAAACGGTCGCACCTGTTCGCCTGCTATATATAGCCGTCAACCCATACCAGTCCAATTATCTTCTTCCTTCCTCCTTCTCTGCATACACGCTCTGTTTTAGTCTACAACCAATAAAAGCATCCCAGTGGACTCACAGGCATTGCTACGCCTCTGAGTTCTGGTTTTGTTGTATCCTAGGAAGCAATCTGCATTCTACCCTGTTAGCAAACTACGCTGTAGTGGGGGCAGATATTGCTTTAAGGACAGCGATTACGCGCCTCAAAACCATACGCTTCAACTATACTCTGCACAAAATTCTTCAATAGTTTCACCCTTACAAAATTCACATGTATTTATATATAATATTACATCATGCAACACAACTTATTATTTATATGGGCATCAAGTTATCATACCCCTTCCCCTAGGTTGACAAATAAATGATTACTTACTCAGTGCAAACCAGGATTTTGACATAGACACACTCGCGTCATTTCTAAATCGATAACTTATCGTTTACGTATCCATTTCAGCATATTTGAATATAACGGTATCATCCCATTAAGTTGCATCCGTTACTACTAGTTCTCATGATTTAATAAACTAAAACAGAAAAAGGAACCTTGTTTATCCTAGGAACTACATATCTAAGCATGTAGAGACGATTGTTAAGCCTCTTCTTCCTTCACCTTCCAGCCATCAAATTCTTCGAAGGCACATCCTTGGATTTCTTTTTATAATTAACGTTTTTCTCACACCTTGTTATCGAATTTGTACAGGCAACAAATGTGCAACTAATATCATAGTTCTATTCCCTATAATCAACATCTTAAAAGACTCCTACACAACTCTACTTGACTCTAACTTTATTGTTGAACTTGCTTCATCTAATAGCAAAATTGGTGCATTTTTCAGTATTACTCCAGCGTTATCCTTTGTTTTCGCTTTGGGGTCAAATCGACCCCTCTCATGCCTATGTGGGTGTCATGCCTATGTGGTAGGCTGCTTATGAACTAGTGTACGTTTGCAATTCTACATGTGTGTCATGCTTATGTGAGTGTCATACCTATGTGTTATGCCTATGCGAGTGTCATACTTATGTGGTAGTCCTGAGATGTTGAAAGTTTAAGGTGTGAATTTTTCTGCAATTTTGGTTTGTTTGTGTAACGACCCATAAATTTCGATAGTTAAATTGGTTAATTAAATAAGATTTTTGGTAATTAAATTTAGAAAAAAATAAAAAAGTTTATAATTTATAATGAAGTGAATGTTAAAAATGAAACGTAGAAATGGTAATTAAAACTATTTATTGACTATTGGAGTGAAATCCTAATAATGAAATGGTGTCAATTGTTGCACTTGGTTATAAAAATTTGAAAATAAGTAAATAAGGAAAGTGTTGTGTAAATAAATGAATTAGTATAACAAATGGTAATTGGATGAATTCAGTATTATGTAAGTAATTATAATAAATAGTTGAATATAAAATAAAGTAGTTTAAAGGTTATGATAACAATTATTATAAATTACCTATTTAATTTGTCAATGAAATTAATTGGAAATCAATTCCATTTAAATGTAAGTAAATGTTCATTAATGTGAGTTAGGATGGAAATTGTAAAGTGTGAATGTAATAAAATAAAGGGAAATGTATATTTTGTTTATAAGATAAAATAAAGGAATGAAACCCAATTGAATAGATTAATTGAGATTTTTATTATAATAATATATATTTGACAAATTTATATAATCAAAAAGAATGGTTAATACATAGGAAAGATGTAAATTTGAATATATGAATGTAATGAAAGACAAGCAAATATAATAAAAGATTTGAATTGGGTCAAATCAGTTTGTTTGAAATTTATCAATTGGAATTTAATCTATAACAAATGGATTAATGGTAAGTAAATGAAATTAAGTACTATGTTAATTGAAATTTGGATAAAATGGGAAATATTAATGTAGTAAATATAAACCAAAGATAATTATACCCATAAGATAATAATTGGCTGAATAGAAAGATTTAAAATCAAATAAATGGATTTGTTGGAATTTCAGTTGATAATTAATGAATTTACTGAAATTGAAACTTGATACTGTAATTGGTTAATAAATTAACTTTAAATTGATATAGAATTTTTTTATAAAGGAGTATAAATTACTAGAGTAATCCAAGGTGATAAAATTTTAAATTTTGAATGAAAAGTAATTTAACTTAATATTGATTTATTTAATTAATGTGAAAATAGCCATTTTGGCCACTGACTCGGATTTCGATGAAACCAGTTTCATCGGATCCGTAATGGTGAATTATTGTACGATTTCAAGTTTCGTGTCGATCGGACTTATCTTTGATCGTATGGGCTCGAAACGCCTAGAAATAAATTTAATTAAAATCAATTTGAAATAAGCTGATTTTAACGTAACTTCTTCATACGATGGAATTTGGACTTGAAACATATTCTATTGATTTTAAAATATATGAAAGCATCTATTTCGAAATACGGGTCGATCCATTTTCGTTCCGGAGTCGAAACAGGCTTTTCGCGCCGTTTATCGTTCCAACCCAAATCAAATCCGACCCTTTATTTCTATTTTCTAACCTACCTATAAATATCTCATTATAAAACCTAGCCAATCCTTATTATCATTTGTCTGTACATACAATTCCTTCTGTTGCTCCTCTTTCTCAATGGCAGGCAAATTCTCAATTGCAAATCCAATTGCAATTCAAAATCAAATCAAAGATTCAGACTCCTCAATATTTATCGAGTTATATATCGATTTGAATCCCGACGACGCATCTCAGATTTGTAATTCGTTTTCCAAATTGAACCCTTGTCTGCCCAAAAAATGATGAACTATCTTCGGCCGTTCATTTGCGGTTGATGATCGTCGTCCGATCGATGAATCAAGGGCACCATTGTGTAGAGAGTCGAGAGTGTTGATCATCAGCGGTATTCGCTTGGAGTTTTAACGGTTGGATCGAGCTACAAATTTTTATTAGGGTTGTTATCATTGGTGGCGGCTGTGCCTTGCAGGGTTGATTTTGGCGATCGGAGAGGGGGTGTCTCGTGGCAGTGGGCCTCGGCGAACCTAATGTGATAGTGACGTGACATATGGAGGCCGGAGGCATGGGTACTCGGCGGTCAGAAAGGCGCGTCGCTGGTCATCGACCTGGAGTCGACCGTGAATTTTCGCATGCGTATAAGTGACGTGGCAGAACTGATTCGCCTTTATTTATATATTTATTTATTTATTTATTTTAGTTTAATTTTAATTATCCAATGTTTTAATTGATGTAACTTTCACATACGTGGTCCAATTCACGCTCGGTTTCCTCCACTAGGATCATATCGGAATTTCGAACATTATGACGCTAGTTTAGACGAAAGACTGTTCAAATTTTGGGTTTAATTTGGATTTAAATTCAATTTAAATTCAAAAGGTGAGTGTTTTAACCTACTCACAACTTCTAAATTTTTTTATGTTTGTTAAATTGATTTATGATGTGATTAAAAATCTGTTTATGACTTTTTGACATATTTTGAATCATCATCTCAGTTAATTTGAATTTATTTGGATTAAATATTTAATTAATTTATTATTGAATATAAGCTGCCTGTAAGTACCTACTATTTATTATATGTCCTATATTGATGTTATTGACTGAATTGGTTGATGATTGTGATGGATGTTAATTGTTGATATTGGATGAATGGATGTTTTATTTTATATTGTTATAAACTGTCATTATGGATTATTATTAATTATGGATTGCGGTTTGAAATGATATACAACCGCAAAATATTAAATTGCAGGTTGAAATGATAAATATCCGTATTACTTGACTATAGGATAGAAAATTACATATAGACACTATGGTCTATATATAGAAATATTTTTGAAATGATTTCTATGGTTTTGTAAAGAAATATATGGTTTTATATAAATATTGATTTTAGATATTTTATATAAGTTATTGTGTTCTTGATTTTAAGCTATGCATAAATTTGTTTTAATATAAAATAAGTTTAATAATAAAGTTCGATTTTATTAAAATATAATATGGTTAAGTATTTATTTAAATTATATTTTTATATAGAGTTTATAATGATTTTAACCAATTAAGGTTGAGAAGATGGATTTGAAATTGAATTGAAATCGTATTTATTTAAGAATTATATTTAATTAAAATCGATTTGGAACTTATTGAATTTGAAGGATAAGATTTTATAACTTGATGTTGGTTTAAAGTGATTAATAAATATTTCAAGTTTGAGTTTTATTTAAAGGATATTGGATTTATTAAGTAAATATTTCAAAATTAAATAATAGTAAATTGAATTTGATATAAATATGAAGTTATCAAATTTAGTTTGAAAATTATGGAATATTTAAAGCTTTGAAAAATATTAATATTGAAATGGTTAAATTAAGGTTCAAATCTATTTTGAAATCGATTTAGTTTGAAGTAATTTATTTAGAAACTGAATCGAATTGAAATGGATGATTTGAGATTTAGTTAAATTTGAATTTTGGAATTTGAGTTGATCTGAGATTGATTTGTGGAATTTTGGGGAAACTATTTTACTTTATAAACTATCTGTACCATTTTAATATCTAAAACATTTAAGTGGTGAAAGTTATGGTTTCGAAGCCATGAATTTCAAAATATTGTGTTTGAAAATGTTATATTTTCAAGTGTTGGTTTCGAAAGTGTTATAACCTTGTAAATGCTATGATTTTGGAAATGATACCTTATTTGGTTTTGAATTTGAAATGATATCGTATTGATACGTATTTGAAAAGGCAATGATACTTTGGGTTTTAAAGTATAAACTATTTGAAATTACCATGGTGTAATAATAAAGTTTGGTTGTAAAGAGACCAGGATCGAAAGTTGTCATACTCTCTGCGAACTTCGAAAACCACTTTAACAACCGTGTTCACGGTGGAGATTCCAAAATAAAGTAGGATGGTGAAGGCGTTTCCTTTAAGGTATATACGTGGACCCGACTCCCGTGAGTTGGCATAAGGTGGCTAAAATAAGAGGGATTGACGGGCAAAGGAGGTAGCTCCTCTTATCGGACACACTCCTTCGATACCATTCTATTACTTTATGATTGACTGGGGCCCTCTGATTTTAGGGTGTGGCTCGACGTAGGCGGTAGTAGCTGCTACGCGTTATCTACCCTGGCATTGCCTAGTTGTGCCGTGTCATCTACCCTAGTGAGCCTTGTACGAGTTTGATTTGTGTCGTACCTATGGAGTATCTTCTCGCAGCCTCCCGATCAGGAGGTACATAGGTACTGTATAGACTATTGGCATTATTACGTATTGAGGGCTATACGGGTAACCCCTTAACGCTATTTTATAGTAATTTTATTTTACTTTTAGACATTATTATAATAGCGTATATTTCTACATAGTAGATAGTTTAACAGATCCTTAGTAGATGTGAATCCCAAGCATCACTTAAGTTACTGCACTCACGTTTGACACTGGACAGGAGATGTCAAATCCCATAAACATCTCTGACGCCGTTCCACTCATATTATTTACCATTGATTTAACTTACATAAGATCTTTTAGTCCTGACTCGAGTATTTTGTCTTCTCAATTCACTCGGGTCAGTTTGAGTATTTCAGGGTTTGAAGACCTTATTTATGGAGGGCGAAGGCGAAGATTGTATTATTACTATTATTTACTTATTATTCCACTGCATCCCATTATTCCACTGCATTGTTATTTATTATTCTTTGGTATTTGTAACTCTGATTCTATATTGTATTAGTATAATCAAATGTTTTGTAAATAGTTTAATGAACTGTTATTTGATTATTATATTTTGTCATTCCGCTATGAGATTCTGTTTTGTTTTCTTCTTTCTTCCTTTTTCTTATTCACCCTAATAATAATTCGCCCTTTTGTATGGTTTGAGTCTGACGTGTGTGGTTTATCGTCGATTTAAAACGTATAAAAAGGCAAGTCGCTACATTTGCTATCAGAACTTTGGTTTAGCGAAAACTCTAGCTTTGTGGGGTCTGACCTTTATTAATAGGGTAGTAATACCCTATGTTTGGTCGCTAAGTGTGTATATACGAGAGAGCGTATTTGCTAGTGTTATACACGGTTTTGATATTGTGTTAATTTGTTCCCTTTTGTATTTATAAATTTTGGTTGGTGCATAGGACGCTATGACATCAATAGGGAACTCTAAACACTTAATAGGACAGACCGACACAATATTTGTTTTGAAATGTAGGTAAATGAAATAATTTTGCCTCTTGTATATTTTTGTATATAAAATAAGAATTTTATAAATGATATATTTGGTCGTAATATATATTTGTTGGTAGGTAGTGAAATTTATAAATGTTGGTTATAAAATAAAATTTACAGATAAAAATAAAGTAAAATAGGAAATTTAGAACTTAAGTTTTGGGGTTTTGAAACTTTCTATCGAATAATTTTAGGATATAATAATAATATTGTTAGAAGTATTTTCCGATATAAATATTTTAGTATAATTTGAAAGAATTGTTTTAAAGAAATTTTGGAAAGAAATAAGTTCTATACTCCCCTCTCTGTCGCTGGAAAATAATTTCGGTGATGAGTGTGCGCATCATCGACATTCATTTTCGAGTTTCGAAGTGGGAAGGCCGCTACAGTAGTTTTACTACAGATTTGTTTTGATAAACAAATGTAAATTTCAAATTATTTTAAATATAATCGGATATATATGTTATAAGTATATACATCATCCTGTTATTTTTAAATGATTTGGAGTGAAAGCCGGCATTTGGTTCTTAAATTTTTGTAAATTAGAGATTTTAATTATTGAAATGAAATTTAACTATTTAATAATTGAAACTTCTTAATGAAAATAAGAAATTAAAATGCTAAATTATAACTGAAGTATATAAGAAAGTTGAAATTTGCAACCTATAAAACAAAGGAAATAAAATATAAGAGAAGGTAACTATTGAATATTCATTTACCAAAATGTAATAAGATAAATTTGTGTAACTTTTAATTGAATTCTTAAAAACATACATATAATTACCAAAAGATTTAAAAGTGGAAATGTCTAATAAGAAAATTTAATTGAAAATTTACAAGTAAAACTTATGAAATAGAAAGGTTCAATGAATTACTTTTATAAATAAGAATTTGATGTTATAGTGGCTATAAACTTAAGTTATGATTGAAATGCTATTAATTTAAGGTAATAGAAATGTCAGTATTATAAATAAATGATAGTAAACTTAAGTAAATGGTTGAAGCTATCTATAAATAAAATAAGTAGGAAGGATGAATACTGTAAATAAATAAAATTAAGTAATGAATAAATGAATGTAATGCAAATAAAAGAAATTGCATTATATGGATAAATGAATTTTTGTAAGTCAGGGATATAAGCAAATGGAAATAAGTATTACATGAATATATGTGAATGAAATAGTCATTGTATGAATGAAATTGAAGGAAGATACAAATGTGATAAGAAATTAATATGAACAAACACAAATAATATTGGAATCTGTTGTTCGTTTTTGGTTTATGGATTGTTGGGAAATGATATTTCTAATTGTTTCATTGTATGAATAATCTATTGAGCTTTATCTAAGACCGTTGAGTAGAGGAAATGTCTAGTATCTTATTTGTCATGCTACGCAATTTAGAATGTCTAAAAAAACCCCGAGCAAACCATTTGTTTTGTTTGCTTTGGATGGATAATTGATTTGTACTGATTTTGTATGATGATTGTATGCTGTGGTTGCAAGTGATTGTTGTTGTTTGACAATGACTTGTTTGTAAGTGGATGAAACAATTTTAATATTTCATTTTATATAATTATTAACTCTTTTTGGGATTATATAAGTGAAATACAGGTTATGGAAGCAATTACTACTGCTTTTGGTTTCATAAAATAAGTGTTAATTGCCCGAGAAATATGTACGTTCTCGGATTACGGTTTTATAGCGTGATTATATTGTTTTTCCATTGTTGGGAGATATTATTTTGATATATTGTGATATATTGTTATATTTGATATTATATTTTCTTTCGTTCCTCTACGTATAAAGAAGACTCTGCCGAAATTTTCCGTAAATTTTGGACATAGAAAATTTTGGAAAATGTTTTCCGAACTTTCTTAATTTGAGTATAAAAAGATTTAATGGTTATAAATTGGTACATTTTATTCAAATTAGTTAATTTTGTAAATTTATTTGTTTATAAAGTTAGTATTTTTGAATAAGATGTGTTGTTTACTTAATTGTTTCTTTCCCTCCTTTAAACTTTTCGATGACGAAAAGTTTTGAGTGGGGGAGAGTGTAACGACCCGCAAATTTCGATAATTAAATTGGTTAATTTAATAAGATTTTTGGTAATTGAATTTAGAAAGAAATAAAAAAATTATAATTTATAACGAAATGAATATTAAAAATGAAATGTAGTAATGGTAATTAAAACTAATTATTGACAATTGAAGTGAAATCCTAATAATGAAATGGTGTCAGTTGTTGCACTTGGTTATAAAAATTTGAAAATAAGTAAATAAGAAAAGTGTTGTGTAATAAATGAATTGGTATAATAAATGGTAATTGGATGAATTCAGTATTATGTAAGTAATTATAATAATTAGTTGAATATAAAATAAACTTAAGTATAGATTAAAGGTTATGATAACAATTATTATAAATTACTTATTTAATTTGTCAATGCAATTGATTGGAAATCAATTACATTTAATTGTAAGTAAATGTTCACTAATGTGAGTAAGGACGGAAATTGTAAAGTGTGAATGTAATGAAATAAAGGGAAATGTATATTTTGTTCATAAGATAAAATAAAGGAATGAAACCTAGTTGAATAGATTAATTGAGATTTTTATTATAATAAATATATATTTGAAAATTTTAACATAATTGAAAAGAATGGTTAATACATAGGAAAGATGTAAATTTGAACATATGAATGTAATGAAAGACAAGCAAATATTAACTAGGTTATAGTGTAATAATAGACTTAATAAAAGATTTGAATTGGATCAAATCAGTTTGTTTGGAATTTATCAATTGGAATTCAATATATAACAAATGGATTAGTGGTAAGTAAATTAAATGAGGTACTATTTTAATTGAAATTTGGATAAAATGGGAAATATTAATGTAGTAAATATAAACCAAAGGTAATTATACCTATAAGATAATAATTGGCTGAATGGCAAGATTTAAAATCAAATAAATGGATCTGTTGGAATTTCAATTGATAATTAATGAATTTACTGAAATTGAAACTTGATACTGTAATTGGTTAATAAATTAACTTTAAATTGATAAAGAATTTTTTTATAAAGGAGTATAAATTACTAGAGTAATCCAAGATAATAAAAATTACAAATTTTAAAATTTGAATGAAAAGTGATTTAATTTAACTTAATATTGATTTATTTAATTAATGCAAAAATAGTCATTTTGGCTACTGACTCGGATTTCGACGAAGCCAGTTTCATCGGATCTGTAACGGTGAATTATTGTACAATTTCAAGTTTCGTATTGATCGGACTTGTCGTTTGATTGTACGGGCTCGAAACACCTAGAAATCAATTTAATTGAAATTAATTGAAATTAATTTGAAATAAGCTGATTTTAACGTAACTTCTTCATACGATTGAATTTGGACTTGAAATTTGTTCCATTGACTTTAAAATATTTGAAAACATCTATTTTGATATATAGGTTGACCCATTTTCGTTCCGGAGTCGGAATGGGCTTTTCGGGCCGTTTATCGTTCCAACCCAAATCAAATCCGATCCATTATTTCTATTTTCTAACCTACCTATAAATATATCGTTATAAACCCTAGACACTCCTTATTCTCATTTCTTTGTACGTATAATTCCTTCTATTGCTCCTCTTTCTCATTGCAAACAAATTCTCAATTCCAAATCCAATTGCAATTCAAAATCAAATCAAAAATTCGAACTCCTTAATATATATCGATTTGAAGCTCTCGCCAAGCGCATCTCAGATCTGTAATTTATTTTCCAAATTGAACCCCTATCTGTCCAGAAAATGATGAACTATCTTCGGCCATTCATTGGCGGTTGACGATCGTCGTCCGATCGACGAACCAAGGGCACCGTTGTGTAGAGAGTTGAGAGCGTTGATCATCAGTGGTATTCGCTTGGAGTTTTAGCGGTTGGATCAAGCTACAAAATTCTATTAGGGTTGTTATCATTGGCGGCGACTGTGCCTTGCAGGGTCGATTTTGGCGATCGGAGAGGGGATGTCTTGTGGCAGTGTGCCTCGGTGAACCTAATGTGATAGCGGCGTGACATATGGAGGCCGGAGGCGTGGCTAATTGGCGGTCAGAAAGGCGCATGCGGTGGTCATCGACCTGGAGTCGAGCATGAATTTTCGCGTTGGCATAGGTAACGTGGCAGAACTGATTCGCCTTTTTATTTATTTATTTATTTATTATTTTAGTTTAATTTTAATTATCCAATGTTTTAATCTATGTAACTTTCACATATGAGGTCCAATTCAAGCGTGGATTTCCCCACTTGGATCGTTTCGGAATTCCAAACATTTTGACACTGGTTTGGATGAATTCTTAGACTGTTTAAATTTTGGGTTTAAATTGGATTTATATTCAATTTAAATTCAAAAGGTGAGTGTTTTAACCCACTCAAAACTTCTAAAATTTCTTATGTTTGTTAAATTGATTTATGATATGATTAAAAATCTATTTATGACTGTTTGGCATATTTTGAATCATCATCTCAGTTAATTTGAATTTATTTGGATTAAATAGTTAATTAATTTATTACTGAATAATAACTGCCAGTAAATACCTGTTATTTATTATCTATCCTATATTGATGTTATTGACTCTATTGGATGATGATTGTGATGGATGTTGATTGTTGATATTAGATGAATGGATGTTTTATTTTATATCGTTATAAACTGCAAGTTCGTTATGGATTATTATTAATTCGGGATTGCTGTTTGAAATGATATACAACCGTAAAATATTAAGATGCGGATTGTAATGATAAATATCCATATCACTTGACTATAGGATAGAAAATTATATACAGACACCGTGGTCTATATACAGAAATATTTTTGAAATGATTTCTATGGTTTTGTAAAAAATAATATGTTTTTATATAAATATTGATTTTATTTTATTCTTGATTTTAAGCTATATATAAACTTTTTTTAATATAGAATAAATTTAATAATAAAGTTTGATTTTATTAAAATATAATAATATGGTTAAGTTTTTTTTAGATTATATTTTTATATAGAGTTTATAATGATTTTAACAAATTAAGGTTGAGAAGATGGATTTGAAATTGAATTGAAATTGTATTTAATTAATAATTATATTTAATTAAAATCGATTTGGAACTTATTGAATTTGAAGGATAAGATTTTATAACTTGATGTTGGTTTAAAGTGATTAATAAATATTTCAAGTTTGAGTTTTATTTAAAATGGTTAAATTAAGGTTCAAGTCTATTTTGAAATCGATTTAGTTTGAAATAATTTATTTAGAAACCAAATTGAATTGAAATGGATGATATGATATTTAGTTAAATTTGAATTTGGAATTTGAGTTGATTTGAGATTGATTTATGGAATTTTGGGGAAACTGTTTTACTTTATAAACTATCTATACCATTTTAATACCTAAACCATTTTAGGGGTGAAAGTTATGGTTTCGAAGCCATGAATTTCAAAATATTATGTTTTAAAATATTATATTTTCAAGTTTTGGTTTCGAAAGTATTATAACCTTGAAAATGCTATGATTTTGGGAATGATATCTTATTTGGTTTTGAATTGGAATTGATATCGTACTGATATGGTTTTGAAAAGGCAATGACATTTCGGGTTTTAAAGTATAAACTATTTGAAATGACCGCGGTGTAATAATAACGTTTGGTTGTTAAAGAGATTGGGATCGGAAGTTCTCATACTCTCAGCCAACTCAGAAAACCACTTTGACAACTGTGTACACGGTGGAGAATCCAGAATGAAGTATGATGGTGGCGGCGTTTCCTTTGAGTATATACGTGGACCCGACTCCCGTGAGTTGTCATAAGGTGGCTAAAATAGGAGCGATTGACGGGCTAAGGAGATAGATCCTCTTATCGGACACACTCCTTCGATACCATTCTATTTCTTTGTGATTGATTGGGGCCCTTTGATTTTGGGGATGTGCCTCGAGGTGGGCGGTAGTACCTGCTACGTGTTACCACCGATCTGGAAGCATAATTGGTATATCTACCCTGGCATTGCCTAGTTGTGCCGTGTCACCTACCCTAGCAAGCCTTGTACAAGTTTGGTTTGTGTCGTACCCATAGAGTATCTTCTCGTAGCCATCCGATTAGGAGGTACGCAGGTACTATATAGACTATTGGCACTATCACGTGTTAAGGGCTATATGAGTAACCTCTTAACTCTATTTTAAAGTAAGTTTATTTTACTTTTAGATATTATTATAATAGCGTATATTACTACATAGTAGATAGTTTAACCAATCCTTAGGAGATGTGAATCCCAAGCATCTCTTAAGTTACTGCACTCATGTTTGACACTGGATAGGAGATGTCAAATTCCGTAAACATCTCTGACGCCATTCCACTCATATTATTTACCGTTGATTTAACTTACATAAGATATTTTAGTTCTGACTCGAGTGTTTTGTCTTCTCAATGCGCCCGGGTCAGTCTGAGCATTTCAGGGTTTGAAGACCTTATTTCTGGAGGACGAAGACTGTATTATTACTATTATTTACTATATTATTCCGCTGCATCACATAGTTCCGCTGCATTGTTATTTATTATTTTTTGGTATGTGTAACTCTGATTCTATATTGTATTAGTATAATCAAATTTTTTGTAAACAACTTCATGAACTGTTATTTTGTTACTATATTTTGTCATTCCGCTATGAGATTCTATTTTGTTTTCTTCTTTCTTCCTTTTTATTATTCATCCCAATAATAATTCGCCCTTTTGTATGGTTTGAGTCTGACGTGTGTGGTTTATCATCGATTTAAAACATAAGAAAAGGCGGGTCGTTACGGTTTGTAAATGTAATTCATCATTCGTAGTTTTATTTATGACAAGTTAAAGAATGCATAACTAAATAACTTTTACTTTATAAGTGGATAGATATCTTTTGTGCAAAAAGTAGTAATATGTCGCAGCAAGTTATGGATTTGAAGTTACTTTTGATGTTAGAACTATATTTTCGTTTGTATGCTTATATGCGTTACTATTTTTTTATCACTAGCTGCTACTTGTTCTACGTTATGAAATACTATGGACGTATTATATATGTTTTGATGTAATAATATTGCCGATGTATGTTTATTATGTCATGTTGATTGTGCGATGCTTGATTAATATAATATGTTGTTGATTATGAAACGTGCGATTAATATAATTTCATTGGTTATGAAATGTGTGTTTAATATAATATCTTGATTACAAAACTTATGCATTTATATTATTACGTTGTATACAAATTATGACTGTGTATAGAATTGGAACCAATATATGGAGAAATGCATAAACCCAAGATGACAGCGTTTCAAAAATACTATGAAAAAATTAAATAGCATTGAAAAATGCTACTGAAAATTTCAACAGTGTTTCAAAAACTCTATATAAAGGTTATTTACTAATGAAAACCATTTATAGTAACACAAAACGCCGCTATAAATAACACTCATAGCAACACGAAAAACGCAATAAAAAATATCCTAGCATCTATAGAAATGCTGTCACAAGAACTCATAGCAACAACAAGAAACTATTGAAAAGTTATTATAATAGGGTATAAATGCTATTAAATATATTTGGTTGTAGAAGTCGAACGCTTAGAAAAATTGTTTATCTTATCAATGCAAACGCTATAACATGTTTTAATAACACCAATAAAATGCTGTTAAAAACTAACTTTTTACAACGTTTTAGTATTGTATGGTATGTTTCTGACTTATAATGGCATGTTGTTACAATGTATTCAAAAACGCTGTAAAGGATTTTACAACATTGTTTAAACGCTGTGAAAGGTCTCGTTTGTTGTAGTGAGAGTTACTCGATAGGTGATCAATCACATCCTTTGATATTCATAATCTAGCCCACACTCTAGGGACCGAAATTGTTCTGGGAAACGGTCGAATCACGTTTCCTTTGATTAATTCCCTTCCCCCAAGTCTGGGGCGAAAGTCAAAGAGAGGTCAATCGTATCATGACCACTTTTCCTTTACATTCTTCTGGTTGAATCAAGAGATGGAGTTAGTTAACATATCGTCGAGTCATACCCATTCTCTGTTTTATACTCATCCCATCGGATTGCAAGCGAGAGTTAACGGATGAACTGTCGAGTCATGTTCATTTTTTTTAATTTGATTATGGACCCAAGCACCTAGTTTCCACCAAACTCCGGGTACTTATTGGTTTACATTAGGCATGTATAGATGTAAGTTGATCGTATACCACAATGATTATATTATGCACAAACAACTCACATATATAGAGAAATCTTCAAATTTTATTGCAAATTAAAAAAGAAGAAATATAATTCATCTTATTACATGGGTTTGAATTCAAATGCAAAAGCAAATTCTAAATGAAATATAACCGAATAAAACAAAACTAAGTGAAATAGTGTTGTAAATGCTCGCTACTCCATTCTTTAGGGAGTGTGAAGCTATTAACAGTCGCTATCTTGAAAGTTCCATCTCTAAGCTTCTGATTGATGAAATACGATCCTTCCCATCTCGGACCCACGTTTGCGAGGCTAGGAAAGATCCATTTCAGGACATGATCACCAATTTCAAAGGTCCTAGGTTGAATTTAACATTGTAGTACCGGGCAACTCGATGACGGTGTGCAGCTGCCCTCAAGTCAGCTTCTTCGCACTTCTCATCAACCATGTCTAGAGATTCCAAAAGGAGATCTCTGTTAGTTCAAGGGTCATCGTAAGTCACTCGATGAGAAGGAACTTCAATTTCTATGTGAATCACGACTTCAGAGACATAAGGAAGGGAGAATGGAGTGTTGCCAGTCATGGACTTATGGATGGTTCTGTATGCCCATAATGCTGATGGGATTTAATAAATACACTTGCCTTTAGCCTTTTCAAAATGCTTCTTTAGAATGTACTTTATGATGTTATTAACTGCTTCGACCTATCCATTAGCTTGAGGGTGAGCAACTACACAAATCTTTTCTCAATACGAAGTCGATGACAAAAGTCTTTGAATTCAGCATTGTCGAATTGGGTACCATTGTCAGTTATGCTTACTTGAGGGAGACTAAAATGACAAATAATGTTTCTAACCACAAAGTTGATTACTTTCTTTATCGTGATCATAGCCAAAGGTTCAGCTTCAACCCATTTAGTGAAGTAATCGTGGCGTACCTTGCACCCCTTTGGAAATCAGCAAGGAGCGATGATGTTAATACCCTAAGTAGCATACGACCATGGACTGACCATTTGAATGATTTCTGTCGACAGGGCTATCAGAATCTTTGCAAATATTTGGCACTTGTCGCATCGTCTAGCATATTCAGCTATGTTTTGATTGATATTGGCCAAAAATAATTATAGCCGAGTATCTTTATTGCTATTGCCTCCCATTGTGATCGCCACAATCTCCTTCCTAGACTTGTCTTAATACTTGCTTAATTTCACCGTTGGCGATAAACAGAAGCAGAGGAACAAAAAACCTTTCCTGCATATGACTTACTTGAAGGATGTATCATGAAGCTCTACAAAGGATCTGTCATTTTCATTCCTTTAATTGGGAAGGATTCCCTTATACAAATAGTCTTTAATCGGAATCATCCATGAATGCGTCTCGGGTTCTGTCTCTAAGACCCATCAATATACATTTGGTCAATGCTCGAAGTGTTAAGTACTTCAACTAGGACCAAATCCATTTGCTGCACATCCCCAAAACTGGCCAGCTTGGCCAGTGAGTCGGCTTTCTCATTCTGTTCTTTAGGGATGTGTGTAATGGTGTAATACTCAAAATCGGTTAGCGGCTCTTGGACCCGATTGAGATAAAGAGCACGTAGCGCTCTTTTGGCCTGATATTCTCCCCTGATTTGGTATACTACTAATTGGAAATCATAGAAAATTTGCAAAGATTTTACTCCCACCTCAGTAACTAGTTTAAGCCAAATGATCAAGGCTTCATATTCAGCCTCGTTATTCGTTGCAAGGAAGTCAAGTTTTAGGGCGTAGTAGATCGAGCGTTCCTCGGGAGTTAGTAGTATGAATCCAGAACCAGAACACCGATCATTGGATGCTTCATCCATGTACATCTTCCATTGGATGGTAGGTTTCCACTACTCTTCGAGAGTTGTCTTGTGTAGTGAATTACGAAATCTACCGGTGCTTGTCCTTGGATGGCTCTCCAAGGGACATAAGAGATACCAAACTGGCTCAATTCGATGTTCCATTTCAGTAACCATCCAAATGTCTCAGGTTGCAATAGGACCCATTGTAATAGTTGGTCGGTGAAGACATTAATAGGGTGATAGTGAAAATATGAGCGGAGCTTTCTTGATGCAATTAACGGGCAGTATGGGAGTTTTCCCAACTTTGGATAGTTACTTTCAACACCTGTTAACTGCTTGCTAACATAATACACCAGCCTTTGGATCCAATCCTCTTCGTGTAGTTGTGAGACACTTATGGCATGTACCGATGCCGCCAAGTAAATATACAAGTCTTCATGATCCAGTGGCTCGGACAAGATGAGGGGTCTCTTTGAGTGATGTACTAGAGCTTGAAATGCATTAATACAATCCTGCGTCCATTCAATTTTCCTCTTCCTTCTCCAAATCAAATCGAAGAAAGGGATGCAATTATCGGTGGCCTTAGAGGTGAATTGACTCATGGCGGTGACCTTCCCATTTAGGCTCTGCACCGGCTCACTTGTATTTGATATTTGAATATCTCTGATCGCTTGAATCTTCTAGGGATTGGCTTAATTCCATGAGAGCTGACGATGAAACCTAAGAATTTCTCTAATGCAACTCCGAAAGAGCATTTCAATGGGTTAGGTTTCATTCCATATTTTTTAAGAATGCCTAACATCTCCACCAAGTCATCAATGTGGTCATTTGATTGCCGTGATTCACGAGCATATCATCCATATATATCCATTGATCGCCCGATCTGGTCTTTGAATATCCGACTGACCAGCCTCTGGTAAGTAGCTCAACGTTCTTTGGTCCAAAAGGCATCACAATGTAGCAATATAATCCTAGATCAATAATGAAGCTAGTGTGTTCGTAGTCCAGGATGTGCATCGAGATCTGATTTTATCTGAAGCACGCGTCCATGAATGAAAGCAGTTCATGTCCTACGGTTGAGTCTACTAGCTACTCAGTCCTTAAAAGTGAAAAGCTGTCATTCGGGCACACCTTGTTTAGGTTTAAGTAGTCGAAGCATATCCGCCACTTTTCATTATTTTTCTTATAAGAACTCGATGGATGCCCATTTTGGGTAGAGGGCATCGTAGATAAACTTATTGTTTTTTGAGTTTACATACCTCCTCTTTAAATGCAACAAATCTCCCCAGATCCATGCCGCGTCGTTTTTGTTTCACTAGGACATGCCTCGAGTCGATATCCAATGCAAGGCTCGTAATGGTCAGCTAGATCCCATACATCCCAAAATGAGTCCAAGCGAACACATCAAGATTATCTTAGAGAAAACTAGCTAATTCCTTCATCATCGTTACACTGAGCTATGATCTGACCTTCAGGACCTATGATGGGACATCGTGGCTGACCGTGATGTTGATTGTTAGCTCAATGGGTGAAGCCTTAGTTTCTTTGGGCTCCTCTTCTTCATCTCTTGGATCTATATCTTTATAGAACCAACTGTGGTGCATGAGCCAAGGCTCGGACACTGATTCTTAAGTTTCATTAGTTTTGATACAGAGGGGCTTCTCCATATCCTTTCCTTTCTTCTTTCACCAAGCGTCTCTCAACTTAGCCAAATAACAGGCAAGTCTAGTCATTTAATCTCCATGGATAATTCCCACGTTATTCTTTGTCAAGAATTTGAGTGTCGGACACTAAAGGGTGATAGCTACCGTGAATTGAGAAAGGGCCGGGTGGCCTAAAATATCATTATACATAGAGTTCACATCTATCACAAAAATTAGCAACATCCGCACTCTCCTTTAGTTGTCATCTCATAACTCCACTGGTAGCTCGACATAGCCTACTGCTTCAGTCGGAATACAATTTAAAGCCATGAATATGTGCTTTGCATGGTTTTAGATCTTTAGCTTCCAATAACATCTGATCATATGCCTTCTTAAAAATGGTATTCGTAGAACTTCCATAATCAATCAGAATCTTTCTCTCTAAGGCAGGCCCGCATGGCCGAGATAACCATTGGGTTGATCATAAGGACTTCCACCTTGTCGCATCTCTAACCCGAAATACGATATCATCTTTCATAGTTTGTTGCTGCTTTGCTGGAGCACCATCCTCCATGTTTAAGCAACGTTTAACGCCAATATATCTAATAGTGCTCATGTAACGTTCAATTTCATTCCTCGGTATTGGGTGGAGCTTGTCCCCGATTGGGGTCGGATGTCCTTTGCCCACCATCCTGTTGGGCTTTAAAAAATTGCTGTAAATTCCCTTCACGAATTAACTTCTCAATAACATCACGGAGGTGGCGACACTCATCCATGGTATGTCCTTAACTTTCATGAAATCTACAATACTTTTTGGACATTCTCTACTTCTCCATCGGTTCCTTTGGAGGTGCTTTCCTGTACTGCATACTATTACAAGTCGATAGATAAACATTCTCCAATGACATATTCAGCGGCATGTATGTATCAAATGATGGGATTCTCGGCCTCCCTCTCTTGGAATCCCATCATCAATCACGGTTTGTATCACCGCCTTTCTTCTGCTCATTCAGTTTGTTCTAAACATTGATTTGAATTTTCCCGAAACTATCACTGGACTGCTTAATGCCACGTTACTTTGTACTCCCTCGGTGATTGGGCCTACAACACCTCTCTTCCTAGTTCGCTTTGCCTCCTTTTTCCTCATAAACTGAGCCGCCTTTGCAGATAAATGGTCCAATGTAGAAGGAGGCTTTCCCACTAAACAATCGCCAAAATCGGAATCAGGGTCGACTCCCCTAGTTAGTGCCATGGGTATTGCATCATCGTTTGGATTACTGACTTCCATAACAGCTACATTACACCTTTCTAGAAAATCTTTTAGAAACTTTCTCTGTGTCTGGGTCAAGTCGGAGAGTGACATTACATCCTTGGGGCGAGTCGTGCGCATGCGGAATTGCTCCAGGAACTTTGTTGCTAACTCATGAAATAAAGAGATTGACAGCGATGGTAGCTTGGTGAATGACATGGTCACAACATCTTCTAGAAAAATGGGAAAACACCTGCGCTTGATTGCGTCGATGGCTCGGACGTAGTCCATGTGCCATTCTTACTTCAAGAGATGGTGTGTGGGGTCTTTTTCCCGCATAGGCAGTCATTGTTGGCATATGAAACCTCCATGGATATTCTGCATGTAGAATGTTTTCGGTGAATGGAGTATGACTTATGGAGAGTCCCTAATCATCGTTAGCCTTGACATTTTTTCACTAACTATCTCATCATAGCTGTTAAGTCTTGTAAAGGCCCATAAAACCGTACGTCTTTGAGTCGATCATAATTCACATCAATTCAACTCAAATTGAACGGAAATACGAATCTTTAGGGATAAGAAGAAAAAGTATAAGAATAAACAGAAAACAACATCATAGGATCTCATAATCACAGCGGAACAAAATATAATACGTAATAGAAGATTCTTATACAAAAGAATCTGTTACAGTTTGTATACTTACAATCATCAAAGTATAATAATCCATACATCAATTTGGATAGTTATAGTAACTTGTCCTCATACAGCGGAAATATAAGTCATGTGTGGAAATACGTCACTATCATCCAGTCATCTCTGGAGCTCCATAGCACCCTATCATGAATATGTAATACTCAGCCTGACCCGAGAATTATAACAGAATAGCACCAGAGTCAGTCTGGAAACCATCGTAAGAAAACATACTCAATTTTGAATTATTAGGGTTATCAAAATCCTTTGAAAAAAAAGGATATCCCGTAAGACCGCGTCGCACATAAACACGATGGGTTTTTCCCTTACAATAACCAAAACATTTTGTATCAAAATCATCTGATATTATAATAGTGTATATAGAAAGTAAATAGCAAAAAGCTGAAATGCTTGCATCTTACGTTTCAGCATAGTTGGGCTCAATGAAAACTGTACGGCTCTCATTGGAGAATGGTTTCCATATAATAACTGGGCCACTGGGGTACCGTCCATCAAAGTACACCTCTAGAACAATGTACTGAGGACCTCGCCAGGATCCCCTGCTACCCAAGACCGGCCTACCCTAACCTGGATAGAACGAATATGTTATCACTTCGGGTGTTCCCACCCTTACAATCCAACGCTCCTTCTTTCTTGCACAACTATATCCATAATATATAGGTTTTCAAGGATATCTAGAAAAGTGATCATATACCTTAATTGGGTGCGACCCATATAACCTTGTTGCATGTCCCCTATTTTAGTCATTCCCGACTGATGAGGCTTGAGGCTAAACGTCACCTTTTTAGAAAAAAATCTACTTAGAATGCTCATCGTCCTCCAATGATGATATTTTGATAGCATTCATCCTACAAGTTACCTTGGGTCTGGATAAACCGAATCACCGTCTTCATCATCTTCATGGTATTCATTCGTAACATTCAAACCCGATCGAAGTGGTTTTTGGATAATTAAATCTGATCCCAGTCACTTCGAAATGATTAACGAAATGGCCAAAATTGATGGTTGGTTATTTAACTATTAATACACATCCAAAAGAAGGCATCTATCCTTATTTCAAACTTTTCCAAATTTTATTTCAAAATATCATTATAAGCTACATTACTTCCTGTACTTTTACATTTGAAAACAGTTTTCAAATCTTTATATTTTCAACGGAATATTTCCACCCCTTTCCAATACTTAGAATATTTTCACCACTTCATTTTATATTCAACACTTAGGAAGTATTCCATTTATTTCTTATTTACTTTTCTCAAAATCATTTACAATTTATTTGTAAATTCCTTGATCGGTTTATATAACGAATTCTATAAATTCTGGAATTCTTTAATTACTTCCCTTCAATATTTCCAAAGTCAAATATACTTACTTATAACTCCAATTTCCCTTTCTACTTCTTATATGAATACTATTTCATTTTTTGAAGCTCATTTTTATTAAACTATTTTGGAAATTTTCTTACTTTTTTCAAATTCCATTTTTGAGGATTTCTCCTATAAATCACATCTACCAAATAAACCCCGTTTCCAAATCTCAAGAAGATTTATAAATAAATTTAAACCTTTATAAAATTCTACATATAAATAAAATAAGTATTTAAAAGAGTAATAATTTTTTTAACGTGTTCAAGTAATTATTTATGATATCGAAACAATTTTATAAACAATAATAACTCATTTTTAAATAAACAAATCGATTTAAAAAGCCGGTTGCAAAAATTAAAATTCAATTTCAACTAATATTAGATATTTGGAAAATTCACTTCCAAAGTATTTCAATACTACCTAGTATAAAAATACATAGTTAAATAAATAGAGTTTCCCTTTTTAAATCAAAACTTAACTTCCTCAAAAAAATTAAAAAAATCCTAATAACCAATTCAATTTATAAATCTCTCTCGATATACAGTTACAGCACATCGATTTCATTTCTGTTCCCTTGACCATTCTTACTTTTCAAAAATAGGAATCATTATTTTTCTCTAAACCGATTCCCATATTTTGATATAAATTCACCATATGAATTTATATTCCCAGTTTATCAACTGATATCATTTTACCCTTATTTAAAAACATCACTATAAATTTATAATCCACTTGTTTATATAGCTAATTTCATTTATAAAATCCCATTTTATAAATCCATTTCTTAATAAATTTCATTTGTCCCACAAATCTATTTAAAATATCGATTTCAACTCCTTCCCATAATTTCCAGAAATATCATTTTAAAAATCCATCGCTTAAAAATCCTTGCATATAAATTATTTTAAAATCTCTATTTAAAATATCCTTTTACGAATAGTTAAATACAAACCCAAAATCAGTTGTTGTTTTCACCCAAATAATTTTCTTAAAATAATCCAATTTCTATATGAATAATTTTGTATTCAAAATCTCCTTTTTAAATCTTTCCACATTCCAAAAATAATATTTATGGCATTTAAAATACCAAAAGTTAGGCCAGTACTACTATATCATTCGATAATTCACATCACAACAATAATCTATAACTGATTATTCTAACACATCATATATTATTATATATGAAAACAATCAATATAAATTTGGGGAATCTAGTTGGGACCCTCTAACCAATTTCTCTGCATCCACGGATATTAATACAACATACAATCCCACTTCGAGGGGGATATCGCGGTATATATGGTCATCCTCTATTATGCGGGGCACATAGGGTCTCATCCGCTATAATGTGATCACTCCATAAACTAGTATATATACTACTATATATATCTATAATATTCAACAAATAATTACTTATACTCTCAACTAGCATTTAACAATTTATTTTAACTATTTAAATAAATTCAAGTAATCCAAATGAGTGAGAATTTCTCATCTTTGATTTCTATTAGAAAATCCATCCCAATTTTATTTTATTTCGTAGATTCTGCAGCTACAATCCCATACGACTAATTCCAAGCGATTAACCCCACATAAAGAATTTATAAATTTATTAACATTCGAATTTATGTAACATAATCAACTAATTTTTAAATTTCCATTTATTTTAAATAACACTTTAATTTAAACAATTAAATTTTTAATTACCCTTTTTTCATCGGGTGATTACAGAACCCAACCACCCCTTTCAGATAAAACCAAAAGAGCGCCGCCGTTCAAGACCAGACAACGCCGAGCTTCCCACCCCTAGCGTGGCCATCACTGCCCCAAACAGCTCCACCCGAAACCCCATAACCTAGCAAACCAGCCATCAAAGCCTCGCCATCACCTGACCACAACTGCGCATCTATCAACAATGTTGTTGATCTCCCCCTAGCTAGCTGCTCGGTTGATGAGGTATACCACCAAGTCACGCAAGCTCAAACCTCCCCGCTAGCTTCACCCTACCAGTTTGCCGTTCGAGCTCCTCCAAGCGCTCGCCTCCCTGCATCCTCGCGAGGAAAACCCTAATGTGAAATAAACCCCGGGCCTCCCCAGCTTCGCCTCAACCCTCTGCTGCCCCACACCAAGAATCACGATTGCCTGCTACTTCGAGTCGCGAGTGTGCTAGTCACTCCTTCATCGCGATTCAATTTCACGATTTTGATTCATTTTTTTACAAACAAAGATCAATCTTTTTTTTTTCTTTCTGTCTGGATCGATTTTGAACTGAATACAGGGAGATAGATAAGGTATTTGCATTTTTAGACGAAGTAAGATGGCTTCGACTATACGATAAGCTAAGGTTGACTTTGACCAGTTATATTATTATTTAATTATAAATATCTTATTTTTAACCATTAATATCCTAATCTCCTATCGAGGTGCGCAGCTAGGCATTTATAATATGGTACCCCATTTCCGAATGCAATGGAATAGGTTTCGAGTCCTAATTTGATCCTATAGAGAAGATAGCTTTTTGGACCCAATTATTATATTGAATTTTCGATAATAATTTCAGCGCATTTCTATCCCGTATGACCAAACGATAACCCAAAACGCTACGAAATCAGAAATCCGATGATAATACACTATTATAGATCCGGTGAAACTGATTTCTTCAGATTCCGAGACTGTGCCCCGGATTGCTATTTTGACGCGTCGATTAAATCGACGGTTCCAAAATTTTACGAAATCGTTTGAAATTGTAGTTTTAAAAGCTTATCAACTCAATTATAATCCCAAATCCAATATTTAAAACCATTTAAATATTTATAATCGAACAACGAAAAATCCGGGTTGTTACATTCCTTCCCCTTAAAAGAATTTCGTCCCCGAAATTGCTAAGGTAGGAAAAGCGATCCAAACCCATTAACTTTTCAAAAGTTATCGATAAAAAAAATCGATATTTCACTTTTCTAAAACTTTATTTTCGATCAAAACAATTAGTTCTAAATTCTATTTCCAAAATAATTTATTCCAATTACAATTCGAAAACAAATTGTCGTTAACAAATATTTTTAAAAATTTCCGACGCCCTAAATTTTCGAATTTTTTTGCGAAGTCTTCTTTGTACGGAGACTTTGCAATATGGCAAGAGAGATAAATATATTTACATCGACCCACACGATCGGAAAACTATATATATATATATATATATATATATATTTTATATTTGCGGTATTAATCCGAAAACGTACTTTTTTTTAAAGTGTTTTTAAGCATTATTAAGCAAGCATTTACTTCAAAAGTAATTTCGCAACCCAAATCTAACTAATTATTCTCTCTATACTTGTACTTACTCAATTTTAAACATATAAGTACCAAAACATGAAATTCTAATAACATTTCATTTATCCAACTAGTTAACACATGAATTTCATAAGCAATGCGTGCTAAACATATATTTATAAGCAATTATAAGGTTTCGATACTAGTTTAATTGCTTTCAATCAATCCTTATTCAATTCAAATGATTTACAACCAAATTATTTGCATTCAACTCATTTTTATTTCAAACTACTCCTGTCCATTCCAAATTGAATTTGTAACATCTCAGTATTTTCAACCATTCGCATCCGCACATGTCGGATTTGAATCGCTCAAAATATCAAATTGTTAATTTATGTTTGGCAAAACTCAGCATATACAGTAAGTAAGTAAACAACATAATCACAAACATAGAGTAATATAACAATAAGCAGCGGAAACAAAAGAATAGTAGTTCATAAAGCTATATATGTGTAACATACTTAAATAAGATACAACAGAAGTCTCAAATACAATAGTCAAGTACACGATCAGAATGCAACATTGGAATCAACTGAATAACTGCAAGATGAATAGATAGATGGATCTCCAAACAAAGCTCTAATTCCAAAGGTGAGTCTTCAAAGTTGTATCACTCAGTCTGACCCAAGCATAAAGCAAAACACAAAACACTCGAGTCAGGATTAACATTCTTATATCAATAAATCTAACTCAAGTGAAATATCAATTGAAATACAAGTAACTCAAAGGATGTTTGGGATAACCATCCTCTAAGGATCTGTTAAACTATCTACTATGTAGTAATATACGCTATTATAATAATGTCTATAGGAAAGTAAACTATTAAAATAGCGTTAAGGCGTTACCCATTTCCCCATTAACACATTTTATAGTGCCAATAGTCTATACAGTACTATAATAGCTCCTGATCGGGAGGCTACCAGAGGATACTCCATAGGTACGACACAAAACAAACTTGTAGAAGGCGAGATAGGGCATGCGACAAGGCACTCGAGGCAATGCCAGGGTAGATATACCATTTGCACTCCTGGACTGGTGGTAACGCATAACAACTACTATATCCCACCTCATGACACACTCCCAAATCAAAGTGTGTACCCAATCAAATCCCAAAAGCAACAGAATGGAATCAAAGAAATGTGCCTGATCGAAGGAATGACCTCACTTTGCCTGGTATAGCTCCCGTTTTAGCCGCATCAAGCAGACCCACGGGAGTCAGGGTCACGTAAATACCATATATGATCGCCATGAAACCATCCTACTACATTCTGGAATCTCCACCACGTACACAGTTGTTAAAGTGGTTTTCAGTATTGGTAGAGAGTATGACAATATCCGATCTCGGTCTCTTTAACAACCAAATGTTATTATAACACCATGGTAATTTCAAAATATCATACTTCAAAATCTAAAATATCATATACATTTCAAAACCACATCAATACGATATTATTATCACTTCAAATATATCTATTTCCAAAATCATAGCTCTTTCCAAAATTATAACTCTCGAAATCATAATACTTGAAATTATAACACTTCGGAAATCATAACACTTGAAAATCATAATACTTTGCAAAATCATAACACTTTCCTTTAAACAGTTTAGATATTAATAATAGTATATATAATAAAATAGTTTATAAAATAAGATAAAATATTTTGTATAAAATAGTTATAAGTTAAAATAGTTTATATTAAAATAATTAGTATATTAAAATAATTTATATAAAAAATAGTTTATAATAAAATGATTTATATTAAAATAGTTTATAGGAAAATAATTTATAAAGTAAAATGTATAAATAGTTTTAAATATAATTTAGAAATACTTTATATAATAAAATAGTTTCTTCAAATTTCACCAATCGATTCCAAATCAACTCGAGTTTCAAAATTCAAATTTAATCCGATCTCAAATCATCAATTTCAATTCAATTCATTTTTTCAATAAATCATGTCAAATTTTATCGATTTCAAATACAAATTTGAACCACTAAATAAATCATTTCAATTTCAATATATTTTAAATCTTTAAATATTCCACATTTACAAAATTAAATTTGATAATTTCATATATATATATATCAAATTCAATTTAATATTATTTAGTTTTGAAATATTCTTTAGTTTTGAAATATTCACTTAATAAAATACAATATCATTTAAATAAAACTCCAAATTTCAAATCACTAAATATTTTCTTCGATTTATTTAAACTTGAAATATTTATTTAATCACCTTAAATAAAAATCAAGCTATAATATCAAATCCCTTAAAAATCTCAAATTCAATAAGTTTCAAATCGATTTAATTAAATAAAATTCTTAATTAAATACTATTTCAATCAATTTCAAATCTATATTCCCAATCTTAATTTATTAAAAATTATTATAAACTCTATATTTGAAAATAAAATTTTAAATATATACTTAAAAATATTATATATAAATTAAATCAAACTTTATTAAATTAAATCTTATTAATAAATCTATTATATGTTAAACTTATTTATATATATTTTAAAATAGTAAAATTATAAGTAAATTCTTAAAACTTATAATCTCAAAACAAACTTAAAAATTTAAAATTTTCAAAACATATAATTTTGAAAATCCAAAATTTAAACCATTATAAAATAACATTGACATATAATATTTGAAAATCAATATTTATAAAAAATCATATATATTTCTTTTCAAAACCTTAGAAATCATTTCAAAATATATATATACCAATGGTGTCTGTATATAATTTTCTATCCTATGGTCAAGTGATACATATATTTATCGTTTCAATCCGTAATATAAGTATATACAGGTATATATCATTTCAACCCACAATTCCAAATTCAATTCAAATGAAAATCACTTAGGTTTATCATTTCCACCCATAATGATTTTCTCCTATTCTACTGATTGTTTGGGTATGTATTATTTCAACCCATAGTGAATTCTAAACTAACTGGGAATTTGCAGAGTGATAACAGATATGATAATAATATAACATGCATATGTCATCAATATAAATAATAGATAATTGTCAGATGTCACAGGTGAACAGATACAGATAATAGCATATAAATGGCAATGTAATAACTAACAGTAGCATATTTCAATTGTCGTTTCAATTGAAATCAAATTTAATAGATATAAGAACGTTAATCATGAGTGATTGCACACCTTTCGAGGCTTGAGAGAATAGAAAATGAAATGGGTTACAGATCCAAGCATGAGTCCAAAGCAAAGTGAGATGGCACGAATCAGACGAACAAAACTGATAAATAGGAATTGATGAGAATAATCAAATCAGCTTGATATAAACAGAATAATAATTATTATTATTTTATTAAAAATCAATATGTAATTTAAAACACTTAACAAAAATGCAAAAGCTTTATATAAATATTAAGTTAACCAATTAAGGTTCTAAGTTCTTAATTTATTGGGCTTCCCAATATTTAGTTATCACGGTACCAATTCTGTCTACCTTGTGCTTCATTTATTTATATTACAAGATTGTCTTTTTTCGGGATCCAAAAGCTCTGGACATTTTGGGATCTAAAGAAATAAATATATTTAGTTTTAAAGTAATCTAAACATGCTCAAAACAATGAGTCAAAAGCTCAAAACGTCAAGGGAAATGTGCATTTATTACTAGAACTATTATGTTGACATGTTTTTTATATATTATAATAATGTAATGACTATGCTGGCATTTTATGGTTGCATGCCCATAATCTTTACATGCAATGTTTTCAGGTTATATATGTCATATACAATTTGATAATAAACTGTTTGATGCCTTTACGTTGTAAACGCAAGGATTTGCAGCATACTAATCAACATTCACGGCAACTTAAATTGATATATTAAATCGTTTTGAAGAATATAGACTGTTAATATTACACCAATAGTATTTGATTATAGATAAATTATACAAATCACAAAAATCTAAACAACATATGTGCATAACATATATATTATATACTTTGAAATTGACTATATCAATAAATATAAAAACTCGTATAAAACTGACATAGCCTATATAAGTCTATATATTATATTTCGAAATATATATATATATATATGTATGTATGTATGTATGTATGTATGTATGTATGTATGTATGTATGTATGTATGTAACATACTACATACTACAGACACAGCCTATATATTATAATACTAACATATATAAAACTAACATAATATATATATATATTATAAACTAACTTATCTATAACTTGTACACACTAATATAAAAAAACAAATTCTAACTTGTAATATATATAACCATTTCTCATAAACCAAAATTAGCAAGACCTTATATATATATATATATATATATATATATATATATATAACTAAAGAAATTAACAATTATGTAAGGTGAAGCAAGCTGTTAGATAAGAAAGCAAATAGCTTACAGCAAACATTATACACTAAACATTTACATACATACGCCTTTCTTTTATAATATAATATATATACCTTATATATATAGGCACATTTAAAACTACTTGGACATGGAGTGGATCGGTGAGGGGAGAGGCGGAAGTGGTGAAGGCGAAGTCGGGAGGCAATGGTGCTTGGGTGTCAGTTGCGACATGGGGAGGAGGAGATGTGGGGTTATTGTTGCCATGGGCTTTCGATTTTCGGATTTTATACATATTTTATTTTTAAAAAATAAAATAAAAGTGGAAGTGAGAAAAAAAACAAGAAGGAGGAAGGGCGATGAACAGGGCGGATGGCAGTTGGATAGGGAAAGCTTCATTTCTCTGCGCAAAAGCAACATGAGTCATGAACCAAAAATTATTATCGGCTATGGACATTTTTTAAGTTAGAAGAAGAAGAACATACATCAGATCGTTTGTAAAACAAAGAAAACTTGGCCTCCTATTGTATATAGGCTACCTTAAATATGAATTGTCTTTTCTTATAAACAAGTCACAGAACAAGTACAGAGAACTGACGTGGGTACCGAACCAACAAGTATTGAAATGGTAGGAAAAAAAGTCAAAATTTGAATTCAGTGAACATTAATGACTACTGACCGTTTATTTTCCCAAGACGGACAATGAATGGTTGTAGCAAACCAGAAGGCCAAATTGCGGAACTGATATGTAAATCGTTTCCGGAGATTCCGTTATCTCCCGGACATCTAAACAAAGAATTGAATATACCATTGAGATCAGCACGACGAGATGATCAAAACGGCATACATGTATCAGTGGTACGATCATCCTATCAAAAGTCGATAATCGGTACCGAAAATACTGCTAATTTGTTAGAAATAAGATAAATAGAGGAATAGCAGTCCAAACTCGACGAAACAGAATAAGACGTCTCACTCAGGTTGGAAAACATTTTATTATCATCAAATTTTAACTGGTTTGAAAATTTAAATAAAACTACACAAGAAAATAAACTTGCATATTATCAGATGAAAATTTACCATTTACTATGTTTAAATAGACGTATTCCAAATATCAAATTTTTATTTCCAAATTCTATTGATTAAAGTTTCATAAAATTTCAATTAAATACATTATTAAAATAATTAAAATTTACGGGTTGTTACACGCTTCCCCACTCAAAACTTTTCATCCTTGAAAAGGAACGACGTAGGAGAATAGAAACAACCAAAAGAAAATAGATTGAAAAACAAAATAAAACCATTAATTTAAACCATATAACTTTCAGTTTAAATTAATTAATACTCAACACTTTGTTTTAAATTCAAAATATTTTCTTTCAGTTAATTTATTTTCAATTGATTAATGTACAAAACAAAATTTATTTTATCTATCTTATTTATTTAATCCATTGGTTCACCAAGTTACTTTCACTAAAATTCAATCCTACTTATTTCTAAATTCATTTTTATTTACTATCTTATTATTCCTAGTTCAACTATTTCAAGTTTAAATATTTATTCAAAAATTTGGCTTCATTTATAATTGAAATCATTCTTAAATCATAAAATTTAAGATTTAAATTTCCAATTAACTTCAAACAATTCAGAGATAAAATGTACATGCATATGTATATATTCTATATATCAAATCGAATCTTTAAACATATACCAATATATATAATACATCAAATCTTTCTTAAGAAATTCAAGTCAAATTTATTTTCCAAAACAAAAGTGTAGCAAAGCAACAGAATGGTCTCTCCACTCTGAAACTCGAAAATGAATGTCGATGATGCTACAGTCATTACCGAAATTATTTTCCAACGATAAAAGAGAAGAGTACTGATTTAAAACTTTAAAATTCTTTGGAAAACAATTTCTATTTAAAATACTTTAAATAATATACATTTTAAAGCTTTAAAACCAAAGTTTGGAATCACACGAAATTTAATTCTCAAATTCTTAATTTAAATTCATTTGAATTCCAAATCAGTTTATAAACTAGGTTTATAATTTTTTTTATTTATATCATGTTGGAATGGTCAATGATTTGCAAAGCAATAAATGAAAATCAAATACTATCATTTTCAACAACCAATTCAATTAACTATTTACCTTTAGAAAATTATACTTATATATATATATAATCATACAAAATTATTTCATTTACCAAATTTGAAAACAATATTGTGTCAATTTGTTCTGTTCAGGTGTTTTGAAATTTCGATCGATAACGTTGATCAGAAGAATCAATCGAAACCCAAATCAACATTAACAACTCAAACAACACAATATGAAACATTTCATATTAATTTACAAATACACTCCCTTACTCGATTATTCTAGAATGGATTTCAAAACACGGACGGAGATTCAAATTAGAGGGACCCGAACCAAAAGAATTCAAACTAGAAGGTAGGATCTATAGGGAGATAAAAAAATTATAACGGGAGAAAAGAATGGATAGAATTATATAATCGCGAACAACCTTAACCAGGTTAACCGTGACTTCAAGAGTAGGATTAATGCCTAATTCTGAGGCAAATCGACATCTAATCGATAGAATTTGGGCATAGCAAGAGACAACAACATCTAAACCGAGGATACAGAAATCCCCGGCAAATCAATGCTTATTGTAATGGACTTTCAGCTCTTTACAAATCATTCTAGATTGGTAGAACTGCCGATTCATTATAGAGATCATTCGAAGTGGAGTTATGGGATACTCCAGAATCAAGAAAACACAAACAGGGAGAGGCAAGAATCGATTTCAGAACCGAGGGAAGTTCCAATTACAAAGGAAACCGAGTCAAAGAGGGAGAGATTCAAGCATGAATGAAAGTGATTCCATAATAAAATTTACTATATATGCTAAGTTTTTCCTAAAACCAAAGCTTTGATACCAGCTGTAATATCTTTGTATTTTCAACCATTTGCATCCGCACACGTCGGATTTGAATCGCTAAAAATATCATATTGTTAATTTTTATTTAGCAAAACTCAGCATATATAATAAGTAAATAAATCACAGAATCACAGACACACAGTAATATAACAATAAGCAATGGAAACAAAAGAATAGTAGTTCATGAAGCTAATATATATATATAACAGAGTTAAATTAAATACAATAGAAGTCTCAAATACAATAGTCAAGTACAAGATCAAAATGCATCACTAGAATCAACTGAATAACCGCAAGAAAAATAGATAGATGGATCTCCAAACGAAGCTCCAACTCCAAAGGTGAGTATTAAAAGCTGTATCACTCAGTCTGACCCGAGCGTAAACCAAAACACAAAACACTCGAGTCAGGATTAACATTCTTATATCAATAAATCTAACGCAATAGAATGGTACTACCTTCCACCTCATGACACACTCCCAAATCAAAAGTTGCACCCAATCAAATCACAAAAGCAATAGAATGGTATCGAAGAAATGTGTCCGATTAGAGGAATGACCTTACTTGGCCCGATATAGCTCCTGTTTTAGCCTTCTTCGTGCTTGATTATGGAGGATCTTGGGAAAATCATCCCCATCTTGTCGAATTCACCTACAATAATAGTTATCGGGTATAATCTAATCTTCTGCTTAAGCTTATCTTAATCCTTTATGTATCTCATTCCATCTTTGAATCCAGGCTAGTATTAAAATGTCTCTGTTTGCTGCTCTTTACGGACGACCTTGTAGATCTCCATCTTGCTGGATTGAATCCGGTAATCGTTTGGTTCTTGGTCCTGATTTGGTTTTGGAGGCTTTTGAGAGAGTTGAGGAGATTAAGAGGAAGTTGAGGGTTGCGCAGGATAGGCAGAAGAAATACGCCGATAGGCGTAGGCGGAGTTTAGAGTTTGCTGTTGGTGATCAAGGTCTCTCCCTTAAGGAATGTCATTCGCTTTGGTCGTAGAGGGACTCTTTCTCCTAGGTTCATTAGTCCTTTCTGCATTGTAGAAAGAGTTGATTCTTTGGCTTATCGTCTGGATTTGCCCGAAAAGCTTTCTGGAGTGCATGATATATTCCATGTCTCACATCTTCGCTGGTATCTTCATGACCCATCTCGTATTTTTAAGCCTTCTGCTCTTGATAGTTTGGATATTGAGCCTAATCTGACTGTTGAGAGGAAGCCACTTCGTATTGTCGATAGAGGTACAAAGCAGCTAAGATGAAAATCTGTTAGTCTAGTCAAAGTATATTGGAGTACTGATGATCGAGATTGTACCTGGGAGTCGAAGAGAGCATTCGTGCTTCGAATCCGGAATTGTTTGTTTCAAGTACTATTTGCCTTTCTATCTTGCTTTCCTTGTTTTCCTTGTTCGTTCTTTTCGAGGATGAAAAGATTTGAGCGGGGGAAAGTGTAACAACCCTAGATTTTTGAAAATATTTTAAATTAGATTTTATTTCATTTTGAAAATATTTTTAAAATTTATTTTATTTCAAGATTTTATTTTTAAAACATTTTGAAAAGTGTAGTGGTAATTTTCCAATGTTAATTGTATTTTGTTTACAATTTTAAATTCTAGTTTCAATTAAATAAACTGTTTTCTTATTTATTTTCTATTTTTCCTAAAAATATTTATTTATTTTCATTTGTTCTTTATTTATTTTTCATTTTCTATTGATATTTACATGATTTTTTATTGGTTTATTTTGAATAAAAGAAAGTGGAAATTCAAAGAGACAAAGCTTTTCACATTTACTTGTGACCTTTCATTTTCTTTGTCTTTTCATGTGCTTGGCTTTTCATTTCCTTGTTTTGGCCGTGTATTTTTCATTGTCATTCACGTGAGAAACTTTCTCACCACTTCACAACTCTCGGCCATTCCATTTTCTAGAAAAAATTGTAAGTCATGGCTTCTTTTTTTTTCTTACTTTTTTTCTTCTTTTTCACTAATTTTGCCTTGCTCCTCTTCAAGCTTTGCTCGGCCACTACCACCATCATCTCCACCGGCCACCACCATCACCTTCCTCCTATCATCCACGGCAGCAACCACATCCTCTTTCCCTGTCTAGATCTAGTCGTGACCACTATATGAAGCAAACGCCACAAACTCCACAAGACAATGCCTAGCCGACCATAATTTCACCATCCCCTTCATTTTCCACCTCGGCCACCACCCCTAGCTCCACCACCACCTGCTGACTTCACCTCTGGCCATCACTTCAGCACTGACCTGACCTGAACCATGCATGGCCGAGCCCAAATGATAACTAGGTCAAGCCTAGTTGTGCACCAAACCTTTCTTTTTTGCCTTGTCCCTTTGTATTATTTATGTTGTAACTCCTAGCCCTTCACTCCTAGCCTAGCCGTGTGTTTTGACCCATACCCCAATCATGGCCGAGCATATGATACTTCTAGGACGAGCATTTGAGTGGTTAAAGCATGGTCAAGCCATTTTCTCTTTTGTTAATTTTATTTTCCAATTGTTTCAATTTAAATTTTGTGTTGAATATATATATTTATATTGCTTTGTTTTATTTGTTGTATACAAGATCAACATCTTGGTTCTCTACCCACTTGAATCAAAAGTCATGTTGTATCATGCTTTTTGGATTTATCTGTGTGTTTTGATTTGCTAACTCCCGCTTGAAAAGGTGAGTATTCATGCTTGACGTTCATACTTATAGAACTGTGAAGTGATTACAAGTGAATGTGTAGAAATATTATATCATGTTATACCTACCTGTGATATGAATCATATGATGTTAACCCTTATTTATAAACCTGTCACATCATCTGATACTGCTATATGTTGTTATATTGTTTATTTTATTCTATTCTCACACTGCAAGTTCCCTGTAGAATAGAATCACTAAGGGTTGAAATGATACATACCCAAATGGACTTTAGAATAGGGAAAAATCGTTATGGGCTGAAATGATAGGCCTGAGCAATTTTTATTATTTTATTTAACTTGGGATTGTGGGTTTGAAATGATAGAACCCGGATTTTCCTTGTAAATTATGGATTGAAATGATATATTATCCGTATCACTTGACTTACGTTAGAAAATTTTATACAAACCCATGGTTATTTTATAAAGTTTTCTGAAATTTTTAAGTATTTTAAAAATGTAAATTTATGATAATTTGGTTTAAATTAAATTTAAAAATGTTCAAATAAAGGATTAGTGATTTCTCGATAAGTTAAATATGTTAAATAAATGAATGGTTAAGTTGAAATTTGAAATATAACTTAAAATTGAAATTTTGGTCTAAAAAAGAAGTTAAGTAAATAAAGTGGAAATTAAGTTTATATTTTGAAATGGTAATTAAAACTTAAGTGTTAAGTTAATTTTTAAAATGAAAAGAATAGAAAATTGTATGCTTGAACTTAATAAGGGAATCAGTAAAAAAAATGATTTTACGTATAGATTTTTCTTTATAAAAATCATAAGTTAAAGGGTATTTAAATGAACATTTTTGAGTGGAAAAATATGATTTTTATAAGTTAAAAGGGTTAAAATCAAAGTTTAATTGTTTCTGAAATTTCATTGAAAATCTGGAAATTGAATTAACAGCACTTCAGAAATGTTATCATTTCTGAAGTTAACTTAAAATCTAAAGTAAAGGATACTACAACACTTTGTAAGTGCTGTGGTTGATGCAAATAAACTATGGCTGAAATTTGACTAAGTGATACTACAACACTTGGTAAGTGCTGTGGTTGCGGAATGAAAACTAAAATCTGAAACAAATAAAAGGGCTAAAGTAGCACTTGATAAGTGCTGCAATTTGATGAATTGAGATTTTTCATGTGTAATTGAACTACTACAGCAGTTATAAATGCGTCGTTGCTGAAATGAATTGTTTTCAAATATAACTTACCGCAACATTTTCTAAGTGCTGTGAAAAGCTGTAATTTCAATGTTTTGTAGTTTTTAACTGAATAAATGCGCTCAGAAAAGGCTAAATTTTTGGGAATTGAATATTTGATTAGTAAGTATATGACTTCACTTTTAACCAGTTTAAATGGATTGTTTGGTTTAAAATATAAACCATTTTGAAATGTGATTTAGAATGGTATTTAAAATTAAAAAAGTGAATGAGGTTTTGAAAGGATGCGATATTTTGATATTTTGAAATGAATTGGAAATGATTTGATCTTTATTCCGGTAAAGATTTTAATTTGAAATGAGATTTGATTTTTGAAGTATAAAATACCATTTTGAAATGTATAACCACGGGTTATAATAACGATTGGTTGTTAAAGAGACCGCGAAAACCACTTTAACAACTGTATACGCGGTGGAGTTTCCAGAATGAAGTAGGATGTGGCGACGATCCTATTGTGGTATGAACGTGGAACCGACTCCCGTGAGTTGGTTTAAGGTGGGCAAAAAAGGAGTGATCTCGAGTCAAAAGAGGTAGCACCTCTGCTCGCGATACCATTCTATTACTTTGTGATTGTTTTGGTGGCCACCGTTTGATTTGGAAGTGCGTTCCTAGGTGGGCGTAGTGGCTGCTACGTTACCACCAGCCCGTGTGCGTAATTGGTATATCTACCCTGGCATTGCCTTGTGTGCCGTGTCACCTACCACAGCGAGCTTTACTACGAGTTTGATTTGTGTCGTATCTATAGAGTATCTTCTCGTAGCTTCTCGATCTGGAGGTACGCAGGTACTATGTAGTCTACTGGCACTATTACGTGTTAAGGGCTATATGGGTAACCCCTTGACGCTATTTTAAAGTATGTTTATTTTACTATTAGACATTATTATAATAGCGAATATTACTACATAGTAAATAGTTTAACGGATCCTTAGAGGATGGGCGGTCCCAAGCATCCTTTAAGTTACTTGTACATTTATGCAGTTCACTTGAGTTGGTTTACTATGTATAAGAATGTATGTCCTGACTCGAGTGTTTGTGTTTTATTTACGCTCGGGTCAGCCTGAGTATTTACAACTTTGGATTTCTCTTTCTAGAGCTAGGAATAGCTGGAGATTCTGCTTATCTAGTTATTTATATATTTCAGCTTCGATTGTTCTATTTCAGCTCTTATATTAGTGGACTTCTATGTATTTGGGATTTCTATTGTAACTGTTTTCAGACTGATATTATGTACTTGTTTCGAGACTTTGTTATAGTAGCTTCATGAACTACTATGGTATTTTATTTTCCACTATGAGTTATTCTGATATTTCTGTGTCTGTGATTCTGTAATTGATTTTATTTGCTCCAAATTTTATTACAGTCTGTTATTTTGAATTATTCAAGTCTGACATGTTTGGATTATTATTGATTTGAATGGTCCAAAATAGCGGGTCGTTACAGTTGGTACAGAGCTTTGGTTTTTAGGCAAACCTCAGCCTATAAAGCAAAAACTCGTTAGAGATAGGGTAGGAATACCCTAGAATGAGTGAAATCAACCTCAAAATCATTTTCTTTGTGAGAGAACGTATTTTCAAAGTATAAACTGATTTTTAAAATGATTTTCAAGTGATTTTTCAAAGATTATTTTGATATAAAATTTTCTTGTTTTAAAGGAAAAAATTTCTAAACTTCTTTCCTTCCGTATCTACCTTGTTAGCATTTTCTTTCTTTAGGATATTTTTCCAAGTAAATTTATCTTTGTCTTCTCTTTACCTTTGTCCTAAAATTCATTCTTGACTTTTCAGGATGAATTGTGGAAATGCCAAAGGTAGGGGTCGTGGTATTGCCCCAGCTCCTCAGCCTGTTTCACCTGTTAGATTTACTGTTCTCTGTAAGGAATTCTCTCAACTTGGTGGAACCAAGTTTACTGGTTCGGAGAGCAATATTGAAGTAATGATTACGGTGTTTGGAAAGGATATTTACTAGTCTTGAGATTACTGATGCTCAGAAGCGTCAGTTAGCAGCATGGCAGTTGCAGGAGGCTGCCTAAGATTGGTGGGAGTCTGTTATGGCCAACACCGTCGAGGCTGATCTTACTTGGGAGCAGTTCCGGTATCTTCTTGTGTTTCTTTGAATTTTGTTTTTCTATCTCTTTCGTGCCTTTTCTAAGCTTATCTATCATCTTTTCAGGGATGCTTTCATTGCTAAGTGGATGCCCGAGGCCGGGAAATCCCAGCTTTATAGGGAGTTCATGGATCTCAAGCAGGGAAGCATGTCTTTTTCAGAGTATAAGAGGAAGTTCAACGAACTTTCTAAGTCGGTCCTAGGCTTATAGACACTCCTCTCAAGAAGAATGAGAAGTCCATTGTTGGTGCTCGTCCTGAGTACTATGATCGTCTTATTACCCATGTTCACAGCCCTTTCACTGGACTTATGGATATGGCTATTCGTTATGAGAACCCTACTTCTAAGGGTCCTGCTGTTGTTGGTGCTTCTTTATCTCAGTCTTCCTCTACTAACTCTAAGAAGAGAAAGCCTAATTTCCAGCAGCAGAAGAAGAATTGGCTCAAGAATCCGGGCTTGGGATCTTCATCATCTTCTCCTTCTCAAAGGCAGCCTGTTGGCCATTCTACCATCACCTGCTTCAAATGTGATCAGAAGGGACACTATGCCAATAGCTGCCCTACTTTAGCTGGTGCTGCTGTTCCTCTTCCTGCTCAGTTGATGAGGCGTGATTATGCCATATCTGTCTTCAGCCTAACCATTTTAGAAAGGATTGCCCTACCCAGTAGAAGGGTAAGCCTTCCGGTATATTTGATGTCACCTCTGCATCTTCTCCATCTCCTTCTCCTAGTGATGACCAAGGTACTCTTCAAGGCACCTTTTCTTTATTTCAGCATCCTGTTCATGTTTTATATGATACCAGAGCTTCCCATAGTTTTATTTCTGTTGATTTGTGTGATAGTTCGAGCATCTCCTTTCTCCTGAATATGCTTCTGTAACTTTATGTGTTTCAAATCCCATTGGAGGCCCTGCAAACCTTAATAGGATTTGCAAGAAAGTGAAACTTCTCTATTCTGATCATCGCTTTAGTGGTGATTTCTATGTTCTAGGATTCGATGCTTTTGATTTATTGCTTGGAAGTGATTGGCTAAGTAGGCATGATGCCCATATCTCTTCTAAAGCCCGGTCTGTTTATCTTGTTGATGATCAAGGAAATCCCTTGATTATTCAGTGCCGCATGCCTCAGGGTTTTGCTGGCAGTTTTATTTATTCTCTGGATTCTTCTCCTGGTGATCTTCATTCGACCCGTGTGGTCAGATTCTATCCCAATGTATTTGGTGAAGTCACTGTTTTACCTCCTAAGAGGGAAATTGATTTCCATATTGATCGTATTCCTGGAGCTCGACCTGTAATTCTTCCTCCTAAAAGAATGGCATCCCGTGAAAAGGTTGAGTTGGGAAAGCAAATTGAGGATTTGTTCTCCGAAGGTCTGATCAGACCTAGCCATTCAGAATGGGGAGCAGCGGTGGTTTTTGTCACTAAGTCCAATGGATCCTTGAGGATGTGTGTTGATTATAGGGAGCTGAACAAGCTCACTATGAAAAACAGATATCCAATGCCTCATATCAATGATATGTTTGATCAGCTTTATGGTGCCACTGTTTCCTCTCAGCTTGATCTTGCCACAGGTTTCCACCAGCTCAGGGTTGCTGAGGAAAGTATTCTCAAGACTGCTTTTCGTACCGAAAATGGGTTTTATGAATAGTTAGTCATGCCTTTTGGTTTGACTAATGCTCCTGCTTTCTTTGTTGATTTAATGAATCGTGTTTTTCATGATGTACTTAATAAATTTGTTCTAGTCTTTGTTGATGATATCCTTGTCTTTTCTAAGACTAAGAAAGAGCATGAGTCGCATTTGAAATCTGTTCCAGAGACTCTTAGAAATCATCGATTGAAGGCTAAATTTTGTAAATGCCATTTCTGAAAGGATGAAGTCCGATTCCTTGGACATATTGTTTCTAGTAACGGAGTTTCTATTGATCCAGTCAAGATCGCTGCGATCAATGTAAGTCTTTCTTTCTTTCTCTTTTCCTTTCGTCATTTAGTTATTCTATCTTTTCTGTTGTTCTTATTTCTCCCTATTCTGTTATAGGATTGGAAAACTCCTAAGACTCCGTCTGAGATTCGTAGTTTTATGGGCCTTGCCGGTTATTACCGGAGATTCATTGAGAATTTTGCTCGAATTGCTGCACCTCTTACTTCTTTGACTCGTAAGAATGCTAAGTTTATCTGGGATAAGAAGTGTGAAGCTGCATTCGATGAGTTAAAGAGCAAGCTTACTTCCGCACCAATTCTTACCATTCCGAATGGAAGTGAGGGATTGACGGTATACACTGATGCTAGTCGTGAGGGATTGGGTGCTGTTCTCATGTAGGACGGTTGGGCCATTGCCTATGCCAGCCATCAGTTGAAAACCCATGAGGCTAATTATGCTACTCATGATTTAGAGTTGCTTGCTGTTGCCTTTGCTTTGAAACTTTGGAGGCATCATCTTCTAGGAACGAAGTTTGAGCTTTTCACCGATCATCGGTCTTTGAGATATATCTTCACCCAGAAGGATTTGAATTAGAGGCAAGTTCGTTGACTTGAGTTTCTGGCTTCTTACGACCTCGATATTAGCTATACTCCCTGTAAAGCTAATGTTATGGCCGATGCTATGAGTCGGAAGAAGGCTTTTTTGTGTCATCTTGTTGTTTCTTCTTATCCTCTTTTGGATCGTATCAAGGCTAAGCAAGATGAGGATGAGATACTTAGATTGATGAAGGAGAGTTTTCCTATCAGAGCTGGTGGGGGTAGTCGTGATTGTAGTGGATCTTAGATCGATGATAGAGGGATTTTGAGGACTAATGGTAGGATTTATGTCCCGAATGTTGATGGACTGAGGCAAGAGCTACTTCGAGAAAATCATCGATCCAGACTTTCTATCCATCCTGGTGTGACGAAGATGTATCAGGATATGGAGAGGTTTTATTGGTGGAAGGATATGAAGCGGGATATCTCTATCTTTGTTAGTAGGTGTGCGACTTGTCAGCAAGTCAATGCCGATCATCAGAAGACCCCTGGTTTGTTACAGCCCCTTGAGATTCCCAATTGGAAGTGGGAACAGGTTTCCATGAATTTCATTGATGGATTACCGAGGACTAGGAGGGGTAATCAGAGTATCTGGGTTATTATGGATATACTGACCAAGTCCGCTTATTTCATTTCGGTCAGTCTACCCATTCTGCTTCTAGCTTGTTTGAGATCTACATGAGAGAGATTGTTCGTCTCCATGGTGTTCCTCTCAATATTGTTTGTGATTGTGATCCTATCTTTACCAGTCAGTTTTGGAAAGCTTTTCAGGAATCCTTGGGTACTCATCTGAATCTGAGCACTGCTTACAATCCACAGACCGATAGTCAAATGGAAAGAGTGAATCGAATTCTCGAAGATCTTCTTCATGCTTATGTGCTTGATTATGAAGGATCTTGGGAAGATCATCTCCATCTTGTCGAATTCACCTAAAATAATGGTTATCAGGTATAATCTAATCTTCTGTTTAAGCTTATTTTAATCCTTTATCTATCTCATTCCATCTTTGAATCCAGACCAGTATTAAAATGTCTCCGTTTGCTGCTCTTTACGGACGACCTTGTAGATCTCCATCTTGCTGGATTGAATCCGGTAATCATTTGGTTCTTGGTCTTGATTTGGTTGGAGGCTTCTGAGAGAGTTGAGGAGATTAAGAGGAAGTTGAGGGTTGTGCAGGATAGGCAGAAGAAGTACGCTGATAGGCGTAGGCGGAGTTTAGAGTTTGCTGTTGGTGATCAGGTTTTCCTTAAGGTCTCTCCCTTAAGGAATGCCATTCGCTTTGGTCGTAGAGGGAAGCTTTCTCCTAGGTCCATTGGTCCTTTCCGCATTATGGAAAGAGTTGGTTCTTTGGCTTATCGTCTGGATTTGCCTGAGAAGCTTTCTGGAGTGCATGATGTATTCCATGTTTCACATCTTCACCGGTATCTTCATGACCCATCTCTTATTGTTCAACATTCTGCTCTTGATAGTTTGGATATTGAGCATAATCTGACTATCGAGAGGAAGCCACTTCGTATTGTTGACAGAGTTATGAAGCAGCCAAGAAGGAAATATGTTAGTCTAGTAAAAGTGCAGTGGATTACTAATGATCGAGATTGTACCTGGGAGACAGAGAAGAGCATTCATGCTTCGAATCCGAAATTGTTCATGTCAGGTACTATTTGCCTTTCTATTTATTTTCCTTGTTCGTTCTTTTCGAGGACGAAAAGATTTGAGTAGGGAAGATTGTAACAACCCTAGATTTTTGAAAATATTTTAAATTAGATTTTATTTCATTTTGAAAATATTTTTAAAATTTATTTTATTTCAATTTTATTTTTAAAACATTTTTAAAAGTGTAGTGGTAATTTTCCAATGTTAACTGTATTTTGTTTACGATTTTAAATTCTAGTTTCAGTTAAATAAACTATTTTCTTATTTAATTTCTATTTTTCCTAAAAATATTTATTTATTTTCATTTCTACTTTATTTTATTTTCATTTTCTATTGTATTTACTTGATTTTCTATTGGTTTATTTTGTATAAAAGAGACAAAGCTTTTCACATTTACTTGTGACCTTTCATTTTCTTTATCTTTTCATGTGCTTGGCTTTTCATTTCCTTGTTTTGGCCATGTATTTTTCATTATCATTCACGTGAGAAACTTTCTCACCACATCACAACTCTCGGCCATTCCATTTTCTGAAGAAAAAAAATTGTAAGTCGTGGCTTCTTTTTTTTCTTACTTTTTCTCTTCTTTTTCATTGATTTTGCTTGCTCCTCTTCAAGCTTTGCTCGGCCACTACCATCATCTCCACCGACCACCACCATCACCTTCCTCTTATCATCCACGGTAGCAACCACCTCCTCTTCCCCTGTCCAAATCTCGCCATGACCACTATATGAAGCAAACACCATAAACTCCATAAGACAGTGCCCAGCCGACCATAATTTCACCATCCCCTTCATTTTTCACCTCGGCCACCACCCTTAGCTCCACCACCACCTGTTGAGTTCACCTTTGACCATCACTTCAGCACTGACCTGACCTGAACCATGCATGGCCAAGCCCAAATGATGACTAGGCCGAGCCTAGTTGTGTACTAAACCTTTCTCTTTTGCCTTGTCCCTTTGTATTCTTCATGTTGTAACTCCTACCCCTTCACTCCTAGCCTAGCCGTGTGTTTTGACCCATACCCGAGCCTATAACACAATCATGGTCGAGCATATGATACCTCTAGGCCAAGCACTTGAGTGGTTAAAGCATGGTCAAGCCGTTTTCTCTTTTGTTAATTTTATTTTCCAATCGTTTCAATTTAAATTTTTTGTTGAATATATATATTTATATTGATTTGTTTTATTTGTTATATACAAGATCAACATCTTGGCTCTCTACCCACTTGAATAAAAAAGTCGTGTTATATCATGCTTTCTGGATTTATCTGTGTGTTTTGATTTGCTAACTCCAGCTTGAAAAGGTGAGTATTCACGCTTGACACTCATACTTATAGAACCGTGAAGTGATAACAAGTGAATATGCAAAAATATTATATCATGTTATACCTGCCTGTGATATGAATCATATGATGTTAACCCTTGTTTATAAACCTATCACATCATCTGATACTGCTATATGTTGTTATATTGTTTATTTTTATTCTGTTCTCACATTGCAAGTTCGCTGTAGAATAGAAACACTATGGGTTGAAACTATACATACCCGAACGGACTTTAGAATAGGGAAAAAACGTTATGGGCTGAAATGATAGGCCTGAACGATTTTTATTTATTTTATTTAACTTGGGATTGCGGGTTTAGAACCAGGATTTTCCTTGTAAATTGCGGATTGAAATGATATATTATCCATATCACTTTTAACTAGTTTAAATGGAGTATTTGATTTAAAATATAAACCATTTTGAAATGTGATTTGGAATGGTATTTAAAATAAAAAAATGAATGAGGTTTTGAAAGGATATGATGTTTTGATATTTTGAAATGAATTGGAAGTGATTTGATCTTTATTCCGATAAAGATTTGACTTTGAAATGATATTTGATTTTTGAAGTATAAAATACCATTTTGAAATGTATAACCGTGGGTTATAATAACGATTGGTTGTTAAAGAGACTGGGATTAGATATGGACATACTCTCTGTTGATACCGAAAACCACTTTAACAACTGTGTACGGATGGGAGCGAAGATCTTATTGTGGTATGAACATGGACCAGACTCCCATGAGTTGGTTTAAGGTGGCTAAAACAGGAGCGATCTCGGGTCAAAAGAGGTAGCGCCTCTGCTCGGACACATTTCTTCGATACCATTCTATTACTTTGTGATTGTTTTGTTTGCCACCCTTTGATTTGGGAGTGTGTTCCAAGGTGGGTGTAGAGGCTGCTACGTTACCACCATCCCATGTGCGTAATTGGTATATCTGTCCTAGCATTGCCTTGTGTGTTGTGTCACCTACCATAGCGAGCTTTACTACAAGTTTGATTTGTGTCGTACCTATGGAGTATCTTCTCGTAGCTTCTCGATCTGGAGGTACGTAGGTACTGTGTAGTCTACTGGCACTATTACGTGTTATTACGTGTTATGGGCTATATGGATAACCCCTTGACGCTACTTCAAAGTATGTTTATTTTACTATTAGACATTATTATAATAGCGAATATTACTACATAGTATATAGTTTAACGGATCCTTAGAGGATGGACGGTCCCAAGCATCCTTTAAGTTACTTGTACATTTATTGCAGTTCACTTGAGTTGGTTTAGATTTTATAAGTATATACGTCCCGACTCGAGTGTTTGTGTTTAATTTACGCTCGGGTCAGCTTGAGTATTTACAGCTTTGTATTTCTCTTTCTGGTGCTAGGAATAGCTGGAGATTCTACTTATCTAGTTTTTTTATATATTTCAGTTTCAATTGTTCTATTTCACCTCTTGTATTAGTGGACTTCTATGTATTTGGGATTTCTATCGTAATTGTTTTCAGACTGATATTATGTATTTTTTCGAGACTTTGTTATAGTAGCTTCATGAACTACTACGGTATTTTCTTTTCCGCTGCGAGTTATTCTAATATTTCCGTGTCTGTGATTCTATGATTGATTTTATTTGTTCCAAATTTTATTACAATCTATTTTTTGAATTATTCAAGTTTGACATGTGTGGATTATTATCGATTTGAATGGTCCAAAATAGTGTGTCATTACATAATTTTGGGCTATGGATGGGTTCTAAGTTATAAGAAGAAGAACATGCATTAGATGGTTTGCAAAAGAAAGAAAACTTGGCCTCGTATTGTATATAGGCTACCCTTAGATATGAATTTTCTTTTCTTATAAACAAGGCAAAGAACTGGTACAGAGAACTGACGTGAGAACCGAACCAACAAGTATTGAAGTGGAAGGAAAATAAAAAGTTAGAAGCTGAGTTCAGTGAATATTAATGGCTACTGACCATTTATTTTCCCAAGGCGGACAATGAATGGTCGTAGGAAACCAAAAGGCCAAATTGCGGAGTTTTTGGAGATTTCGCTGTCTCCCGGACTTCAAATCATAGAATTGAATATACCACAGAGATAAGCATGACAAGATGATCAAAACAGTGTGCATATATCAATGGTACAATCATCCTATTAAAGTCGATAATGGTACCGAAAATGCTGTTAATTTGTCAGAAATAAGGTAAACGGAGCAATAGCATTCCAAATTCGACGAAACGGAATATGACGTCTCACTCAGAAGATGATTTACAAATTTATTGTATAAAAATACTCAGATTTGGAAAACATTTTATTATCATCAAATTTTAACTGATTTGAATTTAAATAAAAGCACAAGAAAATAAACTTGCATATTGTCAGATGAAAATTTACCGTTTACTTTGTTTAAATAGAGGCATTCCAAATATCAAATTTTTATTTCCAAATTCTATTATTTAAAATTTCACACAATTTCAATTAAATATATCATTAAAAAGTAAAAATTTAGGGTTGTTATAGAATTAGAAATCAATTTATTCATTTTCTATTTATTCATAGAATTTTATTTACTTCCATTTACGCCAAACGCCAATTTTTCTATGCAAAATACTCAGGTTTGGAAAACATTTATAGCCGTTTTAAATTAATTTCAAATCAATTTATATTTATTTTTGTTCTATTTCAGGTTTGTTCACAATCAATTTACTTACATTTCATTCATATCCCCATTCATTATATTCAAATCTATTCTATTAAGTTCAGGACAATTTCATGTTATTTTATTAAATGACCATTTCACAATTTATTCAAGCTAAAATTTCATCCAATAATATTAACATAAGTTAATCCGTTATTTTATATTATTTCCACCTGATAACTTAAGTATATTTCCTTTCAACCAACTTCTAATTAGTTAATCAGTTCATTCAATTAATCCACTTCAGTTTCAATTCCATATTCGATTTATTTCTCGAATTTGTTTAAATGATATATAGGCCATATTCAATTTATTTATACTCAAATTGAATTCATTTATAACATAAATCATCTCTATTTCAAACTATTTCTATTTTAATTGATGACATTTCAAAATATATTTAATTTGCTTACTATTACATCGAACTCTCTTTATAACTCAAGTTTCAATTCCAATATTCAATCTATTAACTAATCCATCTAATTAATTAATTCCATTTTCCATTTCAAAATTATTTTTTATTCCAAAAAATCGCTCCATTTAATTTACTTGAGTTCAACTTCATTTTAAAATTCAAGTTTGGACTTTAGTTCTTTACTTAAAATATTACACAGTTTTTATTCTGGGTTTCCTATTTTACTTTTCAATTTTATAAGTCGCACAACTTGTTTTTCACATCTCCATTAATTCTATTCTCGAATATATTCACATTTTATTTTTAACTTGAGATTATACATTTACTTATAGCCCAAGTATAATTTTATTCAATTAGTTTCAATTTTTATAAGCTATTCCAATTTATTTATTCACAAATCCATATTTTCAGTTAAATTTTGTTTCATTCAAATTTTTACATATGGTTATATAATTATTCACAATTTAAATTTATGTTTACTGAAATTTGATATTATTTCTAATCCAATTCAAAATCTATAACTTATAGTTGTATAGCCACTTTATAATTCACATTACATATTTAATTCAATTCAATATGATTCAAATCCAATTCACTTTTTATTTAAATTTCAAAATTCCTTTTAACTAACATTTCAAAACCATATTCGAGTTATTTATACTTAATTAAATTTCACTCCAAACAAATTTATTTTTGATTCATTCAATTTCATCAAATATGACCACAATTCCAATTTCAATTTTTTTTCTAATCCCTTACTTATATTTATATAGCAATTTCACTATTCGAATTTTCTATTATCTCAAATCCCAATAATTATTTAACTTTTCGTAAGTTAAGTTTCACCCGATCTACTTTAACTTACTTAAATTAAGATTTATTTTCCCAAACCTCAAATTCCATACTTTTCATTAAATCATTCACCATTTATAAGTTCGTAACTTATTTCTGAGGTTTTTTTTCTCTCCATCTTTATAATAAAATTCCAGAATTCAAATGCCCGGGTACATTTCAAATCAATTCGAAATCAAATATATACATATATACTCTTTTTGGTTTAACAAACCTCTTCCTTCGAATTTCAAAATCAACCTGATTTTTATCCAAAACAATTCCCTCCAAATTTTTCAAAACAACACTTGTTTTCCTTAAAAATCTCCATATTAAACCACCCTGGTAATAATTCGTCACTTAGAAACTCAAAAATGAATACAGATGATGCGACCGTCATCATCAAAATTATTTTCCAGCTATTAAAGTGAGTTTAGTGCTATATCACTACCAAAATCCATTTAGAACAAAAATTATTTCTTAAAAAATCTTAAATGTAACTCCATTTTTCTTTCAACCACTATGGAAACATTTTTAAACTTCTGGGATTTCAATATTTTCCAATACTTAGTCCAAACCCATATAAAACATTTCTCAATACTTCCGGGATTTTATATCTTCAAATTCTGGTTTGAATCCATTTGTGATAATCCGGATGTCTTTAGCATCGAATAATTGTATAATTATCTGATTTAAACTATTGGAAATAATAATTTACAGATTTAACAAATAAATTCTGGTAATTAATAATATCTAAATGTATATAATTGGATATGAGTTATAATAAATATTGGATTATAGATATGAGAAAATTTATAACTATTGTAGTAAATAGAATATATATATATATATATATATATATATATATATATATATATATATATATATATCTATATAATATAGTTACATGCAAACTTTATGATATTAAAATTGTAAGTGTTTACATATACAAGTATTAATGAGTATACATCTATATGTGATTGTTAAGTCAGACTAGATCTACAAATTCCGATATTAAATATTGTTTAATTTGTTATTTTCAAAATAACAATGATAATATCTAGTTTTTTACAAACATAAATAAACTTTATTAGAAATAGGAGATCTTTTGTTTTAAATAAAGATGAATTTTCAAATTGTGGTATATATGTATGTATATGTTATAATTTGATATTATTTTGAAATTTAATTTAATCCATTAATAATTTATATATGAATGAATTGTAATCTGAAGCTTTGTTTAAAATAAATATTTTGCAAAAGTTAATTTAGATTGATTCAATTGTTTAAAAAAAACATAAAATAAATTGTTTTAAATTTTTTATATAAGGAGTAAAATTTAATTTCTCAAATTTATAAACACATGTTATATGATCTAATTAGAAACATAAGTTATTGTCAATAAATGTTCTCATAAATTTGCTTTTGTATTTATTAAAATCTAAAACTTGTTTATAAAAATAAAAATAGTACTTAATATTACATAATTACTTATATATATATAACTTAAATAAGTTTTAAGAAAATTAGTAACATTTAAACATTAATAAAACATTAGAAAATAACATTTGTAAAATATGAATTAAACATTAAAACAACACTTGTAAACATTATAATACATGTTAAAAACACTTGTAAATTCATAAGTATAGGTGTAAGTTAACTAAGACATTGAGGAGACAAATGTCATCCTCTTGTAAATCTAATTTAAAATCTAAACTTGTAAAATAAGAACAAAAGTTTTTTTTTCTCTCAGCTAAAATTCTTCCTTCATTCTCAACAAAGATGTAAATCAAAAACAAAGATCAAAAATGGAAGAAATCTGAAATAAGAAAAGTAAATAAAAATCTGGAAACAAGAATGAATCTGGAAAATTCAAACCAGAGGCAAATGCAAGATCCTCAAGTACAAAACATGCAATTCAGAATTTACAGCAGGAAGAATTATCAACATACAAATTAATTCAAGAACATACAGTGAATTTCAAGAGCCTGGAAAACAAGCATAGTTCTCTGTCCTCTGCCTGTTGATTTCAAATTTGGGTCTCTGCTTGAAAATCTCAGGTGAGTAACTCTACTTAAAAATCAAATTAAATAGGAAATTTGGATGCATGCCTGAAAATGATGATCATCTCTTTTAGTATTTAGGTAAATAAACACTGGACTTAATACCAGTTTTGAAATTTATGGATATGTTTATAAATTGGTGATAATGTTTGGGAGAAATAAAAAATATGGATTATATGAAGTTTATACATGAGAATTGAATATATGTATGTATATATATATATATATATATATATATATATTTTGTTTCTATTCAAATTGAGTATATAAGATTTGCTCTCTGTTTATATACAGACTTTTAAATCTTAAAGAAGAAATTTCATATCCCTCTAAATATTTGATTATAGACTAAAATATATGAACAGAAAAGGTTTGTAAGGGTATAAACTGAATCTTAAAAATAGATTCACTTATATATACGAACTGTTATTATATAAATGAATGAATTTACAGGTCTGACCAATTTAGAGGCAAAAATAAAATGTCAGGGATTAAGGAATCAATTATATAACTTGATTCTAATTTGAAGTTGATGAATTTAGAAATAGAAATTGTGATTTTTAGATGGGAAATGGATGAGGTATCATGGAGTGATGGTTTTCGACAATCTTGTCGAATGCCGTGGGTCAGCGTCGAGATAAGGAGCGAGTTTTGGATAGGAGGTAGTCAGTGGATTGAGGATCACGAGAAAAATGGGGGTGCATCTTTCTGGTGATCATAGTGGTTGGGTGAAGGTTAGATAGGGTTACATAACATTTTGGGAATGATGGTGTTCGTGAGGCATTCGTGACGGCCATGGGTGATCGAAGACGATCGCGTGATGATGGTTAGAAACATGGTGACGTGATGAGGGTCTGGTGTTGTCGGCGATGAAGGGCGTGGTCATGGCCGTCGGTATTAGTTGACTTACTGATGAGTCCTTCTTTCTTTGATTTGATCGAGTGGCAATTTTTCGATCTGGGCTTTGATTTCATATGCTGGGTTGTCGTGAGCTTAGTCGGTGTCGTGGGTAATGTTTTGGGACCGGAGGCGATGATCGGAGTTGGCTGTGGATGTCATGCACGTGCACGAAGCACTTTTGGGTATCTGGAAATGTTCGTTTGGGGACGAGGCAGGAGTCTCGAGTTGATACTCTAGAATATCGCTTGTTGTCTCGAGTTTTTGGTTGGAAGTGAGGAACTCGGGTGAAAGCTCGGGTTTTTATTCTGTTAGCTCGAGTAAACTGTTGTTCCAGGTTTTAAACATCAGAAACTTGTTCTGTTTCATGTTTGAGGGTAAGTTTAAATATAAACTGGAATTTGAACTGAAATTTTTATTTATAAAATAGAAATTTAAATAAGTTTAATTTGAGTTTTGAAATCTGGATTTTTGGTTAAACTTCAGTTTTTAAAATAAATAAAATTTTAAATTTAAATTGTTTAACCATTACTTAATGTTAAAGAAGATATAAAGAAAGAAAAAGAAAATGTTTGATACTAATAATTACTCAATGAAGTAGTTAAAGGAGATTAATTTCTTAGCATAATTAATTAAGTTAATATGGAAAATTTTAATTAATTACAGTTGATTGATTTAAAAATTAATTAATTTTAAAAAAAATCATTTAATATTAGATTAAGTATAATTACTTAATGTAATTAGTGAGGTAAAATTACTTAATGAAGAAATGAATGAATAACTACTAGATGTAATTAATTAAAGGGAAATTACTTATTGGGAAGTAATTAAAGAATAATTACTTATGGGAAAGTAATTAAGAAATAATTACTCAATATAATTATAGGAGTAAATGTAATAAATCAAAGAGGTGATTTAATGAATATAAGTAATTAAGGGAAGTTAATTACTAATGTAATTAATTAGGATTGATTAGTGAATAAAATTGTTTGAGGACAATTAATCTGTGAAATTAATCAAGGGTTAATTATTTTAATATAATTAAAGGATGAATAGAATGGTATTGGGTGCCTTTGATTAATTGTTATCCCTAATATGTGGTTCGTGATGCTATGTGATAAGATATGCTTGATTTAAGCTGTGATGATGTGGCTATATATTGATGATAAATTACTGTGATATCCTGTATTTAAAGGTTGAATTGTGTTTTACTTAATCTATGGGGGTTAAGATGAAATTGAACTCGAAGAGACCGGAGTTGGGTATTAGAAAATACCGAAACAACTTCGATTCTTTATAAATTGCTAGGTGAAATTAATAAGCTAGATGGAAAGATTTAAGTGAATTAGACTATTTAATCTCAGTTGGGTACCTAGAAATTGGTGAGTAAAATAACTAATGTCGATAACAATTTGTGAACTTGTAATTGATATAAGTTACCCGGGTTATATATAAGTTGTATGCTTTTGAAATTTATGTTAGATGGGTTTACTCACGCTGGTTTCCAGCCTGACCCGGGTGTTACTTTTATGTAATGCTCGGGTCAGACCGAGTATTACAGATTTTCAGGTAGGGACGTTCTGGAGCTCAGGAGGCGAGCTGGATGACAAGAATGTATGAAGTGCTTCCGCTATATTATATTATTTTATATCTATGACATGGTAATTGTGTATATCCAGTGTCTGTATAAGTGTGAAACCCTTATGTATTAAAATGTAATCGACATATACAGTATTCTTTTGTAAACTGTTATTATTTATTATTATATTTTATTCGCTGCGAATGTGAGTTGTTGATGATTCTTCTTCTTCTTCTTCTTTTCTATCTCTTTATTCTTTTTATAACTATCTGGAATTTTCGGGTTCGAAATTTTCGGGTCGTTACATTTGGTATCAGAGCAGAAGGTTTAGCGAGAACCTTGGCTCTGGTAGGAATACTCATTAAAGATAGGGTCAATAGTACCCTAGAATGAGTTGAGTGTATATATATAAGAGAGAGCGTACTTGTTATTTTCTTATATAAAGATTTTAAATGGTTTTATATAAGATTATATTTTGATGTATAAAGTAATATACCTTTCTAACAAATAGTAAGGGAATTGGTTATTAAATTATTGAATTAAATTAAGAAGTAATAGAAATACAACAAAACTGAAATTAAATCTTGAATTCGGAAAAGGTTTCAGGATAAGGATAATCAATTGATTTATGTAATTATTTGAACTTTATTTAATGAGCTTAATTAATGGATAATAATTGGAAATGATAGATAAAGAGGGAGTTACTTAATGATGTAACTAGAGGCAAGTAATTTAAGGGACAATTACTTAATGAAGGTAATTAAGAAATAAGTTAATTACCGAATGTGATTAATTAATGATGTAATTAATTTAAAGAAATAATAAATAATATTATTTAATGTATTTGAATGAAATGGTCCTATTTCAAACAAGAAGTTGTTTGAAAATTTAAAAGAATTCGTTTTGAATTAAAAACCAAAGGTGGTTTAAAATTTTAAAGTATAACTTGGTATGTAAAAGAAATTAATATGTATATATGTGGATATACATAATATCAAAGATGGTTATAAATAAACTCTAAATATTGAGTTTTGAATCTGGAATAAGACGTGATACCTAAGATGATAAGTTTTTGAACTTATAAATGGGGAAATTATTAATGTGAAGTTCAAAATTTGAAATGGAAGTTCAAACTGGGTAAGGTTGACTGGATTAAGTGAATTGAGTTTAACTTGGGAAAAGTTAAAAATGTTGGAATGTTCAACCTGATTTGTAAATTTTAAGATGAAATTAAAGATTTAACTAGGAAAGTTAAATGGTTGATTGTAATTGAGAGTTTGAGTGATCTCAAATTGGGTTTGAGATCTAGAATTTGAAAATGAATTGGATGATATCATCCTATTGTTATTAATATTCTTTAATTTGTGAATTGGATTTGTTTAAATGAATGAGAAGTGAAGTGTGGTAATATATCCATTATAGAGATAATTTAAAATGGAATTTTGAGAATTTGACTCAAAATTAAATTGTTTAAAGGTTTGGGTTATTGATAAAAAAAGAGAGGTTAATTTGACTTGTGGTATAATATGTTAGGTTTGAACTGTGAATTGAATTGTTTAAAACTTTAAAGGTAAATTGATTTAAAGGAATTAAATCAACAATTGAAGTATTAACTCGAATTTATGTAATTCGAGATGGTTCATAGTGAACTGGAATTTGAAGTTGGTTCAAATTGAATTTGATTTGAATTAATTGAAATAGTGATTAAAGATGTATGAGTATAAGATTCAAATGGAAAATTTGAAATGATTTGAAATTGAAGTAGGTTCAATTTGAAGTTAGTCCAAATTGATTTGAATAATTTGGAATTGTAATTAAAGTTGAATAATTTTAAATTCAAATGGAGTTTGAATTGAATTTGGAAGGGAATCAGGAATAATTCAACTTGATTTGGAAATGGAGTTTGAAATTGGAATTAATTTAAACTGGAGTTGAAATGAATTGGTATTGGGACTAGTTCAACTGAAATTTATTTGAATTAGTAGAATTTGAGATCAAGGTTGAACAAAGTTAAATTTAGAAAGAAATTGAGGTTAATTCAACTTGAATTGGGGTTGAATCAATTTCAATGGAAATTGGAGTTATTTAAATTGGAATTGGGTCAATTTAAATGAAGTGGAAATTTAAATTAAATTGATGAGAATGGAGATTGGGAAGTGAACAGTTTTGACTCTGGACTATTTTATTTTAATATAAAATTGTTTTAATATAAACCTATTTTTCCAAGCTATTTATTATATATACAACCTTTCTTTTAAAAGCCAAACTATCTTATATTTATTTTACAATTATTTTTGAAATAGTTTAGCAATTTTCCAACTGTTTTATAAACTAATTACTATCTTACTATTATTTTGCAATTATTTAAAAATTTCTATAAATATTTTAACTATTTTCTAACTATTTTACACTTATTTTTACAAACTAGTAATTATTTTTCGACTACTTATCTATTTTTAAATTTTTCAAGCTATTTTCTAAATAAACTGGTCGGATTTTAACTATTATTGGTTGAATACCCAATCTAGATAAGAATAGAGGTTATAATCCAAATAGATTGAAGCAAATGTGAGTAAGTGAATGAAAATAAAAGTGAATGTTAATAGAAATGGAATTGATTTGGCTAATAACCAATAAAGATAAATACGTAGGGTGTACGTATGTTATTCTATTCGCATAGTGATTTGATCCAGATTCGAGCACAAAATTTTGGGATAGTTATATCGATTCAAGTGGGATTTTTCACTCGATTTTCGACGGCGAAACTGGATATGGATTGTTGATTGGTTCTAGATATTCTCTATCATAGTTAGACTACGCAAGGAGAATGACGGTTTCTGATCAAGAAACCAGATCTGTGTCCGCACTAGGAAGTCGGGTGGACGATACTAGTTCGGAAGTGAAATTATGTGATCGAGTGAGCGATCTGATTGGTATAGCGTACGGATGATATGTGTACATCGTACGGATTTGAATGAAAATGATATTGAGAAGAGTAATCAAATTTGAATATTTGATTTTGAGTAAACAAAGTTAAATATCTTTGTTTTATAAAATGAAACTCCCCTTGATGGATCTTTTGCCAGAAGAAAAGGGTTTTTGGAAATGTTTGAAGTATAAAAGGATTTTATACAAGTTTAAAATGATCCAAAGATTTTTATCAAGAATTTTTATATATATCTGTATATATAAAGGATCATATGGGGATTTTGGAAAAGGGCTTTAGGAACCTTTGGATTTGGAAAGGCTTTTGATTTTTGGGTAAAATTAATATTGAATTTGGAAAGCCTAGTTTGAGAATCATCGATTTGGGATAATCGATTTTGGTATAAAAGAGATTTGTATAAGATCATACTAGGTGTTTGATTTGAAGATACTATATATGTATAGTATAAAATGTTTTGATGGTAGCTCTGAGGAAAAAAGCGCTCCCTTGAAATGAACTTCTCAGGAGTACCACCGGGTGCTGCTGCCTTGAGCCCCAAGGGGGGTTTCTAAAGTTGATCCTGTGAGGAGTCCGGAAAAAACTAGTTCCTGAGGATTATGAGTAGAGTATACCATAGCGAAAGTCGTGTGTGCCGTTGAGAGCCAACAGTTACATGGACTTTTGCTGCGACAGAAACGTAACCCAGGATGTAACTGCGACCTATGGTATAACATAGCAAAAGTCGTGTGTGCCGCTGAGAGTCAACAGTCTGCGTTTGATTTTATATCGGCAGACTGCGACCTATGTAGGAGTGGAGAGGTTTCATTTTGACAGCGAAAATCAGAGGCCGCGGAGAGCCTGCAGTTACATGGACTTTTGCTGCGACGGCAACGTAACCTTGGATGTAACTGTGATCTATCGTATGGGTTCCATGGCGTAATCGAGAGGCCGCGGAGAGTCTACAGTTACATGGACTTTTGCTGCGATGGCAACGTAACCCTGGAATGTAACTGTGACCATGGATGGGAGTGATGATTTCCAGAGCATTCTCACCAAAGATATATCCTCTATTTTCAAAAACTATTTACTATATTTTCAATAAAAATTATTTTTCAAGTATTTTCACTGGATGTTGATAATGAGTCTGCTAAGTATTTGTAGATTTTCAGTCTTACGCCTGATCAACGTATGACCGAATTTCTACGAGAACAAGGATGGACTGGTTGAGACATCGAGTATAAAAGTATTTTTATAAAAACTATTTTTGTATTACTATATATGTTTTAAAATGTTTTTAAGTTATTAAAGAAAATTTTATGATAGTAAGCATTTTAATAAACTCTGGTTTCGTTCCTTTTCGAGGACGAAAAGATTCAAAGGGGGAAGGAATGTGATAATCCGGATTTCTTTAGCATCGAATAATTGTATAATTATCTGATTTAAACTATTGGAAATAATAATTTACAGATTTAACAAATAAATTCTGGTAATTAATAATATCTAAATGTATATAATTGGATATGAGTTATAATAAATATTGGATTATAGATATGAGAAAATTTATAACTATTGTAGTAAATAGAATATATATATATATATATATAATATAGTTATATGCAAACTTTATGATATTAAAATTGTAAGTGTTTACATAAAGAAGTATTAATGAGTATACATCTATATGTGATTGTTAAGTCAGACTAGATCTACAGATTCCGATATTAAATATTGTTTAATTTGTTATTTTCAAAATAACAATGATAATATCTAGTTTTTACAAACATAAATAAACTTTGTTAGAAATAGGAGATCTTTTGTTTTAAATAAAGATGAAGTTTCAAATTGTAGTATATATGTATGTATATGTTATAATTTGATATTATTTTGAAATTTAATTTAATCCATTAATAATTTATATATGAATGAATTGTAATCTGAAGCTTTGTTTAAAATAAATATTTTTCAAAAGTTAATTTAGATTAATTCAATTGTTTTAAAAAAAAATAAGATAAATTGTTTTCAAATTTTTATATAAGGATTAAAATTTAATTTCTCAAATTTATAAACACATGTTATATGATCCGATTAGAAATATAAGTTATTGTCAATAAATGTTCTCATAAATTTGCTTTTGTATTTATTAAAATCTAAAACTTGTTTATAAAAATAAAAATAGTACTTAATATTACATAATTACTTATATATATATAACTTAAATAAGTTTTAAGAAAATTAGTAACATTTAAACATTAATAAAACATTAGAAAATAACATTTGTAAAATATGAATTAAACATTAAAACAACACTTGTAAACATTATAATACATGTTAAAAACACTTGTAAATTCATAAGTATAGGTGTAAGTTAACTAAGACATTGAGGAGACAAATGTCATCCTCTTGTAAATCTAATTTAAAATCTAAACTTGTAAAATAAGAACAAAAGTTTTTTTTTCTCTCAGCTAAAATTCTTCCTTCATTCTCAACAAAGATGTAAATCAAAAACAAAGATCAAAAATGGAAGAAATCTGAAATAAGAAAAGTAAATAAAAATATGGAAACAAGAATGAATCTGGAAAATTCAAACCAGAGGCAAATGCAAGATCCTCAAGTACAAAACATGCAATTCAGAATTTACACAGGAAGAATTATCAACATACAAATTAATTCAAGAACATACAGTGAATTTCAAGAGCCTAGAAAACAAGTATAGTTCTCTGTCCTCTGCCTGTTGATTTCAAATTTGGGTCTCTGCTTGAAAATCTCAGGTGAGTAACTCTACTTAAAAATCAAATTAAATAGGAAATTTGGATGCATGCCTAAAAATGATGATCATCTCTTTTAGTATTTAGGTAAATAAACACTGGACTTAATACCAGTTTTGAAATTTATGGATATGTTTATAAATTGGTGATAATGTTTGAGAGAAATAAAAAATATGGATTATATGAAGTTTATACATGAGAATTGAATATATGTATATATATATATATATATATATATATATATATTTTGTTTCTATTCAAATTGAGTATATAAGATTTTCTCTCTGTTTATATACAGACTTTTAAATCTTAAAGAAGAAATTTCATATCCCTCTAAATATTTGATTATAGACTAAAATATATGAACAGAAAAGGTTTGTAAGGGTATAAACTGAATCTTAAAAATAGATTCACTTATATATACGAACTGTTATTATATAAATGAATGAATTTACAGGTCTGACCAATTTAGCGGAAAAAATAAAATGTCAGGGATTAAGGAATCAATTATATAACTTGATTCTAATTTGAAGTTCATGAATTTAGAAATAGAAATTGTGATTTTTAGATGGGAAATGGATGAGGTATCGTGGAGTGATGGTTTTCGACAATCTTGTCGAATGTCGTGGGTCAGCGTCGAGATAAGGAGCGAGTTTTGGACAGGAGGTAGTTAGTGGATTGAGGATCACGAGAAAAATAGGGGTGCATTTTTCTGGTGATCATAGTGGTTGGGCGAAGGTTAGATAGGGTTATAGAACGTTTTGGGAATTATGGTGTTCGCGAGGCATTCGTGACGGCCATGGGTGATTGGAGACGATCGCGTGATGACGGTTAGAAGCATGGTGACGTGATGAGGGTATGGTGTTGTCGGCGATGAAGAGCGTGGTCATGGTCGTCGGTGTTAGTTGACTTTCTGACGAGTCCTTCTTCCTTTGATTCGATCGAGTGGCAATTTTTCGATCTGGGCTTTGATTTCATATGCTGGGTTGTCGTGAGCTTAGTCGGTGTCGTGGGTCATGTTTTGGGACCGGAGGCAAAGATCGGAGTTGGCCGTGGATGTCATGCATGTGCACGAAGCACTTTTAAGTATCTGGAAATGTTCGTTTGGGGACGAGGCAGGAGTCTCGAGTTGATACTCGAGAATATCGCTTGCTGTCTCGAGTTTTTGGTTGGAAGTGAGGAACTCGGGTGAAAGCTCGGGTTTTTGTTCTGTTAGCTCGAGTAAACTGTTGTTCCAGGTTTTAAACATCAGAAACTTGTTCTGTTTCATGTTTGAGGGTAAGTTTAAATATAAACTGGAATTTGAACTGAAATTTTTATTTATAAAATAGAAATTTAAATAAGTTTAATTTGAGTTTTGAAATCTGAATTTTTGGTTAAACTTCAGTTTTTAAAATAAATAAAATTTTAAATTTAAATTGTTTAACCATTACTTAATGTTAAAGAAGATATAAAGAAAGAAAAAGAAAATGTTTGATACTAATAATTACTCAAGGAAGTAGTTAAAGGAGATTAATTTCTTAGCATAATTAATTAAGTTAATATGGAAAATTTTAATTAATTAGAGTTGATTGATATAAAAATTAATTAATTTAAAAAAAACCGCTTAATATTAGATTAAGTATAATTACTTAGTGTAATTAGTGAGGTAAAATTACTTAATGAAGAAATGAATGAATAACTACTAGATGTAATTAATTAAAGGAAAATTACTTATTGGGAAGTAATTAAAGAATAATTACTTATGGGAAAGTAATTAAGAAATAATTACTCAATATAATTATAGGAGTAAATGTATTAAATCAAAGAGTTGATTTAATGAATATAAGTAATTAAGGGAAGTTAATTACTAATGTAATTAATCAGGATTGATTAGTGAATAAAATTGTTTGAGGACAATTAATCTGTGAAATTAATCAAGGGTTAATTATTTTAATATAATTAAAGGATGAATAGAATGGTATTGGGTGCCTTTGATTAATTGTTATCCCTAATATGTGGTTCGTGATGCTATGTGATAAGATATGTTTGATTTAAGCTGCGACGCTATGTGATAAGATATGTTTGATTTAAGCTGTGATGATGTGGCTATATATTGATGATAAATTACTGTGATATCCTGTATTTAAAGGTTGAATTGTGTTTTACTTAATCTATGGGGGTTAAGATGAAATTGAACTCGAAGAGACCGGAGTTGGGTATTAGAAAATACCGAAACAACTTCGATTCTTTATAAATTGCTAGGTGAAATTAATAAGCTAGATGGAAAGATTTAAGTGAATTAGACTATTTAATCTCAGTTGGGTACCTAGAAATTGGTGAGTAAAATAACTGATGTCGATAACAATTTGTGAACTTGTAATTGATATAAGTTACCCGGGTTATATATAAGTTGTATGCTTTTGAAATTTATGTTAGATGGGTTTACTCACGCTGGTTTCCAGCCTGACCCGGGTGTTACTTTTATGTAATGCTCGGGTCAGACCGAGTATTACAGATTTTCAGGTAGGGACGTTCTGGAGCTCAGGAGGCGAGCTGGATGACAAGAACGTATGAAGTGCTTCCGCTATATTATATTATTTTATATCTATGACATGGTAATTGTGTATATCCCGTGTCTGTATAAGTGTGTAACCCTGAAGTATTAAAATGTAATCGACATATACAGTATTCTTTTGTAAACTGTTATTATTCATTATTATATTTTATTCGCTGCGAATGTGAGTTGTTGATGATTCTTCTTCTTCTTCTTTTCTATCTCTTTATTCTTTTTATAACTATCTGGAATTTTCGGGTTCGAAATTTCCGAGTCGTTACACCATTTTAACTATAATCCATTTGTATAATTCATACGTATAAAAACTAATTTGGTTATATACAACCATTTACATTTTATAATCTTAATTTGATTCTAACATCCAAACATGTCAATTTATAATATAATAATTTCATAAAATTATTTCTTTTATACCAAAGTATAATTTGGGTAAAATTATTTCATTTATCCGCTTCAAAACCAGACTGTGTTGAAGTACTCTATTCAAGTGTTTAGAAACCCCTATCGATTTAGTGGGGTCCCACTACTCGAACAGAATTTATATACCACTTAACGAATGAATTAACACAATATAAAACCATTTATATTCACTAACAAATACGCACTCATATCTATTATTACGCTCAACTCATTTTAGAGTACTACTGACTCTATCTCTAATGAGTAATCCCCACCAGAGCCAAGGTTCTCGCTTAACTTATAGCTCTGACACCAAGTGTAAAGGCCCGTAAATCCATACCACTTTGAGTTGACCATAATTCACATCGGTCCAACTCAAATTGAACGGAAATAAGAATCTTTATGGGTGAAGAAGAAAAGTAGAAGAATAAACAGAAAACTACATCTCAGAATCTCACAATCACAGTGGAAAAAAATATAATATATAATAACAAATTTTTATACAAAAGAATCTATAAAAGTTTATATACTTAAAATTATCAGAGTACAACAATCCATACATCAATTTGGACAGTTATAGTAACTTGCCCTCATACAGCGGAAATATAAGTCAAGTACGGAAATATCTCTATCATCTAGCTCGTCTCCTAAGCTCCATAGCACCCTATCCTGAATCTATAATACTCGGTCCGACCCAAGCATTATAATAGAATAACACCGAGTCAGTCTGGAAAACCAGCATGAGAAAACAAACTCAATTTTGAATTATTAGGGTTATCAAAATCCTTTGAAAAACAAAGGGTATCCCATAAGATCGCGTCACACATAAACACGATGGGATTTTCCTTTACGATAATCAAAACAATTTATATCAAAATCATCTGATACTATAATAGTGTTTGTAGAAAGTAAATAGAAAATAGCTAAAATGCTTGCATCTCACGTTTCAACATAGTTGGGTACAATCAAAACCGTATGGCGCTAATTGAAGAATGGTTCCCATACAATGACTGGGCCATCGGGGTACCGTCCATCATAATACACCTCTAGAACAATGTACCTAAGACCATATCGATATCCCCTGCTACACTAGACCGACCCACCCTTGCCTAGATAGACCGAGTATGTTATCATCCCGGGTGTTCCTACCCTTACAATCGAGCGCTCCTTTCATGCACAATAATATCCATAATATATAGGTTTCCAAGGATATCTTGAAATGTGATAACATACCCTAATTGGGTGCGACCCACTTAGCCTTGCTGCATCTCCCCTGTTTTAGTCATTCCCGGTTAATGAGGCTTGAGGCTAAACGTCACCTTTTTACAAATGATTCTACTTAGAATGCTCATCATCCTCTAATGACGATGTTCTGATAGAATTCGACCATACAAGTTGTCTTGGGTGTAAAAAATCGAATCATCGTCTTCAGCATCATCACGGTATTCATTCCTAACATTCAAATCGGATCGAAGTGGTTTTCAGATAATTAAATCCGATCCCGATCCCTTCGAAAACGATTAACGAAGCTAGCCAAAATTGATAGTCGGTTATTTAACTATCAATACACATCCAAAAGCAGATATCATGCCTTATTTCAAACTTTTCCAAAATTTAATTCAAAATATCTTTATAAACTATTACATCCAGTACTTCAACATTTGAAAACATTTTTCAAATCCTTATATTTTTAACGGAATATTTCCACCCCTTTCCAATACTTAGAATATTTTCACCACTTTATTTTATATTCAACACTTAGGAAGTATCACATTTATTTCCTATTTCCTTTTCCCAAAATCATTTACAATTTATTTGTAAATTCCTTGACTAGTTTATAACGAAATCTATAAATTCGGAAATTCTTTAATTAATTCCCTTCAACGGTTCCAAAGTCAAATATACATACTTATAACTCCAATTTCCCTTTCTACTTCTCATATGAATTCTATTTCATTTTTCGAAGCTCACCTTTATTAAACTATTTTGGAAATTTCCTTACTTTTTATCAAATTTCATTTTTGAAAATTTCTTCTCTAAATACCATCTACTGAATAAACCCCGTTTCCAAATCTCGAGAAGACTTATAAATAAATTTAAACCATTATAAAATTTTATATATATATATATATATATATAGCAAGTATTTAAAAGAATAATAATTTTTTTAAACATGTTCAAGTAATTACTTAAGATATCGAAACACTTTTATAGATAACAGTAAATCATTTTTAGATGAACAAATCAATTTACAAAGCCGGTTATAAAAATTAAAATTCAATTTCTATTAATATTAGATATTTGAAAAATTCACTTTCGAAGTATTTCAATACTAACTAGTTTAAAATTACATAGTTAAATAAATAGAATTTCCCTTTTTAAATCAAAACTTAACTTCTTAAAAATAATTCTTTAAAAAAAATACTAGTAACTAATTCATTTTATTAATCCCTCTCGATTTACACCACATCGGTTTCATTTTTGTTCCCTTAACCATTCTAGTTTTCAAAAAATAGAAACCGCTATTTTTCTCCAAACCGATTCCCATATTCTGATATAAATTCACCTTATGAATTTATATTCCCAAATTTATCAACTGTTATTGTTTTACCCTTATTTATAAACATCGTTATAAATTTATAAACTCCTTTGAGTTTCCACTTGTTTATACAGCAAATTTCATTTATAAAATCCCATTTTATAAATCCATTTCTTAATGAATTTCATTTATCCCGCAAATCTATTTAAAATATCGATTTCAACTTCTTTCCATAATTTTCAATAATATCGTTTTAAAAATCCATCGTTTAAAAAATCCTTGCATATGAATTATTTTAAAATCTGTTTAAAAATATCCTTTTACGAAGAGTTAAATACAAACCTAAAATTATTATTTTTATCCAAATAATTTTCTTTAAAATATTACAATTTTTATATGAATATTTTTATATTCAAAATCTCCTTTTTAAATCTTTCCACATTCCAAAAATAATATTTATGGTATTCAAAATACCAAAAGTTAGGCCAGCGCTACTATAGCATTCAATAATTCACATTACAGCAAATTTATAATGGATTATTCTAGCACATCATATATTACTATATATGAAAACAATCAATATAAATTTGAGTAATCCGGTTGGATCCCTCTAACCTGTTTCATTGCATCCACAGATATTAATACAACATCAAAATACCAATCCTACTTCGACGAGGATATCGTGGTATATAGGGTCATCCGCTATTATGTGGGGAGCATAGGGTCTCATCCACTATTATGCGTGGGAATATCACTCCAAATACTGTTATATACACTACTACATATCTACAATATTTAACAGATAATTACTTATACTCTCAACAGCATTTAACAATTTATTTTAACTATTTAAAATAAAGTCAAGTAATTCAAATGAGTGAGAATTTCTCACCTTTGATTTTTACTTGCAAATTCGTTCCAATTTTATTTTATTTCATAGATTCCAAGGCTACAATCCTGTACGACTGGTTCCAAGCAATTTCACCTTGTATAAAGAAGTTATAAATTTATTAACACTTGAATTTATATAACATAATCAATTAAGTTTATAATTACCATTTATTTTAAATAATACTTTAATCTAAATAATTAAATTTTTAATTACCTTTTTTTCTCATCATGTAATTACAGAACCCGACCACTCCTTTCAGATAAACCCAAAAGAGCGTAGCTATTCAAGACCAGACCTCGCCGAGCTAATTCAAATTATATTCATGTTTGAGACATAAATATTTTTTCATATTAATTTTAAATATATTAATGAATTAGCAAAATATGAGCTAGTTAGAGGTTTATCTAAAATAAATTACAAAGTTGAAAATTTATGCGACGATTGTTAAGTTGAAAAACTAAAGAAAAGCTCTATTAAATCTAAAAATAATATTTCTACAAAATAACCATTAGAATTATTACATTTAGATTTATTTGGTCAAACTCAAGTACGATCTATAAATCACAACAAATATATTTTCGTAATAGTTGATGAATTTTCAAGATATACATCGACTTTATTTTTAAAACATAAAAGTTACACCTTTGGTATGTTTAAAATTTTGCTAAAAGAATTAAAATACAAATGGATTTGAAAATTAAAAATATTCGAAATGATCACGGTGGAGAATTCGAAAATGGTCTTTTTACTAATTTTTTAATAAAAAAGGCATAAGTCATAATTTTTCTTTTCCCCGCACACCTCAATAGAATGGTGTAGTAGAAAGAAAAAATCGTACGTTACAAGAATGTGCACGAACACTATTAAATAGTAGTGGTCTACCAAAACATTTTAGGCAGAAGCTATTGCTACTGCTTGTTATGTTTTGAATCGAGTAACCATACGATCTATGAGTAAACAAACTTGTTTTGAAATATTTTTTGGAAGAAAACCTAAAGTATCATTCTTTAAAACTTTCGGATCAAAATGTTTTATATTAAATACAAAAGATAATTTAGGAAAATTTGATCCAAAGGCCGATGAAGGAATCTTTGTTGGATATTCGGATCGTAGCAAGGCATATAGAATTTTTAATAAACGAAATAACACAATTGAAGAAAGTTTACATGTTTCGTTTGATGAAAATCTTCTTAACCATCATACTAATGACGATGAAAAAATAATTCAAATAATAAATACAACAAATTCTTTTAATAATGAGACAAATGCACAAATAATACTTTAGTATCATCTCCTAGAATTCTTAAAGATCATCCAAAAGATAATATCATTGGAGAACTCAATCCTAGAGTAACTATAAATCAACATAACCAAATAAGTCATATAGCATTTTTGTCAAATTTTGAACCAAGAAATTATAAAGAAGCTTCAAACGATAACTTTTGGATAATAGATATGCAAGAAGAATTAGATCAATTTGAACGTAATAATGTTTGGGAATTCGTACCAAGCCCATAAAATCAATCGGTTATAGGAAAAAAATGGGTATTTAAAACAAAGCAGATGAAAATGGAAATATAGTTAGAAATAAAGCACGTTTAGTTGCTTAAGGTTATAATGAAGAAGAAGGTATCGACTACGGCGAAACCTTAGCTCCAGTAGCGAGACTCTAGACCATACTACATTACTTGCTTTTGCAAATCATCACAATTTTAAACTATTTCAAATGGATGTCAAAAGTGCTTTTTTAAATGGTTTATTAAAGAAAACATATATGCTGAACAACCTCCATTGTTTATTCAAGAAAAATATCCCAACCATGTTTTTAAATTACAAAAAGCCTTATATGGTTTAAAGCAACCCCCCCCCCCCCGTGCCTGGTATGAACGTCTTAAAAATCATTTAATTACATCTGCTTTTCAAATAGGTAAAATCGATACAACTTTATTTATTAAACGATAAAATAACGATATTTTAGTTGTACAAATTTACGTAGACGATATAATTTTTGGTTCAGCTAACGAATCTTTGTAATCAATTTTCAAATATTATGAAAAATGAATTTGAAATGTCTCACATGGGAGAATTAAATTTCTTTCTAGGTTTACGAATAAAACAACTTGAAAATGGTATTTTTATTCATCAAGAAAAATATTGTACAATCAATTACGTCGTTTTGAAATGGATAAACATTCAAACAAACCAACGCCGATGAGTACTAGTGTTCACTTGGAAAAAGATGATAACAGAAAAGATTTCGATGAAAAATTATATCGTAGTATGATTGGGTCTTTACTTTATTTGACGGCTAGTCGACCCGACATTATGATGAGTGTATGTCTTTGTGCCCGATTTCATGCAAAACCAAACCTCGCCAAAGAGCTGTTAAACGTATCTTGCAATATCTATCTAGTACTAGATATTATGGTTTTTTTTATCCTAAGGGATCATCTTTCGAACTAGTTTCATATAGTGATGTGGATTTCGGTGGATGTAAAACAGATCGTAAGAGTACTAGCGGAACAGTCACTTTATCGGAAAATCATTAGTTTCATGGTTTAGCAAAAAGCAAAATTATGTCTCCTTATCTACTTGCGAAGCCAAATATATTTCGGCAGCTCTAGCATGTGCACAAGTGATATACATGCAACAAACACTTACGGATTTTGCCAAAGTTATCAATAAATCACCAATATATTGTGATAACACTAGTGCAATAAATCTATCGAAAAACCCTGTAAATCACTCGCGTACTAAACATGATATACGACATCATTTTTATGTGACAATATAGAAAAGGAATTATTACATTAGAATACGTAAATAACGAGAATCAAATAGCAGATATTTTCACAAAACCACTAAACGGACAAACATTTGTTAAGCTGCGACGCGATTTAGGAATATGCTCTCTTAATGATCTTCTAAACTAATACCATGTCTTCATTTATTCTATGTTTAGCTCAAAGTTTTTTTATCCATAAATTATAATTGATAACTCCTTCACTTTAAATTTTTAGGTGGTTGTTTTCTGAAATTACCTATAAATAATTTTTAAAAATTATATATAAATCTTTATAAAGAAAAACGTATAGAATATATAGATTTCATGTTTTTACAAAAAAAATAGAAACATGTATTCCGACAATTCTCATCTGTCCTTCTCGACATCAATAACGGATAGCTCGGCGGATACACCCCATCGCCTTCCGACTCCTACACAAAATCAGGAACCGACGTATAGGTGGTCCTTCTATCACACAGGATTCACTCCCAATAACAAGAAGTCCAAACGATCTCTATTTGTTTCTCCTAACACCAAGGAGAAAATTAATGAGATACATCACTATCAAAAGCAACAAATAGACCTACAACGAGAATTATATTTTGAAAAAAAGACACGGCGCGATGATTAAGTTTTCTGGAGCAAATAGCGATGAAATTTTGTAATTCACGGAAGAAGGATGTACATGAACCACTTTCGATTCCTTGCAGTTCTTTGAATCCCTCTACCTCGTATCGTACACCTTTGGATCCTTCACAAGGCGATTCTCTGGTTCCCCGAGAACCCATGAACGTGGAAATAAATGTTCTCCACTCAAACCATGGAGGGATGACAAGTCTAAAGATCACAATGCTCCATTGCTATCTAGATAAATATGATTATTCTCCTTGTATTTTTATCTATGTATATTTGTAATTCTGTTTTACAAATAATAGTACTATGTTATATTAAAAATAAAATGTCGAAAAATAAGCAATACCCTTCAAAATTAGGCTATTCTTAGACAAACCGGTCATTTCAGACGTCTGAACATTGCCATCGGACGTCTGACACTCTGGTATCACACAAATTTTAAACCATCGTGCATATATCAAACGTCTGCAATAACCTTCCAGACGTCATTACCTCTACTTAATAAAAAATGAAACCAGTCTATTTCAGACATCTGAACTATGAACTAGGCGTCTGAACAAAGTCTCTGCCTCCATATTATAAAAACTTAGCACATTTTCAGACGTCTGATATAATAGCCAGACGTCTGAGAAAACTATCTACTCCATACAAATAAAATTTAGATCTATTTCAGACGTCTGACAATACAAATAGACATCTGATAATTCTCTATGACTATCAAATTTTACAAATCGACTAAATCCAGATGTCTACCACAACCAACCAAACATCTGATTCTATTTACTGTCTTCAAAATAGGTTAAATTAGACATTTGAAGTGCTTTCCAGACTTCTGAAATTCAATCAACACTCTTATATGCCCAGATAACATCTATTCTTTTCTTTCTCACTTCGTTTCATTTTATTTCTAACTTGAATTCTTACTTCTTGAAAATGTTCCCTCTTTCAAACTTGATCAATTCAATGGCTCCTAAAACAAAAAATCCTAAGATCTCTAAGCGAAAACAAGACCATGCAACTTCTCCAATCCTCAAGTTTGCTCAGATGATCAAATAGAATGATGGATGAATTGTGTACCGTATTTGCTCAAGAGATACGAGGACATTCAATAGAAGAAACTCCATACAGGTCCATTTTATAATTTACTCAATTTCCCAATGTACGATTTAGACGAAATGTGTGAAAGCGCGGGTTTAGAAACTTTGATATATTTTGATCTCAATAACATCCAAATTGATCAGTTAGCCATATTTCTCTTCTACGCAAATTTGGATAGCACAGTAGTTTGGAACACTGAAAAAGATGATAATTGGCTATGGTCTAGTGTTTATGGAAATACAATTAGGCTCACTCCAGGAATCATAGGCAGAACTCTTGAATGCTCTGAAACTGGTGAAGATTTATATAATATACCCGATATGCGTTTCAAACCGAGAGACCATATCACACACCAAATGTGTGAAAATGAAATGCCTAAGTTAGCATCTAAATACCTAAGACCTAAGGCAAGACTCCTACTCGAATGATTATCAATTCTATCATTCCTCGACTTGGTAGTTATGAGCAGATAATGGAGTTAGAGCACAAGGCCTCGTATGCTTTATTCAGCAGAACAAGGATAAGTTGGGCTAAATTTATATTTGACGAGCTCAAACATTTTTGGGCTTGAGCATGCCCATCAATTAACTACCCACATACATCATGAGACTTCTACGTGCTCACAACATCCCCTCTAATTTATCCACTTTTGAAGAAATTTCTCCGAAATACGCTTCCATAAAAATTTTCTCACTAATGCACCTACTGGAAAATACTCCGAAATTTATATCATTTAAAGAATGGACGCAACGTCGTCAAACCAGACAAGCTGGGCCTCCACCTCAAACACATCCTGAACCATCACAAGAGGTGGAACAAGATCGCGAGACTACTCCTCCTCCTCCTGCACCATTTGATTATACATCCCAAGATGACATTTTGGAGACTCGCATAGAGACAAATCCAAATGAGAGTGTTCGCGACTTAACTCTCCAAAATGAGCTTATTTTGTCTCGAAATCAAAAATTATTGGCTAAGCGCATTAATAGTTTTGAAACGTCTTTACTTCTCGCCTAGACATGGTACGTCACTTTCAAATGTATTATCGGTTCTACAAGGGGTTCTACAAAGGGTTCGTGGTCCTACACCGCCTTTAGAAGATTGGCCAACCCCGGTGCCTTCTCCTCCTTCGAAACATTCCAAACTTATTAAGTAGAACAAACCTCTAGAACAAGCTCCGGCATCTCTTACAAAGCAACTGGGCTCTTCCAAAATTGAAGATAAAGGAGATGATCAAGAAAAAGCTTCCCCAAAAGATTCTTAGATTTTTAGGACTCCATCTTATGTATAAAAATGATAAAAATCTATGAATGTAATCGATTAATGTAATTATTGAAGCTTCTCTTTTTGGTGTGTTATTCCCATGTATATTTTTATCTTACAACAATAGTAAATATTTAATGGAATGGTTAAAAAAATTCCTTTTTGATAATGCAAAAGGGGGAGAAATAATAAAGATCACAATAAATTATGGAAAGCACGTATTCGGGGGGAGATCTATAAAATAATATATAAGTACGTTGTATAGTTGTCATCACAAAAAAGGGGGAGATTGTTAGGAAATCAAATCTATAGTTTTGATGACAACAACTATACAATGGAAATCAAATATGCATATATATACACACACACACACATATATACAGGTACTTGCTAAAGCAACATCACTAGAAAGACAAGAACAAGGCTCAAAAAATGTTACAAGAGACTACAAGTCGATAGGATCAAAGAAGTAATTGAAAAAATGCACAAAACAGACATGCACAGATTTTAGACGTCTGGATGCACAATCCAGACGTCTAGAAGAACCCTCTGGAACTACAAACAGACGAAGCCAAACGTCTGGTAGTTATACTTAGACGTCTGAATCTACTATATACAAAAAATATACAGTATCAGACGTCTGATACAAATACCAGATGTCCCATTTCGAACTCGGATTTTAATATTCAAACTTCAACTGCCGCATTCGAATAGACATCTCCGCTTCTCTTTGCTGCAACTCTTCATCATCAACATAAGCAACTGTAGAGCACTTATTAATGGATGTAACTACACAAGGAACCTCTCTACAACTATATATGTAATCAAGAATCAAGAAGAAAACTTACCTTACTTACTTACACTCTCTACTTACATACTCTATTATATATTGTTGATCTCTACCAACCTATACTTGTATTTCAATCTTCTATATATTTAGTTCTTCACAGACAATATTCTCTAGATATATAGTGGAAGCATTTGTACTTATTAGTTAATATCCATGTTATAGAACACTTATTTGACAAGGACAATTTATTGTAACCAAGTCTATTCCTCCGGACGAAGCGAGGGTATTTGATAGTCGAATTTCGAAGGGGAGTTTCGGGACTGGACGTAGGACGGGAGGTCTGAACCAGTATAAAATCCTGGTGTGCTTATTCTATATTTAGCTAGATTAGTATTGTTTTAGTTGCGTCATATATTTTGTTACATATACTTGCATATACACAACACGATCCACCCTATAGACTTTCACTCACCACCTAGCACGGCCATTACTACCCCTAGTAGCTCCACCCGAAACCCCACAACCTCGCAAACCAATCACTAGAGCCTCACCATCACCTGACTACAACTGTGCATCTATCAACAACGCTATTGACCTCCCCTTCAGATAACTTCTCGATTGATGAACTATACCACCAAGTTACGCATGCTTAAACCTCCCCACTAGCTCCACCCTGCCAGATCATTGTTCGAGCTCCTCTAAGCGCTCGCCTCCCTGCATCCTCATGAGCAAAACCCTAATGTGAAGTAAACCTCGAGCCTCCCCATCTTCGCCTCAACCCTTTGCTACCCCACACCAAGAATGATGATCGCCTGCTACTTCGAGTCGCGAGTCCGCTAGTTACTCCTTCATCGCGATTCAATTTCATGATTTTGATCGATTTTTTTACAAACAGAGATCGATCATTCTTTTTTTTTTGTTTGGGTCGATTTCAAATAGAATAGAGGGAGATAAATAAGGTATTTGTGTTTTTAAACGAAGTAAGATGGCTTCGGCTATACGATAGGCTAAGGTTGACTTTGACCAATTATAATATTATTTAATTATAAATATCTCATGTTTAACAGTTAAAATTTTGACCTCCTAGTTAGGCGTGCCACTAAGCGTTCATAAATTTATACCCCAATTCCGAATGCAATGGAAAAGATTTCGAGTCCTAATTTGATCGTATGAAGAATATAGCTTTTTGGACCCGATTATTATATTGACTTTTCAACATTAATTTCAACGCGTTTCTATCCGTACAGCCAAACGGTAACTCCAAATGCTACGAAATCTGAAATCTGAAAATAATACACTATTACGGATCTGATGGAACTAGTTCTGTCGAATTCCAAGAATGTGCACCGGATCGCTATTTTGACGCGTCGATTAAATTGACGATTCCAAAATTTTACAAAATCGTTTGAAATTTTAGTTTTAAAAACTTATTAACTCAATTATAATCCCAAATCCAATATTTAAAACCATTTAAATATTTATAGTCGAACAACGAAAAATCCGGGTCGTTACAAGTCTGGTATTTGGAGAGTTGGTTCCAGGCGGTAGCCGTGTTCCACCTCACGTGAGCAACCCGATCCACACCTCCGGGTAGCACCACATTGCCTTTGCTCCTCTTGCTCTTGATCCAATTCCTGAGCAGTAGTTCCATCATCATTTCTCAACTGCGGTTCAACCAAATTTGCTTGAGCTTTAGAACGTTGATTGATCGCGGCACATCCAAAGTGAGCTCCTCTACCTGCATGTCCATTGCTTCCATGATTCAAGGGTTCAATGCCGATCCCCCTTAGGGTTTCGGTATCGTTCTATGCCGATCAGCATAGCTGATCGTTTGATTCTGCCCCGATGTTCCAACTACACACGCATCTAGTTTGTGGCATTTATTTCAATGATAGTCATCAAATTATGAGGAGTTCTCTGATCCTGAATATGGAGTAGGCTCCCTCCTTGTCTTTCCACGTCGATCTTTCAACTAGTCCATCGGATCGATATTACCCTAGATTTGCTAGTTGAGCTGCTGACTAATGTCCATCAATCCCTTTATTAGGACTTCAAAGTCCATTTTGGTGACGTAATCAACCGAATTCTGGGGATTGGTAATAGCCAATTGTACGCTCTAACAATCTATTGAACGCTGGTATCTTCATTGCCTTCAACAGCAAGAGACTTTCCTCTAGCCATGACTAATAGCTTCCTTTTAGATCTTCTCCAAATCTGAGTAGAAATGAAAACTTATCAGCAAAACCTTGATCTATCTCACGAATATGGGAATCCACATGTAGATGATGAGATCAAGCTAAGAATTCTTTCTTAGTGAAAGAACCAAATGTTTGCACCAAAAGTTGGCACAAACATCCAACAAGATGAATGTAGAGAAATAAATGAAGAAATTTAGATTAAAAAAGAGGAAACAAGCAGAAAGCAAGTAAAAAAACAATGACAAACAGACTAATAGTGGTTTGGCATTGAATGTCTACGTCCACTTTGATGAAACAGCTTTATTGATCGCTTGAATTTCTAAGTACAAGAGGGATTAGATTGGAATCCAAAAATACAATGAAGTATAAGCAAATAACAGCATAAGATCCCTAAAATGAGCAATGAACACTGTATTTATAGGTTTGATGATCAGATATCTTCCTAAAAAATTCGTCGACGGAATTTCTAGATGTGGACGAGGTCACCCAGAAAATTTCAAGGTCCAATTTCCAAAGGAAAGCGATCGACACCGATCAATCTTGGAAGCCATGTGGCCTTGCGCGATCAGTTGTGTGAGTCCTTCATCATGCCAGCTTCATGTTTCCAAAGTTTTTTGTACGGTTGCTTTCATGTTTTAGAGATATTGATCGACTCACGTTGAGTTGAACTATTGGTTGATGTTGTTCATTGCTATAGTGATACGATCCAGCCCCCGTCTAAGGGAAGGGATAAGTACTGATCCCCTGCCTAGGGGAGGTACAAATCCATACTAAAGAGTATTCTGAAGAGTCTATCTTCTAGTTATGTTTGATCGTTGCCTTGTACTATACCTGTGTTTGATCTCTAGTTCTGTGATCACCTCTCTGGGAAGCTTAACTTGTCTATCATCGAGTCTAACTTGTCCAATTAGTCTGAATATGGCTAGGTCAAAAGGCGGGATAACACAATGCTAGCTCAGTTGCAACTTCATCATTCTCCTCACTATCGGCTTCACTATTTAAAGCAATTGAATTCTTTTAAAAGTCTCCTTTTTTAAGTCCTTCCTTGACTTTTAGCTCCATTTCATAGGTGATGAGGTTTACAATAAGTTCTTCCACCGTAATATGTTTCATATCTTTGGATTTTTGGATTGGTGTCACTTTTTCTTCAAAACTTCTTGGGAGGGTTCTCAAAATTTTCCTCACTATCTCTAGTTTGTTATAGGCTCTTCCTATCATTTTGGATTTGAATAGTAGATATGAAAACTGTCTATACATCTCCTTTATATTTTCATCTTTTGTCATTACAAACTCTCGTATTCATTGCTAAGCATGGCTAGATGAGATTCCTTAAATAGTGATCTACCTTCATGAGCCTCAAGCATATGCCAAATTTCCTATGCAGTCACACAATGAGAAACACGATTATATTCTATTTTTTCTAAGGCATAGATAACAGAATTCATAGCTTTAGCATTCGATCGATAAAGACTATGTTCATTTGCATCCCACTTATATTTAGGCTTAGGGACTTCCTAATTATCTATTGTTATGATGGGCACATAATATCTAGTTTCAACTATATCCCATGCCTCTATAGTATCTAGAAAAATCTTCATTCTTGTTTTCCAATATGAATAATCGGTGCTATTAATCATGGGTGGCCTGATTATGGATTGTCCTTCAGAAAAAGCATTATTAAAACTAGCCATAGTTAGAAAAGTGAGTTTGATTACCTTGCTCTGATACCACTTGTAGGATCGAATAAACTATAAAGGGGTGGGGATGTAAAGGGTTTATTATAAATTCAAAGAATAATAAAAATCACAGCATAGATAATAATAAAGTAAATGCAAAGTTAAAACAACACACAAATTTACCCAGCATCGATAAAACCTGCCTACTGCCGTCCCTAAAATTTCGAGTAAGATTAAACAATCAACCGCTTACAAATATACTATAAACTTGTGACTATCGCTATTCTGATTGTTCTAATAATAAGCATAGAAACTCAACCTCAACTCTATCCCTGAATTGAGAATTTTCTGAACTACACATCGTAGTTAATCCTAGTTAAAACTAGATTTTGAAATAAGTATAGATTACAAATAAAAGTAAACAAGGAAACCTTAAAAAATATAATTGAAAATCAACCCAAGAAAAAACACAATCTTTAAATTTATTTAACTCTTTCGTCTATTCTTTTGCAAAGTTGATCACTTTTTCCTCTTTAGGGTTTTATCTTTGACTTTTGAAAGCCTTCGATTTGGAAATTGGTTAATGAATTCTTGGCTTTATATCCCTGTTAGTTGATTTACTTAATAGCCTATAAATTCACGGCATAGGTTGCTTCCTTGGTCGAGAACTTCTACAGTTAATAATTGTATACGATTTTGATTTTTTGATTTACCCATTTCAAAATTGACTGCTTTGACTTACTGATACTGATATGGTTTTATAGAGAATGATTTGAACAAAAAATCTTCACAGTTTTCATACATTTCAAGATTTTTGATTAAATGTTTCAATTCTCGAATTTGGCTTTCAAAATCTGGCTGTTGATTTTGATTAATCTTTGGTCTATGGTTTTGAGATTGTCAACTTATTCCTTCCTGACATATGATGGCTTTGACTTAACAATGTTGACTTATTCATTATTGAAGTATTTACTATCTCTACTCGACATTGTTGACATGTTCAACTTCGAATTTTTCATATATTTTTCTTTATGTGAATTTTTATTTTTTGTCTAAGTGCATGTGCTTAAGTTGTTAGTCAACGCATATTGCAGTGTTGTCGAATTTGTGCTTCTAAAATCTTTAGTCTTGACTTGATTTTGCAAATGTTACTTTGATTGGTTTTGCATTGCCTTGAATTGCTAGATTGTGTGTGTATGTTTATTACTGGACATGGCTATGTTGCACTAGACCCTATGTATGCTGTGCTGCACTTGACTGTATACTTGTTGCATTTTTGTTGTGCTTCCCCTTATGCATCTTTGAGTTGTGCACTTAGTATGTGTTTCTTGCCGTAATTGTGTGTGTGTCTTATATGCTTCCTTGTGAACTTACCTTGTGTTCTTGCCCGTGCATGCACTAAATATGCATGTCTGATCCTGATATGTGTCCTGTACATACTGCATTAATGCATGCCTAGTTTTGTATGCTTCTAAGCATTTGGACCTGAGTCAGTTTATTGCTATGCATGACCTTACTTCCTTGTGTTCTTAATTTTGAGCTTTCCTTTGAGTGCCTAAATCTATTCTTTGTGCATGCCTCATGTGCTTGTCTTATGCTTGTTATGTTGTTGATCTTGTGTGTTTTTGCTTATGCATTCCTTATGTGTGTCATATGTGATTTTGCTTGAGCACTTGTACTTTCACCTTAACTGGTTTGTGCATGCTTGTGTACATCTCCTGATCCTAGTTGCACATCTTGATTTGTTTTTGTGTATGCCCTATGTTGAGCCTAAAAACATTTAGGCTTGACCTTATATACACATCCACTTGTTCCTGCACTTGTGCACTGTGTTGAGCCAAAACCATTTAGGTTTGCCCTATTTGTTTGTGATGTGAGTCTGATTTTTGATGTGCTTTGAGCATGTGTGCAAGTTTGATATGTGCACATATGCAAATACATTACCTTTTTAAACTAATGTGCTAGAAATTAATATGCTTATTTTTCAAGTTGCTCGGTCTTAACTCATGTACAGTGATACACTATGCATGTCATAATTTGCCCTTATACATTATTGACTTGATTTTAAATTATTGTCTTACATGAACATGTTGTACTTTTCCATGTATATACCTATTCTACTGATTCATGTTTTTTTATTTTTGGCGCCTATTTGAACTATAAAAGGAGAAATACCAACAAACTGAGACAATGTTGAGTTTAAGTATATTTATATTTCTGCAGTAATAATATGTTCCTTTTTTGCTTTTTACTACATTGTTATTTAACAAGAAAAAACAACTACCGTCTTGATGAGAACTGGAGCAAGAAGGTAATTGTATTTAAGTTGGTAAGGAAAAGAATGATTAGAAAATATTGTATATGAATGAGTGTTGTATAAAATCATTGTATGTGAATAGTGTATATAAAATGTGGTATGAAGATATTGTATGAGATCTTCTTTTAATTTTATGTACGATTAAAATTTTATTATGTAAAATAACTATTTGTTTATTTCATTTTGTGATATTGTAATGGTACTGCATCAAACAAACAAATACACACACACACGTGTGTGTGTGTGTGTGTGTGTGTGTGTATATATATATATATATGTATGTATGTATGTATGTATGTATGTATATATATACATATATATATATGTATATATATATATATATATTTGTGTGTGTGCCTTTATTATCATAAAAAATCATAAACTACTATATTCTAGAACACTAGATTCTCCCTCAAAGTGATCATCCAAACCCATGATAAATTTCCTGTTTTCCTTCAGCGAAGTGTCGATGAAGGACATCCCATACTCGGACAAAGCGTCAAACACGACCACATACTTGGAGACATACATGCCCCCCTACTTCAACTCTGCAAACTTCCCAAGTAGCATCGATTTCTTGGCGGCGGTTATGAACTTCTCATCAAATCTAGTTTTGAATCAGCTCTAACTGAATTGATCCTAGGGATTAGCTGTTAGTCCGTGAGATGATGGTTTTGATGACAACAACCTTAGAATATATTATAAAATATAAATACTAACAGTATAAGTTTAGATATATATGTATATGCAGGATCTAACCATGCAGGTAATAATAATGAACACTGTACAGTATAGAGATTCAAGACATCAAGATTGAAGACTTATGAGTATCAAGATTATCAAGAGTTCAAGAATTCAAGTGATTTATTATTTTTTAATTAGAAATTTTGTTAAAACTCATAGAAAAGCACTGGCATCTTAAAATCCAATTTAATCGTGGAATGGAATCTACTTCGAGCCTGTTAAAGGGATGGAACCCTAAGTAGGATGGAACCTACGAAAAATCTGGTGAAATATTGTTTTGTATCGCTAACATTTTATTCAAAATGATTTTTCAAAATTATATCTTTCTTTCAAAATGATTTCAAAGCCTTCCTTTTAAAAGCATCAAAAAACATCTATCCTGATTTCATATACTTTTAGCCTCAAAATAATCTTTAATTTCAAAATCAAATTATCCTTGTTTTAAACTATCTTTTAAATATAATATATTTAACTTTTAAATATTTATACTTAGATTTTAAATATAAAATTATAGTAAAATTTTGTATATATTATTCTTTATATTTACTTATTTATTTTAATTATAGTCAAGTATATTTATAAAGTTTAAAATAGTTTTAATATAAAATAAAGGTTATTTTCAAAGAAAATCAAAACACCAAAAATCCTTTTGGATGTCGACATACTCAAGTACCCCATGTTGACATGGTGTCAGTTGAGTTTAAAATTTAAATTTCAAAAGAAGTGTCTGTCTGTCATAACTCTTCACGAATGGACATGATTGTTGTTCTTCTATAAATAGGGGTTAGTTTCAACAAATTTTAATTCGTTTTCTCTGGTTTTTCCCTCCTCTTCTTCTTCCACATTTCTATGTACAAATTCTTATCATTACTCTGCCAAAATCAACATTGAATCTAACTGGATTATCTCTAATTTGACTCTCTATCACTATCTCAACGAGATCCTCAGTGCTATTCAGAGTTATAGGCTTTTTGTAATCAACATAGCGAGAAAAGGTGTGATTGTAGCCTTGAAAATCAATCAAGCGAGATAAGGTGTGATTGTAGCCTTGGGAAATCAATTGGGTGAACTTGTTGCCCGAGAAATCATGTATCTCTACCCAGATGATTGTGATTCTGGACGATGTACCTCGTAGCCTTGAAATCGAGGGTGTAATTGTAAAGATTGTTTTTGAAAGGAAATCCGTACTTGTGTGCGGGACTGAATGTAGGGTAACTCCAAACTAGTATAAAATCCGGTGTGTTCTTTTCTTTACTGCTTTTACTTTATATTTGCATTTGTGTTTGATTCTGTGATCATATCTATGTATGAATATTGCATACATTTGTGTTTAAATTAACAAAAACTCAAAAAGATTTAACAATTCTCTAAAACACTATTCACCCCCTAGTGTTTATTCTTAGCCTTAAGATTCTTAATCCACATTTCTCACATTTGGTATCGGAGCGAGGTTTTCAAAGTTTCATAATCTGAGTTTTGAAAAAGTTTTCAAAATGGCTACCAACACTGGTATTATTACTAACACTAGTATCCCTGTCACTAATTCATTTTTAGAAGGTCAGTCTACTGTCAGACCACCACTTTTTAATGGCAGTAACTATGCATATTGGGCATGTATGATGAAAATATATTTACAATCTATAGGATTAGACACTTGGAATATCACACAAACTGAATATTCTAAACCCGTAACTGATTTTGCATAGTGGACCGCTGAGCAAAAGACTGTTGTACAAAACAATTCTAAAGCAATGAATATTCTGTTTTGTTCACTTGATAGAAATGAATTTAATAGAGTGTCAGTTTGTAAGTCTGCATATGAAATCTGGAAAACTTTGCAAGTAACTCATGAAGGAATAAGCAAAGTTAAACAGACCAAAATCTCCATGCTCACAAACTAGTGTCAATTATTTAAAATGAACCCTAATGAGTCTATTTTAGATATGTATAGCAGATTTCAGGATATTGTGCATTCATTAATATCCTTGGGAAAGTAATTTTCTGAAGAAGATCAAGTCGGAAAATTTTTAAATTCTCTTACTCCAGAATGGGATCAAAAGACACTTGCGATCAAAAAGGCAAATGACATCAGTACCTTAAAGATAGATGAATTAATTGAAAATCTAATGTCATTTGAAGTCCAAATGATTGGGAGAAGAGAAAGCAAAGCATCTGAAAAGAAATCAATGGCATTCAATGCATTGACCAATGGATCAGACTCAAACAGTGATAATGATGAAGAGATAGCCTTTATGACCAGAAATTTTAGAAAATTCCTGAAATACAGAAAGATGAATAATATCAAGAGAAACAACTATAAGAACTCTAGAAATCAGAATGTAGTGCCAAATAATGTCAAATGTTTAAACTGTGATGAACCAGGCCATATCAAAAGAGACTGCCCGTATCCAGAAAGGCAGAATCCTCCTATGAACAATGATCCAACAAAGAAATGGAAGCGTGCATTTACTGCTACTCTAGACGATTCAGACTTGTCCTCGGGTGATGATGATCAGAAAACAGATAATTCAAATTTGTGTTTCACGGCAGTTCACGACTCCGATGAATTCAGAGAAACAGACTCAGAAAAAGGTACACATTTACAATATAATTGGTTGAAATTGCTTGCTTAGAAGTAGATGCTTAATTGCTTGATTGATTGATTTTGAATTGGTGTGTTGTTTGAATTTTAAAATTTATTTTCTATTTTTTATTATTATTTTATTTTTATTTTTTATTATTTTTAATAGTATAATAATACTTTCTGAAACATACTATAAGTCCAATAATATTTCAGAAATATATAAACATTAAAAATAATAAAGTATATATATATATATATTAGAGAACTTAGGAAAAATATATCACAAAAATTCACTGGCATATGTCGACATGGTCCCTACCATGATGTCGACATGGGTACCATAATTTGAATTTCAAAATTTGAATTCAAATGTTTGAATTTCCCTCCACCTTTTCACTTCATTCAATTCTCTGAAAAGCTACCTTTTGACCAAAGAACATATCCTTTGAGAATCTATTTATTCACTATCTTTTATCATATCTTTTCACTCTCATTTTCAAATTCAAACTCTCTCTTCAAAACTTCAAGCTCTCTACTCTCTGCTTTAATGGCTTCTTCAAGCAACCCCTCCACCATGAGAATTTTCAAAAAGATAAAAGAGCAACTCTTCAATGATTCGGAGGTAATAAAAGCATACATCAATTATGCTAATTATGCCAAATTCCATCCCGAAAAGTTTGCTATCTTTCAAGATTTTTCTTCTTATGAAATTGATTCTCTTTTTGCAAACAATCAACTCTAAGTCTTGTTGATGCTTCTCAAAATGATTTTGTTTGCAATCCGAATCTTGTCAAAATTTTCTATGCAAATTTAAACCGTGGATTTTATAACGAAAATGAGGATGAAATTTGAAGTAGTGTCAAAGGCACTAGAATTGTTTTGAATTGAGATCTTTTAGGTACCAATCTCAATTGCAAGAGTACTGGAATGGATCTCTCTAATTTTAAAATCGATGAAAATGATCGTGAGACATTTCATCACATTTTCGAAGGGAATGATAATTTTGAATTCAAAAATCGAAATTTTCGACCAAAAGCAAGAAGTGTCAATCTTCTTTTGCAACATACTTTGATCCCAAGATCGGGGAATTTTAACAATCCTACTTCAAAAGTTTACAAAGCACTTTTTTCTATTTTTGGAAATTATGGCATAAATTGGGTGCAAGTTATTTTGGATGAACTTCGTCCCAAAAGTCTTGAAATGGGTGGGAATACTTTGTATCATGGAATTTATCTCACTTGGATTAACTATTTTGGAGTGGATTTCAAAGGCGAATAATTTGTTTCTAGAAAAGTTTTCAATCATTCCAACATTTCGCTTATGAAAATTCCATTTTTTTTCAACTTTTTATGAGACTCTTGCCGAAAAGGAAGAGCATTTGGCTCATGAGGAAATGGAAGAAGAGGAAGAGGAAGAAGAAGAAGAAGGGGATGAAATGGAAATTGAAGAAGAAGGTGAAACCTCTTTGGAAAACATCGACTATCCTCCTAATCCATCCAACAAAACCTTTCTCAAAAACCAAAAGACGATCGTTGAGAATCAACGGATTCTTAAACGATCCGTTAGTAAGAAGTTGGACAAAATTTCATCCAAGATGAACAAGTTTATTTCCAAAGTCAGCAAGAAACTTGGACTTTCTTCATCATGATCATCCTCTAACTAGTTCTACCTTTTTGTATCTCGTTGAATTTGTTTTAGTTTATTTTGATTTGAATGTTCGTGTAGTTCTTTATGATTAATCGTTGCATCGCCTTAGTATGAAATGAAATGGAATGTTTTTCTGTTATCTAGCTTATCTTATCTCCAGAATAAATGTTAGTATATTATATATATATATATATATATGTATATACACAATTATTCACAAAATCAAAATATATCATCAGATTTCACTACACCATGTCGACATACCCCCTATGACCATGTCGACGTGTACTGGTCAGAAATGACAATTCATTTTGAATTTGAAATTTGACTATTTACCATATGTCTATTCATTTCAAACGAATTTCTATACCTATAAATACCTATTTCTTCCATAATTCATCACTAAAAACTATTTCTTATCTACTCTATCCTCATTATTCTCACAAATCCAAATATGGCTAATCCAATTCATAACTCATCCGAAAATCTTGAAGAAACTCTTAATTCATTCAAGAATATTCTCTCGTTCATTCTTCGTAACCAGCGACACTTAGAATTGAGTCAAATGCAGATGATCAAGGAGCAAGAAAGGCATTTCGATGCAATACGATGGATGATTTCCTCCCCACACAAGGATGATAACGAAGAACATCCTCCAGTCTCTCTCACCAATGACATTGAAAATTGGGATGCTATTAAGGCAGACCCTATCTTTGGAGAAGAAGGATGGGTGGAAGTTCCACGTAACATTTAATTTTATTTGGTTGATTGCCTTGATTGATTTGATTTCATTTGCTTTGGCTTGGTTTGAATTTCATTAATATTTAGTGTGGATTGATGTTTGTTGTACAAAACATGTATAATTATACATTGACATGTATATAATCTTTGATTCATTATTGTGACTATCAATTCTATATTCCATTGTATAAGTTTATTAATGCAGGTATTTTAGTCCAAGAGGGGGAGTTATATAGTTTGGTGTTATATAGTTTAGAGTTAGTTTTTTTGTTGATGACAAAGGGAGAGAAGTATAAAATAGGGTAGTTAGGCATAGATTAAGGGGGAGTTATTAGGATAGAATTAATATTTTATAAACAAAGGTTGTCATCATCAAAAAGGGGGAGATTGTTAGTCCGTGAGATGATGGTTTTGATGAAAACAACCTCAGAATAGATTATAAAATATAAATACTAACAGTATAAGTTTAGATATAAATATATATATATATATATATGTATGTATATGTATATGTATATGTATATGTATATGTATATGTATATGTATACGCAGGATTTAACCTTGCATGTAACAAGAATGAAGACTGTACATTATAGAGATTCAAGATATCAAGATTAAAGACTCATGAGTATCAAGATTATCAAGAGTTTAAGAATTCAAGTAATTTATTATTTTTTAATTAGAAATTTTGAATAGAAAAGCACTGGCATCTTAAATCTAATTTATTCGTGGAATGGAATTCACTTCGAGCCTGTTAAAGGGATGGAAACCTAAGTAGGATGGAACCTACGAAAAATCTAGTGGAACATTGTTTTGTATCCGCTAACTTTTTATTCAAAATGATTTTTCATAATTATATCTTGTTTTCAAAATGATTTCAAAACCTTCCTTTTAAAATCATCAAAAAACATCTATCCTGATTTCAAATACTTTTAGCCTCAGAATAATCTTTAATTTCAAAAACAAATTATCCTTGTTTTTAAACTATCTTTTAAATATAATATATTTAAATTTTAAATATTTATACTTAGATTTTAAATATAAAATTATAGTAAAATTTTGTCTATATTATTCTTTATATTTACTTATGTATTTTTTGGCAAGGCCAGCCGGTTTTATAGTGGACCGTCCACTTTTATTACGAACGTAATAAAATTGAAGTACATGAGTAAGGTAAAAGCACCTTAACTACACAGATAAATGGAAAAAATAGCATAGGTATGTGACAGAAATATCACAGTAACTAAATAAATCACCAAGACTAAGTTTCCTCCAAAGAGGAAGAGTCATCATCCTCCATAGACACCTGGGAAGAAACAAAAGGAACTTCACCACAAAGACCAGCAAAAGGGCGGAAACGGATAGCAAGACAAGGATCGTGACCCATAGTATCAGAAGAGTATATGAAAGAACGATCCCAAGAAGAATCAGCTAGCATGACAGAATTCTTACTCGCATACAAACCATCCAAACCAAGAACTAAGGAGTCACCAGACGGTTTGTAGTAAAGGCATCTAAGATCAATATGATCATCTGAAACAAATCTGAAGTAGGAATCAGCAACTGGGTCAAATCTCACATCAGAATTGTGATCAACCCAACACCTCTCGAACTCATCCCAAACAACAGGCAAAAGCAGGAGAGCAGAAACAGGAGCAACTAAGGGAACTATAGAGGCATCATAAGGGACATCAGAAACAGAAGGAGAGGCAGGTCTAGGAATAGGAATAGTATCAAGAGGAGGGCCCAGAACAGATAGAGGAACATCAGGAGAGGGGGCAATCTGAGAGGTAGAAACCTTAGGTAACCATTTCCTAATCGGAGGATGAGGCAGAGGGATCTTAGGAGCAGCCGCGAACGCTTCAGAATGATGGCAGGAGTTAGCAAGATGACCAAAAGAGTGACAGGTGGAACAAATATCTGGCACCCAACCATAACGAACACGAACAACCTCTACATGCCCGACAGAAAGATGAATAGGAATAGAAGTAAGGAGAGGCTTAGAGGGAGAAATCTCAATAAGAGCCTTAGCAAACATCAATTGATCACGTGCTACCGTATTAGTATCAAAGTATTTCAATTTACCAACATTACAGGCTAGCCAATTCAACCCAATCAGAGGCTGAAGAGCAGACGGAATCTACGAAAAATAAACCCAAACTGGGATAAAGAGAACCTGCTCACGAGCACTCGCCACAGTAGGAGACCAGGGAGTTAAAATACAGGGTCTACCATCAAAAAAGGATGGCTCAGCCTCAATAACAAGCCGACGTTCTTCGAAAGAGGAAAACTTGAGATAATACATGGAATCGACCAGCTTAACATGTAAATTACCACTCGGTTTCCAAGCCCGTCTACAAACAGAAGCCGCATCACGAAGGCGATGATTAGGTTCCAAAAAGAAGCCAACCAAATATTCAGACCAATAATCCATGCCGGCTTGCATAACGATTGAAGGTGGGATCATCACTCCATTTTCCTCAATAATATCAAATCAATAGGTGTGTATTCACCCGCATTACGTGGCAGAGATTTGAACAGCGAAGACCAAGATTTGGGGCGTGCCAACAACGGAGAAGATAGACCAGGTCGATCCATAACATTGGGTAGACCAGCGTTAGCAAGAGACCTGGGCATGCACGGAGATTTATCACTGAATTTTGGAACAATATTCACAGGGGCAATAGCACAAGCATCAGGTGTGCGTTGATACAAACCGGAATTTACAGCCGATTCCAATCCTTCATCACAACCGGACGTACGAATGGTACGCTGATCATCGAACACAAAGTTCGAAACATGCTTATCCAAATCACTAGCAGTATTCACAAGAGAACACGCATTACTTCCGACATCAATGGTATGAGGATACTCACCAGACAGCGACGCAGGAAGAACACTGTTAGCATTCGCAATCAAAGGGCGATAACTAACAGAATACTCGACAAATAAATCATAGGCCACATTAGGGGATTCGCAGGCAGTATTAGCGACAACTGTTGCATCAGGACAGACAACGTACGCAACCTCAGCACTCAAGCAAGGACGAGCATCGGCAACAACCTTGGACGCTTAGAACAAAGCAGAGGGGGAAACTCGGAGTTCGAAAGGGGTAGAGGATAGTTAAAACCAGAGGACATGACCTTGTAGACGCGACCAGATCTGGTCGACGAAGGAGAAAGGAGGAGCGATAAGGGGGATTGCTGAGGAGAAAAGGGCATAGGATATGGAGATAGGGGGAGAAGAAGCGGAAATGAAACGTGGATGAGGCAAAGGAAGAAGTCACGGAGGAGAAAAGGAATACGCAGTCGCCTTTGAAAATGCAGTTGCCATTGTTCAGGAAAACAACCTTCGGTAACCATTTACTTATGTATTTTAATTATAGTCAAGTAATTTATAAAGTTTAAAATAGTTTTAATATAAAATAAAGGTTATTTTCAAAGATAATGAAAACACTAAAAATCACTTTGGGATGTCGACATACTCAAGTACCCCATGTCGACATGATGTCAGTTGAGTTCAAAATTTAAATTTCAAAAGAAGTGTCTATTCGTCATAACTCTTCACGAATGGACACGGCTGTTGTTCTTCTATAAATAGGAGTTAGTTTCAACGAATTTTAATTCAGTTTTTTTGGTTTTTCACTCCTCTTCTTCTTCCACATTTCTATATACAAATCTTATCATTACTCTGCCGAAATCAACGTTGAATCTATCTAGATTATCTCTGGTTTGATTCTCTATCACTATCTCTACAAGATCCTCAGTGCTATTCAGAGTTACAGGCTTTTGGTAATCAACATAGCAAGAAAAGGTGTGATTTTAGCCTTGAAAATCAAGCAAACGAGATAAGGTGTGATTGTAGCCTTAGGAAATCAATTGGGTGAACTTATGTGCGGGACTGGATGTAGGGTAACTCCAAACCAGTATAAAATCCGGTGTGTTCTTTCCTTTATGGCTTTTTACCTTATATTTGCATTTATGTTTAATTCTGTGATCATATATGTATATGAATATTGCATACATTTGTGTTTAAATTAACAAAAACTCAAAAAGATTTAACAACTCTCTAAAACACTATTCACCCCCCCCCCCTCTATGTTTATCCTTAGCCTTAAGATCCTTAATCCGCATTTCTCACATTATCAACTTTAATAGTGTTCCACGGTTCATAGCTCTACCTTGGAGTTGTCGAGAATCCAACCTTCTTTTCATAACATCATCCAACTCCAAATCATCAAATATTCTCTCGTAGGTATCCTATCAGCCTTACAGTTCCATAGTCAATTCCGTTCCTTGAATGGTTTTCTGCTAAGACTGAAAGTCCTTATTTGGTTTTGCAAATCCGACCCCTGGGTGCCCACACTAGAGCATCACCACCAACAACAATGTTTGGAGTGGTCACTTAGGCATTTTGCAGCATGTTCTCTATCATCATACTAAACATTGTCTACAAGTTAGGGTTTGCAGCCCCCTAAACCACTACTTCCTCCTAAACTCCAAAGATAAGAGTTCCTCATAGCGTTTCTTATATGCTGGCTCATTCTTGAGCTATAACAAAAATAATCAATCTCTCATAATGCCTCTTGCAGCAGTGGTACTTGTGAGTGCAATGTGACTTATATATGTAATACACACATACACTACTATATACTTTTGAATACCAAAACATATAACAAGTATGCTCTTTCTCGTATATACATACATACTCTCAATCTAATCTAGAGTGATAATTCCTAATCTATATGTACTGGATCATGATGTCAACTCAGGTTAACTATGCAACCTAAGTTCTGATATAAAATGTGATGACCTTTATACATTTCATGCATGCAATATACACAAAGAGTGCGCCCTGTCATGGTGCCTGACAGATATAGGACGATTGCTAAGGGTGAAAAATAGAGAAAACAATCACATAACCTTTCGTACATTATATAGCGCATCGAGTAAAATATAATAATCATTAGAATTATAACATAGGCAAGATAATAATAACGAAATGAACCAAAAATATCCTAGAGCACAGGTTCACAAAGCTATACAAAATAGTAGTGGAGTTTATACAACTAGAAATAAACCTAAGATCATTGTCTCTAAATAAAACAGCTAACACTTCTAGGCTCCATAGTGTCGCACTTGGAATAGGCAATAGTAAGCCACGTGTGTGTGTGAGAGAGAAAGCGCAATCTCCTGCTCGTCCGTCAGCACAACACCGTATAGTACCCAAACTTGCTATCTACTCTACTCGTTTAAAAGCACCATAGATAATAAGAAAAGCATAAAACCTCGAGTTTGACAATGGTCTAATTTGAAGGATAAACAATCTCAAAATACAATATAAGTCGATGTATAAGGAACAAAGGTATAAGAATCATACTTGACCTTTTCTTGCATTCAAAGAGTTAGCATATAGCAACTGTCTCTACTATCATCATCATAAAGTATACAAGCATCCTGGTATACTCTCGGATGTCAAGGCATCGATCTCCTAGATACCTGCATCATATGACATCCCTAAAGCAACAAACAACAACTATATCAATCATGGCAAATATAGAATCGTTTAAAAAATTCTCACTATCACTTAATGTGCCATGGACATACGATAACCATTCCTCTACTAGGATTAATGGAAGAATTCAAGTTTTTCATGTGCTCAAACATCAACCTGTTGCTGACAATAGATTCTTCCTTATTCTAGGGTTGAGCATCCTCCAAACACCCCTGCTTATGAGTACATTAGAAAAAACTCTTAAGTATCAATAATCCCTGAGAACGCATAATTGATCACTTCGTTGCTCCATCCATTTCCATTCTTCATCATGAAACCTTTTAACATTCCATTTTCCATGACAGAACCTTCATAATTCTTTCCATTATTTTCCTTCCATCAACTTACCTTGGTAGATCCTCGTCATAAAGACTCCGACAACATCTATCATCATCGGAACACTTCTAGACGTCCACGTTGGTTGTACAATCAACACGTTACTGTTTCGAAGCCATCATGTTGAAGCGTCAGTCCTTTTCCTTGTCGCATCATCACTGATCTTCATCGCATTACCACCTTCAAAATCGAATGCCGAACAGTCAAGTGAATGCACTTGCATGCACCTCGATACAATGCGTACATGTCCCTAGTATCACACCTCCATTTGTCGACCATCGACGTTATCAGTACTGACCATGTATGGTCGGTTTCGCCAATGTTTGGTCGGTCTAAAGTTGAATAATACATAACCACTTCACCTTGCCTTGCGCCCCTACATCATATTGAAGTCCAGTGGTTTCTAACTTGAAGTAGTTACCCCAAGCTCTCGAAGACCTTTGATCGGTACAAACCTCTTCTATGACTTTGAAATTTTAGTTAAGTTCATACTCTCTTGCACCACTTCATGTCGATGCAAAGTAACTCTACTAAAGTCCTGAGGTCTTTGCTATCTTTACTAGGAGTTTGCTACATACTGACCAAACCCCTTAATCCAAGAATTTTCTAAGTTTAATCCCATGCCGATTTGATTCTTCTTAGCCAAACTCGAAGTCCCTGACCTTCAAACTTGGAGTAACTCGACATGTGACTCGAAACACTTCATCTTGATCAAAAATTTAGTTCGTACTGACAAAAAATTTGGTTCTTGCCAATAAAAATGTTTGATCCCAACTTACTTCAAATTTGATGTGTATACTTCCCAAGGATTCCAACATATCATTTCCAAATTTCACCTTGTTTCGAGCACTTGGTGTCGTTTGCATCAAATGACCTATCATATTCCTAGCTATCGAAAAAACTAGCAAACATACTAAAAGGTTAATCCAAAAAACAAACATTATTTCATAATATCCAAACATATTCAAATCACCCAAACAAAATTTCATAGCATAAATAACGCCAAATCTAGTTTTCTAGAAAATAACCATTATCGTGAGCAAATGGTGTAAATCCTATCAAAATTCAAATTTATCTTTCTAAACATGGTTATTAGGTGTTGTTAATAAGATCTAACTTTTAAAGGTCACTATATTTTAAAAATATAGTAAAAACCATCATTTAACCATATCAATATGTATAGAAAGTAAGAGAAGTAGTATCACTCACCTAGCAACCATTTTACCCAGTTATCCATTTAAATTTGAGATTAGTAGCGGTGGCACAAATTCCAAAGTAGTCAAATGATTGACCTAGAGATTCCCATTGCCAATTACCTTTAATGATAATTTTTTGTTAATTATAGTGTAGAAAAGAGAATTTTTTTGATAGAAAACAAATTAATAAAACCTTTTACTTGTTTTTGGAAGTGGGAAAAGTGATTAGATCTATCCCACCATCCACTGTTAGGCACAAATCATGAAATGGATTAGTGGGCTTATCTAATTACCCACTAATCTGGCCAACGACGGTCAAAAATAAAAATAAAAAACCATATATCTAAAGCAGTAAATCCATTTTTCTATTATGATCACTCTACAGAAAGGGAAACTATTATTTCGATCTAATGAAAGGAGTTTCAGCCTACAATTTAGCTCCTACTAAAAGTCATACACACTACACAATTTTTAATGTCAAAACTATTCGATATAAAGATAGAAAATACCCTTGGTAGCCATTTCTCCAAGTTATAGAACCATATGACCTCAAATGAATTAAATATAATATTTTACGTTCTTTTGATACATAAATTACGAGTTGTTACATCTAGGGTGTACTCGGTCCCAAAACTGTAAGATACTAAAAACTCTTGCCATCTCTATTGTCTCATGTTCAACTCCTTCTGGGAGAACAAGTATCTCAAATACTTATGGTAAGTAAACAATTCAAACCATACTCTAAGAAGGTAACGCCTCTAAATCTTGAGCGTAAAAGATAATTGTCACTAACTCAAAGTCATGTATGGGATACCAGACCGAATGGGGTCGCAACTACCTTCATACATAAGCTGTTAGATCTATTTTTTATTTTGATTGAGATAACTATACAAATATTTGTATATATGCATAAGTTATTATTTACAGGAGACAAGATTATAGTGGATATGATGTAAAAACATTCAACGAATATTAGAGATTTAAGAATTCAAGAAGTATGAGTGCATGTAGTCATCATTTGTAAGTGTTATATATTTAAACATGTACAATATCCTTGATGATTTTGTGTGTCCATGCATACACACTAGCTTTTATAACCTTTTTTACTTTGAAAAATTATGGATTTTACAATTAGAAAAAATTTCAATAAGAAAAATAGCGTTATATTAATTTTAAAACGTCTAAAACCCTTGCTATTAGGTTTGTTCAGAGCCCAAATTAGATGTCTGAATTCTCAAACCAGATGTCTAATCGAAAATTCAGATGTCTGGGTAATGAGTTTAGATGTATGGTTGATTGACAAACCTATTTTCCACTTTCCCTTTTCACTGTTACTATGGTGCCAGTTCACTATATTTAGTTCGACTGTTCTTTTTCCATCTCATTATATTTCAACCCCTTCTCTATCTCAAACTCAAAATCCCCAAATTTCCTAAATCCTTAATCCAAATTTCTCAATTTTCAAGCCCTAGACCCTCTTCTCAAATCATCTCTATTTCTGAAATCTTCTCAACCAAAATGACACCAAGATCATCTTCTTCTATAGACAAACAAGGAAATGAAAACAAAGGAAATGATTGGAACTTCTCTTCTAGATCTCAACATTCCACTTCTTATGAATTCATGATGCTTAGGCCTGGAATTTTTCCCTTTCCTTTTTTAAAGACAATTTTTCTTTTTTATCTCAATTTAATCTTTGGTGTTGTAAATTGTAGTCTAGTACTTGTGTTTGTTTTTGTTTTGATTCTAAGACATTATGTTTGTGTTGCACTTATCTATGATTTTTCGTATGTTTTTTTAGCACATGTCTACATATTTCTTCTTATGTTTTATTTTTGTCTCATATATTTCTTTTTTTTATGACAAAGGGAGAGAAAACATACATTTTGATAGGGGGAATATTGTTTGTACTTTTTATTATCATATGCTTCATAACATATAAATGTGTGTTATGAATTTTTATAAGCATACAATTGTCATTATCCAAAAGAGGGAGAATTTTTATATGCATAGTTTCTTATTTACAAGAGACGAAATCGTAGAGGCTAAGGCGCAAAAACATTTGATGTATATCAAAGACAGAAGGATTTAAGAAGTATGAGTACAATTCATCATCATTTGTAAGTCTTAGATGTTTAAACTTGAATAATCCCCTTAATGATGTAGCACAAACACATAAAAAAATTTCTTAACTTTTTTACTTGGAAGAATTATGAATTTTACATCTAGAAAAATTTTCAGTAAGAAAAAAATGTTTTATTAATTTTCAGACGTCTAACATTACTTTGTAGATTAAGTGGTTTCAAACGTATTAGACATCTAAAGCCTATTTTTAGACGTCTGTCTGTATATTCAAATGTCTGAATTAAGCCTCGAACGTATGATTATTCTGTGCCTTGAATCTCCTATTTTTTCCATCTGGTTATATATTCAGACGTTTAATTAAGTTTTTAGACATCTAAAACAATTTATTTTCAATCCTAAGAATTTCCTTTTCAAATTTAAACAAATTCAAACATCTGAAATTCTGATGTCTAGTTGTCTATAATGGTCAAAAATAAAAATGGATAGTCTTCTTCTTCCTAAGGCTAACAACCTTTTCTCAATGGTTATATCCTTCTCTAATGATTATAATTTTTTTAGTGTAATTAATCAAACTTTATAACAGCAAATTTCTTTTGAGTTTTCAATTTAACTTGCTATTCTTATGATTCTCGTGTTTTCAACTCTTACACTCTAAAAGTTCTCAAAAGCTCTCAAAGTAATTCAAATAATTCCTATACACTTGCACGTTCATATATACATTATCAAGATAGGTTATAGGAAAGGGTGTATTTGAAATTGACTTATCTGTATTATAAAAAACACATTGAAGTTAATTAGAAATTTTTTTGATTAAGAGTATTGTGAAGTCCAATTCAGTTGCTCACGCAGTTGTAAATCTCTTCCTTAGGGTGAAGTGAGGGTTTTGGTTAGTGAAATTCCTAAGAAAAGCTTAGGACTAGATGCAGGACGGGAGGTCCGAACCGATATGATAAAAAATGGTATAATTTTTCTTTTTCTTATTTATTGTTTACATATTTTGATAAGTAATATACTTTTAAGTTAGAATTATTTACACCGCTTAGGATCCTATACAATTTCATATGCTGTTAATTTGCCTCTTTCCATTAAGACATGCTCCAAACCTTGAATCTGAAGAATTTGCATACACCACCATACCTCCCCTGGGGCATTACTAAAACTGAAGCATTAATTAGCGGAAGCTTCGACTCTTAGAATGCCATCTTGCACTCTTTGTGAAAGCATACCTCTTATTCTTTCAAGTAAGTCTTCTCGATGGCATTATTATACAAGGCCTTAGTGAACCTCCAATAGCATTATAAATCCCAAGAAACTCTTTATAATAACATCCTTAGGCCTCTTTCGACCATTCACTACTTCAACTTTTGAAGGGTCTACGGCCAACCCCTCCTTTGAAACTATATAGCCTAAGTAATTTCTTGCTTCCAAAAGTGACATTTAGAAAACTTCATATTTAAAATTTTCTATCTTTAACTTCACCTATAAAAATCAACGTAAGCATGTCCAACTAGTTGTGAAAGACCTAGTTCAATAAGATCTACAAAAAATATTGGATCATAAATTAGTCCAATAGATACAACTGGCCACTTGTATGAATCATGCCTTATTATGAATGCAGTCAAAGGTTTCTTTTGCCACTCTTAGTTGATGGAACCCTATAACAAAGTCTAGCTACGAGAATACTCTATCTTCACTCAACGGATCAAAAAAATACTCTACCATTGGCAATAGATAATGATTCTTTAGTGTTAACTCATTCAATTTCCTATAGTCGATACATACCCGAAGTTATCCATTTGACTACTTCACAAATATTGCTGAAGCACCCCATCTTGAATTGCTTAGCCTAATGAAACTATTATGCTTAAGTTCCACTAAGTGCTTCTTCAATTATGGAATTTGATAATAAGACTTACGCTATTATGACTAGCTCATTTTCTGGGTTTGTGTCGTACATAAATTGTTTGATTCAGAGGTTATATGAAGGAGATATAAACGAAATGAGTTTTGAATTTTTAGTGAGCTTTGGGCTAAATTTGAGTATTTGATATTGAATTGAATCGGCATTTTCCCTCTACATGTAAAAGCCTAAAAATCTATATGTTGCTTGAGAAAATTTGTTTCATTTTCATCTCATTCAATATTTCTTTTCCCCTCTTCCACCTTCTTCCTGTAAACTTCAATTGCCCATAACTTTCTCATTTCTCGACAGAATTTGTCAAAACAAGTGACAAATTGAATATGACAGTGAGCACTATAACCTAATACAAATTTAGGGGGAAAATTTGAGATCTATAAGTGCAATAGTTTGAACATTGAAGATTGTGGGATTTGGCCATTGTGTTCCAGTGAGTGAGCTTGTCTCTTTCATGTATAAATCAACTATAATGTTATATCATGAATCTAATCTATATTAGACATAGAATTCATATTTTATTAAGAAATCAATTATTCTTTGCGTGATTATCAGCAAATAAGTGAAGTTAACATAAGTAACTGGTTAAATAAGAAATTTAGTCGATGTATTAATTAATTCACATAATTAAAGTAGATTAAATCAAATAATGATTGATGAAATAATAGGGATAGGTTCAAATATAAATACAACTGGTTATACATAAAATGAACATTAGAATAAGAATCGGTAGGGGAAGGGTTTACAGTAAATAATGGAAATAGTTTGTTTTGAGATTCTAATCGAACGCGGCTATAGCTTAAATTGGGTTTTTAATTGTGAACCAAAGTATGAACGTTAGTTAATAATATCACAATAAATATAACATGAAATAGTGAAACATAAGATTTAAATGGAGAAGAAACATTTTACAGAATGAAATAGAATGAAAAACTAAAATAAATTCACCGAGTCCAGTCGACTTAAGCTCACCACCGATCGATTGATCGTAATAAGTAGTCGACCGATTAAGACTTTGACACTCGACCTGTTGTGTTATTGTGTTCGTAGGTTGAACCTGGACCAAAATGGACTAGGCTTAACAACATACATTTTGTGAAACTAGGACTTTGAGAGACACTTCAGTCTACTTTGGAGGATGTACTGTAGTATGATTGCGGCACAGCAAGACGTTAGATTTCATTAAATATGTGTGTGTCCAATGTATATGTAATTGGATGTCTGATATCATAATGAGTTCATATGATTGGATATTGCGAAAGTATAATGTGTTATTTGTTAATTGGGTGATTGAGTATAAGGCACATGTGCGGGGAATAATTGTTCACTTAGTATCCAAAAAAGAAATAGTTGTTTCGGAGAAATGCTTGTTCATGTAGCATTTGTCTTAGTGATTCATAAAATAGTTATTCCTGAGAAAATGGTTGTTTCCTCAGCAATAATGTATTAGTCATTCTCGATAAATAGGTGTTCCTTAGTATTGTGGATGTGGTTAACCTTATTGGTTTAGTACATGTTTGCAAATAGTAAGCGTAGGGCACACTACATTGTGTTATTAGTAAATGTATCACAATTAGATGAATATGTTGAACGGTTAGGCATAACATTGACCTTAATCGAGTAGTTAGCTCTTGGATGCTGACATTATTACTCGTGCATGCATGTTAGTAGGTTATGCTATGTCTACACAAATTATGTAGATTAAAATATAGTTATAATAATATATTTAAAGTATATGTGGAATAGATTAGTTTCTTTCACTTAGATGTAAGTCTGGCTCACTCCTATTTTCATTTTTTATCTACATCACTAGTTTACTGGACCTTGGCGACATGAAGGACATATCGATGAAGATCCTATATTGTAAATATTGTATAAGTTTTAAATATAATCTTGGACTTGTACACTTTTGTGCGTTATGGATTGAGATTTAATATACAAATCTGACTATGTATTTGGTCTATGTTAAATATAAAATGTTTTATAATATAAGTTGTTTCCATCCATATTCAATTAAGAAAGTTTATAGTTAGCTTTTGTTTTGTTTCTTGTTATCTAAACTTAACGATCCATAATTTTTTTTGATTTTTTTAAGATTTGAACGTCAGTTTAGATATTAAATCCAAGGTCAAAAGGCAGGTTGTTACATTTGGTAGCAGATCAAAATCATCCTAAATCGAGGACTAGGAACGTATAACAAGTGTGTATCTATATTTTTACAAACACACATACACACACACACACATACATATATATATATATATATATATATTAATTAGTTTTTAAAGATTAATTTTCCAATATGATAAGCTAGAGGTATAATTGGAAAAGTTATAACCCCTCAAAACATCCCAATTTGATCGGTTGAGAATTACAACCAAAATTACACAACGTTGGTTTTCACTAGTTTTATAACGAACAAAAACTGGTATGAAAAAACATACAAGCATGGTTTTTGATAATACCTGAAATATAGAGCTGTCCAAAACTAGTAAAAAAAACTCCCAAGAGGAGCCTAAATGTAAATCCCTCGAAAGTGTAGCGCTTTGATCTTTGTCGTTGTAAGATTTTGGAAAAAGAATACCTACATTGTATTTTTTTTAAATGCTAAGAGCTCCATTGGCAAAACTTATTTTAAAACTTAATATGTAAAAGTGTTTGGATGTAATTTGACTTTTAAGTAGAAATATTTAGTCAAAAGTTGCCTATAAAACTGCTTCATAAGTCATAAACAACAATAATTGCTTCTTAAATTTTTATTTATTAGCTACTTCTGCAAGCTAGTTATAAGATGTTCTCAAACATTAACATTTAAATAAATTAATTATAAGTAGTTTCGACTGCTTTTAATGAGTTGCCAAACATGCTCTAAATTAATCAACCTTGAGTTTGCCTAATAATGTGGCCATAGAAAATAAAAGTGGAGGAGTCCGCAAGAATTCACAAGTCTTCAATGTTTTGCGGTTTTTAACCAAAAGCCAATCAGCCAAAGTAGCAAAACCTATTTTTGCATCCGCCTCTTATGCTCAAGTTTCATACGTGAAAACGCTTGTCAAAAACATGTTTTAAATTGCATCCCTATTTTTTTGGTAGAAAAAATAATTTTATTTTTTAAAATTAAATTTGAACTTAATAGCATGTTTCTATAAGCAAAGTTATTTTTTTAAAGTGCAAATATTTGCAGTTTTTTCTATAAATATGCTGAAATTAAAAATGGTGGAATTTTTTAAAACTTGTTTCTAAGAAAGGACGAATCTGCATTTTGAAACTTAGAGAGAGTATTTTACAGAAGCCTATCATATATACTTTTGGATGCAAATGATGATATATCTGGATCTGCATCCAAAACCATTTTTAGATATTTGATATTGGTATCCATGGATATGGAGGGATATCAGATAACTATCTTATTAGTTAACGACCGATAAATTAAGAAATATAAATAGGAAATTTTGGCAAAACTTAAAAAAAATTCTATCCCGTTAATTATAAATGTATGTAAAATCAACAAATTTAATGATTATTAATAGTTTTGATCAATTATTATGCATTTATAATACATATAATATAATTTATTAACTTAATAAGACAATAAATATGTATCTTTCATTGTACTGAATATGTTATCGATAAGAACCAAAAATATATATTTCGAGTGAGCATTCATTCGTATCTAGATCCGTATCAGTTTTTCCAAGTATCAGATATTTATTTGCATTTTGGATACAGAAGTGAATGGATTTCAGTTGGGTATTCATTGACATGCTAACTTTCCTTTTTTAAAACATTCTAGTGTATTTTGTTTAAAGGGCAAATTTGTGATCTTTTAATTTTTAGGTTACTAAAAATTAGTTTGAAGGACGGGATTTGTTTCTACATGTTAGACACTTAGTAAGATTGCCCTATTTCATACCATCACACCGACACCACCACACCCCCATGATATCATTGATAAAGTTAAGGGTATGCCCTAGGGGAAATTATGTAATTTGTTACATAAATATAACTTGATAAACAATCCTATTCAAATAAAAAGTGCTTCCTTTCTATTATATGCTTGTTATGTTATAAATTATAATTGATTAATTTAAGTGTATATGTTAGATAGTCCATACATAATATGCTTGTGATAGTAGTTACAAATAGTTGTAACCATGAGTATTATATCACAATATGATAAAAACATCGTTTTAAATATTCCTAGACAAGATGTATCGAGACTGGACATCATTGCATCCGTTGAGACTAGAACGCATAACTCTTTCCAAATATTGGATAGTATATTACTCACGGCTATTGGATGCACCATGGGATTACTTACTGATAGTTATTGGATAACTATGGAATGACTAACTCGATAGTTTTATGTTAGTTAATATAACTAAGATCCAATATAAAATATCGAAGTGATTAATTTATACAGTTCTTTTGACTTAAGAATATTTATAAAAGCTCCTCTTTGGTAGTTAAAACACTACACGACATCCATCGAACAACTATAGTTGGATCGGGTGGTAGTTTTGGAAGTGAAGCTCTATTTAATTAAGGATTCGTCTCCTCGATGATATGTGGTTCACATCACGGTCAACTAAAGTCAACTCAAAATCAAAATCTTTAGCCACAATAGTTTGGTTAGTAGTAATTTTTATTATTGAACCAACGAATTTTTGTTTGGAATATAAAGTTGAATATAGATGATATTGAATTTGAACATCACCAAATTCCATAAGTTTAAAGTTATACAGTTTTGACGAAGATAATTGGTGGAATCAAACATCACTAAAAGTACTGCTTATATAATAATAAGTAAAATTGGATTTTACCAAAAATCCGTATAAGCGATAAATTTAGTCAAAATGTCATACCACTAGCTAAGGTGATGTGTGAATATTAATTTTCGAATTGTTTGATATTAATCACTGACTGCATTTACACATTTGGGTCGCACAACTGTGATGATGAATACTCTAAATGGATCACCCGATTTATTAATTTATTGTTGACCCAGAAAATGGATCAATACCAGATGAAAGCACCAATTCAAGAAAAGCAAAAGCACGAAAGAAGAAACACTTTTTTTTATAGTGGTTCAACGTAATCTCCAGCCTACGTTCACTCTAATCCTTTATTATTAGTTGTTATAACTTTGAATTACTATAGGATATATCAGATCTGACCGCTATCTAGTGGATCTCAGATTTACAATCAATTTTTTAGAGTATTTTTGAGGTAGAGGATAAAAGTGAAGAAGAAAGAGTCACCAATGGCAGAGAGATCAGATACCCTTTTGGTTGCAGCTAGGCTTGTATTTATAGGGAAACATGTGTACAGTTCTAGAAGCCTGCTTGCATTGAAGTCCAGGTGATAGCCAACACTATACAAGAGATCTCGAAGGCTCACGAATTAACAAAATAAATCAGTACCAAGTTGAATAACTTGGTGTTGAGTTATTTTAACTCATCCAACTGGAAGTTCATCTACTTACTAACTTTTCTATATTCCTTTTGAGTTGGTCTAAGCTGTTTTCTATATTCTCTTACTTTGCTTTCTTCTTGTCAATCCTTAGAATTGCTCATCAAAATCATTGGAATAACTAGGCCATGAGTTAATGGAGTAGCATAAGAGGTGTATGGCCTTCGGGAGGCAAAAAGTGGAGGCAAAAGAACTCAGGGTCGACCTATTTAACTCAGGGCCGAGCTAAATACTTAGGCGAATTTTCACCCAAAACTTTAGAGTTCAATTATCTACTCCTTCTGATGGTGTTTTAAAGTCCATGAATTGTTACGTCCTGGTTTGATCTTCTAAGTTTGGTTGAAATCTGCTTTGGCACAAAAGTACGTTAACATTTTCCCTCCAAATTATGCTTTTCAAAGGTAAGGTGTGCTTAGCTCAAGAACAAGTTCTAGCAATTTGTCTTCGATAGTTGGGCTCTTTGATTTTTCATTGATCCCAATCTTGGTGAATAATCCGTAAGTGTTATTCCATATATCCAAGCCATCCCGCGTTCATCCAAGAATTATCTTCCATTCTATGGTTTTAAGGCGTTCAAATCCTTTTATTAAGTATGCACCCATCCCGGGGATTAGTCTCGTCGAACCATTGATCTTCTAATTTAGAGTTTGATCTCCCTGTATCATCTGTTGGCCAATCTAGGGTTTCAATCTCCTTGGATTCTTGTCGAGCCCAGTACCCTTGCTCTTCGGCGAGGGGACCCATGACCAAATAAGCCCATCTTCTCACTATCTGGTGAAGAGACTACTTTTCATGCAAGCATCCACTCGCTCTCTTACAAGGGAGCTTGCACCTACACTCTGATCTTGTCTCTCAAAACGGGACTTAAAGCGATCAAAATCGTACAAGCTTTTCGCTCGCTCTCCAACGAGGGGACTTGCACCCTACCCACTAGTCATATCTCTCCGGATAGGATTTAAAGCAATCAATATCATACAAACACATCCGATCACTCTCTAACAAAGGGACCCACACTTTGCACTTTGGTCCCATCTTTTCGGATGGGACTTGAGCGATTAATATCATACAAGCCTATCCACTCGCTCTTCGACGAGGGGACATGCACCCTGCACTGTGGTCACGTCTCTCCGGACAGGACTTAAAACGATGAATATCAGTCATCACATTCAATATGGAGTTTTTAGAAATAAAATACTCAAAGCAAAGCAAATAAGAATAAATCCTAACTATTTATCCTAGATATTTAACTAAAAGTGTGCCTAGAGACCGATCTAGGTCCCATACACATGTAAGCGGTTCGAGGTTATTATTGTCCTAGTTAGTCATTGAGACATCTGACTCAGAGCGTGCCTAGAGACCAATCTAGGCCTTGTATATATGTAAGTGGTCTGATGTTATTATTATCTTAATTATTTAAACATGAAAGGGAGTCGAGCCAGACTACCGACCATCCCAATCATTGGATTTCAAATCTCGGACCAGATCCATGATTGTTCCTTGATGCATTCACTACAGATGTGGTTACTCCAATTGCATTATTGCAGTTTGGTTCCCTACATACTACTGTAGCTGGTTGCTCTATACCTTTTTCTCTATCAGATCACAAATGTGTCGACACTCGTTCGTTTAATGCCCCTCTAACTCGTAGAAGATGTGAAAATTTATAGATCTTATCTCTTGATCAGTGGGCTCTCCCCTAGCTGGCTTTCGATAGGGGATAGGCCCCCAGTGTCTAGGTATCCTCTCCAGGGTCTCAGTTATATTAGTGTAGAGAGAAAATTTTGACTCCCTGCTTTGTCATTTCGGTTCCCTAAAGTCATCATCAGCTTTTCTTTTCCCTGTCTTTTCCATTTCCTTCTCCAGACATTCCTCTATCATCCACAACATTAATTTCAACATCATCGACTTTGATGTATTCCAGAGGCAAATATCTCTCAGTGTCATGGTAGAATCCAGCAAGATCCATCAGTGGATCCCTTTCAATGCAACTTTGAAGTCGGTCTTGCTCACCACTCCAGATACTGCCACCATTAAGATTATAGATGGATTTGATTTATCGATCACTACAGCTATCACATCGAATCTTGTCTAATAGCTTCTCAAGGACTTTTTGAGCTTTTGTTTCATGCTTGATAGCATCATAACATTCTTTGATCATGAGACATGAACTCTGAACTATCTTAAAAACTTATTCACCAGTTCGGTCTACATGCTTATGGACCCATTCTCCAATTGTATGAATCACATCGTTGCCAAGTCCATTAAGTATAATAGGAAGCACTACCCATTACCTCCTCAGAAGCACCTAACACCTCCATATCTAGGAAGTATCTCATCAGATGAACCATCAGATCCGACTTTCTATGGTACATTTCTAACGTCAAAAGCTTAAAATTGGAAGGATTCCTCGCATTGTGGATATTAAAAGTGAATGGATTCCTGTTTACGTCCTCTAAGCTTTAATCTGGGGTCCACCACTAAATCTCCCCCTTACTAACTCGGTAATTTGAATTATCACCGTCCAGTGATGGTCTACGACCAAAAGCGATGTTCTGTCTTCGCACCTGTAGGGGAACACCGACACATACTCTGGCATGTACTCATCTGGCTGCATATTAGCGTTCTGACTTGCTCCTAGGCTTCATTTTGTCCTCTATTCTTATAGGGAGGTTTTGGAAAATACACTTCCAGTCATTTCTCATTCAAATTCTGATTTGTGTTTCTAGCTTCGGTATTATCCATTCCCGGCATCTCGGCAGTCACCCAACATTTCCCTTGAGTATCATTCTCTTGGTAGTAAGTAGATTTGGGTCTGTACCGAGTTGTTCTGCTTATGGTGGGCATTGTTCAAAATTGCATCGCTCCAACTCCAAATGTTCTTGCATTAACTCCCGGTCCTTGGTTATGAATTCCAACAGTCCTAGTTATTTCTTGATGTTCCACCCTTTAAAAAAAATCTTTCAAACATTTTCCATTATCGAGTCATTAATCCATTCTATGCCTTCTTCATCATTTTCTTCATCTCTTCTTCGGTCATGTACATGGATTAATGAGAATTTGAGGAAACCTCCTCGCTACCTCTATGTTATGGTTGGCTTTCCCTCTGGTGTTAGGTCTCTTCATCTTTTTTAAATTTTAGATTCAAGCTTTAGGTCTTCAGATTTAGTTCCTTCTCAGTGAAAGCACGAAAATGTTGACCCAAAAAATGGATCAACACTTAAATATCATATGAAAGCACCAATTCAAGAAAAGTAAAAGCAAAAGCAGTAAAGAAGACACATTTTATAGTTGTCCGGTGTAATCTCCAGCCTACGTCCACTTTAATACATTATTATTAGTTGTCGTCTCTCTAGATTACAACCAGATATATTGGATCTAATCATTATCTAGTGGATATCAGATTTACAATTGAGTTCTTAGAGTGTTTCCAATGGAGAGACATCAGATCCCCTTTTGGTTGCAGCTTGGCTTGTATTTATAGGGAAACATGTGTATAGGTCCAGAAGCCCGCTTGAATAGAAGTCCAGGTGATAGCCGGACACTGCACAAGAGAACACGAAGTCCTACGAGTTAATAACAAATAACTCGGTACTGAGTTAAATAACTTGGTACCAAGTTATTTTAACTCATCTAATTGGAAGTTCATCTACTTGCTAACCATTTATCTTCTTTTGAGTTGTTTCAAGCTCTTTTCCTTCTATTTTGAGTTGATTCTTGTGATCTTTTTTATAGTCTTTTCCTTTGCTTTCTTCTCATTAATCCTTGGTATTGCTCGTCAAAATCATTGGAAAATCACTTGACCACAAGTTATTGGAGTGGCATTAAGAGATGTATGGTGTTTGGAAGGTAAAAAGTGAGGCAAAACGACTCGGGGTTGACCTATGTAACTTAAGGCTGAGTTAAATATTTCACTAATTTTTCACCCAAACTTTTGGAGTTCAATTCTATAGTCCTTCTAATTGTGTTTCTAAATCATCCTAGTTTTGATCTTCTAAATCCGGTTGAAATCTACTTTTGCTCAAAACTGATTTAACATTTATAAGTTGTTTGAATTAATTAAATTAATCAATATTTATGAAATATTAATTATTAAACTTTACTTGATTTATTTGAATACCATTAGCATTTAATAAGTGCGTATATAAAAGTTATAAACATGCATATGGATATATGGTATAGATAAAATTTTAAACTGGGTTTGAATAGATTAATTGGTAAGAATGTTTAACATTTATAAGCGCGTCATATTGATTTGTTAATTTAAAAGTTATAAATGCCCATATGCATGATGAAAAGGGGAGAAGTTTCAAATGTAATTTGCAAATCCAAAGGAGCAATTGAAAGAAGGAATTAAATCTCCATCCTTTACTCCTTTTTATGACTCATTTAATTCTCATTTATGAAATAATTTTTGCCTGTTTCTATTTAATTTTTTATCTTCCTTTTGCTAAAATATGGAAAGGAGGGAGAGGATATGATGATATTTGATTAGTAATTAAATGGGGAGTTTTAACAGAGAGAATTAAAAGGTTTGTGTTCTTCAAAACACATTCTCTCTTATTCAATTCATCATTCTTTTCCAGACAAAAAATCTTATTTTTTTTATCTTTCGCTTCTCCTCTCCTTTATTGGCCTCCATGATAAAAAAAATCCCCAAAACAAATTCAAATAAAAATAAATGACATTCAAGGTTGTGTTTTCCTCTAGATCCATGCAAAATCTAGAGGTTGATTCTATTGAATATGAGTTTTATTCTTCATTCAAGGTGCAAATCTTCGGCTTCATCTTTAGGTAATTCTAATTTTAGTTTATTATAAATTTCCTAATGAAGTTTAAATTCTATACATGCTATATCTAATCTCATTATTTGTTCATTATGTATATATGTCAATTCGTTGTATGTTTATAATGATAATATAATTAGATCCTATATTTTCTACAATATTTTCGTCATATGTTCATATTATATGTATAGTTCACGTCTACTTCATCTTACAATGAATTCATATAGGCTTAAGTTGTCCAATCTAATTTTCGTTATTTTAAAAATTATTATTTAATATAAAAAAGACAGACAAACAATTTTGGATTGGAAACTAATCTTAATTAGCTAATGTAATTTGTACCCTAATATATACACAAATATAAATTAACAAAATATGTAAATTATTCAAAATTACTTTGGAGATTGAATACATGTTTCACATATCTGTTGTTTTGTTGACATTTGTTTAAATGTTGTTCTAATTAAAAAACATAAGTGGAGTTTTGTGCAAAACATTATTGACCCTTTGAATCCCTCTTAAGTTAAAGTAGATTTCAAATTTTTTACTTTAATTTCAAAACACATAGTCGATAACAAATGGTGTATGTTATTTTAGTTTAAAACATAGTTTATAGTTGTTCATATATGCATATATGTGTATATATTTATTTATTTATTTGAGTGTTCAAATTATGTTAAAATAACATCTAAGATAAGTAAATGAAAGGTGATAACTCCTCCACCTTTTCCTCCTTATTAATTACTTTAACATGATTGTCATTTTGAATACATGTAAACTTTTGATTAGTTAAAATGACTTTATAACATATTAAATATAAGTAAACTATATTATACATATATTGTTATGTCGTATAATTTGTAAATAGACTATGGAAAACAAAGGCATATATAAAGGACGAATGTATATGTTGTGGTGTAAATCCCAACACATGTATATGTACACATTAACTATGTATACAACTTATACGTTGTGCTTGCACTATACACTCATGAAAATATTTGATCCATTCATTATTATATATTTAAATTCAAATTAAATTTAAAACTCCTTTAACTTATGAATTAAAATAAAATACTGATTTTATTTAAATAAAATTTGAAAATTTCTAATTGGATTAGACTTTATAGGCCCATTAAATATCCAATAAAGGATTTTTTTTTGAAATCGACCATTTAACTCTGCCGCGGGCTGGCCCAGATCCAACAGCTTCTCACTCAATCGTCATCACTCCCTATTTTTTTGGCCTATTGTCCCAGAAAGCCCTACCCTATTTATTAGAACGCTATATCAACTCAAACTCTAACTTATAATCTGTCTATTAACACTGCCTATTGCACCACCTTGGATCGTCAACCATAACCGACACCATTCTCCTCTTCCTTTTTCTTTAAATCCTCACCAATCATTAATTATAGCATAAAATAGTAGTAGGTGATGAATGATGCTATACAGTATCATTATTATAATTTTATTTTAGAAAAATCATTAGTTGAAAAATTAAAATATGCAGTAGCATTACAAAAATATATTTCAAGAAAAGTGTTTTTAAACAAACACACCGGGTTTAATACTATAAGCAATGACATAGCATGAAAATATTTTGAAAAACACAAAAAATATGACGTTAAATATTTCAAAACACACATAAAATACATGATCTAAAATCTATTGTTATATTGTTCATAAAATACTAATATAATTCATAAAATGGTGTTACACAATAATAGCATTATAGGATAAAATATGCTTGCTCATCTGTAAATGCTACTATGATAATAAAGTGCTACTACAATTCATATAATATCTGTTACAAACTAGCATTACTAGCATAAATATAAATAATAATATTTATTTTTGAAAAGAATGATACTAGATAGTATCTTTGTTGGATATAATCTTTTTTTTAATATATAATATAATAAAATGCTACTACAAGGTAGAACATAAAAGAATACTCTGTTCAACAATTCCACTATAAAATAGTTTTATGAGCTAATGTATACATATATTTCATTTAAACTGTTAAGGTGGCCTAGTGGTAAGGCTTTATAATAACACATAAGCTGTCGCTAATTTGATCCTCCTTTCGCACATAAATCTTTAGCAATATATTTTGGCCTTTTAATTAACTTGATGTCTATCTATAGGTTCAGGTGAGGCACCCCTAGAGTTTAGGTTGCTTTGGGTTTCCAAAAAAAGTTTCTACAACAAATCGTAAAATGCTCTTACAATAATAGCATTATGAATTGAAAAATACATATTTTGTATGTAAAATGGTAGTGCAACACTTACAATGATACTACAAAAATATGTATAAGCTCGGATATACATTTATTTAATTTAAAATTTCAATCCATAAATATACATAATTATTATTTTTTTTAAAAGCACAAAATGATATGTAAGTGTCACTGCTTGATGTTATCTTTTAAAAATTATATAATATATCATAAAATACTATTACAAGCTAAACATAAAAGAAATATTGAAAAATTACACTACAAAATAGCTTTATGATCTAATATATACATTAACTCATTTAAAAATGCTACTACAAATCATAAAAATGCTACAACAAAAATAGTACCATAGATTGAAAAATGTGTATTTCATTTAAAAATGATACTACAATACCTGCAATGCTATGAAAAAAATCAGTATAAGCTCAAACATACGTTTGCTTATGTTATCCACATTATTTCTACAGGGAAAATGATGTTGAAATTGATGAAATTTACAATTGGGCTTCCAAAATAATAATGCAACAAGCATAGGTAGGTCGAACTCAAAGATGATATGAGTTATCGGACCTATAAGCATAAAACATCTCGCACAGCAAGAAGCATCTCACAGCAGAAAGGGTGAAGGGCAGAACCAAGCATTTCGGCATCAAACTTTAACACTAAAGAGGATGTCGTAACGATGTCGAATGAATGATGTCGAAAATGTGATATTGGAAGAATGTCAAACCCTTATAGAGGAAAGGGTCACCACACAATATCAAATTTTAACATTGAAGAATATATCGCATATGATCATTGCGAAATGAATGTTGTAGACTATCAATACAGGAGGGACATTTCCTTGATACAACATACCATTGGAGTATTAATGATGTCAGGCAATAGTATTTTCGAAATTCATCAGTATAATTGGAGCTATCATACATTATTAATACTGCATATTAACAGTCTCACATGTTGTCGGTAACCAATGCCAAATGAGGGAATGAGCCTCAAGAAACTATATGCTTGAGTTTGCCGCCTACAAATAATGTACAAAAGGCAAGTCGCATCACAAAAATGCCGCCTGTCACCAATATCGCGTCTTACTGATGTTGTACTTCATCAACCTAGGTAGTATGCAAGGAGGATGCACAAGTCATCAATATGCTTGGAGATGTTGTCGATGCCGCATCTCGTCCATATTGTATGTCATAAGTGAGTAATATCGTAGGAAGCCAATGATATACTTCATTAAGACAAGGATTGATGTCGAATTCTAGGTGATGCCACCTCCCTTTGATATTACCTTCAAGGAATGTCACAAGTCCTTTATTTTCTAAGGCAATAAATAAAGCTATCAAGTAGGTGAATGTGAAGTGTTAAAACTTGACGTTGCAACTCATCAACAAAGAAAAGGATGTTATAAATCATTAAAACAGAGCATGAAGCCGAATGCTACCAAGATGGCTGATGATACCGATAACCAAGCATGCCGAAGGTAACATGTGTCAGCCATGTCGTACGTCTATATCCCTATTAATACGGACCTAGGGTTATTCAAGAAGGGAGATCATTTATTTTCTCTCTTCTCAAAATTAGATAGTTGTAACCCTAAATCTAATTAGGGAAATTTTTAATTGTTACAATTTTATATGCACAAGGACTTGGAAAAATATCTAGCGTACCTATATACCTTGATGTGCAACTTTGACATGGATACACATATAACAAAGCTCATTGGGCCCTAAGTCTCATCTTGACTTTATCTCACATAAAGTCGCATGAGCTTTGGCCTAACTAGCATTTATCTACATAACGTAATCACTCGTATTTTTAGGATGCTCTGAATATTTAAATTTTGAATATTTAAATATTAAATTGTTTTATTTTATCGATGAGCTGAAAAACTCGAGTTTCGCAGATGGACTTTTTATGATGCAGGATTATTTCCATTGGATTCGGATGATAAGAGCGAGACAAAATGAGTATAAGTATCGATATATTTCAATTGCTTGGTTTAGACTTTAAAAGTTGAGTTCGGTTTGTAAATTAAGCGACTTGAAAAAGATAACTTTTGTATACATCAGAATTAGGTCTCAAAAATAGTTCCATTGAGTTTAGAATAGGGATATTTGGCTAGGAATGCCAGTAAGCATGCCTTGATCGGAGTTCGTCAATTTTCAGGCATGTATAGTATTGGTAGGGTTATTTATATAAGGACCATTGCCCTTCTTCTATTTCCCAAACCAGAGATTGAAAACCCTAGCCGCTATTTTCGTTTACCCTAGTAATAAAAATCCTACGGCCCTCATTCATCAAAGCCATTGATGGCATTTTCTGGCATTTTATGGTAAAGGTGTAAACTAGGAAGTTATGCAGGGTGATGAGGCATGGAGGATAGATGGTGGCAATGGGTGGAGTTAGCCTACGGTGGTCGTAATTTTGTTTCAAATGGCAAGTTATTTCTAGGCCCAGATATCGGCGACGGCGGTAGTAGAGGAGGTGAGATTGGTGGCTGAGCGTAGCTCGTGGACGGGGCAACGTAAGGCCAAAGTGCGGTGGGCAATGGGGAAGTTGGTGGCGGTGATGAGCAACGGAAGCGTCGATGTCGGGTTTCGATGTATGTTGCCTGAGTTTGGACGAAACGAGATTAGGGTTTAATTAGTAATTAATTCGAAATCTTATAAACTCAATAACTATTTCATGCGAGGTCGAATTCAAAAGTGGGCAATCGCATTGGACTTGTAGCGACAAGAACTATGCTTGCAAATGGATTGGTGAAGATTGGAGCTTGTAGAATTTTGTGCTGAAATTGAATCCCCATTAGATTTTAGTCCTAATCGGAACGTTTCGACGATAACTGAAATTTTAATGAGTTAACTCGTCTTTAAATAAACTAGATAATATCTATGATGATATAGATTATTGTTGTATGTTTGGATGTTAGTATATTTTTGTTTGATTGATTGTTATGGTTGGATTCCCGTTTTGGAAAACGGATGACATATTACCAAATTTACTGTGAACCCACATAACTATTTATGTTGTCTGTAAGCATTGTTTTGCAGGGAATATTTGTAGAGAGATCTTAAGTGGTTTCTGGCCAATATTAATTTATTTACATCCTTGCATTTCTTATATTGTTGTTTGGTTGAAAATAATTGTGACATTCTATTTGAAGTGTTTAAATGTCGTTATAGCAATTTTCGCTATACCGTCGCTTATTGAGTATCATCCCATAAACTTTCGTGTAAGTTGATCCGAGCTTGTATTTTCACAAAAGTTAATAAATCATTTCAATTAATGATATTTGAATTTTAATTAATGATGTTTGAGTTAATTAAGTATTTTAACTAATGTTATTTGAATTTTAATTAATCATTTTAATTAATGATGTTTAACGCTAATTAATTATTCTAATTAATGACATTTGAAATTAATTAATCATTTTAATTAATGATTTTAAAAGTAATTAATCATTTTAATTAATGATATTTGATTTAATAAATCATTTCAATTGATGATATTTGAACTTTAATTAATCATTTTAATTCATGATGTTGAGGTTATTAATTATTTTAATTAATGATATTTGAATTTTAATTAATGATGTATGAGATTAATTAATTACTCTAATTAATGATATTTGAAATTAATTAATCATTTTAATTAATGATGCTTAAAAGTAATTAGTCATTTTAGTTTATGATATTTGATTTAATTAATCATTTTAATTAATGTTATTTGAGTTTAATTAATCATTTTAATTAATATTATTTTAAATTCAGATAATTATTAATTAGTGATGTTTGAATCTATTTAATTATTATATTTAGTGATATTTGAATTTAGTTAATCATTTTAATTCATGATATTTGGATATAATTAGTAATTTTAATTAATGATGTTTGAATTTAATTAGTCCATTTAGACAATGATATTTGGATTTAATTAATAATTTTAATTAATGGTCTTTTAAAAGTTGATTAAGTAATTTAATAAAAGAGTTTAAAGTAAATTAACTGATTTAATAAAGGGGCAATTCACTAGAAGGTCAAACTTTGCAGTACAAATAGTTTCTAGGACACACATCTACAGAAATTAATTTCAACGCCAAAGTCAGCATAATAATTACTTTTAAGGACAAAGTCAGCAGTCCAATTACTTTTAAGGACATAATTTCATAGGTTTTTAGGACTTAGAAATAATTATTTCCATTTTGTGCTTAAAAGTGATTATTTCAATTGTGTGTCCTAGAAACTAATAGCACTTGCTAAAGAGACCCGTGTTGCTAATTTCCACCACTTTAATAAACGTGTTTAAAAGTAATTAACCGATTTTGTGACGACCGCCCATGACTCCCGCACCAAATCAAGGAAATAATGCGCTGAAAGGTGTGCCAGGCAGCCATGGACGATAGTCAGGGTAAAACAAAACAAAAGAATCTCTATCGCATAACTCACAGCGCATGGATAAAATACAATAGAGAAATATAATATAGTGAAGCTCCATAGAACAGAAACATCATCATATAAGCATCACAGTAGTTTTATACAATCATCTACACAAATCCATACATGAAAGCCTCACTACAAATCACTCAACCAAATACAGCAGCGGATACCCAGTACATATAGTAAGAAAACTAATATGCAAAGCCTCCTGCTCGTCTTCGTCATCTTCAGCGTAGAACTCCTAGCACAGCACCTGTCACCTGCTACCTAGTCTGCCCATCCCAAACATGGATGAACAGCCCAAGGTAATAAGAGGAGACATAAAACCTTGAGTCAGACAAAGTCTTAGTGAGCAGTAAATTAACTATCAAACATACCAAAAGAGCATAAAGGATAAAAGGAATAGGAACCAAACCATCCCACTCCACCTCTTTCTACAGTGATAGCCCCCAGACACACACTAAGGAGAAGCAGGCATAACACAGCAGGCAATTAAAGTAAAGTAATTATCACTCGAGTCAAGGTCGATGTTTTCCAAATACAAACCCCCAAGGCCTAAACCAAGATCAGATAAGCACCCAGAAAACACCGCTCTTGAGACCGAATGATGATACAACCAAACATCCATGACTCTGGCTATCGCTGTTAACTTTGCCTTGATTTCACCGTTAGTTGAATGACCACCTGTCAAGGGCTAATGGTAACCCCGGTTCTAACCATAACTCCGCACACTGCCTTGTGCCTAGGACTTATCTACTTTGCCCAGAGTACTCAACTACCTACCTGTAGTCTTTTGGGTGTCCCGACTACCTACCTGTAGTCGTTATGGGCGGCCCATGTACTCTTGCTTTTGAGCATGCTAGAACCTTCAACCACGATGAGATCCAGGCCTCCTAGCCATCCTTCTTGACGACAATCCTCATACAAGCTCAAGCTACCTCTTGAACAATCCATTATCAACCAACTTGAACTACCCTTCAAGTTATCAACATGCTTGGAATGATCCCTGCTTGGATTAAGCCAAAACTCACATCATACTTCGCTTCATCGCATCAAAGCAAAGTCTCATCTCAACAACATGGTTTGCCTCATCAAATCATGGCAAAGTCCCACCTCAACATCATCCAATCTATACATATGAGCTTCAACATCCGCTACATATGCCTTCAGCAGCTTTCACCATTCAAGAGCCTTCTTCCATAGCTTTTGAATCCTCTTCCATCCTCTTGTTCCAAATCAACTACTAGCTAACTTGGAAACAATCAAATCAATCATACATTCAAATATCAATCATTCAAACAAGATCTAACAAGCAATATAAGCAATATCAACTATAATGGCAATTTCGTAAATAAGTGAGCAAAAGTCCAACATATGTGAAACCATAGTTTTTAGCATAGATCTATCAAATATAAAACATGGGTTTTGTCTCTAATACTTGTTAAACTAACTTGCATAAGTAAACATCTTCAAAAACCATGGATCTAGACTTCGATCTAAGAAAAATGCATGAAATCTCTAACTTTAACACCCAAACATGCCACCAATCCAATATACTCCTTTGGATCCGCGTGAGAGATAACTACCACTCACCAAATCACCCCAAACACCTCAAAAACTAAACACTTCAGATCTGGACAACGGAGATCAAGGCTTGATCCGGCAATATCTCGCTTCAATCGATGAAATCTAGCTCCAACGGATGAAGATCTTCAACTTTGGCACTTGAATCTTTGATCTCGATCTTCGATCTTGGATGGATGTTAGAACTAGATTGGAATAGAGAAAAGAAAATGAAGAAATGTTGTAGTCGAGCTCTCAAAATGGCAGCACTTCGTCGCTTCAAAAACCGGTGCCAAAAAGTGAGCCAAACCCCTCTATTTATAGGCTGAACAACCCTTAGGTCGTCGCCCTTTAGGTCGTCCCCGACCTAACATTCCAACGACCTACGACCTAAAACCAGCCCGCCCTAGCGACCTACGGCTTATCCAAACACACAGGGTCTCACGACCTAAACCCCCTGCGACCTAACAAACAAGGCCGACTTAAGCCCAAGGCCGACCTAACGACTTATAACATTAACGACCTACGACACAACCCAGACATAACCTAAAACACAGGCCGCATATCCCAAGTCCTAAGTCGTATGACGACTTAACCACCATGCCGACTTACGACTTAATACCAGTGCCGACTCAAACCCCTGCCGACCTATGTCCCCAACGACCTAACAAACACACAATACAAAAGCCTCCGACCTAACTTAGGTCGTTGCCGACCTATCATGCTACGACCTAACAACATAGCCGACTCACGACTCAACCTATTTCCTTTAGGTCGCGCTAGCGACCTAACGACTCATCTACCAACGACTCAAGCATGCCTCTCTAAACCCTAAGTCGGCTACTTTCCTGGGTCGGTCCATCTCTAAGTCGCCTAACCTTTAGGTCGCTACCCCCTCTTAGGTCGCTCTCCACTAGGTCGGTCACTTTCTTAGGTCGTTCCTCTATCCTAGGTCGCTCAACCGACCTAACTCTCAACACATTAACATCCTAACCCGTTAGCTCCTTATACGACTCAGGCTAGGAACACCACAAACAACACTAACGACCTGTAAATTCTACGATCCATCGACACGTAAAATACGGGTCGTTACATTCTCTCCCCCTTAGGAATTTCGCCCCCGAAATTCCAAGCAAACAATCAGAAATCAAAGATATTCTGCATGCCTACCATCCAAAGCAATCAACAAACCATGCAACCAATTCTAGCCTAGGATGCAGAATTCTAAGACTCAGAACAAGCTACAAATTCATGAGATGTCACGACACTTTAGGGCGATACCTCGAAGAGTCCGGGATGAGCTGCCTTCATCCTCTCTTCCTCCTCCCATGTACAGTCGTTAACATCATCACTCCATTGTACCTTGAGCAACGTAATCGTCTTCCTCCTAAGCTGTTTCGTATCAGTTTCAACAATACGAAGCGGCTTACGAGGTCTTGTAACAACTGGATCAACCTCCAAATCTTCATAGCTATCAGCAGAAACCACTGTCTTTGGGTCGTGCACATACTTCCGTAGATAAGCTACATGAAAAACATTGTGCACACCCGCCATCTTTTCCGGTAACTCCAATCTATAAGCGAGCTTTCCAATACGCTCGATAATCGGGAATGGTCCAACAAATCTCGGAGTCAACTTTCCTTTCTTCCCAAACCTTATAGCATTCTTCAATGGAGAAATCTTCACAAAAACCATATCACCCACATCGAATTCCAAATCCTTTCGACGATTATCTGCATAACTCTTCTGACGATCCTGGGCTGCCCTCATTCGTTGCCGAATGATCTCTATACAATCCGTAGTTTGACGAATCATCTCTGGCCCAAGCATCAGCTTTTCTCCCGTTTCCAACCAACATGTCGGAGAGTTACACGGTCTTCCATATAATGCTTCATATGGTGCCATACCAATACTCGACTGATAACTGTTATTATAAGCAAACTCCACCAAATGAAGGTGATCTTCCCATGATCCTCCGAAGTCCAAAACACATGCCCTAAGAAGATCTTCCAAAACTCGGTTGACTCTCTCAGTCTGACCATCTGTTTGAGGGTGATAAGTTGTACTCAAACACAACTCAGTTCCCAAAACTTCCTGGAAGCTCTTCCAAAATCTACTAGTGAACAATGGGTCTCGATCGCTCACTATACTCTTGGGAACACCATGGAAACGAACTATCCACTTCACATACAGTTCAGCCAACTTTGATGCAGTCCTAGTCGATCGAACAGGAATGAACCTTGCACTCTTGGTCAAACGATCTACAATGACCCAAATCCCTTCATTCCCTGCTCTTGTCCTAGGTAGACCATCAATAAAATCCATCGACACTTGCTCCCACTTCCATGTAGGAACCTCCAATGGCTGAAGCAGTCCACTGGGCTTCTTCTGCTCAGCTTTCACCAACTGGCAGTTCATACACTTGGAAATAAAATTTCCAACATCTTTCTTCATACCTTCCCAGTAGTAAGCTCTCTTCATATCCCGATACATCTTATTTCCACCTGGATGAATTGTCAACTTCGAGTGATGACTTTCCCTCAGAACTTCATCTCTCAATCCATCTACATCGGGAACAACCAATCGTTCTTGCTTTCGAAGCCAACCCTCTCGATCGACCTCGAATCCTTTATCCTTTTCTCGGTCCAATCCAGATTCTAAATCACGAATAATCTTGACAAGCTTATCATCTCTCCTTTGGCTCTCGCCAATCCTTTCCACAAGAGTAGGCCTTATCGATAAGTTTGCCAACATCTCAGGTTCCAATTCACATCTGGGCCTGAAATCAAACTCAGCCAAATACTCAAGACTCTTCCATTCCGAAAACATGGCTCCCAAACCTGCATGTCTTCGACTTAACGCATCAGCCACTGCGTTACCTTTCCCTGGAGTATAGGCTATACCAAAATCATATGATGCTAGGAACTCTAGCCACCGTTGCTGTCGAAGATTCAAATCCTTTTGGGAGAACAGATACTTTAACGACTTATGATCTGTAAACAACTCGAATCTAACTCCCAATAGGTAATGTCTCCATATCTTCAAAGCAAACACAATCGCCGCTAACTCCAAATCATGAGTCGGATAATTCCTTTCATGCGGCTTCAGTTGTCGACTAGCATATGCAACAACTTTATCCTTCTGCATTAGCACCGCTCCTAGTCCAGTGCCACATGCATCGGTGTAGACCACCATCTCATCATTCCCACTAGGAATAGTCAAAACAGGAGCACTTGTCAGTCGCTCTTTCAGGATCACGAAAGCTTGCTCACATTTATCATCCCATTTGAACACTTGGTTCTTTTTCGTCAATCCTGTCAACGGTGCAGCTATCTTGGAAAAGTCTTTGATAAACCGACGATAATATCCTGCTAATCCAAGAAAACTCCTCACATCAGATGCATTCTTAGGTCTAACCCAATCCTGGATTGCTGCCACCTTAGCGGGATCAACCGCTATTCCATTTCTAGAGATAACATGGCCTAAGAACCTCACTTCACTCTTCCAGAAGTGACACTTCGAAAACTTAGCCTTCAGCTGATGTTTCCGCAAGATTTCCAAAACAATCCTTAAGTGCGTCTTGTGCTCTTCTTCAGTTTTGGAGTAAACCAAAATATCATCCACGAACACAAGTACAAATTTGTTCAACTGATCTCTGAACACTCTATTCATAAGATCCACAAAATATGCTGGCGCGTTAGTCAATCCAAACGGCATTACCAGCCACTCATAAAACCCGGATGGTGTCCTGAAAGCAGTCTTCGGCACACTATCCTTTGCCACTCTCAACTGGTGAAATCCCGTTGCCAAATCCATCTGAGAAAACACCTTAGCCTCGTGAAGCTGGTCAAACAAGTCATCTATTCTCGGCAATGGATACTTGTTTTTCCTAGTCAACTTATTCAGCTCACGATAATCCACGCACAACCTCAACGACCCATCCGCTTTGGTTGCGAACACAACAGGTGCACCCCATTCGGACACACTTCTCCGAATGAATCCTTTCCGCAAAAGGTCATCAACTTGCACCTTCAGCTCTTGCTGCTCCCTCGGTGCCATTCGCCTAAGAGGCATCACAACAGGTCTGGCTCCCTCAATTAAATCGATACGAAACTCGATCTCCCTATGCGGCGGTAACCCTTTGACTTCCTCAAAGACATCACCAAACTCATTCACAATAGGCACTGATGACAGTCCATCCCGTGGAACAACCAGCGAATACATGAAGCTCATGAAGACGCCTTCCTCATGCTTACATCGTATCACAACCTTTCGCCCTTCCACATTTCCGACTGTCACCTCAAGCCTCTCACAATCAATCCTAGCCGCATACTTCCTAAGCCAGTCCATGCCCAAAATAATTCCGAACCCCGCAAAGTTCAGAACAAAGCAATCACAAACAAACGAGCAATCATGACTCGACACAACTAGACCACGGCATAACATACACAAACATGACGAACCCCCGACCGGATTAGTCACAACCAATGGCCTATCAACAATATCCGGTTTCAAACCTAACCGGCCTACCAAATCATCACAAACAAAAGAATGCGACGCTCCAGTATCAAACAACACTCTAACTGGAACACCACAGATAGAAAGAGTACCTTGAACCACCACACTCTTCCCCTTTTCTTCAGCAGTCGGAGCTTTTGAAGACGACGGCACAACTCCCAAAGCATAGGCTTGCACAATCTGCCTATCTTTCCTCGGTTCTGGACAGTCCTTCTTGATATGTCCCAGCTTATCACAGTTATAACACTTTCCCGGCACCTTGGGATTCTTACAATCTTTGTAAAGATGGCCCTTCTGCTGGCAGTTATAGCAAGTCATTTCGCTCTTCGGCTTCTTCTGGCCATCCTTACCCTTCTGTTGCTGCTGCTTCCTCCTCTTATTGCCATTCTGGTGTGGTTTAGATCCTTCCCTGGTTACAGCAACAACAGAACTTTCCTTAGGAAACAAACTCTCATGCCTAAGGGCTTTCTCCACAAGCTTCTCAAATGGATCGTCCAAATGATCCACTAACTGCCTCCCAAGATAAGCATCCAGACCAGTCACAAACTTCTCATTCTTCTGATAGGGAGAATCAATGTACGATCTGGCATACTTGGACAAAGCTTCAAACTCAGAAATATACTCAAGAACTGGTCTCCCACCTTGCTTGAGCTCTACAAACCTCTTGAACAAAACAGACTTCTGAGCCGTAGAGATGAACTTGGCTTCAAATCTAACTTGGAATTGCTCCCAAGTAATCTCTTCTTCTGGGGTATCAATGGTGATAGAATTCCACCAATCAGCAGCTCTTCCCTGAAGCTGTCTCGATGCAAGCTTTCTCTTAGTTGCATCCTCAATCCCTAAGTCACCAAAGATCCTTCGACATGCATCAATCCATCTCTGCACCTCAATAGTCGACTCCGTCCCCAAGAAAGCTTTTCCTCCAAGAGAAGTATAATCCTTGCAAAGCTTAGCAAAATCCACCGGTCTTGGAGCTTGAACTTGAACTCCCACATCCACTGATGATCCTGAAGCTGGTATCCTTCTCATGATCGAAGTCATCATCGCTTCGAACATAGTTCCATAATCAACAGCTCCTTCATCAGCACGGCTTTCCCTTGCAGCTGGTCTCCCTCTTCGACTCATCCTTAATATCTGTAATAAGAATGATTAGAACACCTTAAGAAACAACTGCATAAGGAGTTCAAATCCTTCTAGGCTACTATATTATATATAGTAATCATCCATCAAAATACAATTACGTCTCTCATACGTAGTTACGTCAGCGAGCGTTGGCTGAAATCGATTAACCTGGCTCTGATACCAAATGTGACGACCGCCCATGACTCCCGCACCAAATCAAGGAAATAATGCGCTGAAAGGTGTGCCAGGCAGCCATGGACGATAGTCAGGGTAAAACAAAACAAAAGAATCTCTATCGCATAACTCACAGCGCATGGATAAAATACAATAGAGAAATATAATATAGTGAAGCTCCATAGAACAGAAACATCATCATATAAGCATCACAGTAGTTTTATACAATCATCTACACAAATCCATACATGAAAGCCTCACTACAAATCACTCAACCAAATACAGCAGCGGATACCCAGTACATATAGTAAGAAAACTAATATGCAAAGCCTCCTGCTCGTCTTCGTCATCTTCAGCGTAGAACTCCTAGCACAGCACCTGTCACCTGCTACCTAGTCTGCCCATCCCAAACATGGATGAACAGCCCAAGGTAATAAGAGGAGACATAAAACCTTGAGTCAGACAAAGTCTTAGTGAGCAGTAAATTAACTATCAAACATACCAAAAGAGCATAAAGGATAAAAGGAATAGGAACCAAACCATCCCACTCCACCTCTTTCTACAGTGATAGCCCCCAGACACACACTAAGGAGAAGCAGGCATAACACAGCAGGCAATTAAAGTAAAGTAATTATCACTCGAGTCAAGGTCGATGTTTTCCAAATACAAACCCCCAAGGCCTAAACCAAGATCAGATAAGCACCCAGAAAACACCGCTCTTGAGACCGAATGATGATACAACCAAACATCCATGACTCTGGCTATCGCTGTTAACTTTGCCTTGATTTCACCGTTAGTTGAATGACCACCTGTCAAGGGCTAATGGTAACCCCGGTTCTAACCATAACTCCGCACACTGCCTTGTGCCTAGGACTTATCTACTTTGCCCAGAGTACTCAACTACCTACCTGTAGTCTTTTGGGTGTCCCGACTACCTACCTGTAGTCGTTATGGGCGGCCCATGTACTCTTGCTTTTGAGCATGCTAGAACCTTCAACCACGATGAGATCCAGGCCTCCTAGCCATCCTTCTTGACGACAATCCTCATACAAGCTCAAGCTACCTCTTGAACAATCCATTATCAACCAACTTGAACTACCCTTCAAGTTATCAACATGCTTGGAATGATCCCTGCTTGGATTAAGCCAAAACTCACATCATACTTCGCTTCATCGCATCAAAGCAAAGTCTCATCTCAACAACATGGTTTGCCTCATCAAATCATGGCAAAGTCCCACCTCAACATCATCCAATCTATACATATGAGCTTCAACATCCGCTACATATGCCTTCAGCAGCTTTCACCATTCAAGAGCCTTCTTCCATAGCTTTTGAATCCTCTTCCATCCTCTTGTTCCAAATCAACTACTAGCTAACTTGGAAACAATCAAATCAATCATACATTCAAATATCAATCATTCAAACAAGATCTAACAAGCAATATAAGCAATATCAACTATAATGGCAATTTCGTAAATAAGTGAGCAAAAGTCCAACATATGTGAAACCATAGTTTTTAGCATAGATCTATCAAATATAAAACATGGGTTTTGTCTCTAATACTTGTTAAACTAACTTGCATAAGTAAACATCTTCAAAAACCATGGATCTAGACTTCGATCTAAGAAAAATGCATGAAATCTCTAACTTTAACACCCAAACATGCCACCAATCCAATATACTCCTTTGGATCCGCGTGAGAGATAACTACCACTCACCAAATCACCCCAAACACCTCAAAAACTAAACACTTCAGATCTGGACAACGGAGATCAAGGCTTGATCCGGCAATATCTCGCTTCAATCGATGAAATCTAGCTCCAACGGATGAAGATCTTCAACTTTGGCACTTGAATCTTTGATCTCGATCTTCGATCTTGGATGGATGTTAGAACTAGATTGGAATAGAGAAAAGAAAATGAAGAAATGTTGTAGTCGAGCTCTCAAAATGGCAGCACTTCGTCGCTTCAAAAACCGGTGCCAAAAAGTGAGCCAAACCCCTCTATTTATAGGCTGAACAACCCTTAGGTCGTCGCCCTTTAGGTCGTCCCCGACCTAACATTCCAACGACCTACGACCTAAAACCAGCCCGCCCTAGCGACCTACGGCTTATCCAAACACACAGGGTCTCACGACCTAAACCCCCTGCGACCTAACAAACAAGGCCGACTTAAGCCCAAGGCCGACCTAACGACTTATAACATTAACGACCTACGACACAACCCAGACATAACCTAAAACACAGGCCGCATATCCCAAGTCCTAAGTCGTATGACGACTTAACCACCATGCCGACTTACGACTTAATACCAGTGCCGACTCAAACCCCTGCCGACCTATGTCCCCAACGACCTAACAAACACACAATACAAAAGCCTCCGACCTAACTTAGGTCGTTGCCGACCTATCATGCTACGACCTAACAACATAGCCGACTCACGACTCAACCTATTTCCTTTAGGTCGCGCTAGCGACCTAACGACTCATCTACCAACGACTCAAGCATGCCTCTCTAAACCCTAAGTCGGCTACTTTCCTGGGTCGGTCCATCTCTAAGTCGCCTAACCTTTAGGTCGCTACCCCCTCTTAGGTCGCTCTCCACTAGGTCGGTCACTTTCTTAGGTCGTTCCTCTATCCTAGGTCGCTCAACCGACCTAACTCTCAACACATTAACATCCTAACCCGTTAGCTCCTTATACGACTCAGGCTAGGAACACCACAAACAACACTAACGACCTGTAAATTCTACGATCCATCGACACGTAAAATACGGGTCGTTACAGATTTAGTGTTTAAAGTTAATGAACTAATTTAACAAAGGTTTCTAAAGATAATTGATTAGTTTATTAAAAGAGACTAGAAATGTGATTAATTATCCTTTGGGATAATTAATGTTGTATTAAAATTTATAAATAGATATTAAATTTTGATTTATTTTCTTTAAGGAAACTTAATGTGGTTTTAAAATTATAAAAGAGCTGTATATAAATTATTCTTTGGGATAAATTAACATTGTTTAAATTTATAACAGCGTCTAAATTGATTTATTATCTTTTGGGATAATAAGTGTTAATTTGAATTTAAAAATGATAGTTTATATATGAGAAACTATTTTAAAAGGATTGCTTAAAAATAAAACTGTAATGAACGGGATTGCTGACCCTCGAAAATCGACACTAATACATCCTTGGTATTCACATGTCGCAAATCCAAGTGTTGGAAAGCCAGATTGTTAGGGAAAAAATAAAGATAAATTTCACATGAATGTAATAACATATATTATTTCAATGTAAAACTTTTATAGCGGAAAAATTTGAATACAATATCGAGTCTAACCTAGATTTAGCTTGGACATTCATAAACCCGCCGTGCTTATAAATGCTGAAAAATAAAAATGAATGCAATAGATATAGTGGATAATAGAATATGTCCATACGTAAAAGAAGATCTCCAACCCTCCTTTGGAAACTCCAAGCCTCTTCAACTAAACCTGAAACTACTCGGATCTGACCCGAGTATTTAAAATACCGGAATCAGGCTTGATAAACAGCGTGAGATACTCGAAATTTAATGTATAAATCATGCTGATGTCAATTAAAACCTTTAAAAAGAAGGGTATCTCATAAGACCACACCCACACATAAATACGAATAGGTTTTTACCTTATGATAAGCAAAACACTTTTATACCAAAATAATTTGATATTATCTTTAATGACATTCCTTTAAAAATACTTCTCAAATAATATATCAAGGGTAGCCAAAATTGTTACATTGATTAAATTTGACGACTTACTAGCTACCTTTTAAAGGTAGGTTCTACAATCAAAACCGTAAAGGAAACGTATTAGAATCGGATTTCCAACATGATAGGGAACAAGTCACCATTCAAACCCGAAAATCCATGTATAACACATAGTTTTCGCATGGCTTACACAATCTCCGACAGCCTACAAACTACACTGTTATACTACAATGAAATAGATTATTACTCAACTAGTCTTTACATGATTTCTGTCGGCCTCCAATATCTATCCATTCATACAATAAGGCAACAAGTGCCTATAAGGACATCTTCCCCTAATAGTAGCCTAAAGTATGTCATTCAAACCACATAGTATCTCATACCATTCCTGGGATGTGAGGCTCATGAGATTACATTCCACAAAGCCACGCTTTGATTGTTATAGGTTCCACATTGAATGCTACATCATCATTCCTTCGATCACTATTGACTTTCATGTACATACAGCCTCTGGGCTCGTATGTCTCAAAGAAGGCTGTTAAGCTAAGAGAAGTTGTTTTCTCCACCATCAAACAGACGTACGTTTATAGAAGTCAACGTTGTGATCTTAGAAATGCAATGTCAGAAATTCGTCCATGCATGTTCGTTTTGGGACTAAACGAAACCGAAGGCACTCCTTCTACTGCATCTTGAGATTGGTAGCGAGTAGTCCTTGCATTATGAAGATTTCAAAACACGATAGGACCATTGCTATAATAAATATCTCTATATTGGGAGCGACCTAGAGAATGTCAACAAGCATTCCATTTGCTATGAAGATCTTCTATCTTCAATACAACGAAGATTTCAAAATGCAGACATAAATATAATATAGGGTAAACCCCTCGGACTTGTGATAGCAATCCCTACATTCTAAAGATCTCCGATCTTCAATAATCATCATCTTATCCAAATTCGACCCCGGTTCCCCCGAATGAATCATCGATTAAAAAGATGTTAAGTTCACATGTGATTATCAGTCATCATTCAATTTAATTCATATTTTTATTTATTCATAATATCTCAGAGAGACATATTATCTCAATTCATTCCATTTATCTTTTTAACCGTATATGGAATCATTAAGCCTCATTTATCGAATCCTTTTAGTTAATTAAACCTTTTTAAATCATGGAATAATTCCAAATTATTTTACCTTTGCTTAGGATAATATTTCCAAATCATTTATTTAATTCTTTACAAAGATTTCCAAATCATAACTTTTAAAATGGGATAAAAACAATTTTATTTAAGACATAGTTTACTGCAAACCTAAAAAAATTATTTTAAGTATAGGAATTAAAATAAATTCAAACCATTTATTTAAATCTCATATTGAAAAACATTATTGAAAAAAGTATCATGAAAATTATACTAATTCTACTCAATATCAATTTTTGTCTTCAACCTTTACTATCCATCGAACAGCGGTGAAATCACCTTTTAAATTCATAAGGATAGTACGGGTTCCCTCCTTTGAATTTAACACCAAGTGTAAGAAGTTATCTCCATAAAATCCAAGATGTTTAAATTTGAAAATTTTAACCTTTAATAACTCATTTCTGACATTTTGACCTTATCTATCCCTCGTCCTGGAGAAGCCAGGTGAGCTAGGGAACTGATTGCTCTTGAGCATTTCCTTAGTTTAGGCGCCTCATCCAGATCTCACGATGTAACGACCCGAAATTTTCGAACCTAAAAATTTCAGATAGTTATGAAAAGAAGAAAGAGATAAAAGAAGAAGAACAGAAAAACCAAACATCTCACATTCGCAGCGGATAAAATATAATAATGAATAATAACAGTTTACAAAGAATACTATATCTGTCGATTACATTTAATATACATCAGAGTTCCACATATATACAGTCACTAAACATATACAATTATCATGTCTCAGATTAATAATAATATAAGTACAGCGGAAATACTCTATATGCTCTTGCCATCCAGCTCGCCTCCTGAGCTCTAGAACGTACTTACCTGAAAATCTGTAATACTCGGTCTGACCCGAGCATTACACCAAAGTAACACCCGGGTCAGGATGGAAACCAGCGTGAGTAAACCCATCTATCATGGAATACAAGCATACAACTTATATAAAACCCAAGGTAAATCAAACAAATTTTACAAGTTCACAATATGTTATAAACGTAACTTGTTTCACACATAAGTTTTCCAAGTTCCAAATTTAGACCAATTAGTGCGATTCTCTTAAATCATTTCATTCCAACCTATTAATTTCACATACCTATTTATAAGAATTCAAAGTGGTTTCGGGTATTTCCCAATACCCGACACCGGCCTCTTCGAGTCTCATGTCATTCTACCCCAGTTTATTCAAATGAAATACACAACATTCCATATCAAAGATATCAACTATTTCAAAACATCCCATACCATTCAATCATCCATAAGCAAATTTGATCACTTCCAAATTAATTCAATTGATTCTAATAGAATTTCTATCTTTAATCACTTAGATTTCTTCACTTGTCATTGATTAATTTCAAATCAATTCACCTATCATCCCTTCATTATTTATCTTAATTGATCACCCTGGATTAATTATCCTCCAATTTCATTCAAGTAACTGTCTTTAATTAATTTCACAAGATTAATTATTCTTAATCCCAAAACCCATAAGTAATCTTTAATTTCTTCATAAAGTAATTAACTATAATTAATTACCTTAATTCTTAATTGCTATTAATGAATTTCTCATAAATCAATTAGTACTGATAAATTGATCTTAACTAATCAATTTTTAATTTCGTCATTGTTTATATAAATTAATGAATTCCCATTTACATTTCAATTTGTCTTAATTTAATTTAACTACATTAAATAATTAATCATTAATTAAACCCAATATTAATTACTCTTGATTTATCTCCTTCTATAATCATCTACCCTTTTTATTTACATCATTAAATAAATCAGTTACTCCTTAATTTATCATCTTAATTAATCTCTTGAAAGTAATTATATTTTATTAATTACATTAAGTAATTACTTGACAAACCATCCAATGATCATTCCAAATTAATATAAACTTAATTAATTAACCTAAATCATTAATTAATTTAATTAATTAATTCCCCATTTAAATTATTCTACCTATTTAATGAATCACTGATCATTAAGCCCTTATTGATTTTTAAACAGAACTATTTTCTTATTTATGATTTAAGTCTAAAACCATTAAAAACCCAAATAACTCGAGTCAAACAACAATTAACCCGAGAACCAATCAAAACCAAAATCACTAGATCATCAGTACACATTCAATCAATCCAATCATTCAACCAATTATTTAAATCTAACCATTTAAATCCAAATAAAAATCAAAACAGAGTGAGATTTACTCACCTTTGCCCCCCTAAAATTTGCAATCCACTTCATTCAATTAATTACATCCAGTGATTATCAATTTATTAGTTTCCCAAGAAATTTTTAATTCATTACTCCCTAACTATTAATTATCAACCTTCATTGTTAATTTATAAAACCTAATTACCCATTTGTAAATCACTAATTACAAATTACTCAATCAATAATTGCAAATCAATTACTTAATTAATCTTTAACTTATTCCATAAATTATCAAATCTTAATTATACTTAAGGTAAACATCTTCTTTGTTAAATACCAACTCACAATAACATTTAACGTTATTTGTAAAATAATTAAGTTTTAAATATATTTTAGGTATTTAACATACTTAATTTAACAATAAATCATACTGTTCTTAATTTAAGTTTTGAAAAGCATTTAATTTAAAGGATTTATAAATGATTAAAACGATTCCATTTTCTTTATTTATTTTAAGCCTAAGTTTTAAAAACAAACAGAATTGAAATAAAAATTACTCATAGAAAATCGATCGTAAGAGAACCCTAGCCACAGCCTGGAAAGCAAGGTAATCCAACCCTACCCAAAATCATCGCCTTTGATACCCTAGCGCACCGCGACCACCCAGTATGCTCGCGTTTGCCATCCCAAAATCGTGAGCCAAACCCCACTAGCACTGTCGTGACTCGAGCTCCAAATCGCAACGCCTTCCCCCGTTCATCAGCCAATACCACACTCGATTCATCTCGCGCCTTCGCCAACGACGACGCCTTATCCTATCGCGTGCTCCACCATCGATGCTGCCTCCCCCAAAAAAACACTGCGCGCGGCAATTCGCTCCAGAAAATCGAAACCCTAACCCCTTCAATCAATCGCGACTGGGTCGCCCTTTTTTTTTCTTCGAAGGCTTTGGCCATTTTCTGTTATATTTTTTTTGGGATCGATTTCTGTTTGCAGAAATTCTTGTTTTGAAAACTAGAGAAAAGAAAAGGGGGATAGTTGCATTATAAAAGGGCAGAAGATGGCTTTCGGTACAAGATAGGCCAAGTTTGACCTTTTAATTTAATCTACAATTATTTTTATTTTTATTATTATAATCAAAATATATTGATTGCATAACGCACAATCCCAAATCCTAATTGATGCATGCCGTTTAGCATTCCTAATGTTATACTGCTATTCCGAACGAAATGGAACAAGTTTCGGAAGCCAATTTAATTGTATGTGGAAGTTAGCTTTATAAATCGATTTAAAATTTAACTATTGGTATTAATTTCAACGTGTTTCTCACCGGCACGAGCAAACGGTAAATCTAAATGCTATGAAAATTGAAATTCGATAATAACTAACTATTACGGATCCAATGGAACTGGTTTCGTCGAATTCTGAGACTGCGCCTCGGAAGGCTATTTTTAAATTCAATTTAAACGATATAATTTCAAAACTAAACAAATCACCTTTATATTAAATTTCAACCATTCTATTATCTTCAGTATCATCATTATAAATTTTATAAGCCTTCAAATTATTTAAACAGACTTAGAAATTTCAGATTCAACAATTTACCCAATTTCAATTATTAAATTCAATATTTAAACTATATAATTCAATGATTTAATTGTCAAGTAAATATTGATATCTGGATTTCAAATTAAAATTAACTTTTAAATATTTTAAAATCAATTAAATATTCCAATTTAAATTGTTAAAATTTCCGGGTCGTCACACACGAATAGAAAAATCCAGTCTACTCGTCGGTATTTAGAGCCAAGATTAAATCACTTGATTTTTGACAGCTTTTCTTTTAATCATTTATTTAAACCTTTTTAAATAAATTATAAAACCATTAAATCATCTTTAAAGCACTTAATTATTTATTTGAAAACATTTATAAAAAATTTGAAAAATAATCGTTAAGTTTAAAACTATATTTCAGAAGTTATCAAAATAGAGCAAAAAGTATTGCGAATAGTGTTTTTAGTGCTTATTTGATCAAATCAACTTTTTGATCATTTAGAAATCCATTTTTATAGCTCAAATCTCTTTTAAAACATTATAAAATATTTTAAGAATTTATTTCATATTTTTAAAGACTTAAAAATATGTATTTTAAAGCATTTACTATTTTGGCCTTCGAACTGCCAAAGCGTGATTTAACCGAAAATTTGATTTGCTCATATTTGAATATCTATTAAATGAAATCTTGATATTTTTCTTATTTTTGAAATCTATAGTCATAAGAGTTTCGAAAATTCTTATTGCAAAGAAATCCGACTCCGATCCATCCTATGGAAGGATTTAACTTTTATGGCTCGAAATCGCGAACTGCCTTACGCGATGCGTCTAACTTTTACTCCAAATTCATTATTTGTCAAAACTTCTTCAAATTGAATTTTAATATTTATAAAACATTCACAAACCATTTTTAAACATTTAAACCAATAGTTCCATATTAAATCTCTTTTTCACTTTAAATCATTTCATAATATTATATTATTATAATATTCATTTTCAACCTTTTTTCTAATTTAAAACCATTAAGAGGCTCAACAAACTCCATATTAAAAAAATTATTATGATTTCTCAAAATTTATCACAATGAAGTTATCAACCATATCAACATCCATACAATCAACCAAGTTATCAAACATTCATACAATCATTAAGGGATTAATTGGTCATAATATCATACTTAAAAATAGTTATAGAGGGTACTTATTATTTAATAAATATTGAGTACTCATCATAAATCAAACCAAATCTTCCTACCAACATTTATATCATCCCAACACTTGACTAATACACTTCTACCCTTACCTAAACACTTCATTTCCCTTGCTCAAGTGCTCGGCCATCCTCCACATTCCACCTTGCTCTCGGCCATGCTCTTAACACCCCCAAACTCTCGACCATAGCCCTCCCCTCCATCACGCTCTCGGCTAAGCGCCATTAAAGAAGGGGTTAGAGAGTAATTAGTGGATTGGTGCTTAAGCACTCCATTATTTTTTACCCTCCTGCATCTCTTAAAGAGGAGAAGCCATTAAAGAGCATTAATGAGCTTAAGAATGGTGAAGAAGAAGAATGAATGAATTTGTGAAGAATAAGAGAGGGGATGCCTCCATATTTATAGCATTTTCAAGCATGTAAACCTCCACCATTGTTTACTCAAGCAAGAATTGTGAAGAATAAGAGAGGGTATGCCTCCCTATTGAAGGCTCCTTCATGGTTTATTCTGATTTTGGTGCTTACTCTCTTCAAGAATTAATGCGAAGATGTGGTTTAGAGTCACTGACTACAATGCAAATCGCCACAACATTAATCATCCTACAAGAAAACTTTTCTTCGCAAATTTAAATCTTGGCCACCAACAACCATCGAATCCAAATAATTGTGTGTGGAGTTTGGTATATGGTTAACAGGTTTTCTTTTCCCTTGATAGAATGGAACATATCCTTCAATCTCCAAATGAAGGAATAGATTTAACTGATGTCGAATGCAATCCAAGAAAAAGAGATAGAATCAGTCATATGTTTATGGGTGACGACATGATTGAATTGCGTTCTAAGCTTCTTCCTCCTAAAGCAAGAATTTTGCACAAGGCGCTTATGCGATCTATTCTCCCCCGAACCGGATCATATGAATTAATATATCCGGAAAATTTCAAAGCTCTTTATGCCATATGGGGAAATATACGCGTAAATTGGTTGTGTCGTATTATGGATGAATTTCTCACCTTCACACATGGGAATATGCATGTTATCTACTTTGGAGAATACATTATGTGACTTCTACTAGATGCGGGTATTCGTCAACCCGATTCTGAATTCTCTACTGTCAGAATGATAAATATAAGGACCATAAGTCTTATGAAGCAACAACACGACCGCCACCTATTACTTCATTTGAAGATTGGAAGCATCAACAGGCTCAACAACAACAATCTGAAGGTCCTACTATTAGAGAACCGGAAGCACAACAAGAAGAAGGCGATATTCGCTTAGCTACTTCCTCTAGCACCCATGAATCCATAGAAATTCTCTCCCTCAATCAACTTATTTTGGATTCTAGACTCAAGAAAATGGATAAGAAGCTCGATAAAATCAAAGGTTTCTTTTCTACATTATGGGATGCATTATCATGTTCTTCTTCAACTGCCGCCACGTCTGTCGCCCAAGGAAAGCACCCCGCACCTCGATTTACATGGTCTACATCCGAGGAGCATACTAGTAGCGACACTAGTGGAGCGGGCAGTGGTGATCAAGGCGCGTCTAGACCAGGAAAGGAGCCCGCACCAGAGGGAGAATACAATTGGGATCATGATGAGTAGTCTTTTGGTTAGTGAGTATGGTATGAACTATTTGCTTATCTGTAACTTTATTTAAACATATTGAAACTTGCTATTTATTTATCTTTTGAGACTTGTACTAAATAGTCTCACTTTGATATATTTTTTCTGCACTTTATATTGCAATTTATTTTGCTATACCTCCATTTTGTCGATGACAAAGGGGGAGAAGGATTGTCCTAATCATCTTTATACAGGTACAAGAAGTAATATATTCAGGGGGAGTTTTTTATATTTGTTCTCTAGGACTTTAATATATACATGTTTGTCATCAATCAAAAAGGGGGAGAATGTTGAATCACTAGTTTTGATTCATGACAAAGCAAGTTAGAAGAAAAAGAGAATTCACGACAAAAAGAAATAATCAACGGACGCTATACCAAAGACTGTTAATCTATGATTCTAATTATCTAGCACTTATGATTAAGTCTTAGAAATTTGTTAAAATCTATCCTCAAGTAGTCCGCACTTCATGTTTCTCATACTTAAACAAAACCCTTCTCTGACTGACCAAGAACGACCAGTCGACTGACCCGAGACCAACTGCCATATTTTCAAAAAGACATCTTCTTCTGCGAAAGGATGCAACCCTTCTCTGAATGGAAATAGTTGCTCCTCTTCGTCGGAACCCTTCACCAATGGCAGTAACTCTTCAACTACTATATATATACTCCCAAACACTTCATATTCACGAATTTCATTCTAACTCTCTTCTATTCTTCTTGTGCTTTAATATTTGCATTCAAACAGCGAACAAACGTTTTTACTGCTTTGAATCTACAAATAAACTTTCATAATCTTCGATTCTTGGCATTACCTTCTCTTCATATCTTCACATACACTTCATATACTTGAGGATTTGATTATAGGAGGTTTGTACTATCAGAGACAAATGAGTGTTATCAAGAACACGAAGTGTCAGATATTGTTTTGTATTAGTGAAGTCCTTTTCTGCTGCTGAGGCGAAAATCCCATTATGTTGCTTAGGTGTCTGTTCTGCTGCTCAGACTGTATATTCATGTTCCTATGGGTTAAGTGAGTAGTATTGTAGTTGAAATTCCAGAAGGAGTCTAGGACTGGATGTAGGACGGAGCTTCGAACCGGTATAAAAATCTCTGGTGTTATTTTTATTATTATACTGCTTTTATATTCCACATTATTTACTGCATTTCTATTATCTCTATACTCTACATTATTATATCCATATTGCACGATCCTACACGCTTTCATTTGGTATCAGAGCAAGCTTTCTTATAACCGTTACAAAGTTATCTGATATCTTGCTAACATGGAAAACAACACCAGCACTACCAATAACACTGTCAATAACACTAGTTTTATTGAAGGTCAATTCACCGCACGACCTCCATTTTTTAATGGTTTGAACTATAATTATTGGTCGACTCGTACGAGAATGTTTATGCAATCTAATAGTTTTGAATCATGGAATATCACACAGAATGAATACACTCTTCCTACTGGAGAATGCTCCACTTGGTCAAACACACAAAAATTAGATGTTGCTGCCAATGCTAAAGCTATGAACATGTTATTTTGTGCACTAGATAGAAATGAATTTAATCGTGTTAGCATGTGTCAAACTGCTTATGAAATATAGAGAACGCTAAAAATCACACATGAAGGAACTAATAAGGTAAAACAAAGCAAAATCTCCATGCTCAAAAATTAGTTTCAAAACTTTAGAATGAAATAAGATGAATCCATCAATGATATGTACTCTAAATTTCAAGATATCAATCACTCACTATTAAGATTAGGAGAAAAGTACACTGACTTTGATATTGTATCAAAAATCCTAAACTCTTTAACGGATGAGTGGGAAAGAAAAGTCTTAGCTATTGAAGAAGCTAATGACCTCTCTACCATAAAACCTGAAGAGTTAATAGGAAATCTAATATCCTATGAAGTGAATTTACAGGCAAAACGAGTACAAGCACAAGACAAAAAGAACATAGCTTTCCATGCTGAAGAAGAAAAAGGTGAAGATTCGGATGAAGAAGATCTAGCATTTATTGCCAAAAATTTCAAAAAATTCTTGAAGTTCAGGAAAAATAACAGAAATAATGGAAAAAAGGAATTTTCCAAACAAACCATCTTCTTCAATTCTAGAATGCTTGAATTGCCATAAGAAGGGTCATATCCAGAAAGAATGTCCAGAATTAAAGAAAAAATACTTCAACAATGGCAGAAAAGATAAGAAAACGAAAGCATTCTCCGTAACATGGGATGATTCTGATACTTCTTCATCGGATAACAGTAGTGAAAATGAGCAAGCAAATGTTTGTTTCATGGCTACTGAAAACGAGGTCCCACTCAAGAAAAGAGTAAAATAGATACTCGACAGTGGTTTCTCAAAACATATGACAGGAAATAAAGATATGCTATCAAATATTACTTACTTAGATGGAGGCTCTGTCACTTTTGGAGACAACTCCAAAGGTTATATCATCGGTAAGGGCGATGTGAGCAATAATGGTATTTCAAATTTACCTCTTATTTCAAATGTTTTACTTGTCAAAAATTTAAAACATAATTTACTTAGTATTAGCCAATCGTGTGACAAAGGATTCAAAATCACTTTTTCTGAAAACAAATGTAGTATTTTTGATCAAAATCTTATCTTTGAAGGAAAGAGAGACAGAAATATCTATGTTCTGAATATGAAAATAAATCATAATTCAGATATGTGTTTAATAGCCAAAGAAAATGATCCTTGGTTATGGCACAAACGATTCAGTCATATTAACTTCAAAACTATAAACAAGCTCTCTAAAAATGATTTAGTGAAAGGTCTACCAAAAATGAATTTTAAAATTGATCATATTTGTGATGCATGTCAGTTAGGAAAGTTAACTAAGTCATTTTATAAATCTATAAAGGTCATTTCAACTTTTCAACCACTTGAATTGCTACATATGGATATGTTTGGACCAACACAAGTACAATCCATTAATCACAGTAGATATGTGTTTGTTATTGTTGATGATTTTTCTAGATATACTAGGACTATCTTTATGAAAAATAAAAGTGATACCTTTGATAATTTCAAAAATTAAAGGTTTGAAAATCAAAAACATAAGAAGTGACCATGGACGAGAATTTGAAAACGAAGCCTTTGAACATTTTTGTAAGAAAAAGGGAATATTCCATAATTTTTCGTTCCCTAGAACTCCACAACAAAATGGAGTTGTAGAACGTAAAAATAGAACCTTACAAGAATGTGCAAAATCTTTGTTAAATGGAAGTACGTTACCAAAACATTTCTGGGCTGAAGCAGTTGCAACAGCTTGTTATGTTTTGAATCATGTCTCTACTCGACCATTAACAAAGAATACTCCTTATGAACTTCTTAATGGACGAAAACCAAATATTGCTTTTTAAAGTTTTTGGTTCAAAATGTTTTGTTATAAACACAAAAGATCAGCTTGGTAGATTCGATCCAAAATCCGATGAAGGAATCTTTTTAGGATATTCGGATCGAAGCAAAGCTTATCGAATTTATAATAAAAGAACAAATATCATCGAAGAAACACTTCATGTATCTTTCGATGAAAATTTTGAACAAATCCCAAGTATAAGAGATGATGAAGAATTCCCTGAAAATATCACAAACACAGAAATTTCAAATGTTGAAAATAATGAAAACATTGTTCACAATAACAATGAATTAAGATCTCCACCTAGAATATTAAGAGATTGTCCTTCTGTTAATGTTATTGGAGAACTCAATTCATCTGTTAGAACAAGAAGTCAATTAAATCAAATGGGTCATGTAGCTTTTCTTTCTAATATTGAACCTAAAAATATTAATGAAGCATCTACCGATGAAAATTGGTTAATCGCTATGCAAGAAGAGCTAAACCAATTCGAAAGAAATGACGTTTAGGATTTAGCTCCACGGCCTAGTGATCAATCAGTTATTGGTACAAAATGAGTTTTCGAAAATAAAGCAGATGAGCAAGGAAATATTACTAGAAATAAAGTTAGATTAGTCGCTCAAGGATATAATCAAGAAGAAGGAATTGGCTATGAAGAAACGTTTGCTCCCGTCGCTAGACTAGAAGCAATACGAATCTTACTAACATTTGCATGTTTTCATAACTTTAAATTATAGCAAATGGATGTCAAAGGTGCTTTTTTAAATGGATTCATAAAAGAAAATATTTACGTTGAACAACCTCTGTTATTCATACACGAACAATTTCCTAACCATGTCTATAAGCTTAAAAAAGCTTTATACGGTTTGAAACAAGCATCCCGTGATTGGTACGATCGTCTTAAAAGATATTTAATAGATTCTGGTTTTGAAATTGGAAAGGTTGATCAAACTCTTTTTATAAAAGAAATAAACAGGATATTTTAATTGTTCAAATATATGTTGATGATATTATTTTTGGATCTACAAATGAAAGATTATGTCAAGATTTTTCTAAAATAATGACTAAAGAATTTGAAATGTCACATATGGGTGAGTTAAATTATTTTCCTGGCTTACACAAAAACAACTAGAAAATGGTTATTTTTATTAATCAAGAAAAGTATTGTAACAATCTAATTAAACGCTTTAGTATGGAAAATACTTCTACCAAACCAACTCCTATGAGTACAACCATACATCTTAATAAAGATGAAAGTGGCAAAAGTATTGACCAAAAATTAAATCGAAGTATGATTGGATCGTTACTATATTTAATAGCTAGTAGACCTGACATAATGATGAGTGTCTGTTTGTGTGCACGAATTCAAGCAGATCCCAAAGAATTACATTTTTGAGAAGTGAAACGCATACTACGGTATTTTAATAAAACCAAGGACTTTGGACTATTCTATCCAAAGGAATGTTCTTTTGAATTAGTGTCCTATAGTGACGCTGATTTTGGAGGAAGCCGGACAGATAGAAAAGGTACAAGTGGGACTTGTCACTTCATTGGACGGTCTCTTGTATCTTGGTTTAGTAAGAAAGAAAACCATGTTTCAATATATATCGACATGTGAAGCAGAATATATTTCTGCAGCTCTGGCATGTGCTCAAGTTATCTATATGCAACAAACACTACAAGATTTTGGTTTTAATTTATCCACGTCAACTATTTACTATGATAATTCTAGTGCTATTAATTTATCTAAAAATCCTGTTAATCCCTCACGAACAAAACACATTGACATTCGTCATCATTTTCTTCGTGATAACATTGAAAAGGATTTGATAAATCTAGAATTTGTTTCCTCTGATAAACAATTGGCAGATATTTTTACAAAACCTTTAAATGAAAACATTTCATCAATTTAAGATAAGAACTTGGGATTCTCTTTTAAAAATTTATAAATTTATATATATATATATATATATACACTATTTGTATTTGTAGTTTTTCATAACACAACTTGATAATATATATATATATATATAAACTTTCACTCAAATTTTTTACAAAACCTTTAAATGAAAACATTTCATCAATTTAAGACAAGAACTTGGAATTCTCTTTTAAAAATTTATAAATTTATATATATATATATATACACTATTTGTATTTGTAGTTTTTCATAACACAACTTGATAATATATATATATATATATATATATATATATATATATATATATAAACTTTCACTCAAATTTTTTATAATAAAAAAAAAAAATATGACTCTAGAGAGACTTGAACCCATGACCTCTCCTTTATAGTATTACAAATGCTTATTACCATTTGAGCTATGAATGTTTCTTGTTTCAACTAGAAGTTTGGTTTTAATTATTCTGGAAATTTTCGTTCAAAAATAATAATTGTGTAGCTGATGGAGCTCGAACTCGAATCTCCTAACTGGTAGTTCAATGTCTTAAGTTGTGCTATGTATTATTTTCTGCTAACTCTTTTATTTCGTGGGCTCATAACCATTCAATTTTTAAATCAATTTTCATCCATTCGTTGTATCTGTTTTTCCTCTCTGGCTATTAGTGTTCTGATGTTTCTAACCACTCAAACATAGCTCAAATTCATCTATAAATATGCATTCCTTTCATTTTTTCAATCATCCTTACAATTATTTTTCAAAACTTTAAACTTCAAGTTCCTCATTTTCTATCAATGGCCTCTCACGAGTCCTACAACTCCTCTAACTCCAAATTATCTTTTGCTACACCAACATCCTCTAGTAGCTATCATTCTTCCAGTAGCTCTACTCCGCCCTTGCCAACTCCTACTCCTAGACATGAAATAGCTCAATATCACACTGGATTTTCTCCAAAAACTAAGAAGTCACCAAGATCATTGTTTGTTTCTCCAAAAACAAAAGAAAAATTGATGAAATCCATCATTATCAAAAGGAGCAAATCAATCTACAAAGAGAAATGTATTATGAACAACAAATGAATTCCAGTCGCCTTAGCCTTATAGAATCAATTTCCCTTAAATTCTTTGGAAAATCATCTAAGCATGATGTTGTTGAACCTTCAACATCCCGTCAACCAAATTCATCCGGCTGGAATCAATGGGAGCAAACTCCATATCAACCTCCGGCATATCCAAACTCTTGGGAACGCCAAAATTATTGGTCTTCTTTGCAACCTTATGTTGAGAACACCAAGGTTGAACCACATGAATGCTCTCCAAAAACTCCTAAATAATCATCTTTCCTTGTGTGTTATTGTTCTTGTCGACTTGGATTTCGATTATGTATAAGCTTTTTTGAATAAAATTTTATTTTAAGCTTCATTGCATTTCTTATCTTCGGCCAGTCGACTGATATATATAACCAGTCGACTGTTTACAGGGTGCAAAACCTCTCGGGTTGTTAACTAGTCGACTGAGTCATATAGGTCAGTCAACTGATTACAGAGTAAAAAACTCTCGGGTTATTAACCAATCGAATGACCTACCTCGACCAATCGACTGGCTGTACAAAAAAAGGGTTCTGTTGTTTCTTTTTAAACTTTTTTACACCATCTATTCACTTTACCTTCTTCGTTTTTACTACCTTCAAAACCCTAGCCCCCATTTTTCTTTCACCAAATCCTCAAAAAATACAAAATTAATGGCCCCTCCTAGATCTAAACGCTCAAAACAAGGCTCTTCATCCTTTGTTGATACTCATGTTGCTCATTGGCTAAATAATGCAACTGCAATTGCAAGATGGGATAAGATGAAAAACTCTAGGATTTTGGAAGGCTTCTTCATGGTTTATTCTGATTTTGGTGCTTACTCTCTTCAAGAATTAAAGAGAAGATGTGGTTAGAGTCACTCGTTGACTACAATGCAAATCGCCACAACATTAATCATCTTATGGTAAAACTTTTCTTCGCAAATTTAAATCTTGGCCACCAACAACCATCGAATCCAAATAATTGTGTCTGGAGTTTGATATGTGGACAACAAGTTTTCTTTTCCCTTGATAGAATGGCACTATCCTTCAATCTCCAAATGAAGGAATAGATTTAAATGATGTCGAATGCAATCCAAGAAAAAGAGATAGAATTAGTCATATGTTTATGGGTGACGAAATGGCTTAATTGCGTTCTAAGCTTCTTCGTCCTAAAATAAGAATTTTGCACAAGACGCTTATGTGATCTATTCTCCCCCGAACCGGATCATATGAATTAATATATCCAGAAAATTTCAAAGCTCTTTATGCCATATGGGGAAATATACATGTAAATTGGTTGCGTCGTATTATGGACGAATTTCTCACCTTTACACATGGGAATATGCATGTTATCTACTTTGGAGAATATATTATGCGACTTCGTCTAGATGCGGGTGTTCGTCAACCGGATTCTGAATTCTCTACCGTCAGAATGATAAATATAAGGACCATAAGTCTTATGAAGCTACCAACACGACCGCCACCTATTACTTCATTTGAAGATTGGAAGCATCAACAGGCTCAACAACAACAATCTGAAGGTCCTACTATTAGAGAACCGGAAGCGCAACAAGAAGAAGGCGTTATTCGCTTAGCTACTTCCTCTAGCACCCATGAATCCATAGAAATTCTCTCCCACAATCAACTTATTTTGGATTCTAGACTCAAGAAAATGGATAAGAAGCTCGATAAAATCAAAGGTTTCTTTTCTACATTATGGGATGCATTATCATGTTCTTCTTCAACTGCTGCCACGTCTATCGCCCAAGGAAAACGCCCCGCACCTTGATTTACATGGTCTACATCCGAGGAGCATACTAGTAGCGACACTAGTGGAGCAGGCAGTGGTGCTCAAGGCACTTCTAGACCAGGAAAGGAGCCCGCACCAGAGGGAGAATACAATTGGGATCTTGATGAGTAGTCTTTCGGTGAGTGAGTATGGTATGAACTATTTGCTTATCTGTAACTTTATTTAAACATATTGAAACTTGCTATTTATTTATCTTTTGAGACTTGTACTAAATAGTCTCACTTTGATTTTTTTCTTCTGCACTTTATATTGCAATTATTTTTGCTATATCTCCTTTTTGTCGATGACAAAGGGGGAGAAGAATTGTCCTAATCATCCTTATACAAGTACAAGAAGTATCATATATTCAGGGGAGTTTTTCGTATTTGCTCTCTAGGACATTAATATATACTGGTTTGTCATCAATCAAAAAGGGGGAGAATGTTGAATCACTAGTTTTGATTCATGATATAGCAAGTTAGAAGAAAAAGAGAATTCACGACAAAAGGAAATTATCAACGGACTATGGTTGTATCAAAGACTGTTAATCTATGATTCTAACTATCTAGTACTTATGATTGAGTCTTAGAAATTTGTTAAAATCTATCCTCAAGTAGTCTGCACTTCATGTTTCTCATACTTAAACAAAACAGATGCATATTGTGCAAAAATGCCTCAGCCAGTCGACTGGCTAGGATCATCCAGTCGACTGACTGTGTACATACACAATATACACTGTTTATTTTTTAAAACTTTTGTATAGTCAGTCGACTGACCAAGAACGACCAGTCGACTGACCCGAGACCAACTGCCATATTTTCGAAAAGACATCTTCTTCTGCGAAAGGATGCAACCCTTCTCTGAACGGAAATAGTTGCTCCTCTTCGTCAGAACCCTTCACCAATGGCAGTAACTCTTCAACTACTATATATACATACTCCCAAACACTTCATATTCACCGAATTTCATTCTAACTCTCTTCTATTCTTCTTGTGATTTAATATTTGCATTCAAACAGCGAACAAACATTTTTACTGCTTTGAATCTACAAATCAACTTTCATAATCTTCAATTCTTGGCATTACTTTCTCTTCATATCTTCACATGCACTTCATATACTTGAAGATTTGATTATAGGAGGTTTGTACTATCAGAGACAAATCAGTGTTATTAAGAACACATAGTATTAGATATTATTTTGTATTAGTGAAGTCCTCTTCTGCTGCTGAGGCGAAAATCCTGTTCTATTAATCAGGTGTCTGTTCTGCTGCTCAGACTGTATATACCTGTTCCTCCGAGTTAAGTGAGGATTATTGTAGTTGAAATTCCAAAAGGAGTCTGGGACTGGATGTAGGACGGAGCTCCGAACCAGTATAAAAATCTCTGGTGTTAGTTTTATTATTATACTGCTTTTATATTCCATATTATTTACTGCATTTCTATTATCTCTATACTCTACATTATTATATCCATATTGCACGATCCTACACGCTTTCAACTGGTTTTTCAGACTATTCGATTTTTAATTTATTATAATGCTCAGGTCAGACCGGGTATTTTTCTAGGTTGTAGTTGGTGAGACATGGAGCTCATGAAGCAGTGCTGGATGTTCACCTGCCATAGTATTTTTATTTTCCACTGCATTATTATGTATATACCCATCAGCATTGTAAGGTCCGGAAGTTATAAATGTCCAGGTTGATGAGGTTTGTTTTAACTCTAATGTACCTTATAATTTGGAGTGACAGTTTATACTTGCTTTGTTATAATATATATTGTCATTTTCGCTGTGAGATTCTGTTACCCCTATTCTTTGCTTCTTTTCTTTTTATTTTACCCTAATAATCTGCCTGCCCAGCGATGGGATGTTCGACGTTTGAATGCCATGAATGTATTCGGTATTGACTTGGGACGGTTGAAAAGATGGGTCGTTACACATAACCTATATTTTGCTTACCACATATGGATAACGGATTATGAACCATGAGGATTGCTTACTTAGTTCATTAACAGAATGCTTAATGAACTGTTACACATAGTTGCAACTTATTCTTTATCTCCTTTGAACATGTGACATGAACTTTTGATTAACTTTATCAATGGTTCATGGGCATCATGGAGCCATCTTTGAATGGCATCATCATGTATTAAGCCTTAAATTGTTGGCTTGATCTTTATTTTTTAGCACTATTTGATCTCACCAACTAAGTCATGCTTAGACATGCCGTTGATGGTGCATAAACCAAGTTTTGGCTCATCATACATGGCAATATGGGTGTTATACCAATTTCTGGTTTAACAGTTTAATTTAAAATTTTCGGTTCTTAAAATGATATCATACAGTAACATTACAAACTATTTTATAATTATTCCTCAAATCAATATTACTCTTCACTAACAAAGCTCAAACCACATAATTGTTACATTATCTTCATGGTATAATATCACTCGCATCTGTTGGATCAAATTCATTAGTAGCAGGGTGAAATAAGGAAATTTCAAAAAAAACTTTTACTAGTTTGCTGTAAATCCATATTTTTTATGAATCGTTCATTTGCACAAAATCATGTTTAGTGTATATTAGATAAAATGAGAGTTTAATATTTGAAGTTAATTTTTTTATTCTATCCTTTACTGTTTAGTTTAATAAATATATTATATATTATTTTAAATTTTAAATTAATTTAACTTTAATTTAAGATTTTATTTCTTTGATTTTATTTTTATCAATTCATATTCACAATATGAATATTCAAAATTGTATATTCTAAGAGGCACGTGAGACTAATAATATAGAGCATTTGTGATTACCGGATTTGTGGTCATAAAATATGAAATGAGCATAAAAAATATAAATAATATCTGGTTAATATATCTGTGCCTATATACTGATCCATATATATAAAGTTGTGTATATATATATAATTTAAAAACTACGTGCATATATGTTATTATAATATATATATATATATATGTCAAAAATTAGTTTAATGGCAACCTTATCCCGTCTGACATTTTCTCGTCCTTCATCTTCTCGTGCGCCTTATTTGTCCATCCTTTAGCCTTCCATCGCTTTTCCTCCCCTCGCTTCCCCCCTTCCCATGCCCGTTTCTCCCCCTCATCCCCTCTCTGCTCTTCCCCCTTCTCCTTCGTCCACCAGATCTGGTTGTATCTTTAACGACCATTTGTCTGCACCCCCCTCCCCGTCCTATGCCTCTCCTTCTTGCTAAATCTGATTTTCTACCTCTTCCCACATTAAATCCTTCATCCCTTGCTGATGTTGGTTGCTCTAGCTTCAATCATGTGGTTTCGAACTCGATGCCAGGTGCGGTCTGTCTTTTTGGTTTAGATGCATTGCCTTCTACGGTGAACGGTAAGCTTCCCTCTTCTCTCGGTCCTTGTGGAGTTGTGGCGAGTTTGGTTAAGAAAAAGAAATGTGATTTGGGGATTGCTAGTTCTGTGAATGATGCTTTCGATTCGAATGTGGTGATTGATTTCTCTGTCGATGTCAATGAGGAGGTTGTGTGTTTGGACATGATAAGAGTATAGCCATTGCTGATATTTCTACCATTGATCGTCGCATATCTGGTGATTGTGTTAATGCCTCTGAGAATTGTATACCCATTCCCAGTTTTAAGTGTTCTTGTGGTTCAAACATTTCGGCCCCTGTTGATAATCCCTGTGTTGTGGAGCATCCCGGTCTTTCTCCTCACAATATTTGTCCTGCTGCTACTTCCCTGGCCTGCTCCAAATCATGGTCTTCTCTTTTCACTTCTCTTCCCCGTAACGTAGGAGATTATAAGCCGATTTATTTTGAAATTGTTGAGTATAATGGAGTGAAGATTCCTCCTCCTATTGTCATGCAAGCCGGTTTGGACTATTAGTCATAATATTTAGTTGGTTTCTTTTTGGATCCAAATCACCGCCTGCATGATGCGACCTCTGTTTGTCGTAAGGCTTGGAAGCTTCATGGAGAATTACGTATTAAGCTGGTTGACTCTGTGTACTTCCTTAAGTTTTCCTCCGCTGAGAAGCGCGGTCTAATTCTTGAGGTTGAACCAACCTTTTTTGGTGGGGAACCTTTTATTTTTACAGCTTGGTCTCCAACTGTGGTAGTGCTCGTGAGCAAGTTCTTTCCATCCCCGTTTGGGTTTATTTCTCGCAAATTCCCTCTGCTCTTCAACCTTTGCTTGGTTTGAATTGGCTAGCCTGTAATGTAGGAAAATTGAGATGTTTTGACTCTAATACTATTGCTCATGATAAATTGGTGTATGCTAAGGCGCTGATTGAGATTTCCCCTTCTAAGCCTCTCCCTTCCTCTATTCCTGTTCAGCTAGTTGTTGGGCACGTGGCGGAAGTCCGCGTTCGCTATGGTTGGGTTTTGGATATTTGTACCTCTCCTTTGGCCACCTGGCTATTGCCTGCTTGCATTCTGAAGTCTCCGCGGCTGCTCCTAAGATCCCTCTCCCTCGCCCCCCGCTCAGGAAATGGGTTCCTAAGGTTTCTGCCACTGTCTCTCAGATTGCTCCTCCTCTTGCAGTTCCACTATCTGTCTCAGGTCCGCCTCCATGTTCTGTTGCTAGGCCTGCCTCCCCTTCTGCTCCTGTGGTCCCTTGTGATTTTTAGCAATTCCTTTAGCTGCTCCTGATCCAGCTCCATCGTGATTGCCCGTTGTTTGGGTTGAGTCCGAGAGGTGTTGGGTTGATCTCAAATCTGATATGAGATTTAGCCCCATTGATGATTCCTTTTTTAGATTTGTTTCCGATGATCATATGGACCTTAGATGCCTTCTTTACATACCTTCTGATGATTCCTTAGTTCTAGATATGGACGGTCTGTATGCGAGATCGAATTCTGCCATGCTAGCTGATTCTTTCTGGGATCGTTCTTTTATTTACTCTTCTGATGCTGTGGCTTATGATCCTTGTCTTACTAGCCTTTTCCACCCCTTTGCTATTCTTTTTGGGAATGTCCCGTTGGATTCCTCCCGGGTGTCTGCGGAAGATGGTGATTCTTCCTCTTCGGAGGAGTCCTAGTCTTGGTATCATTTTTAGTAACTGTGGCATGTCAGTCACATTCCTGTGCTGTATTTTCCTATTTTAGTAGTTAAGGTGCTTTTTCCTTTCTTTTGTACTTCAAGTTTTTATTACGTTCGTAATAAAAAGTGGACGGTCCACTATAAAACCGGCTGGCCTTGCTAAAAAAAGTTATGTTTCATATGATAGTCGGAAATAATTTATTTTAATACACACATGCAAACATATTGATATATAAAAATATATTTTAATACTAATTTAATTTCAAGCGTATTCATATATTTGGTATATAACAAATGATATTGTATGAAAATAAAACAAAATAAAATGTTTTCCTAGATCTCCAGTTATTGACACGTTGTGTTGTTAGCTATTCTTCCTCGGACTATAGTTACATTTTTCTTCTGGCTTGTTATGCAAATCCTAATTTCATAGCTCTATCAAGTATCAATGTGGGCTAATTTTATTGTATTCAATGAGGACGGAAGATGTCATTTTTAACCATTAGCACAAATATATCTGCATTTTCCTTCTCTTCTAACTTTAGATCCGATCTCATTTAGAGAGAAGCATTCAAAATTTCTACTTGTCCATATTTTGAGATGCCCCTTATTCATGGATTTTCCATGATATTGGGCCTAATTACTATTAACTAAATGAGTATTTATTTTAGAGCTTATATTTCACTAAATTAATATACAACAATTATACATTGTTTTAATTAATTTTAAGGCCCAATATAAATAACTGAAAGCCATGAAATTTAATATAATGTTTGTCTTAATTTTTTACTATTAATTTATAACATTTATAAATTAATTTAAATGGGTTAAATTTGGAAATTTTTCAACAAACTATTATATTGATGTGAACTTGTGCTTGATAATATTTAACAAATTTAAATATTAAAGCATGTATAGACTTTGTTGAAATATAGTAGCACGAGTTCGGTTGCTTAGAGCTCGTTTAGGTGAAATCCACTTCTTATTCTTTGTTAAGTTACAAATCTAAGTAATGATATTTTGTGTTTGTTTTCTTTGCATCATCTCTATGCCACTAAGATATCTAGAGTTTGGTCAATAGCCAAATAAAATCCATATTTAATTACATAGTGTCACTTTATTGCCTTAGTTTAATATGATAATATTATCGATTAACTAATTCACACTGAGTAGAGATTTTGACTTTAAGTTTGCTATGAATTATGGTGATACTAATCTCTATAATGAAGGAGACGAATCCTCATTTCAAATAATTCAACGTATCCACTATGGTCGTAACATGATCCTAATGTCATGTGATTGACCATAATCAAAGTATATATTAGACTATTGCATACGGTTACATGATATCTTCTATTTTAGCTTGATTATTTTACCAATAAAAGACTTTAGATGAGTCATTATGTGATTGTTTCAAACAACTACAACTACATAATCCTTGGTGTCTTCATTGGTCCTGAGTAACTCACTGACCATCGTATGGAGAGCATTACGTATAATAGCCTTAGTTGGTATCCTTTTTTTGATACATATTTTCTAGAAACAATTTAAGGATTAATGTTTTAGACGTTCAATTCAATACTCATGGTTATGAACACATTCACAACTGCAATTGACTGAATGTAATTCTGTTGATTTCTTAGTTGTATATATTTAATATAATTAGATCATTGTGTTATTACAATATAACATCATATACAATAGAAACCAAAACCAAAAGCATACTTTATTTTTAAAAAGTTTCTTGAACAAGGGTAAAGTTATATGATAAATTACATAATTTTCCCTATGGCACATCTCTCTCTATCAATCTCACCATTGCACTTAGAGCCAATTATGGAGCCTTATGCCCATAACTTCGATCAATCTACCTAAATTTGACTAGGAAAGGGACTTAGTAAATGGATATGCGATGTTATAACCATTAGAAGATAGAACTAAGTAACAGATATATGTGCTGCAAATACATTACTAACAACGCTTATAACCATTGGGACAAAAAATTTCCCAATGCTTATAACTGTTGGCTGATAGAATTTTGTAACGCATATAAGTTACAGATAAATGCCCACATCATTATAGCAACGCATATAAGTGTTACTGAGATTACCAGCAATAGTTATACACATTGAGAATCCTTGGTTCTTGTAATTATTATCTTTAGTATATACTCTCTTGTAATAAACCTAAAATTTTATAATTAATTAAATGAGAAAATTAAAGGAAAAAGGTGGGTTAAACAAGAAGGGTAAAAGGAAATGAATTAATAGAAGCGGGTATGAGGACCCGGGCCCAACTTATTGTGGGATAATATACATTACCCATTTTTATTCATTCATTTTATTCTACTCAAACTAAACCTTTAATGATGAAAGCATAAGAAGGAAAATAAGGAGAAGATGAAAAAAAGCAAGCTAGAAGAGACTAAAGAAAACTAAAGGTATACATCTAAAAGGCCTATATGAGTAATAATTAACCCTTCTAATCTGATTTCCTATATATTTATGGGATTGGCTTAAATCTATATATTTTTGTGTATGATGGGGTTCATACGGGTTTACATGCAAAAGTATAAAGGGTTAATGAATGTTTTGGGGGAAAGAGGTGTAGCATGGGATGTTTACATATGTTTTCCCTACTCTAGTGATTTCAAAACTTAATGAAAGTTTTATATGATGTTTAAGAGCAGATTGAGGAAGTGAGTTTATAGTTCAAGAATTTCTTAAGCTTATATAATTCTATATGAATTTCTGAATTTGTATGACTCGATAAAAATAAGAAAAATACCCTAAAAAGGCAAAGTAAAGATAAAAAATGGAAGAATAGGGGTCAGGCAATTTTAGGGAATTTATCAGAATTTTCTACAATGAAATAGGGGTAAAATTAGCTTAAAAAAACTATGCTGGGGTAGATGGGTACTATGGAGAAATGCAGTAAAATAAACTCCATGCAAAAATATACCAATAGGGATTGGTAGAAAGGGGTCAAGGTCTAAATTATTTGTTGAAAAGGACGTTGCAAATAAGAGAAAGTAAAATAAGAACGATTAGTACGTTGACACATATCAATTCGTTGTCGGGAATATTAGAGTTGTCGAGGTACAACATTGGGGCGATGACTCTATTTTTATAAGTAAGTGTATTGTGCTAAAAATTAAGAAGAACGCTTAATAAATAAAGTGTAGAGCATATTGTGTGCGTCAATGGAACTGTGCAAAATGGGAAGAAATGTATAATACTTATAAAAGTTAAGTTAATGGAACTCAAGGAAAGGCCAAGTCAGAATGGGGAAGAGATCTTGTGTTAAATGGAAAAGAAAGAGTGAGAAGGGTTATTAATGTCAGATTGGGACACTCGTACAAACAAACACCTAGGAACAGTGACGAGAAGCATCCAACTTCTAGGAAGTGCTGTGGAGGATGCCAAGTGGTTCCAAATTAAACAAATATTTAATGAATGCAGGTGGGTTTCTTTATAGTCTGACTGGATGGGGTTTCGAAGAAGTTTAAAAATTAATCAAATAAATATAGAGGGACCACATGTGGTTGTTTCTTTGTAGTCCACGACTTAATTAACTAAATAGTTAAATATTATAAGGGGGGATGGGTTTATGCAGTTCGAACTAGAGAATAAATCTAAATGGTACTAAGATGGGCCATTCCAGGCAATATTATATAAGAGAAACTTCTAGAGTGAATTTAAAAGGATATTGGGGTGGGTGATTCTAGGAAGTACAAGTTAAAAGACAAAACTTAATGGAAGCTAGGTAAGTTCTACACAGGGGCGCAGTACCAACATTAAAGAAAGTTAAATAAGACTTGCGTTGGGCCCCACGTCAGATATTTTAAAAGAATGCTTTATAGATCAAAGATAAATTTTCAAAGAAAACCAGATGGGTCTACGCAGGAAGCGTGGTATTTTATACTTAGATTCAAAAACGATCTAAAACAAGTCTCGAGTAAGGTCAACGTGGGGTGCACAATAGTAAAGAAAATCTGGTTAAGGAAGCATTTAATTGAAGATGTAAATAAGAAATAATTTGCATCAGAAATTCAATGGTTTCATGGATGATTGATTGAATAGTGAGGGGGAAACCTAATGTAACACCCCTAATTTTGATTTATTTGAGGCATTTAATTAGATAAATTAAATACAATAATGTTTGATGATGAACGAAAATGAAAGTTGATCAATTAATAGGTCGTGCCTCAAGATTTAACTAGTAAGAATGATTAAACTTTAATTAAGGAGGATTATGAGGAGGGAAAAATAGGAAAAGTGGCACATTTCCTTCACAAAAACTTTCCCATTCTCATTTCCTACCACTATTTCATTCATGTAAACAAAAAACATAAACAAGGCCGGCCATTATCAAAGATTTCAAGAGAAGCAAAGCTAGGAAATAAGATTAAAGCTAAAGGGAAACCAATTTAAACTCAAATCTCAAGTTCCTTCATCAAATCAAGGTGAATAATGATACCCGTCTCTAATATGCTAATTTAAATTTGGTTTTAGGATTAAACCTGAAATATTATGATTGATATTATGCTATATTTTAATGTTTGGATGATTATATGTTTTAGAATGCATTATTGAATTTAATTATGAAATTCTTAAATAGGTTTAAGTGTGAAGTCCTAGCATATGACACCCAAACGACGTAAAATTTTGATATGATGCTAGAAACATCATTTTGTAAGCAAATTTTAAATTTCATAAATTTCTGATTGAATATGAATATTTTATGATTTTCATAGGTGAAGAAAATGGTTTATGTTTGCGCCAAAATTGGTCTCAAACACCCGATTGCCGATGAAAACATCTGTTCACAGTTACAGATCACAGATACCAAGTTTAGAGAGAATAAACATAAAGACGCTCAGAAAATTAAAAGGAAAGCAATAGAAACATACGATTTATAGCGGTTCGGCTATCTCCGGCCTACGTCCATGTTGAAGAGTTGCTATTTTATTTATTATCACTCGCTAATTACAAGAGGTTTCAATAGTACAAAAATAGTATAAAAGTGATTCCGGCAGAATGTCAGCATAGAGAAGCCAAAAGTCCCTTTTTTATAGGTCTAGAGTCACTATTTATAAGCATAGGCAGCAAATATCTCGCCTAGATTTCGGAAAACTTCTTCTCTCACGTGGGCGAGCCCATGGGATCAAGTTCAGGTGATTTCGACTCGCTCCGGGTGCGAAATGAATTGAGTTCGTATCGATCCATAAAATGTCCTTTGGGGATGAAATTTTTCAGGTACATTCTCAAGGTTGTATGCAATCTCCTGTGAAAATTTGGTGGCATTTGCAATTGAAGATCATGAGATATGATCGATGCAAGTTTGGATTTTCAATGTGCTATCGGATTTGCATCGGTTTCATTCGCATCGCTTCTATTCGTATCGCTTTTAGGCACGTGATGACAGATGAATTGGCGTTATCTTTTAGGATCGATCCACATTTCATGTCGAGTGACCGAGTCATTTATCTTCACATGTCTCGTTCGTATCGCTCTCATTCATGTGCTTTGCATCCCTATCGTACGTATCCATTGTCATGGTTTCGTTCATATCGCTTCCTTCAATTTTCATTCGCATTGGTATTCCCAGGCGCTGCTTCGCGTCGATCAACAAGGATTCCATTCGTATCAATGCGTCGTGTATCATTCACATCGATCCTTAGCTATCGATACGAATAGCATGAAAGGTGGATCAATACGAATAAGTTAGTGGATGATGGATGCGAAGCAGGGTATATATATACCAATACAAAGTGAGGCATGTTTGATTGATTTGAACTAATGAATGTTTGATGGATACTAACAATACTTCCTTTCATGGATATGAACCGCCTCTTGCCCCGATGGATATGAATTAGTGTTGCCATGATGGATACGAATAGTGCTAGTTTTTCCTGATGAATTCGAATGAAACTGATATGAAGGAGGTGGAATGATGGATACTAATAAGAGTATTACTTGATTTGCATCGATCATATCTTGAGCATACGAACTCCGATTGGCATGAAATTTGGAGTGTAACCTTTTCTACCATTGTTCATCATTCCCAATCGATTCTGTCTTGATTGGAGCTTGGTTAAGTTTTGACGGTGTCGATCATAGCCTTGTTTCCAATTGATGTCTAACACGGATTTCCATCCTTTTTAGCCTATTTGTTAATATCCCGGCTTTGACCAAAAGGCGAGATAACATTTGCCCCCCAAAACATGCCTTGTGGTGAGAAGGCGTGTTTTGAATAGCTCCGAATCCAACATCCAAAGTCCATATTCCATCCATAGCCATACCATCTGATTCATAATCCAATCTATTACCAAGCCATCCTTTCCAAGTGCCATAACCATACCCAAGTCCGCGAATTCGAATCGATGTCTGATTCAAAGTTCATTAACCAAATCCTTAGCCAATTCCATAGCTATCTGAACTCCTCAACCAATTCATCTCCATAAGTATCCAATTACCAATAACTAAATCCATAACCTGTCTGGGTTGATATCCAAATCCAGGACCGCTCTGGGCCCTTTGCCAAATCCAGGACCACTCTGGGTCCATTTATCCCAAGCCAAAATCTGAATCCACGACCTCTCCTTGTTGCGTTATCTTGTTTTGACCTCGGCTTTTTGGCCAATAGCTTTTATGTTCTCCAGCCTCCGCTCTCCTGCCAAAGACTTTTATCTACTTCGGCCAAGAACTTTTTATATTCTCCAACCTCGGCTCTCCGGCCAAGGACTTTTATATTCTCTGGCCTCGGCTCTCTAGCCAAGGACTTTTTATATTCTTTGGTGAAGGACTTTTATATTCTACAGCCTTGGCTCTCCAAGGAATTTTTATATTCTCCAGAGTCGGCTCTCCGGCTAAGGACTTTTTATATTCTCTAGCCTCGGCTCTCCGGCCAAGGACTATTATATTCCCCGGCCTTGGCTCTACGGCCAAGGACTTTTATATTCTTTAGCCTCGGTACTTCGACCAAGGACTTTTATATTCTCCTACCTCGGATCTCCGGCCAAGACTTTATATTATGTTCGAGTCCATTCCATCGCTCTTCAACGAAGGGACTCGTAACTTGCGATCATTGCCCCGTTTCTCCGGTCGGGACCGTAATCGTGCGGCATGTGTTATTTATTACATTAATGCAAATCCAATCATTCAAAATGAAAGTTTTTACAGCCGGGGAAAACCAAATAAATGTCTGTCCATCTAAGGGAGAAACCAAAATTGCCAGAAAAATAGGATTTTATAGATTCGAGCAACACGGTTTATCATCGTCTCAGAGCATGCCTATGGACCATCCTCAATATCGTACATATGTAAATGAATTAGCCATATTACTTCAAGTTCTATTACTTATTCAAAGTCATAAATTCATTTAGTTGATAAAAAGCTGGCGATGCCTAGATCTAGTGCCATCCTCGTTCGAGGTGGACGGTGGCCGCTCATGTTCCACTGCCGCAACACGATTCCTTACATATTATTGTAGATGACCATTCCTTATATGCTCCTCAACGATATCCCTCAAATGCCGACAGTCATTCGTGTTGTGCCAATCTAGCTCATGGAATAGGCAATGCTTTTCCGATGCTTGCTTGTATTAAGAAGGTTCTCTTTTTGCCGGTCTTCGATATTGGAGGCGCCCTCAAGTATCCAAGTAAATCCTTTCCAGAGTCTCAGTCAAATCCATATAGGAAGTAAACTTTGAATTCCTCCATGTCCCTTTTGAAGTGCCACCATTATCATTCATTTTCCCTTTTCCTTTATTTTCTTTGTTTGGATCCTCCCTGGGTGGACCTCCGCCCCTTACTGCATAAGCTTCAGCCTCTCTTCCTTTTGTCTTAGCTTGCATCTTCCTGCCTCAGAAACCTTTCTACTTTATGGTAGAACTTCCCAAGATCCATCGGTGGTTCCTATTCCAATGATATCTTGAAATCCGAATTATCCGCAATTCCTAAAACTGTCGCCTTCAAAACCATTGGTGGATCAGGTCGATCCACTGAAGCCACTGTTGCATTGAATCTGGTTAAGAAATCCCTGAGTGACTCTCCTTTCCATTGTTTCATCGATGTCAAAGTCATTACGTCCACCCCTTACTGCATAAGCTTCAGCCTCTCTTCCTTTTGTCTTAGCCTGCATCTTCTTGACTCGAAAACCTTTCTACTTCATGGTAGAACTCCCCGAGATCCATCGGTGGTTCCTATTCCAATGATATGTTGAAATCCGGGTTATCTGCAATTCCTAAAACTGCCGCCATCAAAACCATCGGTGGATCAGGTCGATCCACTGAAGCCACTGCATCATTAAATCTGGTTAAGAAATCCTTGAGCGACTCTCCTTTCCATTGTTTCATCGATGTCAAAGTCATTAAATTCTTGAGTCGGACTATGTGGACCCAAAACTGCCTCATAACCGTTCAATCAGCATCGTCCATGCGCCAATAGAGCCACTCTCCAGTTGTCTGAACCATAATGCTGCTATATCCGTCACATACAAAGGGAAGCATCGCACCATGACATCTTTTGATGCCCCTAGTACTTCCATATGCCTCATGTACCTCGTCAAGTGAACAGTAGGATCCGTTCTCCCGTCATACATCTCCAGTGTTGGTGGTTTGAAATCCAGTGGATTCCTAGCTTGCTTGATCATTGGAGTAAAGGGACTCCTATTCACATCCTCTAAGTCCCTATTCACTAATTCGTCCCTCATGGCTCGCCTAGCCATCTTTTCCATTCTATCGTCGTCGCTGAATTGTAGTCCTTGTCTGTTGCCTCCAATCTGCTCCCCGAGTTCACGAGGGATTCCTAGAATCTGCTCTCCTGGACGAGCATCCATTCCCCTATCAACGTCGTGTTTCACAGCTCCACCTGGTACTCTGTCCGGGATTGGATCAACATGCTCCAGGTGAGTGCCCCCTAGTTCTGGTGCTACTCTTGATGGTCCTAGTCTACTCTGAATCATGGTTACTCCATGCTCCCGATCTCTATCTCCAGCATCCTTGTAGTTATTCCCTTGATTCTGCACTCTAACTTGTCCAGCTTGTTGAAGTAGGTTTGCATTATCTCCTTTTGTATCTTTAGTATCGTTTCCATCTCGTCTATAGTGATGAAGATCGAGGCTCGATTTGCTTCCGAGGAAGCCTCCTGACTCCCTTCATGTTGACAGTCCTTTGTCTTCTTGTCGATTTCCTTGCCATAGCTTTTCAAATCCAAGTCTTCAAGCTTTCAAAACCGAAATCCAAGCTTTAGAATCCCTGAGTGCTAGCCCTCTCAGTGAAAGTACCAAAATGTTTGCGTCAAAATTGGTCACAGACACCCAATTACTGATGAAAGTAGTCGTTCACAATTGCATATCACAGATAGCAAGTTTATAGAGAATAAATATGAAGAACGTCCAGAGAATTAAAAGGAAAGCAATAGAAACACACGATTCATTCGGCTATCTCCGGCCTACGTCCACTCTGAAGAGTTGCTATTTTATTGATTATCACTCGCTGGTTGCAAGAAGTTTCAATAGTACAATAGTAGTGTAGAAGTGATTCCAGCAGAATGTTGGCATATAGAAGCCAAAAGTCCCTTTTCAGTAGGTCCAGAGTCGCTATTTATAGGCTTAGGCAGCAAATATCTCGCCAAATCTCGGAAGACTTCTCCTCTCACATGGGCGGGCCCACGGGATCGAGTTTAGGTGATTTCGACTCGATCTGGAAGCGATACGAATTGAGTTCATATCGATCCATAAAATGTCCTTTGGGGCTGAAATTTTTTAGATACATTCTTCAGGTTGTATGCAAGCTCTTGTGAAAATTTGGTGGCATTTGGACTTGTAGATCTTGAGATATGATCGATGCAAGTTTGGATTTTCAATGTACTGTCGAATTCGCATTGCTTTCATTTGCATCACTTCTATTCGTATCGCTTTTAGGCACGTGATGACTAATGACTTGTTGCTAACTTTGAAGATCGATCCATATTTCATGCCCAGTGACCAAGTCATCCATCTTCACGTGTCTCCTCCGTGTCGCTCTCATTCATATGCTTTGCATCCTTGTCGTTCATATCCATTGTCATGATTTCGCTCGTATCGCTTCCTTCAATTTTCATTTGCATCGGTATTCCCAGGCGCTGCTTCACACCGATCAACAAGGATGTCGTTTGTATCGATCCATCATGTATCATTCACATCGATCCCTGGCCGATCGATACGAATAGCATGAAAAGAGGATCGATACAAATAAGTAAGTCGATGATGGATGCAAAACAGGGTGAATACGGATCGATACGAAGTGAGGCATGTTTGATCGATTCGAACTAATGAATTTTTGATGGATACTAATGATGCTTCCTTTCATGGATACGAACCACCTCTTACCCGATGGATACGAATTAGTGTTTCCATGATGGATACGAGTAGTGCTGGTTTTTGCTAATGGATTCGAATGAAATCGATACGAAGGAGGTGGAATGATGGACACGATTAAGAGTATTACTTAATTTACATCAATCATATCTTGAGCATACGAACTCCGATTGACTTGAAATTTAGAATGTAGCCTTTCCTAATCTTGTCCATCATTCCCAATCGATCTCATCTTGATTGGAGCTTGGTCAAGTTTTGAAGGTATCGATCATAGCCATGTTTCCAATCGATCTCTAATACTGATTTCCATCATTTTTAGCCTATTTGTTGATATCTCGGCCTTGACCAAAAGGCGGGATAATAGTTCACTTCATGTTTTAATTATTCGAAATTATTAAATAATATTTTTGGTCCTGAAATTTTTATATGCTAAAGAATATTTAAAACCTCATTCATTGTGATTTTTAGGGATTTTTCCCATCTTTTTATGATTTATTATGAATTTATTAGACTCGAGAAGTTTAATAATTATAATAAAATGTTAATATAAAATAATAGGTTTGCAAATGTTTTGGGAATGATATTCCTGATTTATGGTAGATTTCCAAAAAGGATTTGAAAATGAGAATTATTATCCAGTGAGACTTTGACAAACAATGGAAGTTGGTGAAAAGAATTTACATTTAATAGCAAGAAATTTGTTTTCATGATAACTACGATTTTGTCATGCCAAATTTATTGATGTTGAATGTATTAATGTCACCGTTACATGTTGTCGACCTTACTGAATGCGTAAGATATCACTTCTACGTTATACAGAATGAATTCATTAGGGATGGAGTCGACGTCGACATGCTTGCTAACGACGACGATGATGTCGCATGTATTCTCAATGTCGTGTGCCTATGTGCCGCGTTGATATAAAACGGCATGATGCCACATATTTTCTTTGACGTCGCTGACCTTAAAAGGCAAGAATATCGCTTATTTTCTTATAACCATAGTGGCACCGTGTATTTCTATATTGGCTATAACGATGTCGCTTGTTTTATAACGGCTATAATGACGATTCATTTCTTTTAAGGCAATGATGCCATCAATCATCAATGTCGCCATTCCCATATTTTAAACAATAAAACTTTATACTACGCAAACTTGCAAAACTCGATACTATGCCAGGCGATATTGATCTATATCAGCCTAATAGCTTTATGGTTTGTAAAATCAGATCCTATAAAATAATTTTCGATAATAAAGGGGTGCGATGACCAATGCAGCAATACCCATGCCGCACTTTATCAGTTCAAGAGTTTTATTGTTTTGGCTTTACAGCCAATAGTTTTGAGCAACGTATAAGTGGCTTCAAATTTCATCAACGATATTTATAAAATAATATATTTTAGCATAATAATTTGGATAGAGTAACAGACTATATTTTCCTTGTTTTAAAGTATGATTTCAAGGGTAAATCAATTATAAAGATTTATGTTTTCAAAGAAGTATAAGAGAGTATTAGTCCAAAATTTTACTAAAGAGATTGTTATTCTTATCATCTTTAGATAAATTGTGATAGGGTGAATTACTCAAAAATTAGAAAACTGGATGGGATTGATGTAGAGCAGCGCCTTATATTTCAACTGTTAGTCCCTAGCTGATATTAGTCCAAAATTCTATTGTGTTAGGCTTTGTCATGGGCAATACTAAACATAAATTTAAGCACAGAAAGGAATAAACATAGATGAGTTAGGTTATTGGTTGGCATATGAAACCATTTGGATTATTGTGACCCTAGTCAGCCATATATATTTGCAGTTACTTTGAGAAAACTATAATGTTAGGATAGATAGTCCATCAATTTAGGCAGATTGGTCATGATTACCTATGTTGCATGCTTTCATATGATTGTTTATATTATCTAGTTTAACCATTGTGGTTGCAGGTGTTTGATTTATAAGAGATATATCCTTAGAGGATACTCGTAAGGGGAAAACTCATTCCGCTCAATGGCGTGGTCTCGCTAGATAACCATTTACCAAGATGGCATATTATTATTCACGCTGGGTTTTTTGTCTGAAAGTTTTTATTTTTATCCTTTAACTCTCGGCTGCTTATTTGAGTAGTTTAGGAGTAAGAGTTTCAGGTTAAGTAGGTTTTGACGAATAAAGCTTTTTGAGACATGCAGGAGGCAAAGCTAGCTTTGTAGGAAACTATCTACTATTGATGTCCACTGTGTGATAGTATTTTGATGTATGTATGTAATGGCAGAAACTGTATCCGTCTAGTAGTAAACTCTGATCAACCAAAGGGGAATCTTCATGTGTCGCTCTTGGAGTATTTTTTAATAATTACATTTTATCTGAACCTTGGCAATGTTTGGGATTATAATGAATATGAAATATTATCTTTGAAATGAAATGTAAAAATTGTTTTGAAATCGTGTAAAGAAAATTTCATATTCTTGTGTTTATGATGTTATTGATATAATTAACATTATCACATGTTGTCACCGGGAATCAATAACATAGATAATGCAGCATCTGTAGGGTTACTTTTGGGCCTTAAAATGGAGGATGTTATAACTTGGTATTATAGCACAGGTTTATGCAAAAGTAAAGGAATTATGAACTTAAAAGAATTTTTGAAAACATAATCTAAATCTATCAAAAAATAAGATTAGGGTATGGAATAACGCTATAGTAGCATACTCGTATTTTGCTATATATAAGCATATATTCTATCGCTATTCTTCCCACCTCTCTTAGACCATTCTTCGATGTATTACCATGGTTCAAATGAAAATTTAAGGAAATGAAAATATGGAGGCATGAAATGGAAGAGTGAATCTTAGAGGAGGAAGCACCACAACCAATGGAAATGTTAGGCCCAATACAAGGAGGAATCTGAATCGACAAACAGCTGCTAATATGGGTGCTAGAACACCATAGGTAAATAAAGGAGCTATGTATCAGTTCTTTATTAATATGATGAAAGTAGAAGTCGCAGCTAGATTAGTGGGTGAAAATGTTAGAGGGAAAAATCATGAAGTCCCAGCTGTCAACAACTATGTTGTTTTGAGTAGGGATCATGTAAGATTGGAAGGAAAGCCATTTATTGGAATTAAGGATGTTATCAGGTGGAGAATTGGCTACTCCATTGTGAAAGGATTTTGCTAATTTAGATCTGAATGACAAGCAGAAGAAGAGTTGACATCTAGACAACTAGAAGGAGATGCATTGTATTGGTGGAATAGTGTAACTGTTAGGGTGCTAGAGAAGAATTGACTTAGACAAAGATTAGGAGGAGGTTCGAGGAGAGGTTTATGTCTGAAATTGCTAAGTCAACCTTGCAAAGGAAGATTGATGAGTTAGTGCAAAGAGAAATGACTATGTTGGACAAGATTTGAGAAGTTATCCAGATATGGGTATGTAACAGTGGATACTGTGATTATGAAAAATGAAAAGTTCATATGTGGATTAAGACTAGAGATCGTTAGAGCAACCTTACCACATTTCAGGAATCCATGTGATGTAGTAGTGGAGATGGCACTAAGGAATGAAGAGATGTTTGCTTTCTTTGGTAGTAATAAAGCAATGGAGACTTAGAGTGGGCAGAATTAGAAAAGGCAATTCTTTCAGAAAAAAGAGAGCTCAGAAGGGTGGAGCTACCAAGAAAGAAAAAGCAGAGGTTGTGTTCTACAATTGTAAAAAGAAAGGGCATTTTGCAAATGAGTATCATTCAGGAGATGAAGATTATTGGAAGGAAGAACATCGGGTACTTTAATTATGATCAGATTTTACGTTACTAGAATCAGTGTAAGGAATCAGCCAAGGTAGAGAAAGGAAAAGTTTTTCTTTGGAATCATCTTCCTTGAGATCCACAGAAGAGGAAAAAGGAAAGGCTACAATGGGAGGTACGCTTTCGATTCATGGTATACCTATTAGTGTGTTGTTCCATACTGGTGCATAAAATTCTTCTATCCCTCATTGTTTAGTAGATAAGCTAAATTTAGTACCATCTTACCTAAATACTTCCTTAAGGGTTACGAATCCAATAGGAGGGTGTGCAACTCTTGGGATAAGATGTAACCAATTTTTAGGTCATGTGTTTGCCTGTAGTTTTCACGTGTTTGACTTTATGGGCTTTGGGATTATTTTGCATATGGATTGGTTAAGTAAATATGATGCTAGGATATTTTTCTAGGATAGGGAAATATCATTGAGATACCCTAATAGTAGCGAACGAATTATATACTCCGTAAAGTATTCAAACTTTGATTTTTGTGCCTTGTTGGGCGCAATAGAGGTGGAAGACGAGTTGAACCGAGCCTTTGTTATTAGGAAGTTTGCTGAAGTCTTTGAGCCAGTGATAGGACTACCGTCGAAACAAGCTATTGAGTTTCTTATAGACCTTATACCTGGAGGTGAACCCATAAGTAGACCACCTAGCAGAATGACACCTACAGAGATAGAATTAAAGGTGAAACTAGAGGTTTAGAAGGAAAAAAATTTGTTAGGCCAAGAAGTTTGCCTTGGGAGTGGCCATTGCGTTCAAAAAAATACCAGAGGTCGTTAAGATAATGTGTCGACTATCACAAGCTGAATAAAAAGAAAGTAGAGAATAGTTATCATTTGCCAAGGATATATGATTTGTTTGATCAGTTGAGTTGAGCTAGTATTTTCTCAGTTGGATTTGGCGATAGGATTCCATCAATTGAGGGTGGCGGAAGGCGGAAGGCAATTTTCCTTTTAACAGCATTTTGAACAGGACATGGTTTGTATGAGTGGTTAGTAATGCCATTCGGATTGACTAATGCACCTGCTTTCTTCGTATATTTTATGAACCGGATCTTTCAAGAGCATCTGGATATATTCGTATTAGTATTTATAGATAACATTATGATATATTCTAGGAAAGAGCGAGATCATGAGATTCGCCTTAGAAAAGTGTTTGAGATGTTAAGACAACATCAACTAAAAGTGAAATTTTCAAAGTGTCACTTTGGAAGAAAGAAGTAAAGTTTCTTGGTCATAGGTCTTAGAAAAAGGGTTTTCGATGGATCCATTTACAATAGAAGCTGTCAATAATTGGAAGAGACCCAAAACAGTGACCGAGATAAAGAGTTTTCTTAGGTTAGCTGGCTACCACAGGAGATTTATCAAGGATTTCTCCTGCATAGCATCACCGATGACTAAGTTGACAAGGAAGGACGTGAAATACGTTTGGACCGATAAATGTGAGGAGGCATTCCAGAAGCTAAAACATTTATTAACTAATAGCCTGTGTTATTTGTTACGAATGGGAATCAAGATTTAGTGGTATTGTAACACCCCTAATTTTAATAACACTATTTAGGTGATTTAAATAGAAAAATTAAATGGAATAATGTTAACATAAAAAGTGATAAGGGGATTGAGATTTGAAAATTTTAAATAGAACCTGAGCTTAATAAATAAATTAAAAATGGGTTTATAATTGGTGTTGTATGTTAATCAGGAGATTAGTAACACAAGGGCATATAAGGAATTGAACATCATGACTCCTTAATACCTTAAACCCACATTTCATTTTCCATTTCACATTCATTTTACAAACAAACAAACATAAACAAAAAGGTGCAAAGCCGGCCATTAGTAGAAAGAAAAGAAAATCAATCTAAAGCTTATGATTCAAGCCAGGGGAAATTAATCTCAATCAAATCTCAAAGTCCTTATTCTAATCAAGGTTAATAATGGCCAAAACCGTATTTATTTTTCTTTTACGGTCATTTGATTTTCGGGTTTAAGATTAAATCCAAATTGATGATTTCTGATGATGATGTGCTTGGATTTTATAACATATTTGATTCAAACAAGATTATTTGATTATTATTTATACACGGTTTTTAAGGGTAAAATCATATAAATTGAATTTCGAATTCCATAAGGAATTTATATGCCATGCAATACATTATTTTGGAGATGATTTTTAATTTTCCAAGCTATGAAAAATTTATTATGACTTTCAAAGGAAAATATGAATAATTGGGTTTAGAAATTAATTTCGGTTAGTATGAAGAATTTGGGTTTGAAATTTTTATGTGTTAGATACCATATTGAAAGTGAATTTCTATAATTTTTGGGGATTTTTCTTAAGTAATTTACTATGGAAATTTAGATTATTTTAGAAGAAGGATTTAATTTTTTGAATTGTTTTGCTTAATAGAACGGCTTGATTGTGAAAATTAATCTTTGTTTAGATCTGAAAATATGTGGCAGTTACTTTGGTAAAGAATTTGAAAAGTTTATGGTAACCAATCAAATATTTACAAATAGACAGGTTAGTTATAAAGTATTCACTTTAAATGGCATTAGATCAGACTTTATTCAGAAAATATGTTCCGCCTCTTTTAGAAGCCACCTTTCGACCTTATGCTTCTGCCTCGACTAAGTTGAAACCATCCGAGTCAATACCAACCAATGTACACAAGGTATCAATATGATTGGTACGTAGTGGATTGAAGAAGGGTGGAAGGCATGGCATCGAAACATAGCTTTTGATGGGGTTGAAACTTTGTTTTATTTTCTAAAGAAATATGCTGGCCTATTTTACTGAATGCTTTCGAAGGACTCGAAACATATGCTTTCGAAGGGATCTTTCTAAATTGCTTTCAAAAGGGGTTGTCGACTTTTTTTTTAAATTGTAGCTTCCGAACGAGTTACTTAGTTTTGAAATCAATGCTTTCGAAAAAGGTAGTTTGACTAAGTCAAAACCCTTTTACCGTCTCTATGCCTTTTGAATGGATTGAAGTCATCAACCAATTCGAAAGGTAGCTTTTGCTTTAAACCTGTACTAAGCCACTTCCTAATGCTTTCAAAAGCGTTAAGGGTTTTGAAGGCAATGGCTTCAGAAGAGATTTCAAAGCTATCCTTCAAATGTGTTACATAAATGTTCTAAGCTTTCGAAAGGATGATTCTGAAGCCATCAATTATCCCCAAACAATTTTTTATGAAGATTAAAGGTTTTGAAAGGGGCACCTTCATATATATTCACTTTGACCCAAAAGATAATTTTAAAGATAAACCCAATGTTTTCGAAAGGGGGACTTTCAATGGCTTCGAAAGGGGTGCTTTCAAATGGTTTCGAAGCTATACTTCTATAATGAATGTGAATACTTTAATACATTGAAAAGGTTTTGAAAGAAAGGTTTTAAAGTATTTCGAAAGACAGGTGCCTAATTTTTTGAAAAGAAGTTTTGAATGTTTTCGAATGGAAGTTTTCTAATGGTTTTGAAAGTAAAGATTAAAGGTTTCGTAAGCCTTAGTTTTCAAAACAAAGAACCCAATCTCAATTTTTAAGGTATAACCCAAGGCATTATAAAAGATCCTTTAAATGCTTTTAAACTGGAGTTTTTTTGAAGAACTTTCCTTGATAAAATAACAGGTTAAAGGGATCAATTATGTTTTAAATGAAATTGATTTCGAGGATATTAAACCAAAGGTGTCGGTATTATTGTGTTACTATGTTTGCTTCTTCTAATATATATGTGTGTGTGTGTGTATATATATATATATATATTCATATTATAATGGACCCATAACTGCATTTTGGGAAGAAATGGCATACCAACGAGCTAGGTTGACCCAGTAGTGAATATAAATTGAGTTAACTCCTAAATAAGTAGAATTGCATCCAGGAGATAACGAAGACTAGAATATAGGATGCCAAACACTGATTAAAGAAGTTGTCAGATAGACAGGTTCATAGTAAACCCATGAATATTATGTAGAAGAAAAGTTATTGGGAGGGGCCAATAGGTTCATAGTAAACCCATGAAAATTATGATTAGAAAGAGTTATTGGCAGGGGTCAATAGGTTTGTAGTGAACCCATGAAAATTATATCCGAATTAAGTTATTGGTAGATTTCAATAGGTTCCTAGTCAACCCATGGAAACTATTATAAGAGGGAAGTTATTGGACATACCAATAGGTTCAGGGAGAACCCATGAAACAATGAAGTTATTAGCAGGGTCCAATAGGTTCTTAGAGATCCCATGAAAAACTATGAAACCAGACAGGGATTCCATAAGTATTAAACAGGTTATTAGTCTGCCCATGAAAACTGATAGGTTAATAATGACCTTAGAAACTATAAATGAGACAGATAGTCAAAAACGAATGGGGATAGAAATCTATAATTGATTTACTTGTTTGCATATCATCATAATATTTTTTAATTGCTATGTTTTAACCGTTGTGGATGCAGGAGCAAAATAGATGGTTTTATAAAGGTTGGAATAAGATACTAGTGAGGGGAAAACCCATTCCGCTAAGCGGAAAGGTTTCATTAGATATCTAAATGGTTTGATATGGTAGATTATTATTCATACCAGGCTTTATGTCTAACTCAATGTTTATGGTTTCCCCTTAAACTCTAGGGTGCTCAATTGATTTTGAGTAGTTTGAGAGTTGAGATTTTCAAGTACCTCTTTAAATGAATGAACTTTCGGAGACATGTAGGAGGCATGATAGCTATTTAGAGTTTTATTTCTATTTTTGATTACACTGTGTTTTTTGTAAAGGAAAAGATGTTTAACTGCTTAGTTATGTACTTCGATCATCCAAGGGGCATCTTCATATGTCGCTCTTAGCGTATGTTATAATAAATATATTTTCTCTAAATGTGGTTCTCGTATTAGGATTATATAATGAACTTGAAATGCTTTGAAATGGAATGAGAAAGTTGTTTGTTGATTTGAAATTTTTCCATATCCATGTGTTTTAATTATATCAATGTATCTAACATTACTGTACTTGGTCGCCAAGGATTAATAACTATAGATGATTACAGCATCCGTAATAGTTAATTTTGGACCTCCAACAGATGCATGAGGAACAAGATTAGGAGCTGTATTGATGTAGAGGGGTAAAGTGATTGCCTATGCTTCTTGATAGCTCAGGCCACATGAATTTAGATATCCGGCTCATGACTTAGAGTCAGCTGCTGTAGTTTTTGCTTTGAATGTATGTAGACACTATCTTTTAAAAGAATGATTCGAGCTGTATACAGATCACAAGTCTTTAAGATATTTCTTCTCCCAAAAGGAATTAAACATGAGACAAAAGAGATGGTTGGAATTTTTAGCTGCTTATGATTTCAGGATTGAGTATATGCCAGGAAATGGAAATAAAGTAGCAGACGCGCTTAGTAGAAAATATCAGAATGCAATATTAGCAATGATTGCTGAATGGAATGGTTTAGAGGCACTGATCACATGTAGTGTGCAGTTAAGATCGGCGGCTAGTTCTAGTCAAAATACTGCAATGTTAGCTTGCTTAGAAGTTAAACCAATATTGATTGAAAGGATTGCTTCCAAGCAAAGAGATGATCCATTGCTAGCTAAAAGATTAGAAGATTGGAAGGTGGAAATGAGACTGATGATTTGAAAGACTTTTATCTTGACCAAAATGGATGGTTGAGAAAGAAAGGACGACTATGTGTGTCAGATGTTGGAGACCTAAGGAAAGAAGTTCTTAGGGAGTGTCATCGATCGAAGTTCCCTATTCATATTGGAGGAACTAAGATGCATCAGGATATGAAAATGAGTTTCTTATAGGAAGGTATGAAAAGAGATGTAGGTTTATAGGTAAAACAGTGTCTGAATTAACAACGAGTAAAAGTCGAGCATCAAAAGCGTAGTGGATTGCTGCATCCTTTGGATATACCAGTGTAGAAGTGGAATTCCAAATTAATGGATTTCATAGATGGGGTGCCAAGGTCGAATAGAGGAAATGAAAGTATTTGGGTCATGGTGGATAAATTGACTAAGAATGCATATTTCATGCCTGTCAAATCGACAAGGATGATACCTGTTTTAACAATGTTGTTTATAAAGAACATTGTCAAACTACACAGAGTTCCTAATAGTATAGTCAGTGATATGGACATCCTATTTACTATCTAATTCTGGAATAATCTGCAAGAGGTTTTAGGTACCAAGCTCGAGATGTATAACACATACCATCCACAAAGCGATGGGCAAACAGAAAGAGTTGACAAAGTCTTGGATGATTTGTTAAGAGCTTGTGTGCTAGGCTCTGGAGGATTATGGAAAAACCACCTACACTTAGTTGAATTCTCATATAAAAATAGTTATCAGACTATTATAGGGACACCACCTTTTGAAGCTTTGTACGGAAGGCCGTGTAAATCAACAATATGTTGGCTAGAGACCAGAGATAGATTAGTTCTTAGTTCGAAAATAGTAAAAGAAGCCACAGAAAAGATTAAGTTAATTCGAGCTAGAATGAAGGAAGCTCACTCTAGGCAGAAGATTTATGCAGATAAGAGATGAAAGGACATAGAATTCTCAGTTGGGGATCATGTTTTCGTCAAAGTATCGCCAATGAATGTTATGGTAAGATTTGGAAAGTTAGAGAAATTGGCACCAAGGTTTGTTGGACTGTTGCCTATTACAGAATGGATCATGCAAATCGCTTACAGGATTGAGTTACCAAACAGTTTGACAGGAGTTTATAATGTGTTTCATATTTCTCATCTTAGGAAGTGTGTTCGAGATCCAAAACTACTATCGCTTCGAATGCATTAGAAGACTTAGTAGTGGAATTGGACATGACTATTATCAGGCAACAAGTCCGTATTGTAGCTAAGGATGAAAAGAAGCTCAGAAACAAGACAGTTAGATTAGTAAAAGTTTAGTAGAATGATGACAAGAGGGACTGTATTTGGGAGATAGAGGATAGGATTAGAGACACTTATCCTAATTTGTTTCGCCAGTATGTTTTATGTTTATAATTATGATTACTATTATATACCTTATCATAATTTCGAGGATGATGTACTTTAAGATGGGGAGTCTGTAACACCCCTAATTTTGATTGATGTTATTTGAGACATTTAATTAGATAAAATAAATAAAATAATGTTTGATGATAATGGAAAATGAAATTTGATCAGTTAATAGGTCGTGCCTCAAGAATTAAACTAGTAAGAATGATTAAACTTTAATTAAGGAGGATTACAAGGAGGGCAAAATAGGAAAAGTGGCACATTTCCTTTACAAAAACTTTCCCATTCTCATTTCCTCCCAAATTTCATTCATATAAACAAAAAACATAAACAAGGTCGGCCTTTATCAAGGATTACAAGAGAAGCAAAGCTAGGAAATAAGATTAAAGCTAAAGGGAAATCAATTCAAACTCATATCCCACATTCCTACATCAAATCAAGGTGAATAATAAGACCCATCTCTGATAGCTTGTTTAATTTCGGTTTCAGGATTTAACCCAAAATATTATTGTTGATATTATGTCATGTTTGAATATTTGGATCATTATATGTTTTAGGATGAATTATTGAATTTAATTACGAAATTCTTAAATAGGTTTAAGTGTGAAATCCAAGCATATGACATCTAAACAACTTGAAATTTTGATATGATGTTAGAAACATTATTTTGGAGGTGGATTTTTAATTTCATAATTTTCTAATTAAGTATGAATATTTATGATTTTATTAAGTGAAGAAAATGGTCTGTTTTGCATTTTAATTACTAAAAATAATTAAATAATGATTTTGATCCCAAAATATTTATATGTTAAGGAATATATAAAGTTTGATTAATTTTGATTTTTGAGGATTTTTTTCCATTTTTTTATTATTTGTTATGAATTTATTAGGCTAATGAAGCTTAATATTATTATGAAATATTAATATAAAATAATATGTTTGCAAACATTCTGGGAATGATATTCCTGATCTATGGAAGATTTTTGAAAAGGATTTAATAAAGAGAAATATTATCCAATGAGATTTTGATAAACAATAGGAGTTGGTGAAAAGAATTTACTTTTAATAGCAAGAAAATAATTTTCATGTTAATTACGGTTTTGCCATGTTGAAGTTATTGACGCCGAATGTATTGATGCCGCCGATATTGTTGCCAACTTTAGTGAATGCGTAAGATATCACTTCCAGGTAATATGGAACGAATTCATTAGGAATGGAGTTGATGTCCGTATGCATGCTACGATGTCAATGATGCTGCATGTAATGTCAATGTTATGTACCCATGTGTCGCGTTTTATATAAATGGAAATGACGCCACATATTTTCTTTAACGTCTCTGACCCTATAAGACAATGATCCTGCTAATTTTCTTATAGCCGTAATAGCGCCGTATTTTCATATCGGCTATAACGATGCCGCTTGTTTTATAACGACTATAATGACGACGCACATCTCTCTGAGGCATTGATGCCGCCAGTCATCAATGTCGCCATTTCCATATTTTAAACTTTTAAAATTTATACTATGAAAACTTATGAAACTCAAATTATGCCAGGTGACATAGATCTATAGCGACCTTATGGCCTTCTACTTTGTTAAATCAGATGCTTTAAAATAATTTTCGATAATAAAAGAGTGCGATGACCCATGTCGGCAAAATCTATGCTGCGCTTTATCAATTCAAGAGTTTTATTATTTTAGTTGTACAGCTAATAGTTTTAAGGTACAATGACCTTTAAGTGGCATCAAAATTCATCAACGATATTTTATAGAAGCATATATTTTGGCATAATAATTTGGATAGAGTAAAGGATTATATTTTCCTTCTTTTAAAGTATGATTTCAAGGGTAAATCATAAAGATATATAATTTCAAGGAATTATAAGAGGGTATTTAGCCTAGAATTTTACTAAAGAGATTGTTATTCTTATCACCTATAATTAAATTGTGATAGGATAAATTAACCCAGAGATTAGCAAACAGATGGGACTGATGTATGGTGGCACCCTATACATCATTTGTTAGCCCCTAACTGATATAAGTCCAAAACTCTAGTGGTAGGGCTTGTCATGGGTAAGACTAAAAGTAGATTCATGCACACAATGGAATAAACATAGAAAAGTTAGGTTCTTGTTAGGTCTACAAAACTATTAGGATCAGTGTGACCCTAGGAATAGTAAGTTCGAACAGACCATCCAGTTTCCCCCTAATAAAAGGTTAGAGAATTTGATATATCTAGTAGGCCCGAGTCAGCCATATTGATTTGTAATTATCCCAAGAAAACTTTAATGATGGGACAAATAGTCCTTAATTTAGACGGACTGGTCATGATTACCCATGTTGCATGCATTCATATGTTGTTTATATTGTCTAGTTTAACCATTGTGGTTGCAGGTATTTGATTTGTAAGAGACATATCCTTAGAGGATAATAGTGAGGGGAAAATTTATTCTGCTCAATGGTGTGGTCTCACTTGATGTCCATTTATCGAGATGGCATATTATTATTTACAGCAAAAATTTTGTTTGATCCGAAGTTTTTGTTTTTTCCTTTATCTTTCGGGTGCTCATTTGAGTAGTTTAGGAGTAAAGTTTTCAGGTTAAGTAAGTTTTGGCAAATAAAGCTTCTGAGGACATGCAGGAGGCAAAGCTGGCTATGTAGGAAACTGTCTACTATCCATGCCCCTTGTGTGATGTTACTTTGTTGTATGTATGTAATGGCAGAAACTGTATCTGTTTAGTAGTAAATTCTAATCAACTAAGAAGGCATCTTCATACGTCACTCTTGGAGTTTTATATATTCTATCTGAACCTGGGCAATGTTTGTGATTATGTAATGAATATGAAATATTATCTTTGAATGAAATGTTAAAGTTGTTTCGAAATTGTGTTAAGAAAAATTCATATTCTTTTGCTTCTGATGTTATTGATACAATTAACATTACCGTATTTTATTATCAAAAATTAATACTATAAATGACTGCAACATTTGTAGCGGTTAGTTTTGGGTCTCAGTATGGGAGATGTTACACCTAATTTGTGTAGTGCAGGCTAGTCTCACTATATATTTGTTTTTGGGGACAGTATTATTCACACCAGACTTTATATGTTGCCATATTTTTATTATTGTTTTCCCCATAAACTCATGAGTAATTATTTTAGTAGGCTGAGTTTATGGGCTTAGGAAGATTTGCAATAATGGTCGCAGTACGAAGGTTGAAGATGGAACAAGAGGCTCTTTAGCTACTAAAGATTTTTTTCGTTGTATGATGGAGTGCGGGATGCATCTTCATATGTGGACCCAAATCTTTATGATGTTATTTTCTATTACATTTGATCCCTACGTGTCCACGTGACTTTGGAAATTTTGACCGAACTAATTGTGACAAAAAAAAGAATCTGCTATGTAATGAATAATGTTAGTTTTCTCTAGTTACTTATCTGTGTATTCATATTATACTGAACTCACTTTCATCGTCGGAAGATAATTTTTATGATGACTGCATCATCATCGACATTCATCTTCAAGTTTCATGTAGAGAAATGATATAGTTTTAGTATCAGTGCATAGGTTAGGGACATCTAAATAAAACAGAGCTAATACAAGATAAAAGAAATAATTAAAATGAAAGCAAACACTTCGAGGAGGGGATGTGCTAATATGTGTGTGTAGGTATGTATGTACGTACGTACATATGTATGTTTATCATACTTGTATATATTTCTATATATATATATATATATATATATATTTACATATAGGGAGATATATCTGTCCTTCTTTTGCATATTTCACTTCCTATCTATTTGTTATGATGAAGGCTTGCTTAGCTGAAAAGCATAATGGATTTGAGAAGCGGACTAATCATAATAGGAGGAGCAAGTGCAAAAAAAGAGATTGAAGAAACACAGACTAATGAAGGAAGGGAGGAAAAAATTCCAAGTGCAGTAGGCGTGGAAGCTCCGCAGCTAGCAAATGAGGCAGACATGGATGTGAATGTCTTATTTAGATCGTTTATGTCCCAAATGATGCAAGAAGCTGCACCGGAGGCAGTACAACCGAGAGCTACAGTGTTGAGGAAAGATTTCCCAAGGATGAGTAAAGATTACACAAATCTAGAAGGAATGGTATTCACAGGAAAAGCCTGCAATAGAACTATTGAATTGGTTAAGAAGCTATGATCATATATTTAGTGATTTAGGACTGAATGATGCACGGAAGAGAAGACTAGGATCAAGGCAATTGCAGGAAGATGCACTGGATTGATTGGAGACCATAATATAGAAACCCCAGAAGAGGGAATCACTTGGGTGCAGTTCAAGGAGAGGTTTGAGGCTTAGTTCATATTAGAGTCTCAGTAGAGTGTGTTATGAGCGAATTTATTGATTTGACGCAAGGTGACCTTACGACGGAGAGGTACATCCAGAAGTTTAATGCATTGGCTAAGTATAGCAGGAAGATCATTAACACTCCTATGAACAAAAATGAGAAGTTATTATAGGCTTGAAGCAAGGGCTTGATCTTAAGGTGATGGCTCATCTAGAATCTCCTTATGAGTTTGTAGTGGACATGGCCCGAAGGTATGATAGCATGTATCAAGAGAAGAAAAGGGCAAAATAGAGATAAACTAGGGAAGAACATGGGTTCATGCAATTTCAGGGAATTTATCGGAATTTTCTATGACGAAATAGAGGTAAAACCAACTAAAAAACTACACCGGGGTAGATAGGTACTGCAGGGGAATGCAATAAAATAACTCCATGTAAAAATATACCAACAGGGATTGGTAAAAAGAGGATAGGATCCAAATTATTTGCTGAAAAGGCCACTATAGATAACAGAAAGTAAAATAAGAACGAATAGTATGTCGACACATATAAAGGCACTGTCGGGAATGTCATAGTTGTCGGGGTACAACATTAAGGTGGCGGCTCTATTTTTATAAGTAAGAGTACTGCGCTAATATGAAGGAACCATACTACGCTAAAATTAAAAGAAGAACACTTAATAAATAAAATGTATAGCACACAACATGGATCGATAGGACTGCGCAAAAAGAGGAGAAATGTATAATACGTATAAAAAGATAAGTTAATATGACTCAGGAGAGGCAAGGTCGGAACGGGAAAGAGATCATGTGTTCAACTAAAATGACAGAGTTGGAAAGGTTGTTGACATTGGATAGGGATGCTAATTTGAATGCACACCTAAGAATGGTAAGGAGAGGCATTCAACTTCCTGGAACTGCGATGGGGGATGCTAGTAGTTCCAAATTAAAAAAAAAATGTTTAAAGACCGTAGGTGGGTTTCTTTATGGTCTACTACAGTGGGGTTTCTAAGCAATTTAAAAATTAAGCAAATAAATGTAGAGGGACTACAGGCGGCTGTTTTTCAATAGCAAAAGGCTTAACTAACTAAGTAGTTAAATACTTCAAGGGAGGCTGGGTCTATGTAGTTTCAACTAAACAATGAATTCAAAAGGATACTACTGTGGGATAACCCAAGCGGTATTAGATAAGAGAAATGTGTTGAATATGCGATTATATGGTTTTTGTTTGATGATAATAAACATATATATATATTCGTGTAAATGTATTTGTTAATATACTATTTTATTTTTCACAGATTAAATAAATATTTGCTGAATAAAATTAAATAACTCAAAATTTGAATTCAAACAGAAATTTTATTCAAACAAATATTTATTACAATTTTGAATAGTACAAATTCAAGCTCTCACTATACACTATACAACATTGATACAAATTCAATTACGTCACAATTTTACATTTACATAAATTCCTCACTACATATCACTCACACTCATAGTTTATCTTCAACTTCATTCCAGTTAAAATCCAACATCTGAGCAATTTGCAAAAATATTCACTAACGTAATAAAATTGAAAAAGAAATATTTTTGCAATATCAAATAAAATATGGATTTTGAAAATATTATTTGCCTCGGTTATTTGGGTTGTTCGTCATCATTTACATTTGAATTCATCACACACGAACAATGTGACATGCACATTGTATCACTGTACATGCCACAAGGTCGTGCACACCGATATACACTTGATAATGTTACAGGGACAGGTGAGCACAAGGTCAAACCCAAAATAAAAGGACGGGTTCAACTCAGGTGCAATATAAATAAAATCTCGACACGAGCACAAGGTCAAACCCAAGCGTTTAAGCTGGATTCAACTCAATGTACAAATCATAATACAACAGTGTCGCATTCAAGTCATAGAAACATGTACACAATGCTACTACCATGATGAACAAAGCTGACAGCAAGGATTTGAATGCAAGAAAAACAAGTAAATGAAAACATACATGAACACTTACAAAATAAAAAGGGCAGTGGACAGGATAAGTGCAGACACTACATGAAGCCCAAGTGCAAAACGAAACACAACAATATGTTGAAGCAACCGAGACATCACATACATATATGTGTACGAATGAAGACACAATGAACTAGCAGGAAACAAAAAAGAAGGCAGTGCAACAGGAGCATCAAGCATCAGGTTAGAGCAATCAAGTGCACCAAAGGGATATACAGTGACGACATACAAAAATGACCAAACAGCAAGGCACAACAGTTCATACAACATACAATGCAGAAGAGCCAAGGACTCAACAAGGCATGTACAATATGTATGAATGACTCAGTGATACAATGCTCAATGCACAATAATGCAATGCCACAGCGAACATGGTTCAAAACAACATACCAAATAACCAGGCTACACAATGAAAATCAGTGCAACCCAAAGCCGTAAAGGAACAGCAGTGATATCAAGAGTTAAATTGTGAAATACATGTCAGATCAAAATATGCTACAGAAATCAAATCGAATCAAAGCCAGTGCTATCAGATGTCAAGGCCGAAGACAATATTAAGTCTTGGAATCACATAAACAAGTTAATGCCGAAGTGTCAAAATCTGATAATAACAAAATCAATTTGAAGCCGTGAACAACTGATCGTACATAATATAATGAACAAAGTCAGAGACCATAATCAAGCAACAACATGTACAGGTCAGTGAACAAAGTCAAGCCAAGTCGACATGAACAATGTAAGTATGGAAGTTGTGGAAGCATACCAAAGTCATAGTGAAATCGCCACAGTCATGTCAATGAACAAGTCAACCAGAACAAACACGAAATCATAAAATAGCCGAAGTCAAAGGAAATCAACATCGTGATGACCACGATATCAATTCAAAACCATGTCAACCAAGTAACACGAATTTATACGCATTTGATTTAGTCAGAGAAATCATCAGCATCAAAGTGAAATCGAACGGCCGATCAAATGAAATTGACAAATTCAAATATATTTGTAAGAACGAAAATCAAGGGTTACGAACCCATATAAAAACCCTAAGATCATCATCGGCAAATCATACGAGTTCAAATACGAAAATCATTAAAGCACAAAGTATAAATTCTTAACCAGCAAGAATCGAACTCGTCGAAGCAGCCAAAGTGAGCAACAAAGAAAAGATCGATCAAAGCTACTCGCGAATTATCCAAGCGGATCGATCAACATAAAGTCGGCTCTTCGCAAAGCCCTAATTTGGATCAAGGACGAAAGCCCTAATTATAATCGAAAAAAAGAAGCCGCCATTATATCAAAAGGAACCGAGCAAATAAAAAAGGATCGGGTCGAATTACAAAAGGGGCCGGCTTATTTTTTCTAAAGAGCTTTCTCTTTTATATTATATAAGGTCTTTTAATTTCTAAATTTCTTTTTAATTGTATTTTCATTTTCAAAACCATTTAAATTTCTAGTCGTGTGACTAGGGGACAAACAACGTGGCGTAGTTTGAGAATTCGCAACTCAATGGCTGAGTTGTGGCAGGGTTTTGAGCGTAGAGTTAGGTTTAGTCGACAGCGGGTGTCGCGAGTTTACATGTGTAAGCGTCTGACTATCTAATTTCTAGTAGAAACCTTCGGGGCAGCACGTAGGCAGGGTTTTGCCGAAGCTGGGTAAATTCTGTGTCGTTCTAATACTGCATTTTATTATTCTGCTATTTTTTCTGTGCTGCTATTAATCTGTGATCTGTGTTGAAATAATTTTATAAGCTTCCGCAATTAATTTTTATAATTAATACCATCACCCTATTCACCCCCCCCCCCTCTAGGGTGAAATCGATCCTACAAGTGGTATCAGAGCTAGGAATAGAAGTCAATTTTTTTTTAAAATTCGAGTTTCAAAAATCGATTTTTGTTTTAAAAATTTGAATTTTTAAAATGGCTTCTTTTAATAATACTTTTATTGAGGGTCGTTCCAATATTATTCCTTCTATTTTCGATGGAACAGGTTTTTTGAATTGGAAATTGGAAATTGAAAATGGAATTTTATTTAAAATCTGTTAATGTTAAATGTTGGGATATTATTGAAAACGGGTGTGATATAACATATAAGAAAATTATCTCGATTAACGCTCTTGCTATGCATATATTTTATTCTCATATTAATCAAGATAATTTTAATTTCATCTCTCATTGTGAAAATGCACAGGAAATCTGGAATACTTTCGATGCAATATATGGTGCAAAAGTCAACAGCAATGAGTAATCCTCCACAACCAACTCAGTTGAAGAAATGTGCTTAACAAGATTTGTAAAAAGTAGCTGTGATTAGGATGATGATGATGGAGCAGTTGAGCTGGCGTTAATAATGAAGGAATTCAAAGGTGGAACCACAAATATGGAAATCCAGCTCTAAATCAAAAATTAAAAAGCAGAATAATCAAAGCACTAGACAACTTGGAATAACACGGGATCATTTGCAACAAACCCGATGATATCAAACCCAATTATCGTCGATTTCAACTCGACAAAGAAAAGAAATCAAAAAGAAGATGTTTTGCAGCCACGTGGAATAAAAGCGATAGCAGTGAAAGTGAGAAAGCAGATATGCGCCTTCATGGGAATATAACCGATAGCGACGATGACGAGCCAAGCGAGGTATCAAAACTTACTCACTCTGAATTACTTATTTTATTTCCACGAAGTAAATGGCTGTTTTGAATGACTTAGGGAAAAATACGCTAAACTTGAATCACAAAAAGACACTTCGATAGAATTAAATGAACAACTTGACCAATTAGTTAAAACCTATCAAAGTAGGATCCCTAAGTGTGATAAGTGTCCAACATTTGATAAAGAAATTAGAAAATCAGAAATCAATATAAAATCACTTGAAAATGAAATTCTGATTTTAAAAGATGGTGAAAATACTAGGAGAGAGAATTCTATCAAAAAGTGCACACAATTGTTAAACGAAAATGAATCTCTCAAAACACAAGTCCAACAATTGTCTACGACTTTAGATAAATTTTCAAAAAGTGAAAAATTATCGAATATTCTATTAGGAAAGCAAACTGTTAATACGGTTAGACAAGGACTTGGATATAGTAGTTCGAAAATTGTTGAAAGCAATATTAATCAAGTTAATTCTATGTGCACAATTTGTAGAAAATATGGACACAATCACAATAATTGTTGATATAGACCCAAACATGTGAAACTATACCAATTTGGGTTCCTAACGGCACAAATATAAAATCTCTCAAAGTTAAACAAATTTGGGTGCCGGAAGGAACATATATAAATAGTTTTGGGTCTCCACAAAATTATTTTTCAATATATTCTGCCACTAATAATCATGGACCTATAAAAACAAATAGGTCACAAAAATCTTTCATCGTGTAGGTGTGGTGGCAGGCTAAGGAACAACAATAGTGTTACTTGGATTCTGGCTGTTCCAAGGACACAACAAGCGACAAAGCAAAGTTCCTTAGCCTAGTATAAAGGTGACAGAATCACAATGGACAACAATGAAAAATATTGTAAAGGTAAAACAGGTAATGGTATATTTATTTGAACGATATATTAAATGTGATAATCTGCACCATATTCTGAATTAAAATCAGCCAATATTGAGATGATGAAAAGATGATGATTTTGATTCTGGCTTTTTCAAAATTGTTGGCCAATTATATTCTTATGCCAAAAACACTATAAAATTCTCTAGATTCTTTGAATTACTTCATATATATTAGTTTGGATTAAAAATAGTGTTTTGTTGGATAATACATTTGGTTATAATACGGCTAACTCTATATTCAGGGTTTTTGATTATTAACACAGCTTCAATTCAAATTCAAGAGAATGTCATTTAAATTGCTGTTAAAATTGAGTTTGAAATTTTTGGTGCATACTTCATCGTTTGGTCTATCAAATTCAATTAATGATAATTTTGAGTGAAAAAGAAATTCAGATGCAGATTACACTGGTAATCTAGTTGATAGAAAAATTACTAGTTGAACGTGATTGCTAAGACATTTAGTAACTGCATCGTTTTTCAAAGAAAATATCTACATATACTTTATTTCAAATAATTTTCAAATAGCAGAAATTTTTCTCATATAACCCCCTCGAGAAAATCATTTTTGACCATATTTTCATATTAGTCATTTTGAAAAATTGATTTCATAATTATTTTTGAATTTGATTTTAAATGACTATTTTGACTAATCTGACTCCCTAATAATTGTCAAAAAGATAAATAGTGATTGAAAAAGTGATGAGTGTTGATATTTATCATATATTATGACTCGAGACAGTACAATTAGTAAATATCTTTAGAAATTTAAACAAGAGTTATAAAACTTTTTGTTGGTAAAAATTCCATGACCATCTCTATCTCTATCATATTTCTAACGACCATCACTCATCAAAATTCTATATAGTTTGTCGATATGTGGTACCTTAAACAGGAATCGTTCGTTTTTCATTTTATATTTATTTTTTAAAAAATAAATAAATAAATAAATACCAAAGTATTCACTCTCATTTAAAAGACCTCACGGTTATGCATGGGTGAATTACTTGGAATTTGTTATGTGCTTCCATGCTCATTTAGAAGTCCTCACGGTTATGCATGTATGGAACGCATATCAAAAGTTGATTTTTAAAATAAAAAAGTTGATTCTAATCCCATTTAAAAGTCCTCACGGTTATGCGTGGTTAGAAGATACTTGAATTCATTTTTTTTAGTAAAAAAAAATTGGAATACTACTAATCTCATTTAAAAGTCCTAACGGTTATGCATGATTAGTAGATATTCAAATTCCTGATGTAAATATACCACAAATAGACACAACTGTATGTGTTGAATATGCGCTTATATGATTTTTGTCTGATGATAATAAACATATATACATTCGTTTAAATGTATTTGTTAATGTACTATTTTATTTTTCATAGATTAAATAAATATTTGCTGAATAAAATTAAATAACACAGAATTTGAATTCAAACAGAATCTTTATTCAAACAAATATTTATTACAATTTTGAATAGTACAAATTCAAGCTCTCACTATACATATACAATTTTGATTCTAATTACATCACAATTCAATTTACATAAATTCCTCACTTCATATCACTCACACTCGTAGTTCATCTTCAACTTCATTCCAGTTAGAATCCAGCATCTGAGCAATCTGCAAAAATATTCACTAACGCAGTAAAATTGAAAAAGAAATATTTTTGCAATATAAAATAAAATGTGAAGTTTGAAAATGATATTTGCCTCAGTTATTTGGGTTGTTCGTCATCATTTGTATTTGAATTCATCACACACGAACAATGTGACATGCACAGTGTATCACTGTACATGCCACAAGGTCGTGCACACCGATATACACTTGATAATGTTACAGGGACAGGTGAGCACAGGTCAAACCCAAATGAAAAGCCAGGTTCAACTCAGGTGCAATATAAATAAAATATCGACTTCAGCACAAGGTCAAACCCGAGTTGTGAAACTGGATTCAACACGGGTGCAAATGGCCAAAACTCAAGAATCAAGTGTCGACTAGTCCAATATAAACAAGACCAGTATAATCACAAATGAACAAAACTATTTGCAAACTGAATCGGACTAAAATACCAGACCAAACTGCATCAAGAAACCAAAACCAGAAAAGTACACAAACATAACCACAGACATGGTCAGAACCAAGACGAAAAAATGTGCAACCTGAACAATAAAATGTCCAGGCCAGGCTACACAATATCAAAGTGCAGACGACCAAATATACAACTACCAGAAACCATCACACTTGTTACACATATATAAGCAACTGAAGTGCAGCCTCAAACCACTGACTCCATTGAACAAATCAATAATGATGCAAGCATGTACATGTGTGGTCAACAAACACAAATCTAACAACACTCAGATGAAAACATGATTAGATCAAACTCAATTCAATACAACTGTAAACAGTGCCACAAGACCACCATGCAAAGACCACAAAGTCAGTGCACAACAAACCTCAAATGACTCAAGTGAACATATCACAATGAAGCTCAAAGTAACCAGTGGCCATAAACAGAGTATATGCTACAACTCCAATGCTTAAGTGGAAGTACATAACTACAAATAAGTGACACAGCGAATATGAAGACAGCAACTTGACACAGTGAACTGCAAGTATCGACCAGGTAGCAAGCAAGATCAACACAGCAACTACAAACTGCAAATATCCAAGTACTACAAGCCCAATACAGTATACAAGTACAGGCCGCAACAAAATGCAACAAAAGCAAGTCGAGGCTCATTGGTGAAGCAACAACAATGAACCAGAACCAAGAATACATGTACTCGAGGCAATATGCACAAGTGAAAAACCAAAATGGCATAGCAGTTCATACAACATATACAAGACAGAAGAAGCCATGGTCAATGCAAAGCAAAACCAAAGTTATAGTGAAATCCTACAAGTCAAGTCAACAGCAGTATAATCAAACATGAAGCAGAGATGAACAATGTAAATGTCGAAGTCGTGGAAGCATACCAAAGTCAACAAGAAATTCATGAAACCCAAAATGACCGAAGTCAATGTTGAACAAGTCAACCGTCATTACAAAGTAAAAATGCCAGAAATCAAAATATCGTGGTAGCCAAGGAATCAAGACGCGAAATATACGAATTTGACAAAGTCAGATAAATCATCAAACGTTCAAGCATCATCAAGCGGCCGAGATAATCTTTTGACAAATTCAAACAAAAATTATGTGACGAAAATTTAGAAATTCGACTCCTATAAAAGGATAGCATCATCGGCAAATTCAATCCATCGAGTTCAAGTACGAAAACACTAAAGCACAAAAAGCTTAAATTACATACCGAAGCAAGGAAAGAACTCGATCAACGAAGCAGCCGAAGTGAGCAATAAGGAAAGCGATCGATCAAGGCTACACGCGAAATCACTAATTTGATCAATTTAAAGTCGGCAGCTTCTGTTTCAAAACCCTAAATTGGATTGAAAGGACGAAGCCCTAGTTTGCAAAGACGAGATTAACAAAGCCGCCATTCTCAAACAAAAAGGATCGGGTCGAATAAAGGGGGTCGGCTTATTTTTCTCCTTTTTATTATATAAGGGCTTTTAATTTTAAATAGGGTTATTTTAATTTTTAAATTGTTTTTAATTGTATTTTATTTTTAAACCGTTTAAATTTCTAGTTGTGTGACTAGGGGACAAACTACGTGGCGTAGTTTGAGAATTCGCAACTCAGTGGCTGAGTTGTGGCAGGGTTTTGAGCGTAGAGTTAGGTTTAGTCGATAGCGGGTGTCGCGAGTTTACGTGTGTAAGCGTCTAACTATCTAATTTCTAGTAGAAACCTTGGGGGCAGCACGTAGGCCGGGTTTTGCCAAAGCTGGCTAAATTCTGTGTCGTTCTATTTCTGCATTTATTATTCTGCTATTATCTGCGTTGCTATTGTTCTATGATCTGTGTTGAAATTATTTTAAAAAGCTTCCGCTGTTAATTTTTATAATTTATACCATCACCCTATTCACCCCCCCCCCCCCTCCCTCTAGGGTGAAATCGATCCTACAAGTGGTATCAGAGCTAGGAATAGAAGTCAACTTTTGTTTTAAAAATTCGTGTTTCAAAAATCGGTTTTTGTTTTAAAAATTTGAATTTTTAAAATGGCTTCTTTTAATAATAATTTTGAGGGTCATTCCAATATTATTCCTTCTATTTTCGATGGAACAGATTTTTTGAATTGGAAATTGAAAATGAAATTTTATTTAAAATCTGTTAATAATAAATGTTGGGATATTGTTGAAAATGGGTGTGATATAACAGATAAGAAAATATCTCGATTAATGCTCTTGCTATGCATATATTATATTCTCATATTAATCAAGATAATTTTAATTTCATTTCTCATTGTGAAAATGCACAGGAAATCTGGAATATCTTAAATGCAATATATGGTGCAAAAGTCAACAGCAATGAGAAGTCCTCCACCACCGACTCAGTTAAAGAAATGTGCTTAACAGGATTGGTAAAAAGCAGTTGTGATGAGGATGATGATGATGGAGCAGCTGAGCTGGCATTAATAATGAAGAAATTCAAAAGGTGGAACCACAAATACGGAAATCCAGCTCTAAATCAAAAATTAAAAAGCAGAATAATCAAAGCACTAGACAACTCGGAAGAACACGAGATCATTTACAACAAACCCGGTGATATCAAGCCCAATTATCCTCGATTCAACGCGATTTTGAAAAGAAATCAAAACAGAGAAATGCTACAGCCACGTGGAATACAAGTGATGAAGATAATCAAAGTTCTAACAGTGAGAGTGAGAAAGCAGATATGTGCCTTCATGGAAATATAACTGATAGCGACGATGACGAGCCAAGCGAGGTATCAAAACTTACTCACTCTGAATTACTTATTTATTTCCACGAAGTAAATGGCTGTTTTGAATGACTTAGGGAGAAGTATATCAAACTTGAATCACAAAAAGACACTTTGATAGAATTAAATGAACAACTTGACCAATTAGTTAAAACCTATCAAAGTAGGATCCCTAAGTGTGATAAGTGTCCAACATTTGATGAAGAAATTAAAAAATCAGAAATTAATATAAAATCACTTGAAAATGAAATTCTGATTTTGAAAGAAAATGAAAATACTAGGAGAGAAAATTCTATTAAAAAGTGCACACAATTATTGAACGAAAATGAGTCTCTCAAAACACAAGTCCAACAATTGTCAACGACTTTAGATAAATGTTCAAAAAGTGAAAAATCGTTGAATATGCTATTAGGAAGGCAAACTGTTAATACGGTAAGACAAGGACTTGGATATAATCATTCTGAAAATGTTGAAAGAAATATTAATCAAGTTAATTCTCTGTGCACAATTTGTAGAAAATATGGACACAATCACAATAATTGTTGGTATAGACCCAAACATGTGAAAACTATACCAATTTGGGTTCCAAAAGGCACAAATATAAAATCTCTCAAAGTTAAACAAATTTGGGTGCCGAAGGGAACAATTATAAATAGTTTTGGGTCTTTACAAAATTGTTTTTCAAAATTTTCTGCATTAACAACCATGGACCTATAAAAACAAATAGGTCACATAAATCTTTTTCCGTGTAGGTGTAGTGGCAGGCTAAGGAACAACAATGGTGCTACTTGGATTCTGGTTGTTCCAAGAGCACACCGAGCAACAAAGCAAAGTTCCTTAGCCTAGTACAAAGGTGACAGAATCACAATGGGCAACAACGAAAAATATCGTAAAGGTAAAACAGGTAATGGTATATTTTGAACGATATATTAAATGTGATAATCTGCACCGTATTCTGAATCAAATCAGCCAATAATGTGATGATGAAAAGATGATGATTCTGACTTATTCAAAATAGTTGGCCAATTATATTCTTATGCCAAAAACACTATAAAAATCTCTAGATTCTTTGAATTACTTCATATATATCAGTTTGGATTAAAAATAGTGTTTTGTTGGATAATACATTTGGTTGTAAATATGGCTAACTCTATATTCACGGTTTTTAATTATTTACACGGCTTCAATTCAAATTCAAATGAATGTCATTTAAATTGCTGTTAAAATTGAGTTTAAAATTTTTGGTGCACACTTCACGGTTTGGTCGATCAAATTCAATATTAATGATGATTTTGAGTGAAAGAGAAATTCAGATGCAGATTACACTGGTAATCTAGTTGATAGAAAAATTACTAGTTGAACGTGATTTTTGTTGAGACATTTAGTAACTGCATCGTTTTTCAAAGAAAATATCTGCATATTTTTCATTTCAAATAATTTTCAAATAGCAGAAAATTTTCTTATAAAACCCCCTCGAGAAAATCATTTTTGACCATATTTTCAGATTAGTCATTTTGAAAAATTGATTTCATAATTATTTTTGAATTTGATTTTAAATGACTATTTTGACTAATCTGACTCCATAATAATTATCGAAAAGATAAATGGTGATTGAAAAAGTGATGAGTGTTGATGTTTATCATATATTATGACTCGAGACGGTATAATTAGTAAATTTCTTTAGAAATTTAAACAAGAGTTATAAAACTTTTGTTGGTAAAAATTCCATGACCATCTATTTCTATCATAGTTCTAACGATCATCACTCATCAAAGTTCTATATAGTTTGTCGATATGTGGTACTTTAAGCAGGAATCGTTCATTTTACATTTTACATTTTTTTTTAAAAAGTTATAGTAATAATAAATAAATACCAATGTATTCACTCTCATTTAAAAGTCCTCACGGTTATGCATGGGTGAATTACTTGGAATTTGTTATGTGCTTCCATGCCCATTTAAAAGTCCTCACGGTTATGCATGTATGGAACGCATATCAAAAGTTGACTTTTAAAATAAACAAGTTGATTCTAATCCCATTTAGAAGTCCTCACGATTATGCGTGGTTAGAAGATACTTGAATTCATTTTTTTAAAATAAAATTGGAATACTACTAATCTCATTTAAAAGTCCTAACGGTTATGCATGGTTAGTAGTATTCAAATTCTTGATATAAATATACCACAGATAGACACAACTGTATGGTTTTATATGATGACATAATTCCCATCATTCTAAAAGTGGAATATGCGCCTAACAAAATATTTATGATTTTTGTTTGATTTTTTTTTTAAAATTTATTTTTATATATTCGATTGAGTTTTAATGTTGAATTAATATTGATCACCTTATCTCTGTTTTCTCTAACACTATTATTCTTTTGCTGATAACAAAAGGGGGAGAGAAAAGTTAAGATTTTGTCAAATAAAAACAAGCAAAGGTCAAACAATTTTCTATTTGCATCTAGGCTCATTTGCATATTTTTATTTGTATGCATATATGTAGGGTGAGCTTTGTGTAGAGAGGAAGCATTTAAATAGGGGTAGAAATTAGAGCATATCAATGATCAAATACATTTAATATATTTAAAATCTTAAATATATGTTTGTTATCATCAAAAGGGGGAGATTGTTGAATATGCGCTTATGTGATTTTTGTTTGATGATAATAAACATATATACATTCATTTAAATGTATTTGTTAATGTACTATTTTATTTTTCATAGATTAAATAAATATTTGCTGAATAAAATTAAATAACACAGAATTTGAATTCAAACAGAATCTTTATTCAAACAAATATTTATTACAATTTTGAATAGTACAAATTCAAGCTCTCACAATACATATACAATTTTGATTCTAATTACATCACAATTCAATTTACATAAATTCCTCACTACATATCACTCACACTCGAAGTTTATCTTCAACTTCATTCCAGTTAGAATCCAGCGTCTGAGCAATCTGCAAAAAAATTCACTAACGCAGTAAAATTGAAAAAGAAATATTTTTGCAATATAAAATAAAATGTGAATTTTGAAAATGATATTTGCCTCAGTTATTTGGGTTGTTCGTCATCATTTATATTTGATTCATCACACACGAACAATGTGACATGCACAATGTATCATTGTACATGCCACAAGGCCGTGCACACCGATATACACTTGATAATGTTACAGGGACAGGTGAGCACGGGTCAAACCCAAATGAAAAGTCGGGTTCAACTCAGGTGCAATATAAATAAAATATCGACTTCAGCACAAGGTCAAACCCGAGTTGTGAAACTGGATTCAACACAGGTGCAAATGGCCAAAACTCAAGAATCAAGTGTCGACTAGTCCAATATAAACAATACCAGTATAATCACAAATGAACAAAACTATTTGCAAACTGAATCGGACTAAAATACCAAACCAAACTGCATCAAGAAACCAAAACCAGAAAAGTACACAACATAACCACATACATGGTCAGAACCAAGACGAACAAATGTGCAACCTAAACAGTAAAATGTCCAGACCAGGCTACACAATATCAAAGTGCAGACGACCAAATATACAACTACCAGAAACAGTCACACTTGTTACACATATATAAGCAACTGAAGTGCAGCCTCAAACCACTGACCCCATTGAACAAATCAATAATGATGCAAGCATGTACATGTGTGGTCAACAAACACAAAGCTAACAACACACGGATGAAAACATGATCAGATCAAACTCAATTCAATACGACTGTAAACAGTGCCACAAGACCACCATGCAAAGACCACAAAGTCAGTGCACAACAAACTTCAAATGACTCAAGTGAACATATCACAATGAAGCTCAAAGTAACCAGTGGCCATAAACAGAGTATATGCTACAACTCCAATGCTTAAGTGGAAGTACATAACTACAAATAAGTGACACGGCGAATATGAAGACAGCAACTTGACACAGTGAACTGCAAGTATCGACCAGGTAGCAAGCAAGATCAACACGGCAACTACAAACTGCGAATATCCAAGTACTACAAGCCCAACACAGTATACAAGTACAGGCCGCAACAAAATGCAACAAAAGCAAGTCGAGGCTCAGTGGTGAAGCAACAACAATGAACCAGAACCAAGAATACATGTACTCGACGCAATATGCACAAGTGAAAAACCAAAATGGTACAGCAGTTCATACAACATATACAAGACAGAAGAAGCCATGGTCAATGCAAAGCAAAACCGAAGTTATAGTGAAATCCTACAAGTCAAGTCAACGGCGGTATAATCAAACATGAAGCGGAGATGAACAATGTAAATGTCGAAGTCATGGAAGCATACCAAAGTCAACGAGAAATTCACGAAACCCAAAATGACTGAAGTCAATGTTGAACAAGTCAACCGTCATTACAAAGTAAAAATGCCAGAAATCAAAATACCGTGGTAGCCAAGGAATCAAGACGTGAAATATACAAATTTGACAAAGTCAGATAAATCATCAAACGTTCAAGCATCATCAAGCGGCCGAGATAATCTTTTGACAAATTCAAACAAAAATTATGTGACGAAAATTTAGGAATTCTACTCCTATAAAAGGATAGCATCATCGGCAAATTCAATCCATCGAGTTCAAGTACGAAAACACTAATGCATAAAAAGCTTAAATTACATACCGAAGCAAGGAAAGAACTCGATCAACGAAGAAGCCGAAGTGAGCAACAAGGAAAGCGATCGATCAAGGCTACACGCGAAATCACTAATTCGATCAACTTAAAGTCGGCAGCTTCTGTTTCAAAACCCTAAATTGGATTGATGGGACGAAGCCCTAATTTGCAAAGACGAGATTAACAAAGCCGCCATTCTCAAACAAAAAGGATCGGGTCGAATAAAGGGGGCCGGCTTATTTTTCTCCTTTTTATTATATAAGGGCTTTTAATTTTAAATAGGGTTATTTTAATTTTTAAATTGTTTTTAATTGTATTTTATTTTTAAACCGTTTAAATTTCTAGTCGTGTGACTAGGGGACAAACTACGTGGCGTAGTTTGAGAATTCGCAACTCAGTGGCTGAGTTGTGGCAGGGTTTTGAGCGTAGAGTTAGGTTTAGTCGATAGCGGGTGTCGCGAGTTTACGTGTGTAAGCGTCTGACTATCTAATTTCTAGTAGAAACCTTGGGGGCAGCACGTAGGCAGGGTTTTGCCGAAGCTGCGTAAATTCTGTGTCGTTCTATTTCTGCATTTATTATTATGCTATTATCCATGCTGCTATTGTTCTGTAATCTGTGTTGAAATTATTTTAAAAAGCTTCCGCAGTTAATTTTTATAATTTATACCATCACCCTATTCACCCCCCCTCTAGGGTGAAATCGATCCTACAGTATGGTTTTATATGATGACATAATTCCCATCATTCTAAAAGAGGAATATGCGCCCAACAAAATATTTGTGATTTTTGTTTGATTTTTTATTGAAATTTTAATATTTATATTCAATTGAGTTTTAATGTTGCATTAATATCGATCACTTTATCTCTATTTTCTCTAACACTATTATTCTTTCGCTGATAACAAAAGGGGGAGAGAAAAATTAAGATTTTGTCAAATAACATCAAGCAAAGGTCAAATAATTTTATATTTGCATCTAGGCTCATTTGCATATTTTTATTTGTATGCATATATGTAGGGGGAGATTTGTGTAGAGAGGAAGCATTTAAATAGGGGGATCAATTAGAGCATATCAATGATCAAATACATTTAACATATTCAAAATCTTAAATATATGTTTGTTATCATCAAAAGGGGGAGATTGTTGAATATGCGATTATATGGTTTTTGTTTGATGATAATAAACATATATATATATTCGTGTAAATGTATTTGTTAATGTACTATTTTATTTTTCACAGATTAAATAAATATCTGCTGAATAAAATTAAATAACACAGAATTTGAATTCAAACAGAAATTTTATTCAAACAAATATTTATTACAATTTTGAATAGTACAAATTCAAGCTCTCACTATACACTATACAATTTTGATACAAATTCAATTACATCATAATTTTACATTTGCATAAATTCCTCACTACATATCACTCACACTCGTAGTTTATCTTCAACTTCATTCCAGTTAAAATCCAGCATCTGAGCAATCTGCAAAAATATTCACTAACGCGGTAAAATTGAAAAAGAAATATTTTTGCAATATAAAATAAAATATGGATTTTGAAAATATTATTGCCTCGGTTATTTGGGTTGTTCGTCATCATTTACATTTGAATTCATCACACACGAACAATGTGACATGCACAGTGTATCACTGTACATGCCACAAGGGCGTGCACACCGATATACACTTGATAATGTTACAGGGACAGGTGAGCACAAGGTCAAACCCAAAATAAAAGGACGGGTTCAACTCAGGTGCAATATAAATAAAATCTCGACACGAGCACAAGGTCAAACCCGAGCGTTTAAGCTGGATTCAACTCAATGTACAAATCATAATACAACAGTGTCGCATTCAAGTCATGGAAACATGTACACAATGCTACTACCATGATGAACAAAGCTGACAGCAAGGATTTGAATGCAAGCAAAACAAGTAAATGAAAACATACATGAACACTTGCAACAGAAAAAGGGCAGTGGACAGGATAAGTGCGGACACTACATGAAGCCCAAGTGCAAAACCAAACACAACAATATGTTGAAGCAACCGAGACATCACATACATATATGTGTACGAATGAAGACACAATGAACTAGCAGGAAACAAAAAAGAAGGCATTGCAACAGGAGCATCAACCATCAGGTTAGAGCAATCAAGTGCACCAAAGGGATATACGGTGACGACATACAAAAATGACCAAACAGCAAGGCACAGCAGTTCACACAACATACAATGCAGAAGACCCAAGGACTCAACAAGGCATGGACAACATGTATGAATGACTCAGTGATACAATGCTCAATGCACAGTAATGCAATGCCACAGCGAACATGGTTCAAAACAACATACCAAATAACCAGGCTACACAATGAAAATCAGTGCAACCCAAAGCCGTAAAGGAACAACAGTGATATCAAGAGTTAAATTGTGAAATACATGTCAGATCAAAATATGCTATAGAAATCAAATCGAATCAAAGCTAGTGCTATCAGATGTCAAGGCCGAAGACAATATTAAGTCTTGGAATCACATAAACAAGTTAATGTCGAAGTGTCAAAATCTGATAATAACAAAATCAATTTGAAGCCGTGAACAACTGATCGTACTTAATATGATGAACAAAGTCAGAGACCATAATCAAGCAACAATATGTACAGGTCAGTGAACAAAGTCAAGCCAAGTCGAGATGAACAATGTAAGTATGGAAGTCGTGGAACCATACCGAAGTCACAGTGAAATCGCCACAGTCATGTCAATGAACAAGTCAACCAGAACAAACACGAAATCAAAACATGGCCGAAGTCAAAGGAAATCAACACCGTGATGACCATGATATCAATTCAAAACCGTGTCAACCAAGTAACACGAATTGATACGCATTTGATTTAGTCAGAGAAATCATCAGCATCAAAGTGAAATCGAACGGCCGATCAAATGAAATTGACAAATTCAAATATATTTGTAAGAACGAAAATCAAGGGTTACGAACCCATATAAAAATCTAAGATCTGTTTGCGTCAAAATTGACCATAAACACCCAATATCGTGAAAGCACCCGTTTATGAACACAAATCAGCAACAATCAATATAGAACTCAGATCTAAGCAATAACAATCACAATAATTCACAAATAACAATCACAAACACAGGATTTATAGTGGTTCGGCGATCTTGCCTACGTCCACTTTGAAGCTTATGTCTTTATTGATTCACTTGATGATTCCAATCGATTACAGCGGATCCCAATTGATGATAGCTTTCAAATATGATTACAACAGCGATAAAGAAGTATGGAATTGAATCCGGCAGAGTCTGGACGTTCAATGGTGGAAGATCCTCTTTTCTAAAGGCTTCAGGGTGCTATTTATAGGCGTAGGAGGCCCGGATCTCGCTCAAACTTAGGGAGACTTTTTCTTGCACGTGAGTGGGCCCACGCGACCGACCCCACCAAGTTTCGACTCGATCTGATATCGATACGAAGTGATTTCGAATCCATCAAATGATGATCCAATCGAGCTGAAACTTGGCAGGAGCAATCTTTACCTTGTATGGAAGCTACTGTGAAAATTTCATTGCATTTGGCCTCGTGGTTTGAGAGATACGATCGATTCGAGTTGATATGTTTCGGTTGGCTGCTTGGTTCGAATCCATCGATTCGAACCGATACCTTCGAATCGACCTTGTCACGTGGTTCTTTGGTGACGTAGCACGCACTCCTCGCATCGATCCTATTTTTTCTCCGAGTCGACCGCTTCGCATCCATGATCTTAGCCCCGCTTGTATCGTTGAATGACACGTCATCCAAGCTAGTTGACTTGGTGGACACGAACGAGTGATTGTCCATGGATTCGAATCTGATGGATGTGAAGATGATCGATACGAAGCAGTGCTTGGGCACGAGACCGATCGATTCGAAGTAAGGTATACTGATGGTGATGGATTTGAAGTGCTCTGGACTCGATGGATACGAAACAGTGCTCTAGCATGGATACGAACGTGCTGAGGGGATGCCCATCTGATGGATTCGAACCGATCGATTCGAAGTGATCAATATCCTGCTGATCGATTCGAATGTGATCGATTTGAAGTATATGGAGCCTGATGGATTCGAACTTGATAGACAGTGATGGATACGAATCCTATGGATTCGAAATGAGCATCTCCTCAACTTTTTGATGGGTTCGAACGACATACTTTGGCTAACTTGCATCGATCATATCTCGTTCATACGAGCTCCTATTAACCTGAAATTTGGAACACTGGCTTTCATGGTCTTGCTTGTCATGTCTTATCAATTGTAGCCTGATTCGGGCTCGGACAAAATTCATCGATATCCATAGCGAAGCGGAGTGCAACCAATCTCTGAGACGAACTGTCTTTTGTTTTCGACCAATCTTTTGGTATCACGGCTTTGCCAAAAAGCGGGATAACAAGATCATCATCGACAAATCATACGAGTTCAAATACGAAAATCATTAAAGCACAAAGCATAAATTCTTATCCAGCAAGAATCGAACTCGTCGAAGCAGCCAAAGTGAGAAACAAAGGAAAGATCGATCAAAGCTACTCGTGAATTATCCAAGCGAATCGATCAACATAAAGTCGAATCTTCGCAAACCCTAATTTGGATCAAGGACGAAAGCCCTAATTGTAATCGAAAAAAAGAAGCCGCCATTATATCAAAAGGAACGGAGCAAATAAAAAAGGATCGGGTCGAATTACAAAAGGGGCCGGCTTATTTTTTCTAAAGAGCTTTCTCTTTTATATTATATAAGGGCTTTTAATTTCTAAATTGCTTTTTAATTGTATTTTCATTTTTAAACCGTTTAAATTTCTAGTCGTGTGACTAGGGGACAAACAACGTGGCGTAGCTTGAGAATTCGCAACTCAGTGGCTGAGTTGTGGCAGGGTTTTGAGCGTAGAGTTAGGTTTAGTCAATAGCGGGTGTCGCGAGTTTACATGTGTAAGCGTCTGACTATCTAATTTCTAGTAGAAACCTTGGGGGCAGCACGTAGGCAGTGTTTTGCCGAAGCTGGGTAAATTCTGTGTCGTTCTATTTCTGCATTTTATTACTCTGCTATTTTTTCTGTGCTGCTATTAATCTATGATCTGTGTTGAAATAATTTTATAAGCTTCCGCAATTAATTTTATAATTAATACCATCACCCTATTCACCTCCCCTCCCCCCTCTAGGGTGAAATCGATCCTATAAAATGTATAAAGAATGAATTTAAAAGGATACCGTGGTGGGCGATTCCAAGCAGTACGAGTTAAGAGACAAACCTTAACGGGAAGCTAATTAAGTTTTGCACAGGGGTGCAATACTAATACTAGAGTATGGTACGTAATAGTTTCATGGGGTGTTACGTCAGATACTTAAAAAAGTGCTTTATAGATCAAAGATGAATTTATAAAGGAAATCAAGCGGGTCTATGCAGGAAGCGTAGAATTTTATATTTAGATTCAAAACAATCTAATTAGGACTTCGGTGGGATCAATACGGGGGTACGCAGTAGTAAAAAAAATCTTCTTAAGGAAGATTTAATTGAAGATGTAAATCTGAAAAAAATTCCATCGGAAGTTTAAAGTGTTTCATGCATGATTGATTGAATAATAAGGGGGGAACCTAACTTGTGTAGTGTAGGTTGGTCTCATTATATGTTTAATTTTGGCGATAGTATTATTCGAACTTGGCTATGTCTGACACGTGTTTTCATTATTGTTTTCTTCATAAACTCATGGATAATCATTTGAGTAGGTTGAGTTATGAGCTTAGGAAGGTTTGGAATAATGGTTGTAGCATGAGGACCAAAGACGAAGCATGAGGCTCTTTAGCTAATAAAGTTTTGTTTTCGATGTATGATGGAGTATGGGCCACATTCATATGTGTACCCGACTCTTTATGATGGTATTTTCAATTATATTTAACCTTTGCGTAGGAAGGTGGCTTGGAAAATTTTGATCGAAGTAATTGTAATAGAAAAATAAATAAAAAGAATCTACTATGTAATGAACAATGTTAGTTTGCTCTGTTTACTTATCTATGTATTAATATTATGCTGAGCTCACTTTCATCCTCGAATGATAATTCTAATGATGACTGCAGCATCATCGACGTTCATATTTGGATTTTAAGTGGGGGATGTTACAACTCTTGATCATTATCTCTCCGTCATTGATAGGTTTTCTTTTCATGTGGAATTCACGAAAGATATCTTTCAGCCTCTTATGAGCTTACGGTTCCTTGGTAATGTGTATTATCGCAATATATTCACATCAAGCCTTCAATGTTTGGGAACACTCCTATCTCTTTAATGAATTTGTGCATCCACACTGCTTGTTTTGTAGGATCATTTAAAGCGATGAACTCAGTATTCATAATTGAATTCGCCACTTTCTACTTGGAACTTTTCCAACTTATAGTCCCTCTATTCAGGGTAAATATGAATGCGAGACTGATTTACTATCATTGATATTACTTTGAAAACACAAGTTCAAATACCTTTCTGTAATGAGCTTGCTTTCTCCATATATTAGGAATAATCCTTAGTATTTCTAAAATACATAAGGATGACCTTAACCACTGTCCATTGGTTTTCATTCAGATATGGTTTTTATCAACCGACTAAACTTAATGCAAAAGTAACATCTAGTCAAGTACATAAAATAGTGTACATGATGGATCCTATTATTGAAGCAAATGGAATCCAACTCGTATGTTGTCTCTCCTCATCCGTATATGTGGAGTCTTTCTTAGAAACACAATTCCATGCTGCACCGGAACATTTTCATAGTTGGAGTTTCCCATACTAAACCATTTTAGTATGACATCTATGTACAGTAATCAGGACAATCTCAATATCCTTTTAGATCTAATGTCACCCCCAAATATTTCATTGAAAAGCTATTGGACAACAAAGCTTTCACTGATTGTAACATTGGTATATTGCTACCAACCAGTAATAAATCATCAATGTATATAACAAGAATGTTGCTCCACCTTTTTTTCTTCCCTATATGCACACGCTGTTTTTGACTGAAACCAAACTATTTGATTACCTTGTCAAAAAAATTATTCCAATTCCTTAATGCTTGCTTAAGACCATATATTGATCTTAAAAATGTACATATTTTGTAGCCAACCCCACTGACTTCAGAACCCTCTACTTAGAACAAATAAATGGTCTCTTCTAACTCGCCATTTGGAAACACTATTTACCATCCATCTGACATATTTCTAGTCGTAATAAGCAACGAGTGCAAGTAGAATCTGAATTTATTTAAACATGATGGTGAGAGGAAATGTTTCATCATAATCAACACCTTGAATTTAAAGAAAACCTTTTCCCCCATCCTCACTTTATAGGTCTTGACCTTTCCATTTCGATCTTTTTCTGAAAGATCCATTTGCAGACAATGGATTTTACCCCTTTGGACACATTTTCCAAAGTCCAAAGTTCATTTTTGTACATGGAATCTATTTCGAATTTCATTGCATCTAACCATAAGGCGGGGTCTTTTTCTCCAAGGCTTGTTGGTAGGTGAGAAAATCATTGTCATGGATGATGCGGCCCTTTTTCTTGCCATTAATGAGAAAATCATAGTATATCTATGACGATCGCCTTACACCACCACACCCAATATAACTAAATAGTGTGTTGTTGATGTGCCCAACCGATGTAGGACAATTATCAAGGGTTGTAAAGAAATAAAACATCATAGAATCTATCGTATATCTCACAAGTGCATGGATAAAAATATAACAATCGTCACATCTATAAAATAGGTTAGAAATAATAACTAAACTATCATAGAATCAGAGTGCACAGGTTCATACAATTATACAAAATAGTAATAGAGTTTATACAACTGATAAATAAACTTTAAATGATAAACCGTCTCTAATAATATCAAGCAAGCACTGCTAAGACTCCATAGTGTTGGACACAGAATAACCATAGTATAATACGAGAAAGCTCCATCTAGCTCATCCTCTACACAGCTATTGCATCTTACCTATACCTGCTGTCCAGTCTACTCATTCAAGAGTGCCTGAGATAACAAGAAGAAAAGCATAAAAGTTCAAGTCGAACAACAGTCTGGTGTGAGCGATAAATGGAACTTAAAATACTATACAAGTCAATGTAGTAAGGAATAAGGGTATATGAACCATGCCTGGCATGTCCCTGTATCCAAAGAGTTAGCACATAACTAACCTAATATGCTACTCTACAATATCACAAGAGTGTACTATAACCTAAGTACAATGACGGGTGTCTGGGTATCCCTATCCCCCATACCAACTCCTTACATCTATAGCGTACTTGGGTTGATTCTAATTCTAAACCGCTGCCACCTTGGCAGGATCTACTATGATGTTCTGCTCAGAGACGGCATGGCCCAAAAATCTACCTTCCCTACTCCAGAAGTGACGCGTTGAAAAATTCTCTTTCAACTTATGCTTCCTCAATACTTCAAATACAATCCTCAAGTGCGTCATGGGTTCTTCCTCTGTCCTAGAATAGATTAGAGTATCATCTACAAACACAAGCATAAACTTGTTTAGCTTATCCTTGAAAACACGATTCATGAGATTAACAAAGTGTGTCGAAGCATTGAGAGCATTAGTTATATCGAATAGCATAACGAACCACTCATAGAAACAAGACGGTGTATGAAATGTGGCGGCGGACACATTCTCCTTCGCTACTCTCAACTGGTGAAATTTTGTAGCTAAATCAAATTAGGAGAACACCTCCATACTATGGAACTGATCAAACAAGTGATCAATACATAGGAGTGGATACTTGTTCTTCCTCATCACCTTATTCAGCTTACAATAATCTGCACACAAACTCAGAGAGCCATCTTCCTTAGTGGAAAATACTACAAGTGCACCACACTCAAATATGCTCCTACGAATGAACCCTCACTTCAATAGGTCATCACATGCACCTCTAACTCCCTATGCTCTTTGGGTGCTATATGCCTCAAAGGCATAACTATCAGTTTGGAATTCTTTACTAAGTCTATGTGGAACTCAATCTCTTGGTGTGGTGGTAATCTGATCACCTCCTCAAACACATTTAGATAATCTCTTAGGCACAGATGACAACTCATTATGTGGAACCACGAGCGAATATAGAAAGCTAATCATAATACATCCTCTCGAAACCAACCGATCACTACCGTTCGCCCTTCCATAGGCCCAATGTCACCAACAGCTTATCGTAATTCACCACTACCGCATACTTCCTTAGCCAGTCTATCCTTAAGATAATCCCGACCCAAACGAAATTTAAAACAAAGAAAATACAAATAAAAGAGCATTCATGACTCGATAAGACCAAACCATAACAAACCATACACATGCTAGTGGAACCTCCAATAGGGTTCGTTACAATCAAAGGTCATTCAATTATTTCGGGTTTCAATCCTAATCTATCTATTAGGTCAATAGGTATAAGGAATGTGAAGCCCCAGTATAGAACAAAACATGTATGGGAACATCATAAACAGAAAGCATACCTTGGATAGTGATACCCTTCCCTTTACCCTTCACCCTTCACTGAGGGAGCACTTAATGAAGTCGGGACGACATCCAAAGCATATGCCTTCACAACCTATTTATATCATGCTGGTTCTAGGCAATTCTTTTGCATATGTTCAAATTTTCCACAGTTGTAGTACTTCTTCTTTCATCAGCTTTGCAATCTCTAATCAAATGACCCTTGTCTCCACAACCATAACAGACAAGATCCCCTTAGCCTACTTCAAAACATTCTTTCCCTGAAACTGCTTACTCTTGCCATTCTATTTCTTCTTGCATTCACCTCCTTATTGTGGCTTTAGCTCTTTCTTAACCACAACAACTAATTTAGACTTGGGGTACAAATTCACTGAGCTTTCTTGACAAGTCTCTTGAATCACATCGATATGGCTCACTAACTTCTCCCCCAAATAGTCGCCCAAACCATTAAGAAACTTCTCGTTCTTCCTGAATGGATTGTCGATGAAAGACATCTCATACGTTGATAAGACATCGAACTCTGCAGCATACTCGAAGAAAGAAATATCTCCCTACTTCAAATCGATGAACTTTCTGAGTAGTACTGACTTTTGACCGGTCGGAATGAACTTCTCCTCGAATCCGGTTTTGAAGGGGTCCTAAGTAAATGGATCCTCAAGTGTTGCAATATAATAGCGTTCAACCAGTTCATGGCTCTCCCTTAAAGCTGTCGAAAAGCCAATACATGTTAATTACATCATGCAACTCGAGGTCATCAAAGATTCTTTTGCATATGTCCAACTGATCCTGCACTTTCATAAGTAATTCTGTTCCATTGAAAGATTTGCCACTAAGATTGGAAAAATCCTTATTTAGTTTAACAAAATCAACTCTAGGCACTTGCACTTGAGCACCATCACTAATAGCAACATTTGGAGTGGCCACTTAGGCATTTTCCTCTTTCAAAACCCCATGTAGTCAACAGGGAACAGAATAAATAAGATAAAGTTGAAATTGATTTCGAAGGAAGAAGGAATAACACGATTTACTCAAGATATCGTCGCGAATGGCTTGGGAAGGGCTCACATTCGATTCGACGGTTAGGGGGCTGCTAGAGTCGCGTGCAGCGCGTGGATGAGGAGGGGCGGTGAACGAAGGGAAGCGACACTATATGGCAAGGCAGTTTGATTGAGTATTGATGGTCGTTGGAAGGGGAAGGTTTTTGTTCGCGATCGATTCAGGGGAAGGTCGTGGTCGAAGGATTCACGATTGGTGTGGAACGAGGAAGGGGGATCGCTTGAGCGCGTGCATTGGTGGTGCCCGGGGAGGCCGACGTTGATCAGTGGAGGGTTGGAGCTCATCGACGGGGGTGAATTGGGGATGGTTAGCATGACGGTGAATGTGAGGTAATGGCGAGGAGGGGTTTTGGAGGCCGAAGTTGAGGATTTTGGTGGATTGGAAGGACTGTGAGCCGAGCAGGTGAATTGTCTAATTTAAATCAAAAATTAGAAATTTAATATGTTAACGATAGTTTTAAATTTTATTTCAATTGTTAATAAATTGTATAACTTTTATACGAGGTTAAAAAATTCATGAAATCAAGTCAAAATTGGAAGAGACTGCAAATAAAAATCAATTGTGAGAATTCCTCACTCATTTGGATTAATCATATTTAAATTTAAATGTTTAAATTTAAATTTTTGGATGTTGATTGGATTGATAAATTTACAATTATCTATTGGATGAATATATATATGTAGTAGTATATATATGGGTATTAGAGTGATATTCTCGCACATTATAGTGGATGAGACCCTATGCGCCCGCATAACAGCGGATGACCCTATATACCGCGATATCCCCCTCGAAGTGGGATTGGTTTTTTTATTATTGTTTAAAATCTGTGGATGCAGGAAAAAACAGGTTGAAGGGATCTAATGAGATTCCTCAAATATGTTATTATTTTTCATATACATAAAATGTAGGATTATTATGTGTTGTAAAAAATTTAAATGAGATAATGGCAAGGAAATTAATATTGGAAATATTAAATACTATAAATACTATTTTAAAATTTTAAAGAATTAAAAGGAGATTTTTAACATAAAAATTTGTATATCGAAATCTGGGTTATTTGGAAGAGATTGGTTTGAATTTTCGATCGTATTAAATAATGCAGGAAAATATTTTAAATAGAAAGTTTAAAATAAATAATATAAAGAAATTTTTAAAGACTCATGTTCTATACAAAACTTGTAACCTCCATAATATATATATATAGCTGCGAAATAATGACATCTTTGTCCTCAACTTCTTACTTTCTATCGTATCCTACTTTTTTGAATTCTAAATTCAAATTGAATCGACTGTTCCAAACTTCAATTCTGATAGCGTCTCTCATTATCATTCTTATTCCCAAACCGTCAAGGAGGGTTTATCATCTTCATTCTCTTATACTTGGAATCGTCATCGTTTTAAAAAGTGGGTTGTCAAGAAAGGCAAAAAAATTTGCTTTAGATGTGGGGATAGCGATCATTTTGCTATTCAATGTAGAGACCCCATCATTCGCTTGTGGAAAGTTTGGACACAAGAAGATTTCTTGCTCAATGAAATCTAAGCACGTGGCTCCTGGACTACAAAACATTGAACAAGATTTTTTTCGCTAGCCGAAATTTAGGTCTCGAGAAGGATTCTTGTGTGTTGAAATCGAAGTTCATAGATTCAGGGCCGTAACTTATCGACCATGGATTTCAATTTACTTTGAAGTGTATGTTGCTCAAAGGAATTCTGCTTGATAATCTATGGCAACAGAGAAACGAAGGGATTCAACTCTTAGAAGAACTATTTGTTCAATTTGACGTGATTAAGTCACCGAATATCGACAAGGGTTACAGGAATAAATTTGGAGACCTAGAAGATTTCTTTGGTAGATCAGATGTCTTGTACAATAAGTCAGATGATAGTGTTGAGATAGCCGATGTTATGCTAGATTATAGTGGGAATCTAAACTATGTCTTATCCGCAAATACAAAGGAGGACCTGATTATTGGTTTTGATCCAATGCTAATGGATTACTCTGTTATACAATATTCAAAGGATTTCAATGCTTCTGATGTAAATAAAAAGACAAGTTCTTTGGGCTCTACTATGGATGTTCTAGCTAAGAATAATGATTACGATATAACCAGAGGCTTCACTCGAGTTAAAGGTAAAAGACCAAAATTCTAGAAATTGGTCAATTTTGAGATAAAGACTAGTAACAGCTTCAATAGCCTGGCAGATTTTGACAAAGGAGACTTAGAGATTGGATTGGTTGATGTTATAATAGACAGTAGGTTTTCATCTTGCAGGAATGCAACAGATATACAAATTGACTGCTATAAGAGTTCTGGAAGTAATAATCCAATGGAGGTGGCTATAGATGATGGTATTGCTAATAGTATTGTTAAGAAACCGAAATTTTGTGGTGATGTAATGCAATATAACTCAGATAATTCAGAAAAGTTTAGTTCTTTGGGTGATTCTTTTGGGATATTATTGATTGGTAGAATCTTTGATAATATATAAGAAGAGGCCAAGTTTCATCTGGGATAGGTTATAGATGGATTCTTGTTATCGACGTCATCAGTTAAAGTGGATGAGTTTTTGAAGAATGATATATGTAAGAATTTGGAATGTATTTTTGAGCCTGATTCTGTTGTTATTCACAATGACACTAGTGTACACGGTGAGAAATATATATAGAATTTAGTTCATACAGGAGATTTCTTATCGGTTTTATATGATAACAGAAATGAATATAACATTGTTAGTCTAGATAATGGTGATGAAAACGATATTTTACCTATTGTGGGAATGGCTTGTTTGGAAGAGGAAGATCTTATAAATAAGGAGATGGTTGATTATACTAATATAAATAAGTTTACATTCCAAAACACAAACGTACGGATGGACAATTTTGTTGTTATGGAATCTGTTATGGGGAAAGTTTGCATAAATGATAGTTCGAATTTGAGTGGTTCATTAGAGGAGTGGCCCAAAAAATTTGAATCGGGGAAGCGGAATTAAATAATGAATCTGCTTTGAGTTTAGCAGCAAATAAAGATTAGTTGTCTTCGGGCAGTTCTTCGGATAGGTTGGTAGAAGTTGCTTCAGGACTTGCACCGGGAGATAGTGGTTTTACATCGAGCATTGGTGCGGTGACAGTGACAAAAGTAGTTAATATTTTGGAGTCAAAAAGGTTGGAGAGTGGCAACAGTTTTGTTCCTAGTTACTCATCATCGAAGAAAGTAAAGTGCAAGAAATCAGTAACTTATAGTGGATCTGTTCGTCGAAGTGTTAGGATTCGCAACTGTCAGTCATAGTCTATGGGTGAGTTACCTGGTTCGAGTGCCACATGTGGCGCTACGAACTCCGCTACAAACTTAGGCTCAGGTATTAGTTCTATATTGGGTAGTACGTTTTCAACCTATGCTTTAGGCAGTTTAGCGTCTACTGAGTTTAGTCAGCTAGCTTATGATACATCTTTTATTTTTTCTGATGTTGAGACCGATCGGGAGTATGTTAGATGTAAGGAACTAGAGAGGGCTAGAACACTTAGTATATGAGGATCATTAGCTCGAACATTAGAGGTTCGCATGATTTGAATAAATGTGATAAGGTTGGAGTGTTTTTTAAAGACTGCTCTATTGGCGTTGCTTTACTTCAGGAAACTAAAATTAATTGTCTTGATATCTGTTTCTTAAGGAGATTAGGCGGGTATCACCTTAGAAAATGGGCTTTTCTACCCTCTGTGGGTACTTCAGGGGTTTTAATGATTGGGTGGCATGATAATTATTTTAAGTTGCTTCAATGTATTACTAGGCAACATTCTCTACATATTATTCTAATCAATCTTTCAGACAATTCTTTTTTAAATATTTCTAATGTTTATGGGCCTAATTCTAAAATCAATTGGAGAATTTTATGGAAAGAATGCCTTGAATTTAGATCCTTAGCTCCGAATTCTTAGATATTGGAGGGTGATTTTAATGTTACACGCTTCATAGGAAAGAGTTCTCTTAGAATAGGGGATTACTCTGCTATGGAGGAATTTGATCAATTTATTATTAATTCTAATTTGATAGAGATCCCTCTTTCAAAATAGAGAGTTTACATGGAATAATGATAGGGAGTCCCCATCTAAGGCTCCTCTTGATAGATTTTTCATTAGTGATTAGATTGAAGATAAATTTCCAATCTGTAGACTTTCAGGTCTTTCTTACACATACTCAAATTATTGTCCTATTATCCTCACTTGTGATCATCATAGAGTTATTAATATTTATTTTAAATTTGAAAAGATGTGGCTTTTGGATTCAAATTTCTTGAACCTAATTAATAATAAATGGATCTCTTTGAGTTATTATAATATTAGAAATAAGGATAGTTCTGCAAAATCTTTTGTTTAAAAACATAGGGATCTTAGGATTTTTCTTAAAAATTGGAACATAAATGTTTTCGGCAATATAAAAATCAAAAAAAAAAAAATTAATGAGATGCTTAAAATTAATAAGATAGAAGAATCTAGACAACTAAATTTAAGTGAACGTAAAGTTCTTGCCAACTTAAAAGATGAACTTAATTATATTTTAGAAAAGGAGGAGGTTATATGGAAGCAGAGATCCAGAATACAATGGATCAATGAAGGAGATAATAATACTAAATTTTTCCATAATATATCTAATGGTAGAAAGTGTAGTAATACAATTAACTCTATTATCGTCAATAATGAAGAGTTAGTTGATCAAAAAGATCTCAATAAGGCTTTCACCAAGTATTATAAGGATATTTTTGGTACTAAAAACAAACACAGAATTAACGTTAGATGGAATGATTTGTATCCGTCCAATTATAATGTTGATCCATCTAAGCTAGATAATCCTTTTACTGAAGAGGAAATTAGAAAAGCTATTAATGACTTGTCAGGTGATAAATCTCTGGGCCCAGATGGGTTCCCAATTTTCTTTTATAAAACTTTTTGGGAAGTTTTAAAACTTCATTTAGTTAATATGTTTAACGATTTTTATAATTGTAATTTGCAATTAGGGAGATTTAATTACGCAAATATTATTTTATTACATAAAAAAGTTGGAGCTAAAAATATAAAAGATTTTAGACCTATCTCTTTGGTTAACTGTTCTGTTAAAATTATCTCTAAAGTTCTGGCTAATAGACTTAGTATAAGAATGAATGATTTAATTAATCGTTCTCAATCATCTTTTATCAAAGGGAGAAATATCACTGATGGTGTGGCTGTTGTTCAAGAATACATTAACCACTCTTGTAAGAATAATATAACTTGTGCGATTTTAAAACTAGACTTCGCAAAAGCTTTTGATATGGTAGATTGGGATTTTCTTATAGATATCTTTCACGCTAGAGGTTTTGGTCATAGATGGATCAGTTGGATTATGAATTTTCTTAGAACTGGTAACTCCGGTATTCTGGTTAACGGTATATTAGGTAACAAAATTCAATCTAAGCGAGGTTTAAGGCAAGGGGGTCCTTTATCGCCTCTATTATTTAACTTAGCCATGGATGTTTTTTCTAAGATTATATAAAAAAAGAGTTGATAATGGATCTCTAGGATGTGCAGTCAATGACATATCGCATAATGGTATATCGGTCCTCCAATTTGCCGATGATACATTGCTTTTTTCTCCCATTTACCTAGACACGTTATCACCCTCAAGTTTATTTTAAACAGCTTTGAACTTCTACCAGGTTTGAAAATAAGTTTTGATAAAAGTGTTTTTTTAGTTTTAAACGATTTTTGAAAAAGTTGAAAACTTAGTCGCTAATACTTTAAATTGCAAAACTATGAACTTTCCTTTTGACTATCTTGGTTTTGTGATTAGACCTTCCAAACTTAAACATGATGACTGGCTTATAATCATAGATAAAGTCAAAAATAGGATATCTAATTGGAATGGGAGATTTTTATCTAGAGCAGGTAGATTAGTTTTAATTAATTCAGATTTATCCGCCCTCCCGATCTATTGGATGTTCATGCATCTATTTCCAGATTGGGTAATTGATAAAATAGATAAAATCTGTGTTAATTATTGAAGTTTATTGTTGAAGTTTATTCCTTTTGACTATTATTGAAGTTTATTCTCCTGAAAACGACCCTCCTTGGAATTCTAGTTTTAATAGAATTTTGGTAGGTTCAATTTTTAGGCAACTTTCTTTGCTTTATGCTTGATTAAATCTTTATAATATTGATAATGATAATGATATTATTAGTTGGGAATATGATAAAAGTAAGAAATACACTTCTAATTCTTTTTATAGATTTATTAATTTTTCGGGTACAATAAACAACTCTTTTAAATTTATATGGAAATCTAATGCTCCTCCAAAATCTAAAATTCATATGTAGTTAATACTGCATAGAAAACTTAATACTTTAGAATTATTCAAGAGAAAAAATATTCAAAATGATAATAAATGTTATTTTTGTAATCTGCATCTTGAAGATATTAAATATATATACTATTATTGCATAGATTCTTATTACATTCTAAATAATACTATTAAATTTTTTAACTTTAATATAATAACTAAAATTTTGGATTGTGAATTCTACTAGAATAATTTAGATTTAGGTTTATAAAGAATATTGGATTCTTACTAGACACTTTATTCATTATTCTTTGTTGGTATATTTGGTTTGAAAGAAATCAAAGAATTTTTAATAATAATAATAGTCACTTTAATAAATTGATTTTTACAATTTCTTCATTTTGTTTCAATTGGATTTCTAATCCCAAATATAAATTAGCTAAAAATAACCTTTTTAAAGGGTATCTTAAAAAGGTTAGTTATAATATTAAGCTATTTAAACACAATAATAATATATTTAACATTAACAATAGTAGTATTAATATTTGTTCAAACTTATATGATGATCTCATTGTTAATCATAACTTACTAATGATCAAAGGTTCATAATAATTTTTTTAAAGATTTGTTTCATCTATTGTACTAGTCATTGTTGGTATTAGTTTAAAAGTCTTTTAATTCTTTAGTATTTGTCCAGTTACTCTTATTTAGGTTTTCTATTTCCTAGCTTATTAATACATATATATATATATATATATATATAAATTATATAAATATACATATACATGTATCATTCTAACTCTTTTCTTAGTCATCCTTTAGACACATGTATGGGTGATAGGATGTAAGGTTCACTTTGCAGGTACTCATGTCTTCATATTGCAGGATTTCAGATTATAGAGAGGTCATCAGTGCAGAGTTTTCCTCTTAGAATCACTAGAAGTTCCACCTCAGATACATGACACTTTCTTCTTCATTGTGGAATTCTATTTGGGGAGGATCTACTCTTCTACTTGGCACTTCATCCATTTTTATAGAGTCTTCAGAGCATATTATCCATTAACCATCTTTTTCAGTTCCACTTCAGAGTAGTTGCTTTCCATTCCTTCCGAACCAGAAACATAGAGCTTCCTTGTTTGTGATGACATCCAGTATTTTTGGCTTTTCTTTAGTTTTTAGGTACTTCTAACTCTTTAATATCGGGCGATGACCATGCCGGAGCTCGATATTGGGGTGTGATGGGTGGTGGCCTTGCCGGAACTCATGTTAGGGGTACCCGAGATTTTTTTTGATACTTGTACCTAGTTTTGTTACCTGCCAGGCATGTTGGCGACGCCTTGTTTTGTGATATATATATATATATATATATATATATATATAGTTGCATGCGTGCTCTTATTTATTTATAGAGGATCACACATTTTTCTCAAAAAAGATTGGATTTAAAAATGATATTCGGGAAAAAGGGTTGAAATCGATATTGAAAAGAGATTGGCAAAAATAAATGGATTTTTAAAGGAATTGAATTTATAAAATGGAAATTTATAAATAAGATTATTTTGGTGAAATTCAATGAAGTTATAACAACTTATAAGTGATGTTATAAATAAAGAAAAATTGATATCTGGAGATAAATCGAAAATATAAATTTACAGGAAGAATTTATATTGAATATGGAAATAGGGCGAGAGGGAAATAGTGGATACCATTTTTGGAGTGAAAAAGGTTAAGGAGGCCGAAATGGAAGTGATGTGGTAGAAATCGGGAGGGGTTATAAATTGAAATTTTGGTTATTGGGTTTTGAAGAAAAACATATTTTTATTTACAAATTAAGTTTTATTTTAAAAAGGAAAATTTTATTCATTGAACTATGTAATTTAAAGTTAATTAGTACTGAAATATTTCAGAAGTGAATTTTTAAATACTTAATATTTATTTTAATAAATCCTAGATTTTAAAACCTGTTTTGGACAGTGGTGCTATAAAAGTGTTTTCAATAATAGATAATTATTTGAACAAGTTTTAAAATAAATAGATAGTTATTATTTTTATTTAATTACTTATTTTTATTTACATATGTTTGTATATATATAAAGTTTCGAAAATGGTTTAGATGTATTTATAAACCTTCTCGAGAGTTGGAAAATGGTTAGTTAGTAGATGGACTTATAAGAGAACTCTCAAAACAAAAATTGGGAAAAGTAAGGAAATTTCCAAAGAAGATAGATAAAAGTGAAGGGTTGGAAATGTTCCGTTGTAAATATAAGGATTTGAAAACTATTTTCAAACATGAAGAACTGGAAGTAATATCTTATAAATTTATTTTGAGATAGATTTTGGAAAATTTATAATAAGGCCTGATGTTGTTTATGGATGTGTATTGATAGTTAAATAACAGACTATCAATTTTGGCCAATTTCGTTAATCGTTTTGGAGAGAACAGGATCAGATTTAATTATCCGAAAACCACTTCAATCCGGTTTGGACGTTATGAATGAATACCGTGAAGATGATGAAGATGTTGATTTGGTTTGTCTAGGCCCAGGGCAACTTGTATGGACGAATGCGATCAGAACATCGTCATTGGAGGACGATGAGCATTCTAAGTGAAATTGTGTTCTTAAAAGGTAACGCTTAGTCTCGAGCCTCATCAACTGGGGAATGACTAAAATAGGGGAGATGCGGCAAGGCTAAGTGGGTCACACCTAATTAGGGTATGTTATCACCTTTCTGGATGTCCTCGAATACCCATTTATTATGGATATGGGTGTGCATGGAAGGAGCGCTCGGTGGTAAGGGTCGGAACACCCGCGGTGATAACATATTTGGTCTATCCAGGTTAGGTGTAGGCCGGTCTTGTGTAGTAGGGGATCCCAATGTGGTCCTCGGTACATGGTTCTAGATGTGTACTGTGGTGGGCGGTACCCCAGTGGCCCAGTCGTTCGATGGAATCCACTCTCCAATAAGCGCCGTATGGTTTTGATTGTGCCCAACTATGTTGAAACGTGAAATGCAAGCATTTCAGCTATATTCTATTTACTTTTTATAGACACTAGTACAATACCAGATAATTTTGATAAAAATGGTTTTGGTTATCGTAAGGAAAAACCCATTGTGTTTATGTGTGACGTGGTCTTACGAGACATGTTTGTTTCCAAAGCATTTTGAAAAGTTAATAATTCAAATTGAGTGTGTTTTCTCACGCTGGTTTTCTAGACTAACTCAGGTGTTATTTTATTACAATGCTCGGGTCTGATCGAGTATTATAGATTCAGGTTAGGAGCTATGGAGCTCAGGTTGCGAGCTGGAGGATTTCTGACGTTTACCATGTACTTGTTTAATTTCGCTTTGTGAGGACGGGTTATTATAATTGTCCATATTGATGTATTGATTGTTGTACTCTGATGATTGTAAGTATATAAACTGTTGAAGATTCTTTTTTATAAAAATTTGTTATTATATATTGTTCCACTGCGATTGTGAGATTCTGTTGTAGTTGTTTCTTTATTTTCTTCTACCGTTTTCTTCTTCATCCCTAATGAACTGGTATATCCTGCACTTGGCTGCTCAGCATTTATACAGTGAACGTATTGATGTCGATTTTCGAGGGTTGAAAATCCCCGTCCGCTACAACAAGTACGTTCTCTCTTTTGTGTGTGTGTGTGTGTGTGTGTGTGTGTACACTCTTAATCCAGTCTAGGACGATAACTTCTTCCCTATCTCTACTGGACCATGGTATCAACTCAGGTTAATCGTGTAACCTGGCTTTGATATCAAATGGGATGATTGTCCAACACCGTCGACACCCAATATAATTAAATAATGCTCTATTGATGTACCCAATCGATGTATGACGATTGTCAAGGGATATAAAGAAATATAACATCACATTACTTGTTGTATATATCATAGTGCATAGAATAAAATATAATAATCATCACAAATATAAAATAGGTGAGACAGTAATAACTAAATGAACCACAAAATCAAAATGCATAGGTTCATGCAGTTGTACAAAACAGTAACAGAGTTTATACAACTGATAAATAAACTCAAATGATAAACCGTCTCTTATAATATCAAGCAAACACTGTCAAAGCTCCATAATGTTTCATAGTGGAATAAGCATAGTAATCCATACATATATGAGAAATCTCCATCCAGCTCGCCCTCCACACTGCGACTACATCTCACCTAGACCTGCTATCTAGTCTACTCATTCAAGAGTGCCTGAGATGATAAAAGGCAAAGCATAAAACCTTGAGTCAAACAACAGTCTAGTGTAAGTGATAAATAAATCTCAAAATATGATACAAGTCGATATAGTAAGGAACAAGGGTATATGAACCATACCTGACCTGTCCCTGCATCCAAAGAGTTAGCACATGACGAACATAATATGCTACTCTATAATATCATAAGAGTGTACTGCAATATAAATACAATAATGTGTGTCCATGTATTCCTATCCCCAATACCTATCTCAAATGACACCCCTAGAGTGATAGACTGCAGAAGAAAAAATCAAAGCAAACATATCATCCAACAAATGATCCTCATTATTACTTAATATGCTCTAGATACGTGATAACTCGTATAACCCTTCACCTACTAGGGATTAATAGAAATCCCATTTTCAGCGTACTCACCTTTAGCCCAAAGTTAATACTAGACCATTCCACCGGTCTAGGGTATATGAATCCATTCCATCAACCCTGGGTGGCAAAATAAAGTACCCACCTTACAATACCCCTACATTTGAGTATATCATAAACACTCTGAGCATTAGCGATCCCATAGAACATGTATCTAATTCCTTTCCTTACTCCATCTAGTTTCCATTATCCTCAAGGAATCATTCCATGTTCCTTCACTCCAATATAGAGCCATTCAACATTCTATCCACGATTCACCTTCCTAGAACCCGCCCTTTATGGACAATCATTCTCACGACCCCTTTCAACACTGAGCCACCATCATTGGAACCTAACTCCATTCACCATCGAATTGCCATCACCTAAGTCCTGAAGCTATCATTGTGCAACTTCATTGCCATCGATCACCAAGCGAACAAACAATTGCTTTCAGCATGACTTGCACTGCTCCTGCACTTTCCTCTAGAATTTTCAACCACTCCGCTCCGTAAAATTTATATTGATACCAAGTCCGATACTTAGCCAATTTTTAGCTAACTCTCTCACTCCATTTCCTCGAGCTTGCTAGTCCATTGCATGTTCCTGCTGCCACAAAAAAGGTCGGTACCGAGAAGAAGTGCTTGGTATAAGGTCCTGTGCTTAGCTATTTTTCTCCCGAGGTCCTTCCTTGCCTTGTCCTAGAGCTTGCATCAAAGTTTCTCCTCCCTTAGCCTGAACCAACTCCATACATTGATCAGAATTGTGCTTGGCACTGAGTAGAATCCCTTCACCCAATTTTGATGCGACTTGACCCTTAAGCTTCTCCCATCCTCCAGAGTCCCTCCTTCAAGTTTCATCCAATTATAACCATTTTTTCCTTTGATTTGTCCAATTCGACCACATCTTCCCTAATTACTTAAAAGCACTAGCAAACCATATTAAAGCACAACATACAAATCTAAAATATCATCCATATATATCATACATATATACAATCCATAAAAACATGACTATCATACAATTCTTAGCATAGATCTAATTTTTACACTAGAATGACAATATGATCAAAAGGGGTTGCAAAACCAATCAAAAACCATTTTAAATCATTTTAATTTCAGCTATAAACATATATAAAAGTGTGATTAAAGTTAGAAAATGTTTTATCATCAAAATCATGTTAAAAACATCAAGTTTTACTATATAAACATGCATAGGATAGTGAGACATCAAGAACCACTCACCTAGTACCCAAAATTACCATTTTTCTTATTAAATCTGAAATAGATAGCAAGGGGGACGAATTTAAATCAGCCAAAAACAATAATATCCAATCCCTTTATGCTAATTACCCCTCTATTGATGATTTAGTCTAAGTTTAGTAAGAAAAGGATAAGCCTTTTGATGAAATTAAGACCAATGAGGGATTTAGAACTATTTGGGGAAGATGGAAGTGAAGTAGATCATTTCCTACAGCCTCCCATTAGCACAATTACCGAAATTCATTAGTGAGCCTAAATATGTGCTTAGCTAACTACCCACTAATGCAACCAGCAACAGCCAAAACTTAAAATAGCCATAGCTTCCAAATGGTAGGTCTGTTTTACTATTATGATCACTCTACAAAATGGAAAATCATTATCTTGAAGCAATAGAAGTGGTTTCAGACCCTAACTGGGCTTCTATCAAAAGTTATAGTCCAAACAAGATTTTCAAGATCAAAACTGTCACATAGAAATTCGATAAAAAAACATAGACGTGGAAAATGTCTCTAAGAGTTATTTTCAAAATTTTAAAGTCATACGACCTCATCTCTACTACTAATAAAGAAAATTCGTTAAACTAATTTACTCGGTGTCTTTTCGAAATTCCAAAAATGCCTTTGGTTTTCGTTTATATATTTGCGCTCAAACAAAATATCAACGTATACACTAACATAAACAGTTCATGTACGAAGCACGGGCCCATACTAGTATGAATAAAATAAAATATAAAAATATTTTATGATCTTCCAATATGTAAAACACGGGTAGTTACAATACCTTTAGCCTATGAGATCCTTACTAGACCTTCGAATAAGTTGCATATCTTTTATGGGGTGTTGAATTACTATTTAAATATTCAGTTTCTGTGAGATTTTCTTAGCTCTCATCAAAGTCCATTATACAAACACTAATTTCTGAAAGGGTGGTGTGTCGGAAAAAATATTTTTTTGTTTCTCGGTATGATAGAATATGTATTTGTGAGAATTTACAGGATACCATATAAATTTACAAAAAACTTGTCTTGCCTTAAGTTTACTAGGTTTTCGTTCTTAACGTAACTCGAACAACCACATACTTAATATAATTAAGGTATTAAGGTGGGGTTTCTTACCCATTCATAAATCATATAGAATCTTAGGCATAGACTTCCACTAACATCACCCACCCTACAGCTCTTTTATTTTAAGAAATTTTTTCATTATATAGCTCCAGCATAAATAATGTTTTCCTTTCAATTTTTCACTTATACATTGAAGTGAATCACCTTCACTAGCGATAACTCAATAAATGATGAAGCACTAAACATAATGATTTTCATCTTCCTCCGTACCTTTTTCTTTATTATTATTGAATTTCGTTTGTTTTCAGCCCAAATAAAGGAAATAGAATAAAATAAAATTTGAGATTTTCAAAGGTTCGCTTTCCATAGATGCAGTGTGGATGGTGAGGCTTGAGGTAAAGTCGAGAGCGATCCGATGAAGTTCTAAGCTGTTGCGGATTTGTTGAAGTTCTGGTTGGTTATGTGGTGGGTTTGTAGCGAGCGCTGGTCATAACCAGACAAATTCTAGGTTGGTGGTGATTTGGTGAAGTTCTGGGAAGGTTTGAGTCGGGATATTAGATCTTGGCCAGGCTGGGTCAAAAATGGTGGGTGGTTCAAGCGAAGTCGTCTCTAGTCAGGGTTGCTTGGATCTAATGTTTGGTTTAAGGCGAACCATAAATTTAAAGGTAGGGATCGTCTAGCGGTGCAGATCTGAGTAGAAAGGGAAACGGGCTCGAATCTGAGATGAATATCTGTGCTAGTGGCAGATCTCAATGGGAGTGGTGCAGATCTGGATGAAGGTTTTAGGTTTGGTAGTTGGATTCTAGGTGGTTGATGGCCAGATTCTGGGTGACTGACCTATAGGTGTAGATAAGGGATTGATGAATCAAAGATAAGAACTGCATCATGTATTAAATTATTTCTATGATGCCATATTGATGAAAGTTGAACAATATATTTAATGAACATTATTGATGATCATATTACAATTTTATGACTGTTATACATTCATAACTAGTTATTTTACCACACTATTTAAAGATCAAGTACTCATAGATTAGGAAACTATTGTAATATGGAAAAATTTAGATGTTGAAATATCCTTGACTTAGAGCAGTGCTAAATGCACAATGATACACCCTTCATTTTACCCAAAAACAAAAAAAAATTAAAAAAAAAAGTGTATGATGCTTCATTTTACCCAATGCGTGCGGCACAATATTGCCGAACGGTAGTATGAGACCATTCGAAAAACTGTTTGTCTTTTAAAAACAATATATACGATCGGTAGCAAAAGACCGGTTAGCAGCATGAAAACGTTTGTTTTTGAAGCGTTAAATGTTGGGCGGCATTGTACTGCCATTCGGCAGTCTAAAAATCGATTGCTGGATGGGTAGCATGAAAATAATTAGTGGGTATTTTGAAATGTGTAATGGTATAGGGAAGGGTAAAATGGAGAATGGATAAAATGAAGGAGGTATCGTGGTACATTTAGCACTGCTCTTGACTTATTCTGGCATCATAGATTTATTTCATAATTAGGCGAACCAAAACCAGACCTAGAGCACTGAATAATTCACTTTAGTTCCCTTACTTATAATTTTGACATCAGCTTCGATCAATTTACTAATTTGTTCTTCTTTCCTCGATTTGTTCTGGAATACTTTCTGATTTCACTCTTTTCACAAATGATGTACTGAAGTTGTCAATGTTATCTAACCTTAGTTGTTGACTCAAATCCGACCCCCTGTGGTTACTCAGGTATAGAACTCTTCTTTTAGGCTTTTGACCGCATGCATGTCGTTATTTTTAGATTTAACTACTTGGATCACATTCTTGCTATAATTACATTGAAACAATAGATGATCATGTGATTTGTTTTCTCAACCATACAGTTTTCATGCTAAATCTACATTCATACCCCCATTTTGCTAATCTATCTTACGTTGACAGAGTGTATTGACTGCTTTATACGTAGTGAAAGCCATCTTCGGGTTATTTGATTTCCTCCAAATGGATGTAGCCTAACTCTTTTGTTCATTTTTTTCCATGTAACCTCACATGTCAACCTAGTAGTAAAATACCATCCTTTGTACGGCTCCAGGTCCAAATGTCTTTTTTTTTTAGGTTTGTGTATATTGGGATGTTCTTATATGTTGAATTTAGCTTATTCTTTTTGTGCGCCGTTCCTTATGCTTAATGATTCTCTCTATTTTACTGTCATGACACCATACATTAGCCATAGTGTCCCAATCTAGTTTGGATATTAGAAGATTCCTATTTAAACGTGGATCTTTTCACGGACTATTGTATTTACCATTAGCAATTTCCCTTTAAATGTGTGCTTTCAGCTCATCTGTACATTTTAGAATACTTTTCCACACATTAGAGGAGTTATTCCACTGTACATCACCTAAGAATTGTCTCATATATAGCTGGTCCTCATCCAATTAGCCTATAAGGATTTGGAATTATTGACTTTCCATGTTGATTTTAGGATATACACCTGCTTGAGTTCTTCCAAATTGATGAGACAAACCCCACCTTCATGTTAAGGCCGGCATAGAATATCATAGCTCACTTTGTATAGACCATCCCTCCGAATGAAGTTAGCACACACTGAATTTAACTTTCTCAACTGAACAAACTGGGATTTGGTATGTTTGTATCTAAAATCTCACTTTCGCAATAATTGTAGGATCGATTTCACACTAGAGTGGGGTGAATATGGTGATACTAATAATAATAAAAATTAATGCGGATATAAATATAATAATTGCAGCACAGATAATAGAAGAATAATAAAAGCAGAAATATAACAACACGGATTTACCCAGTTTCAGTAAAACCCTGTGTACGTACCGCCCTCAATGTTTCTACTAGAAATTAAGTAGTTAGACGCTTACGCACATAAACTAGCGACACCCGCTAACGACTAACCCAACTCTACGCTCAAAACCCTGCCACAACTCAGCCACTAAATTGCGAATTCTCGAACTACACCACTGTAGTTCGTAACATAGTCACACGACTAGAAAGTTACACAAGTTTAAAGAAAATTTCAAACTAAACAAAACAAAAACAAAACCCTATTTAATATTTTAAGCCCACTATAAAATATATAAAGGCCGGCCCAATAAAAATATAAAGACGTCTCCCTTTATTCTCTTTTACTTTACTTCGGCCGACTTTTTTATCTGCTTCGTAATGTCTGCTTCGTTCCTCTTCCAAAAGCTAGGGCTTTGTTCGATTGTAGCTCCGATTCAAAAATTGATCGATTGAACTGTGTTTCTACTTTGAGTTGCTTCGTCAATCAATTTGCCGGCTTTGATTTGTATATGGCTGCTCCAATTCAAATGAGTTCAATTTATGCTCTGAGTTGGTATGTGAATTTTCCTCCTTTTGATTCTCGACTTCGAATCGAGTTATAAAATTGTTTTCGATTTAGGAGTATACTTTGGATTTTTGTCTTGAACTCGAATATGTTTTTTCGATGATGTTAACGGGTATTTATAGGGATTGAATCCCTAAAACTACGTTCATATATTTGAGTTTGAATAATTCATGATTTTGGCACTTGCTTTGATTTTTGATCGAAAGGTTGAGATGCTTCTGACCTGTTCATATATTTGTGATATATTGTTGCTACTACCTTGATCACCACGGCTTTGATTTTGGCATGACATGATCATTTTGAAATACATTGACTTTGTTTGAAAAGCCTTCATCACAGTTTCCATTTAATATCCTTTTTGAAACTGCTTCTGTTAATATTGATATAATCCACGGTTTTGTTACTTTGGCATTTTGAATTTTTGTTAACTGCTGCTACATTTTCTTTCGAACCATGACTTTTTTTTGACTGCTTGCTTGCTTCTGTAGTTGTATTGTGACTCATGTAACTGCTTCATTGTTATTGTTCGAACTGCTTGTAATGTTGGGTTGTACTTGTGTTAATTTGGGACTTCATGTATACATCATTATGTCGCAGTATTCTCTGTTGTATATCTTCATGCTTTTTGAAACTGCTTTGTCTTGTTCGAACTGCTACTATGATGACACACTCTACTACAATATGACCATAACTCATTTTCACATGTTTGTGCTGCTACATTGATCCATTTGAAGTTTTGTTACCCATATTGTCATATGGTCATGTATGTATGTGTGATGTGGTTTTGTTTTACAGTTGTCTTGGTTCCTTATTCATTTATGTTAATCCATTGACATATAAATGTACATGTCTTTGCTTTTTTATTCTGGTTTTCATGAGCTCACTTGTAGTCTGGTTGAGCTACACATCCATCATGCTGCTTTGTGTTAAATTGTGGTCTAGTTTAGTCTGAACTATGTATTTATGGCTTTAGGAGTCTTTATCATGTGATCTGGTATCACTTTGTGTTGAGTCTTGCATCTATTTTTGCTACCTGGTCTCTGTTGCAATTGGGTCTGGTCTTGGTTCAGTCTTATCTATTACATTTTGAAGTCATGATCATGTTGTAGCTTATTATGGTCAAGACGTGAATGATATGTAGTTGCATGCTCCATTTTTAGCTGAGTTTTGTATGTGCTTGAATGCATTTGATACTTTGAGCTGCATGCTCCACTGTAGACTTGTTTTCTGTTTGTTTGTATATTTCTGGTTTCACTTGAATTTTCATATTGCTTTGAGTCGAATTCTCTGCTCCTTCAAGTTACATTGAAATTTGGTTCTGGTTACATGTGATGTTCATCTTTTGTATACATACAGACACGTATGTATATATGTGTATGTCCTGAGCATATTGGACTGTTGTCTACTTTGCTTTCAGAAAACTGTCTGATTCAGTTTATGTCTGGTTCATTGCATTCTGATTTGCATTGTACTGGTTGTCACTACATATTGCTGTGACGAGTGCACTTGTATCAGTCCATGTTGAATTGCTTGCGCATACTTGCATTTCATGTTTCCTCAGAGTTGCATTCACTTGTATGTTGGTTCCATGTGTTCATGAGCATTGCATCCATGTTTGTGTGATCTTCTTGAAGTATGGTTTACTTGAGTCTACCCATGTTTGTCTCTGAACAGTCTTGTTCTGGTGCAAGGCCCTGATTTGGTCCAATATGTTTTAGTGTGATTTCATTTTCATTATGTATGTTGGTCGAGTCATGTGACATGTTTTGATTTGAGACATCATGTTGGTCTTGCTCATTGATCTGGTCTGGTTCAATATTGAATCTGGTTTTATTCATATTCGTGTGTATTGATGTCTCTTGGCTGAAATTCGAGATGCTTACGCAGTGTACATGTGTATATGTACACATGTGTATATGCAGCCTCTAGTGCATTTGAAACTTTGTGACTTGCTTTCGTATTACACCTGAGTTGATTCTAGCATTTGGTTGGATTTGACCTTGTGCTTACCTGTCCCTATAGTTTTATTAAGTGAATATCGGTGTGCACGGCCTTGTGACATGTACAATGATACACTGGCATGTTATAAGCCGTTCATGTAAGATGAATTCAAAATAAATAAATGATGAACAACCTAAATAACTAAGGAAAATAACATTTTCAAAACACATAATTTAATTTGCACTACAAAATATTTTCTTTTTCAATTTTACTACTTCAGTGTTTATTTTGCAAATAATTTAGATGCTGGATACAAACTGGAGTAGAGTTTAAAAATAAATACGAATGTTTGAGTGATATGTAGTGTGGTTAAAATTGTAAATTGAAATTTGTGATGTAATCGAAATTGTATTGTAATTGAAAATGTATATATGCAATAAGAGCTCAAATTTGTGCTATTCAAAATTGTAATAAAATATTGTTCGAATAAAATATTTGTTTGAATTTAAATTCTGTGTTATTTATTTTATTCAACAAATATTTATTTAATTATGCGAAAAATAAAAGAGTACAATAACAAATACATTTAAACGAATATGTGTATGTTTATTATCACTAAACAAAAATCATATACTAGCATATTCTACAATTTCCCCCTTTTGATGATAACAAACATATATTAAGATTTTGAATTTATTAAATGTATTTAGTTATTGATGAATTCTATTTGCTCCCCCTATTTGAATGATTCTCCTACAACAAAGCATCCCCTTCATATATGCATGAAAATAAATAAAAATATGCAAATAAACCTAGATGGAAATATGCAAATAAAAAATAAAATATTTGAACTTAATTTGCCAAAATCTTAACTTTTCTCTCCACTTTTTGTTATTAACAAAAAAGAGTAACAGTGTTACAAAACAGAGATAAAGTGATAGACATTGATGCAACATTAATACCTAATCGAATATAAATATTAAATTTCAATAAAGCATCATAAATACTCTATTAGACGCATATTCCACTTTAGAGTGATAGGGGTGATGTCGGCATATAAAACCATATAGTTGTGTCTAACTATGGTATATTTATATCGGGAATTCGAATACTTACTGACCAAGCATAACCGTTAGGACTTTTAAATGAGATTAATAGTATTTCATTTTTTTTAAAATACGAATTTCAAACATCTTCTAACCACGCATAATCGTGAGGACTTTTAAATGGGATTAGAATCAACTCGTCTATTTAATAATCAATTTTGATATGTGTTCCATACATGCATAGCCGTGAGGACTTTTAAATGAACATGAAAGCACATAAACAAATATTCCAAATAATTCACTCATGCATAACCATGAGGACTTTTAAATGAGAGTGAATACTTTGGATGTTTTCATTGCTAAAAAATAAAATAAAAACAAATAATTTTCTATTTGAAATACCACATTTTGACATACTATATTGGATTTTGATGAGTGATGGTCGTTAGAAATATGATAGAAATAGAGATGGTCATGGAATTTTTACCAACAAAAGTTATTATAATCTTGTTTAAATTTTTAAAGAAATTTACTAAGTATACTGTCTCAAGTCATAATATATGATTAATATCAATACTCGTCACTTTTTCAATCACTATTTATCTTTTAGATAATTAGTAGGGAGTCGGATTAGTTAATGTAGTCATTTAAGATCAAATCCAAAAATAATTACAAAACCAAATTTTCTAAAATGCCTAATCTGAAATAAAGTCAATAAAAACTGTTTTCTGAAAGGGGTTTTATAATAAGAAATGTCTGCTGATAGAAAATCAGGTGAAATGAAAAATATGCAGATATTTTCTTTGAAAATGATGCAACTAATGACTGTCTCAACATAAAACACGTTCCACTAGTGCTTTTTCTATCAACTAGGCTACCAGTGTAATCTGCATCTATATTCCCCTTTGACTCAAAGTTGTCATTAGATAGATATCATAGACAAAACCGTGAAGTGTGCAACAAATACCTTATAATCATTTTACAGCTTTTAAAGTGTGATTCCTTAAGGATTTGTTTGAAAACATGTACATACACAACTAGTGAACATAGTATTGGATCTAGAAGCAGTAAGATAAACAAATATATCCACGTGTACCTAGAGTAATCATCAACCAACATAAAAAAACCATCTCTTACCACCTAAACTTTCAATATCGTTAGTCCAAACGAATCTACATGAATTAGTTTAAGGATGAAAAGATGATTGGTCAACATTTTTTCATAATTCAGAATCAAAATCAACATTCATTTCCTTATCACATAACTGGCTGATTTAAATCAAATTACGGTGCAGATTTTCAACATTTAATATATCGTTCAAGATAAATGTACCGTTACCCATTTTACCTTTGCGGATAATTTTTCTTTGTTACCCATTATGACTCTGCCACCTTTGTACTAGGCTAAGAAACTTTGATTTTTTGCCCGTCGTGTGCCTAGAACAGCCAAAATCCAAGTAACAGTGTTGTTGTCCCTTAGCCTACCACTACACCTACACGAGAAAATATTTTTGTGACCTATTTATTTTCATGGGTCCATGGTTATTAGTGACAATATTTTGAAAAACATGTTTGTATTGACCCAAAACAATTTATATTTGTTCCTTTTGGCACCTAGATTTGTTTAACTTTAAGGGAAAACATGTTTGCCCCAAAATAATTTATATTTGTTCCTTTTGGCACCCAGATTTGTTTGACTTTAAGGAATTTTGTATTCGTGCCTTTTCGAACCAAATTGGTATGGTTTTCACGTGTTTGGTTCTATACCAGCAATTATTGTGATTATGTACAGTTTTTCCACAGATCGTGCACTTGGAAATGACTTGATTAATTTCGCTTCTAACACATTCAGATTGAGTATACCCAAGTCCTTGTCTAACATTACTGACTGTTTGTTTCCCTATTAGTGTATTTGGTGAATTTTCCTCCTCTGGAGAATTTTCCTAAAGTTGTAGACAATTTTTGGACTTGTGTTTTGAGTGATTCATTTTCATTTAATAAAAAAGTGCATTTTTTAATAGAATTTTCTCTCCTAATGTTTACACTTTCTTTCAAAATCAGAATTTCATTTTCAAGTGATTCAATTTTAACTTCTAATTTTTTAATTTCTTCTTCAAGTGATGGACACTTATCGCACTTAGGGCTCTTATTTTGATATTATTTAACCAATTGATCAAGTTGTTTATTTAGTTCTATTAAACTATCTCTTTGTGATTCAATTTTAGCGCACTTCTCTCTATGTCTTTCAAAACAGCCATTTACTTCATAAAAATAAATAAGTAATTTCGAATGAGTAAGTTTTGATACCTCGCTTGGCTCATCATCATCACTGTCAGTTGTTTCTCCTTGAAGACACAAATTTTCTTTTTCACTCTCACTACCGGTGCTTTTATCATCTTCATTAGTTTCATCCCAAGTAGCTGCAAAACTCCTCCTTTTCGGTTTCTTTCCTTGGCTGAGTCGATTCTAAGGACAATTAGGTTTGATGTGACCAGGTTTGTTGCACTTGTGACATATGATCTCCTGCTCTTTTGAATTGTCCAGTACTTTGACTATTCTGCTTTTCAATGGTTGATTTTGAGTTGGATTTCTGTATTTGCGATTCCACCTTTTTAATTTCTTTATTATCAGTGCCAATTCTGCTGCACCATCATCATCATCTTCACTTTCAGTTGTTTCTTTGAAAGCTATTGATTTTTTTTCGAGTATCACCTCCTTCACGTTCTTCCTTGAATTTCATTTATAGCTCATAAGTGGTGAGATTTCCAATGAGTTCTTCAACTTTGATTTGTTTCAGATCTTTTGATTTTTGAATGATAGTAGCTTTCGCTTCAAAATTTCGTGGAAGGACTCTGAGGATTTTCGGACTATTTCCAGTTATGTATATCGTTTTTCGAGAGCATTCAATTTGTATACGAGATTAGAAAGTCGTCCATACATCTCTTTGACATTTCATCCTTAAACATTGTGAAGTTCTCATATTCACTACTAAGCATGGCAATGTGAGATTCTTTGACTTGGGAGGTACCTTCGTGAGCCACTTCAAGTGTGTGCCAAATTTCCCACGTAGTTAGATAATGTAAGACACAATTAAATTCAATTTGATCCAATGAACATATAATAGAATTCATAGCATTAGCATTCTGTAGTTTATTTTCAAGATCGTTCCATTGATCCATCGATTTTTCAATTTCTTGATTATCTACCACTATAGTTGGTGTCCTATATCCCATCTCAACAATATTCCAAGCATCAAAGATTTTCAGAAAAATTTTCATTCTATTTTTCCAGTAAGCATATTCACCATTGAACATGGGTGGTCTAACTAAGGACCGACCCTCAGCAAAAGAATTATTAAAAGAAGCCATTTAAAAAATCAAATATTTAAAACAAAAATTGTATTTTTGAAAAATCAAATTATTTTAAAAAAATGGTTTTTGTTTCTAACTCTGATACCACTTATGGATCGATTTCACCCTAGAGGGGGGATGAATAAGGTGATACTAATAATAATAAAAATCAATGTGGAAATAAATATAACAATTGCAACACAGATAACAGCGGAATAATAAAAGCAAAAATATAACAACACAGATTTATCCAGCTTCGGAAAAACTCTGCCTACATGCTGCCCCCAAGGTTTCTATTAGAAATTAAGTAGTCAGACGCTTACACATGTAAACTTGCGATACTCGCTAACGACTAACCTAACTCTATGATCAAAACCCTATCATAACTCAGCCACTGAGTTGCGAATTCTCGAACAACACCACCATAGTTCCTAACCTAGTCACACGACTAGAAAGTTACACAAGTTTAAGGAAAATTACAAACTAAACTAAACAAAACACATAACAAAACCCTATTTAATATTTTAAGCCCACTATTAAATATATAAAGGTCGGCCCAATAAAAATATAAAGACATCTCACTTTATTCTCTTTTACTTTACTTCGATCAACTTTCTTATTTCCTTTGTAATGTCTGCTTCGTACCTCTTCCAAAAACTAGGGTTTTGTTTGATTGATGCTCCGATTCAAAAAATGATCGATTGAACTTTGTTTCTACTTTGATTTGCTTCGTCAATCGATTTGCTGGCTTTGATTAATATGTGGATGCTCCAATTCAGTCGAGTTCTATTTGTGCTCTGAGTTGGTAAGTGAGTTTTCCTCCTTTTAATTCTCGACTTCGATTTGAGTTATAAAATTGTTTTCGATTTAAGAGTATACTCTAGATTTTTGTCTTGAACTCGAATATGCCGATGATGTTAATGGGTATTTATAGGGATTGAATCCATAAAATCACTTTCGTATATTTGAGTTTGAATATTCGTGATTTTGGCACTTGTGTTGATTTTTGATCGAAAGGTTGAGATGATTCTGACCTGTTTATATATTGTGAGATATTGTTGCTACTACCTTGGTCACCACGACTTTGATTCTGGCATGACATGATCATTTTGAAATCATTGACTTTGTTTGAAAACCCTTCATCACAGTTTCAATTTATAATGTCCTTTTTGAAACTGCTTCTGTTAATATTGATATAATCCATGACTTTGTTACTTTAGCATTTTGAATTTTTGTTAACTACTGTTACATTCTCTTTCGAACCATGACTTTGTTTCGACTGCTTGCTTGCATTTGTAGTTGTATCGTGACTCACGTAACTGCTTCATTGTTATTGTTCGAGCTGCTTGTAATGCTGGGTTGTACTTATGTTAATTTGGGACCTCATGTATACATCATTATGTTGCAGACTTCTCTGTTGTACATCTTCATGCTTCTTGAAATTGCTCTGTCTTGTTGGAACTGCTACTATGTTGACACACTCTACTACAATCTGACCATAACTCATTTTCACATGTTTGTGATGCTACATTGATCCATTTGAAGTCTTGTTACCCATATTGTCAAGTGGTCTTGTATGTATGTGTGGTGTGGTTTTGTTTTACAGTTGTCTTGGTTCCTTGTTCATTTATGTTAATCCATTGACATATAAATGTACATGTCTTTGCTTTGTTATTCTGGTTTTCATGAGCTCACTTATAGTCTAGTTGAGCTACACATCCATCATGCTGCTTTGTGTTAAATTGTGGTCTGGTTTAGTCTGAACTATGTATTCATGAATTTAGGAATCTGTTATCATGTGATTTGGTATCACTTTGTGTTGAGTCTTGCATTTATGTCTGCTACCTGGTCTCTGTTGCAATTGAGTCTGGTCTTTGTTCAGTCTCATCTATTACATTTTGAAGTCACGTTCATGTTGTAGCTTATTATGGTCAAGACTTGAACTGTATGTAGTTGCATGCTCCATTTGTAGCTGAGTTTTGTATATGCTTGATTGCATTTGATACTTTGAGCTGCATGCTCCACTGTAGACTTGTTTTCTGTTTGTTTTTATATTTCTGGTTTTACTTGAATTTTCATATTGCTCCGAGTCGAATTCTCTGTTGCTTCAAGTTACATTATAATTTGGTTCTGGTTACATGTGATGTTCATCTTTTATATACATACATACATGTATGTATATATGTGTATGTTCTGAGTATATTAAATTGTTGTCTGCATTGCTTTTAGAAAACTATCTGATTCAGTTTAAGTCTGGTTGCATTGCATTCTGATTTGCATTGTACTGGTTGTCACTGCATATTGCTGCGACGAGTGCACTTGTATCAGTCCATGTTGAACTGCTTGCGCATGCTTGCATTTCATGTTTCCTCAGAGTTGCATTCACTTGTATGTTGGTTCCATGTGTACATGAGCATTGCATCCATGTTTGTGTGATCTTCTTGAAGTGTGGTTTACTTGAGTTTACCACCATTTGTCTCTAAACAGTCTTGTTCTGGTGCAAGGCCCTGATTTGGTCCAATATGTTTTAGTGTGATTGCATATTCATTGTGCATATTGGTCGAGTCATGTGACATGTTTTGATTTGAAACTTCATGTTGGTATTGCCCATTGATCTGGTTTGGTTCAATATTGAATCTGGTTCTATTCATATTCATGTGTAATGATGTTTCTGGGCTGAAATTCGAGATGCTGAGGCAGAGCACATGTGTACATGTACACATGTGTATATGCAAGCTCTAGTGTATTTGAAACTTTGTGACTTGTTTTCGTATTGCACCTGAGTTGAATCCAGCATTTGGTTGGGTTTGACCATTTGCTCACCTATCCCTGCAGTTTTATCGTGTATATCGGTGTTACGGCCTTGTGACACGTACAGTGATACACTGTGCATGTTACAAGCTGTTCGTGTAAGATGAATTCAAAATAAATAAATGGCGAACAACCCAAATAACTGAGGCAAATAACATTTTCAAAAGCACACTTTAATTTGCACTGTAAAATATTTTCTTTTTCAATTTTACTGCGTTAGTGTTTATTTTGTAGATAATTCAGATGCTGGATACAAGCAGGAGTAGAGTTGAAAATAAATACGAGTGTTTGAGTGATATGTAGTGAGGTCAAAATTGTAAATTGAAATTTGTGATGTAATCGAAATTGTATTGTAATTGAAAATGTATATATGTAGTGAGAGCTCAAATTTATATTATTCAAAATTATAATAATAAAATATTTGTTTGAATTTAAATTATGTGTTATTTATTTTATTGAACAAATATTTGTTTAATTATATAAAAAAATAGTACAATAACAAATACATTTAAACGGATATATATATATATATGTTTATTATCATCGAACAAAAATCATATACTAGCATATTCTACAATAATGTATGTACTAGTTCATTCCTTCTTACAAAAGAAGGAAGTCTGAAACTTCACCCATTTAATTTGTCACTGATTTTAGTGACCAATTCCTCAAATTGTCTATCTGTGATGAAATTTGTGAATAGGAGGTTACCTAACTATTTCAATGGAAGGGAATCCTCATGTACCTCTAGATTGTCCAGAATGTTCTATTTTTCCTTATGTAACTTATTAAAATAGCATTTTGATTTTCGATAGTTGAGTTTGAGACCATTAAATTTCTCCACGTTACTGAATATATTTTTGTACAGTAAGCTGCCTTAGAACTTGACTTTACTGCAATAATCAAGTCATCTACATACAATGAGTGATGAATAATAGGTCGATTATTGAAAAGAGATTGGAACAGTACGTTATGGCATGCAATCTCCATTTCCAAGAAGTACTCCATACCTATAGCAAATAGATAAGGGACAAGGGGCCCCTTTGCCTCAAACTTTTCCCTTGTTGCTACTTGCGTACTAACGCAGCGGATAATACGGATTGACGACGAAATGAAGATTTCGTGTCAAAATAATCGATGAAACGCTTAGATGAAACAATGTGAATCGATGGACTGAAAGATACCGAATGCCCAAATTTGTTGATCTCCAAAAGATACCAAATTCTAGCTATATTCGACACGTTGATCGCGCACGATACCGTGAGAGAAGATCTACAATTCTTCGAACGTTGATCAAGCGCACTTGATACCGTGAATTGGCTTCAACAATCGATGATTCGAGCGCACTCGAATGCCGAAGGTGGAGATGGGAGATAACACTCAACTACTAATTTCAATGGAGGCACAAAGCACAAACCAAATTTTATTCAAAATTCAACAACGCTTACAAATGACCTCACATCCCTATTTATAGAGATTTACAACTCAACACACGACTTAAGAAAATTACAACACAAGTGACTTACAAAACAAACGACATAAGAAAAATACAAGCAACGACTTTAAAAAAAAACTCGGCAGCGACCTACTGGAGCGGTATTCTGGAGCTTCGCGACTTAAGAATTTGTGGCATAGCGATCTTTAGCGACCTAAGAAAACTCGTCCGCGACCTAACTTCAGCTTCGCGACCTACTGGATTTTGTTCGCGACTCAAGGAATCTCGCGACCTAAAGGCAGCTGCTCGCGACATAAAGAAGGTCGTTCGCGACTTAGGAAATCTTGGCGCTGCTTCGTCCACGCGATTTAGGAGAAGCGATCTAGGGTTTGGGCGCCGATTTGAGGTATGCGCTGCATCACCCTCCCTTTGTTGGAAAGAATTCGACCTCGAATTCACGCCCTCCTCTTCTTCGACAAGCTTTTCCCCATAATACGAAATTAAGTGTTTGACATTGAAAACATCAGAAGTATGAACCTTTTCCGGCAATCTTAACTGATATGCGTTATCATTGATCTTCTTTATGATTTCTAAAGGACCAATCTTTCTAGAAGCTAGTTTTTTGTAAGTACCAACAGGAAATCGATCCTTGGTCAATACTGCATATACAAAATCTCCTTCTTTGAAGACAACATGTCGTCGTTTAATATCCACGGATTGCTTATATTTCTCATTCGATGCAAGTAATCGTTCATGAACAGTTCTATGACACTCTTGCAACTCATTAACAAAATCACAAGCTCGTTTAACAACTCCTTTCTGAATTGGCACTGTAGTCAAATCCGACGGACCCTTTGGGATTGCTGAATAAAAAACTTGAAACGGACTAAAACCCGTACTTCGATTAACTGCATGATTATGGGCAAATTCCGCTTGACACAATTTCATATCCCAACTCTTCAAATTATCTTGCACAAGACATCTCAGCAAGTTTCCCAATGATCTATTCACTACCTTTGTTTGACCATCTGTTTGCAGATGATAAGCGCTACTAAAATTCAGTTTCGTTCCAACCATCTTCCACAAACTCAACCAAAAATGACTCAGAAATCGTGTATCCCTATCAGAAACAATGGTCTCAGTCAACCCATGCAATCGATAATTCTCTTTAAAGAATAACTGAGCAACACGGACTGCATCCGCGGTCTTCTTACAGGCTATAAAATGTGCCATCTTTGAAAATCTATCTACCACCACATATATGGAATCATTTCCTCGCTGAGTTCTTGGCAAACCCAAAACGAAATCCATGCTGATATCAACCCATGGTCTGGTAGGCACGGGTAATGGCATATATAATCCCACATTCGTAGCTGTTCCCTTGGAAACTTGACATATATGACACCTCTGCACCAATCTTTCCACTTCTCTCCTCATAGAAGGCCAAAAATAAGATTGAGAAATCAACTACAATGTGCGATCCCGGCCAACATGTCCTTCTTCATGCAGTTCTTTTACAATTTTCATTCGCAAACTGCAATCTGGTACGCACAATCGATTCCCCTTGAATAAGAATCCATTTACCATCACAAACTCATCATTACTCCCATCCTTGACTTTCTCAACAATCTTCGCAAAGTAAGGATCCTCCTCAAACAACTCTGGCAATAGTTCAAATCCTGTCACTTCAACCTTCATCGTTGTCAAAAAATGATTCCTCCTGCTCAAGGCATCAGCTACACGATTCGTCACCCCTGATTTGTGTTTTACAACAAAAGTAAACTGCAGCAAATACGCGACCCATGAAGCGTGTCTGGCTGAAATTTTGTCCTACCCTTGCAAATGTTTCAACGCCTCGTGATCGGTATATAACACAAACTCCTTCTGAAACAGATAATGCCTCCAGTGCTTTACAGGCTGAACAATTGCGTAAAACTCCACATCATAAGTGCTATATCTCAATTTGACTCCAGACAACTTCTCACTGAAATAAGCAACTGGTCTTCCATTCTGCCTCAATACTCCACCAATCCCAACCTTCGATGCGTCAGTATGTAACTCAAACAACAACTGAACATCCGGTAGTACCAGGATTGGTGCTGTAGTCAAAAGTGTCTTGATCTTCTCAAAAGCTAACTCTGCTTCCACTGTCCACACGAACTTCTTTCCTTTCATGCAATCGGTCACAGGTGTCATCACACTGCTAAAATGTAGAATGAATCTTCGATAAAAAGATACCAACCCATGAAAGCTCCTCACTTCAGTAATTATCTTGGGTTGTGGCCAACTCCTGACAGCTTCCACTTTGCTTTCATCCACTTGTATACCCTCCTTCGACAGAATATACCCCAGAAACAAAATACTGTGCGTCATAAACACGCACTTCTTTGTAGCAGCATAAAATTGCTCCTGTCGTAGAATCAACAGAACTTCCGCAAATGCTGGATATGCTCTTCCATACTCCCACTATAGATCAAAATATCGTCAAAGTAAACTACTACGAACTTCCCAATGAATGGTCTGAAAATCTGGTTCATCACTCTCATAAAAGTACTAGGAGCATTTGACAAGCCAAACGGCATAACCAGTCATTCGTATAGACCTTCTCTAGTTTTAAAAGCAGTCTTCCACTCATCACCCGGTCTAATACGAATCTGATGGTATCCACTCTTCAAGTCAATCTTTGAGAACACAACAGCCCCACTCAACTGATCAATCAAATCATCGAACCTCGGCATAGGAAACCTGTATCTCACAGTGATCTTGTTTAGAGCCCGAATGTCCGTACACATTCGCCAAGTCCCATCCTTCTTCGGTACCAATAAGGCTGGCACTGCACATGGACTCAAGCTCTCCTGAACACGCCCTTGTTCTAACAACTCCTCCACCTACCTTCTCAATTCCTCATGCTCCTTAGGACTCATCCTGTAATGTGGCCTATGAGGTAGTACAGCTCCTGGAACAAGATCTATTTGATGTTGAATGTCCCTCAACGGTGGTAATTCCGTTGGCAGTTCTTTAGGAAACACATCTTCGAATTCTTCCAACACTGGTTTGACTTCCTCTGGAACTTCAACAGATTCAATAGCTTCACGTCCAATCAACAAAAACACCCCTGGACTCTCCTCTGCTTCTCCAACAAACTCCTTCAAAGTCAACAAAGTCTTCAGCTTCTCAATCTCTTCTGACTTTCTCTCTCCTTGCTGTCTCTTCTTCGGAACTAAAATGATCTTAACACCTTCAAATATAAAGCTGTAGCTATTGGTTCGACCATCATGTTGCACTGCTCGGTCATACTGCTATGGTCTTCCCAAAAGCAAGTGACAAACATCCATCTCCACCACATCACACCAGATCTCGTCTTTATACTTCTTCCGAATAGAAAATGGAACATGAACTCGCATGTCCACCTTCACCTCTCCTCCTTTCCTTAACCACGCTAACTTGTAAGGATTTGGATGCTTCTCCGTCTTCAATTTCAACTTTCTCACGGCTTCGGTAGAAATGATATTGTCACAACTTCCCGCGTCAATCACAAATTTACACACCTTCCTCAGTATAGTGCATGTCGATTGAAAGATATTACTCCTCAACCAACTAGCCTCTTCTTCCTGTTTCGGTGTCAAACATGATCTCCTCAACATTAGATTACATCCTTCATCTCCCGATGCGATATCATGTTCATCCTCTTCAACTGGACTAGAATAACCTTCATCAACGTCCTCATCTTCAGTCTCAACAATCATTGCCTGTTTCTTTGGCTTTAGACAATCATTGCTCTTGTGGCCAAACTTTTGACAATTAAAGCATATGATACTACTATTGACCTTTGCCTTCGCAACCTCATTCACAACTGGTTTACTGACAGCCTTGGAAACGTTAGCATTGCTACTAGCTCCCTTCACTTGATTGTTGGAATTTGTAAACACACCACCTCCTCGTCTTCCCTGCTTCTCCCAAGCCAACGCTTTCTGGTGCGCTTCATCCACAGATTTAGGGCCAAACATATTTACCATGTCCTGGATCTGGATCCTCAACCCCCCAACAGATCTAACGGTCAACTGTTCTTTCGTCTCCATGATGCCATTTCGAGCAATCAGTTGATAAAACTCATCAGCATAATCATTAACAGTCTTTGTCCCCTGCCTCGGATTCTACAAACGTTGGTACATTAGAGATTGATAATTGTAAGGTAAGAAAGTAGCTTTCATTAACTTCTTCATCTTCTCCCATGAAACAATCTTTGACTTCCTCATTCTCTCTCGTGTAAGTTTAGTCTGCTGCCACCACGTCATAGCTCTCCCTCTCAATCTCGTAGCAACCAACTTAACTCTGCGATTCTCGGGAACTTCTTTGAAGTCAAAAATTTCCTCAACATTTGAAACCCAATCCAAAAATTCCTCCGCAACCATACCACCCTTGAATTCCGGAAGCTCCATTTTCATTCCCGATTCCCATCTACGGTCATCTTCATATTCTCTAGCTCGACTCCACACTTGACCTCGATCTCGGTAATGAACACTTCCTCTATCACCATCAAACTCCTCATCAAAATCTGACGCATATCGTTGTCGATCATGACCACCAATATCTCTACCACCACCATTTCTTCGATCTACATTCCTCTGATCACGATAATCCACATCTCTCCGATTTCGTTCATCAACATTCCTTTCACGAGCGTCAACATTCCTACAATCATGATCTCCTCTTCTCTCCCGATCCGACTGTGGTGAAACTCTGTTTCCCCCATGACTCGATTCAGATGAAACCCTTCTTCTACTTTGATTCATTTCAAGCATCACTCTCTAATCGACCAATCCATTCATTCAACTTCTCATTGAAACTCTCGTTGATTCGTTGCTCCATTTTGTCGGCCTCTTCTCTTCCATACAAAGCATTAATATTGCGATGACGTTGAGCTCGTCTCGGTGGCATGATTGAACTTCAAACAAATTCAAAAAATTCAAACACTTTCCGAACTTTGACCCAAAATGATATGGATCGAACTCCCAACTTGTTGCAAGTTCACGATGAACACCAAACTTCTCAACAATTGCAAATCCGATCTCCAAACTTCAAATTTTTCGAAACCCAATTTTCCAACTGATGCAAACTTCTTGCGATCTAGCTCTGATACCAAACTGACGCAGCGGATAATACGGATTGACGACGAAATGAAGGTTTCGTGTCAAACTAATCGATGAAACGCTTAAATGAAACAATATGAATCGATGGATTGAAAGATACCGAATGCCCAAATTCGTTGATCTCCAAAAGATACCGAATTCTAGCTATCTTCGACACGTTGATCGCACACGATACCGTGAGAGAAGATCTACAATTTTTCGAACGTTGATCAAGCGCACTTGATACCGTGAATTGGCTTAAACAATCGTTGATTCGAGCGCACTCGAATGCCGAAGGTGGAGATAGAAGATAACACTCAACTACCAATTTCAATGGAGGCACAAAGCACAAATCAAATTTTGTTCAAAATTCAACAACGCTTACAAATGACCTCACATCCCTATTTATAGAGATTTACAACTCAACACACGACTTAAGAAAATTACAACACAAGCGACTTACAAAACAAACGACATAAGAAAAATACAAGCAACGACTTTAAAAAAATAAAAAAACTCGGCAGCGACATACTGGAGCGGTATTCTGGAGGGTATTCTGGAGCTTCGCGACATAAGAATTTGTGGCATAGCGATCTTCAGCGACCTAAGAAAACTCGTCCGCGACCTAACTTCAGCTTCGCGACCTACTGGATTTTGTTGCGACTCAAGGAATCTCGCGACCTAAAGGCAGCTGCTCGCGACCTAAAGAAGGTCGTTCGCGACTTAGGAAATCTTGGCGCTGCTTCGTCCATGCGATTTAGGAGAAGCGATCTAGGGTTTCGACATCGATTTGAGGTATGCGCTGTATCACGTACCCTTTTGGGGAGCCATTTATAATTATAGAAAAGTGGGGTTTGATATACATTCCTAAGTTAGTTTGAAACTTGACCAGGAAATCTCATGCTACTAAGCATATGCATGATGAAATTTCTGTTAATTTTGTCATATGCTTCTATGGAGGTCTATTTTCAAGCATAGCTTATCAGCTCCTTTTTTGTTAAAATTTCTTACCTATTCATGAGTCAGTAGAGAGTTTTCTGAAATGTTCCTTCCTTTGATAAATGATGCTTGACACTCTAAAATTAGGTAAGGTATGATTTATATCAATCTACTGCACACAACTTTGCTAAGAATCTTGTAAAGCATGTTGCAGCATGTTATGGGCTTGTAATCCTCCACTCTATTGGCTTGTTATATTTGGAATAAGAGTGTCAAATGTATGATTTATTTCTTGGATAATTTTCCCTGTAATGATTGATTCTTGCACATCATCTAATATCTTGTCTTTTACGTCCTTCCAATGCAGTTTGAAGAATTTGGAATTCTAGCCATTACGGCCTAGACTGGAATCTTCATGAGTCAAGAAGACAACTTGCTTGACATCTTGCTCAGTCACAGCAACCTGCATCATATCAATCCCTTCGTCATTTATCAGCGACCTGCAGTTAATATGGGGTAAGGAATTCTCATAATTACCATTATACAATTCAACAAAGTATGAGACAATGTCCTGTTCAAATTGCTCAATGTTTGTAGTTGTTTCTTCATTGTCTGTAAGTGTGTTGAGCTGATTGTTGGAATTTTTCCAGTAAGACATTTTGATGTAGAAAATGTTGGAGCAATCATCTCCTTGTTTCAACCATTTTTCTTTTTCCTTTTATTTGATGTCCATGGCTTGCCGATGAAGAGGCCGCCTTTAATAGTCTCTGAGATTCGTAGTATTTTCCATTGAGTCTAGGATTAAGTGGGACTTGATCTAGCTAATTAAGTGCATCATCACATTGCTGTTGTAGAGAGTTGATGTTATCATGCAGTTTGGGTCTTTGCTTATTCCAGTTTTTCAACCTGTTCTTAATTTTCTTTAAGAAACAAACTAGAGTACACACATCAGTGTGTTCTTATTATGAATATAAATGGCATTGTAATAATCACCAAATATACACCAGGGGTTTGCATACTTCAAAGGTTTGCGTTTGTTTTGTTCTTCAATATCATTAAATTGGATGTATAGTGGACAATGATCACTGGTTGAGCTAGGAAAACCCGTTAATTTAAGTTTAGGAATTTTTTGATCATTTCATCATTCAGTAGCACTCTGTTCAATCTGCATGCAATTGTTTTACTCACCTCCAAGTGTATTTTAGACCAGCATGGCATGCTTTCAGAAGCCTAGTAGCTATGACACAACTGTTGAACTTTGCTACTTGGGGCAGCTTTATGTCCCCATGTTTTTACTTTAGTAAGTAATACTGCATTGAAGTCCCCTAACACCATCTATTCTTTAGCTATTTGTTTTGATAAGATAATAGCTTGTCCTATAATTCTGTTCTAATTGAGGCCCGACTATCATCATATATAAAAGCGCGCACAAATTCAAGTCCATCAGCATTAGTAACTTCTGCAATAATTTGTTCATCATCTATGTCAATTATGATGATTGTCCATATAGCTTTATGCCAAAAAACCATGATTCTGCCTTTCACTTGCCTAGAGTTGTTATTGATAGAACCCCAGTCACTGCCAGGAGTCTCTATGAACATGTTGATCGATTCATCCCCAAATTTAATTTCTAATGTTACAACTAAAGTAAGGTTTAAGCTATTTCTAATGTTAAAGAGGTCTAGTTTTCTTGTATCATTATTTAGAACTCTAACATTCAAACTTAGAATACACATTAAGAGGATGAGGCTGGCTTCTTGTCATGCTTTCCAAGGCTGCTCTTGTTTTTTTCTACCCTTTCTAAATTGTTTATTATCTGCTGGGTTTTCTTTAGTGAAATTAGTACTTTTATCCTCATTACTTTCTGATTCTGCATCACTGAGCTCAAGATTTACATTTGCATGTTGATTTCTATCGTATTTGTAGGGTTATCTTTCTCTAGCTTTGGGTCCAAGCTACCATTTTGCTCAAGGCTTTCCATCACATCAACATATGGTGAGCTCTTATTTTGCTTCTAGCACTCCTCCCTTTGTTGTGAATCCTCAATTGTCTATTTCTGCTGATCCTCCTAAGGGTGAATTGCTTCCTCTCTATTAGTGTTAACTACCTCAGATGTTTCTTTAGATGTAGTAGCAGTCTCTCTGTATATGTGCCATTTTTCAGGTTTATATTTAAATTGTAACTTGTGGCCTCTTGAATGATTAAGGTTTTTGTTTAGTCCCTGATCTTCTATATATATGAACTCATGAAGTGGCTTAACGGTACGATCAAATGTGGTTGTTGTTGTGCTGTCTTCATTTGTCATTGTTTTTTTTTTTTTTGTTCTATTTTTATGGATTAGGCATTGCATGATGTTATGCTCAAAGCATTTGCATTCTTTGCAGAGAGGTGGAATATATTCATATTCGACCTCCTGAAGATAAGTACGGCCTAATTTGTCCTTGGCTCTGATTGTTTTGTTGAATTTAGCTCCTACCTTCACATCCACTAGCACTCTGGCATGCTTTAGCCTTTTAACATGCCTGTTGTTTTATCTATATCCATAGGTTTGCCTATTAGACTAGCAAGTTAACTAATTCCTCTAGCATTCCACAGAGCAAGATGTAAGTAATTCAATCTGATCCATGTAAGGCATGCTTTTAACACCTCTCAAATTGAAAATTTACATCCTATTTTTTCATGAAAATCAACTTACCGTCAATAAACCATGGTCCACCATTTTGCGCATTCTCTAAGTTTTCAGATAATTCAAATTTCACCAAATTGAATCCATTATCTCCCGAAAAAAGATCGCATTTGCCCTTAGGTTTCCATTCATGTTTAACATAAGCATTGAAAAAGATGTAATGGTGTCTTTTACCAACCATATAGATGAACATGGGATTGTTCAACATTAGATTAGAATGCTCATAATCAACCTCATCTATATCTGCATTTTCGCCTTCCAAATCTAAGGCAGGGTCATGAAATTTGTTGCTTCCTTTAATCTCTATGCCTTTCCTTAACGACTCTGTCCATGATTTTGTTCCTTCACCACAGTTTAATTTAATGATATTGACTCCCGATCTAGGTTTAGCCCAAGCCTTTAGTTGATTAGCCCTGCCTCCCGTCTCAACTTTCTGTTTGCCCTTCGTTCTTACCTCTTGCCAACATTCTTCTTTTGTATTTTCTAGAAGGTTTCGAGAAACCCGAGCCATTGACGAGTTTGAATATGTCAGTCTTACACACACATATGTATGTATATATACACATATACATATACATACATATATGTGTGTGTACGTATACATATATATCTGTATGTATGTATTATATATGTATATATATATGTATATATTATATATGTATATATGTATGTATGTATATATGCACATATGTGTATATATATGTATGTGTGTGTGTATGCACATATGTGTATATATATGTATGTGTGTGTGTATGTATGGATATATAAGCTGACTCTTTGAACATAAAATAAAACACAATTGATGATACAGTAGATTTGGATCGTCGAATCTTTTTATATGAGAGATGGAAATCAGAAGGCAATCTAACGGTTGAGATCTCGTGTGTCACCAAGTTATGTCCCAATAGAATTTTTCATATATGTATATGTATGCGTGTGTATACGCACACATACATATACATATATAATATTTTATTGGACAAATGAGACACAAGAGATCTTAATCATAGATCTCCTCTCGAATTCCATCACCTACGTAAAGATAAAATGATCTAATTGTCAATACTTATTGTGTCCAGTTTTGCGTTTTATTTTGTGCCCCAATAGCAGCTCACACACACGTATTCCTCTTTATTTAGCACCATTTTGTTGCCACATGATATCAGCTACGAGTTTCTATTTAAATATTTGTTATTTCTCTCTTCTGTCACATGAATCAAATATTGAATGAAAATTATTAATTATTAAAAATGCTTATTTATTGACTAAAAATTATTAAATATTCCTCGAGATGCATCTAAATAAACTTAACTCATCTTCCAGGTTAATTTATGAAGTAATACCATAAGAGTTTAAAATCCAAATGATATGCTCAACAAGCTGAAACTTTAAAAGGAATGTTAGAAGATTCCTCAGCAAACTTGTTCCTTAAAAAAAAAGAATAGTATAATTTTCAAATTTCTTGAAATCCACAAATTTTAGGTCATATTTGAAACTTCTACATTTTTCAAGAAATTCAAGGCAAGTTAATTCTCAACTTTGGATTTTCGTACGATAAAATTCATTGGATTTTCAAAAACGATCAATTTTAAAAATGATTTTAACATATAAAATTGAAAACGATTTTTTTTGTTTCCTGCCGTTTCCCTTCCTCTTCTATTTTTTCCTTCCTCACGTTGTCCATGGAATTTTTTGTTCCCTGTCGTTTCCTTCCTCTTCTTCTTTTCCCTTCCCCACATTGTCCACGTCTTTCCATGCCCTCCACTTTTATTCACGTCGTCCTCCCATTCTACATTGAATAAATATAAACTCAAAATTTCATTTTCAAACCCAATGGGCCTTTAGTTTTCGAAGTTGTTACTGATGAATATTTGTACAATTTTTTAAACAAATGAATTCAATTTTTGGAATTTTTGTAGAAAATGTTGAGCAGCATCAATATCAATGCTGAAAGATTGCGAATTTAATTGTTCAAATTTGTTAACGATGAAATTCAATTATGGTATCAGAAAATGTAGCAGTTTTTAATTAAATTGCAATGGTACTAGTCATGACCTTAGACCGAAATAAGATCCATACTGAAAAAATTGGTATACGGCAAGAATTTGGCTTCAAGAAAAGGAAAAAAAACACATTTTAACTAAAAAAACGTGGATAACATTACACTTGACTTCTTTAACACAATCCATGACTTAATATGTGCATCCAACCCACCAAAGGATCTGTTTTGAAAATACATTTCGTTAACCGTCATTCTAATATTAACGCATTAGCTAGTGCTCCACATATTAAGCTTTTAAAATGCATAATACATTATCTAGTTCTTCAAATTCTACATTGATTCTTGGTACAAATATTCCCACCATCAACATACAAGTTCAGGAAATTGGGAATGAACAAAAAAAAATCAACTTAGAGTTGTCTTCAAGGTTCACACTCCCCAATAATACAAGCCAAATGATATTAACACATACCATGATGTTGGCAAATCATTATTCTTTATTATAGTAGAACGATTGGCGATTCTACAAAATGAAGACTATTAAGAGTCTGAACAGCAAACAAGGCTTAGTATATGTCATCATCTACATTGCATTCTCCCAGGTAACTTTTATGCTTTTAGGGGAACCGCAATGTCCTTCAGATATAATGGCTCTGTCATTCGCAGCCATGTGCACGATTATTTTGTATATCATCTCAATCTGATCAACAAACATTGCTATCAGATTACAAACTATAACATACCATCCGTGCTTTTATGGATATTATCATATATAGTAAAAGAAACGAACAAAACTTGTTTCAGTTGGTGTTAAGAATCGTTAACATAACAAGAAAAAGCATACACCAGTCACCACAAACTATTTTTTTTGGAAAAATAAAAAAGAAAAAGAAAAAAAAACAAAACAAAACAAAAATTGGAGGTAAAAAACTGCAAGTCTGCAACGTGAAACCTAATTTGCAAAATGCTTTTACCAGGACTTAAATCATTCTTTGCTTTCAATCCAAACTCATCAAACTGAAACAAACCAAAATTCATATGAAACAGCCAACCCAAACATCCCAATTTCATTAAAAAAAAAATTCAAGTCACCTAGTGCACCGTGTAGAAACATAGAGCACCACATTCAACATGGGGAAGTCACGCGAACCCACCAGGAAATCATTAAAATAAAACTTAGAAAAAAGCCCTACGGCTATCAGTCAACAATTCATCTCTCATTTGATTCCGTAGACCGACTTCCACTATATTCACAGTAGAGATTGTCCTCCCCGTTGTTGCGGTAGAAACTGGTAAGATAAATGATAAGAGGTTCTGTGCTTGTAAACCAAATCATCTTCCCAAATCAACGTCTTTCACATCTTTAAATCCGTAATTAGATTTCATATTCATTTCATAAATCTCCAATGATTATAAAAGACCGTACTTTCTGCTTCAGAAAAGTCATTAGGATAAAATTCAAATACACAACCAATTTTATTTTATCAAATGAATCCAATCAGACTGAGTTTTGGCATACAGAGAAGCAATTATGAATTGACATCATTGAAGCGATTATTAAATTCACCAATTTGCTTATCCCAAACAAACAACGCTCATCTTCTTGATCTACCCAAAAGAATAATTACAATCCATATTTGAAATAGTGTGTTCCGTGCAAACAGGTCCAACCTCATTCAAGAAAGTATCTCATTCATGGTTCCGTTTAAATATTTGTTGATACTTTTACTAACATCGAACCATTATAATATCTTGATCTTTTCGTTGTAGTTCTTCGGAAAGATCATTAGTAATTCAATTGCATTCTTCATCAAATGCAAAATAAAGATAAAATCATACGTTTGCAACGTTTTTATCAAATTCAAAGGTTCACCTTTTTTAATATCCAACATATCTTCTACAAGATCTGTGAGAACACCAATAACCGAAGTAAACATAGCAATCAATTTAATTAGTATACCATGATGTGAACTCCAACATCTATCCAGGGGCATATCTATATGAGGCCCAGTGGGGGCCGCCGCCCTCATTGGATTTTGTTTTTTTTAGTTTAGTGTGGAATTGGACTTTGTGGGCTGGAACATTTGATATATGCTAGGTTTTCTTTTCACTTCTCATCTTGCTAGCTTGTTCATTGTTAAAGGAAGATCGCATCATAAGGTTAGAAGGAAAGACAAACCTTCATTATTATCACGTTGAACTTTTCTATAAAGCGATAGATATGCAACTTCAAGAGTTGAATGATCATTTTTACCGAGCTAAATATAGAATTATTGTTGTGTATGGTTCGTTTGGTCCAAGTCATTCATTCTCAACATATGATAAGGAAAAATAATCCGATTCGTCGAATTTTATCCATCGGATTTTTCTTCAAATGATTTAATGCAACTTGATCATCAACTAGACAATTACATCCTAGATTTGCAGTCTAACAATCAATTTTCTAATGTGGGGGAATCAATAAAGTTGTTATAAAGATGATTCAAAGGAAGAAACATCGTTTATATCCGTTAATGTACTTGCTTTTGAAGTTGACATTATGGTTATCTGCTGCTTCCACTACTGTTGAATGAGTATTTTCAACTATAAAAATTATTAAGGCTTCACTACACAATCGATTAGGGGGTGATATGATGAATAACTGCCTAATGACTTATACTAAACGAGATATATCGGAAACTGTTGAAATTGACCATATTATTCAAAATTTCCAAAATATGAATATGTTTGTGAACTTTGATGTTGTAATATTTTTTCATGCTTAAACTGAATATTAATATATAATTTTTGTGGATCAAATATGTGTTAATTTTTGTGGATACGAAAACATGGTTAATTTTTTTTTTTTAAACTTTCGCCCCCATTGAATCAAATCTCTACGTACGCCACTACATCTACCCCCAGTCATTTCAAACTATGCTCTTGATTTAACAGTGTTCATGAATCTCCTTTCTTTAACCAAGACTGGTATCATTCTTAGCTTTCAGTCCAATCCTTAAATATAACTACAAAATGTTGTGAATGACTCTTTGTTACTCACACCATTTGTTGGATAGTTACAATAAAACTCAAAATCTTTCCATTTGTGTGATCATTTGTATTCTGTATTAATAGACAACTGTTTGCAGAATCAATGTATTTGAGCATGATACAGAAAAATCTACCTTCGTATCATCATCTCTTCTTCCTCTCTCTTCTTCGAGAAAGAATAGGCTAAACAAAATATATTTTTTCATCTCTTTCTCTCCGAAAATTCCTCCAAAATAAAATCAACTTTTAAATTTGCCTAAAAATTCTAGGGGTGGCTTCTTCAAATTTTAAAATTCTTCAACCTTAAGCGCATATGTTTGAATGACCATTGTCTTAATCTTGAGGAGCGGACCGTAACCATCAATTGCACGGTAGTTGTGTCGAATTTCACTATAAAGGCAGTGGTCTGTCCACGACACAACAATCACCTATTACTTGCTCTTTGCTCCATGAATTCCAACAATTTAAAGGGAAATTAAATAAAAATGAGATAAAGAAGGGAAAGACAATCAAAAGGAGACTTGAAGAGGTAATAACGATGTTGTTGCCCTAGCTGATGCTGTTTCAACATGAGAAGGGAAAGGAGTTTCTAAATTTTATTTAATAAGCATAAAAAATAATAGAAATTACCATCATTATTTATGACCTTTCAACTACAAAATACTTAAGTATGGTTAATGAAGAATTTATTAATTTGCATTTGATACATATTATTTTATTGATTCAGTATATATTCTTTACTATTCCTATAGCATGATTGACTTATTACATATTGTTTGTGTATTACCTGCAAATATGGAAGTGAATAAATAACTTATAAATATTTTGAAAATTAAATGAATTGGCTTGGAGATTTTTGGTGAAATTACATGGGGTAGAAATATTGATTTTTCTTTTGAGTGTTTTTAGTAAGAACTTCGATGAGCATGTAATGATTCATCTAATATTTTGAACAGATAAGAGAGATTTGTAAAGGAAAATAATATTAAAAAATCATTTATGGAACTAATTAATGAGACTTTACGTATGGAGATGGATTTATTGATATAACTATGAAAGGGATGTAAATTGTAAGAGTTTTTAAATATAATTTTTTTTTTGATGTTTCCAGAATATAAATGTTATCACAAATTTACTTTGGAAAATGATTATTGTGGATCTTATGCTTTAAAGTGGAGAAAGATAATTTTGATAAGATTTCATAGGAGGAGAGTTATACAAAATATAAAGATTTTATATCAAGATGATTATGAGAATTTCATACGGTATGAGTATTTTATATATTTATACATTGTTCATTGAAAATTTCATTAAAACGAAATAATATCATCATCTTGAAGGCAATAACATATTCTAGAATTTGATAGTGTTTTCAAGGTAAATCAATTTTTATAATGTTTATGTCTTGGATGATAGGATTTAAAATGAAATATAAAGATAGATTAAATTACTTTATTTGGTTTCTTGAATGCTTGGTTGAATGATTCCAAAATGATCTGTGACATTATCACTTCGTTGACATGAACAAACTAATAGAAAGTGAAGAAATAATGAAGCATGCTTCATCAAATATAAAGTAGTAATTAGTAAAGGTACAACTATACAAAACCTATATCGCAACAAAATGCAGGTTGAGTTTGTTTTTCAAAATGAAATAAAATGATGAATATTAAAAGAAAAATGAAGTATAGTACATCATTATTTATACAGCATAGCAGGGATGAAAATGAGTGGAAAGCATATACAATACGTCATATTAATTCTCGTATTAATTCTTATGAGTTATAAATTGAATTGAAAATGAATTATATTTCAGAAAAATGGTATTTATAAATTAAGGTGAATAAATTATACCCTAGCATTTCACACAGTTTTGTTTTCTGAAATAAGACATCAATGCTTGTAGGTATACATATGCATATGATTTTTAAATATGATGAAACAGTCATTTTGGTTCATGCACGAGCCTAAGGAAAAGTATCTGTTCGGCAAAAATATTTTGTTTAAAATACATGCGCAAAAGTGGATTTCAAATTATAAGTAATGAAATATTTGTACTAAATATAGAAAAGAGGATTTATGTGTTGTAGACGGATGTGTCGTATCAAAGGTTTTTTTTTCCTATGTATTAACATGGTTACTGTTGCTCAATTTTCTAGCAAGTAAAAGAATTGCCGACCAGCACACCTTGCCCAGTCCGGTTCAAATCAATATGCATGACAACAGCAAATAAGTACGTCAAAGATACATCCGTCCACTCTCCTTAGTTGACCGGCCTTGCTCAAGATGACATTAACAGCCAACTCATTTGATTAGGCCCGGTTTGAAAGCAAGCAGTTCTTGGCCCGACTCTATCTCAACCCGTCTACGGCCAGTCTCGTACATCCCGTCTTGTCACAACATGAATGGCTCGTCTCGTCCCATTTAGCTTTATCTTTACTCTACAACACATGTGAGCGTTCGGTTGGTTCGGTTGGTCCGATAATAAAAATTGCGAAACGGACCGAATTAAGTTCGGTTGATTCGTAAGTTATCCGCTTTGACCGACTAAAAATATTTCACATTTTATGTTTGGAGTATTCATTATACTTTAAAACAAAACATGAGCATATGATTAGATTATTCTTATTCAGTATTTTTATCTTCTGAATAGTAATTTGGATAGATATATGATAAATAAAATTTATTAGACTACCAAACTAATCCCCAAAAACATTAAACATTAGTAATTTTAACAATATAATAAAAGTTTGGTTAATTTGATTAAACCGATAACCGAACTAGATTATTTTGCAGATCAAATTGTAAATCAATCTAGCTTCAAAACCAACAATTTAACCAAAAAATTTAGTTTGATTGATTTATTTGGTTTTAACCAAAGTTTGCTCACTCCTACTCTACAAGTTTTTCTAGAAGCAACTAATCATCACTGTGTAAAAGAAGCTTCTCTCCAACCTTCTTTTTTGGAAAAGTGTACTATACGACACTGTTCATCTGACAAAAATGCAATTGTGCAATCAACAACTTGTCCACTGTGACATATCTGACAAAAGCACACTCACCCTTTTGTCATGCCGCCTTACTCGCATAAAACATGTCTTTATTACAAAACGCTGGCCGACGTGCATCTTAGGCACATGATCATACCACATTTCGAGTTGTCCTTCATCGGTTGCGACCGGATCGATGGTTTAGAGCGATTTCCACCCTTTAGTTGTGCAACCATTCAAAGCCCAATCTCAACGGCTATAAATTACCTTTACCATGCAACTTCATAAGGGTTCAAAACTTCATTTTCAGCATCGAAAAATACAAGGGCTCTGAAGTTTAATAATGGTAACGCTGTTGTCAGCTGTAACAATCAGGATTTTTGTCATTTGATTTTGAATATTTAATCAAATTTAAATATTAGAATAATTGGGATTTTAAGTTTAAAACTTGAATTTAAATATAGTGATTATTTAAATATTCGAATTGTGAATTAAATATTTGAATTATGAATTAAAATATTTGAATGGTGAATTGAATATTAACTAAATGGATTTAATAGCTTGATTTAACTCCTTTTAATTAATAAATAATAACGATAAATTCTATAAATTTATTTGCAATAATAAATGGTTGGTATAAATAATAATATAATAAATTGTTAATAAAACGACTTAATTTTTATTGTTGTATTTTTATTTGAATTTGTCGGATTTTTTCATAATTTTTAATTTGGAAAAATATTTAAATTATTGTTTGACAATTTTTCAACAAACAACGGTATTTTTGTGATTTTACAGAATCATTAAATCGATGTATATTATTATTGTTTTGAGGCCGCGTCGCTATTTTGAGCGCAACCGTATTTTTGTTTCGTCGTTCACGGTTCGTATATGAACGAAAATTTATGCGGTGGGATACCGAAAAATTCAATATAACTTAAGTCAAACACTTAGGCTCCATCACCACACATTTTTCCCTACGTCCTTTTACTGTTTCATTGCATTCCAAAACAAGAAAAAGAAATATATAGATCCACTTCTTTGAAAAATCCAAAAAAAATAAATACTTGTCTAAAAAATTAAAAGTTTTAATCTTTCAGCTTTGTTTGGAAAGATCTACCTTATGCTTGAAACTGGGGGTGTTCGTGGTGGATGGAGGATGCGACAGTGGAGGCGTGGCTAATGGATGGGCTAGGATTTGCTATTTTATGAAGTGTAGGCATCGATTGATGTTTTGGAGTATGGATTTGGGTTTGTGTAAGAGAATGTCATCTCGTGACCGATTTTGGCGAAGTTTGGCGATAGTTTTGTTATCGCGCGTCTTGTGGTGGTCGCGTCCTGGAGTGAGGGGATTAGCACGGAAAGGGCGGAGGAGACGAGATGGTGAGGGATTAGGTGCTTTGGAAAGGAGCAAGTCGATGGCGATGTCGGTTCGGAGAATCACCGATTGGGGTGGTGTGTAGGGTACAACCGTGCACGACATGGGATATGATATCGTGCACAGGCTAGGTGAATAACAATTGGGGAAGATGTATTATATTCGGGTAATCAAGTTTACAAGGGTAATTAGTGAATTTATATACTTATTTAAATCTGAAACCTTACAAATTTAATAACTATTGCATACGAGGTCGGATTTGAATGCAGTCAGTTGCGTTGGACTCATATGAATGTTAGCTTCGCATCAGAACTAATTTCGTTGGATTTAGAGCTAGTTGAATTTTGGGCTTAAACTGGACATTGTCCGATTTTAGACCAAACCGGAAACCCGAGCGTCAAATGGAATTTCGGTGAGTTTACTCATCTTTAAATAAATTATATAATATCGGTGTTGCTATAGATTATTGTCGAATGCTTGGTTGATAATTTATACCGTTGTCTGATTGTTTGTTTGGATTTTAAATTCCCGCTCGACGAGCAGATGACATAAATAACCATTATGTTGCAGGGGACATAAATAAAAAGGAAAGTCGGAGTGTACGTGGCGAATAGGTCACTATGGAACGCTTCGAAAAACACATTCACATGTGTAATTTACATGAATCTTTTGTGGAGACCCTAAGGGGTGTCTCGTCAATATTTGTTTATTTACTTATATTCTTATGCCGCTTACATTGTTGATTTGGTTGAAAATTGTTTATGACATACTATTTTGGTTATGTAAGTGTCGTTACAGCGATTATCACTATATCTTCACCTACAAAATATCATCCCCTTACCCTTATTGTGTTTTGAACTTGAGCTTGTATTTTTACAAAATGTTTGGTCGTGTTTTTGAAGTTTGAAAATTGTTTAAAATATAATTTCAAATATCTTAAGACTTTGAAAATAAAGGATAAATGCTTATTAAAAATTTATAAAAGGAGTTATAAATTTATTTAATTTTCTTTTGGGATAATTAACGTTGTTTTAATTTATAAAGGGGTATAAATTTGATTTATTATATTTTGATATAATTGATGTCGATTTAAATTTATAAAAGATTACAAATTGGAGTTAGTTACCTTTTGGGATAACTAATGTGATCTTAAATTCATATAAAAGTTATTTACCTTCAATATTATGTAAATTCTTTTCAAATGGGTTTGTATGGATTGTACAAGTTTTTGGAAAGAATTTGAGGGTTTAAATATATATTTAATAATTATTTAATTATACTAAAGTTAATTAATAAATTTATTAATGATGTTTACAGTTAATTTACTAATTTGATAAAAGTGTTTAAAAGTTAATTATCTGATTAAATAAAAATGATTAAGTTAATTAACTGATTTAATAAAGGTTTTAAAGTTAATTAATTGTTTTAATAATGATATTTAAGCTTAATTAATCATCTTAATAAAATGATGCATGAGTTAATTAATTGGTTTAAATAAATGTGTAATTATCTGATTTGATAAAGTGTTTAAAGATTATTGATTTATTGATTTAAGGAGTCATAAAATCAATCAACTCTCTTTTGGGATAATGAACGGGGTTTGATTTATAAAAGTACTTTAATTGATCTATCATCTTCCAGGATAATAAATGATGTTTGAAATTTTTAAATGATAATTTTAGGAGGAAATCTTCAAAAGGGATTATTTTTAAAGTGTTTTACAAATTATTTGTGATGTGAAAACCAAGCACAAGTTTAGTTTTAAAAGTTTTAATTCGATTATGGAAAGGATAAGAAATTTAATTTACTGTAATCCAATATCGCTTATATGAAAAGAATTTAATCATACTCTTAGCATTAAACGTCGAGGTATGAAAACTCATCCATATCTCGAAAGTTAAAAATGTCGTCAAGGTGATGCCTGGAGGGTACACTACCTTCACTTGTCTGACTTCATTTTCAACCAAGAAATAGTACAAGTTTGAAATCGACGAGTAGTGATAAGAATATGGAATATAATTTCCATGTACTATCATTTTTAGTTATCGCTGACAATTAATTTATTAACTATCGGTTCAGCTTTCTTTTTTTGTATCGTCAATTTAAGACGATTTGTTGCTCATTTGAGCGTTGTTATCATTTGTCGGAAATGACTAAACTAGAAAGCGAGTGGGGGCCAAGCAATGTGGAGTTGCTCCCATTAGGGTATTTTCACATCTACTATAGATTTGGTTTCGGTGGTATGCGCACGGAGATGTGAAATACTCGGATTCCCGGTAAGGTTGGCGGGGTCTGGCTTGGAGTTCCTGAGAGGTGTGCTAGAGTATACAACCCTCTCAAGTATATTTTCTAGAGATATACTTTCGGTAAGAGGGGCTCACACTTTTAGTCATTTGTTAGAAAAATCTTTTTCCTTATTGTTGATTCAAATCTTTGAATTGTTTTCTTAATTGCAACGAGAAGTTACTGGGGTTATTCTCGATGTTTAATTATTCGTGTCCGTCCTTTGAGTTTGGATTGTGACCTTGTTTATACTCATCCTTTTAAGTTTGGGTTTTGTTTTAATTTGCTTTCATGCGTTCATGTGTGGAAGTTGTTCTTGTGGGGTAAAACCCGTTTCATATTTAGCGGCGAGGTCCTACAGAATTATTATGTGTTCATCTCATTACTTGAGTTTTTCTCACGCTGGCTTTCCAAACGATCCGGGTGTTATTTTATTATAATGTTCGGGTCCGGTCGAGTATTTTTCCAAGTTATCGTTGGTAGGACATGGAGCTCATGGAGTAGAGCTGGAAGTTCACCTGCCGTAGTATTTTACTTTCACTGTATTATCATATATACTCATCGGCAATTATAAGGTCAGGAAGTTATAACTGTCCAGACTGATGAGGCTTGTTTTTAACTCTGATATACTATATATTTTTGAGTGAAAGCTTTTACTGTCTTTGTTATATTATACATGTTGTCGTTCCGCTATAAGATTCTGTTTCTTCTGTTCTTTTTCTCTCTTTTTACCTTAACAATCTGCCTTTTCAACAAATAGATGTTCGGCATCCCTTCACTTGGACTCGGAGTGGATTCCTCTAGGACCCCGAGCTCGAAGGACTCCAAAAAATTCTTCGAGGCGGAAGAATTGAGAGCCCCCTCAGACCCTGAATCATTTCCGGGCGAAACCGCAAGCACTGGAGGTCAAAAATATAGTGAAATCGTCTTTCCCATTCTTTCCCCCGACCCCGCTACAAAAAAAGACGTTAACTTGGAATACTGTGGATGTATTTAGTGCCGACTTTCGATGGTCGAAAAGACGGATCGTTACATTTGGTATCAGAGCTAAAGGTTAAGCGAGAACCTTGGCTTTGGTAGGGTATGGCTCATTAGAGATAGGGTAAGTGACACATTAGAATGAGTTTGAGAGTATTATGCATAGGAGAGTGTATTTGTTATTGTTCTAAAAACGTATTGTGTTAATTGGTGTATTGAATTATTTATGAATTCTGAACGAGAAATGGGACGCCACGGTGACGATAGAGATTTCTAAATACTTGAACAAGGCAAATGGACACGATACTGATTTTTGAAAATTTGGTAAATGAAATATTTTGCCTAAAATTACATATTTTATATATATAAAGGAATAATTTTCAAAATATATACAGTTCTTTAGATGGTATTTGTTTGGTAATGATAATATTTATTATTATCATTATTGTTTGATTTGTCATCTCGGATAGTTTAAGAGCGTTGACTATTGATTGTTGATTGTTAATTTACGCTCGACCAGTTTATGAGCGTTTATTGTTTAATAATTATGAGTATATTAAAACGAACCCCTGGTGAATTAAGTTTCATAGTTTGACTATAGGGTGTTAGGTGAAAATTTTAAGTTAAAAGTCATCTTTTAAATATTGTTGAGTTAACAATAAACTTTTAATCAAAGTTGTTTAATATAATCTAAATGGAAAGGTAAAACATTTGGAAGATAAATATTTGATAAAAATTTATTATAATAAAGGAGAATTATTATAATATGAGATGATTTTATATAAAGGCGGCTTATATAAATTCAGTTTATAAAATGTGATTTAAAAATGGTTTATAGGATTTATAAAAGGTGTTTTATAAGTGAAAAGAGTTTTTGAGAATTTAAAAACTCAGGTATTGCTTGAAATGATTTCAAAAAGCTTTTGAGAAAAATAATGATAGTATTATTTGAAAATATTTTCAAGTATAAATATTTCAAAAAAAAAAGAAATTTTAATAAAAATACATCTTCTTTGGATAGTTCGGGGAAAACAACTCGATTAATTTTGTAGTAATTTGAATAATCTTCTAAGTGACGATCGGATGCTTGCTTAGGCAAACGTTGTGGTGCACTTAGTAAATTATTCTCTTTATCATTGTGCAATCAAGATGAGTTCGAATCTGAACGAACCCAAAGCGAGTGTTAGTGAATATATTTGTTAAGATTATTTTATATACATGGAAATATATGTAGTATGGTTTCCAAAGGATTTTTAAATAAAAACCGGCTATTTATTTCTTAAGTTCCCTTAAAGGGAATTGATTTCAAAATAAAAAGGAATCTTGTATAAAAAGAATGTTTTGATAAATGAAAATTTTAAACTCTTGGATAGAAAAGATAATTTAAGTTTCTAAATGTGTTAAAATAGATAGAAAGGTTTCAATAAGCATTGTTTTATTAAAATCGTACCTTAGTTTAAAATTTTAAATCATCTAAACTATTTGATGTCATTGGGCCGACTACACAAACACCTTCCTTTAGAACACTCTAAGGTAAAGGGGTCGAAGGGTTGACTTGATTTTAAAGATCTATATTTTGTTTAGACCTCCATTTGAATTTTAAAAAACAAATAAATATTGACATTTTGTATGTAATCTCAGGATATAGAAGAATATTATACAAGTAAATAAAGGTGGAGTAAGTTTTTAATTTAATGTTTTATAAAGTTGTGTCTTTATAGAATGTTAATAAACTTAAGTGGAAAAAAAATTATGAAATAATTCATAAATAATTGTAGTATTGAATGAAATACTATAAATAAAAATGTGAGGGATTTAGAAAAAGATTGGTAGCATTAAGAAACCAATCGAATCAAGTACGTAAGTCATACGTAGATCATTTTAATTGCAGGGTTTTTAATCCAGGATTCGAGTACATAACTTCAGGATGATTCACACCAGTCCGAAAAAAGATTTCTCGCTTAATTCTTGTTAGCGAACCAATGATTCAGATCTCGATATGATATTAAGGTTTTCTACCATAGTATATGCCTATGTGAGGGGAACTGTGGTTTCTCATCGAGAAACCTGATCGAAGTCCGCACAAGAGAGGTTGACTCAACGATACTAGTCTGAAAGTAAAAGTCTATGTATCCGAGCAAGTGATCAAATCAATATAGCGTATGGATGATTTATGTATATCATACGGCTTGAGTATATTTGTATACTTAGTGTGTGACTTAAGAAAGTATGAATCTAAGCAAAATGTTAAATCATGTTTGTTGGTCATTTGACATTTTAAATAATGTTAAGTGTTGGTTTATTCCCTTACGGAATTTGATTGATTGGTAGTGTTATTTTATAGACTACAGTTTATAAAATTATTGTTGTTAGGACTTAAACCCGATGCTTTTGAAGAAAAAAAACGATTTTGAAAGAATTTGTGAAAGTAATAATAACGTTATTTTGAAAACTTTGGAAAAGTATTATTATTTCAGAATATTTGAAAAGAGTTTTTGTGAAGTGGTTTTTCAAATAATTTTTCTCGTTATGACTAAGTTGGGTGATTGGAAGTTTTCCAATTTGAAAGACTCGCCGGGTATATTTGTTTACTCTAGTGTTGTTTTAGGAGGAACCAGAATATCACTAGATGCACCATGTTATTTTTATTCTAGAGTTATATCATGCTTCTTCCTAATGTGAGGTAAATGCTACGTACATTATCGACCTGCTTAGACCCGCTATCGTGCGGAAGCCTCATGCACTGGGTTCCACACTTTAGTTATACCATGCGTCGGTAAGAGCCTCCTCCTTGTCATAATTGATTTTGGATTTAATTTATTTCTCTTTGGAGGAATTTAAAAATATATTTTAAATATAGAACCCAGGCATTTAATTCTAAATTATATCCATTGAAAAGGTTGGATTGCTGATATTTTATTATAGAGTATTCTCTGTATTTTCGTTGCATATAGTTGTCATATTATTTATGTTGTTGGTGTATTGTTCTTTTTACAACATGATTCTCTTTCGAATTATGTAAGTATTAAATTGGTAGAGGGAAGTAGGAGATTGCTATTTGATTTCTTGCGCACCGGTATTCGCCTCAAGATAATAAGTTGCTTGAAAACAATTACAAATCAAACGCCAAAGAAGTACGTAATACATTTAGATATTGATGATTTATTGATGGTTTTATGTAGGGCTGTCAATGGATACCCGAAAAATCCAAAATCTGTCCGCATCCGCATCCAAATAGCGGATAACATATGATATTCGGAAAAACGGATGCAGATGCGGATACGACGACATCCGCATCCGAAAATTATCCATCCGGTTTTTGTCAGGATTAAAATTCAAATTATGTGTATTTTAGTGTCGTAAAAGATATTCGTTTATTATTTTATTAAGTTAGTAGTTTATATTATATGCACTTAATGCTTAGTAACTGCTCGAAACTATTTATTATCATCATATTTGTTAAATTTTAACACTTTTATAATCAATGGAATTGAAAAATATTTATGTTAAACTAAAATTTTCTTTTTACAATTCTTGATTTATCGGTCGTTAGCGGATAGGATAATTATCCGATATCCGTCCGTATCCGCGGATGCAGATATCCGATATCCGAAAATGATTTCGGATGCGGATATGGCACTATCTGCATCTGAAAGCATCCGTTGACAAGTCTAGTTTTATGCTCCAGAAATGGAAGGTCACTTGGCTTTTTTTGGGATTGGTTTGGGCCAATTTTGACAAGTTGTAGTTTTACGGATTTAGTCGTGCAAAGAAGGTGCTGCCAAAATTTATCGTAATATAAGGAACTTTAAAAGATTAAGAACCAATTTTAATTAATAGATTTTAAACCTTAAGAGTTTGGAGAAATTTTCTTCCTGGAAATTTCGGGGACCAAATTCTTTTAAGGGGGGAGAATGTAACAACCCGGATGTTTGTCATTTGATTTTGAATATTTAATTAATTTTAAATATATTGGAATAATTGGGTTTTTAAGTTTAAAACTTGAATGGAAATATAGTGATTATTTAAATATTTAAATTGTGAATTAAATATTTGAATTGTGAATTAAAATATTTGAATGATGAATTGAATATTAACTAAATGGATTTGATAGCTTCATCTAACTCCTTTTAATTAATAAATAATAATGATAAATTCATTCTGTAAATTCATTTGCAATAATAAATGATTCGTATTATTAATAAAACGATTTGATTTTTATTGTCGTATTTTTATTTGAATTTATCTAATTTTTCCATAATTTTTATTTTGAAAAATATTTAAATTATCGTTTGACCATTTTTTGGCAAACGACGGTATTTTCGTGATTTCACAAAATCAGTAAACCAGTGTATATTATTATTGTTTTGAGGTCGCATCGCTGTTTTAAACGTGACCGTATTTTTATTTCGTCGTTCGCGGTTCGTACACGAAAGGAAATCTGTGCGGTGAGATACCAAAAAATTCGATATCACTTAAACACTTAGGCTCCATCACCACACGTTTTTTCTCTCCGTCCTTTTACTGTTTCATTGCATTCCAAAACAAGAAAAAGAAATATATAGATCCACTTCTTTGAAAAATCCAAACAGATTAAATACTGGTCTAAAAATTAAAAGTTTGAATCTTTAAGCTTTGTTTGGATAGATCTACCTTATGCTTGAATTTGAGGGTGTTTGATGGCGGATAAAGGATGCGACAATGGAGGCGTGGCTAATGGATGAGCTAGGGTTTGCGATTTTATGAAGTGTAGGCAACGATTGATGTTTTAGCGTATGGATCTGGGTTCGTGGAAGAGAATGGCATCTCGTGGTCGATTTGGACGAAGTTTAGCGATTTTTTTGTCGTGCGTCCTGTGGTGGTCGTGTACTGGAATGGGGGGTCGCGATTTACACGGCGAGGGTGGAGGAGACGAGATGGTGGGGGTTTGGGTGCTTTGGGAAGAAGCAAGTCGATGGAGAGGTCGATATGGAGAATCGTCGATCAGGGTGGTGTGTGGGATGCACGACCGTGGCATGGGATGTGATACCATGCACAGGCTAGGTGATTAACATTTGGGGAAGATGTATTATATTCGGGTGATTAAGTTAACAAGGGTAATTAGTGAATTTATACAATTATTTAAATCTGAAACCTTATAAATTTAATAACTATTGCATACGAGGTCGGATTTGGACGCGGTCAGTTACGTTGGACTCGTTGGAATGTTAGCTTCGCAATGGAATTGATTTCGTTCGATTTTAGACCAAACTGAAAACACGAAAGCGTTAACTAGAATTTCGTTGAGTTTACCCACCTCTAAATAAATTACATGCTACATGTGTTGCTATAGATTATTGTTGAATGTTTGGTTGATAATTTATATTGTTGTTTGATTGCTTGTTTAGATTTCAAATTCCCGCTCGACAAGCGGATGGCATAAATAACCATTGTGTTGCATGGCACATAAATAAAAAGAAAAGTCAGAGTGTACGTAGCGAATAGGTCGCTACGGAACTCTTCGAAAAACACATTCACGTGTGTAATTTACAGAGAACTTTTGTAGAGAGACTCTTGTTTGAGTCCGGAAACAGCTTCTTTGCAATGCGAGGGAAATGCTACGTACATTATCGACCTTCCCAGAATCCGCTATCGTGAGAAAGCCTCATGCACTGGGTTCCATCTTTTTTTAGAGAGACCCTAAGGGATTTCTCGTCAATGTTTGTTTATTTACTTATATGCTGCTTACATTGTTGATTTGGTTGAAATTGTTTATGACATTCTGTAAGTGTCGTTACAGCGATTATCACCATATCGTCACCTACAAAATATCATCCTCTTAAAAGCCTTGTGTTTTGAACTTGAGCTTGTATTTTTACAAAATAAATGTTTGGTGGTATTTTTGTAATTCGAAAATTGTTTAAATTATAATTTAAAATATCTTGACAATTTCTAAAATAAAGGATAAATTTTGATTTAAAATTTATAAAAGGTGTTATAAATTTAATTAATTTTCTTTTAGGATAATTAACGTTGTTTTAATTTATAAAGGGGAATAAATTTGATTTATTATCTTTCGAGATGATTGATGTCGATTTAAATTTATAAAAGATTATAAATTGGAATTGGTTATCTTTTGGGATAATTAATGCGGTCTTAAACTCATATAACGGTTATTTACCTTTAATATTATGTAAATTCTTTTCAAATGGGGTTATATGGATTGTACAAGTTTTAAGGAAGAATTTGAGGGTTTAAATATATTTTTAATAATTATTTAATTATAATAAAGTTAATTAATAAATTTATTAAAGATGTTTAAAGTTAATTACTTATTTGATAAAAGTGTCTAAAAGTTAATTATCTGATTTAATAAAAATGATTAAAGTTAATTAATTGATTTAATAAAGGTTTTTAAGTTAATTAATCGTTTTAATAATGATATTTAAGGTTAATTAATCATCTTAATAAAATGATGCATGAGTTAATTAATTGGTTTAAATAAAGGTGTAATTATCTGATTTGATAAAGTGCTTAAAGATAATTGATTTATTGATTTAAGGAGTCATAAAATCAATCAACTCTCTTTTGGGATAATGAATGGGGTTTGACTTATAGAAGTACTTTAATTGATATATCATCTTCCAAGATAATAAATGATGTTTGAAATTTTTAAATGATAATTTCAGGAGGAAATCTTCAAAAGGGATTATTTTTAAAGTGTTTTCCAAATTATTTGTGATGTGAAAACCAAGCACAAGTTTGATTTTAAAAGTTTTGATTCGATTATGGAAAGGATAAGAAATTTAATTTACTGTAATCCAATATCGCTTATATGAAAAGAATATAGTCATACTCTTAGCATTAAACGTCGAAGTATGAAAACTCATCCATATCTCGAAAGTTAAAAATGTCGTCAAGGTGATGCCTAGAGGTTACACTACCTTCACTTGTCTGACTTCATTTTCAACCAAGAAATAATACTAGTTTGCAATCGACGAGCAGTGATAAAAATATTAAATTAGATTTCCATATACGATCATTTTTAGTTATCCAAGATAGTTGATTTATTAACTATCGTTCATCTTTCTTCTTCAAGTATCGTCAATTTAAGAAGATTTGTTGCTCATGTAAGCATTGTTATCCTTCGTAGGAAATGGCTAAAACCAAAAAGCGAGTGGGGGCCAAATTATGTGGGAATGTTTCCATTATGGTATTTTCACATTTACTCCAAATTTGGTTTCGGTGGTATGGACGTGGAGATGTGAAATACTCGAATTTTTGGTAAGGCTGACAGGTTCCGGTTTAGAGTTTCCGAGAGGTGTCACAAAGTATATGACCCTCTCAAGTATATTTTAGAACCCTCTCAAGTATACTTTCGGTAAGCGGGACCCACCCTTCTAGTCATTTGTTGGAAAATTTCTTTTCCTTGTTAATTTAAAATTTTGAATTGTTTTTTAATTACACCGAGAATTGACTGGAGTTTTTCTCGATGTTTAATTATATGTGTCCATCCTTTGAGTTTGAATTGTGACCTTGTTTACCTCAAGGTTCGAAGTTCTGTTTTCGTTCCAATCATCGAAAAAAATTAAAATTTTGGTCCCGTTTCGGAATTTTCAGAAATTCCGTTTTAATTTCGATTTGTGAATTCCGGTACTTTCTTTTTATAAATATGCAATACTAATAGTCAATTACACTAAATTTTTCAAGTTACATAGAAGATACAAAACATACAACATAAAAATTTAATATCAAAAACTATTTCTTTGAGCATCATACAAATTTTGTCCATCGCTATCTTCATCTTGTGTCGGATTATAATATGCTGGAAAAGCATACTGCTGCATCTGATCCGAACTTTACTAAAAAAATTGCGTCATTATATTAGCAAAGGGTGAGAGTTCATCTTGGCTACTTGATGGTTCAGCAGCATACGGTTGATTTACTCCACAAAACAAATAGCCTCCGGTATAGTCAGACGTAAAATACCTATAACTGGGGACATTGTTAGAAGTATATCTGCCATCATAATTACGTTGATCTTCATGTTCAACGTTCAAATTTCTATCTCTTCGTCCACTATAGTCATCTGCATCTCTTTTAAAATAATTTTAAATGTCTTTGAGAATCATCCAAAGTGGAACCAACAACATAACCACTAGAACCAATACCGTCACCACCAGCATTACCTGAATCATCATTTGATGAACTATCATTTTCAGTATTTTCTGTAGGTATACTATCATTGTCTGACCAAGGATTATCGCTTGCATTATCAAGTAGTGGATTCTCAGCTTCTCTGGTCCATTTTGCAAGTGCATCCTCCTCGTGAAAGATGTAATCTATGTCAATAAGTTGGTCAGTTGTTTGTTGGCGTTTAGCGTGTCGTACTCTCAATCGCATATTATAATGTACAAATATCGGTTTTTTCAAGATCTCCATTTTTATTCTGCTTCTTCGTTTCGTATGAATCATCGCAAACGTTGTCCAATTTCTTTCACAATTTGAAGAAGAAACTGTTTAGTTAAGAATACGCATAGCTATGCGTGTTAAATTCGGAGCAGCTTCTCTGTCAATTATTGACCACCACATGCTGGAAGACACGACTTAACTGCATGTTTCGCTTTTGCGGAACCAAATACATCAAGTTTCATTCTGTATTTTTCCACTTAAGCAACATTCATTAATAAACCAAGTTATTCTTTGTGTTAAATATAATAACAAGAATCTTGAGTAGTTTAATAATTTGTTTATTACCTCTTTTAAAATTTCAATTTGCATAGCAATATCAGATACCATTTTTCCAAGAACATTTGTCCATCCATTTAAAACCTCAGCATCGTTTATTGCATTGTCTCCGTATTGTAAATGAGGATTGAGAAAACAACCAAAACAATTAGTTCAAAAAATATTGACATGATATGTTCTTTTATAATTGTGTAATAATCAAAAAATTACTTGCTGCGTGAATAGATCGACGCAATTGTCTTTCCATCTTTTATCGATTATATTTCACCACTTTTGACACTGTCTTGCACCAATGTTTTTCTTAATTGATTCCTTCGCTCGATCCATTGCCTCATATAGATATCTTATCTCTGCTTTATCATCGTTGTCCACCATTCTTAAAACTTTTACAAGTGGACCAAATACGATAACAATAGCAGCAACGTTTGCCCAAAGTTTATCACTATAAATAAAGTTATAGATAAGAATTGCTGTTTTTTTATCTTTAGGATCGAGTTTAGGAATATTTGCGCTCCACTCGAAGATATCATTCTTAGATTCTCTTTATGTATGTATATGGATTCTATTGCAATAAAGTGAGTAGCAAGCCTAGTTACTGCTGGTTGAATCAGTTCTTTATTATTGGTTTCTTTTCTCATTATGGTAAATAACCAATCATGATTGTATATGAATCATGTTATTGACCGATAGTTTGAAATGATCATTTTTACCTCGATTTCTTTTGAAATATCTTCAAGAATCAAATTGATACAATGTGATGCACATGATGTCCAATATGATTTCTTTCTATTTTCCATCAAAAGTTAGCCAGTAGCTTTAATTTGCTTCATTGTCAATTACTATTTGCACAATTCTATCTTCTCCAATAAAATTAACAACATTATCCATTAGACCACAAATATACTCAGCACTTAGAAATTTGTCGTGACATCTATAAATTTAAGAAAGACGATTCCTTAGATAGAGTACACAAGAAAATTTATGATTTTACTTCTATTTTGTGTGCTCCAACCGTCGCACATCAATGTACAACCAGACTCATCCTAAAAGTTGAAGTAAGTGTCAATTTGCCGTTTGATTTTAGTGCACCCTAAATCTAAATGTGTTTTTGATAATTCATATGTTGTGGGTCCTTTAATTCCAGGACCAACTTTGAATGGCCTCTATCATAGTTTCATAGTAAGGACTATCGGCAGCAGCATTGTATGGCATATGATTAAAGTAAAAAAAATTGATATTGCACGACCTATGTGTTTTTGGCATCTTTATTGCCTTTTATAGCAGTTCTAATAAAAGGTTGAGTTCTACATCCTCGTTTGTACATATTGATCAATTTTTTCAGCGGCCCGTGTTACTAAATCGTCATCTGTTCTTATTGATTTAGAACGATCGTGACGCTTTAGTCCGCTAGATCGTACACCTGTTCCACTAGATCCTACACCTGAGTTCATATAACTTTCTTTACTTTCTTGAAAGGCGCGTCGAATCTCTCTATCATCTTCACCTCCATCACTGTCGGCATTTTGATTTTGTTGTTCAGGCATGCTCATTAGCTCTTCTTGCACGCGTTGTTTTTCGAGCTTCCCCTGATTTCACTCACTTCTCTTTTTATTCAGATGTTCTCGTATAAGTTTCCTGACTTCTTTGGGAACAATCGGACATACTGCCACATTGTCTGTTTGTCCTGCTAAATATTCTTTCATACGTGTTATACTGCCATCAGAAATTACTTTGTGACAATACTTACATTTGTTTTTTCACCAATAACCGCCATACAATAATTCCAAACGATATCACGATTTGCCATAATCAACTACCTAAATGAAAAACAAAATAATTTAACATTTAATTACTCAACATTAATACATTTTAATGCAAACTAAACAATATATTATTTGCATGATAGAACTTCCATTCACAGTTGTTCAATTATCAAATTACAAAATAACTAATATAGTCTTTTTTGTAATAATTTTTATCACAAATTTCAAATTACAAATTACAAACAAAACATGTTTTTATACAGTTTTTATCAACCATTTTTAACCCCGTTATTTATAAACCCAACTACTACTTCATAATCCATTTATTTAAACCTTGCCCATTATTCTACATCAACCTATCTTCCTCATTAATCGCACGTTCTTTTATGTACTAATCAGTTCGATTCAGATGCAAATGAATGAAGGGAAAAAATATGGGTCGACGATCGGATCAAGATCGATGCTGCCAAGGTCGATTCAAGAAATCCTGACGATGATGAAGCAGAAGCAAAGTTGAGTGAAGAGGCAAATTTTATCATGTATTTGGCATGAATTATATTTGGTTTTATAGAGCAAAGATTAAATCTACTCACGTCAATTTTCTGTATGGAATTTTTTTTTTAATGGCATACAAGAATTTGATTGATTGAAATAAAGTTCAATATTCTTTTGTTTTAGGATTTGCTTCACATGAATTGCTTTACAAATTGGTGTTTTCTATCTTTCTTTTTATTTTTTTATGTTTTCTGGCGATGTTCCGGTCCGGCCCACGCCGGAACCGGGCCGAAATGGCCGAAACTCCGCCGTGCCGACCGAACTTTAAAACGTTAGTTTATGCTGATCCTTTCAAGTTTGGGTTTTGTTTTAATTTGCTTCCATGCATTCATATGTGGAAGTTGTTCTTGTAAGGTAAAACTCGTTCTGTGTTTAACGGCATGGTCTCATAGAATTATTATATGTTCACCTCGTTACTTGAGTTTTCTCACGCTGGTTTTCCACACTATTTCGAGTGTTATTTTATTATAATGTTTGGGTCAGATCGAGTTTTTTTCCAAATTATCACTGGTTGGACAGGGAGCTCATAGAGTAGAGCTGGATGTTCACCTACCGTAGTATTTTATTTCCGCTTTATATATACCCATCAGTAATTGTAAGGTCGGAAAGTTATAACTGTCCAGGTTGACGAGGTTTGTTTTTAACTCTAATATACTATGTATTTTTGAGTGGCAGCTTTTACTGTCTTTGTTATATTATATGTTGTCGTTCCGCTGTGAGATTATGTTTCTTCTATTTTTTCTTTCTCATTTTACCCTAACAATCTGTCTTTCCGACGATTGGATGTTCGGCATTGAAGTACCGTGGATGTATTTGGTGCCGACTTTCGATGGTCGAAAGGCAGGTCGTTACACCAGCGCTGCTTGCCTCATCCCTAAACTGAGTAACATGTGGCGAAGTGTTCTTTAAGGCTTAATAAACGTGGAAACCTTAGCCCACGAAGTAAATGAACCGAGGACAAGGTAGGATGCTTAGCCAATCGTAATCTTCGATCCTCCGGCCCTTTCGGTGGCTGACATAACTCCTATCTAGCCTACCGTCCCTACCGTTTACAATCTCGTTGATACCGCCCAAGAGAGAGTGATGCTTGAAACCCCGACCGAGTAGCTGCTGTTCACAACAGAGGAATACATTTTGTATGTGAGCCAAGTCAAGATATTGATATTATGGACATAGAACTGACCCATATACAAAGAACAAAGGAATCATCGTTCCCCTTCAATAGAGTAGCCATCTTCTTTTGAATGCCTTCGGATAGCATATGGAACCCGAGACATAAAATTTGATTGTCTTAGTAGTGGTTCCCATGTCATCGACAAAGAGCACATAGCCCTCTCGGTGCACTCCCAGTCCTATACGGAGGCAGCCAGGCCAAGATTGAGGAACATGCGAGCCAGACAATTATGGTCGTCTTTTCTGCATAGACTATAGAGGAAGGAGATCCCCCTCCTTAATCCCTCTTTACCATCAATGTTCTCCATCACATCATCATCGTTGATCCCCACTTCACAAAGACGCCGGCTAAGTCCATCATTGGTTGTAGGCCAAACATGTCCGCAACATGTGAAAGCTGCCCTTCGAAAGGAAATGACATATCTTCGCCAACATCTCAATAAAATGCAATCCCGGAACGACGTAGACGAAGCATTGTCTAACGACAAGAATGAAGTCATTTTCTAAAGAAATCATAGGCACACATCCATAGAAGGTATGTTTTGCCACTTATCGACAAATACAATAGGAGTGCTGACATATTCGACAATCGACGAAAGAGTACTCAAGAAGCGCATCGCGAAAGCCAAGAGAAACTGGACCGAGGAACTGCTGCTCGTCCTCCGATCCTATCACATTTCCAGTGGCACTTCAACTGATCATACTTCATTATCGCCTTCTTACGGGTACGAAGCCATGCCACTCATCGAGGTAGACGTCCCCTCTTCTCAACGTCTCGCACACGAGCCCGAACAAAATGATGAGCTACTCAAGCTTGGGCGTGATTCCCTAGAAGAACAAAAGAGATGAAGCCAAATTCCGCACTGAAGTCTACAGAAGGAAGATTGCCAAGCACTACAACTCCAGAGTGAAGCTCCGGCAATTCACTGCTAGCGATCAAGTTCTACGTCGGGTGTTCGCAAACACAGAATCCAACCGAAAGAGTGCTTGGCCCAAGCCGTATGTCATCAGCATCGTCTTGTCAAATGGCGCTTACAGCCTCTCTCGCAATGATGGAACGCACATGCCTCACACTTGGAATATAGATCATCTCCGAGCCAATCACATATGAATGTGAGCCGCAACTTGGGAAGCTTGTAATAAACCTTTTCTGAAAAATATAACGAAAGGACTTCAGAGCCAATTCCATCAACACAATCACAAAGGCTATCCGACGAGGGCAAGCTACTTTACATTCTCCTCCCCCGAGGACTGCCAATCTACTCCGACAAGGACCGTGCAAGCACTCAACATGCCCTTCCTTGTTGAAAAGAAGGCTATCAATCGTGGACGAGCCTCTAGCACGCTCTTCATGCCTATGACTATCGCTACTATAGGCTATCCAAGAAAGATGAGTTATCATGTGCTCACTTTCTTGTTTGGAGACTGCTGATCAGCTCCGCCAATAACCGAGCGAGCCATTCAATGTTCCCCTCATGCCAGAAAGCTATCCAACGAGGATGAATTACCATGCATTCACTTCCTCGTTCAAGGACTGCTGACATGCCCTACTGAGTTTGGATGAGACGTCTTTTCCTTCCGTGCCAGGTTGCATCGCCGATTGGATGGCGCGACTGTAATGGTCATGATTTCCTTACCTATGATGTCACCATCCCTTTTATGGGAAGAGGCACTGTTGTCAAGATTGGCGTTGTTACCCCAAGTGACGTTGAAGTCCGACATCTATAGTGTAGCCTCATACAAATAAGTCAGGCACCATATCAACTAATGAGAACCCTCGAGCCATTCAGCACTCCAAGTCGTATCGGGACCGACCGCCACTCTGAATCTTACCGTGTGTCACACATGAGAACCATCGAGTCATTCAACGCTTTGGTTTTGGTAGTTCGTACTGAAACCGTCCAACATCGTAAAACAGCATAACCAGACTCGACGACCATGTGCCCGCCTCCATGTCTGACTATAGCCGGATTCAACAGTAAATGCTCGTATTTGAGCTCACTTACAAGTCAGGCTCGTCATCAAGATAAACTCATCTATTTATAATTCATTTCAGTACATGATTCATATGAACGGGCCACACTCATCACCCTGCTCATAATCGTGTGCTTTTTACTTTTTATCTTACGATAACATTACATTCAAACGTATATAATGCGTATGAGCTATGTTAGCTACTCAAAGTATGTTACCACGCACAGACAACAAGAAATGATAGCATGAAAATGTTTAAAAGCAAATCTCGTGCAAAATATAATTATATCCATTGCAAGAAAAATGTAAGGCATAAGGCCCGCTCCGTTGGGCTTGCAGAAAAAAGGTATCTACTAAGAGAGAGTGAAAAGTGGCAGTTTTTCTTGAACATGGACTTAACCATGTTCTTAAGCCTAGCCTTTCATTTATCACCCTTCATCACCTTGGCAGCCTCCACCACATCCAGCCGGCATCCCAATAGGTGCTAGCTCATGTCCTCCCTCAGGGTTCCGGCATCCCTCTCAGCCCTTGACAATCTGGCTTTAAGCTCCTTGACCTCTTTCTTCGTTTTTTCCCTATCGGCCTTCTTCCGAACTGCCTTTGCTGCCTTTTTTTGCCTTGCCGGCCTTGACCATGATCGTCGTCGAAGCATCCTCGGTTGTCTTAGCTCAGGCCTCGGTGCTCTTCGCCCTATAAGACGTTGCTTTTTGGGTCTCATTCGCCTTGACATGCTTCCAGAGCTTTTGGATATCATCCTGGATGTGGATGGAGTGGTCTGCGACCTAAAGCACAACCGATATTAAAGAATTATCAGTTAATCAAAAAGAGAAATTCAAGGTTAGAAGCTTACTCGCAGGAGGTCTCGAGAATGCATGTTCACTATGTCCACCACGGAGCGCTGGGTCCAACCAGATCTAAGTCGGTGAGTGTACGATAAAGTCTCGATGTTCATAAGTTGGAAATCCCTTAGGATACGATCCAGCCCTTCAGTTTCTTGACCATGAGGGACCTCCAGAAATATTTGTCCCATCGACATAGGCTCAGCAGAGTTGGCTACCCCCTCCGTGTTATAAATATCCAGCTTCTTGGCATAAGGAACAAAGACCTCAAGGGACCCGAACTTGCTTCTATCGAGCAGTTTCCTTTTCCTACTGTCGACGGAGGGGACGAGCGACGACTGAAGACTAGGGGCACCTCGGTGATCTCTCGGCTTGTGCCGACTATCTCAGGCCCAAAAGCTAAAATAGCCTTGGAAGTAGGGTTGAAAACGCCAAAGTCCATATTGTCTAAAACAAGACAAGAAGCAATAATTAGCTCAAGTGCATAAAAAAGCAAAACATAATTAAACTAACTATCATTTGGAACCGTCGTCCAACCTTATCTTCTGACAAGGGGTGGGCACGACGAGACCAAATTGTATATACTGGATTAATCAGTCCTAGAATGGGCCATGCACGGTGGCACAACATTGTAGTCGGAATACAATGGATCATAAGCGAGATGTGGCCCGGAGGAGGGACCCGCGTTTCCACCAACGATCGGTTCTTGTGACCATTCTCCTGCATTTCCTACCTCGAAACTCTCCTCGGTATCCCATGAGACGGCCGACGTCCTACACCGTTGGACCAGGACGTCAACCGGCTTTGGTGGATCAAAGGGTTTTCTACTATGGCTCCGGCACAACATCACTTAGCTTGCCATAATCACATCGTTGCCATTCTTCCAACCCTTCGTCCTTGTGTTGTCGTAGCTCCGGTTCTCATCTGTAATTGGTTCAGTATCGATGTCCAAGAACTTGATCCTTGTATAATCACGCTTCTTCTTGGTTGGCTTTATTACAGGGGAGCCCCTCTCCACCACCGTGGTTTGGTACTCCCTTTAAGGGCCCGACCGAATGAAGGTTTCCATCGGTCACCGTGGTCTTCACGTGTTTGACGACGTCAAAGGCTCCCTTTATCCGGTCCAGATATTCACTGAGCACCCCGAAGTTGATATCAGCAGAATCAAGAGATGTCACTGTCATAGGAAGGATAAACAAAGGAAGGAAAGAGAGATAAATGAAAAAGAGTAGCAAAAGTGACTTTCTCGGGACCACAAACTCGATGTTTCTTAGGTCAAGGTTGATCCTGCAAGGAACAAAGAACGACTTCCCCATCCAACTTGTGGAAGCTAAACTAAGAACACTGCTAAAAAGAGAAGGTTTGATGTTAGCTTGCAAGTGATAGTAAGTGCCAATCGGGTAGCCTACCTTAATTTGCAACCGAAAGATCATGCTGATTAGCTAGGCGATCGGCTCACGAAGCTGAAGGTCAACGCAAGCAATATAAACCCCACACAAGAACTGATAGCGGTTGGTGATGAGCTAACCAGGTGCAATGTCATAGGCATTAAGAAAAGTGAGGATGAAGAGGCAAAAGGACCCAAACCTTAAAGTAGCCTAAAGACCAAGTTAGAAGCCCGGTGATGGGTGGTCTGGTCGGTCAGCTACTGCGAGATATCTAACCATTCCGATGTTGCAATCGTACTTGGCCAGACATTCAGTGAGCTTCACCTCCCTTTCAACTGTCTCTTAAGCCTTAAGACTTGAGGCACATGTGGTTGCCAATCTGGAAGTAGTCACCTGAAACACAAACGACCTAGTTAACTACAATGGCCTCATAACTAAGCCTAGCAAAACCCAAGGAAAGCCTCTCCGAGGAAAACATGATAGTCACTCTCATGGCATGTCAAGAACAAATAACCTATGTAGACCGGCTCGCAACTTAAACTATCCTTAAGCTAAATTACGGGTCGTATGGCCCATATTTACACTATTCTTTTGGCTTAAAACCCAAGGGTTTAAAACCATGGCCCAAGACACTAATATGTTTATCGAGTTTACAAGTCATCGGAAGGATAGCCAATGTCGACCAGTCGCCACTGACACGGCGACAATGGTCGATTGACGAGCAAAAGACGGTCGGGAAATAGGGACTCCGACCAAGCAACGACGCGGAAACAACACGAAAATAAAACAAACTTTCAAGGCAACGGACCAAAGATAAACAAAAAAAAGAACCCAAAAAACACATTTTAAACGGCCAAAGCAAATCACGTTCAAGTAAAAATGAAGATGAAGCAGCAAAAAGAGTATAATTACCGTTTGGATGAAGAAAAAAACATTGAAAGCTTGGAACCTACGAAGGAATTTTTAATTGCAGAAAGAGTTTTGTAAATTCGGTAAAAATGAAAAGTTGGAAAAAGGCGGGTATTTATAGATTCGTCACCTCGACCGTAGCCGTCCGATTCAAAAAACAACAAAATCTCAATCATATAGGTTCAATCATGATGTCACATCAATGGTCTTTTCATTATAAACCATCACGGTGCAACTTTGAAAAATAAACCGTCCCGACTAATTGCATTAAGACGCATGGCACATGCATTAAATGCAAAGCAAACATTCCGATCGACGAGATCTTCGTGATTTGACAAGCGTGCCCCTGCTTACCAGACGGGCTTAAGGGGCGAAATATTACTCAATTTTCCCGCAAGTAGAAGAATGGCTAGCCAGCACACCTTGTCCGACCTAGTTCAAGTCAATCCACATGACAACAGCAAACAAACACGTCAAAGATACAGTTGTCCGCTGTCCTCAGCAGACCGACCCGACTCAAGACAACATTAACAACCAAGTCATTTGACTAGGCCCGGGTCGAAAGCGATCGGTCTTTGACCCGGCTCTATCTCAGCTCACCTACGGACGATCATGTACATCCCGCCTCGTCACAACAAGAATTGCTCGTCTCATCCTCTTTAACTTTGTCTTTACTCTGCAAGCTTTAGCTACAAGCAACTCACCGTCATTGTACCAAAAAAGCTTTCCTTCGGTCTTCTTTCTGGAAAAGTGTACCATACGATACTGTTCATTTGATAAAAGTACAACTGCGTATACCAACTACTTGTCTACTGTAACACATCTGATAAAAGCACGCCCACTCCTATGTCATGTCGCCTTACTCTGCACAAAGCATGCACATAGTACGGAACGACAACTAACACGCATCCTAGCCACATGATCAACCACCTTTCCAGCTGCCCTCCCTCAGCCTAGGCGGCTAGAACAATGATCCAAACTGATTTTCGTGCTTCAGTTGTGCAGTCTCAATCATTCAAAACCTAATCTCAGCAGCTATAATTAACCCTTGCCATGCAATTTCACAAGGATTTATAACTTCATTTTCAGCACAGAAAAATACAAGGGCTCATGAGTTTAGTAACACTAAACCCTTAAGTGCTCTTAATTTCATTTCTCCTGTAATTCCTCGTAATTGTAAGAGATCAATATAGTAAGAAATCTTCACAGTGCACGTAAACAAACTTAATCGAACCACTTTACATCTTATGTCACTTTAATTGTCTATTTACTCCTCATTTTTCAATTTTTAAACCTGATGTTAGCAAATAACATTTGCTGGTACAAACGCATTATCGTAATTCTGAAGTTGGCTAAATTTTTAGTCAACGGTTACAAGACTTTATGTTTGGCATGTCATATTGTATGAGTGTATACCCTATGAGTTATGTGTGCATGATAGAAATATGACAGAAGTTGAATTAAGTATTGTGTTGATGCATATAGGTTGTATATGCTCGTTATTTTACATATATTGAGTTGGTATTTGTTTGTATATACATACATAAATTGATAAAATATGCTGGAAAAAATACTGAATGTGATTGATTATGCAAAGATGAGTATAATTATCTTGGTACGTATGTTGTACGTGGAGGAACTACTTTGATTAGTTGTTACATACTCGACTTGGTTCTTCATAACAAGCTAGACAATAATTTTTATGAATTACATTAAAATTTTCCTCTAAACTTGAAATTTTGGCAGGGGTATCTAGCAAAGTGGGGCTACTGGCTTTCAAGAAAACCAACACTAGCCCCAAGATATTTGATTGTGTGGTAATTTGTCATGCTTCTAATGCGCTAGTTTTTGGTAACGAACTTGGATATGATAAATGAGATCAAGGCTTTCTTGTCCTCCCAATTCGAGACAACTGACTTATGAAAAGGGGCTGTGATACTTGGCTTTAGGAATGAGAAATATTGAAATGGTTTCTCTTAAAAGAACCATATTTATGGTGTTTTGAAGATAACAACCAAACAACAATGCTACGAACGATTTTATCAAGTACATTATAGATTTAATAAGCATCTGATGGACTGAAACGCATCGAAGCCAAAAAAGATAGAGACCGAAGAGCTTAACGTGAAGACAAATCATTGTAATGATCATATACTTGTGTTAGTGTCTTAGATAAATCTGTACAATCATGTGCAGTTAATGCCCCGCTATTACCCCGCTATATCTCATAGCGGATTTCTACCGCTACGATTTTTCCATATAGCCACAAATATAGCATTTCCGTTTTAAGCCCCGCTATTTGCGCTATACTCCGTTATTTCCGCTATATCTTCTTTAAAAGAAATGAATTGAAAAATGACATTTGTATATTATAAAAATTAAGAAATTAATTTTGTTTAATTGAATTTTTAATCTATTTTCAGAAATGAAAATGCTCTAATATTCTACTAAATTCAATTATGTTATATAACAGTTTTACGTTTATTCATAGTATATTCGCATATGTTTTTATTTAAAATTATTTATGTATTAATTATAATTCAATTGAATGTTAATTTTTTATTTAATTACCATTTATATATTTGCAAAAACATTAAGTACGTGTTTTATATGCTATTTTAGAGTCATCCGTTATATCCCGCTATATTCTCACTGTTTTCCCGCTATGATTTTTTACACCTCTGTCGCATTGAATCTGCCGAGCGCTTTAACTGCATAGGTACAATCTCCCTTAAGTGATATGAGCTAAAATATTCACATCAAAGTAGTTTTCATTCACTTAAACCAAGATTTCAAATCAGTTTTAAAATTTGCAAGAACTCAAACGTCTGGGAGATATTTAGACTTCTAGGGTCATGCCCAAGGTTTCATATTTTGGATTTCGGAGAAAATCTGAGGCTGATATCTCGGCTAAAACAGAAGAGATTTAAAATTCTGATAAATAACCAAGCTTTTAAATCTCGAATTTCGGAGAAAATCTCGAGCTAATATTTTAGGAAAGAAGGAGATTTAAAACCCTGGTCAAACCTTTAAGCGGCATTTTCTCTGGTCAGTTTTCCTCTAAAGCTAGACGTCTGGGTCGGAAGTCAAACATCTGAAAACATGCTTTTTTAAACTAAAAATGCTCTGGTCTATTATCTCCAAAAACCAGATGTCTGAGGTAAGAAGTCAGACGCTTAGAAACTTGCATTTTTGAATTATTTATTCTCTAAAGTAAAATTTTCAAAAACTAGATGTCTGACCATTTCGTTCAGACGTCTAAGTTCTTCTAACTACTATATTTTGAAAAGACACGTTCATTCTTCCTCATGGGACGCAACCTTGTTTTCAATGATTTTCTCTGATAAGTTGCAACTCTTAGAAGATGTTTTTGACGACTATAAATATGACTATGGCTAGAGTTTTTAAGACAGCTTCTAACTTTCTATTTCTTGCCTTCAACATCATCAACAATTATTCTATAGGTATAATTCTATAATTCACATGCTTTCACTCATTCAACTCAAGTGGAGATTATAGGAAGTTTGTACACCAAGTGACTTATCCGTGTTGTAAAAGAACACTTCAAGACCAAAGTTGAAAATTATTCCTTTTATAAATTTAAGTTCTGTTCGATTGTTTAATGGAATCTATAAACATGTTCTACCAGGTGAAGTGAGGGTGTTCATAGTGAAGTTTCAAAAGGAGTCTGCGACCGAATGTACAAGAAGTGCTTCAAACCAGTATAAAATTGATTGTCTGATCTACTATATTATTTTCGCTACACTTGCATTGTTTACTACTAATTGACCATCTTCGATCCTACGCATAGCAACTAACAAGTGATAACAGAATTAAGGCTGTCAATGAGCACTCCAAAAAATCCAAAATCCATCTGTATTCGTATCTGAAATATGAAAAATTATCGATATCCGAATAATGCATACGAATATGGTCATATCCGTATCCGATAATTATCCGTCCAAATTTTATTAAAATTATAGTTATTTTTTATGTATTTAGTATATAAAATGATTGTCATTTACTATTTTGTTCAGGTAAAAAAATTATTATGTATATAAAAAAATCAATTTTAACCGCTTAAAATTATTTTTCTAAGTGTATTTTTTTTATATATTTAGTATAAAAATGGATTTATGATAAATCAAAATTTTCTATTTAGCTGTTTTAATTTATTAGTTGTGAACTGGTCGAAGAATATTCGATAAATATCTGATATTCATCTGCATCCGTGGATATGATATCCGATATTCAAAAATGATTTTGGATACAGATACAAATATGGCACTATCCGTATCCAAAAGTATCTGTTTACATGCCTAATCAAAGCATGGTGTTCTATTGATCGTAACATCCTAGAACAATGGCTAGAAAAAGAAGATTTAGTCAGAGCTCAAAGACAGTCGAGAAAAAGCAAATTTCTAGAAGCAAACAACAGTATATAGAATCAAGGTAAATGTGTTGCGTGGCTAATCTCATATCAAAATTGGTACGCTTAGATTCTTTATATAGTGATCTTTTACAAACGCATGAGAACTTATTAAAAGATCTTAAAGCGTCACAAAAGGTTAATTATATTGCTTTAGCTAGATGATTGTGAGCGTAAAATTAGTATTTTAAAGGAAGAAAATAATATTTTTTAGTAAAACAGACTGAAGTTTTTAAAAATACATTGGAATAACTTGTTTTACAAAAAGAATTTCTATTAAAAGATAATTAGCGTTTACATGATAAAAATATTGACCTTTTTGAAGGAAATCGAAGTTTTGCAAAATAAAAATATATTTTTTGAAAATTCTTTAAGTGGTTCTAATTCTAAAAGTTTGCCACTTGAAAAAGAGAATAGCGTTTTAAATGATATAATTCTAGCATTAGTCATAAAAATGTGAACTTTTAAAAGATAATAATATTTTTTAGAAAAAGAAAGTTGTAATTCTAAAGCTGCTTTTGATAAATTAAATAAGAAAATCACAAATTTTAATAGAGGAATGATGATTTATCTTCCTTAATTACGAATACCAAAGCTCACAATGATAGAACCGGCTTAGACTATAAACAAGATAAATGTAGAAATAATACTAGATATGCTTTCATGAACACACATTTTAATACTAGTGCTAAATACCGAGATAGTCCTAAAACCCCTTTATGTCATAAAAGTTCTCTACCTTGAAATAGAAACTATTCTTCGAGTACAAAATCAATGACATGAGTTTAAAATACGGGTTCCAACAAACCTAACCAATCGTGATAGACAATTTTACATTAACAATTATTATGACACTATAGTTAATAATAAAAACTATATTTTTAAGGGATCAACCACATCCATGGATATGGTTTCCTAAATTGTGAACCTTATATTTTAGAAAAATGAGTATCATGTTTGCTTACACTTGACTTATCTATTAGATCCTCATCACTTTGCATTAATGTTAAATTATTATTTTTACTTATCCCTTATATAAAGGGGAAGAAAATTACACATATATAGAAAAAGTATATAAATTTATTTTTTAAGGCTCCGCTTGGAAGTTTATTTTCTACCGATTTTGACCGGCTTTAGACGGCTCTGTGTTTTACGTGTTATCATAATCCTTGCTTGTAAGTTTTTTTCACACCGGTTGTTGGTTATAAAACCGGTGAAAACTGGTGCAATGTAATTTTCATGGTAATTCTCAACTAATCAAATTTGGGTGTTTTAATGGGTTTAAACTTTTTTTTCCAATTATGCCCCCACTAATTATATTGTAGAATTAATCTTCACAAAATATAAGGATATACATGTAATGTTACTTTAGTAGAATACTCCCAAGCATACATTGATCGGTTATAACAACACTTCATGTAAACCAATCAAAACCGCTCTGATCATTGACGATCAAAATCGTTACTCTTAAAACCTCTCATAACCGGTACCATAAAACCCCCAAACGGAGTCTAAGAAAAATATTATACTTAGGAGTTTATAACATATAATATGTATTTGCTATTATTCCTTTTTGTTGATGACAAATGAGGAGAAGAATGTATGCTTTACATATTTTATATTGACATTATATAAAGTTGAGAAAAATAAACTTATCATCTTATATATAAACAACAGCAATAATATCTCTTGCTACACATTTTTCCCCTCACCCACACACTCTTCCCGTGCAAACTCCACGTTCATATTTTCCCATGATGAGTCACCTCTTCCCATGTTTCTTCCTTATTTCTCGATGGTTCTTCTATTTCGCTCCAAAGATAGTTGCATCTCCCTAATCCATATATTTACGCGAGGTTGATTACTAAGAATAGAAAATATAAATGGTGTCCGGTAACGGAAGATGGAAGATGGCGCAAAAGACTTTTCCCTTTTCCAAGTAAATCCATTAAAGTGTGACTTTTTAGTTACTAAATTTTTTTGACATCAAATGTCTTTCTAAATCTTCTCTTTAAAATATTTGTATGCGTCTTCTGTAAAAGTGAAAAGATTTGTAACTGATAGTCTCATATAATTTATATTACTAAAAAATATTACTTATGTTACCGCATAGTGGCGAAAATCAAATAGTTTGATTATGTTTGAGAAAAAGTTGAATTTTTGGTTTGTGTTTAGGGTTACTTTATGAACAAACTGGGTTGGATGGTAATTTTTGGAATTGAGATGAATTTTTCGAATATACAGAACGTTCAATTGATTTCTGAAGCAAAATATGTGATTTTTTGTTGCAACGGATGTAATATTCATTTTAATTTCACTTGATTATTGCAATAGTTGTATATACAAATTGCTATATACTAATTACGTGTACTGAATGTTTAATTAAGATTGATTAATTGACCATAAACGTGCAATTATATGGGTTGAATGCCATTGTTCGCTACTTTATTGTTGGCTGAAAATATGTATCACATACATGCAGATAATCACATGAGGCTGTTTGATGGATACTGGGTTAGAGAGCATATAGCAACAGTGCTAGAGTTTTGGCGAGAGTGACGTCTACATCATCAGCTCTTATAGGCTCATAAGGATATACATCATGTTTGATGATATGGCAAGCAATGTTTACAGCTTTAGGTAAAAACAGGGTCAGTATGTTTGCAGGGGAGGAGTAGAACATAGTGAAGTAAGTAAAGGCATGACAGTTGAGGGGGTACAACCAGAGTTGCTCAAACTAGGTCTGTTGGAGTTGGACATGGAAAGTTCAAAGTAAGAAGAGTTTCTTTTTGGTTTTATGTTAGATTTTTGTATGCCATGGTTCAATGGATTGGATGTGGAATTCATGTTAGCAAGCATTGTTGTAAGTCTATTGTGATGAGCAAGTCCATAGTATTTTTGTTGATCATATGATGTGCAATTGTTTCAGCCCTTTTGGAAGCAGATTATCTCCTTCAAATTTTTTTCAACTATTATATCATGATACTGTCATTAATTACTCCCTTTTAAATTCAAACCTATATAGTTATTTTTATATCTAAATTAGTACTGCATGAAATATGTGATGCATGTTGGTACGTGTGTCCTACTGTTGTCCACATAGTTTTCTTAAATAATATGCAAGATCTAGCATTCAGTTCTATTTATAGATGTTAATAGATACACAAAGTGATGCATGTCTTATGAATGAAAAAAAAAAGTGGCAACTGAGATTTTAAATCATACATTATTAGTGTGTGTGTGTCTATGATTTCAATGTAGGATCATAGGTATTTTTCCTTTTGAAAAAAAAAACAAACGAAATATATCCAAGATATCGTTGAACATGTAAAATAACACTTGGAAACTTTTCCAAATTGTGAATAAAATAGAATTTAATTTTATATATGTAACATTTATTGTTTACCCACTGTGTGGATTTTATACATGTAAATAGGAATATACCATCGTCGGTTAAAGATATATTTAGGTCAACTTTATTTCAATTTTCTTTAATAAGAACTTAACAGCCCTTATTTTGAAGTTATTGAAAATTAATGATGATATGATACGGAATCAAAAATGAAAGCGTACAAAAAAATATTAAAATGATACTCCATTAATTTCGAGGCAAAATTATATCATGTTTTAATTATTGGTTGGGGCAAAGAATTAACTTATTGTCTAGACACAACTCTGATAGTCAGCATTTACGATATTCTAGAGATAATGTTTTAAGTACAAAAAAAAAGTTATCTTTAAGAGGATGTATGAAGCAAGGCACGGATTCAGTACTAGATTACAGATGTATAAAGATATTCCCTATAGAAAAAAATGTGTTTTTTACACAACTCAATTTCACTAGTAATATGTATTAGATAGTGTTAGACTATACATTATTAAGTAACAATTAGTGGTTTAAAAAGGTAAACTACTTTAAATGCAGTAACTTTGATTTTGCATATGATAATAGTCATGAAGACAAATGAAATGTGAGAATTGTTATTGTAATATTATATGAACTAAGATTTTAATATTCCAATTCATTTCATGGTTTCTGATTGATTACTTTTTCAGTGGCATTTTATAGTATTTCTCAACTGGAGTGCTATCTATGGTACTTATTGAGTTGTCTTGCCAAAAAAATTCTTAACAATATCTTTAATTGAGAACGCCCAAATATACGCAAGAACGAATTGAGTAACTTCAGGGATGCGGTAGATAAAAGATAAGGCGGTGATAAGCAGTGACGGTCCAATATAAAATTCATTTCCAACTTTAGTCACATTTGTCTACCTACACGTCCATCGGAAGTGCGTGCGTACTAGTATATATAGCATATATTTAAGGGGAGCTATTATTTTATATTATAAAGTTGTGTTGTCATCATCAAAAAGAGAGCGAATGAAAACACCATACCTTTGGTGTTTTGATGATAACAATCAAACAACAATGCTACTAACGATTTTATCAAGTACATTACAAATTTAGTAAGCATCCGATGGACCGGAATGCATCAAAGCCCAAAATAAAAGATAAGGCGGTGATAAGCAATGACGGTCCAATATAAAATTCATTTCCAACTTTAGTCACATTTTTCTACCTACACGTCCATCGGTGGACGTGCATGCGTACTAGTATATATAACATATATTTAAGGGGAGCTATTATTTTATATTATAAAGTTGTTGTCATCATCAAAAAGGAAGCGAATGAAAGTGCCATATCTTTGGTGTTTTGATGATAACAATCAAATAACAATACTACTAACGATTTTATCAAGTACGTTGCAAATTTAGTAAGCATCCGATGGACTGTGACTCTTCGAAGCTAAAAAAAGATAGAAACCGAAGAGCTTAATTTGAAGACAAATCATTGTAAGAGTCATATACTTGTGTTAGTGTCTTAGATAAATCTGTACAATCTCCCTTGAGTGATATGAGCTAAAATATTCACATTAAAATAGTTTTCATTTGCTTAAAACAAGATTTCAAATCAGTTTTAAAATTCCCATGAACTCGGACGTCTGAGAGATACTCAAACTTCTGGGGTCATGCCTTTTTAAACTACATCTTCTCTGGTCGGCTTTCCTCTAAAGCTAGACGCCTGGGTCAGAAGTCAGACGTCTGAAAACATGCTTTTTTTAAACTAAAAATGCTTTGGTCTATCATCTCCAAAAAACCAGACGTCTGAGGTCACGAGTCAGACGTATGGGAACTTGCATTTTTGTACTATTTATATTCAAGAGTAAAAATTTCAAAATCAGACGTCTGATTATTTTGTTCAGTTGTCTGAGTTCTTCTAACTGCTATATTATGAAAAGACCCGTCTCTTCTTCCTCATGGGATACAACCTTGTTTTCAATGATTTTCTCTGATAAGTTGCAACTCTTAGAAGAAGACCTTTTGACAACTATAAATAAAACTATGGCTAGAGTTTTAGAGACACAACTTCTGACTTTCAATTTCTTGCATTCAACATCATCAACAACTATTCTGTAGATACACTTTCATAACTCACATGCTTTCACTCATTCAACTCAAGTGGAGATTATATGAAGGTTGTATGTCATGTGAGTTATCCATGTTGTAAAAGAACACATCAAGGTCAAAGTTATAAATTATTCATTTTATAAGTTGAAGTCATGTTCGGTTGTTTAGACGGAGTCTGCAAACCTGTTCTTCCGGATGAAACGAGGGTGTTGATAGTGGAATTTCAAAAGGAGCCTGAGACTGTATGTAGGAGAGGTGCTCCGAACCGGTGTAAAATCGATTGTGTGATTTACTATATTATTTCCACTGCATTTACATTATTGACTACTAATTGGTCATCTTCGATCCAGTGCATAACGGCTAACATCTCTTTACGTCATTCTTATTACATTGAAAACTCCTTAAATGATTTGATTGTTTTGATGTGACGGTTGTGCGATCTCCCTATGATTCTAGCATACACCTTAAGTAGAATAAGGGACCTAATATATCAAACCATGGATATGCTACAACATAGGAAGCATCATGTTCCTTATTAATTACAGTGGAGCTGACATTACTTATATTGCGAGCGGATTGAGTAGATACACTCACAATCCCAGTGATGAACATTAGAATATGTAAGATCGAAGAGAATTTGTAGAACTTGTTCACAAAATGATTGTCAAGGAAAGTATTCCTTTAAACTTCCACAGAGATAGTCTTAAGCCTACAGTATATGAAAGTATGCTAGATGCTCATTCGAGCTCAAATAAAGCCATATTATTGCTCTTCGTACTGAATTTCCTTATTTTATCAATTGTTGAACTACTAACTCTTACAAATTCATAACTTTCTCAGTGGTGTTTATGTGATGCACTTTGATGGATTCTTTATTGTAATCATGATTTTATGCTTTATGCACATTATTTATCTATAATCAGCCTTCGTGTTGCTTATGTGACACATTTGATGAATAATTTTGTGGTAGTTTGAACCTTTTTACTTTATTGAAATAAATAACCAGTTCTGGCGGTGTTTTGAGAAACACGTGATGGATTCCATTAATAGATATGATGTTTTATTGTTCTCACTGAATCCCTAACTAGCATTAGTGTAGTTTTTTGAGTCGCATTTGATGGGTTTTATTAGCTAATCTATCGAGGTTGAGTTTCTTGATCTTATTAAATTCATAACCAACTTTGATGGTGCTTTGAGACACAGTTGATGGATTCCACCAATTTTTATGAAAACGAGTTTCCTACTCTTATTGAACCAATAATCAAGATTAGTGGTGTTTTTTATATGCACTTAATGAATCCTTCTGAATTATCCGAGGCTATACCTAATTGCTCTTATCGAAGCCATAACTATCATTGGTAGTGTTTTTAAAATGCACTTGATGAATCTTGTTGACTGACTTACGGTTAAATATTTTACTCTTAATGAGTCCATAGTCATATGTGGTGGTGCCAGAAATTTAGGCAAACTATCAAAAGCACTCGAAGGTTACCAAGGTGAGAACATGGCAATAAAAGCGCATATTTATGGTAAAGTTTGCAGAAATCTGAAGCATAATACGTGTTGTGAGGTTTCAACCGAAATCTTTGTAGTTCAAGAGAAATTCGCAACTTCGATTAGATCAACCTAAATTTTTGTAGTTCAAAAGAAATTCACTTATGCTTTATGTAGTAATTCAATCGAAAGATACTAATACTAGTGAAACTTTTCTTTTGTCCAAGATGTTGAGTTAGTGGAAGCAAGATTGTTGAATAATGAGTAACGACAATTAAACTCAAGATTGTTGAATAACGAGTCACAACAGTTAAACTCAAAGTCTTTTCATCTGTCTGACCTTTCGTATTCTATATTAATGGTCAACCGTTTCTAATTTTGAAATATTTATTTATCGGGTTGATCTGTTTGGTGATATAGAAAAATAAATCATGTTCATTTCATCCCCTCTTTGACAGAAAATGCAAAAATCCAATTTTTCACCTCTTTCTCTCCAGAAATTTCTCCAAAATATAATCATCTCCCAAATATGTCTAACAATCATGTACAGTGGTTTTTTGCAAATCTCCAAAAAAAATTAATCTTAAGTGCACAAGTTTGAAGAATAGTTATATTAACTTTGAAGAACGGACGGCAATTATCAATTGCAAAATAGTCGTTTCAAATTTCGTTTTCAAAGCAGTGGTCCATCCACGACACAACAATAATCTATGTACTCCAAAAGGTCCAAACCTTGAATGATAAATAAAAGAAAAAAGGTGTTGTAAATATCAGTACACATGGTCTTTATGTTATAAAGCACTTATATCATCTAATTATTTTAATTGTCGACACAATGGTGTGTGAGAAACAAGGAGTCGAAGAAAGGTTATTTAGTGTTTACTTGTTTAAGTTTGAGATCAAATTGCTTAGTCATTATTATAATAGATTATTTATTTATTTTTAAAAATATGGCACTATTCACCATGATTTCCATAAAACCATTTATACAAAGTGCAAACTATACCTGTTCAGGGCTATGGCATCGATCAGCAATTTCTTCAACTGTCAATGGTTCCACAGGCTCTTTACAGCTGGAAAATTGCAACACGGAGTAAAACAAGTATCAGATACAGAATATTACATGCACATTAACGTCATGGTTAAATCACATTACAATGGCAAACTACATCAAGCTGATACTATGACAAATCCAGAAGATACATGAAAACAGAAGTGTTCTACGGTACTTAACTTATTACCTACTGTAACTATTAAGATTCATTTTAGTCTAGTTTCCAGTAGGCCACAAAAATCTGTTTAGACGCCAGTTATTACAATCGATACCAGTTTGAATTTAAGATTCTAAAAAAAACGGTGTAAGCAAAATAATAAACAGGAGAATCAAACGCTACGGAAAGAAAAGGTAGTAAACCTGGCTTGATTTAGCACAGAAAGAACTCTTTTCTGAAGAGCTAAAACTTCTCCAGCTGCCTTTTTCCCTGCTTCCACACCTATGTTTAAAAAAAACGTATATATAGATTAAGAAGTGAAAAATACGTTCATTGAAGTGTGAAAAAAGAAAGACACTATGTCAGGTACCAACCAGGTTGATGATAGGCATTAATATTGACTAAAGATGCATATATTCCAACAGCTCGTTCGTATAGAGCAACTAGAGCTCCTACTGATTTAGGTGTCACTTCTTCTACTGTTACTGTTATAGACTCACGATCATTTGCGTAAAGTGCTGAACGTGTGCCCTAAAATATAAAATTGTTTTAATATAAATGGGAATGGAGTAATAGTACTCATTAAGTCTAACAGAAAGTAAGTTAGGATTTAGGAGACAGAATGTTGCACGGTTCTTATCATATTTGCCATATATATGATTTGTTTTTCATATTTCAAAGAGCCGGTAAGCAAAACTGAAGTGCAACTTGCTGCATGCATGTATTACTGACTAGGATGTTAAATAGATGAGATCGTCAATTATGGGCTATGTAAAAATGGGACCTCATTTGGATTTTATAAAAGCAAGCCTAACTTTAGGCCTAATAATTTTGAATAGGCGAAAAAACAACACATGAATACAACTACAAGACTACGATATTACACACCAATATTAGTTATAACAAAACATTATAAATACCATATTTTACAAGTATGTTGGATTACAACACATAAAAGGACAGTTAAGAAAGCTGTATAAATCGTATTTCTGTGGCGTATCATAAAGATCATCAAGTAAATGTGCCTAACATGGACCAAAGTTCTCCCTGTATAATATATGAGAAAACATGTTCCAAATACTAAATAAATAAATAAATAATAGCCTTAAAAGGTGCATGGAAAATAAAGAAAGGTTAACCTGCAGCATTCCAAATAAGTAGTCACCACATGTTACACCTGGTTCAAGCTCCCAGTCATGGCCAGAAGGCCTATCACGCAACACTTCAATAAAAGTGACAAAAAAGTTATGGACTCCTTCTCTCAGCTGCTGAATATAGCTGTCATGAGGAAACTAGTGCATGTTAAAAAAAAATTCCGCTAATATACAAAATTGCATTAAAAATGTTTTATGAGAAGCTCACGCATGTTGATCAGTGCTTCCTTTGTTGCCATATACGGAGATACCTTGATTGACCTGACATGAGCAAACAGTTGTTATGAGGGGAATCTGTAGATATTCTTATTTCAAAAATATAAACTATATCATCTTCGAGTATCAGTAAAGGTTATAGGTATGGTCACCGACCAAAATCAAAGAAATCAGCAGCATTCATTCAAAGATAAACATTGCACAAAGAGGAGAAAATACCATACTGTACTACTTAAATATGGCAAATCATTTACCATTTCCTAGTTACTGATATACCACTTTTTGGTGCTAAAACATGCAGCTATCTTATTCATTTATTTTTGATATAGTTGTACTATATTGGTAAATGGTGTATGTTCCCTGTAATGAGACATTGCACAATTTGGAGTACCATGGAGAAAATTTGCAGGCATGTTAAACCAATTATGCAGTTAAAGCTGCATTAAATCGGGATTTATCATTATTTCTCATCACTCGTTAGGAACAAATAATAAAATTGTGAATTTCTAAAACATGGTCGGATGATAAGATTTGGTATCCAAGAAAGAACAGATGTCTACACAAGGCGAAAATAGGACCTCCAAAAAAATCCTGTACCAAATCTACTCACAGAAAATGTTATAATTAAGGTAGGCATTGTGAAATTAGTGTTAAATTGTGCTATGAGAAGGCAGATATTACCTTGATAGCATGACCGTCATTAATAAATGGAATGAAAAAGAGACGCGCTCGAAGAAGGAAATTATATTTTGGTCTAAAGTTTCCAGACATTATAAACTAGGGATTAAAGTATTGGAATAATTCAACACGATGCTTGCTATTATTTCTCATTCAGAGAAACTTTTTCATTATTACTTCTTATTCCTCACCAGAAACCATCATCTTTTCTGATTGCATTTACCAGAACTTCTCTACTTACATTAAAATTACTACTCAGTGTCCGTCACCTGAAACCATCATCTCTTCTACTTCAATTAAAATTATCAAATACATAGTTATTTAAAAGTGTTAAATTCAATCTTGTCCAATCCATTGATCTATCGTGCAAGAATTAAAGAATCAAGTCTATCCTCAAAGATTCTGCTTTATTTAAGACGGCATGGGATAGGAAATAAATTTTCAAAGAAAGAACAATATGTTCACCTCGAATCACTGCAAAGTATTTCTTATTTACTACCTCAATGCTAATTTGATTAATTGTTTAATTATTTTAGGATCTACAACATAAATTTCTTGAATATTATATACCTTGTTGCCATCAAGATCAAACTCCTTTCCAAGTGATTCCATCACTAATTGCTGCAGATACCTACTAAAGAGTAACAAGCTATCCTTATAAGGAAGAACAACCATATCCTGTAGCAATCAGTAACAGTATCCACTGTCCATGAGACTTTGATAATGATAAAAAGGGAAGAATAGAAAGTTCAGCTGGAGAACAACAGGATGCACAAACATTACAAACCTTGGATCCTGCTCCATCTGTTGCCCAATACCAACAAAGTGCAAGCAATGCTGCAGGATTATTCTTCGCCTACGTGAAAAAGGTAGATATTAGGAATTCACGTCTCAGCATTCATAGAACATCACCGGGTACAGTTAGAATACTAATTATATACCACAGTTGTGCGAGTTGCCTCATCCATCAAAGCTGCACCTCCAAGCATCTCTCTGATGTTGATGTTCTAAACATACGATCAACGAGAGAATTAGATGTTAAAGATTCACCGCTAGAAATATATTTATTTTCATAACAAAACATTGATATGGTAATTCTATGTGAAGGTTCTACATGTAACCCTTTACAAAATAGATATAAAATGTTTTCCTTTGGGATTACTTGAGCACCATAGTTCTTATTCATTTGTATTTTTATGAAAGCACTTTGGCTGGGTATGAACTTTGCATTTCATTTAGACTTTGGATTGTTACTCGTAGGTCGTAGCCTGAAATAATGGAGTTGGAGTTGGCCTTAAATAATCCACCTTGCATATGTCCATTTATCGAAATGGCTAGCTTTTTATGGTATTTGTTGGCCAAAATGAAATAGCTTGCTGAGTTTATGCACTTTACTGAGACCAATGAAGAAACAAACAAAAACAAAAATAAAAAACCCACCTGAAGTGCTGCCGAGAGCAATCCAACTGCAGACATTTCAGAGGTTCTACCCCCTACCCAGTCAAACATCGGAAATCTTGCCAGCCATCCTTCAATTCTAGCAGTATCGTCCAGTAAAGAACCTTCTTGAGTAATTGCAACACCCTGTATGAAACATCATTTTTTAATACAACATATCAATACAAGTCTTCTTTGTGGCCGATGCACAAATAATACTCACACACCTATAATACACACGAATGGATATTGCTGATTTGTGGCATAAGATGCACAAATCACAATGAGAAACTTACTGTTGATCTTAATCAACATGTAATCCTATTCATATAAAATATGAATGTATGAAAGTTCAGCTTTTATGAGAGACGTGTTATCTTTTAAAAAAAATGGCCTGCTACTTAATACAAAAAATGTGAGCTCCCCAAAATGGAATTGTCACCAATAAATAACCGTCATAAGTTAGAAACTGTGCCATATCTTTTCCTAACTAAATAAAGTTGTCACAAGTTATAACATAACCATAGAAAATACACGTAATTTGTATATGTCTTCGAAGGTGACATAAGCTTAGAGCTACTATATGGATCATTAAGTGGCACAAGCTAAAAGATGGATGCACACAAAGAGCTTTATGAAGTGGTTATTAGTAGGCTAACTGAAGATTATGGTGTGTGCGCGTGCGCGCGTGCGCCTCACACATTTGACGGCACATCGAAAGATGATTGAAGATGTGCTCATATGAGAATATATGCGAGGAGGTCCATGACTCTTTTTCATAGAGATGGTTTTAGATTAAGCACATTTAAAAGGATTTTTCTTATTAAAAAAACAAAAAGTAAATAGTTAGTATTTGTCCTCATAAATAAATTGAAAGTAAACAATATTATTACTGCATATTTGAAAATTGGTATTGGTGCTTAAAGAAAAATATCAAATTGAAACCATCAACTTAACCACATTTCTTCGTGTTCATCCAATCTAATGAAAAAAAATATCATATTGACACCATCAACTTAACTATACTTCTTCGTGTTCATCCAATCTAATGAAAGAGATATATGAGTTAGATGTTTCAAAATCATAACAAAGTTTGTGAAGATGATCTTGAATATAAAGATATGATAACTACAAAATATTTTATGGTTGTGATAATATTTGATAATGAAAAGTTATACGTATGCAAAGTTTATGTCGCATTTCATCTACTTATATGTAATTGCTAAAACTGATTATGTTTTGTAACTTTTGTTAAACAATTTCATATAGTTGAAGTATAATTGCATTATTTTTTCAGTTAGAATAGTGGAGATTAGTTGCAGTAATTCAGTAAATGTTAAATAAATCAATACCATGCATTTTTTTCTATAAATTATGCGATGTGATTTGTTATACTTCGATATGGCATACTTCGATATGGCTCCGAGATGAACTTTAGGTCCGAGATGTAAATCCGATATTGGCGTCCGAGATGCACTCGTCTCGTCCGAGATCTCCCTCGATACAATACCGAGTCATTAAAATCGCCGAGACGAAACATGTCCGATATCCGAAATTTAAAAACCTTGTATGTATGTATAACACTTTACACACAGACACAGACGCATATACACATTGTTAACAAAAATCTTAAAATATTACGATTTTAAATCACGTTTTGGATCGGTCTATCTTGTTCCGATTCGATTTACATTCCGATTCAAACTCATCTAAAACCGCAATTGACAAAAATTATTCAATACATACTTGTATATTCAATATGCTTATTTGAATCAATAATTTCAATTCTAGTGTTTTTTTAAAGGTGGTAAAAATGAAACAGGAGAAAAAACTAATTTTTAAGTTAAGATTTAAAAGTTCAAACTGTTAGAACCTCGATTTCGATAACAACTACACAAGCACTTACATTCTGTTAATGTCGTAAATAGATGATATGTACAATCTCCTTGATTAATCTTTACAAGCATTTGCACATACAAATTACTAAAAAAGGAAGATAACAGAATATACATGTGTCAGACGTCTGGCGTATGTGCTCAGACGTCTGGCAACATGTTCTGGTTTTAAAAAATTTAACAAACCAGACGTCTGACCTGGGCAACGGTCATTTTTCTTCAAAAGTCATCTTCCTTAATCGAAGAGTTGCATCCTCCTGTTTTGGTCATAACTCTTTCTTCTCAAACATTGTAACTCTTGGAATGGAATAGAGTGAACCAAAAGTCGTTACTTCTCAAACAAACTCCTCACCGTTTATAAATAAACATGAAATTGAAAGTTACAATTAACTTGTTATTCTGTACTTTCTTGCTTTATTTTCTAATATTTCTGTGATTTCCAAAAGCACTCAAAAACACTCTTTTATCTCTTTCTTATATCAAAAGCTTAAACTACATACTACTCAAGGAGGTTATAAGAAGACGTTGTACTTATAGTCAAAATCAGTGTTGCATAGAACACACATTTGTCAAATAAATACTCTTGTATAAAAGCCTATTCCTCCGGGCAAAGCGAGGGCAATTGGTTAGTATATTTTCGAAGGAGAGCTTCGGAACTGCACGTAGGACGAAAGGTCCGAACCAAATGAGATGTGTAATTGCATCTCGTGGCTGTTACCTCATATCAAGTATATCTTGTAATCGAATTTCTATATATGAGCACTGTAATATTTCTCCAAGCATTTCAACGTTCAATTTGATAATTTCCCCATAAATACTTGTCCAAATTCAATTTTCGAGATCAGAGGGGTTTCAAATATGAAGTGAACACAAATTTATGAAGAATAAAAATACAGCTAATTGATCAACTGCCCCGAGCTAGAATCATAATTAATGAGATGGTGAATCTAAGCATCACTCACCAAATCATCGATTTCGTAGTTGAAGAATCTTCTCAGTGGGCCAAACGGACCACAATGAATTCTTTTCTTTTACAATTCTTGAAGCTTTTGTCTACCATCTTGTTCCACCATCCAGTCGTCAATGATTTCGTCAGTTACAAACTGTTGAGAAGGTTGTTGAGAGCTTTGGCCTGTCTTTTTGCGTTTTGGAAAAAGTTTTATAGATTTAGATACCATGAAGTTGAATTTTTTTGGAAGAAGAAAGCAAATAGATTTGGGGCTTATGGTTTTTGCTGTAGGGTTTTGGTGAAAAAATTGTGAATAATGAAAAAGATAATTTATAGATGGTGCTAAAAGGTGACTTCGGTGTACGGTCAGACGTCTGTAGTGGTAATCAGACGTATGGTCGTTTTAGGAATTTTGAGGCAGTAACTAGGATCAAACGTCTGAGAACAATATCAGACGTCTGAGCTGAGTTACTCAAATTTTCAGAAACATGATGCAGACGTCTGGTAGAAGTTTAACAGATGTCTAAGCTGGGTAAGACAATTTTTCCAGAAACATGATACAGACGTCTGGTGGAAGTAGCAGACGTCTGAGCTGAATGAGATAATTTTTCGAACAGTTGTTCCAGACGTCTGGCTAAGACAACAGACGTCTGAGCTGAAACGTGAGCATGTTGTTAGCAGAATAGTGATAATTTAGTTTTTAGAGAAAATTATTATATATATATAACCTTTTGTTTAAGAACAATAGATAAGTTATATTCTTGAATGGTTTGAATCTTATTACAATTTGGAATATAAATATTGTATATTTATGAAATACAATTTGTAGAAGAACAGAGTTGCTTTTTCTCCCATGAATTTGGTTTTGCCTTTGTATTTTCTTTTGATGTTCGTATTGGAGACCAAGAAGGAGGTACTGGACTAAATTGGTCTTCAAATGTTCCTTCTCCCCATAGTTTACGTGGAGTTATTTGACGAGCATGTGAAGGAGTTTCGGTTAGACGAGAAAATCGTACATAAACACAATCCTTAGTAGGAGAATGTCCACATATGGCAAGGATGCATTTCTCCAGAAAATTTAAATGAGCTCCTTGACATCTTTGTTCGCAATACATTTCTTTTTGTACATCCATCATTTCATTTTGATAATCATGGATTTCGTCGACTTTGTCAGAGAGAGGATGGTTGAAGATTAACACCATGTTTGGCTTTCTTTCCTTTTGGAGAGTAGCCAGTATGATATGAAGGCGGAGGAAGGGATGAAGATGATTTAGAAGTTGTTTTTGCAGGAGATGTGTATGTACCACCAGATGATGAGGATGAAAAATCAATGATAGAGTAAGTGGAGTCGTGATCGGATGACATGTTGGAAAACTTTGATATTGATTAACAAAGATATATATTAGAAGAAGTTTTTACTGTGATTTTGTTTGTAAAAAATTTGATATATATATAAGAGTAGGATTTTCTATTTTTAATCATTGTTTGTTTTATTTGTTAAACTATTTGTGGTTTTCAGAGAAATTTGGCCGTAAAACTATATGACCTGTGAGCCATAAATATTGAGGTAGTAAAAAAGTTGTCGGTGTTAATGAATTCTAACGATATTATTCTTTTTTCTACGTTATCTCTAAGATAATGATGTCTGATATCAATGTGTTTAGTTCGAGAATGATTTATAGGATTCTTAGATAAATTAATTGCACTTGTATTATCACAATATATCGGAGAACAAGTTATAATTTTACCAAAATCGTGAAGTGTTTGTTGCATATATATTACTTGTGCACAAGCCAGAGCAGCAAAGATGTATTCTGCTTCACAAGTTGAAAGAGAGACACAATTTTGTTTTTTGCTAAACTATGAAACTAAAGATTGACCAATAAAATGACAGGTACCACTTGTGCTTTTTCTGTTCATTTTACAACCTCCAAAGTCTGCATCGCTAAATGATACAAGTTCGAAAATCGTTCCATTAGGATAGAATAAGCCGTAATCTTTAATGTTGGATAAGTAACGAAAAATTGTTTGACTGCCTAATGATGTGATTCCTTTGGTTGCGCTTGAAAACGTGCACATAAACAAACACTCATCATTATATCGGATCGACTAGCTATTAAATGTAATAAAGAGCTTATCATACTACGATAAGATTTCTGATCAAAATCTTTTCCATTTTCATCTTTGTCTAAATATAAGGTTGTACTCATAGAAACTGGTTTACTAGCAATGTTTTCCATTCCGAATCGTTTAAGTAAATCCTTGCAATATTTTTCTTGATTTATAAAAATGACATTGTCCAATTGTTTTATTTGTAATCCAAGGAAAAAAATTATCATCCATATATGCCATTTCAAACTCATTTTTCATTATTTCAGAAAATTCATTACATAAACTTTCATTAGTTGACCCAAATATAATGTCGTCAACTTATATTTGTATAACTAGTATATCGTTATTTTTATGTTTTATAAATAATGTAGTTTCTATTTTGCTAATTTAAAATCCAGAATTTTGTAGATGAGTTTAGTCGATCGTACCAAGCATGTGGTGCTTATTTTAAACTATATAAAGTCTTTTTTAGTTTAAAAACATGATCTGAATATTTTTCATGAATAAATAATGGTGGTTGTTCTACAAAAACTTTTTTTTAATAAAACCATTTAAGAAGGCACTCTTCACATCCATTTGAAATAATTTAAAGGTGTGATGACATGCAAAAGCAAGTAGAGTACGAATTGCTTCGAGACGAGCTACAGGAGCAAACATCTCTTCATAATTAATTCATTCTTCTTGGTTGTAGCCTTGAGCCACTGATCTTGCTTTGTTACGAATAATATTTACATTTTCATCTGTTTTGTTTTTAAAAACTCATTTTGTTCTTATTACAGATTGATTTGATGGTCTAGGAACGAGTTTCCATACATTATTACGTTCAAATTAATTTAATTTTTCTTGCATTGCTAAGATTCAAGAATCATCTTTAGATGCTTCTTTATAATTTTTAGGTTCTGTATTTGAAATAAAAGCAACCATGACTCATTTGATTTAAGTTATTTCTAGTGACTCAAGAATTTAAGTCTCCAATTATATTATCCAAAGGATGATTTTTTAATGTTCGCGTGGGTGATCTTAAAACATTTTCATTATTATCGGAGGATGAATTATTCATATTATTTGTATTTTTAGTATGATTTTGAGTTAAAATTTCATCTTCTTCTTATTTAATAGTTTTTTGGAAATTTTCATCAAAAGACACATGTAAGCTTTCTTCTCTAATATTTGTTCGTTTATTACAAATTCTATAAGCTTTACTACGTTCTGAATAACCAATGAAAATTTCTTCGTCTGCTTTGGGATCAAATTTTCCAAGATTATCGTTAATATTTAAAATAAAACATTTTGACCCAAAAGTTCTGAAATACGAAACTTTTAGTTTTCTTCCATAAAATATTTCATAACATGTATTTTTGCCATAGGTCGAAGTGTGACACGATTTAATACATAACAGGCAGTGGCGATGGCTTCAGCCCAAAGGTTAGTTCAAATCACAGTAACACGTGTTTGAAAATTGTTAATATGGCAAGTATCTTTCAAGAAGGTCAGTAAACTGCACGTCCTCCACTATTCACCAGATCTAATTATGCATATTTGTCAACCCGAATGAGAACTTTTATGGAAGCAAATGGTTTGGAAATATGGTCAGCAACTCAAATTAAGTATACAGCACCTGAAACAAATATTGGCACATGGACAGATGCATAAAAAACTGTTGCTTCTAATAATACTAAAGCTATGAATGTTTTATTTTGCTCTCTTAATAAAAATGAATTTTCACGTGTTATGTTATGTACTAGTGCTTATGATATATGGCGTACTTTACAAATTACACACGAAGGTACAACTAAGGTCAAACAAACAAAAATATCAATTCTACAAAATCAATTTTCATCTTTCAAAATGAAACAAAATGAGCCAATCGTTGACATGTATTCAAGATTTCAAACTATACAACACGATCTTATGGCGCTAGGAGTTAAATGCCTGATTTTGATTTAGTATCTCGAATTCTCAACTCTTTAACAATTAAGTGGGAAAGAAAAGTACTGGCTATCGAAAAAGCTAATAATCTCTATGTACTCAAAGTTGAAGAGTTGATTGGAAATTTAATGTCATTTGAAGCAAATTTGCAGGCCAGAAAGGAACAAAACCATGAAAAGAATAACATAGCATTTCAAGCAAGCAATGAAGATTCTGAATTGCATGAAGATGAAATTGTATTTATTGCCAAGAACTACAACAAATTTAAGAAATTCAAGAAAATGACTAGATTCCAAAATAACGTAAAATCTAACTCATCAAATCAAAATTCGATTAAGTTCTTTGGATGTGATCAGTTTGGACATATGAAGAAGGATTGCACAAAACTCAACATCAAGGAAAAGAAAAATAAGTTTGAGAAATTTAAGAAAAAGAGAAAGGCATTCCAAGTCACATAGGATGACTCTGACTCTTCCTCTTCATCCGATAGTGACAGTGAAAGTGATACAGAGCAAGCAAATGTATGTTTCATGGCACACACTAATTACTAATGTCCCAATCTTACTTATGATAAAATTTTAGAAATAAGTATGGAACTCGATGACAAATATAGAGAAACTAAAAAATTAAATAAGGAATATTTTGCTAAAATAAATCGATTAGAACTTGAAATAGTGTTACTAAAAGATGAAAAATCTATTTTAGAAGAAGAATTAGAAAATGCTCAAGAAAAATGTAAGAATCTTTCTATTGAAAATAATGCCTTATCTTGTGAATTAGGAAAAATTAAACTAGAAAATAATAAAATTAATAATGAGCACATTATCTTAAAAGATAATCTAGAAATTTCAAGATCTTAAAATACTGATCTTAAAAACAAATTGGATAAAATTACAAATAATGTTACAAAATTTAACAAAGGAAAACAAGACTTGGAGAATTTAATTAAAATTTCCAAGCCATTCAAAAATCGAAATGGAATAGAATTTGAAAATAAAACAAAAATTACGAAGTATAGTAAGATTTATACTAAGATAAAACCTTCTTCCAAAAATAAGAAATTAATCACAAATTCAAAAATGATTAAAATATGGGTACCTAAAACAAATAACAACTTAATTAAACAAAAATATATAGGTAATTATATGAAAGAAGTAATTCACAATAATAATTACATTTCTAAAGGAACCAAACCATCTTGGGTATGGTTACCCTCACAAACTAACCATTTAGGACCCAAAAATAAAATGGGTACCAATTTAAATATTTTTATTTTTTGCAGGTATCCAAATACAAAAATAAAGAGAAATAGATATTGGATAGTGGATGTTCCAAGCACATGACGGGAATGCTCACATGCTGTCAAATATAAAATACATTGATGGTGGCACTGTAACTTTTGGCGATAATTCAAAAGGGTTCGTCATTGGCATTGAAGAAGTCATCAATATCGGTATCTCTAACTCTCATATTGTTTCAAATGTTTTATTAGTAGAAAACCTAAAACATAATCTTCTTAGTATAAGTAAGTTGTGTGATATAGGGTTTGAAATAAAATTTGAAAAGGATAAATGTAAAATTTTCGATCAAAGCAAAAATTTACTCTTTGAAGGATTTAGAAATCGTAATATATATATATATGCTAAATATGAACATTAAAAATAATTTGGATTTATGTCTATCCACAAATCATGACGATTCTTGGATTTGGCACAAATATTTTTGTCATATAAATTTTAAATATATCAACAAACTAGCAAAACATGATCTAGTTTGTTAAGAATCCATTTGAAATAATTCTTAACAAAATAGCAAAACACATTAATATCAGACATCATTTTCTTAGAGATAACGTAGAAAAAGGAATAATATCGTTAGAATTCATTAACACCGACAACCAGATAGCAGACGTTTTTACAAAACCTTTATGTGAAAAATCATTTATAAAACTTAGAAGAGAACTAGGAATATGCACCTTATCTGAACTTTAACAAACAAAAAAATTTAGAATTTTTTTTCCTACCTCTCAATATTTATGACTCACGGGTCATATAATTTACTGCCAAATTTCTCTGAAAACCACAAATAGTTTAACAAATAAAACAAACAAATGATTAAAAATAAAAAATCCTACTCTTATATATATATATATATCAATTTTTTTACAAACCAAATCACGGTAAGAACTTCTTCTAATATATATCTTTGTTAATCAATATCAAAGTTTTCCAACATGCCATCCGATCACGACTCCACTTACTCTATCATTGATTTTTCATCCCATCATCTGGTAGTACATACACATCTCCTGCAAAAACAACTCCTAAATCATCTCCATCCCTTCCCTCGCCTTCGTATCATATTGGCTACTCTCCAAAAGGAAAGAAAGCCAAACATGGTGTTAATCTTCACACATCCTCTCTCTCTGCAAAGCCGACGAAATCCATCATTATCAAAAAGAAATGATGGATGTACAAAGAGAAATGTATTACGAACAAATACGCCAAGGAGCTCATTTAAATTTTCTAGACAAATGCATCCTCGCCATATGTGGACATTCTCCTACTAAGGATTATGTTCATGTACGATCTCCTCGTCTAACCAAAACTCCTTCGCATGCTCGTCAAATAACTCCACGTAAACTATGGGGAGAAGGAACATTTGAAGACCAATTTAGTCCAGTACCTCCTTCTTGGTCTCCAATACGAACATCAAAAGAAAATACAAAGGCAAAACCAAATGTCCGAAAAAGTTATATCCATAATAAATTTCTCTAAAAACTAAATTATCGTTATTCTACTAACAAGAGGCTCACGTTTCAGCTCAGACGTCTGTTGTCTTAGCCAGACGTCTGGAACAACTGTCCGAAAAATTATCTCATTCGGCTCCGACGTCTGTTACTTCCACCAGACGTCTATATCATGTTTCTAGAAAAATTGTCTTACTCATCTCAGACGTCTGTTAAACTTCTACCAGACGTCTGTATCATGTTTCTGAAAATTTGAGTAACTCGGCTCAGACGTCTGATTACCACTACAGATGTCTGACCATACACCGAAGTCACCTTTTAGCACCATCTATAAATCATCTTTTTCATTATTTACAATTTTTTCACGAAAACCCTACCGCAAAAACCCAAATCTATTTGCTTTTTTCTTCCAAAAAAATTCAACTTCATGGCACCTAAATCTAAAAAACCTTTTTCAAAACGCTAAAAGAGATGCCAAAGCTCTCAACAACCTTCTCAACAGTTTGTAACTGATGAAATCATTGACGACTGGATGGTGGAACAAGATGGCAGGCAAAAGCTTCAAGAATTGTAAAAGAAAAGAATTCATTGTGGTCCGTTTGGCCCGCTGAGAAGATTCTTCAACTACGAAATCGATAATTTGGTGAGTGATGCTGAGATTCACCATCTCGTAATTATGATTCTAACTCGGGTCAAATTGATCAATTAGCTGTTTTTTTATTCTTCATAAATTTGTGTTCACTTCATATTTGGAACCCCTCTGATCCCGAAAATTGAATTTGGACAAATATTTATGGAGAAATTATCAAATTGAACGTTGAAATGCTTGGACAAATATTACAGTGCTCATATACAGAAATTCGATTACAAGATATACCTGATATGAGGTACCGGCCACGAGATGCAATTATGCATCTCATTTGGGAAGATGACATGAGAAAATTAACACCAATTTATTTTCGTCCACAAGCTAGACTATTTAATCGAATGTTTATCAATACCATACTCCCTAGATTAGGTTGTCATGAGCAAGTATATGACCATGATCACAAAGCTTTATATGCTATTTTCGGTCATACAAAAGTAAATTGGTCTCTATATATTTTTGACCAAATTAAAAGCTTCTGGACACCAGTTCGTCAAACAATCGTTTATGCTCCATATATTATGCGAATTCTTCGAGCACACAACGTACCTTCTTTCTTATCACAATATGAAGAACTTCCTGTTAAGAAAAGTGGAATTCGCTTCTATCTTTAATGCAACTTTTCGTAAATCCTCCAAGTATTACACCATTTGTTGAATATCTACACCAACCCCAACCCCAACACCAACAGTCTACTCCTATACAACCTACCTCTACATCAAGACCCTCTGAATCAACAGGTTATCACTCTGATTCCGAAATACAAGTGGCTTGAATTGTAGCAGGTCAAGGAGAAGGTATTGGAGATGTAGCACTTCAAAACCAACGTATTCTATCTCAGAATCAAAAAATCTTCGATAAGAAAATTTCTCGCCTTGAACAATCTTTTCTACAGGATGACTAAAGTCGAAAAGACTTTAGAAAAAGTTGCCTCATCTATGGGAAAGGTTTTGCGGAAAGTTCGCGGACGATCATCTTCACGATCCTCATCATCTCCGTCTCCTACACCACCTCCACCACCTCATGAACATCAATCCAGAATTCAAACAGTGGAAGAGCCTCTACAGAGCCATGCTCTTGGAAAAGCTCCAATCACTGTGGACACTGAGGAAAGTGAAGATTTCTCCTGGCCTCCACAAGAAGCCCAACATCACGGACAATTTTCATCTTTTCAAGGACTTTATATCCAAGAAAATGAAGAATATCATGATCAGTCGCAATGGAAACATAACGACTATGATGACACTGCGTCTAATCTTTGGGGTTATTTCTCTTCTCAATAAGTTAGCTGCTAATTTTTATTGCTGCTTGTATAAACTATGATAATTTGCTTTCTGATTTTTTTTTTTGAAATGGTACTTTATATACAACAAATCATTGGGACAACATATCCCATGTCAATAAACGTTCGAAAGCAAGTTTCGAACTTGTGACCTCTTGCACCAAAGCCGATTCAATTAACCACTTGGACAATGGTGTTTTCTGATTGTTAACATTATGATATTGCCCTATTATTTCATAAAATCTTTTTCGATAATGACAAAGGGGGAGAGAATATATTACAAAAGAAAGGGGAGCCTCTCTTATAAAATAAATTGTATAGTTATCATCATCAAAAAAGGAGGAGAATGTTAGAACATCGATTTCGATGACAACAACTATACAGACACTTGCATTCAATATACATAGGTATATATATCATCCATATGCAATTAGACTTTCGCGACCAAGACTTGAAGACCGACACAAGGATTATTATATTGAGAAATATTAGTACATTCTGTTAGTGTCGTAAATAGATGATATGTACAATCTCCTTGAGTAATCTTTAAAAGCATTTGCACATACAAATTACTAAAAAAGGAAGATAACGGAATATACATGTGTCAGACGTCTGGCGTATGTGCTCAGACGTCTGGCAACATGTTCTGGTTTTTAAAATTTAACAAACCAGACGTCTAGCACAAATGACCAGACGTCTGACCTGGATGACGGCCATTTTTCTCCAAAAGTCATCTTCCTCAATCGAAGAGTTGCATCCTCCTATTTTGGTCATAACTCTTTCATCTCAAACATTGTAACTCTTGGAATGAAATAGAGTGAACCAAAAGTCGTTACTTCTCAAACAAACTCTTCACCGTCTATAAATAAGCATGAAATTGAAAGTTACAATTAACTTGTCATTCTGAACTTTCTTGCTTTATTCTGTGATTTCCAAAAACACTCAAAAACACTCTTTTATCTCTTCCTTATATCAAAAGCTTAACCTACATAATACTCAAGGAGATTATAGAAAGAAGTTGTACTTATAGTCAAAATCAGTATTGCATAGAACACACATTTGTCAAAGAAATACTCTTGTATAAAAGCTTATTCTTTCGGGCAAAGCGAGGGCAATTGGTTAGTATATTTCCGAAGGGGAGCTTGGGGACTGGACGTAGGACGGGAGGTCCGAACCAGTATAAAAACTCTGGTGTGATTACTCTTAATTTTATCTGCATTATTACTATGTACAATTTATGTTATCATACACGTACTTATCATATGCTACTTGTCATATGCTACATACATATACGATCCACATAAACTTTCACAAACATCATAATCAATTTCAAAGTGGGTGCAAATCTTAAAATATGAACCTTTTGAATCTACGATCTACGATTTAAATTTCATTTTGATTTAAAATTTAAACTTTACGATTTGAATCACATTTTGATAACATTGTATATACATATATATATACACGTATATATACAAGCAAGGATTGACTACACCTCATTTTTGCTATACCTCCAATCCTCTCTAATTTCAACCATAAGTTTCTAATCAAATAATAGAGTGAAGTGACAAGAGAGAGAAAATATAGTTATTTAGTTCGCAACATATGGTTGAAATCAAAGAGGATTTAAGGTGTAGCAAAAAAGAGGGGTAGTCGATCCTTGCCATATTATATATATATATATATATATATATATATATATATATAAAGATCCAACATTGTTTAAGTTCCCAAAATCCCTCGGTCCATTTTCTTGATCTATATGCATCAAATTTATTTATATTTTTGTAGTTAAGATGTCTCTATCGTATAAATCATCTTTAAAAAAAATAGATCATCCTAGGACTTTTAACCCCCTCAAAATTACATTTTAAGATCAAAATAAATATTTTCAACAATTCACATTAACTTATGATTTCGTGAAGATTAGCTATTTCGAAATGATCTAAACTTGAGTTGATTTAAATTGTAAGAACTTTATATCTACAAAAAAGAAAATAGTCAAATCTGAAATATGTTGACCAAGAAAATTACAAGGAGAATTTAAGAGAAGATGGTCTATACACGTACACGTGCGCATACACACACACGTGCACACACATATATGTGTGTGCACGAGCGCACTCTTTGTGTGTGGATTTCATAGCATCTGTCTATTATAACACTCTTTTAATACCTCCACCATATTTTGGATTACACTATCTTTAATTCTGCAAATTTCATAGATGTTTAATCTCATCTGTATAAAAAAAATCAAATCAATTCAAATGTCCAGCCTCCTCAAGATTGTAAGTCAATATTAACCATGAAAACATTTATTTTAACCATTAAATTTAATAACAATTTTAGCATGTTAGATATATTCATATGAGCCCGAAAAATTTTAAGACGTTCTTAAATATGATGTGAACATATCCATAAAAAAATATTTGGATTAGCTCAAAATATAATAAGAGTACTAAATGAATGCCCCGTGCTATTGATCATTCTTTGTGTGTGTATAGAGGAGGGATCCCTGTCTTTTTTATGTCAAGTTTGTACCTAATTCACCTTTTGATATTTACGATTATGGTAATTCGCAAAAAAAAAAATTAAACCTACTTTCGTAGGCTAAGGATGTAAGAAGATCCATCGCCACCTCACTCCCTTTTAACTCAGACTCTCACAAAGGCACTTTTGGATCACTAGATTCTCTACTCATTTAAGTGATTATTACATGCCTCCGCAAATAACAAAGTGCTAAAGTGCAGCTGTCAAGGCTCTCGAATCCTTCCCCTCTACTGGGGAGCTAGGAACCCTTGTCAACTTGTAATTTTTTGTATGTGTGATTTACATATCATCAACGTCATCTCTACAAAAAACTTGATTAATTTTGAGGATTCTTTCTCACTAAAAATTAATCCTTTGGACTATTATTATAATAAATATTATTTATATACAATGCACTGCATAATTGTGTGTGTGCAAGACCAGCCAAGTGGACAACCCACCAAGCCCATGACATGCAACAACACATTGAGTGGAGGCAAAGTTTCTTAAGTATAGTTTATTTATTTTTATGTATATGAAGAAATCTGAGTCTAGATGTTCAAAATAAAGTATTTCGCGGTGTGGTTGGTTAAAAGTTTGGGTGTTGTGTTCAGTTTCTTTTGGTAACTTGAAAGTAGTTCTTGCTACTCACTATTTGTTATAATTTATGTATATGGATAGATAATTAAGGGGCTTAGGGCTAGGACAATTAAAAAAATCTTGGCTGGGGTTGTCTGTCAAAATAAGATAAGAGCATACCAAAAGCAGGAACACAAAAGGGCGGGTTCATTGTTAAACGAAAAAGGTATTTTGAAAGGGTATTCTAAAAGGGTTAAGTTAGCGAAAGAAGACTGTTTTTGTGTTATGAAAGGTGCTTGGAAATAGGGTACGAAAAAGTGATATTATAATTATTGGCGGAAAATTAGCCATGGGCATCAGACGTCAACGATTCATCCCCGCACCAAAATTGTGTTATAAAATGATTTTAAATATTTTTAACTAAACGAGAATTGGGTAAATGATTTTAATAAGATAAGATGACCTAAATTTTTGCCTTTAAATCGTTTGAATTTGGACACATTACACTTGAAATTTTTGAATTTTCTTCGCAAAAATGAAAATAGTATTTAAAAATAATTTAATTTTGGCTTTGTTAGTTTGAATTTTGTTTTTCCACTTTGAATTTTTGATCTTTTTTAGTTTTTTTGTTTTTGTTTTATGAAACATGATATTTTTAAAACTGTATAATATTTACTCGTTTTTTATATTTATAAAAAAATAGAAAACTATAAAGTCAAAGGCCAGCCTAGTTGTGTTTTTTTTTCCTTTTAATTTACTGTTTCCAATCACCTGATGAATAAACAACTTGTTTGGAATTACTAGAGTGCTGTTTCGTACAATTGAAAGTTCAATATTTTCATTTAAAAAGGAAAAAATAATCAGTTCTTACTAATATATTACAACTTTCAATTGCTATATAGTTTTTTTGGATGAGATATGCCATTCTTATAAGCATGCCTGCTTTTATTCCCCTTTGTGCTTTGGCTGTTCCAAAATACTATCAATATAGTGCATTTGCATATACACCATAATCCTTGGTTAGGCCTGCTTAACAAGTGACATATTCATAGCATATAAACCTTATCTTGCAACTTTATTGTCTACTACATTAAAATTTACCATCTTTTTTTTGTGTGCGTGCGCGCGCGTGTGTGTAGAAAAGAAAGAAGAAAACAAAAACCATAGTATAACTCATTTAATTACAGTTAGTATCATATTGGTTCCTTATAGTACATACAATTAAGCATTCCAGGCAAAAATATACGTTCATATCCATCCAGCATTTTTACAAAAGAAGGAAATAAGCAAAACTGAGACCTGAGAGCAAAACCTGTTTTGAGAATTCCAGCCCAGCATCTCTAAAGGCTTTTTGTACTTCCAATAAACCATTTCTTGTTTCAGGTGTGCCACCACTCTGATTATGCACATAACATATTAAGTTGTACAAACTGTATTGAATCCTAAATTGTATCAAAACCAATATGAGAAGCAATTGAATGCAATAAGCAAACCTTTGAAACTACAATCACAAGAGTAGATGCTAACTCAGGTCCAAGCTGTGCAAGCTGGTGGTCAATTCCAGCTGGGTCGGTGTTGTCAATAAATCTTATCTGCCATACGAAGAATGTTCAAACCATAACCAATATCAAGTCAGAATTTCATCAATAAAACTGCAATAAACAAATAGGACTATTGATGGATAAGTATTAAATTATGGCTGTGTATATTCTTTTTATGTTTACCCACCAAAGAAATTATGATCGCACCCGCGCTCATAAAGTGAGTGTAAGCAAAATTATTATCACTATAACAAACTACATCACGATATGTTTAAAATAGACTATCATAAAATGCATTACTGATAACAGTGAATGAATTCTTACATAGCATACATGTTACTTGGCGTTTTCCATCGATAGGTGCAAAAGAATTACTAATAGCGTGCTGTCAAACAAGCTAGCTGAAATTATGCTGCACTAAAAACCAGCAGTACACTTGATACAGAGAACATAAGATAGTGAATCTTGATAAGCATAGATGGTTATCCTATTGAAATTTAACCAATGGTGATAGGGAAAAGGAGATTAAACACCTAAGAAGTTTGTTGTCGAGATATGTGAAAGAGAACGAACATGGAATTCTTTCAGAAATGCCTTGGGGAGCAAATAAATTATCTGTCATAAACTGACTAAAAAGTAAGATATACACAAGATGAAACTCCAAATCAAATTATTCAATGAGGATAGAGGTGAAAAGAAGTATACCTTACCATAACGGTTATAGGAACATTAGTTGGCAATTTATGCAAATATATTATGGGATGGACTGGAAAAAGAAATAAGAGGTAATGTTCGAGATGAAAAAAATGCAAGGAGTCTTTGTTTGAACTGTCACAGATTCAAAAGAATGGTTTCCCACGATTACATCTTCACTACACAACATCAACATTCTTACAAGAACTACAGAATTCGAAATGGTACAAAAATTTGTAGATACATTATTACATGACTCAAGACCATTTTCACGAAATTTTGGTTAATTTGGATATTCTTAGCATATACAAAATAATATTCAAATCGACTGTTAAACAAATATTTTAGCAGTTAAAATTAACATAACATCTTGAACATGCTAGAAGTTTCAATATGGTCCCATTTTTTTTGAACTTGATATTCATATTGTAGATTAAATATCCCTAAAGTTTCATTTGATTCCGAATTGTGTAGCTCTAACACACACACACATACAACAACAACTAAGCCATTATTCTCAAACCGGTTGGGTCAACTAGAGATGGAACCCAAAACTAAATGACAAGGCCAATTTAAAAGTCAATTTAAAAACCACAATAACAATAATAAAATAAAGTACAATAATTAAACAAATAATAATAATAAATAAAATAAAATAAAATAAAAATATATAAATAAATTAAAAAAACCATGATAATAATAATAATAGAAATAATGGTACTAATATATATATATATATATATATATATATATATATATATATGTATGTATGTATGTATGTATGTATGTATAAGTATGTGTGTATGTATAAGTATGTGTGTGTTACAAATTTGCGTAAATTGATTAATATAGGTTTCATGTCCTAAAATGGGTATTAAATCAGAGAAAGTTATTAGTTGACAAATATATGAACGATGTACCTTTAGAGGAGGATTATCAGGAGCCAAAGCTTCGGCTACAAACTGAGGGCCAAGAGCCGAACCACCAATTCCAATGGATAAAATTTGTGTGAAACGTCCAGACGGTGATGATGGTGGCTTAATCTGTAAATAAATTAGAATGTCAATACTGAAAAAAAAACTTTATGGAATGAGAAAATATGGTTTTCATCTGAAGTATACACAAGAAAAATATACCAATGTCATTCATATGAAAAGGCTCCACCAAAAAACATGGTTAGTGCGATCAGCTAAGTTATATGATTGCATTGTTATTGTCACAAATTGCATAGTGGGAAAAATAAGTATAATATTAAGGACCCAGATTCCCTACAACGAGAAGTAGGGATATTCTTGTGGAGATTGGTGGGCCCACACTTAGTAGGTCCTTTTCTCCCGATGAGTAGCGGTATTTCTATCTAGGCATATCAATTGTACGATTTGACCCAAACCTGTCCTATTAATGCGGGTATGGGTTCGGCTATAACTGCCCAAGCTCGACTCGGATCCGGCCCAATTGCGATTAGGGTCGAGTACGGTTTTATCACAACCTGACCTGGTTTGGGTCCGATCGGATTATTAGTTTTCTATATTATCAAAACATGAGTATGTAATTTGTTTATTGTTTTGTTTGTTTGCATGTAGATGTTTTGCACACTTTATTGTGAATTTGGCTTTCATCACTACCAATTGTACGTTAACATTATTTGTGTGTGTGTACCGTTTACAAGAAATACGAGTTTAAAATATGGTTTTAGCATAAATATTACGGATTAGATACACAGGTATTACCCAACGGGCATGAAAAACATGATGGATTGGGCTTGAGTTTGGGTTTGAAATATCCAATGAATTCGGATCAGACTCGGGTTTTGAATCTTTTGATTATTGAAACTAGGCTCGGGTCCGGGTTTTAAGATGACTGGACCTACTTCTATAGTAGGGATTATATCCCAGTAAAATATTACTAAGTTCTAAATGATAAACTGAATTAATGCTAGCATCGTATTCATAGTACTGATTATTAATGTAACACAGAATCCTAATGACTGTACAGATCCCCCTTGGTACCCCAAACAAACATAAACCTCAAGTTTTATTCCAGCAAATCAATCAATTATGAAGCTACAATAATATAATAGTCCGTTCTTGGCCTTTGGCAGCATTAAAGGGTTGAGTATAGTTGTTAATTATCATAATTAGAATATAACATATTCATTAAATATTTGACCATCAAAGAAAATATAATCACATTCATGGAATAATTAGTTGTCTTAGACGATTTCTATTACTAATGGTAATAAGATCACAACTAGGTACTCCCCATCAAAATGAGCTTACGCCTCACCGCCAAATGATTACAACAACACTTGACTGGATTGACAATTAGAATCGAGATCCGCACCAAAACAAACATATCCAACAAGATTCAAACCCGACGAGTTAGGGATTGGGAACGGTGACAAAAATTACCATAAGAATTCAATCAAACCGGACTCCAAAGATCCGATCAAAAAGCTTAATAACATACATATTTATTAGTGTTATTATAAAACCAGATCCGAACTGATCCAGACGAAAACTTGATCGGACCGGGTCTCGATTTAAAATGCACAGGTTGAATCCAATAAAACCGACCCGACTAAACCCATATCTACAGGGTCAAATCGGACCCATATGGTCGGTACCACACCTATTAATTCAAATAGGTGAACATCAAGATTATAAAACATCGCAGAGGCAAGAGTTAAATCCTGAACAACTATGGTACCAGCCCTATTTGTACCTACAAAGCCTGCACCAGATTTGAAGTAAATGGAAAGTTTTGAAATCTCCAAATACTAGAACAGCTTGAGGCACAAATTACTCTCCTACCATAATAGAAAGAAGAAAGAACAAAAGTTGCGGCATATTCTGGATACTGAAATTGAGTAGAAGATGACATACGGTTTGCTTTAGAATAAAAAGCCAAACTCAGAGTAAACAAATCGTTTCTGCTCTTTAAAAACAAAACTGCATAATAAATTTCAATCCATTCCACTAACTGCAAAAGTCAACTAATAATTTCATGACCTGTTCCACAATATGGAAATGGAAGCAGAAGAAAGCAAAATTCATACCTTTCCGCTAATGATCAAATCAGCAAACTCGCAGATACGATCCAAACTCTGATCAATCTGCTTCTTCAACAAATCAGTCGGCGCCCTCTTTGAATCCCTCAACCAATAATGTCCGACCATCCTTCCCTCATCCGGATTCGCAATCGCGCCTTTCTCGAGCTCAGTCATCTTCTGAAACGCCAGCTGCATTCTCGGCTCCATCATTTTTAAGAACTCGTCATCGAATCCGATTCTGCTTACGTCGAGATACAGACCGAGATCTTTGTGCTGGTACAAGTAATCGACGTATCGGTTCCATAAGTCTATGGGGTTTTTGTTGGGGGTTTTGTGAGGTTTTGGGTTATGGGTTGGCGCGGAAGAGATGGAGACGGAGGCGTTAACGTGGCGTGGAGGTGTTGTAAGTGATTCAGGTTTGAAGAGAAGAGCCTTTTGGTGGTTTTGTGAGGGCTTTTGGGTGGAAAAACGAGAAGAGGAGAAACCTCGGATGGAGGAAGAAGACATTTGTTTGATCAAACTGACGGAGAAAACGAGAGCAGATTCTGTCTGCGTCCAATAAATAGGAGGAAAACTAAATGTAAGCCCCTCGGAACTGTAGCGCTTCGATCTGTCTGTATTGTACTATTTTGGAAAAGTTAAAAGTGGCTTTTAGGGTCAACCGAGAAGTTGCAAAAAAAATTATAGTCTTTAGTTTGAGGACATTTTTTAGTGTAAATCATAAAATTATACTTGTAACTAACATTTGCAATTTACACTAAAATAGTCCTTAGACTAAAAAGCAAATTTGTTGTTCTGAGACTAAATTTTTTTGTAATTTCTTCCTTATGTCTATTTTCCTGAAGTTATTTAAAATAACCAAAAATTTTGAAAAAAATTAGACGGATCAAAGTTTCATTTTTGGGCTGAAGGACAAACTTTAAAAAAAAATAGACTGACGGACAATGCTAATTATAGCTAGCATTTTTTATAGTGTAAAAACTGAATATAATGCTAGTTATAACTAGTTTTATCCTTCGATCTAATTTTTTTCAAAGTTTGTCCTTCAATCCAAAAATGAAACTTGGTGTCCTTCAGTCTAATTTTTTTTCAAAGTTTGTCATTCTTGCTAATTCTCTCTTTTGGAAACTGAATCCCCACGTTGCAACTTATTTAACTAGAAATTGTGTTTTAGTGACCAATATTCATGCAATATTTTTTTCTAGGACACGGGTTTGAAAAATAAGTTTTCAGAACATTTTCCTTCTCGTTCATTATTCTGGTACGTAAACCTTACGCCCCTTATTCTTTTCTTATCTGTTTAATTTTTTTGTGCGAAATCATCTTATCGATTATATTTCTATTTGGATTATTAATCTCAATCTCGATCTCGATCTTAATCTCAATATTATAATCTCTTCTACATCCAATTTTTGTTGTTGATTTCAAGTTCAATTTCAGATTTGCTGGGGTAGATTTTATTTGATTAGAATTAAAAAAAAAATCTCACTTACGGTTGTGTATTGAATAGTATGATGATTTGTTTATATATTTTTTAGGGTCCGTGTCCAGATTCTTTTGTTTTTTTAGTGATATGTTAATTTGGTTGTAGGAAGATGGACAGCATTCATGATCAAAGGTATGGAATGTTTTTATTGAATTTTTTGATTATTTTTTGCTATTTTCGTATAGTGATAAATCTTTTTATCTTTTTTCTGTTTTATTCTCAAAACCGCAGCAATTGTTCTGGTCATTATTAATTTCAACAAAACAACTTTAGTTTTAGGCTTTATTTGGATTCTCCTATTTCTACTGTTCGAAACAAGATATGCAAAGTTTGGGACCAACTTGCTCCTTTGTGCTTTGATATTTTTTATGTTCGAAATTCCAAGACTACTTTCATTGAGACTGATAGTGATTAGCAGGCTATATTATGCTTGTCATATTTTAAAAAAGAGGAATTTTTTATTTTGTTTGTTAAATTGAAGAAATTGTCTCAGACTAATGTTGGTTGTCGTAGTTGATCTTGCTCTAGCAGTAAATCACTTGGCATTGAAGATTGTGTGAGTAGCACATATGATGGGGCTGATAGTTTGGAATTTTCTTCTAATAAAGAACTTGATTTTAACGAGTTGATGAAGAAAGGTTCTGATTTAGAATTTTTGTTGGTGTTTGTCAAAAATTTGAGTCTGCATCTGATTTTCGTTAAACTGTCATTGCATATTGTGCAAAAAATGGATTCAAACCTAAGTACTTGAAGAATTGTAAAGAGCGAATTGTTGTGCAGTGTGCTGTAGATGTAGTTTTAAACTTCATGCTTTTTGCAGGTTTAAACAATTGGATCATTTTTTGTTAGAAGGTTTGAATCTAATCATACCAGTGGTGGTGGTTTTCGGTCGATTAGCAGTCCCTTAATTAAGTGTGATCTTGTGAAGATCTTAATTTTAGATGAAATTTGCGATGAACCGACAAGAAAGACTAGTGATATTATTGCAAGTTTAAAAAGAAATTATGTTATCAATTTGAGTTATTACTATGCATACATGGGAAAGAGGATGGCTTTGAAGGAAATTTTTGGTAATGAAGAACAATCTTATAATGATTCAGTTTGGTATTTGAAAGCAGTTGATAGAAGTAATCTTAATAGTCACTCGGCTATAGTTGTTGATGAAAATACTAATCAGTTTGAAAAAGTCTATACATCTCATGAAGCATGTATTTATGGATTCAATCATTGTCGGTCTATGATATTTCTTGATGCCACCTTTTTAAAAGGTAGGAATGGTTGCTGCTGCAAAAAAAAGAGAACCAAGGTATGAATTATTGTTTCAATATTTATAAGTTAGTTTAAAGTGATAATGA